>CM038681.1:468351033-469649412 GCA_021605205.1 Aegilops longissima
GCACCCTCCACTTCAAGTACAGCGGTTTCGCGACCCTCTTCGTGTGGGTGTTCGAAGAAGACGGTCGTCGCGCTAGGTGCTGCCCTGAAGACAGCGATGGTGATGAAGTGCTCGGCTTTGGCGACGGCCGCAATGAGGACAAGGGCGAGCTCGCCCTCGGTGATGGCCGCGGCTCGTCCGACAGCGGGGGCTCCTCCTCCGGCGAAAGCTCTAGCGGCGGCGGCTACGACCAACCGCCCCGCCGCCGGGCTCGCTTCAAGGACGGTGGCGGGTCGTCCCGTCGTCGCGCCACAGTGAAGCGCAAGGAGGGCTCCGGTTGAGTTTGGGGAAGCGCTGGGAGTTGATTCTCGGGAGTAGTCGTGGGCGTAGGGGCCGCTTTTGCCTGTTTTTTCTTTATTTTCTTCCCGCATCACAAGAAACAAGTATGGGGCCCCGCGGGGCCGTATGATGAACCATAATGCTTTTCTGCCTTATGCTATGTTTATTGCTTCTGAGTTGTGTTGTGGTATCAGTACTTTACGTAGGCATGTAAGGATAACTTTGCTCGATGCGTCTGAAGTAGTTTCCACCTCGTGAGGCGTGCATCTCCCAGCACCTGATGAGACCTCCCTGCCGCGGACTCGAGATACTGCAAAAACTCATTAAGAAACCCTTATTCTACCTTGCTCAAGGCCCCAGGCGTGGCCGTTCATGGCCTAGCACACCACATCGCGGTACCCGTGGAGCACGGACTTAAAAAGGGGTGCACCGGTTGCGAGCTCGAACGAGGGTGCCTTGTGGAGACAAAGGGAAGCGCTTACGCGCGTACCTGTCCAGCCCCCTCACGAGGTGTGCGAGGGAGAGTGTCGGGAAAAACAGAGAACCGAGGGATAAAACAGAGAGAAAAGGGAATCGAACCAAGCCAACGAGAAACACCAGAATTCAAATTTCCATTAAAGAGGGGCAAGATGAACAGCCGTGTCCGACACATAGTAAGTGATGCCACTAGGACGTGGGAGGGAGCCCCCGAGGCTCGAGGGCGGCACTCCGGAGACTCCGGGGCGTGTACAACCCCACTCATTATTACGTGAGAGTGTCACGAGCGAAGACCTTCACAGGCACTGGGCCTTGCTTCATGGGTAGAACTTCCAGAGGTGCTGGATGTTCCAGGCATTCTGGATGGGGATCCCGTCCTGCGTCTCCAGGCGCACAACGCCAGGCCTGGAGACATGCGAAATCCTAAACAGGCCCTCCCACATGGGTGAGAGCTTATGCAACCCTTCCCTGGAGATCACCCGCCTTAGGACGAGATTGCCCACCTCAAGCGTCCTGGAGCAGACGCTGCGGCAGTGATACCATCGCAGCGCCTGCTGGTACCTTGCCACCAGGAGCGAGGCTTGGCGGTGGCGCTCCTCCCCCAGCAGAAGGTCCATCCCCCGCATGACATCCTGGTGCGCTTCGTCGAACGCCAGGACCCGCGCGGAGCGATGCTTCACCTCGTGAGGGAGGGCTGCTTCAGCTCCGTAGACGAGGAAGAACGGAGTCTCGCCCGTTGGCTTAGTGGCGGTGGTGCGGATGGACCACATCACAGACTGGAGCTCGTCGTGTCAGCCCCTACCGCAATCCTCGAGTTTCTTCTTGAAGGTCCTGGTCTTGAGGCCCTTCAAGACCTCCGTGTTGGCGCGCTCGGCCTGGCCATTGCTCCTAGCGTGTGCCACTGAGGTGTAGCATATCTGTGTTCCAGGGTTAGCACAATATGTCTTGAAGATATTGCTAGTGAACTGCGAGCCATTGTCGGTGATGATCCGGTTAGGGACCCCAAACCGGCTCACGAGGCCCTTGATGAACTTAACTGCGGACCCGGCTGGGATGGTGCAGACGGCCTCCACCTCTGCCCATTTGGTGAACTTGTTGATGGCGACGTAGAGGTAGTGGTAGCCCCCAGGCACTTGAGGGAACGGGCCTAGGATATCCAGCCCCCAGACCGTGAACGGCCACGAGAGTGGGATAGTCTGGAGGCCCTGAGCTGGCTAGTGGATCTGCTTGGCGTGGAATTGGTAGGCCTCGCAGGATTTCACTAGCACGGTTGCGTCGTTGAGTGCCGTGGGCCAGTAGAACCCGCTGTGGAACGCCTTGCCAACCAGGGTGCGCGACGACAAGTGATGCCTGCAATCTCCGCCGTGTATGTCAGCTAGCAGCTCGCCCCCTTGCTTCCGGGAGATGCATCGTAAGGAAACATCATTTGGCCATTTTCTGTAGAGCTCACCATCTTGGATGCAGTATGCCGTGGCTTGCCAGGCCACACGCCCTACATCCTCCTCCTTCTCCAGCAGCATCCCCCGCACCAGATACGCCTTGAACTGCTCGGTCCAGCACCCCTCCCGAGGCTCGAGCGCCAGGAGCAGACGTGCTCCTGAGGTCGGACCGCAAGCAGGGGCTCCCGAGGTCGGTGGCTGGGAGAGTTCCTCTCGAGATGGGGCAGTATCTACGGCCGCGGGGTCCGCCGAAGGCTTGAAGAGTCGCTCCTCGAAGACGCCAGGTTCTTGGGGCTGGCGCCTTGATGCCCTCTTGGCAATCTCATCGGCCTCCTTGTTGGTGTCGCGCGGTACATGCTGCAGCTCCAGGCCCAAGAATTGCTTCTCCATCTTGCACACCTCTGCGAGGTACGCCTCCATGTGCTCGTCCCTTGGTTCGTACACCTTGTTAGAGAAGTTGACAAGGAGCTTGGAGTCGCCCTTGATGGTGAGACGCTTCACCCCCAAGGCCGCCGCTGCTTTGAGGCCGGCGATCAGCCCCTCGTATTCTGCAATGTTGTGGAGACCTTCTCACCCCATTGGAAGCAGAGCTGCACGGCGTAGTATAGCTTGTCTTGGGTGGGCGAGATGAGCATAGCGCCAGCCCCCACGCCTTGGCGTGCGAAGGCGCCGTTGAAGTACATGACCCAACCATCAGGTGCTTCACTTCCTGGCGAGAGAGACGGGCTCTCGCCAACTTCAGGATCTGGGGCGTCGGTCCATTCGGCTACGAAGTCGGCTAGGGCAGCTCCCTTGATGACCCTGGTTGTGCTGAAATCGACCTAAAATGCATGAAGTTCGATGTTCCACTCGGCGACCCTTCCCGCGGCATTAGGGTTCCGGAGCACCCTCTCCAGTGGGTAAGCTGAGATGACCTTGATTTGGTGGCCTTGGAAGTAATGGCGCAGCTTGCATGAGGCCACCAAGAGGGCGAGCAGGAGCTTTTGCGGCATGGGATACCACACCCTCGCATCCCGTAGCACTATGCTGACGAAGTATACTGGGTGCTCGACGAGGGCGGGAGCGTCAGCGGAGCCTGTGCCCTCCGGAGGTTGTGGTGCCTCCTGAGGTGAGGGGACCTCAGGAGCCTAGTTGCTCATCTGGTCTCCGCGAGCCCAGGAGCGCCGTCTTGCAAGGCCTGTCCGTCAGCCGACGCTGTCGTGACTTCAGTTGTGCCGTCCTGGTGCTGCGTCATTGTCGGTGTCAAAACCGGCGGATCTCGGGTAGGGGGTCCCGAACTGTGCGTCTAGGCGGATGGTAACAGGAGACAAGGGACACGATGTTTTTACCCAGGTTTGGGCCCTCTCGATGGAGGTAATACCCTACTCCTGCTTGATTAATATTGATGATATGGGTAGTACAAGAGTAGATCTACCACGAGATCAGAGAGGCTAAACCCTAGAAGCTAGCCTATGGTATGATTGTTGTTAGTCCTACGGACTAAAACCCTCCGGTTTATATAAACACCGAATAGGTTAGGGTTACACAGAGTCGGTTACAATGGTAGGAGATCTACATATCCGTATCGCCAAGCTTGCCTTCCACGCCAAGGAAAGTCCCATCCGGACACGGGAAGAAGTCTTCAATCTTGTATCTTCATAGTCTTGGAGTCCGCCGTGATGATAGTTCGCTATCCGGACATCCCCTAGTCCAGACTCCTCGGTAGCCCTGAACCAGGCTTCAATGACGATGAGTCCGTGCGCGATATTGTCTTCGGCATTGCAAGGCGGGTTCCTCCTCCGAATACTTCATGGAAGGTGTTGAACACCAGGATAGTGTCCGGCTCTGCAAAACAAATTCCACATACCACCGTAGAGAGAATAACTTTTGCATAGATCTGCTGACGTATTCCGTGGCGTGACATCACACCACGGCCAGGCCTTTATATGAATCGTTTTACTGTCCCACCTCAGCGCGTTTAGCGAGGCGGTTTCCTTGGCACGTCTTATCAAAGCATAGATCGTGCCCCCTTATTCCGGGATTCTCATCAATATGGACGTGGGTAACCCATCTGCGCCATTGATTACGGCGCTTGGGAGATAAGCGAATTTACCAGGCTGGTGGGGACGATAGCCGTCCTCATCCATATAAGGGATAAGGATCCACCTTTTCACCTATGCCTTCTTCCTCCTTTGCTCATCCATTTTCGCGCACTCGAGCTCCAGCGCCCAAGTCCGCACATCCCACCTCAACCTTCTCCAACCATGTCCGTAGTGGGAGGCAGGTGGATGACCTCCTCCGTCACGGAGGGGCACATCACAAAGCTGTGGGAGGCCGGATACTTGTCCAGCAACATCGCGCACAGGCTGCCCGACGCGGGGCAGCTCATTCCAACCCCCAGGCCCCATGAGAGGGTGGTGTTTCTCCCCCACTTCCTCCGCGGACAAGGTTTCCACTTCACCCATTTGTCCGGGGGCTCATGTTCTACTACGGCCTGGACTTCCACGACCTGGCACCGAATTTCATCCTCAACATCTCGGCGTTCATCGTCATGTGCGAGGCCTTCCTCTGCATCCAGCCCCACTTCGGCTTATGGCTTGTAGCGACCAGACCCAAATGGATCAAGTCTCTGTGCTTAGTGTCATCCCTGGATCGGTAATGCTGACACCACACAGTACTTCGAAGGATTTATAGCAGAGTAGCAATCACACACTTATTACATCGTTGTCCACAAAGGAACTGAATACAATAATATGGCTTAAGGCCATCTAATAATAACAGCGGAAGGCTTGGAAGATAAGCGAGTCCATCAACTCCAACGGCATCCACGAGTATAGAACCACGACCTAACACCTTACTGTAAATTCGAAAAGTCTGCAACGTGAAAAGTTGCAGCCAAAATGGGTCAAGACATGGAATATCTTGGCAATGTAACACATAAGAGCAATGAATGAATAAGCCTATACTACATGCATATATGGCTGGTGGTAAGGCTCTCTGGTTACATTTGCATAAAGCTGATTTTCCCTACATCAAAGAAATAATTTTATTTAACTATCATGGTGGTTGTTAAACATTGAGAATGGTTGACAGCATCCTCAATCCCAATTAAAAAGTACTCATCAAAACCCAATAACTTTTATTTTGAAGTAACATGTTGAGATTCACATGATAATCAAATACCGGATACTCAAATTGTCCATAACCGGGACACGGCTAATCATGATTAGTTTATACACTCTGCAGAGGTTTGCGACTTTTCCCCACAAGACTCGATCGCCTCCGCTTGGTTCTCGTGACTACATGGTGTTTGAGAAACGGATGACCGAGACATAGTCTTTCTAAGCGCTAGCACCTTACATGTGGGTAGACCGTACCAACCTACATCCCCTACATCAGCTAGCCTACCCGTAAGAGTTGGCACGACTTAGTCAACTACGCCAGAGCCCATAATTGGCTTGTGGCTGCACACGGAAGTTTCAGTTTGAATAATCTTATGATCCCTTAGAGCACAGGTGGCGGTCCGAAGAAATACAGCAAGTCTCGATGGAAACCAGGTGCCTCAATCCACCCAGATGTGTGTTTAGGTTGCCACCTTAGATAAACCATTAATTAACAATCTCACATCTGTCATGGATATTCACTCACCCAATCCACGTCTACTAGCATAGCATGGCATGAACAAGCAAACGAGAAGTAACTCCCAAGGTTTCATAAGTAAAACAGTAATAGGTACTACCTCAATCTACTTCCCAAACCCACAATTTAATTAGATCCTAATCATGCAAGTGTTTGAGGATAGATCTAATGCATAAAACTGGGTATGAGAAAGTATGATCAAAGTGTTACTTGCCTTGCGATGATCCATGAGTCCTAGAGATTCAAGTAACAAGCGGCGACTCCGGTGATCTAACGCAGACAAACAACAAGCATACAATAAGTACTCATCTAATGCACGGGAAATCTCGAATAAAAGATCTAACCAGAAAGTTCAACTTAAGAACCCTGGTTGCAAAAGAATCGAATCAAAATAAACTCCAAAGTCGAAACTCGAGAGAGAACGACTCGGTTTAGCGATCTGAAATTAGGTCAAATTTTCACAGTGGCAAAACTCTGTGAAAGTAGGGTAGTCGAACGGCGGTTTCATATTCTGAAACTCAGCGCTTGAATCACCTGATTCCGATAAACGAGCGAGAAATAAAACAGTTTTGAAAATCGGATCTGAAATCAAATCGAAAAATAACGGATTAAATTCGATTAAAAAGAAAACGACGAACGGGTTAAATAGCGGACGTTAGTTATTGAACGAATCTAACGAACGCGTTCACTAAAACGAACGGTTCGTGAGCGTTCATTAATTAAGAAAACCGAAAAAATAAAACCAATCTAGTTTTTTTTAAAAAACCGAACATATATTTTTTAAATAAAACCGGATCGGTTCAAGGAAAAAACCGATCGGGCGCGGGCGGCGGTGGCTACCTCGGCGATCGCTGGCGAGGCTCTCCGGCTCGGGAGAGGGCGGCGTGGGTCCGGGCGAGGGCGGCGGGTCAAGGCCGACGGCGGCGCCCACGGCGGCGGCGGCGGGCGGCGCCCACGGGCGGCGGCGGTTTCAGCCTTGAGTGCGGGTGGTGGCGGCTCCAGCGGGTTGGGGGTGAGAGAGAGGGGGGGTCGGTTATAAAGGGGGGGGCGGTCGGCTAGGGGGGGGGCAAGGAGCGGGTCAGGCGGGACTCGGGGGCGATGGCGTCTGCGGCGGGAGTCGGGAGGCGGGAGCGGGAGCGGAGGGAGAGGAGGTGGGCTGGGGGCGCTGGGCTGGGGCTGGCTGGCTTGGGCACTGGGCCTCGGTGGGGCGCGAATATTTTTTTTTAAAATAAAATTAAACAAAAGCAATTAAAAAAATACCAAACGAACTCGGATTTAAATAAAACAAATTTTCCCGACTCCTAAAATGAGTCGAACAAAATGAACTTTAAAACAGCAAACATGCATAAAATTTTTAAATGCTCATTTTGCCTAAGCAAAATAAATCTTCCAAAACCAAATTTGGTTTATTTATAATATCTTCATTTTTCCTAATTGTTTGGGAAAGTCATATTATTCCCTCTCCAAATATTTTTATAGGAAAACTTTATGAAGATAATTTAAATAATCCAATGATCCTATTTTCAAAATTTGGGAAATCCCAAATATGAAAATTATGAAACTTCCAACTCTCTCCGAGGGTCCTTGAGTTGCGTGAAATTTCTAGGATCGGAAAATGCGAGAAAATATGATATGCATGATGACCTAATGTATAACATTCCAAATTGAAAATTTGGGATGTTACAAACCTACCTCTTAAGATGAATCTAGCCCTCGAGATTCGGGTTGGCTAGAAAATAGGTGAGGGTGGTCCTTAAGCAAAACTTCCTCTCTTTCCTGGTGGCTTCATCCTCGGTGTGGTGGCTCCTTTGAACTTTGCAAAACTTGATAACCTTGCTGCGGGTAACTCACTTTGGCATAATCGAGAATCTTAACTGGTTTTTCCTCATATGTCAAGTCATCCTTCAACTGAATTGCCTCCAGTGGCACTGTGTCTCTTAACGGTACCTCTGCTATTTCGGGTGACATTTCTTCAATCGAGAAACATGGAATACATCATGAACTCCGACAGTCCTTCCGCAATTCCAACTTATACATAACTTCTCCCATGCGTTGCAAAATCTTATATGGTCCAACAAACGGGTGCTAACTTTCCTTTAACTCCAAAACGCTTCACTCCTCGTGGCGGGGATACTCGAGATATACTCTATCTCCAACTTCATACTCAATCGCTGGCGCTTTGAATCGGCATAGCTCTTACATGCAGGTGGGCTACCTTGAGCCTGTCTCGAATCAACTTAACTTTCATTGAGACTCCTTAATCAAATCTGGTCCAAACAACCGGCGATCTCGGTTTAGTCCCATGACAACGGTGTCCTGCACCTTCTTCCATACAAGGCCTCGAAGGTGCCATCTTCAAGCTGGTTTGGTAACTGTTATTGTAGGAAAATTCTGCATACGGCAAATTATCATCCCAACTAGATCCATAATCTAGTGCACAAGCTCTCAAACATGTCCTCCAAAATCTGATTGACTCTCTCGGTCATCCATCGGTCTGTGGGTGGAAAGCTGTCTTGAATTCAATCGGGTTCCCAATGTTTCGTGCAAGCTGGTTCCAAAATTTGAAGTAAACTGGGTTCCTCGTGCGATACAATGCTCCTCGAACTCCGTGTAAACACACAATTCTGGTCATGTATATCTTTGCCAACTTAGCACTGCTATAGGTAGTCTTATTTGGAATGAAATGAGCTACCTTGGTCAAACGATCGACTATGACCCAAATCGAGTCATATCCTGAACGGGTCTTTGGCAACCTGTGATGAAATCCATGCCTAGTTTATCCCACTTCCATTCGGTATCGGCAATGGTTGTAACAATCCTGCTGGCTTCTGATGCTCTGCTTTTACTTTCGACATACGTCATAAATTGCTACATACTCCGCAATATCCTTCTTCATTCCGGTCCACCGGAAAATATTCTTCAAATCCAAATACATCTTGGTATTTCTGGGTGAATCGAATAGGGTGAATCATGGGCTTCTTGCAAAATCAACTTCCGATCTACGGGTCATTGGGCACATAAACACGGTCTTCAAACCATAGGGTATCGTGTTCATCCTCACGAAATCCTTTAGCTTTTCCTTTGCTCATTTTCTCCTTTATAGAGGCAACTTCCTTATCGCCTTTTGGGCTTCTCCGATTTTGTCCATCGATTGTCGATTGAATCTCCAATGCTGCTACATAGCCTCTGGAACTATTTCCAAACATAGCTCTCGAAGGTCCTCGGCTAACTCATTGGGTATTTCTCCCATCATTAGGGTATTGACGTGGCTCTTATGGCTCAATGCGCCTGCTACGACATTAGCCTTTCCGGGTGATAATGCAATCTCATATCATAATCCTTGATTAGCTCTAACCATCTCTCCTCTCGAGATTCAACTCTTACGTGTGAAGATGTACTTCAAACTCTTGTGATCCGTATATACTTCACAATGATTTCCAATGAGAAAATGTCTCCACGTCTTCAAGGCATGCACAACGGCTGCTAACTCCAAATCATGAGTGGCATAATTCAACTCATGGGGCTTAAGTTGTCGTGAAGCATCTGAAACAACTCTTCCTTCTTGCATAAGCACTGCTCCAAGTCCTCGGCGTGAAGCGCCGCAATATACCTCATAATCCTTAGTTTGATCCGCAATATCAAAACTGGTGAGGTAACCAATCTTTTCTTCAACTCCTGAAAACTTGCCTCACAGTCCTCGGTCCATATGAATTTGTTTTCCTTCTTCAACAATTCAGTCATAGGCTTTGCAATCCTTGAGAAATTCTCAATGAATCTTGGTAGTATCCTGCGAGTCCAAGGAAACTCGAATCTCTCCAACTGTCGTTGGTGCTTCCCACTTGGTTACGGTCTCAACTTTGTGGGGTCAACTGCTATCCCTTCTCCGGATATAACATGTCCAGAAATCCAACTTCCTTTAGCCAAAACTCACATTTGCTGAACTTGGCATACAACTGGTGTTCCCTCGGTTTCTCCAAAACCAATCTCAAATGTTCCTTGTGTTCCTCTTCATTCTTGAGAAAATCAAAATGTCATCAATGAACACCACGATTTAACTTGTCCAAAAACTCCATAAACACTTTGTTCATCAGGTTCATAAAATAGGCTGGTGCGTTAGTCAGTCCAAATGACATAACGGTATACTCATATAGTCCATATCTCGTGGTAAACGCTGTCTTGGGTATATCTTGCTCCCGAATCTTCAACTGATGGTACCCTGATCGCAAGTCGATCTTAGAAAACACTTTGGCTCCTTGCAAGCGATCAAACAGATCATTTATCATCGGTAGTGGGTACTTGTTCTTGATTGTTAGTTCATTCAATCCACGGTAATCAACAACCATTCTCAAAGATCCATCCTTCTTCTCCACTAACAAAACGGGTGATCCCCAAGGTGAAGAACTTGGGCGAATAAAACCTTTATCCAATAGTTCCTTAATCTGCTTCTTGATTTCCGCCAAATCCTTTGCGGGCATCCTGTCTGACGGTCGCTTCGATATCGGGCCTGTCCTCGCAACAGCTCGATCAAAACTCAATGTCTCTATCCGCGGCATTCACGGCAACTCTTAGGAAATACATCAGATAATCCTTTACCACTGGTACTTCTTCTGTACCACCTCGATAAGCAATTAACTTGTGCTCTCCTCGGCTCGTGCCGTGATACATACTTAATCCTCCTTCCTTCGGTGTGGTGAGCAAAATTGACCTTGTGGTACAATCTATGTTTCCTCCATACTTTGATAACCAATCCATACCTAATATCACATCCAATCCTTGGGATTCCGTAACTATTAGATCCGAGGGGAAAACATAGTGTCCAATCCTTAGTGGCATCGATCACACCATTTACTAGCCATGTACTCTGCTCGGGTGAGGTTACTAGCATGGGTGACCTAAGGGCTTGGGTTGGTAACTTGTACTTATCCACAAATCCCTTGATATGTATGAATGCGATGCACCAAGATCGAAAAGAACAACTGCAGTAAATGACTTAACCAAAAACTTACCGATTACTGCATCGGGCTGATCTTCAACCTCCTCCACATCAATGTGGTTCACCTGTCCCCTGTTGAAAGGGTTGGGCTTCTTTCCAGAGCTTCCATTGCCATTTCCATTCTAGCCTTCTGGACAGTCATTTGCATAATGCCCAGTCTTGCGGCACTTAAAGCAAGTAATGTGACTCAGTGTCTACCTTGGATGGTGTAGACGGGTTGGTGCGGTTCGTCGTTGCTTCCTCCATTCCGTTCCCATTCTTGGTGCCATTATGGTTATGCGAATTACCTCCTCCATGGGTATGCTGAAACTGAATTCTGATTTAGGGTATAACGAGGCTTCTGCTGGGATCCGAGTTATACTTCCCTTGTCCATACTTCCGCTTGCAGTTCTCAATTTGTTGCTGCTTCCCTTCAATCATGAGAGCTCGGTCTACTAACTCCTGGTAGTTGTTGAAACTTGCTACCATCAACGGCATGCTGAACTCATCATTCAGTCCTTCTAGAAACTTCTCATGTTTAGCTGCATCTGTGGCAACGTCATCTGGGGCATAACGTGCTAATTTACTAAATTCATCCACGATCGCCAACAGTCCTTCCTCCTTGGCGTAAGTTGCGAAACTCACGCTTCTTCATGGCCATGGCTCCTGCTTTGAAACATGGGCTGTGCGAAAAGCTTCTCAAACTGGTCCCATGTGGCGGTGTTCACGGGTAAGTGGCTGTGAAATTCTCCCACCATGCTGCTGCGGGTCCTTCAAGCTGATGTGCTGCAAACTTCACTCTTTCTCCATCATGCATCCTGCAGTGGTCAGCTCCTTCCTATCTTGCGGAGCAGTCATCTGCTACAATCGGCTCGGTGCTCTATGGAATACACCGCGGGTTCAGTCTAAGGAAACGAGTCGGATGATCCGCAGGTGGTGGTGGTGGCGGTGGGTTGTTGTTGTTGTTGTTGTTGTTCTGCACTAATGTTTGAATCAGGGTATTCTGCTGCTGGATCAATTGGGTGATCTCTGGTGGGAAAATGAATCCGGGGTCGCGTCTCGGAGGCATCTGAAGGGTTTAGAAAAGGAGAGAAATGTAGAATAGAATGAGGTCTAAGGGAATCACTACCCAATGCACATGAGCAAATCACACAAAATCACTTCATTCAATCAAACAAGGGCTTACAACGATCTAACTATCGCAAAAGTGCGTGTACTATAATGTTACATGGAGGGAATACTACTAATATGTGGGGGACTTCTACTAGTTTGAACCGGTGGAAGACTCCATGATGTCTGCTCCAGCTTCGTCTTCAAAGTCGGGTTCACTTGGATCCGAATCTGTGTCGTCGATGTTGATGTAGTCGATTGGGTATTCGACATCTTGGTCTTCATTCCTAAGCGCCAACTTCTTCTTGAGTTCTTCGATCTCGTACTTAAGATCGTTATTGTGTCTTGCGAGCTACGATCTCGCCCATGTAGTCCTTGCGTGTAGTCTTTAGTTCTTCTTCCAATTCGATGATCCTTCCTTTGTCTCCTCGCAACTCCAACATGTCATTGCACATTTGGTTCTCTGGCGCCGAATGTGCTGGTTTAACTCTGGATGAAAGCTGCAATGGACCTATCCTTCTTGGTGTTGACGATGTCCCAGTTGTCATCTCGGCGTCCGCAAATCTGGTAGATGGTGTCCTTGAGGTCTTCTTGATAAACTTCTCCAATGCGTCCCATGGTGATGTGAGCTGCCATGCTCTTTCCCAGACTCCAAGTTGGTGCACTGAAAACACTATCTATAGGCTTGGTGATTGGGGCGAATGTCCTTCCTGGAACGTGAGCATGAATCTTCCAGCGCTCCTCTTCAGGCAGAGTGGCGTTGAAAGTCCCGGTGAAGCTTGGTAATCCAATGTTCAGGTACTTAGTAACTTCCTTCAAGTGAAATCCAAAAGGTGTGCCTTCATCCGGTTGGGTGTACTTGATCTTCGCGTCCATCATCCTAAAGAGAGTAGAAAAGATGAGGAGTTAGAAAATGGGAAGAGAGAGTGATCTATGGCTTTAACTTAGTGGTCGTGTCCTACAGTCAACGTGTGCTCTGATACCATTCTCTGTAGCGACCAGACCCAAATGGATCAAGTCTCTGTGCTCAGTGTCATCCCCGGATCGAATGTCTGACACCACACAAGATGCTTCAAGGATTTATAGCAGAGTAGCAATCACACACTTATTACAACGTTGTCCACAAGGGAACTGAATACAATAATATGGCTTAAGGCCATCTAATAATAACAGCGGAAGGCTTGGAAGATAAGCGAGTCCATCAACTCCAACGGCATCCTCGAGTATAGAACCACGACCTAACACCTTACTGTAAATTCGAAAAGTCTGCAAGCGTGAAAAGTTGCAGCCAAAACGGGTCAACACATGGAATATGCTTGGCAATGTAACACATAAGAGCAATGAATGAATAAGCCTATACTACATGCATATATGGCTGGTGGTAAGGCTCTCTGTTACATTTGCATAAAGCTGATTTTTCCCTACATCAAAGAAATAATTTTATTTAACTATCATGGTGGTTGTTAAACATTGAGAATGGTTGACAGATCCTCAATCCCAATTAAAAGTACTCATCAAAACCCAATAACTTTTATTTTGAAGTAACATGTTGAGATTCACATGATAATCAAATACGGATACTCAAATTGTCCATAACGGGGACACGGCTAATCATGATTAGTTTATACACTCTGCAGAGGTTTTGACTTTTCCCCACAAGACTCGATCGCCTCCGCTTGGTTCTCGTGACTACATGGTGTTTGAGAAACGGATGACCGAGACATAGTCTTTCGAAGCGCTAGCACCTTACATGTGGGTAGACCGTACCAACCTACATCCCCTACATCAGCTAGCCTACCCGTAAGAGTTCGTGACGACTTAGTCAACTACGCCAGAGCCCATAATTGGCTTGTGGCTGCACACGGAAGTTTCAGTTTGAATAATCTTATGATCCCTTAGAGCACAGGTGGCGGTCCGAAGAAATCTGAGACAAGTCTGATGGAAACCAGGTGCCTCAATCCACCCAGATGTGTGTTTAGGTTGCCACCTTAGATAAACCATTAATTAACAATCTCACATCTGTCATGGATATTCACTCACCCAATCCACGTCTACTAGCATAGCATGGCATGAACAAGCAAACGAGAAGTAACTCCCAAGGTTTCATAAGTAAAACAGTAATAGGTACTACCTCAATCTACTTCCCAAACCCACAATTTAATTAGATCCTAATCATGCAAGTGTTTGAGGATAGATCTAATGCATAAAACTGGGTATGAGAAAGTATGATCAAAGTGTTACTTGCCTTGTCGATGATCCATGAGTCCTAGAGATTCAAGTAACAAGCGGCGACCGGGTGATCTAACGCAGACAAACAACAAGCATACAATAAGTACTCATCTAATGCACGGGGAAATCTCGAATAAAAGGTCTAACCAGAAAGTTCAACTTAAGAACCCTGGTTGCAAAAAGAATCGAATCAAAATAAACTCCGAAAGTCGAAACTCGAGAGAGAACGACTCGGTTTAGCGATCTGAAATTAGGTCAAATTTTCACAGTGGCAAAACTCTGTGAAAGTAGGGTAGTCGGAACGGCGGTTTCGTTACGAAACTCCAGGCGCTTGAATCACCTAATTCCGATAAACGAGCGAGAAATAAAACAGTTTTGAAAATCGGATCTGAAATCAAATCAGAAAAATAACGGATTAAATTCGATTAAAAAGGAAAACGACGAACGGGTTAAATAGCGGACGTTCGTTAACAGAACGAATCTAACGAACGCGTTCACTAAAACGAACGGTTCGGTGAACGTTCATTAATTAAGAAAACCGAAAAGAATAAAACCAATCTAGTTTTTTTTTAAACCGAACATATTTTTTTTAAATAAAAACCGGATCGGTTCAAGGGGAAAAAACCGAATCGGGCGCGGGGCGGCGGTGGCTACCTCCGGCGATCGCCGGCGGGGCTCTCCGGGGCTCGGGAGAGGCGGCGGGTCCGGGCGAGGGCGGCGGGTCGGCGTCGACGGCGGCACGGCGTCCACGGCGGGCAAGCGTCCACGGGCGGGCGCAGTTCAGCCTTGAGTCGGGTGGTGGCGGCTCGGCGGGTTGGGGTGAGAGAGAGAGGGGGGTCCGGTTATAAAGGGAGGCGGGCGGCTTGGGAGGGGGCAGGAGCGGGTCAGGCGGGACTCGGGCGGCGGCGATGGCGTCGGGTGGCGGGAGTCGGGCAAGGGAGCGGGAGGCGGGAGGAGAGGAGGTGGGCTGGGAGGCGCTGGGCCTGGGCTGGCTGGCTTGGGCCGGCTGGGCCTCGGTCCGGGGCGCGAATATTTTTTTAAATAAAATTAACCAAAACTAATTAAAAAAATACCAAAGCGAACTCGGATTTAAATAAAACAAATTTTCCCGACTCCTAAAATGAGTCGAACAAAATGAACTTTAAAAACAGCAAACATGCATAAAATTTTTAAATGCTCATTTTGCCTAAGCAAAATAAATCTTCCAAAACCAAATTTGGTTTACTTATAATATCTTCATTTTTCCTAATTGTTTGGGAAAGTCATATTATCCCTCTCCAAATATTTTTATAGGAAAACTTTATGAAGATAATTTAAATAATCCAATGATCCTATTTTCAAAATTTGAGAAATCCCAAATATGAAAATTACGAAACTTCCAACTCTCTCCGAGGGTCCTTGAGTTGCGTGAAATTTCTAGGATCGGAAAAATGCGAGAAAATATGATATGCATGATGACCTAATGTATAACATGCCAAATTGAAAATTTGGGATGTTACATGGCTGAAGATCTTCAATGTCAGACCGAAGGTAGTGGGCGGCCGTCAAGCGGAGTGCGGAGGCGCCATGGTCGGCAAGATGGCCAAAGTCCTATGGCTCGAGGGCTCCTTCGTGGAGACAATAAAGGGGTGGCAATCGGGGTGGTTCTATATCACCGAGCCGCGTGACTCCAACTGGGCGGCGGCCCCCGAATTCAGATCTGGCTTCCCCACACGGCTCTCATCATGGAAAGAGACGGGCCTGACGTGGGGGAATTCGGACGAGCTATCCGGACTCCAAACATGCGTCTGAAACCTGGTGGACAAGAATCTCAGGCTTGTCAACGTAATCCAGGTGATGCTCATCCGCCGGATTCTCCCATGCCAACAACGGGCCTTCAAATTGTGGGAGTTCGATCCGGTACAACACCCAACTCTGACAAGGCTCTTCGACACTACGTACGAAGATGCCTGGAAGGTGCTGTTCAAGGGCGCCGAGGCTCCCACATCCGCTACCGAAGATCGCGGATTCAGCTCGCAGCGTCAAGCCAGCGAGGTGAGTTATTTTACCCTTTATGGGACTCTTTTTCATAGTTTGACTCTATGGGATCTAAAACTCCCTAACCTTTAACAGACTGGCTCAAGACGTCCTAACAGTTAACTGTCCGGCTCCTTTGCGAAGACCCAGCCGGACGCCCGATTGACGGATCTGCTGGCTCCGGTACCTCATGTGGTGCGGAGAAGAAGGTTAAGAAGGAGGCGACGGAACTCGAAGGAGCTCCCGACGCCTGGTGCTGTCAGATTCTGAAGCAGAATCTTCTCCTGAGAACGAGGAGGAGGAAAAAGAAGCCTCTCCCCCAGCGGGGGAGGAGAGGAAAAGGAAGGCCGCCCCAACTGGGGAGGCCGGAGGGTCCAAGAAGGGAAGAACCCTTCCTCCGGACTTCTCCACCAACGTCGACAACGACGAGGAGGATTGGCCAACAAGGGCCAAGCCCCTGGCGAGATCGTAAGTGTCCGGATACCCATGGCTTTTTTATTGCATAGTGTTCTCTAATGCCGAACAATCATGCAGCCCGCCCAAGGGCGAGTTCGCCGCTTCGTCGAGCGGGTCCCTGGGTTCATCAGAAATGGAGAGTACTTCACTTCCGGCCGCCTCATCGCCTCACGCTGCGGACGCCGCCGAGGTGGTGCCCCAAGGGGGCCTGGTCAAGAGGAGGTGGCGTAGGAGGCGCCGCAAGGCAACCTCCGGACTCAGCGCGTGGGGCGAGACCCCAGGCTCTAAGCCTACCTCGTCCGGACTCCATGCCAGAACCTTGTGGTTCCGAGTCCGGCAAGTGGTCCCTCGTAAGAAGGGTAAGACGCCGTGTCTTCCGCCCAACCGGAGGCACCGGATAGCTCTTGAGGCGCTTAACAATGCCTCCATCGAGGAGGAGCACCCTTGATTATGAGTGTGGTGATCCGAAAGTTCAGATCCACCAAGAGCGGGCTGACTAAACCTGCACCAGCCTTCTAACGAGGCTTTGAGGTAAGTTTAGAATATGTAAAAATATTACCGCATAGACAGTAGCCTCGATGCTTAGTTCGGTGTTCGGAAAGAAAAGCCGGACTAAGGATCTAAAAAGATATACGAGGAGTCTAACATAAGTATGTCAATATGGGAATGCAGGCTGCGCTCATCGACCTCTGCCAGACCGATCGCTGGAGGTCAATGCATTGAAGCGAGCCTCGGCGGTCCGAGAACGAGCTCGGCCTTGCCAAGAAGCAGCTCGAGGACAAGGAAGGTAAGTAATACCTTATTAAAGAAATACCTTATAGAAAGGTTTGGTTGTGAAAAATAACAGGAATAACATGGGTGCTGCGGGGGCCACGAGCGAGGTGGCGACCACGAAGGAAGCGTGTCCGTGGCCGAAAGCAAGGCGGCCATGAGCGCACCGAGCGAGAGAAGGGGAGGCGCAGCTGGCGGAGGTGCGGCAAGAGCTCCGTGCTCGTGAAAAAACACGAGGGTTTGGAGCGTGACTCGAACCGAGAGTCCGAGCTTGCCTCGGCTCTTGAGAGTGCCAAAGCTGCTAAGGCCGAGGCCCAAAAAGCCCTCCAAGAAATTGAATCATTAAAGAAGATAGCGGCGGGTAAGGCATTCTTTATGCAAAGCAAGCATGTGAAAGTGAATTACCTATTACTTACCCGGATTCGAAGCTCTCTAGGAGCATTCGCAGATCTGCCCCGTAGTGTGTCTGATGCTGCCGCATTCTACCGCACCAAGGAGGGGAGCTCAACGGAGAAGGTGTTCTGGTCTCAATATCCTGAGGCCGGACATCCGGTGCCCCTAAGCGACCAGCTGAAGCAGCTGGTCGAGCTCCACAAGGTCGCCAAACAGGCCATGAAGGGCCTCATAGTTCGGCTGTGGCCATTGGAAGCCATGCCTGGGAGCTACTTTCGGCTAGTGCGGCGGCTGGTGGACGTCTCTCCACGGGTAGAAGTCATCAAGCGCTCCGTCTGCATTGAAGGTGTCCGTCGGGCCCTTGCCCGTGCTAAAGTGCACCGGGGCAAGTTGGATGCGGAGAAGCTTGTGACGGACGGGCCACCGAAGGGCAAGGAGCATTGCACGCCCGAAATGTACAATGAGGGCCTCCTGAAGGGTGCCCGCCGAATAGCGGATGAGTGCTCCAAAGATGTAATTTTTGAATAGACTCACATTTGTTATCATGTACGCTGAAAACTTGTTCATATGAGCTAAGCAACGCTTGTTAATTTAAAATATTACATTCTGTGCGGCCGTTTATCAAATTTGAGAGATGGCAAGTCGTTGGCTTCAGCCCCCATGCCACGAGTGCTGGGGTGTTCGGGATAAACTTGAGCACTCTTGTTCCCATTCTTGGGTCCATCTAGGGAGGCGCTCAATGCAACGAACAAGGCAACCGGACTTATAATGCTTGAACACTCTCACTTAGCCATAGAATTCTATAATTTTAAATTTTGGCGAAGCCCCTAGTATTCGGAAGACCGAGTTTGGGGCGCTATCCACGCCTTGGCCGGACAATTACGGTTCCTCGCTCTAAGCGGCATAAGTCTTTAGGGACCCGAAAAAACCTCTCGAACAGCGACCAGCTCTCGCCCTATCATGATAGTCAGTTTTAGCTTTCTCCACTGAGGTGCTCAACCCAGCTCAACCGGGGCACAATCGCAGTGGTTCTCCTAGTGCTACCTTAGCCGATATAACGGAACGTAAGGTACCAAAACATAGGAGCCGGGCAAACCCAACTATTGACCCAAGACATGATTCGGAGCCGATGCATATAATGCTATAAGTTCGGGGTGCCGCACTTGTGAAAGTGTTGGACTTATCACACCATACTTTTGGGGTACTTGAGCCCTGGTGTATTGGCCGTACTAAAGTGTCTGGGTGCAACATGTCATGAAATGAACATATATATAGATAAAGAAAGGAGTGCAATAATAGGCAAAAGCTATGTATTGTTTATTCAAAAAGGTACTGCAATGAAGGCAGAACGATACAAATAGTGCGATAAGCAAGGGATAGGACTATCTAACATGTCCCCCTCCAGGGGTAAGCTACGGGATGGTATGTAAAACAGGTATAATGCTCGTAATAGAGACCACCTGAACACTCGACGTGGCTTTCTGCTTCCCTGGATGTTACATCGTGAGTTCGGCGATTCTAGTGTCGGACATGACTTCTGGAAAACGGAGTCCTGAAAGTAAGAAAAAGCAAGAAAAAAGAAAAAAAGAAAAAGAATGACACAATCGGGAGCCCCTGGTGCGGTTGAGCCGCATTCCGGGCGTGCCGTGGTCGTGCCCTTCCCCTTATGCCCATGGTATCTCCAGAGCGTAGTTATGTACGCATAGTATTGGCTTCGCAATTTCGCGAGGGCTGGGGTTGGGGCCGGATTGCTACGCGTGCTTGAATCGTGTCAGGCGATCTTGTTGTAGGTTACTCCGGGCGCGCTTGACAGTGTCCGGACGCTTAGTGGCCGGACTCGAGAATTGCTGTGAGAGGCTGCTTTGCACCTCCGCCGCGAGGGCCGTCGTGTGCTCCTCCGTTCGGAGAGAGCGTTCGGTGTTTCCATTGACCATGATTACTCCTCGAGGGCCTGGCATCTTGAGCTTGAGGTATGCGTAGTGCGGCACCACATTGAACTTAGCAAATGTGGTTCGTCCGAGCAGTGCATGATAGCCGCTGTGGAACGGGACGATGTCGAAGATTAACTGTTCGCTTCGGAAGTTATCCGGGATCGAAGACCACTTCGAGTGTAAGCGAGCCTGTACAATTGGCCTCTACACCGGTATGACGCCTTTAAAGGTCGTCTTTGTAGGTTTAATCCTAGAGGGTCTATGCCCATTTTGCTGCTGTATCCTCGATAAAGCAGGTTCAGGCTGCTACCACCGCCCATCGGGACTCGTGAGGTGAAATCCGTCAATAATTGGGTCAAGGACCAATGCGGCGAAACCGCCGTGATGGATGCTAGTGGGTGGTCCTTCGATCGAAGGTGATCGGGCAGGAAGACCATGGGTTGAACTTCGGGCGATGGCTCCATCGCATATCGTCCCTTAGTGCACGCTTCGCTCCCTTTTGGGTATATGGGTTGCGTATATCATGTTCACCGTCCGCACTTGTGTGGGAAAACCCTTCTGTCCTCTATTGTTCGGCGGCCGGGGCTCTTCCTCGTCATCGCTATGCAGCCCCTTGTTGTTGAGTTCGGCACTTAACTTGCCTGCTTGCTTGGACACCCAACAATCCCTGTTGGTGTGATTGGCTGGTTTTTCGGGGGTGCCATGTATCTGGCACAAGTGATCGAGTATTCGGTCCAAGTTGGACGGGCCCTGGGTATTTATTTTGAATGGCTTCTTCCGCTGACCGGGTTTAGAGCCTCTGAATCCGGCATTGACGGCCGTATCTTCATCATTATCGCTGTTAATGCGGCGCTTGTTCTTGTAGCGACGCGACCTGCCGTTGCTGTCCTTGGTATCCGAACTATCAGGGTGTTTGGCCAAGTTGTTGCTTCGAGCTAGCCAACTGTCCTCTCCCGCACAAAAGCGGGTCATGAGTGTTGTGAGGGCTGCCATGGATTTCGGCTTTTCCTGTCCTAGGTGCCGGGCAAGCCATTCGTCGCGGATGTTATGTTTGAAGGCTGCAAGGGCCTCTGCATCCGGACAGTCAATGATTTGATTTTTCTTTGTTAGGAACCGTGTCCAGAATTGTCTGGCCGATTCTTCTGGCTGCTGAATTATATGGCTGAGGTCATCGGCGTCTGGTGGTCGCACATATGTGCCCTGGAAGTTACCAAGGAATGCGGCTTCCAGGTCCTCCCAACAACCAATTGATTCTGCTGGCAAGCTGTTGAGCCAATGCCGAGCTGGTCCTTTAAGCTAGAGTGGGAGGTATTTGATGGCATGTGGATCATCACCGCGGGCCATGTGGATATGGAGGAGATAGTCCTCGATCCAGACCGCAGGATCTGTGGTACCATCGTATGATTCGATGTTTACGGGTTTGAAGCCCTCGGGGATTTGATGATCCATTACTTCATCTGTGAAGCATAGTGGGTGTGCGGCGCCTCAGATTGGGCTATATCACGGCGTAGCTCATATGAGCTTTGTCTCATCAGATTCGCCCGGCGGGTTTGCTGTATCCGGCGCGATGGTAATCATCCCGAGTCGTTGGGCGCCCACGCGATCCGTAGATCGATCTTGTATGTTTTGCCTTATCCTCCAATATATCTCGCAAGTCCGGCGCGTTTTCCCGTGCCTTGGTACTTTTTGAGCGGCGTCGGGGTGTGGCTTGAGCGGAGGGCCGAGAGGCTTCTCTGTCGCGGCCACGGGGTGGCCGGTCTGCCATGTCATGCGCTGGTGACTTGGGTGCTTCCTCCTCTGATCGAGGCAACAACCTGCGTTTGGGGTAGCTTTTGGAGGGGCGTTCGAGTTCATACTCTTCGGCTGCAAGGACTTCAGTCCATCTATCAGCTAGCAGGTCTTGGTCAGCTCTAAGCTGTTGTTGCTTTTTCTTGAGGCTGCTTGCCGTGGCTATAAGCCTGCGTTTAAAACGCTCCTGTTCGGCGGGATCCTCAGGCACGACAAATTCGTCATCGTCGAGGCTTGCCTCATCTTTGGAGGGAGGCGCATAATTATCGTCCTCTACCTCTCTTTCTGCCGCACTTTCGTGCGGGCTTGCTTCTCCCTCCTCCTGCGCTGAGTCCTACTGGAGGGGGTTGTCTTCGGCACTGTCCGGGGTGTTATTATCTCCCATGCCGGAATCACCGTTTCTGCTGTGGCGGGATTTAGAGCGGCGCCGCTGATGTCGGCGCTTTGGTTGCTTCTTGGAGGGGTCATCCTCCGTTGTTCCATCGCCGTTCCCATCTTTTGGGATGTCCACCATGTATATGTCGTATGATGAGGTGGCCTTCCAGTGCCCTGTAGGCGCTGGGTCTTGGTCGTCTCCGGCATCGTCTTCCATACCGTCGATGTCTTCGGAGTCGAAGTCGAGCATGTCCGTTAAATCAACGACAGTGGCTACAAAGTGGGTGGTGGGTGGGCGTTGAATTTCTTCGTCGTCCGTATCCCAACCTTCCTATCCGTAGTCCGGCCGGGGCTCTCCGGATAAAGAGAGAGACTTTAGTGAATTCAGGATGTCGCCAAAGGGCGAGTGCTGAAAGATGTCTGCGGCAGTGAACTCCATGACCGGCGCCCAATCGGATTCGATTGGCAGGGGCACGGAGGGTTCGGAGTCCATAGAGGAGTCCGGCACCCTGGAGTCAAGGTCTTCGCAAAGGATAGGGATGGAGTTCGGCTCAATCGCCGTAGAGATCGTAGCCCCCGAGGCGGCGTCCAACCACTCGTCCTCGATCGGGGAATCCGGCTCCGGATTAAGGGTCAGAGCGGATGCTGGTGCGGCCTCCAGGGCACTGTTCGGCGGTAGAGCTAGATCATACCCATCGAGACAAAGGCGCACGCTGTTGTGGCTCGAATCCGTCGAAGATCAAGTCTCCGCGGACATCGGCCGTATAGTTCAAACTTCCAAATCTGACCTGATGGCCGGGGCATAGCTTCGATCTGCTCCGGATGGCCAGCGAATTGGCCATGATGCAAAGCCGCCGAATCGAAGATCTGTCCGGGGAGAAAAGTCTCACCCTGGACCGCGTCGTTGTTGATGATCGAAGGATCCATCGAGCCTATCGGTGACGACATAGAGGAACTCTCAATGAAAGCAGCAATGTCGGTGTCAAAACCGGCGGATCTCGGGTAGGGGGTCCCGAACTGTGTGTCTAGGCGGATGGTAACAGGAGACAAGGGACACGATGTTTTTAACCAGGTTCGGGCCCTCTCGATGGAGGTAATACCCTACTCCTGCTTGATTATTATTGATGATATGGGTAGTACAATAGTAGATCTACCACGAGATCAGAGAGGCTAAACCCTAGAAGCTAGCCTATGGTATGATTGTTGTTCGTCCTACGGACTAAAACCCTCCAGTTTATATAGACACCGGATAGGTTAGGGTTACACAGAGTCGGTTACAATGGTAGGAGATCTACATATCCGTATCGCCAAGCTTGCCTTCCACGCCAAGGAAAGTCCCATCCGGACACGGGACGAAGTCTTCAATCTTGTATCTTCATAGTCTTGGAGTCCGGCCGTGATGATAGTTCGGCTATCCGGACACCACCTAGTCCAGGACTCCCTCAGTCGTCCCTGCCGAGGGTGCGGCATTGCGTGGCGGACTCTTGGCCAGGCGCTCTTCCCGGACCGCCACTAACGCCGCGCTGGCGGAGTGGGGAGTGGCGGCCAGGTAAAGCACCAGGGGCTCGAGGGGACGATGCGCCACCATCAACGGAGGGCTGGTCAAGTATCTCTTGAGGTCTTGAAACGCCAGGTCGGCCTCTGGGGTCCACTCGAATGTGCCCTTCTTCTTCATCAGCTTGAAGAACGGCAGGGCGCACTCCCCCAGCTTGGACATGAAGCGCCCCAGCGAGGTCACGCAACCTGCAAGTTTCTGCATTTCCTTGAGAGTTTGCGGTGGGATCATGTCTTCTATTTCCTTGACCTTCTTGGGGTTAGCGTCGTTCCCCCTGTGAGACACGAGGAAACCCAGTAGCTTGCCGGAAGGGACACCGAACACACACTTCTCCAGGTTGAGCCGCAAATCCACCTGGCGCAGGCTAGCGAAGGTCTCCTCCAGGTCCTGAATCAGGGTTCTCGCCTCCCGAGATTTTACCATGATGTCTTCGACATAGGATTCGGCGTCTCTCTCGAGCTGTTGACCCAGGGCGATGTGCATCAGCCGCTAAAAGGTTGCCCCAACGTTGCGCAGTCCGAATGGCATGCAGGTGTAGCAGTACACCTCGCACGGGGTCAAGAAGGCGGTCTTCTCCACATCCTTCACTGCCATCTTGATCTGGTGGTAGCCCGAGAATGCGTCCAGGAAACACAGCAAGTCACACTCAGCGGTGGAGTCGATGATCTGGTCGATGCGCGGAAGCGGGAACAGGTCTTGGGTACAAGCCTTGTTGAGATTGGTGAAGTCGACACACATGCGTTCCTTCCTGCCTTTCTTTGGCACGGCAACGGGGTTCGCCAGCCACTCCGGGTATCGGACCTCGCGAATGACACCTGCTGCCTCCAGCCTACGAGTTTCCTGGATGATGAAGGACTGCTTCTCTGTGGACTGTCGCCGCGCCTTCTGCTTCACAGGGCAGACATTGGGGCACACCCTTAAGTGATGCTCGATTACCCCCTTGGGACCCCTACCAGCTGCTTGGGTTCCCAGGCGAATACCTCCTTATTCGTGCGCAAGAACTTCACCAATGCCTCCTCTTGATCTGGATCGAGGTTGGCGCCTATGGTGAAGGTGGCTCTCGAGGGTCCACTTTCCTCGACCAGTACTTGCTTCGTTTTGGCCCGATAATGGGTGAACAACTGCTTCTTCTTCGCCGGCGCGACCTCCTCAGCCCCTGGGGTGGCTTCACCGGCCGGGTGCGCTGCCGCTGTGGCCCTGAAGGCAAGCTTGAGGGCCGCTAGAGCCTCCTTGGTGTCTCCAGCCACGGTGAGGACGCCGCTGCTGCCCGGCATCTTCATGAGGTTATAGGCCGGATGAGACGCTGCCATGAACTGAGCTAAGGCAGGGTACCCGAGGATGGCGTTGTACGGGAGGCCGATGCGGGCGATGTCGAAGTCGATAAGCTCAGTGCGGTAGTTGTCGCAGGTGCCGAAGGTCACGGGGAGGCGGATCTGCCCTAGTGGTCTGGTGGAGCCGCTGCCGACTCCGGAGAAGGGCTTGGTAGGATGGAGCCGTTCGTGCGGTACGTGAAGCAAGACGAAAGCCTCCACGGAGAGCTCATTAAGGCCGGCCCCACCATCGATGAGGGTCTTGGTGACGGCTACGTTGCAGATGGTGGGCGTGCAGAGCATTGGGAGCACGCCCGAGCTGGCAGTGGTGACGGGGTGATCCCCTGAGTCGAAGGTGAGGTCGGCCTCAGGCTCCGCCCATTCTGGAGGGGCTCCTTGCTGCATAGAGGCGGCGCTGATCAGGCGGAAAAACTGCTTGGCGTGGCGGTCCGAGGGTGGTGCTTGCGAGCCGCCGTGGAGGGCCGCGACGGCGACAGGCGCCAGTGCCGTGAAGCGTGTGACGAATAGGCCGTGCAGCTCTTCCCAAGAAGCCACAAAGGATCTTGGCAGGTTGAGCAGCCAGGCGCGCGGCGCGCTAGCGAGGGCCATGGGGAACCAGTTGGCCATGACCTTATCGTCGCCTCCATCTTCCAGGATGGCCTCCTCGTACGCTAGCAGGAAGGCCGACGGATCCGCCGCGCCGTCGTAGCATGGCGGCATCTCCGGCTTGAACTTGGGCAACCACTGCACCCGCCACAAGGCGGGGGTAAAGGCCCTGAGCCACCTGGCGCCATCGTGGGCGTTCGTTGGCCCAGTTGGAGGAGCAATGTCGGCCATTTGGACAGAACGGCGAGGCGGTGCCGGCGGAGAGGCGAACTTCGACTCACCCCTACCTGGCACGCCAAATGTTCGATTACAGGTTCCGGCAAACCCTTGAGGTTCGAACACTAGGGTGCGCATGAATATCTCTCTCCCTCTCTAGCTCACTCGCACAACGATCTCAAGGCCTAGCCCGCCGAACCCGAGGAACGAGGGACACAAGAGTTTATACTGGTTCGGGCCACCGATGTGGTGTAATACCCTACTCCAGTGTGGTGTGATGGATTGCCTTGCAGGCTAGGGATGAACAAGTACAAGGGAAGAACAACCTCCTGAGGAGAGGTGTTCTTGAGCTCGGTGAGCTTGTGCGTGTGAGGATGGAATGGATCCGATCCCAGATCAGTTGCCTCCTATGGTGGTGGCTAGTCCTATTTATAGAGGCCCCGGTCCTCTTCCCAAATGTTTAGGCGGGAAGGGATCCCACAACGGCCAATTTGAATGGGGACAACTAGTACAAGCTATCCTGACAAAAGGTGGTCTTCGTTTGCCAAAGGCTCCGGTGTTGACGCCATCGTGGGCTCCACGATGAACTCCGTCCTGCTGGTCTTGGTCTCGTTGCACCAATATGGAAACCTTTGCCTGATGCCTCGGGACTCCTCGCCTGCACCTGCCTCTTTAGCACCAAAGAGGCAACTGGTACTCTGTGCCCGCTGGCGCCCGCTTGGCGCCCGCCTGGCCTTGGTCGTCATGGCTCATGTCACGGAAACCTTGCGAGGTGCCCCTCGCCTTGATCTCTCCGCTCCTCGCTGTCGACACTCAAAAATGGCATGATCGCAAAGAGTGACTTGAGGCTGTAGCAAGATGAGGTGAAATTCATGATTTCATGTCACCACTGGATGGCTCTCTTCAAGCCGATCAAAATAAATATAGAGATGGTCCAAAATGAAGCTCGGGTGCAAAAGTTATGCCAATCTTAGAGATGCTCCTATTGACACCAGATTAAAGAATGGCATGAAACCTAATTAAGATGGCCCCGGATGGAAAAATTTAGAACTGCCAAGTTCTTTGTCTCGTCGAAACAGACGATTTTGATATAAGAATCGTCCCCATCCGAGATAGTATGCAAAAGTTACGGGAAAAATCGTACGCTGCAGCAATGTTTGGCCGGATCATCCGGGCCGGGGTCCTGATCATCCGTGAAATTGAAGCACGAAGAAAACAGAAGGTTTGTGATGAAGCCGGATGATCTGGGTCCAGTCCCGGATGATCCGGGTCGAGGCCGGACAATCTGGGTAGAAGTCCGGACGTCCGTACAGTTTTTTCTGTTGCAGATGTTAGAAAACAGACCGAAACTCCCTCAAGATGACCTGAAATCGAAAAGTGTTCAACATAAAAGTTGTGCGTCTCGTCGAGGCAGTCGATTTTTATATAAAAATCATTTTAATCCGAGTTCTAATGAAAATGTTACAGCCCGATTAGTGGACTGCTGTCAGAAATCTGGGCTTGGCCGGATCATCCGGGCCTAGAGCCGGACATCCGGGCCGGAGGTCGTGAGAAGTCCGAATTTGGTTAGATTTTGATGATTTGGACGGCAAGTCAAGTCCTTTTCTTGTACGGGAATTCCATCCGCCTCTTATATAGATAAGAGGTGATGGCCGATTGAAAAACAACACACAATCGAACAAATCATCTACCATTTTTTTATCTTTTATCATATCTCCTTAACCCTAGTTCTTCTTCCTCGTTCTTCGTTCGTTCTTCTTCATTGCAGGGCGATGAACCTCGAGGCCCTAGGGGCGGTCAGGCTGACCTAGGGCATCCCATAGCCGCCGCGCGCCCTGACGGGGTCCCTCCCGAGCGTGTGGGGTTTCGGGTCTACAAAAGCGCCCGCCGGATTGTCTTGCGTACCGCGCTTTCGGCGGGTCTCCTTCGACGTGAGCTGCGGTGCATCACCCCCGGCATCGAGGGTACACGGTGACATGCTCGTGTGCGAACACACTTTTTGGTGACTCCGCTGGGGACGAAGCTTTGAGCGGTCTCCGGCCCGTTCTTGCTACGAAGAGATCGTCATCTAGGGTTTGCAATCTACAAAGGTAATATGAATACCCAATTCACATATGTAGATGCAAATAGTGCATATGTTGTTGCTATATCATCTACTGAGCATAATGTATCGGCTAGCCCTAGCTTTATCTATCATGCATCTAATTATATGCAAGGGCCGATGCAACAAAATCTCCATGATTCTACTTCATATAATTTTAGCAACATGCAACATATGTATCCCAACTCCCATGCATCGGCAACCCCACAAATCCATATGCCGATGAACAACATGGTGAGTTCGGTTAATAAATTCGAAACACCTCATGTTAGAATTTCCAATGCCATGCAAAAAGTGTTTTACCCTTTTATTCATCGGCAACTAATTTGCAACATGTGAATCCAAACGTGCCGGTGGATAGGGGAATCGGCCATGCTACTACTAGTTATTCAGCTAATTACCCTCAACCATCATATGCTACACCTCATGTTAGTAATTTTTTAGCACTGTATGCAACTGTAGATGTTCATAATTCGGCCCCGCATCTTCATGGTCATAGCCGAATAAGTGAAAATTTTACAGGAACACATGTGCCGTCATCAAATACTGTAGCATATAATGCATATTCTACGCAATTCAAGAATTTCGGCAACACTCACGAATCATTGCCGAAAGAATCTGAAAGTATTGGGGAGCAATCCCTTCCAGAGGCGGTTGTGGTTGCATTAAAAAAGAGCTTGGCACAAAACAAGAGAATTAGTACTCTTTGCCTTGAACAATATGAAAAGGGGTTGTTTCCTGATTATGCTGCAATAAAGGCTAGAGTTTTGCAAGAAGATGAAACTTCATGAATTGGTAGTATTGGTGAGAGAGCATATGGTTGTACAGCAGTGCATACACCTCCACCTAGTACCGCAGCATATTATACACCCCCTACACAATTGCAAAATTTTGGCAACACTAACACTTCATTGTCGAAAGATCCTGAAAGCAATGGGGGGCAAACTAATCTAGAGCGGGCTGAAATTGAGAAGGGAGTTAAAGCTTTGCGCGCTAGGGTGCAAGTACTTTGCCAAGAGAGAATTGATAGGGAATTAGCTCAAAGAAAAGAAGCCTTGCCAATTAATATAACCGGTGAAAAGAATGATGATTCAGAAACTAAAAGTGCTTCGGTTGAAAAAGCCAAACCAAGTAGTATATATTCCGAATCCATCAAATCCAAAGAGGCGAACATTGTTGAGAAAGGGCATGGAAATTATAGCAAGACAACCATACTTGATTTTTCTGAAGTTAATGGAACCTACTTCCTGCCCTATGAGTTTCGTGGCATAGAAATTGACGAGCTTCAAGAACAAGTAGCCGAAGAAAGTTTGGTGGACAAATATCTTCAAACTAATGATGTACGAAATCAAGAAAAAGATGATGAAAAGGCATTGGGGAGCTATCCGAAGGCGGAGCAAGATGTTCTTCCAATATATTTGAAGAGGTATGTCTAGCAATTAATTTACCCGTTTTCAGATTTGGTCATGACTTAGTTGTTGATGCATCTATCAGAAAAATTCTCATGAGTAATTTTCAAAGACAAATGAAGAAGGGTAATTTTACTTGTTAGCAATAAAATTGTTACTAAGCATATCGTTCAATATATTGTACCATTCAAAGAGATTGAATAGTGACTTATTACTGTAGCCAAAGCATTTCCCATTGCTTTATTTAAAGTTCATATCTAATTGGGTAGCTTTGCTTGCATCATACTTGGCTAACGCATGGTCTCAATTGAGACATGTATGTTCTAACTACTTTGATTTCAGAAATTTAAAGCCAAGGTTAAAATCTTTTGAGAAAACCGATGCTAGTATAGTTTCTTATTTAAGTACATCGGAGATAGAGTGCAAAACACAATGCAAAGCTGAATGGGGTGATGCAAAATCTGAACCATTCGTTTTCTTAACTCCAAAGCTGTTCTCACAACAAGATCGGCTAGAGAATAAAAAATTTACCTTCAATTCAAGCATGTGTGATCAGATATTTGATTTGTTGTTGAAAAATAATTACATAAGAATTCTTGATGACCATGTCAAGCCATCAATTCAAGGACGAATGTGTTGTAAGTTGCATGATTCGTTCAAGCATAGTTTTGAGGATTGCAATATATTTCGTCAAATAGTTAAATCGTCCATTGATAAAGGACGATTGAAGTTTGTTAAGACACCAAGAGATGACCAGTCTATTCCGGTTGGTCCCGATGGCAGAAAGTTTTTGCATCGGCTACTTGAAGCTGATCCATTTAAAGAGAAGGTAAAAACTGCAGGTGCTGGGATTAAGCTTTCAAATAAAGAAGTTGTTGAAGAGCATAATGAAAATAATCTTGAGGGCAAGAGTTCCATCGAAGCTACAATGGAGACGCCAAGGACTGGGGGGCAGCAAGCAAATCCAATGATCAATGAAAGCAAACCAAAAGAAAACAAAGGCCGAAATAAGCGCAAGTGTAAGAGATAAAAAATCACCTTCGCTGAACTATAGGATAAATATCGAAATAAGAGTGAAGAGAAGAATGCTTATCGGCCCAATCATGCAAAGAAACCAAGATCACCCCCAAGGCACAAATATGAGGATTGGTATTGGCAAAGTGAGAATTTTAATGCAACATATTCATATCCTTATTTTGGGCTGCCAATGCCAATGCCGTGGATGCCTCCCTATGCTCATATAGATCCATATTCATCATGGGACAGGTATTATACAAGGGCATATTCTCCATCTTATTTTAGACCATCTCACCAATACTATGCAGCTCCAAGAAGATCAACATTTGAAAAATCACGTGTCAAAAACCGTTTCAATCATAAGGAATCGATCCAGAGCTCAAGGAAGAAGAAAGAGGTGGTAAATCAAGTTACCGCATGAAAAGATATGGTCGTAAGTGTGCTACTTCAGATTTGATCTCAAATAACAAAGAGCCAATTAAAATGTTGACATTGGCTACAAAAGGCAAAGAAGCGAAGCAATCAGTTGATAAAAATCAGAGTGCCAAATCTGAAGAAAAGAAGTTTAGAGTGCACAAGGCCAAAAAAGAATTACCATTGGTCGTAACAGAATCACAGTCGAGATGCCCACTCAGCTTATCATATTGGCAAAAGAAGGAATTACAAAATCTTAGTGCACACGAGTTGAGAAATAAGAACATGGCATGGGTTCCCAAGAGGACCAATCAAAACAGAAATGATGTGCATGCTTCTATTGCAACATGTGCAATAAAAGTGAAGAAATAAAAGGATGGGAGCAACAAACAATTAAGCCGAAGGCGTGCATCACAACATCAAAATCTTCGGTTAGCGCATCATCCATTTTCTTCAACCATGCAATTGATGCCTTTGACATGGAATTCATCCCTAGGTATGATCAATTACCCTCCATGGATTTATTTTGATCCATGGATGCAACATAATTTTCTATAGCATGAGTGGGTATTACCAAATCACTATACATTGTTGCATTTTTGTTGCTAATACAAAGGGGCCGAAATATTTTATTGCTATTTCATTTGTTTATTTCGGCTATACGTACTTTGGTGGGTGAATTCTACATGGACCTTGTGGTAATGGTCGATATTTATCTATCGTCCTAAGAGTATGTCAATGCATGGCCGGTGAACTATACTAACATCGTCCTTAGTTTGATTGGAAAGCAAGACAAGGTGCTATACATATTGAGGCTTTCAGTGATTCGTTATGAGTAGTGCAAGGGGTTATCAGTGTTTTGACGAATCACTTATAGTTTATCTTGAGGTATGTCTAGATGCAAAATTTACCTTGGGTTTCTTTAAAATTGTTCATATTCCTAGGCATGACAATTCAAGAGAGTTGGCACAGCAAGCATACGGCTTTTATGTTAATCATGGTGTATTGCATTTAATACCCGATGCTTAGTCTCGTCAACATAGGTAAGGCCAAACTGAAGTCCACCGCTTAGGCCACTAATGAAATTTTTATGCAGGAGAAAGTAAGGATTGGAAAAAATTTATTGTTGATTATCTGCAAAATCTTGGCAAAAGGGTGAATAATATGGTTCCAAGGATGACCCTGAGATACATATCTATGGAAGTTTATCATTCGATTGTTAATGAAGTTGAGAAGGTTTCACCCATGTTTGCATCAAGGATTCAAACAAATAATGACTGATATATATTTATCACCCTAAGCACATGCAAAGTGGCTGATGGAGTGTTGGCATCGTCCTTAGAACCAGCACAGTACAAGTTATTTTTTGGCACGCTAGCTTTGCCGAAAAACAGGGGGGCATGTGTTGACGCTCAAAAATGGCATGATCGCAAAGAGTGACTTGAGGCTCTAGCAAGATGAGGTGAAGTTCATGATTTCATATCACCACTGGATGGCTCTCTTCAAGCCGATCGAAATAAATATAGAGATGGTCCAAAATGAAGCTCGGGTGCAAAAGTCATGCCAATCTTAGAGATGCTCCTATTGACACCAGAATAAATAATGGCATGAAACCTAATTCAGATGGCCTCGGATGGAAAAAGTTACAACTGCAAAGTTCTTCGCCTCGTTGAAACAGACGATTTTCATATAAGAATCGTCCCCATCCGAGGTAGTATGCAAAAGTTACAGGCAAAACCGTACGCTGCAGCAATGTTTGGCCGGATCATCCGGGACGGGGTCCGGATCATCCGGGAAATTGAAGCACGAAGACAACAGAAGGTTTGTGATGAAGCCGGATGATCTGGGTCCAATCCCGGATGATCCGGGTGGAGGCCGGACAATCTGGGTAGAAGTCCGGACGTCCGCACAGTTTTTTCTGCGGTAGATGTTAGAGAACAGACCGAAACTCCATCAAGATGACCTCAAATCGAAAAGTGGTCAACATAAAAGTTGTGCATCCCGTCGAAGCGGTCGATTTTGATATAAAATGAATTTTAATCTAAGTTCGTATGGAAAGGTTGCAGCCCGATTAGTGGACTGGTGTCAAAAATCTGGGCTTGGCCGAATCATCCGGGCCTAGAGCCGGACATCCGGGCCGGAGGTCGTGAGAAGTCCGAATTTGGTTAGATTTTGATAATTTGGACGGAAAGGCAAGTCCTTTTCTTGTATGGGAAGTCCATCCGCCTCTTATATAGATAAGAGGTGACGGCCGATTGAAAAACAACACACAATCGAACAAATCATCTACCACTTTTTTATCTTTTATCTTTTCTCCTTAACCCTAGTTTTTCTTCTTCCTCGTTCTTCATTCGTTCTTCTTCATTGCAGGGCGGCGAATCTCGAGGCCCTAGGGGCGGTCAGGCCGACCTAGGGCAGCCCATAGCCGCCGCGCGCCCTGACGGGGTCCCTCCCGGGCGTGTGGGGTTTCGGGTCCTCAAAAGCACCCGCTGGATTGCTTGCGTACCGCGCTTCCGGACGGGTCTCCTTTGGCGTGAGCTGCGGTGCATCACCCTCGGTGTTGGTGGTACACGGTGACGTGTTCATGTGCGAACACTCGCGAGCCAGCCTAGTGAGGTTGCCCCTGAGGGAGTCTTGTGTCATCCGCCTCGCAAGGCTTGGCCCCTCGCGAGGGTCTTGAGTGTTTTGCTGATGAAGATGGGCCATACCAGGCCGCTAGTGGAGCCACACCCTGGGCCGCGGGCAGGCAAGTCTGGGTACCCCCGTTCCCAAGACGCCGACAACATCAACCGACTCTAATGTCACCTAGATACTCCAATGTTACCACAAGTATCTGTGAGTTGATTATACGATATGCATCAAACAACTTCAGATTCATAATATTCAATCCAACACAAATAACTTCAAAGAGTACCCCAAGATTTGTATTGAAGAAAGGAATATGAAAACGTGTATCAGCCCCTATGCGTAGATTACCCCAATGTCACCACGAGAATCCGCAAGTTGATAATCGAAACATACATCAAGTGAATCAATAGAACATCCCATTGTCACCACAGATATCCTATCGCAAGACATACATCAAGTGCACTCACATCCAAAATATTCAATCCGACATAACAAAACCTCAAAGGAAAAGATTCAATTCATCACAAGAAGGTAGAGAGGGAAGAACACCATAAGATCCAAATATATTAACAAAGCTCGCGGTACATCACGACCGTGCCAAATCAAGAACACGAGAGAGAGAGATCAAACACATAGCTACTAGTAATTACTCCCTCCTCATCATGGTGGCCGTTGGGATGATGAAGATGGCCACCGGTGATGATTTGCCCCTCTGACAGGGTGCCGGAATGGGGTCCCAATTGAGTTTTCGTGGCTACAGAGCCTTGCGGTGGCGGAACTTCTCATCTAGGGTTCTGCTACCTCTTGAGCTTGCGTTGGTTTTTCATTTGAAGAGGAAAGGGTGATGCAGCAAGTAGAGTAAGTATTTCCCTCAACTTTTGAGAACCAAGGTATCAATCCAGTAGGAGACAACGCGCAAGCCACCGAACACCTGCACAAACAAACACCAACTTGCACCCAACGCGACAAAAGGGGTTGTCAATCCCTTCACGGTTATTGCAAAGTGAGATCTGATAGAGATGGATACACGGTAAAGTAATATTTTTGGTATTTTTGGTTTATGGAACGGAAAGTAAAAGATTGCAAAGAAAGTAAATAGGAAACAAAAATTGTAGATCAGAAACTTTTATGATGGAAAATAGACACAGGGGCCATAGGTTTCACTAGAGGCTTCTCTCAAGATAGAAAATATTACAGTGGGTGAACAAATTGCTGCCGAGCAATTGATAGAAAAGCGCAAAGTTATGACGATATCTAGGGTAATGATCATGAATATAGGGATCACGTTCGTATCAATTAGACCGACTCCTGCCTGCATCTACTTCTATTACTCCACACATCGACCGACTCCTGCCTTCATAAGAGCAGAGTAAGGCATTAAGTAAGATGACATGATGTAGCGGGATAACTCAAGCAATGTCATGAAAACCCCATCTTGTTATCCTCGATGGCAACAATACAATATGTGTCGGTTCCCCTTCTAGCACTAGGATTGAGCACCGCAAGATTGAATCCAAAGCTAAGCACTTCTCCCATTTCAAGAAAAACCAATCTAGTTGGCCAAACCAAATTGATAGTTCGAAGAGACTTGCAAAGATATCAAATCATGCATATAAGAATTCATAGGAGATTCAGATAATATTCATAGATAAGCTGATCATAAATCCACAATTCATCAGATCTCAACAAACACACCGCGAAAGAGTATTACATCGAATAAATCTCCAAGAACATCGAGGAGAACATGGTATTGACAATCAAAGAGAGAGAAGAAGCCATCTAGCTACTAGCTATGGACCCATAGGTCTGTGGTAAACTACTCACGCTTCATCAGTGAGGCAATGGTGTCGATGTAGAAGCCCTCCGTGATCGAATCCCCCTCCAGCAGGACACCGGAAAAGGCCCCTAGATGGGATCTCACGGGTACAGAAGGTTGCGGTGGTGGAAAAGTGGTTTCGTGGCTCCCCTGGATGGTTTTGTGATATTTGAGAATATATAGGCGGAAGAAATAGGTTGGTGGAGTCATGGGGGTCCACAAGCGTGGGGGCGCGCCCTACCCCCTGGGCGCGCCTCCCGACCTTGTGGCCGCCTCGTGGCTTTCCTGATGTGCACTCCAAGCCCTCTGGATGTCTTCTGGTCCAAGAAAAACCATCGCGAAAGTTTCATTCCGTTTGGAATTCGTTTGGTATTCCTTTTCTATGAAACTCAAAAACAAGGGGAAAAAACAGGAACTGGCACCGGGCTCTAGGTTAATAGATTAGTCCCAAAAATCATATAAAATAGCATATTAATGCATATAAAACATCCAAAGCAGATAATATAATAGCATGGAACAATCAAAAATTATAGATACGTTGGAGATGTATCAAGCATCCCCAAGCTTAATTCCTGCTCGTCCTCAAGTAGGTAAATGATAAAAATGGAATTTTTGATGTGGAATGCTACCTAACATATTTATCCATGTAATTCTCTTTACTGTGGCATGAATGTTCAGATCCGTATGATTCAAAACAAAAGTTTAATATTGACAACAATAATACTTCAAGCATACTAACAAAATAATTATGACTTCTCAAAATAACATGGCCAAAGAAAGCTTATCCCTAGAAAATCATATAGTCTAGCTATGCTCCATCTTCGTCACACAAAATATAGAACAACCCCGATGACAAGCCAAGCAATTGTTTTATACTTTTGATGTTCTCAAACTTTTTCAACTTTCATGCAATACATGAGCGTGAGCCATGGACATAGCACTATAGGTGGAATAGACGGTGGTTGTGGAGAAGACAAAAGGAAGGAGATAGTCTCACATCAACTATGTGTATCAATGGGCTATGGAGATGCCCATCAATAGATATCAATTTGAGTAAGTAGGGATTGCCATGCAACAGATGCACTAGAGATATAAGTTCATGAAAGCTCATAAAGAAAACTAAGTGGGTGTGCATCCAACTTCCTTGCTCACGAAGACCTAGGGAATTTTGAGGAAGCCCATCATTGGAATATACAAGCCAAGTTCTGTAAAGAAATAATCCCACTAGTATATGAAAGTGATATCATAGGAGACTCTCTATCATGAAGATCATGGTGCTACTTTGAAGCACAAGTGTGGTAAAAGGATAGTAGCATTGCCCCTTCTCTCTTTTCTCCCATTTTTCTATTGTGCCTTCTTTATTTTTTGTCCTCTTTTTTTATTTAGTCCGGAGTCTCATCCCGACTTGTGGGGGAATCATAGTCTTCATCATCGTTTCCTCGCATGGGACAATGCTCTAATAATGAAGATCATCACACTTTTATTTAATTGCAACTCAATAATTAGAACAAAATATGACTATGTGAATGCCTCCGGCGGTGTACCGAGATGTGCATTAAATCAAGAGCGACATGTATAAAAAATTTGAACAGTGGCTTTGCCACAAATACAATGTCAACTACATCATCATGCAAAGAAATATGACAATGATGATGCGTGTCATAATAAACGGAACGGTGGAAAGTTGCATGGCGATATATCTCGGAATGGCTATGGAAATGCTATAATAGGTGGCTGTTTTGAGGAAGGTATAAGGTGGTGTACTGTACCGGCGAAAGTTGCAAGGCACAAGAGAGGCTAGGAATGGCGGAAAGGTGAGAGTGCGTATAATCCATGGACTCAACATTAGTCATAAAGAACTCATAAACTTATTGCAAAAAACTATTAGTTATCAAAACAAAGTACTACGCGCATGCTCCTATGGGGATAGATTGGTAGGAAAAGACCAACGCTCGTCCCCGACCGCCATTCATAAGGAAGACAGTCAATAAATAAATCATGCTCCGACTTCATCACATAACGGTTCACCATACGTGCATGCTACGGGAATCACAAACTTTAACACAAGTATTTCTCAAATTCACAACTACTCACTAGCATGACTCTAGTATCACCATCTTCATATCTCAAAACAATCAAATAGAATCAAACTTCTCATAATATTCAATGCACTTTATATGAAAGTTTTTATTATATCCCTCTTGGATGCCTATCATATTAGGACTAATTTTATAACCAAAGCAAATTACCATGCTGTTTTAAAGACTCTCAAAATAATATAAGTTAAGCATGAGAGTTCATCAATTCAATAAAATCACCGCCGTTCTCTAAAAAGATATAAGTGAAGCACTACTAGAGCAATTTTTCCTAGCTCAAAAGATATAAGTGAAGCACATAGAGTATTCTAATAAATCACGATTCATCCGTGTCTCTCACAAAAGGTGTGTACAGCAAGGATGATTGTTGCAAACTAAAAATCAAAGACTCAAATCATAAAAGACGCTCCAAGCAAAACGCATATCATGTGGTGAATAAAAAAATAGTCTCAAGTAAAGTTACCGATAGATGAAGACGAAAGAGGGGATGCCTTCCTGGGGCATCCCTAAGCTTAAGCTATTGGCATCCTTGAATATTACCTTGGGGTGCCTTGGGAATCCCCAAGCTTAGGCTCTTGCTACTCCTTATTCCATACCCAAAACTTGAAAAGTTCACAACACAAAACTCAACAGAAAATCTCATAAGCTCCGTTAGTATAAGAAAATAAATCACCACTTTTGGTACTGTTGTGAACTCATTATTTATTTACATTGGTGTGATAACTACTGTATTCCAACTTTTCCATGTTTCATACCCCCTAAAATAAGCAAACAACACGCGAAAAAGAGAATCTGTCAAAAATAGAATAGCCTGTAGTAATCTGGATAGTTTGCATACTTCTGTAACTCCAAAAATCCTGAAAAATTAGGAAGACCTAAGCAATTTGTTTATTAATCTTTTGCAAAAAGAATCAACTCAAATCACGCTTCTATGAATTATGCAAATTATTTTCCTGGGTTCAAAAGTTTCTGTTTTTCAGCAAGATCAAATCAACTATCACCATAAGCTATCCCAAAGGTCTTACTTGCCACAAACACTAATTAAAACACAAAACCACATCTAATCAGAGGCTAGATGAATTATTTAATGCAAAACAGAACCTAAAAAGCAAAAACAGAAATAAAGTTGGGTTGCCTCCCAACAAGCGCTATTGTTTAATGCCCTTAGCTAGGCATAAAACACGAATAGATCTAAGTGTTATCATCTTTGGCATGCAAATCTTCAATCTCACGCACATAACCCTTAGGAGGTTCTTTAATTTTGTTAATGATCAAACTCCTAGGCAATAAATCAACAAATTCACTTGTAGCAATTGGTTCCTTAATAATATCGAAAAAATTGGGGCGAACACTTATTGTTTTGAGATCTTCATTTTCCTTACTAGAAGATTCACCCATATTCTTAGGAACATAAGTAAACTTGGCAATCTTAGTAGGAGGAAGATTTGGAGTGGTTTTAACGGAGGAAAAAACGAAACCCAAGTTGGTAATAATATCCTCTAGTTTGCCAATTCTAGTAGAATCTTGATCTATCTTTTCATTAACTATGGCCTTTTCCCTAAGGTTCTTTAGAGTAACTCCTACCTTAGAACCATATTGAGTAATATGATCGTGAATCTTTTTATCCAAATTTTTAATTAACTCTACGGTAGCAATTTTATTTACAATAATATCCAATATTTGCATTACATATTCCAAGGTTAAAACTGTTCCATTGACCAAAAGAGGCGGTGGGCCTAGTAAATATATCATGGTATTGTAATAATGAAAGTATGGCTCCCCAAGATATTTCCCTCAGTAATGGTATCTAGAACATATCTATTCCAAGGAGTAACGCCTACATAAAAATTGCGAACAAGAATGAAAGTAGATTGCTTTCGAGTACATCTATTTTGAGCATTGCAAATTCTATACCAAGCATCTTTTAAATTCTCTCCTTCCCTTTGCTTAAAGTTGAGAACCTCATTATCGATCGGGAGTGCTAACAAGGATGGGAGGACTAGCCATGATGGCAAGATAAAAGATCTAACGCACAAGCGAACAAAGAGCAAAAGAAGACGAATGGAAGAGGGGCGAAGAAAAGGAAAATCTTTTCGAAAATCGTTTTAGAAGTGGGGGAGATGAAAATGAGAGGCGAATGGCAAATAATGTAATGCAAGGGATGCGAGTTTATGATGGGTATTTGGTATGTCTCGGCTTGGCGTAGATCTCCCCGGCAATGGCGCCATTCTTCCTGCTACCTCTTGAGCTTGCGTTGGTTTTTCCCTTGAAGAGGAAAGGGTGATGCAGCAAAGTAGAGTAAGCATTTCCCTCAGGTTTTGAGAACCAAGGTATCAATCTAGTAGGAGACAACGCGCAAGCCACCGAATACCTGCACAAACAAACACCAACTTGCACCCAACACGACAAAGTGGTTGTCAATCCCTTCAATGTTATTTGCAAAGTGTGATCTGATAGAGATGGATAAATGGTAAAGTAATATTTTTGGTATTTTTGGTTTATGGAACGAAAAGTAAAAGATTGCAAAGAAAGTAAATAGGAAACTAAAATTGTAGATCGGAAACTTTTATGATGGAAAATAGACCATGGGGCCATAGGTTTCACTAGAGGCTTCTCTCAAGATAGAAAATATTACAGTGGGTGAACAAATTACTGCCAAGCAATTGATAGAAAAGCGCAAAGTTATGACGATATATAAGGCAATGATCATGAATATAGGCATCACATCTGTATCAAGTAGACCGACTCCTACCTGCATCTACTACTATTACTCCACACATCGACCGACTCCTTCCTGCATCTAGAGTATTAAGTTCATAAGAACAGAGTAACACATCAAGTGAGATGACATGATGTAGCGGGATAAACTCAAGCAATATGATGAAAATCCCATCTTGTTATCCTCGATGGCAACAATACAATATGTGTCGGTTCCCCTTCTATCACTAGGACCGAGCACCGCAAGATTGAACCCAGAGCTAAGCACTTCTCGCATTGCAAGAAAAACCAATCTAGTTGGCCAAACCAAATCGATAGTTCGAAGAGACTTGCAAAGACATCAAATCATGCATATAAGAATTCAGAGGAGACTCAAATAATATTCATAGATAAGCTGATCATAAATCCACAATTCATCGGATCTCGGCAAACACACCGCAAAAGACTATTACATCGAAAAGATCTCCAAGAACATCGAGGAGAACATGGTATTGAGAATCAAAGAGAGAGAAGAAGCCATCTAGCTACTAGCTATGGACCCGTAGGTCTATGGTAAACTACTCACGCTTCATCGGAGAGGCATTGGTGTTGATGTAGAAGCCCTCCGTGATCGAACCCTCCTCTGGAAGGACACTAGAAAAGGCCCCTAGATGGGATCTCACGGGTACAGAAGGTTGCGGTGGTGGAAAAGTGGTTTTGTGGCTCCCCTAGAAGGTTTTGGGATATCTGAGAATATATAGGCAGAAGAAATAGATCGTTGGAGTCACGAGGGGCCCACAAGGGTGGGGGCGCCCCCCTACCCCCCTGGGCGCGCCTCCCGGCCTTGTGGCCGCCTCGTGGCTTTCCTGACGTGCACTCCAAGCCCTCTGGATGTCTTTTGGTCCAAGAAAAATCATCACGAAAGTTTCATTCCGTTTGGACTCCGTTTGGTATTCCTTTTCTGCGAAACTCAAAAACAAGGAAACAACATGAATTGGCACTAGGCTCTAGGTTAATAGGTTAGTCCCAAAAATCATATAAAATAGCACATTAATGCATATAAAACCAAAACAGATAATATAATAGCATGGAACAAACAAAAATTATAGATACGTTGGAGACGTATTAGGTTCTTTCTGGGGGTTTGGGTATTTATAGGAATTTTTGGCATAGGTTTCATGTCAAGGGGGCCATGAGGGAGTGACAAGCTCTCCCCTAGCGCCCTGGGGGTAGGGCGCGCCTAGCGAGCTTGTGGCTTCCTCGTGAGACTTCTAGTCCTTCCTCGAAGCTTCGGGGGTCTCTTTTGGTCCACATAAAATCACCGTAAATGTTCAGCCCATTCCGAGAACTTTTATTTCTGCACAAAAAACGACACCACGGTAGTTTGCTGAAAACAACATCAATCTAGGTTAGTTCTAATCAAATCATACCAAAAACATATAAAATTTCTGTAAACATGACATGAATACTTCATAAATTATAGATACGTTGGAGACGTATCAGCATCCCCAAGCTTAATTCATGCTCGTCCTTGAGTAGGTAAATGATAAAATAAATAACCTATGAAGTGTGAATGCTAGCATAGTGCATAAATTTGATCAATGATAGTTCCAAACACTTTTTCTAGCATCATTATATATCATAAACAGTAGCTCATCTCATAAAACATCTCATGATCAAGTAACAAGCTATTCACAAGTTAAAGTATAGACCATAAAGTTACTTGAAAATTAACAAACTATGTTCTCAGTCATCAAACAATTGCAATTCATCTTATATTCTGGAAGGGTCTATGTAAGAGCTTTGATTTAGAAAATTCCACATACTTAACTACCATATAGTCTTCCATGATTGCTGACACTCAAAGCATATTTTTAGAACAGATAGCATCCATCAAACACAACGAAAGATAGGGGCTTAATGTTTTGCCTCCCAACTTATTTATCATAGAGATAATTGTCAACAATAATAACTCATGACCATCTATATTCAACTAGATATATGTGCCTGGATCTTTCCCCACCACATGATGCTTGCAAAGAGAAAAATAAATAAAAACAGAATAGAGAAGAACACTATTGACTCTTGCATAAAATTAAATACATACAGTAAAAGATAGGCCCTTCGCAGAGGGAAGCAGAGGTTGTCGTGCGCCTTTTATTTTTGGATGTGCAAGCCCTAAATGCATTGGAACGTCTGAAAGTGCAACTATCCCTGGGTGGTTTTGGTAATTCCTAACAACATATAGCTCATTGAGCTAATGCCATTTCAAGATAAATATTTCAGGAAAGCTCAATGATTGGCATGGCATGGATTAGAAATGTGGACCCCTCAAAATGCTAAGGACAAACGATTGGCTCAAGACTCTACATTTTACTTTTGGTGATCCAAAATCACATTGAGTCCATAGGAAAAGCCAATACTATTAAAAGGGGATGAGGTGTTGCTTAATGGGTTGCTTGCTCAAGTGCTTAGTGATATGCTCCAAAGCCCTCAACCACTTTCTCATATCCACATATGTCCCAAACCAGAAGTCAAACTCGGCCCCACCGAAACATCCTATCTGGCGCCACCGAGTTCATTTGACATAGCCACTGCCACAAACCCTAGTCACTTCGGTCTCACCGATAGGGATCTCGGTCTCACCGAGATGGGATTGGAAACTCTCTGTTTCCCTTCATAACGTTGCGGTCCAACCGAGATGAGCGATCAATCCCACCGAGTTCGCAATGCAAACTCTCTGTTTCCCCTTCATAACGTTTCGGTCTCACCGAGATGAGCGAATCGGTCCCACCGAGTTTGCCTGACCAACTCTCTGGTTAGCTTATTACCAAAATCGGTCACACCAAGTTTGTGTAATCGGTCTCCCCAGGATTACGTTATGCCCTACCCTAATGAAAAATTGGTCCCACCGAGTTGACATGTCGGTCCCACCAAAAATCCTAACATTCACATTTTGAACTAAATCGGTCTGACCGAGTTTCATTATTCGGTCCCACCGAGTTTGGTGATTTGTGTGTAACGGTTAGATTTTGTGTGGAGGCTATATATACCCCTCCACCCACTCTTCATTCGTGGGAAGAGCCAGCAGAACAAGCCTACACTCCCAGCATACATTTTCTGAGAGAGAACCACCTACTCATGTGTTGAGACCAAGATATTCCATTCCAACCATATGAATCTTGATCTCTAGCCTTCTCCAAGTTGCTTTCCACTCAAATCATCTTTCCACCAAATCCAAATCTGTGTGAGAGAATTGAGTGTTGGGGAGACTATCATTTGAAGCACAAGAGCAAGGAGTTCATCATCAACCCACCATCTATTACCTTTTCGAGAGTGGTGTCTCCTTGATTGGTTAGGTGTCACTTGGGAGCCTCCGTCATTGTGGAGTTGAACCAAGGAGTTTGTACGGGCAAGGAGACCGCATAATTTGTGAAGATCTACCCTAGCAAGGCAAGTCCTTTGTGGGCGATGGCCATGGTGGGATAGACAAGGTTGCTTCTTCGTGGACCCTTCATGGGTGGAGACCTCCGTGGACTCGCGCAACCGTTACCCTTCGTGGGTTGAAGTCTCCATCAACATGAATGTACGATAGCACCAGCTATTAGAACCACGCCAAAAATCTCCGTGTCTACATTGCGTTTGCTCCCTCCAAACTCCTCCCTTTACCTTCATGTGCAATGTTTTACATTCCGCTGCTACACTCTTAGACTTGCATGTGTACGTTGTTTACTTGACGAGTGATGAGTTGCTAGAATCTGCCAAGACTTAAAATTGGGAAAAGGCTAGATTTGTATTTGGCAAGTAGTCCAATCACCCCCTTCTAGACATACTTTCGATCCTACAAGTGGTATCAGAGCTTTGGTCTCCATTTGCCTTGATTTTCATAGCTTTTGGTGATCATAGCCTTGGTTTCACAACCTAGGAGAGTATGGCATCTAGCGAGGGAAATTACCACCGTAGAGGTCCTTACTTTGATGGTACTAATTTTGGTAGTTGGAAGCATAAGATGAAAATGCATATTCTTGGACATAACCCCGCCATTTGGGCTATTGTGTGTATTGGCTTGCAAGGTGAATTCTTTGATGGGAGAGAACCGAACCCTGAAGCTACCATGGAAGAGTTGAAGATGCTGCAATACAATGCTCAAGCTTGTGATATTCTCTTCAACGGATTGTGCCCCGAAGTATTCAAGAAAATCAGCCGTCTTGAGAATGCTAAGGAAATTTGGGATACTTCGATTGATATGCATGAGGGTACCGACTCCGTCAAGGAATCCAAATTGGATGTGCTTCAAAGTCAACTTGACAAGTTCAAAATGAAGGATGGTGAAGGTGTCGCTGAAATGTACTCTAGGCTTGCTCTCATCACAAATGGGATTGCCGGCTTAGGAAGTGAAGAGATGACCGATAGATTCATCATCAAGAAGATCCTTAGAGCCTTGGATGGAAAATATGATACCGTGTGCACATTAATCCAAATGATGCCCAATTACAAAGATCTCAAGCCAACGGAAGTCATTGGAAGAATTGTTGCTCATGAGATGTCACTTAAGGATAAGGAAGAGCTTCACAACAAGTCAAGTGGTGCTTACAAAGCTTCATGTGATGCTCCCACATCATCAAGTGAGAAACAAACCTTCAATGAAGAATTGAGTTTAATGGTGAAGAATTTCAACAAGTTCTACAAGAGTAGAAGCAAGGACAGAAGTTCCAAGTCAAGATCCTACAATGACAAAAGATCTTCAAGTCGTGAATGGAATTGCTACAATTGTGGAAGACCCGGACACTACTCCAATGAGTGTACGACTCCCTACCAAAGAAGGTAAGATTCTCCCAAAAGAAGAAGTAGAAGAGAGGAATCACCACCAAGAGAGAGAAGGAGTAGAGATGATCGTTATGAATGAAGATCCTCTTGAAGAAGCAAGGATTCAGAAAGGAAGGACAAATCATCAAAGAGCTACACAAAACAAAGACATCAAGCTCATGTTGGTGAATGGGTATCAGGCTCCGACTCCGACCATCACTCCGAAAGAAGTTATCACTCCGACTCCGAATATACTCAAGATGAAGGTGTTGCCGGTCTAGCACTTGTGTCAACCAACTCCTACGACATATTTGACTCACCAAATGAAGGAATTGTAAGATGCTTCATGGCTAAAGGCCCAAAGGTATCACACCCCAAGTATGTTGATTTCAATAGTGATGAAGATGATTTGCTAGGAGATGATGATTTACTTGTTGACAACTCTAGTTATGAAAACTATGATGAACTTGCTGTTAATAATGCTAATCAAGATAAAACGAATGACGATGATAAGAAGGAGATTGAGCGTCTAGCTAAAGAACTAAACACTCTTAAGTTAGCTCATGAAACTACCTTGGAAGATCATCGAGACCTTTTAAAGAGTCATGAAAAGCTACGCTTTGAAAAGCTCAACCTTGAGCAAGAGCATGAGTTCTTAAAAGCAATCAATGATGATCTTCGCAAGAAAAGCTCTTCTTACATTGCCAAGCGCTTACTCTTGTCTACTTATATGCCACAAGTTAAATCTAGCAACAAGAGTAAGAAAGATTCTTCATCTAGTAGTAACAATAATCATGCTAAATCCAATGTTGTTGCTACTAGTAGTTCTCTTGATTCCACTAATGATTCTCTTAGCCAAGTTACACTTGAGCAAGAAAATAGCTTATTGAAGGGAATTATAGAGAAAGGTGTTTACAAGAGCCTTGCCGGAAGTAAGCAATTTGAGGAAATTGTATGCAAGCAAGGAAGGCACCGGAAGAATCAAGGTGTTGGTTTTGAACGAAAGTTCAATGCCAATGGAGTTGAGTGGGACGAAGATCAATACCCCAAGACGAAGTTTTTTCCTCAACACACTACAAAAAAAAGACACTTCTGTGATGATACGTGTCTGTCACAGTAGGTCACGTTTTCTGTCATGCATGTAAATCCATGACAAATTTATGACAGAATCAAGATAGTCATACCTATGCTTTCGTAGAAGTGTTCCATGACATTACCAAAATTATCATCACGGAAGTGTCCACTTCCATGACGATAGATCACGCGTCATGGAAGTGCTTATGTCAAGGGTGACCGACACGTGGCATCCACCGTAATGGAAGGCCGTTAAGCTATCGGGTCCGGTTTTGGATCCGATAACCTGCTAATAGCCCGGACCAATGAGGATTTTCCACATGTAAAATTCTCATTGGCCGGAGAAAACACGTGTTGGCTCACCGTTGGGACAGATGCCATCCATTCATTGGACATGAGGCGCCTATGATACGTAACCACGTGGCACGGCCCAACAGAGGCCCATTTCGGTGAAAAGGCCGGCCCGTTTGACTTGGTCAAAAGATAACGGGTCGGCCCATGGAAAGCCTGTTAACGACCTGTTTGTATATAGCCCATTTACGACCCGCTAACTCACGGCCCGTTACGGCCTATCCGAATTAAGCCCAGTAGCTTCATCTGGGCCTTCCAATATGATTCCAGCCCGTTGTAACTTCCGGCCCATGTATGGCCCATGATGTCTTTCGGCCCATACGAGACCATTTGTAATTCTTGGCCCATTAACGGCCCGTGGTGAATCTGGCCCGCAATGAACAGTGTACCCCATTACACCCATTAACGGCCCATTATTCCATTGGGCCATTTCCAACCCGTGTTATCTTTCGGCCTTCTTAGGGCCCATTTATTCTTGGGCTCATTTCCAGCATTCGGTTACTTACGGCCCGTCATTTGCCTTTTCTATCTGTGGGCCAAATTCAGCCCGCGGTTACAATCGGCCCGTTTGCGGCCCGTTACTCCGTTGGGCCATTTTCATAACATCATCAAATACGGCCGATTAACGACAGCCTGTTATTGTCGGCCCATAATGCGGTCTGTTATTGGCCCATGTTTGGCCTATCGATCATAAGGAACGTAGAAGGCCCATTGATGCTACGGCCCGTAGAAGGCCCATTGATGCTACGACCCGTAGAAGGCCCATTCTTTCTATGGCCCTAAGAAGGCCCATTGTTTCTAAGGCCCATAGGAGGCCCATGGTAACTGCGGAATATGTAGCCCATGGTTATTGTGGCCTAGTTTTAAAAAATAGGTTATTGCAGCCACTAGCAAACCGCGGAAAAAGAACTGCATTGACTACAAGCAAACAAATAAACAAGACAACAAGGAAATAAATAAGCAAGCAACTTACGCTAGGCCATCACGGCTATTACACATATTACATCCACTAGGCATCAAAGTTCACCACCAGTGCAAATATAGGGAACATAGCAGCATATAATATACACTGGTTGTAAAAGTTGGCGACCAGTGCAAATAAACGCTGCAGCAAAACAAGTCCAGAACTGAAACCACTTCAGAAGAGCTCAAGAAACAATATCCTGGGTACCCATAATGTTGGCAAGATGCTTAGCAAGCTTATTAACTTTCTCTTGTTTGGCCCTTAAATCCTCCGGCACTACATTGCACCGGAAAGTATGCATCTGAATTCTGCGAGGACTTCCTCGGTCCTTGGCTTCTCGTCGCATAACATCTCGATCGATGTATTTCAACTTGAAGTTGAGACTCAAGAAGCCGAACTGATTCAGGCAGCGAGTTCGAAGAGCTGGTGCCAGCAGTAGTAGCCAGTAACTTGAACACTACATCAAGACAGGACTTTGGGGTTGTCTCAGTGTCTTCAATATAGTTTTTATCAGCTTTCTTGGAGACCAACAGGGATGTCTCACTATCTTGAACCTTATCTGCATTGCTTCCTTTACCATTGCATAATGGGGTACTCTTCTCCAATATTTTATCCGCATTCTAAAAGAGAAACAAACAAACACATCACAGGTTTACCATGTTGTATATGAAACTCATTTTGGTAAACCAGTTCAGTAGTAAGGTGGACAGGATAACAACATGAAACAAACACATATCTATGTAGTATGGTCACTGTATGGTCTATATCATTCTAGTTTATGTTGCCAAATCAAGATAGAGACAGTTCAAATCATATCTATTTTGGGATTTTTACATCTACGCCCCTGGTTCCTTAGCTTCACTCATTCATATCTATTTAAGACTAAGCAGCAGAGACAGAATATAAGTGTGGGAAACTACACAGCAATAACAACACTTGTATTGTGCATGGCATGAGAACATAACTGTTTATTCAATTGAAACTGAAATCAACATAGAGCAAGTTACAACAGCAAACATGTTAAAGAAACAGGTTTAAAACATACCTGTTGCGCCATTGGAGTTTCAATTGCATCCTTCAATTTGAAATTAGTTGGTGTGAGTAAATACAGTGATGCAAGAGCAAAGTGGTACGAACCATAGCTACGGAACCTGGCCTGAGAACAATTCTTCTTATGCTTTAAGCGTTGACTTGGGGTTCAGAGTGGTGGTCCTCGTGCTTTGGGCACTGCAGTTGCCTTAGTAACTGCTCGTGTTTGGGTGCTCTGTGGTGGAGACGGTGCTGTGTCAACTGGAACTGGGTTACTATCTGCTGGGGTTGGGGTTAGAAGGGGTGTAGTTGGTTCTCTGTCCAACTGGGTAGGGGTACAATCTGCGTGAGTTTGAGTTATGTGTGGTGGGGCTGGTTCTTGGGCAAGTACAACCGTTTTTTTGAAAGCTCACTGACAGTAGGAGAGGCTCCTACTGACTTTAAATTAAAACAACACCAGGATCAGGGGAGGTGTGGCCCCATAATTACGGGGTAGAACTCCGGATATTAAAAGACAAACTAGTGTAACAAAGAGGTAAACAAACAGACTAAAAATAGACTAGGGGGGTAGAAGTCAGATGGCGGCCACCAATCCTCTGATGAAGGGTTGGAGAGAGTCTCTCGTGCGATGTACCATCATGTACATGTCATTTTTTAATCTGTCCCTCCAAGACTCCAGTGAGGGCAACACATTCCTAAAATGCTTATTATTTCTCTCCTTCCACACACCCCAAGCTGCGACGATGAAAGTTTCCATGAATAACGGTCTCCCCAAGGACCTTTTTCCCCCATGGATGAGATCCAGCCTACATTCAGAATCGTGCCAGCGCATCCCAATCGCATCTCAACACTTGGTTGCGAACGGAAATTTGAAGAACAGGTGGGCCACCGTCTCCTCTGGGGGCGAGTCACAAAGCAAGCATGTGTACACATCACCTTCTATCTTGTATTGTCTCCTCCTCAGCATGTTTCGTGTATTCAGATGATCTGCAAACAGCAGCCAGGCAAAAACTTTCCACTTGTTTGTGCATTTGGTTTCCTAGATCCAAGGAAAAACTGCATCCACGAGAACATCCTTAAAGCAGAACTTATAATAGTCACTTGATTTGAATGTTCCCAACCCTCTAGCATCCCAGACACAACACCACTTTTCAATTTTGATTTGAATGTTCCAGAGATCCTTCCAGAATAAGGCCGTACTACCATCCCCAATTTTGATCTTAGTCACTCCTCTGAAGATGTCCGATAACTGCATGAGATCCCGCCACCAGAAGGAGCCACACGGTTCCGAAGCATGTGGTATATCGACGAGGTAATATGAACTCCAAACCAGGTTCACCCACGGCACAACCAGCTTATTATAAAACTTGTATAGCTGTTTGAGCAAAAGACCTTGATTCTGAATTTTAAGATCCACGATCCCAAGCCCCCCTACAGCCTCTGGGCGGCAAACGAGCTCCCAGGAGGCAAGAGAAGTGTTTTTCGTCCCATCCTCCGTCTTCTTGCTCCAGAAGCAATGCCTACGGATTTTATCCAGATGTTCCACTATCTTGGGAGGGATCCTGATGGAACACATGGCATATACCATAAGCGATGACACCACCGAATTAACATAGGTGAGTTTTGATCCGTACTCTAGCAAGTTGGCAGCCACAGAAACTCTTCTCTCAACAGACGCCACAAGAGGCATGAAATCCATTACTATGGGTTTAGTAGTCCCAAGCGGGAGTCCTAAATATGTGAACGGCATTTTCCCCACAACACAACCAAACATGTCAGCAAAAACCAGTGCCTCAGTGGGTGTAACATTAATCGGGATCAGGGTAAATTTCTGAAAGTTGAGTCGCAACCCAATGGAAGCCGCATAGTCCAGCAGGAGTTTTTTCAGAGTCTCAACCTGCTCCTTCTTAGCTGGGAGAAAGACAATCGTGTCATCCGCATACTGAATTACCGGGTAGTCTTTCTCAGCTGACGGGATTGGTTTCTAAAGTATCCCCTCGCGGAAGGCGTGGTTGATGGCAGATTGCAATAGGTCAGCCGCTAGGACAAAAATGAGCGGCGAAAGAGGGTTCCCTTGGCGCACTCCCCGTTTGCAAGCGAACTGCCTCCCTGGCGTGCCATTGAGCAGGACCGAAGATTTTCCTGATTTAAAGATACAAGCAATCCAGTTGAGCCATTTCTCATTGAACCCCATCGCTTTCATGATCTCGATCATAGGGGCATGTTCGATAGTATCAAACGCCTTGGCGAAATGTAGCTTCAGCAGCAATACCTTTCTCCCCGACGCTTGGCATTGATGAGTGTACTCGAACGCCACGCCAAGCAGTCTTGATCGATCTACACTTGAGGAAACCGTATTGGTTTGTATGAATAATGCGCAAGATGATCCTCAGGATGATTTGCAAGCAGCTTGGTAATGATCTTCAGACAACAATTCTGTAGGGTGATTGGTCGGCAGTCATTTACTGTTTCCGGGGAGTGGCATTTAGGAATCAGTGTAATGAACCCACTATTAATGCTTTCAAGGTCTAGATCCCTCTCATAAAAATCCATAACAAGTTTATAAAAGTCATGTTTTATAATATTCCAATACGACTTCAGGAAGCAACCGTTGAATCCATCTGGCCCCAGCTCTCTATCCGCGGGCATCTCCTTGACCACTAGGTCAATTTCATCCGTGGTGAAAGGAGTTGTCAATTCATCAAGCCCCTTCACTTTCTTGATGATGTGATGTAGGTTGAAGCGCATGTTTGGATGGTAAGAAGAGCCTAGTCGTTGTTTTTAGGATGAGAACAGCAAGGACTCTTTACCCACATGGTCATCAATCAGCGTACCATCATCAAGTTTGAGTGTTGATATGGAGTTCTTGCGGTATCTCTGTGTGGCCACTGCATGAAAGAATTTCGTGTTAGCATCCCCAACTTGAAATCTCCGAACTGTACATCTTTTCTGCCAATACATGCTTTTATACTCCAGTAACCTGAGGAGGTGAGCCTTAAGAATAATTCTGAAATTGGTTTCTGGAATAGTAAGAGGTCTTTTATCCTCTAAAGTGTCCAAAATCAAAAGAGTTTCATTGGAATTATCAATAAGAATTGATAATCTGGAGATTTTCTTGCTCCAGGACTTTAAACCGTAACGCAGCTTCTTCAGCTTTTTACAGGTCAAAGCTGCTGAGTTAGCCCCATGACAAGGTTGGCTCCAAGAGCGTTGCACTATCTTGTGAAACCCTGAATGTTGTATCCAGTAGTTTTCAAAACGAAACACCTTGCTCTTTGGGATGCACGAGTCAATGCCAATGATGCAGGGGATGTGATCGGATACAGGCTTACCCAAGGGCGATACAGTGGTATTAGGTTAGGAAGAAGTCCAGTGAAAAAAACCAATCTAATTGCACCAACAAAGGGTCATCTTGCATGTTACTCCACATGTATGTACTACCCTTGATGGGTAGTTCAACTAGCGACTGGGTGCGGATAAAATCATTGAAGATCAACATATCGTTGGCATTGCCACCCGGCCTACTTCGCTATCGGTATGTGACGAGTTAAAATCTCACCAAGATCCAATCTTCAGAGACTGGAATGTGCACACTGAACAACCATGCCGTAAAGTTAGAGCGATCAATACCATCACACGGGCCATAAACATTGGTTAGATTCCATACAGCATTGGAGTCCAAAGAAGTGAATTTAATCCCAAGGGCAAATGACTCCTCTAGGGAAACCAAACCATAGAAAACAGACGAGTTCCAAGCAGTAAATAAACCACCCGAGGCCCCATTAGAGGGAATGAACACAAACATATCAAGTTTTTTAGGACAAGTAGTTTTAACAAAAGCCCTATCGAAAGTCTCGCGCTTAGTTTCTTGCAAACATATAACATCACAACCACTTATATCAATAGCATTACAGATAGCAAGGTGTTTTTTGTCCGCATTAATTCCACGAACATTCCAGCAGAGGATATTCCACCTCCTAGTTTGTGACATCTTTGGGAGGGAGTGTGGCTTGCGGAGCATCCATCGACTTCTTAGCCTTGAGTTCCTCAAAGGCACCCCACATCGACAATGCCAATCTCTTGGATAAGCTGGGATTCTTTGTAGGAGCAGGACGGACTCGAGCAGACATCCAAAACAGCATGAATACCAGACGGGGCGTAGCATACAAGTTGCGAGTGATAACAGGAGTTTTCCTTGGTTTCACCTTGGACACGCCCTTTTTTATATCTGAAGGCTGAGGGACACGAAACCCATCATAGCGGGTGGATCGAGTGCTGCGACGGAGTTGGGTGGTGTCCACATGACCGGGCTCATCCAGGATCATTTTTCCAAAACGATCAAACACACTGGCCGCCTCCTCATCAGAAACCAGACAAGCATTCTCACTGATCTCAATTCCTAGTTCAGTAAGAGGAACAGGGGCAGCTTCATTCAGACCTTGGGCGCTTAAAATAGCTGCATCCCCCCGGTAGTGCCAGGTAGAATCAGACCAGAAGGAGCAAATGATGAGATGTACCTCAACCCTGCAGGCTCAACAGAAATGCAAATAGTGTAGGTCTCATTGTCCAAAAAGAGAGATTTAGGAAGTCTGGCCAAAATACGCTCCTCCCTCATTACACCGTTGCAGCATTGATTCCAGGTGTGAACCATGGTAGTTCCCACAATCGCAAACAAGTTGAGCGGATTGATAGGGAACTGAGAGGCAACAAAAGAGCTGGGTGGAGAGCTATCATTGTAGAGTCTAGGTGTCCAGATGCTGGCATAAATTAAAACAAAGGTGTAGAGCAAAGTAGCAAAAGGGTTAACAACCACCGACCTCACAGAGCCAGAAGCACGGACGAACTGCAGCCCTGGGGTGGCAACACCACGAACAAAGTTATCTGCCACCTCAGAAATATCTGAATACATTGACCATTCATCTAGCGGATCATCAGAAAAATTACTATCATGCTCCATGCCATCCATCGAGAGGTAGCACAATCTTTTCTGAAGACCGTGTTTTTACTCCCACAGATACTTCCATCACCCCCTCCAATTGAAATGGCTAATAAACAAGAAAAGTAATTGAATGTACGTACATTGTAAGATAGATAAGTGCAATGGATAGTAGGGAAGAAAACAGGGCATGAAATAATTCACATTTATGTTGTCTAACCAAACAGAATAGCAGGATATAATTTCACATATATGATGGCTAATTAAACAGGATAGCATGACACAATTTCAAATGTATGGTGGGTAACTAAACATGATAGAATGACATAATTAAAAATATGATGACTACGTAAACAGGATGAGATGATATAACTGTCGGATTTCGGGTTCCAGCAGACCCTTGAGGTTCGAACACTGGGGTGCGCGCAGAGATCTCGCCCTCTACCTACCTGCACCCCGCCGCCTCGCTTGGATCTAAACTACGAAAGGAACAAAACAAGAGACACAATGTTTATACTAGTTCGGGCCACCATTGTGGTGTAATACCCTACTCTAGTTTGTAGAGTGGTGGATTGCCTCTTGGGCTGATGGTGATGAACAATACAAGGAAGAACAGCCTCGCGAGGGTCTGTTCTTGGCCGGTGCAATGAACTGCTAGGGGGAGTTCAATCACTCTCTCTCTCTCTCTGGATTCTCGATCCTGGATCCAAGATGCCTCTACCCTGTGGGAGGCTAGTCCTATTTATAGGCAAAGGCCCTGGGCCCCTTCCCAAATATTGAGCGGGAAGGGCGCCAACAATTAGCCATTTGAAGGGAACATCTGGTACACTTATCCCGACTAAAGTTGGTCCTCGCTTTGCCAAAGGCTCGTGGTGGTGGCCTTGGCTTGGGCTCCACAATGACTTCCTTCCTGCCGTTGGGCTGGTCTTGGTCTTGTTGCACGAAATGGACGCCTTTGCTTGATGCTCTTGCTCGAGCTTGCTCCTTTGCACCAAAGAGGAAAGGAGGACATCACTGAGTGGCGCCCGCCCTGGCGCCCTTGGTCGTCATGGCTTGCGTCATGGGCACCCGTGAGGTACCCCGCCTTGATCTCTCCGCCTCCTCGCGAGCCAGCCTGATGAGGCCGTGCCTGAGGAAGCTCGATGTCATCTGCCCCGCGAGGCTTGGCCCCTCGCGAGGGTCTTGAGCTTGTGTTGATGAAGATGGGCCGTGATGGGCCCCCCTTTGAGCCACGCCGTAGGCCGCAGGAAGGCAAGTCTGGGGACCCCTGTTCCCAGAACGCCGACAATAACTATATTATGTCTTTAGAAAAAGGGTTGGCATGCCATAATTCAGATATATGTTGTCTATGTAAACATCTTGGCATGGTATAATTCAAATATATGATTTATATACGAAGCAAGTGAGCAGAGGGCAATCGCATATATGATGTGTCAACTAAGGAGATGGCATTCAATATTGTGCATATGATGTAAAATTGCAATACAACATATGCATGACATGAGTAATATAACCCTGCCAAGTTTGAGCATAGACCTTAGGGGGATAATAGGACTGGTCATCTTCTTCTGAATCCTCCTCTGAAGAGCTATCTGTAACCTGCAAGATATCTGCTTCAGCAGGTAGCATTGTCTGCTCTGAAGACCTTATTTTCACTCCAGATTTCTTCATCACCAATTCAAATGGCTGATGCATAGGAAGAGCAGTTGAATATACAAACATTGTCGACAAATGCAACGAGAAATACAAAAAAAGTATGGCATGATATAATTCACATATATGACGCTTGGCTAAACAGCATAGCATTGCATAATTCACATATATAATGCCTTACAACAAGATAGCATTGCATAATTCACATATATAATGTCTTGCAACAAGATGGCATCGCATAATTCACATATATGGTAATTAGACACTAAACAGGTGGCATTCACACAAAGCATGTCTAAACTAAGAAAATGACATAGCAATGCAAGATACCATACGCACAATATGAGCAACATAACCCTGCCAAGTTAGAGCATGCACCTCGGGGAATAGGACTGGTCATCTATCTCTGAATCCTCCTCTAAGGAGCTATCCGTAACCAGCAAGACATGCGCTTCTTCAGATAGCATTGTCTGCTTTGAAGACCTTGTTTCCACTTTAGATTTTTCCATGACCGTGCCGAATGGTTGATGCACAGGAAGAGTAATTGAATGTACTAAAAATTTTGACAAATTTAACACGTAATAAAAAAATGATGGCATGATATAATTCACATATAAGATGAGTGGCTAACCAGGGTGGCATTGCAAAATTCACATATATGATGCCTGGCTAAACAAGATGGCATTGCATGATTCACATATACGATAAAGAAACTAAACAGATGGCATTGACACAAAGCATGCCTAAACTAAGCAGATGACATATTTGATGTATCCAGTAAGCAATGCAAGGAACCATATGCATGATATTACAAACATCAGCATGCCAAGTTAGAGCGAAGACCTCAGGGGGTAAATAGGAGTGGTCTTCTTCTTCTGAATCCCCCTCAACAGTTATCTTCCTCTTGATTACGATCCGAAATGGGTGGAGGGGGGCTGCCTTTGCGCCCACCATGGAGCGACGTCTGCATGATATTTTATTTCCACACAACGCTCATCTCTTTTGCTGTACATGTTCAGTTCCATTGTGTATAATAACTGACATGCATAGGAATAAAACATAGTGAGATTATGTAGGAGTGCATGCACAAATCCAGAGTGATGGTAGCAAATTATGGATAGACCCAAAACCAATGATAGCAGGCAGATAATAGCTTTAGTTAAAAAATACAGATAATGGCTCCTTTAATGTTTGTTTGCACCCAACATGAAACTCATAGTAGACACCCGAGATTAACCAGATAGTAGACAGATAGTACTGATTGCTGCCCCAATATGTACCCCATAACCATTTAAAAACTCAAGTTTCAGCATTAGTTTGGACCTGACTCGGAGGCTAATAGGTGAACATGATGATAAAGTAGCATGTCATCATATTAAGTGATGCATAATGTAAGTAGACACGGAAGCGTGCGACCTCTCTTGCGGACCCGTGTAGTTCTCAAGGTCATCTGCTCAGTTGATGATGGTAATGCAGTCATCATGGCTGCCGGCGGTGGGGGAAGAAGATCTGAGGTGGCGAAAAACAATCTGGAGAGCGGATCCCAGCTGTGGTGAACCCTTCCATCGTTGGAGCAGCTGAGCTGGGGTGGAACAGGACAAACCACACAACGTTTTCTTTGACACATATCTGTAACAGAAGTAACTGTGTAAGGGCTTGTTTGAATTTGAGGATTCTATAAATGCAGGGATAGGAAATAGACAAGAATAGGATAGGAATGCACGTGCAAAAAACAGAGAATTTAAAAACATAGGATTTATGCCAATCTGGGTGTTTGATTCACAAGAATTGGAAGATCACAGGAAGCAAAGAAGCAAGGTGAGATTAAGTCAAACCACAAGAAAATGTACGGTTATAATGCTATTATGCTACTATCTCTTAGTCTTCTGCTTCATGAATAGGAATTTGAAAAGGAGAACAAGTGGAAATTAAAATTCCTACAGTTTTTCTTTTGAGGAGACACTAAAGGAACAAATCCTACAATTTTACTTTGCTCCATTCCTTTGAACCAAATTCATGAATAGTAGTATCATAGGAAACTTTCCAATTCCTATGTTTTTCCTTCACTTTTCCTTTCAAGCACTGGCGATTCTAGTAGGAAGGCTTGAGCAAGGAAAAGCCTACACTCAAAAAATGTTTTGTGCTATTTCTATTACTTTGGACCCAGGCCATTGCCCTACTAGCTCAACTCCCAGGCCCATCAACAAATGCACAGCTCAAAGGCGCAGAGATTAATAATGATGGCATTCAAGAGAGTCCATCACGGATAGCTAAGTTGCCTGGTACCTCGCTGCTTGTCATATAGTAGGAGAAACTAATCGTATTTCACGTTACTGCGTATGCTCAGTGGGCGGGGCTGGTTCCCCTCTTCTTCGATTTCTTCAATGCTGTGCTCTCCCACTATCAGATCCATATGATGCACTTGGGTCCCGAATCCATCACTCTTCTTGCGGTCTTCGCCTTTGTTTGCGAGGCGATGATGGGCATCCTTCCCTCAGTTGCCTTGCTGCGCCACTTCTTCTCTCTGTGCCTTGTTGACCCCACCCAATGTTCGGGGTGTGTGAGCTTCATTGCTGCACCTGAAACATCAGCTTCAGGGATTGACTTCAGCCTTCCTCCGCCCGCGCCTGGGTTCCGCGAGCAGTGGTTGTACGTGGACGTAGGGGTGCCCAGCCCCTGCTGTCGGAGCCATCTTCGCTTGTTGTCCCCAATTCAGGCTGGGGCCAGGAGACACTCACAAGTTACCGGCTCGTCTTCGTCTAGCGCCGCTTTGCGTTCTTAAGGGAGCTCGGCGTGACGGCGCCCAAGGTGGTGAAGGAGTTCCTGCTATGCCGTGTTGCCCCTCTCCAACGTCACTCTCGCCGGATGTGGGCCTTCGGCGGGCGTGAAGACCGTATGAGGCTCAGAAGAGGACTGGCGCTGAAGCGCTGAGGAAGGTGCTCTTGGTCTTGACTGGGGACCCCACCCCCGGCAGCATCCGGCAAGGGGGGGCCTTGTCGTACCTCTGCCCGATCAGGGCGACTTTGTAAATCAGATGCCCGTCTTCGACGAATGGGGGCTGCGCCCCGCTGGCCTCTAGGGGCCTCGAGAGAACCCAGTGGTGGTGGCCGCCCTCTCAGTCAGCCACGGCGGCTCTTCCTCAAGTGGCAGAGCAGGGAGGCATGGGCCGCCGGAGGCCGAGGGGGCCTCCGCCGGGGTGACGGCGCCAGGCGGCGCTCTTGAGGGAGCAGCTCCCGAGGCTCAAAGTTGCCTTGGTGGGGTGGTGAGCAGCTGCCCAAGGTTTGCGGCTGAGGCCCCAGGGCCCGATTACTCTTCTTGGTGAGGTGACCGTGGCGTGCATCGGTAGGCGCCCGACGCTGGTCGCCTTGGCGCTCCTTCCTCGTCGCAGCTGACCCTGCGCTCAACTCTTGGGTCGCTTCGCGTGGACTTTGAGGCTCTCCGGAAGAGAAGGAGGCCTTGGGTGATGATTACCCTTGTCGCTGCTGAAGCGTGGGAAGTGCCGCCACCGATGAGTAAGCCTTCCCTTTTCTAGCTCCCGATCCTTACATTGCTTTTCTTGATCGTTGCTCATGAGCCCTTCCCTTGAGCTCACGGAGATGGCTGAGGAGCCATCCCCCTTGGCTCCGCCCTCTCCACTGTCCTCGAGTACTCCGAGCAGCAGAGCCCTCGTGGTGAGGACGGTCGGAGAGACGAACCATCCTGAGGCGCGTCGCGACCCCGCGCACCTCGCGACCCTCCTTCATGAGCCCTCTCATGGCATAGCTAGCCTGCCGTGGGCTTCTCGTCTGGTCGTCGACCGCGATTGGCTGAGGTATTCCCTGCGCTCTTCTTTAGGGGATGGGCTGGCTCCTGGCCAGGCTTCTGTCAAGGCGTGCCCGACCGTGGCGAGGGCGCCAGCCCCCAGCCCCCTGCCCGGAGGGGGAGTGCTGATTCGTGGCCCCCAGCGCTCGCTTGAGGCGGATGATGGTGTGGCGAGCGTACTCGAGGCCCGGGCGTCGCGCTTCGCCAAGGGTTTCTTCGGAGGGCGGCTGACGAGGTGAGCCTGCTTGGTGAAGAGCTCGCTGATGAAGATGCGCGCCTTGAGGCCGAGGGCCTGCGCCTGGCTGCGGAGAGGCACGAGCTGATGGCGGCTGTCGCCCTTGCGCGCCACTAGCATGATCTTGACAATGGGGAGGCCAAGGCGTCGCTGGCGGCCTCTCGGGAGGTCCATTCTCGGGCCGTTGAGGAGGCTCGGGAAGCTGACCAGCGGCAAGAGGCGGCGGAGGAGCGGGCGCGGGAACTCCTGGCCCGATGCCACTCACTGGAGGAGCAGGTGGAGCTGCGCGAGACGGCCCTTGCGTCGATGAAGGTGGCCTTAGGCGACCCAGCGGAGCTCCAGAAGCATGAGGAGGCGCTGACGCCGAAGCCGTAAACGCTGTGCCAGTATGGCGCTTTGAAACAAGGGAGCGCTTTGGTAACGCAGGCGGAGGATGATGTCATGGCTGGAAGCCCATGTCCAGGAGGAGGTCGGACGTCGGGTGGCGACGGCGCACTTGAACCTTGAGCGCGAGTTCGAGGAGAGGGTGGGGTTGATCCGGGCTGAGGCCGAAGGTAGGACCGCTGCCTTGAGGGCCAAGCAGGAGGAAGTGACGCGGCGGGCCGATGCTTCTCGGGCCGCCCTCGAGGTGGCGCAGGAGGAGTCAGCTGCCTCCCGTGCCGAGGTGCTTCTTCTTCGCCAACAGGTGGACGAGGATGAGGCCGTCGCGCGACAGAATGCAGACGAGATACGCCAGCGGTGGATCCTGGAGCATGAGCACGGCCCCATGCTCACCACGCTCCGGGAGAGAGCCAACGCAGCCTTGGGTAACATCCGTGAGGCGGCTGTTGGCGAGCCGCACCCAGTTAACTACGCCGGCAACCTTCAGTTCTTCACCAACGTGGTGACGCAGCTGGAGGCGCGGTCAGTCAGGGCCAACAGGTTGGTGGAGGAGAGGAGCCACGCCCTGCTCGAGCGTGCCTTTTCTCGCGTCTTCAGCCATCTCCGGAATATGGACCCCCACTTCGACTTCGACGCCGCCATCGCCCCAGTACCCCAGGCTGTCCAGAACGACCTGGCGCACTGGGTGGAGGACAACATGGATGCCCTCGTCAGGGCCTTCGCTTCAGATAACGATGGCGTGATCGTGGCTGCTGATGAAGGCGGCGTGGTGATCGGCCCTGACGCCGCTGGTGACAACATAGAGAGCGATGGCGAGGCCAGCGACGCCAGCAACAGTTCAGGAGGTGCCCCTGAGGATGCATTGGGGGATTTATCCGACTGACTGCGCATCGTTCCTGTTTCCTTACCCTGCACGAATAGAGCTCGGGTCTTGCCCTCACGGTTGTGAGAGCATTTTGGGAGGGGGAGCCCCTCATGTAAAACTTGTGTTCTGCGTATTAGTAGATGCTATATCACCCGTACGCCTGCGCCAAGTGGCTTGCTAGTTTACCTTTGTCCCGTGCGGGCCCCGAGATAGCCTATGGAGGGCTGTGGCGTCTCAAGTGTCTCCAGATTGAACCCGTAGGATCTGCAGTAAAAACCTCCTGAGAGGATCTTGGCGGCGGCGATCTGGGCTGCCTTGAGCAGTTAGGCCTAACCCGGCTCGCAAGGGGCTCACGAGGGGAGGCAGCTGAGGCAAAGCGGTAACGGGAATGCGAGAGATTGCTCGAACAAGACTAAGCACCCCCTTCCCCAAACACATGCAAATCTCAAATTCGAATCCAACTTAAATCCAGCGGGGAAAGTGACAACCAAAGGAAAAGGAATGAAAGCGAGAAAAGGCTGCGTCCGGCACCTAGTCTAGTCTTGGGCGTCTTCTCACCAGTAGGAGCTAAGTGCTGCCACTGGCGTGGAAGGGAGCCCAGGGCTGAGGCGGCACCTCGAGACTCCGGGCGTGTATAGCCCCACTCATTATTACGTGAGAGTGTCACGGGCGGCGAGCTTCACAGCCTTGGGCCTTCTTCACAGTACCGCCTTGCTTCATATCGCCAGATGAGGGCCCCGCCTTGCGCCGCACTCTAGTGCCATCAATGACGACCGGAAACCAGGACGCTGCCGATGGGGTAGAGCGGTCGCCAGCGGTTCCCCCGACGACCACGGGTCCTCCGCCAGGGGCAGGCCCTGAGGCACCTCCCCAGCAGAGGGCCTACCTCCTGAGAACGCCTTGCTCCGAACACCGCGGTGGTGATGCCGGATCTCGGCCCCTCTCCTGCAGCCCCCGATGCCCTCCTCCTGAGGGGTAGGAGACTGCGGGAGCGGGGCAGCCGCTCGCTGTGGCGACCTGCACCTCCTGCGATCCATGATTAGCGTATGCCTGCTCCTGAGGAATTAGCGGTACCCAATAATCGTCGCTTCCAGCGTGGCCGGTAGGGCCTTCACGGGGCTCCTGGAAGAGCTCAGCTTCTGTCGCCTTGTCCCCCCAGCTTGGGCTGAGGAGAGAGCCTTGTTCGCCCTCATGTTGGTGCCCTTGGTCCATCATGTGGGGCACGTATTCTTCTGGGGCCGTCATCCCGAAGGCCGCGCCATAGTGCTCCGCGTGCCATGCAGCTCTGCTTGAGGCGCCCAGCTGAGGGTGGTAGCGCGGCGGCCCACTAGGGCCGTGGGTCGCGGCGAGTCCTTCTTCGCTGGCCGGGAGCGGAGGCAGCGCTGTCGCTGGCCCGGTGCTGACAGCTTCGCTGGTGTTGGAGTAGCCTTGGAGCCCGCGGCCGCGTGTGGAGCCCCCGCGCGGGCCGCCCTGGACCTGAGGTGGGAGCTGGGTGCAGAAGGGGTGAGCCCCCGAGGCGGCAAAGCCCAGGAGCTCTGCCACCCGCTCTAGCGAGACGTCGCGGCCGCCTTCCAAAGAGCCTGCACTACAAGAGCTCCAGGCCACCGTGGCGCTGACCCTCGAGTTCGCCTGCTCCGGCGGGTGTCTGGCGTCCTGACATGGCGTGGTTGGAGGCCCTCGCTGCCGACCGCGCCTGTCGCGGCGTGAGAGCTGTGATGATGTGATGTAGGTTGAAGCGCATGTTTGGAGGGTTAGAAGAGCCTAGTCGCTATTTATTGGATGAGAACAGCAAGGACTCTTTACCCACATGGTCATCAATCAGCGTACCATCATCAAGTTTGAGTGTTGATATGGAGTTCTTGCGGTATCTCTCTGTGGCCACTGCATGAAAGAATTTCGTGTTAGCATCCCCAACTTGAAATCTCCGAACTGTACATCTTGTCTGCCAATACATGCGTTTATACTCCAGTAACCTGAGGAGGTGAGCCTTAAGAATGATTCTGAAATTGGTTTCTGGAATAGTAAGAGGTCCTTTATCCTCTAAAGTGTCCAAAATCAAAAGAGTTTCATTGGAATTATCAATAAGAATTGATAATCTCGAGATTTTCTTGCTCCAGGACTTTAAACCATAACGCAGCTTCTTCAGCTTTTTACAGATCAAAGCCGCTGAGTTAGCCGCATGACAAGGTTGGCTCCAAGAGCGTTGCACTATGTTGTGAATCCTGAATGTTGTATCCAGTAGTTTTAAAAATGAAACACCTTGCTCTTTGGGATGCACGAGTCAATGCCAATGATGCAGGGGACGTGATCGGATACGGCTTACCCAAGGGCGATACAGTGGTATTAGGTTAGGAAGAAGTCCAGTGCACTGAGGAAAAAAACCAATCTAATTGCATCAGCAAAAGGTCATCTTGCATGTTACTCCACATGTATGTCCTACCCTTGATGGGTAGTTCAACTAGCGACTGGGTGCGGATAAAATCATTGAAGATCAACATAACGTTGGCATTGCCACCCGACCTACTTATGTTATCTGGCGCGCGACAGTAGTTAAAATCCCCAACCAAGATCCAATCTTCAGAGACTGGAATGTGCATACTGAACAACCATGTCGTAAAGTTAGAGCGATCAATACCATCACATGGGCCATAAACATTGGTTAGATTCCATACAGCATTGGAGTGCAAAGAAGTGAATTTAATCCCAAGGGCAAATGACTCCTCTAGGGAAACCAAACCATAGAAAACAGACGAGTTCCAAGGAGTAAATAAACCACCCGAGGCCCCATTAGAGGGAATGAACACAAACATATCAAGTTTTTTAGGACAAGTAGTTTTAACAAAAGCCCTATCGAAAGTCTCGCGCTTAGTTTCTTGCAAACATATAACATCACAACCACTTATATCAATAGCATTATAGATAGCAAGGTGTTTTTTGTCCGCATTAATTCCATGAACATTCCAACAGAGGATATTCCACCTCCTAGTTTGTGACATCTTTGGGAGGGAGTGTGGCTTGCGGAGCATCCATCAACTTCTAAGCCTTGAGTTCCTCAGGCGGCACCCCACATCTGACAATGCCAATCTCTTGGATAACTGGGATTGGTGTAGGAGCAGGGACAGACTCTGAACATACATCCAAAACAGCATGAATACCAGACGGGGGCGTAGCATACAAGTTGCGAGTGATAACAGGAGTTTTCCTTGGTTTCACCTTGGACACGCCCTTTTTTATATCTGAAGGCTGAGGGACACGAAACCCATCATAGCGGGTGGATCGAGTGCTGCGACGGAGTTGGTGGTGTCCACATGACCGGGCTCATCCAGGATCATTTTTCCAAAACGACCAAACACACTGGCCGCTTCCTCATCAGAAACCAGACAAGCATTCTCACTGCTCTCAATTCCTAGTTCAGTAAGAGGAACAGGGGCAGCTTCATTCAAACCTTGGGCGCTTACAACAGCAGCATCCCCCCGGTAGTGCCAGGTAGAATCTGACCAGAAGGAGCAAATGATGAGATGTACCTCAACCCTGCAGGCTCAACAGAAATGCAAATAGTGTAGGTCTCATTGTCCAAAAAGAGAGATTTAGGAAGTCTGGACAAAATACGCTCCTCCCTCATTACATCGTTGCAGCATTGATTCCAGGTGTGAACCATGGCAGTTCCCACAATCGCAAACAAGTTGAGCGGATTGATAGGGAACTGAGAGGCGACAAAAGAGCTAGGTGGAGAGCTGTCATTGTAGAGTCTAGGTGTCCAGATGCCGGCATAAATTAAAACAAAGGTGTCAAGCAGAGCAGCAAAAGGGTTAACAACCACCGACCTCACAGAGCCAGAAGCACGGACGAACTGCAGCCCTGGCGTGGCAACACCACGAACAAAGTTATCTGCCACCTCAGAAATATCTGAATACATTGACCATTCATCCAGCGGATCATCAGAAAAATTACTATCATGCTCCATGCCATCCATCGACAGGTAGCACAATCTTTTCTAAAGACCATGTTTTTACTCCCATAGATACTTCCATCACCCCCTCCAATTGAAATGGCTGATAAACAAGAAAAGTAATTGAATGTACATACATCGTAAGATAGACAAGTGCAATGGATAGTAGGGAAGAAAACAGGGCATGAAATAATTCACATTTATGTTGTCTAACCAAACAGAATAGCAGGATATAATTTCACATATATGATGGATAATTAAACAGGATTGCATGACACAATTTCAAATGTATGGTGGCTAACTAAACATGATAGAATGACATAATTCAAAATATGATGACTATGTAAACAGGATGAGATGATATAACTGTCGGATTTCGGGTTCCAGCAGACCCTTGAGGTTCGAACTTTGGGGCGCTTGTGGAGATCTCGCCTCTACCTACTGCACCCCGCCGCCTCGCTTGGATCTAAACTATGAAAGGAACAACACAAGAGACACAAGGTTTATACTAGTTCGGGCCACCATTGTGGTGTAATACCCTACTCTAGTTTGTGGTGTGGTGGATTGCCTCTTGGGCTGATGGTGATGAACAATACAAGGAAGAACAGCCTCGCGAGGGTCTGTTCTTGGTCGGTGCGATGAACTGCTAGGGGGAGTTCGATCGCTCTCTCTCTCTCTGGATTCCCGACCCTGGATCCAAGATGCCTCTACCCTGTGGGAGGCTAGTCCTATTTATAGGCAAAGGCCCTGGGCCTCTTCCCAAATATTGAGCGGGAAGGGCGCCAACAATTGGCCATTTTGAAGGGGAACATCTGGTACACTTATCCTGACTAAAGTTGGTCCTCGCCTGCCAAAGGCTCTGGTGGTGACGCCGGCTTGGGCTCCATAATGACTTCCTTCCTGCCGTTGGGATGGTCTTGGTCTTGTTGCACCGAAATGGACGACTTTCCTTGATGCTCTCGCCTGCGCTTGCTCCCTTTGCACCGAAGAGGAAAGGAGGACACTGCGCGGGCTGGCGCCCGCCTGGCGCCCTTGGTCGTCATGGCTTGCGTCATGGGCACCTCGTGAGGTACCCGGCCTTGATCTCTCCGCCTCCTCGCGAGCCAGCCTGATGAGGCCGTGCCTGAGGAAGCTCCATGTCGTCCACCCCGCGAGGCTTGGACCCTCGCGAGGGTCTTGAGCTTGTGTTGATGAAGATGGGCCGTGATGGGCCCCCCTTTGAGCCACGCCGCAGGCCGCAGGCAGGCAAGTATGGGGACCCCCGTTCCCAGAATGCCGACAATAACTATATTATGTCTTTAGAAAAAGGGTTGGCATGCCATTATTCAGATACATGTTGTCTATGTAAACATCTTGGCATGGTATAATTCAAATATATGATTTATATACGAAGCAAGTGAGCAGAGGGAAATCGCATATATTATGTGTCAACTAAGGAGATGGCATTCAATATTGTACATATGATGTAAAATTGCAATACAACATATGCATGATATGAGTAATATAACCCTGCCAAGTTTGAGCATACACCTTAGGGGGATAATAGGACTGGTCATCTGCCTCTGAATCCTCCTCTAAAGAGCTATCTGTAACCAGCAAGATATCTGCTTCAGCAGGTAGCATTGTCTGCTCTGAAGACCTTGTTTTCACTCCAGATTTCTTCATCACCAATTCAAATGGCTGGTGCATAGGAAGAGCAGTTGAATATACAAACATTGTCGACAAATGCAACGAGAAATACAAAAAAAGTATGGCATGATATAATTCACATATATGACGCTTGGCTAAACAGCATGGCATTGCATAATTCACATATATAATGCCTTGCAACAAGATAGCATTGCATAATTCACATATATAATGTCTTGCAACAAGATGGCATCGCATAATTCACATATATGGTAATTAGACACTAAACAGGTGGCATTCACACAAAGCATGTCTAAACTAAGAAAATGACATAGCAATGCAAGATACCATATGCACAATCTGAGCAACATAACCCTGCCAAGTTAGAGCATGCACCTCGGGGGAATAGGACTGGTCATCTATCTCTAAATCCTCCTCTAAGGAGCTATCCGTAACCAGCAAGACATGCGCTTCTTCAGATAGCATTGTCTGCTTTGAAGACCTTGTTTCCACTTCAGATTTTTCCATGACCGTGCCGAATGGTTGATGCACAGGAAGAGTAATTGAATGTACTAAAATTGTTGACAAATTTAACACGTAATAAAAAAATGATGGCATGATATAATTCACATATAAGATGACTGGCTAACCAGGGTGGCATTGCAAAATTCACATATATGATGCCTGGCTAAACAAGATGGCATTGCATGATTCACATATACGATAAAGAAACTAAACAGATGGCATTGACACAAAGCATGCCTAAACTAAGCAGATGACATATTTGATGTATCCAATAAGCAATGCAAGGCACCATATGCATGATATTACAAACATCAGCATGCCAAGTTAGAGCGAAGACCTCAGGGGGTAAATAGGAGTGTTCTTCTTCTTCTGAATCCCCCTCAGAACAGTTATCTTCCTCTTGATTACGATCTGAAATGGGTGGAGGGGGGCTGCCTTTGCGCCCACCATGGAGCGACGTCTGCATGAAATTTTATTGCCACACAAGGCTCATCTCTTTTGCTCTACATGTTCAGTTCCATTGTGTATAATAACTGACATGCATAGGAATAAAACATAGTGAGATTATGTAAGGAGTGCATGCACAAACCAGAGTGATGGTAGCAAACTATGGATAGACCCAAAACCAATGATAGCAGACAGATAATAGCTTTAGTTAAAAAATACAGATAATGGCTCCTTTAATGTTTGTTTTCACCCAACATGAAACTCATAGTAGACACCCGAGATTAACCAGATAGTAGACAGATAGTACTGATTGCTGCCCCAATATGTACCCCATAACCATTTAAAAACTCAAGTTTCAGCATTAGTTTGGACCTGACTCGGAGGCTAATAGGTGAACATGATGATAAAGTAGCATGTCATCATATTAAGCGATGGATAACGTAAGCAGACAAGGAAGAGTGCGACCTCTCTTGCGGACCCGTGTAGTCCTCAAGGTCATCTGCTCAGTTGATGATGGTAATGCAGTCGTCACGTATTCTAACACTTGGGCATACTCACAAGCATTGCAGAATTTCTCTTGTTCTCGAACTGGGTTCGAGTAAATCCTTTGGTTCAGCAAGCCAAACAAAACATCTATCGTTCTTCACAACTCTTGGGTTTTCGTAACCTCCTAAGAAACGTCAGCTGATCAAATCGCTGTTTCTTCCAGAATTTCTTCTTCTAGGGAGTACTTGATCCTTATTTATTCTTGGGCCTGTGGGTTATGGCCCACCTGAACACTTGTACAACTTTAACTCATCCTTAGAGTAACTCTTGTTCCATATTACACCTCCTTTAAATCCAATAGTACTCCGGTTTTTTTTCATAACCATCGTATCAAAAGCATAACTCCAACTATTTTTTTGTGCCAACTCCAGTCTGGGGAATATATTTTTCCTATCGCTTGGTCTAGTGTTCTTCACAGGGTACTACCACCCTTAAATGAAATTCACAAATCCATCCATAGACCATATTTATCATATCCTCGAAAATGGTCAAAATCTTTGTTCATAGAGTAACAACTCATACAATTAAACATATGAAAACATGTCACCTTAACTTTATTGATTTCATGAATCCATTACAAACTCTGAGCACCCATTACATAACTCAACTTATTGTACTCATGAAAAAAATTGGTTTCTACCACTCTTATTATCCATATCAAAATTCCAACTACTCAACTCCAGCTTCCTTCTTGTAGGAACATTTAGTAGCATAATGTCCTGCTTCCTTGCAATGAAAACACATAACTTTCGATAAGTCTTTGGGCTTCTTGGAGATGGTGCCTGCTCCTTGAGTTCCTTGCTTCCTTTCAAGACAATGATTGGCATAATGCCCGACGTCCTTACATTCAAAACAGGTAATATGACTCTTGTCCCTCTTTGCAGAAATTGGGTTGTTACGAGGGTGTCTTTGTTTTCTTCCGTGGTTTCTTCGTTCGATCAAACCTTTTATTCCCTGTGGATCAAACTCTATTGCTTCCGTCGGGAAGTATCCCAGATACTCTTATCTTTCCTTGGTGCAATACTGTGAAAAATGTCCTTCTTCTCCACATGAATAGCAGGCATTGGAGTAAAATCTGTTGAGGCCTTCTCCATCAGGGTCTTCAACACATTCCTTCATCACAGGTTCTTTCATAACTTCTCGGAGCGCTTCTTTCATTCCTTCTTCCTGCTCCTGAATAGTTTGTTGCACCATGGGGTAAATGTGACACTGAGTCGGGTAGTGCGTGGTTCCTTCACACAAGAAACAACTAACTTCCCCAGTCGGGCATTCTTCGGCTGGGTGATTCTCCTCACAATGTGGGCATCCATCCTTGTGTTCCTCCTGGGTGTGTCCTATTTCTCCACATATCTTGCATGCACAAGTTTGCTTCATTTTACTGTCACCGGGCTTCTGGATAAGACGAGACCTCAGTAGAATCGTCTTGAATTCTTCCCAAGCATTAACTCCATTCCATCCTTGTATAGCTTGATGTATCTCTCGCCATTTTGCAGCACCTTGTGTGATCCGTCGTAGGGTGTATGGAACCATATACTCTCCTTCAATATAGTGCTCCTTCATGCGATCTTCCATGTTCCGTATCCAATGTGCTACCTCCGGCTGTGTCATCAATCTTGGAAATACACGTCCATCTTCATTCATCATCTATTGGGTCCAAGTGTTTTGGGATGAGATAAGAGAGAAAAAAAACAGAGATTAACACAATACAAACAATAGTTTTTGAAGAAACGGGTTTTACTTTGTGGTTGTCGGAAAACATCAAACAAATGACAGCTCACAAATCGCCGCATCTAACGTAAGTGTATAACAGGGGTTTGGTCTTCTAAAGGTCAAATAATTCTTCAGGAACTTCAAATTCTTCAAGTCTTCAGAGTCTTCAATTGTTGCAGCTTCAACTCTTCTAATGCATGGTGAAATCCTGGTTACTTTGAAGGGGTCATCAGCTGTCCGATATCTTTCTTGGAGCGGCTTCAGTCGATCCTTCATGTGGTCAAAAGGGAAAAGGGGTATATTCTAACTATTTGAGGTGAGAGTGTCTATTTGATAAAATCAGAAAAGATGAGAAGTAAGAGTCTTTTGAAAATAAAGTTTTAGAAATTTCCTGTCCTAGGGCTTTCCAGTTTCTAGGGTCACGCCCCATATCAACATGTGCTCTAATACCATATCTCAGAGTAACCCGACCTCGACGGTCAAGCCTGTGTGTATCTGTGCCATCCACGGATTAGTATGTCGGCACACACAGTACATCAATGTATATATCAAAGTGCAATCACATGTATAAATAACGTAAAATGATATATACCTCATAATACTCAATGGAAACAATCAAACGGGTGTGGAGTCCCATCAACGCCATCGGCAGGTTGAGTGTAGACCGTAACCTGCACTACTCTTACTCGTCGGAAGAAAGTATCGCAACATGATACGTTGCAGCAGTGTAGGTCAATTACATTGAATGTACCGCAAGATCACAACATGAGAAAACAGATGATGAAACTATACTATATGCAATATGGCTTTGTGGCTCTGTGTCTGAGTTTTGTTTTGCATAAAAGCTGGTTTTATTTTCCCTACATCAAAGGAATAACTGGAGTCTGTACTATGGAGTTTTCTATCATGACATGGTTCCACCAACCGATGTCTCATAGCCCAAATTATCATAAGTTGCCCACAATTAAGTTATCAGTCCGGTGTTGAGAGTTCCGAGATAGATCCCAGTCTAGATGCTCAAATTGTCCGTAACCGGGGACACGACTAATCGATTAGGTTTTAACCCTCTGCAGAGGTTTGTACACCTTACCCGCAAGATTCGATCCCTCTCTTTACGTTCTCGCACTTCAGGGTGTTTGAGAACAAGATGACCAAACATGGTCTTCCAAGAGTTCCCGACCACCGTCCGGTGCTCATCCAATCCTACCGTAGTTCTACATCTGCTAGCACCGTCCCAGCCAGAGTCACAACTAAGGTTGACCAAGCCAGAGCCCATAGTGACTTGCGGTTGCACAGGTAAGCTTCTGGGCATGAAGTATTCTTCCGTCTCTTTGAGCCTGGGTGAAGCTTTCCGCAAGATGTCATGGCGCTTCTCCATGCATCCCGACCATCCACTGGTTTCTCCAGGGTGCCCGTCAACCGTCCTTCACCCAGAAGTGTGTATTGAATTCTTGTCTCGAGTCTTGAAGTCTTGAGGCGTTGAAGGTGCAGTCCTTGCAGATGCCATCATGGAGTTGTCGTCATTGACGTAGTGTCCTCCTTCACACCACTCTCGTGCACTCATACCAAACCCCGTCTACTATAGCGTAGCATTAAAATAAATAACGTCCCGGGCTTGGTAACAAGGTGATGGGTTCCTACCTCATGCATACTACTCAATTACAAGAATCAATAACACTACTGGAGGGTTGTTGCAAAGATGCCACTAAATGGAATAAAACATAGGTACGAAAGCATGGTCAAAGTGAACTTGCCTGATAAGTTGATGAAGATAACAACACTCTCGAATAATGACTTGGTAGAACTATTCGTCACTCCGTTGAAAATCTATATAGTCAAACATAGCATTCATATAAGCAAACATCCTAGCAAACAATTCTACCACTCATAATAAAACCAACAAATAAAAATGCAAATCAAGGGACACCAAATAAAAACAAAGGAAAACTACACAACAAAACTACTAAAGAAAACTCTAAGACATAACACAAAATAGTTTTGTCCTAAGTAAAACTTAACAACAATTAAAACAATAAACTAATAACTTAACAGAAAAAATTAAAATGTAAAACAACTAAGTTAACAGAAAGTATCTTTTATAAAATTTTATTTGCAAAAGAAACAAATAAAAAGCTTCTATGAAACACTAACTATGACCTAAACAAGTTTTCATACAAAACTAAATAAAATAAATTTTAAAATAAAAACAAAATTTTCTTTGGTTTACTAACAGAAACAAAACTAAATTTGTCAAAAGTGACAAAATAAATAATTTAAAACTAATAAAAACAATAAAGAAAAGACTAAAACAATACTGTTTTGCTAAAACCTAATTTAAAAATAAAGTAAAATAAAGAAGTATATGCTACTGGATTGACAAAACCATAATAAAACAGTAGCAAAAGAATCAATCAAAAATACTTTGTAAAACTCAAAATATGACTAAATTAGTGATTTGAACAAATTTCATCAAATTCAAATCAAAACTATTCAAATTTGAAACCTAAGTACACAAACCGAAACTTAAGCAAATTTGTGACACAATGCAAAAGAATCACTCAATTTGGATTAAAAACCTAAAAGTTATAAGCAATGTAAAAACAGAACTATTTTGTTTTTGAAACAGAAACTAAATAAAATAAAATAAAACAAAACGAGAAAGTGCTACGTGGCTCATCGCTCATGGGCTAAACAGGTGAGCGATCGAACTAAACAACGCCAGCGTTATTTAACAAAACCGTGCATGCACGTGTAATAAAAAAACCGGGGAACTGGTTCGAACTAAACCGGACTTAACCGTAACTAAACCGATCAAAAAAAAACAAAGTACCTATTCGATCTAATCTAATCAGGGCTGTTGAAACTAGATCGGATGGATGGGAAGCTCACCGCGGCAGAAACGAACTCCGGCGAGATGCTCCGGCTTCGGTGGTCGACGGGGACGGCGCTCCGGTCGTCGGTGGGCTCGGTGGCGTGTACGGGGCGATGCAGCGGACGACGGCAAGTCCAGTGGTGGTCGTGGCGTCAGCGGAGGTCGACGGAGGAGGACGACGGCGAGGTCGAGGCGGCGGTGGCGTTCGGGCGTTTGACGGTGGTGGTGCTCCGGTGCTTGAGGGAGTCGGGCGAGGTCACCGGGAGATGCGGGCGAGCGAGTGGAGGCCGGGGTTGGTCTCAGGAGGCATCAAGGGAGTCAGAGTGGAGCAGGGCGGCAACAATGGCGCGGTGGGAGAGGCGGAGCTCCGGCGAGAAATGGCGGCGAGCGGAGAGGGGTTCGGCGAGGGGAAAGGAGGGGAATGGGTCGAGGAGGCGGGGTACTTATAGGGGCGGGGTCGACTTGGAGGAGGGGGCGAATCGGGGAGAGGATCCCCCGATCTCCGGGATACGGCGGTGGCGGCGGTGCGATCTGACGTGGAGCGGAAGAAGCAGCGGGCGAGGGAGATCGGGCAGTGGGGTCCGCGGTCAGCGAGAGAGAGAGAGAGGGGGGGGCGATCGGGCGACCGAGGGGAGAGGGATTTGGTCGGGGGCGCTGGTGGGCTGTGGGGCGTTGGGGCAGCTGGCCTGCTGCTGGCTGGGCCGGCTCGGGTGTTGGTGGGCTGCGCCTGGCCCGCTGGTGAGTGGCGCTCGGCGCTGGCTGGCGCCTGGAGTTTTTTTTTTGAAAATAGACAGAGAGAAGAAAAATTACATAGAGAAAAAATATAATTTTTTTATATAGGACATATATATATCAATAAAATCAGAAAAATAAATCCTACAAGGTGAACATATTTTCAGAGGCAAATAAAATATACAAAAATTCTAATAAAGCAAGTAGTGATCTGTTGCATTAAAACCCAACAAAAATCATTTTAAAATACCAAAATGATTTCAAATTTATTTCTCCTAATTTTCCATTGAAGGAATCATTTTACCCTTATTTCCATTTATTTATTTTTAGGAGAAAATAATTTGAATAAAATCCAAATAATTCCAAATTTGAAAGGGGTTTCAAAATACTTTCAAATGATTTTCAGTTTGATTCTTTTAACTTCCAACTCTTATTTCATATAATTGAAGAAGTCATTTTATCTTCTCTCGTGAAAATCATTGAGTTGCATAAAGTTTCTAAAATTTGAAATATTTCCAAACAGAATTAAAACCCTTTTCATTTATTTAAATGGAAGAAGTCATATCATCTTCTCTCTAGGGTTTTGTGTTTGAATTGAATTTGAATTCATGGAGATCATAAATGCAAGGTGAAAGTTTGGGAATGTCATTTCATTCCCTCTTAGTAAACTTTCAAAAAGTTTCAAATTTCACTCAATTTCACACAATCAGTTACACAACAATCAAACAAACAAGCATAATTATTTATTTCATATAACATTCCAAAATTTAGAATTTTGGGATGTTACAAATCTACCACACTTAAAATGAATCTCGTCCTCGAGATTCAAAGAGGCTAGCAAGAAAAGGGTTAGGGTTTGGGGGTCTTCTAGCAAATCCATGGATCGGTATGGTCTAGTGTGCTACCACACTTACAAGCATGGTTATGTTCCGACAAAACACATGTACTTCATCCTTAGGGTTGGCGGTGTCGGTCTTCTCATAACATCGGTATGAATCCTTTACTGATACTCTTCCGGTAGGGGCATAACCCTTTCCACAATATCATGTGTCATTTCATCATGGTAAGGTTCTTCCGAGACTGGGTCTTCATATCGACGGTCATCGCCAATACTAAACAACTATCGAAAATCTCATGGTGGTCGACAATTCATGGTTTCTCCTGCAGGAAAATGGTCGGGGTTGGATCTCAGCGTATAACCTACGATTGGCAATGGTTGCCTGTAAAGGGTTCCATCGTCCTACCATTCTATGGTTTTATGGCTTATCGCATCGACACTCTTCTACGGTTTTCAAGGCTCTCTGATTTTCCATCAACATATGATAGTTCATGATAGAAGTCTCCGGCATGGGGGCCAATCCATCCCGTACTTGAATCATTACCACATACGTAAACAGTGAATCACGTATTCTAACACTTGGGCATACTCACAAGCATTGCAGAATTTCTCTTGTTCTCGAACTGGGTTCGAGTAAATCCTTTGGTTCAGCAAGCCAAACAAAACATCTATCGTTCTTCACAACTCTTGGGTTTTCGTAACCTCCTAAGAAACGTCTCACGATCAAATCGCTGTTTCTTCCAGAATTTCTTCTTCTAGGGAGTACTTGATCCTTATTTATTCTTGGGCCTGTGGGTTATGGCCCACCTGAACACTTGTACAACTTTAACTCATCCTTAGAGTAACTCTTGTTCCATATTACACCTCCTTTAAATCCAATAGTACTCGGTTTTTTTATAACCATCGTATCAAAAGCATAACTCCAACTATTTTTTGTCCCAACTCCAAATTGGGAATATATTTTTCCTATCGCTTGGTCTAGTGTTCTTCACAGGGTACTACCACCCTTAAATGAAATTCACAAATCCATCCATAGACCATATTTCTCATATCCTCGAAAATGGTCAAAATCTTTGTTCATAGAGTAACAACTCATACAATTAAACATATGAAAACATGTCACCTTAACTTTATTGATTTCATGAATCCATTAAAAACTCTTAGCACCCATTACATAACTCAACTTATTGTACTCATGAAAAAAAATTGGTTTCTACCACTCTTATTATCCATATCAAAATTCCAACTACTCAACTCCAGCTTCCTTCTTGTAGGAACATTTAGTAGCATAATGTCCTGCTTCCTTGCAATGAAAACACATAACTTTCGATAAGTCTTTGGGCTTCTTGGAGATGGTGCCTGCTCCTTGAGTTCCTTGCTTCCTTTCAAGACAATGATTGGCATAATGCCCGACGTCCTTACATTCAGAACATGTAATATGACTCTTGTCCCTCTTTGCAGAAATTGGGTTGTTCTGAGGGTGTCTTTGTTTTCTCTTCCGGGGTTTCTTCGTTCTGATCAAACCTTTTATTCCCTGTGGATCAAACTCTATTGCTTCCGTCGGAAGTATCCAGATACTCTTTTCTTTCCTTGGTGCAATCTTGTGAAAATGTCCTTCTTCTACACATGAATAGCAGGCATTGGAGTAAAATCTGTTGAGGCCTTCTCCATCGTGGTCTTCAACACATTCCTTCATCACAAGTTCTTTCATAACTTCTCGGAGCGCTTCTTTCATTCCTTCTTCCTGCTCCTGAATAGTTTGTTGCACCATGGGGTAAATGTGACACTGAGTCGGGTAGTGGGTGGTTCCTTCACACAAGAAACAACTAACTTCCCCAGTCGGGCATTCTTCGGCTGGGTGATTCTCCTCACAATGTGGGCATCCATCCTTGTGTTCCTCCTGGGTGTGTCCTATTTCTCCATATATCTTGCATGCACAAGTTTGCTTCATTTTACTGTCACCGGGCTTCTGGATAAAACGAGACCTCAGTAGAATCGTCTTGAATTCTTCCCAAGCATTAACTCCATTCCATCCTTGTATAGCTTGATGTATCTCTCGCCATTTTGCAGCACCTTGTGTGATCCGTCGTAGGGTGTATGGAACCATATACTCTCCTTCAATATGGTGCTTCTTCGTGCGATCTTCCATGTTCCGTATCCACTGTGCTACCTCCGGCTGTGTCATCAATCTTGGAAATACACGTCCATCTTCATTCATCATCTATTGGGTCCAAGTGTTTTCGGATGAGATAAGAGAAAAAAAGAGATACACACAATACAAACAATAGTTTTTGAAGAAACGGGTTTTACTTTGTGGCTGTCGGAAAACATCAAAAAATGACAGCTCACAAATCGCGCATCTAACGTAAGTGTATAACAGGGTTTGGTCTTCTAAAGGTCAAATAATTCTTCAGAACTTCAAATTCTTCAAGTCTTGAGTCTTCAATTGTTGCAGCTTCAACTCTTCTAATGCATGGTGAAATCCTGGTTACTTTGAAGGGTCATCACCTGTCCGATATCTTTCTTGGAGCGGCTTGATTGATCCTTCATGTGGTCAAAAGGAAAAGGGTATATTCTAACGATTTGAGGTGAGAGTGTCTATTTGATAAAATCAAAAAGATGAGAAGTAAGAGTCTTTTGAAAATAAAGTTTTAGAAATTTCCTGTCCTAGGGCTTTCCGGTTTCTAGGGTCACGTCCTACAGTCAACATGTGCTCTGATACCATATCTGTAGCAACCCGACCTCAGACGGTCAAGCCTCTGTGTATCTTGCCATCCCTGGATCAGTAGATTTCGGCACACACAAGACATCAATGTATATATCAAAGTGCAATCACATGTATAAATAACGTAAAATGATATATACCTCATAATACTCAGCGGAAACAATCAAATGGGTGTGGAGTCCCATCAACGCCATCGGCAGGTTGAGTGTAGACCGTAACCCTGTACCATACTCTTACTCGTTGGAAGAAAGTATCTGCAACATGATACGTTGCAGCCGTGTAGGTCAGTACATTGAATGAACCGGCAAGATCACAACATGAGAAAACAGATGATAAAACTATACTATATGCAATATGGCTTTGTGGCTCTTGTCTGAGTTTTGTTTTGCATAAAAGCTGGTTTTATTTTCCCTACATCAAAGGAATAACTGGAGTCTGTACTATGGAGTTTTCTATCATGACATGGTTCCGCCAACCGATGTCTCATAGCCCAAATTATCATAAGTTGCCCACAATTAAGTTATCAGTCCGGTGTTGAGAGTTCCGAGATAGATCCAAGTCCAGATGCTCAAATTGTTCGCAACCGGGGACACGGCTAATCGATTAGGTTTTAACCCTCTGCAGAGGTTTGTACACTTTACCCGCAAGATTCGATCCCTCTCTTTACGTTCTCGCACTTCAGGGTGTTTGAGAACAAGATGACCAAACATGGTCTTCGAAGAGTTCCCCGACCACCGTCGGTGCTCATCCAATCCTACCGTAGTTCTACATCTGCTAGCACCGCCCCAGCCAGAGTCACAACTAAGGTTGACCAAGCGAGCCCATAGTGACTTGCGGTTGCAGGTAAGCTTCGGGCATGAAGTATTCTTCCGTCTCTTTGAGCCTGGGTGAAGCTTTCCGCAAGATGTCATGGTGCTTCTCCATGCATCCCGGCCATCCACTGGTTTCTCCAGGGTGCCCATCAACCGTCCTTCACCCAGTAGTGTGTATTGAATTCTTGTCTCGAGTCTTGAAGTCTTGAGGCGTTGAAGGTGCAGTCCTTGCAGATGCCATCATGGAGTTGTCGTCATTGACGTAGAGTCCTCCTTCACACCACTCTCGTGCACTCATATCAAACCCCGTCTACTGTAGCATAGCATTAAAATAAATAACGTCCCGGGCTTGGTAACAGGGTGATGGGTTCCTACCTCATGCATACTACTCAACTACAAGAATCAATAACACTACTGGAGGTGGTTGCAAAGATGCCACTAAATGCAATAAAACATAGGTATGAAAGCATGGTCAAAGTGAACTTGCCTGGTAAGTTGATGAAGATAACAACACTCTCGAATAATGACTTGGTAGAACTATTCGTCACTCCGTTGAAAATCTATATAGTCAAACATAGCATTCATATAAGCAAACATCCTAGCAAACAATTCTAACACTCATAATAAAACCAAAAAATAAAAATGCAAATCAAGGGACACCAAATAAAAACAAAGGAAAACTACACAACAAAACTACTAAAGAAAACTCTAAGACATAACACAAAATAGTTTTGTCCTAAGTAAAACTTAACAACAATTAAAACAATAAACTAATAACTTAACAGAAAAAATTAAAATGTAAAACAAGTAAGTTAACAGAAAGTATTTTTTATAAAATTTTATTTGCAAAAAGAAACAAATAAAAAGCTTTTATGAAACACTAACTATGACCTAAACAAGTTTTCATACAAAACTAAATAAAATAAATTTTAAAACAAAACAAAATTTTCTTTGGTTTACTAACAGAAACAAAACTAAATTTGTCAAAAGTGACAAAAATAAATAATTTAAAACTAATAAAAACAATAAAAAACTAAAACAAAGCTATAACAAAAACAGTACTGTTTTGCTAAAAACCTAATTTAAAAATAAAGTAAAATAAAGAAGTATATGCTACTGGATAGACAAAACCATAATAAAACAGTAGCAAAAGAATCAATCAAAATACTTTGTAAAACTCAAAATATGTCCAAATTAGTGATTTGAACAAATTTCATCAAATTCAAATCTAAACTATTCAAATTTGAAACCTAAGTACACAAACCGAAACTTAAGCAAATTTGTGACACAATGCAAAAAGAATCACTCAATTTGGATTAAAAACCTAAAAGTTATAAGCAATGTAAAAACAGAACTATTTTGTTTTTGAAACACAAACTAAATAAAATAAAATAAAACAAAACGAGAAATTGCTACGTGGCCTACTGCTACTGGGCTAAACAGGTGAGCGATCGGAACTAAACAATGCTCGGGCGTTACTTAACAAAACCGTGCATGCACGTGTAATAAAAAAACCGGGGAACTGGTTCGAACTAAACCGGACTTAACCGTAACTAAACCGATAAAAAAAACAACGTACATATTCGATCTAATCTAATCAGGGCCGTTGAAACTAGATCGGATGGATGGGAAGCTCACCGCGGCGGAAACGAACTCCGGCGAGATGCTCCGGCTTCGGTGGTCGACGGGGACGGCGCTCCGGTCGTCGGTGAGCTCGGTGGCGTGTACCGGGCGATGCAGCGGACGACGGCATGTCCAGTGGTGGTTGTGGCGTCAGCGGAGGTCGACGGAGGAGGACGACGGCGAGGTCGAGGCGGCGGTGGCGTTTGGGCGTTTGACGGTGGTGGTGCTCCGGTGCTTGAGGGAGTCGGGCGAGGTCACCGGGAGATGCGGGCGAGCGAGTGGAGGCCGGGGTTGGTCTCAGGAGGCATCAAGGGAGTCGGAGTGGAGCAGGGCGGCAGCAATGGCGCGGTGGCAGAGGCGGAGCTCCGGCGAGAAATGGCGGCGAGCGGAGAGGGGTTCGGCGAGGGGAAAGGAGGGAAACGGGTCGAGGAGGCGGGGTACTTATAGGGGCGGGGTCGACTTGGAGGAGGGGCGAATCGGGGAGAGGATCCCCCGATCTCCGGGATACGGCGGCGGCGGTGCGATCTGGCGTGGAGAGGAAGAAGCAGCGGGCAAGGGAGATCGGGCAGTGGGGTCCGGCGGTCAGCGAGAGAGAGAGAGAGAGAGGGGGCGATCGGGCGACCGAGGGGAGAGGGATTTGGTCGAGGGCGCTGGTGGGCTGTGGGGCGTTGGGGCAGCTGGCCTGCTGCTGGCTGGGCCGACTCGGGTGTTGGTGGGCTGCGCCTGGCCCGCTGGTGAGTGGCGCTCGGCGCTGGCTGGGCCGGTTGGCCTCGCTGGCGCCTGGAGTTTTTTTTTTGAAAATAGACAGGGAGAACAAAAATTACATAGAGAAAAAATAAAATATTTTTATATAGGACATATATATATATATCAATAAAATCAGAAAAATAAATCCTACAAGGTGAACATATTTTCAGAGGCAAATAAAATATACAAAAATTCTAATAAAGCAAGTAGTGATACTGTTGCATTAAAACCCAACAAAAATCATTTTTAAAATACCAAAATGATTTCAAATTTATTTTCTCCTAATTTTCCATTGAAGGAATCATTTTACCCTTATTTCCATTTATTTATTTTAGGAGAAAAGTAATTTGAATAAAATCCAAATAATTCCAAATTTGAAAGGGGTTTCAAAATACTTTCAAATGATTTTCAGTTTGATTCTTTTAAGTTCCAACTCTTATTTCATATAATTGAAGAAGTCATTTTATCTTCTCTCGTGAAAATCATTGAGTTGCATAAAGTTTCTAAAATTTGAAATATTTCCAAACAGAATTAAACCCCTTTTCATTTATTTAAATGGAAGAAGTCATATCATCTTCTCTCTAGGGTTTTGTGTTTGAATTGAATTTGAATTCATGGAGATCATAAATGCAAGGTGAAAGTTTGGGAATGTCATTTCATTCCCTCTCAGTAAACTTTCAAAAAGTTTCAAATTTCACTCAATTTCACACAATCAGTTACACAACAATCAAACAAACAAGCATAATTATTTATTTCATATAACATTCCAAAATTTAGAATTTTGGGATGTTACAAATCTACACTTAAAATGAATCTAGTCCTCGAGATTCAAGAGGCTAACAAGAAAAGGGTTAGGGTTTGGGGGTCTTCTAGCAAATCCATTGATCGGTATGGTCTAGTGTGCTACCACACTTAGAAGCATGGTTATGTTCCGACAAAACTCATGTACTTCATCCTTAGGGTTTACGGTGTCGGTCTTCTCATATCTTCGGTATGAATCCTTTACTGATACTCTTCCGGTAGGGGCATAACCCTTTCCACAATATCATGTGTCATTTCATCATGGTAAGGTTCTTCCGAGACTGGGTCTTCATATCTCGACGGTGCATCGCCAATACTAAACAACTATCGAAAATCTCATGGTGGTCGACAATTCATGGTTTCTCTTGCAGGAAAATGGTCGGGGTTGGATCTCAGCGTATAACCTACGATTGGCAACGGTTGCCTGTAAAGGGTTCCATCGTCCTACCATTCTATGGTTTTATGGCTTATCGCGTCGATTAATTGTTCTAAGGTTTTCAAGGCTCTCGATTTTCCATCAACATATGATAGTTCATGATAGAAGTCTCCGGTATGGGGGCCAATCCATCCCGTACTTGAATCATTACCACATATGTAAATAGTGAATCACGTATTCTAACACTTGGGCATACTCACAAGCATTGCAGAATTTCTCTTGTTCTCGAACTGGGTTCGAGTAAATCCTTTGGTTCAGCAAGCCAAACAAAACATCTATCGTTCTTCACAACTCTTGGGTTTTCGTAACCTCCTAAGAAACGCTCACTGATCAAATCGTTGTTTCTTCCGAATTTCTTCTTCTAGGAGTACTTGATCCTTATTTATTCTTGGGCCTGTGGGTTATGGCCCACCTGAACACTTGTACAACTTTAACTCATCCTTAGAGTAACTCTTGTTCCATATTACACCTCCTTTAAATCCAATAGTACTCGGTTTTTTTTCATAACCATCGTATCAAAAGCATAACTCCAACTATTTTTTGTCCCAACTCCATCTGGGAATATATTTTCCTATCGCTTGGTCCGGTGTTCTTCACAGGTACTACCACCCTTAAATGAAATTCACAATCCATCCATAGACCATATTTCTCATATCCTCGAAAATGGTCAAAATCTTTGTTCATAGAGTAACAACTCATACAATTAAACATATGAAAACATGTCACCTTAACTTTATTGATTTCATGAATCCATTACAAACTTTGAGCACCCATTACATAACTCAACTTATTGTACTCATGAAAAAAAAATGGTTTCTACCACTCTTATTATCCATATCAAAATTCCAACTACTCAACTCCAGCTTCCTTCTTGTAGGAACATTTAGTAGCATAATGTCCGGCTTCTTTGCAATGAAAACACATAACTTTCGATAAGTCTTTGGGCTTCTTGGAGATGGTGCCTCCTCCTTGAGTTCCTTGCTTCCTTTCAAGACAATGATTGGCATAATGCCCGACGTCCTTACATTCAAAACAGGTAATATGACTCTTGTCCCTCTTTGTAGAAATTGGGTTGTTCTGAGGGTGTCTTTGTTTTCTCTTCCGGGGTTTCTTCGTTCTGATCAAACCTTTTATTCCCTGTGGATCAAACTCTATTGCTTCCGTCGGGAAGTATCCCAGATACTCTTTTCTTTCCTTGGTGCAATACTGTGAAAAATGTCCTTCTCCACATGAATAGCAGGCATTGGAGTAAAATCTGTTGAGTCCTTCTCCATCAGGGTCTTCAACACATTCCTTCATCACAGGTTCTTTCATAACTTCTCAGAGCGCTTCTTTCATTCCTTCTTCCTGCTCCTGAATAGTTTGTTGCACCATGGGGTAAATGTGACACTGAGTCGGGTAGTGGGTGGTTCCTTCACACAAGAAACAACTAACTTCCCCAGTCGGGCATTCTTCGGCTGGGTGATTCTCCTCACAATGTGGGAATCCATCCTTGTGTTCCTCCTGGGTGTGTCCTATTTCTCCACATATCTTGCATGCACAAGTTTGCTTCATTTCTTGTCATCGGGCTTCGGATAAAACGAGACCTCGTGAGAATCGTCTTGAATTCTTCCCAAGCATTAACTCCATTCCATCCTTGTATAGCTTGATGTATCTCTCGCCATTTTGCAGCACCTTGTGTGATCCATCGTAGGGTGTATGGAACCATATACTCTCCTTCAATATAGTGCTCCTTCATGCGATCTTCCATGTTCCGTATCCACTGTGCTACCTCCGGTTGTGTCATCAATCTTGGAAATACACGTCCATCTTCATTCATCATCTATTGGGTCCAAGTGTTTTGGGATGAGATAAGAGAGAAAAAAAGAGAGATACACACAATACAAACAATAGTTTTTGAAGAAACGGGTTTTACTTTGTGGCTGTCGGAAAACATCAAACAAATGACAGCTCACAAATCGCCGCATCTAACGTAAGTGTATAACAGGGGTTTGGTCTTCTAAAGGTCAAATAATTCTTCAGGAACTTCAAATTCTTCAAGTCTTCAGAGTCTTCAATTGTTGCAGCTTCAACTCTTCTAATGCATGGTGAAATCCTGGTTACTTTGAAGAGGTCATCAGCTGTCCGATATCTTTCTTGGAGCGGCTTCAGATGATCCTTCATGTGGTCAAAAGGGAAAAGGGGTATATTCTAACTATTTGAGGTGAGAGTGTCTATTTGATAAAATCAGAAAAGATGAGAAGTAAGAGTCTTTTTGAAAATAAAGTTTTAGAAATTTCCTGTCCTAGGGCTTTCCGGTTTCTAGGGTCACGTCCTACAGTCAACATGTGCTCTGATACCATATATCTGTAGTAACCCGACCTCGATGGTCAAGCCTCTATGTATCATGCCATCCACGGATCAAGTATCTTTGCACACACAGTACATCAATGTATATATCAAAGTGCAATCACATGTATAAATAACGTAAAATGATATATACCTCATAATACTCAGTGAAACAATCAAATGGGTGTGGAGTCCCATCAACGCCATCGGCAGGTTGAGTGTAGACCATAACCCTGCACGTACTCTTACTCGTCGGAAGAAAGTATCGCAACATGATACGTTGCAGCCGTGTAGGTCAATTACATTGAATGTACCGCAAGATCACAACATGAGAAAGCAGATGATAAAACTATACTATATGCAATATGGCTTTGTGGCTCTCGTATCGAGTTTTGTTTTGCATAAAAGCTGGTTTTATTTTCCCTACATCAAAGGAATAATGGAGTCTGTACTATGGAGTTTTCTATCATGACATGGTTCCGCCAACCGATGTCTCATAGCCCAAATTATCATAAGTTGCCCACAATTTAGTTATTAGTCCGGTGTTGAGAGTTCCGAGATAGATCCAAGTCCAGATGCTCAAATTGTTCGCAACCGGGGACATGGCTAATCGATTAGGTTTTAACCCTCTGCAGAGGTTTGTACACTTTACCCGCAAGATTCGATCCTCTCTTTACGTTCTCGCACTTCGTGGTGTTTGAGAACAAGATGACCAAACATGGTCTTCGAAGAGTTCCCCGACCACCGTCCGGTGCTCATCCAATCCTACCGTAGTTCTACATCTGCTAGCACCGTCCCAGCCAGAGTCACAACTAAGGTTGACCAAGCCAGAGCCCATAGTGACTTGCGGTTGCACAGGTAAGCTTCCGGGCATGAAGTATTCTTCCGTCTCTTTGAGCCTGGGTGAAGCTTTCCGCAAGATGTCATGGCGCTTCTCCATGCATCCCGGCCATCCACTGGTTTCTCCAGGGTGCCCATCAACCGTCCTTCACCCAGTAGTGTGTATTGAATTCTTGTCTCGAGTCTTGAATCTTGAGGCGTTGAAGGTGCAGTCCTTGCAGATGCCATCATGGAGTTGTCGTCATTGACGTAGAGTCCTCCTTCACACCACTCTCGTGCACTCATACCAAACCCCGTCTACTATAGCATAGCATTAAAATAAATAACGTCCCGGGCTTGGTAACAGGGTGATGGGTTCCTACCTCATGCATACTACTCAACTACAAGAATCAATAACACTACTGGAGGGTTGTTGCAAAGATGCCACTAAATGCAATAAAACATAGGTACGAAAGCATGGTCAAAGTGAACTTGCCTAGTAAGTTGATGAAGATAACAACACTCTCGAATAATGACTTGGAAGAACTATTCGTCACTCCGTTGAAAATCTATATAGTCAAACATAGCATTCATATAAGCAAACATCCTAGCAAACAATTCTAACACTCATAATAAAACCAACAAATAAAAATGCAAATCAAGGGACACCAAATAAAAACAAAGGAAAACTACACAACAAAACTACTAAAGAAAACTCTAAGACATAACACAAAATAGTTTTGTCCTAAGTAAAACTTAACAACAATTAAAACAATAAACTAATAACTTAACAGAAAAAATTAAAAGATAAAACAACTAAGTTAACAGCAAGTATTTTTTTATAAAATTTTATTTGCAAAAAGAAACAAAAAAGCTTTTATGAAACACTAACTATGACCTAAACAAGTTTCCATACAAAATTAAATAAAATAAATTTTAAAATAAAACAAAATTTTCTTTGGTTTACTAACAGTAACAAAACTAAATTTGTCAAAAGTGACAAAAATAAATAATTTAAAACTAATAAAAAATAAAGAAAAGACTAAAACAAAGCTATAACTAAAACAATACTGTTTTGCTAAAACCTAATTTAAAAATAAAGTAAAAATAAAGAAGTATATGCTACTGGATGGACAAAACCATAATAAAACAGTAGCAAAAAGAATCAATCAAAAATACTTTGTAAAACTCAAGATATGACCAAATTAGTGATTTGAACAAATTTCATCAAATTCAAATCTAAACTATTCAAATTTGAAACTAAGTACACAAACCGAAACTTAAGCAAATTTGTGACACAATGCAAAAAGAATCACTCAATTTGGATTAAAAACCTAAATGTTATAAGCAATGTAAAAACAGAACTATTTTGTTTTTGAAACAGAAACTAAATAAAATAAAATAAAACAAAACGAGAAAGTGCTACGTGGCCTACTGCTACTGGGCTAAACAGGTGAGCGATCGGAACTAAACAACGCTCGGGTGTTACTTACAAAACCGTGCATGCATGTGTAATAAAAAAACTAGGGAACTGGTTCGAACTAAACCGGACTTAACCGTAAGTAAACCGATCAAAAAAACAACGTACCTATTCGATCTAATCTAATCAAGGCCGTTGAAACTAGATCGGATGGATGGGAAGCTCACCGTGGCGGAAACGAACTCCGGCGAGATGCTCCGGCTTCGGTGGTCGACGGGGACGGCGCTCCGGTCGTCGGTGAGCTCGATGACGTGTACGGGGCGATGCAGCGGACGACGGCAAGTCCAGTGGTGGTCGTGGCGTCAGCGGAGGTCGACGGACGAGGACGACGGCGAGGTCGAGGCGGCGGTGGCGTTCGGGCGTTTGACGGTGGTGGTGCTCCGGTGCTTGAGGGAGTCGGGCGAGGTTACCGGGAGATGCGGGAGAGCGAGTGGAGGCCGGGGTTGGTCTCAGGAGGCATCAAGGGAGTCGGAGTGGAGCAGGCGGCAAGAAATGATGGCAGAGGCAGAGCTCCGGCGAGAAATGACGGCGAGCGGAGAGGGGTTCGGCGAGGGGAAAGGAGGGGAACGGGTCGAGGAGGCGGGGTACTTATAGGGGCGGGGTCGACTTGGAGGAGGGGGCGAATCGGGGAGAGGATCCCCTGATCTCGGGGATACGGCGACGGCGGCGGTGCGATCTGGCATGGAGAGGAAGAAGCAGCGGGCGAGGGAGATCGGGTAGTGGGGTCCGGCGGTCAGCGAGAGAGAGAGAGAGGGGGCGATTGGGCGATTGAGGGGAGAGGGATTTGGTCGGGGGCGCTGGTGGGCTGTGGGGCGTTGGGGCAGCTGGCCTGCTGCTGGCTGGGCCGGCTCGGGTGTTGGTGGGCTGCTTTGGCCCAGTGGTGAGTGGCGCTTCGGCTGGTGGGCAGTTAGCTGGTGGCGCTGGAGTTTTTTTAAATAGACAGAGAGAAGAAAAATTACATAGAGAAAAAATATAATATTTTTATATAGGACATATATATATCAATAAAATCAGAAAAATAAATCCTACAAGGTGAACATATTTTCAGAGGCAAATAAAATATACAAAAATTCTAATAAAGCAAGTAGTGATCTTTGTTGCATTAAAACCCAACAAAAATCATTTTAAAATACCAAAATGATTTCAAATTTATTTTCTCCTAATTTTCCATTGAAGGAATCATTTTACCCTTATTTTCATTTATTTATTTTTAGGAGAAAAATAATTTGAATAAAATCCAAATAATTCCAAATTTGAAAGGGGGTTTCAAAATACTTTCAAATGATTTTCAGTTTGATTCTTTTTAACTTCCAACTCTTATTTCATATAATTGAAGAAGTCATTTTATCTTCTCTCGTGAAAATCATTGAGTTGCATAAAGTTTCTAAAATTTGAAATATTTCCAAACAGAATTAAAACCCTTTTCATTTATTTAAATGGAAGAAGTCATATCATCTTCTCTCTAGGGTTTTGTGTTTGAATTGAATTTGAATTCATGGAGATCATAAATGCAAGGTGAAAGTTTGGGAATGTCATTTCATTCCCTCTTAGTAAACTTTCAAAAAGTTTCAAATTTCACTCAATTTCACACAATCAGTTACACAACAATCAAACAAACAAGCAAAATTATTTATTTCATATAACATTCCAAAATTTAGAATTTTGGGATGTTACAACTTTGCTCCATTCCTTTGAACCAAATTCATGAATAGTAGTACCATAGGAAACTTTCCAATTCTTATGTTTTTCTTTCACTTTTCCTTTCAAGAACTAGCGATTCTAGTAGGAAGGCTTGAGCAAGGAAAAGCCTACACTCAAAAAATGTTTTTGTGCTATTTCTATTACTTTGGACCCAGGCCATTGCCCTACTAGCTCAACTCCCGGGCCCATCGACAAATGCACAACTCAAAGGCGCAGAGATTAATAATGATGGCATTCAAGAGAGTCCATCACGGATAGCTAAGTTGCCTGGTACCTCACTGCTTGTCATATAGTAGGAGAAACTAATCGTATTTCACGTTACTGCGTATGCTTAGTGGACAATATATATATAACATGTAGAGTAAAAAAGAGATGCAACAAGTGTACAACCTCTTTGGCGAAGCCATGTCGATCTCAGGGTGATTGGGTTGGTCGGTGAGGATGATCCGGATGACTTGGCTGTCGGAGGAGGGGAAGAAGATCTTAGGCGTCTGGAGATGGGGCCCGGGGTACTGCTCCGCTATGATGGAGGGTTTCATTGTTGGAGCAGCTCCGGTGAGTTGTAAGACGCCGAGGCTGAAGCGGGACAACAGAGACAACGTTAACCTGAGTGGAATTCTAATAGCATCTCCAATAGATGACGTAAAATACATAACCACAAGTGCTAGATGTAAAGTACATCAGCCGCTCATCTCTGAACTGAACTGTCGAAACTGAATTTAACTGTCGAAACTGAACTTAACTGTTGAAGCTAATTTTTTCTGTCGAAACTGAACGCACTAGTAGCAGAAAAGCAGTAGCAACAGCAGCGCGTGCGAGAGCCGGGGCAGCTGGTCATGTAGCAGCATCAGGTGAGGCTACCCTGAGCCGCCAGCCACCACCAGCCAAACAGCAGCCCCCCGCCGCCCGCGGCCGACAGTGCGCCGCCCCGCCCGCCCCGAAACCACTCCCCACCGCCGGTTCGCCGCCGCCACGGCCATCCCTCTAGCCCCCCCCCCCCCGTGCCGAGCTTTTTCTCCGGCGATCCCCACGCCACCTCCCCACCACCACCGACGACCACCGCCCCCACCCTGAACCCTAAGATAGATATTGGGGTACCTCTCCGGTGAGCCACCCTCACCACTGCGGCTGGTTCTTCCTTAAGTCCGGCGAGCCCCCCACCCCCCGAAAATCGACTGACCCAAAAGTTGATTCAGTCGACTGAAGTGTAGTTAAATCGGAGCAGCATCGCAAGCAAGAGCAAGAGCGAGAGCAGCAGCGCGAGCAAGAGCAGACCAAGCAGGGGACCTAGAGCAAGAGTAGAGCAGCAGCGCGAGCGAGAGCTAAAGCAGCAACAACTCCTACTGATGTGGACGTCACCGCCGAGGGAGCGACGCCATGGAGGAAGTGGCCGGCGACGCCGCCGTGGATGGAACCGCGCCGTGTCGGCTCGGGACCGAGTGCCGGCAGCACCATGAGATCGAATCAAGAAGAAAATGCGGCGATTAGTGTACAAGCTCTTTGGTGGCGCCGATTAGGCCTCAACTTCATCCGAGGAAACAGTGATGATGATGCTCTTCCGGTGGTGCAGGTGAAGATGGTGGTGTGGGAATGGAGGTGGCGCGAAAGACGAGGGGAACATCGGGGCAACTCCTTGGAGGTGGAGGACGGGGTTCTGAACCGGCGGGACGACGAGATCGACGACGGATCCTCATCCGGTACGGTGGATGAGGGACGTCGAGGTGTTGCTGTGGACGACGTCGTCGGGGAAGAGGCTCCGGCTGGGTGACGGATGGAGGAGGGTGTGGGGCTTCGCGGGTTTTCGCGGCCTCGGTGTACGAATGGGTGGGCGGATGGGATGGGAGTGGGGAACCATGGCTTAGGGACGCGCTTGTCCGAAATGTGGGGTAAGTTACGAAAGTACCCCCACCGATTTGACCTTGGCGGTTCTTTCGGTTCAGGGGTATCATGGGCATTTCGCGTGTTGGGATTTCACAGGAGGTGGGAGTTTTCGCACGCGTTTTAATTTTGGAATAGAAAGGCGTGGGTTGAGATGGAGGGAGTATCTTAAATATTTCAGGGTAACAAGGTGCGGGTTGCAGAGGCGGGAGTTACGCAGCACAATAGACAGAGAAGCTGGCTTGAAATTTCGGCATAACAAGGCGCGGCTTGAAATTTCAGGAGAACAAGCTTAACGTGCACCCAAAAAAAGACAACTCGCACCTCATCACTAGAGAGAGCTATGTCTCGTTTTACTATATTACTAGAAATGCATTCAAATACAACAAAAAAACTAAAAAAATCAGGACAACAAACATAACATGTACAGTACCAAAACAATTTGCACTTCCCTCAACAATAATAAAACAATGTGTGTTGTCTACCATATGGACTAAATATGAGTATATTTTCCCTATTTGAATGGGATTCTACTCGGGTTAGTTATACAACCATCTAAATATTATCTTCACAACACATGACATGAATATAGGAGAAGCAAATTCCTATATAAATACGAACTACATGTACATACGATCTCAAATTCAAATATATGAATAGATTTTATGTTGAATTCAAATAATAGTACATGTATGCTCTAGCTAGATGTTCGGAATCTAAACCATGTATGATATACTATGTACAATGTGTTTAACAAGCACAACACACACACAAACACCATTTAGACTAGTAAGGTACACGTGCATTGTACGCATGAGATTTGGCAACCAAATTATGAATAAATACCACATTATAGCATGTAAGCTTTGAGACATATATGCATGATGTAGATGTTCGTTTAATTCTTATAGTTCATTTCATTCAAAATCATCTAGTTTTTATAAGAAAGCTAATCTATTTTAAGATTCATGGAATTGTGTGTTGTAAGGCATAAAGTAAAAAACAAATAATGGCAAATCATGTAGAAATACATTTGGGCAATTCTGATACGAAAGGTTCTAGAACAAAGAAGAAGTGCTTGTGTTTTGAGGTTTGTGCATTATGCTTAAGTTCAACCATGGAGTCTTCTAGATTATACATGTGGCAAAATTTGGTGGAATAAAGATGACATTCAATGGCCAGTTGTGCTCAAATTTTCCATCTCTGCACCATCGGATTGGCCTCATCCAACGACCATCTTTCAAAGTTAAAGTTATCCGCACACTATATAAAAAATATAAAATATAATACATATAGGGGTATAGATATAGATATGTGATGCGAAAGCCACCCATCATCTCCAATTAGAATAGTCTGTCCATGCACGGATGCAATGTGGCCAAACGTTGTCTCCCATGCATGCAAACACACTCCTCCCCCTCCCCATCATATCGGGCATTCTTTATCTCTCACGTGCATGCGCAACGATCGATGTCTCTCTGTGTGTGTATATATAGCTAGGTCTTTCACAGTTTTCCACACAAACCGATCAATCTATATATCTAGTGAGGTCTCACTCTCTTTCCCACGTCCACATCGATCAATCTATACCTCTTTCTATAGGATTACATAGCTAATACACCCACATTAATTATATATCCAACGTCCCCCTCTCATCATCCATGCCTCCGCTTGATCTCTCAGACGCGCGCACAGTGGCGAAGACAGGGGGCAGCAAGGGCCCTGCCCCCCCTAACATCACTATATATCGAGGCTAATATGATTGTGATTATTAGAAAATTGCTGGTAAAATGGTTTAAGTTGATGAATTGGCCCTCCTCGTAAAGGATTAGCAATGCTTGGCCCCCTAGCTCATTTATTTTTCATGGCTCCGCCACTACGCGCAACAGCGCACGTTCTCGCCCCCTCTCTTCAAATATCAATCTCGCACTTGTGCACTCCTTCATAGTCTCCCTCCACTTGGCCCCTCGCACCATCTTCTAGCCCCCCACCAGATTTTGCCACATGTATAATCTAGCAGACTCCGTGGTTGAACTTAAGCATAATGCACAAACCTCAAAACACAAGTGCTTCTCCTTTGTTCTAGTATCTTCCGTATCATAACTGCCCAAAAATTTTTTCTAGTTGAATTGCCATTATTTGTTTTTTACTTTATGATTTACAATGCACAATTCCATGAATCATAAAATAGATTAAGCACTTCTTTGATTCAAAGGATTCTCAAAGGAATTTTGGAGGATTCTAATCCTAAGGAATTTTTCCTATCTTGGTTGTTTAATTCGTAGGATTGTAAACCATAGAAATTTTTCCATAGGATTCATTTGCACTAGATTGTAAACCATAGAAATTTTTCCATAGGAATTTTTCCTATCTTGGTTGTTTAATTCGTAGGATTGTAAACCATAGAAATTTTTCCATAAGATTCATTTGCACTAGATTGTAAACCATAGAAATTTTTCCTATCTTGGTTGTTTAATTCGTAGGATTGTAAACCATAGAAATTTCCCATCCACTCCAACCACATTGAAAGAATCCTGAATTTTTTTCTATGCACAATCAAACACTCGTACAATCCTGTAGGATTCAAGATGACATTCCACTCTAATCCCATGTTTTTCCTATTCCCGCGTTTTGGAAATCCTATGTATCAAAGAGGCCCTAGCTTTTTTATAAAAACTAATTTATTTTCAATGAGATGAACTATAAGAATTAAACGAAGGTCTACATCAGGCATATATGACTCAGAGCATACATGCTATAGTGTGGTATTTATTCATAATTTGGTTGCCAAATCTGATACATGCAATGCACGTGTACCTTACTAGTACTTCGAGTATGTGCAAACACGTAAATTAGAATTCCAATGGCACGCTACACAGTGTCTCTCTTACAGTTCATGAAGCTATGTGGCACATGTGGAGGCGTTGTCGCGACCTCCTTGTGTGGATTGATCACAGTGACGTGTTGCTGCTTCCACAAGAATGTACCCGTCCTCTCTGAGCCACACTGGCGGTACATGCATGAAGCGAAGATGTGCACGCACGCCACGCACACACTCATTCCCTCGCCCGCACACGCGGGTACACGGGGTAACGCATTTTTGCATGAAGATCCACCCCATGTGATAATTTGACGCGTGTAAAGTCCTTCATTTCATTGATGGTCAATTAATACAGCACATGCAAATTGAGCGGAAGAAAGACATTACTACTCCACTGCGCACATGCGAGTAGTTAAATCATGGGGTGCTAGTACTTCCATTGGTCTCCTTCATATTTTGTGCCATTTTTTTACCATATTTGTAAGTAACATAATATTTATGCATGTCATAAAAAGTGGCACAAAAAAGGGGGGCCAATAAACCAAGACGCAGGCAGCATAATCAATTTTTGCCAGGGCTACTGTTGGTGGCCTTTGTATTTAAATATGGACAGAGTGGAGTAGTACTATCTTTATCTTTGCCTCGTAGGGCTCCCCCAGCGCCTAGGCTCGCCTCCCTGCCTCGCCCACTGGATCCCGCCATGGATAATCCCTTAGATCCCGGGATCCCGCGGGCTGCCCTCTTACTGCGGCCCGCAGCACTGCCACCTTTGAGCGAAACCCACATGTGTTTTAGAGGGGATCCATTGCTCTGGAACCACAGATCGGTGGCACCGAAGGACATGCCAGGGCTGCTTTCAGGTGGTGGGCAGCAAGGGCAAATCGGATTGAGGAAGCGTCGCATCGATTGGAGAGAAGTTCCAAGGAGTTGCGCCTGGCGCAGCACAAGGCGGAGGCGCAAGTCAATCTCAGGGGAGAGATGCTGATGGATGTCAGCATCTGGTAGCGTCGCGTTGATTTCGAGCTAGGGCTAATGGCAAAGATCATATTCACGGAGTCGACTGCGGAGGAAAGAACGCGCATGCTTGCGCAATGGCATGAGCAGCCGGTGCAACTGTTCAAATGGGCGATAGGAGAAGCCAAATCCCGGGACCAGTTGCGGCGGCGGCGCTGGGCATACATCATAGGCGAGGTGAGCTGCCCTCCTTCCCCGCCAGCGATGTAGTGACCTAGTCGGTTGCTGCTGCAGTGAACTTGCAACGCTATGGCCCAGTTCGGTTCAGCTTTTATCAACGGATTCCGCTGCCGCGCAGCCGAATCTGAACCAAAGGGCGAACCCAGCAGAATCCGATTCCAGAAATCCGCTGCCAAAATCTGAACCAAAAGCGGAAGCAGCCCAGGACGTGCTTTCCAAAATCTGATTCCGCTGCGGGCCAAAATCTGAAAAAGCTGTATCAGCTGGTTTGCGAAATGACCTACATCTTTTTCACATCAGATTTTCCACAGCTGTTTTTCCACAACAGATTTTTCACAGCTGCTTTTAAAAATCCACAGCTGAACCAAACAGGGCCTATGTCGGTTTGCAACCTTGACAATCACTCCATCTATATGTATTGTTTTCTTGTAAAAAATACTTGGTCATTTGAAAAAATATGGTAATTGATTTATCACTAGTTTTAGAATGCTTGGTCGCGACAATCAACCAAAGCCACAACCAGAAGTCTCCATCGTGTAAGTACTTTATGGTCGGTCGCACCAACAGACGGTCGATCGAACCCGCTTCTCACCGAAGGGACACGCATTGGCTTGGTCTGACATGTACGACCAGTTACATCACTGACTTGTGCGACCGCATTTGAGTAGTGTAGTACTCCCTCTATCTCAGTTTACAAGTCTTGCACATGTACCTAGGTCGTTAATTTGACCAACTTAATAAGAGGCATACATTACGAAAAATATATCATTACAAACTTCAAATATTCTATTTTTTAATGGTATGTTTTTTATGTTAAAAAATTTATGTTCTACTAAACTCATCGGCAGTACTTGAAATTTATGTTCCACTAAACTCATCGGGAGCCGTTTCAGGCCTCGAAACCAAAACAATCAATTAATCTTTACCTTGTTCCCATCACATTCCAAAGTACTAGTGCTACAATTAAATGCAAGCCTGCTCGCACCTACCAGTACGTACCAAACCTGAACGTGTTCCCACTATGCATGTTTTAGTACTAGTGCTAGTACTTAGGTTATAAAAAGGGGAACTACCTAACCGAAAATTACTCTACCTTCCTCCTCATAAGTCCTCCTTCTTAAATCATCCTTGCCATGGCGGTGTGCAGAGCTCTAGGTCGAGAACTACTCGTAACAAGGGAGCGGCAACCAAGGCTGCGGAAAAAAAAGAGGGCTGGCCGCCACGCAGAGACCTCGAAAGATCTCTCACGGGTAGGCGATGGCTCCCAGGAGAGCCCTAGCCGCAGAGGCGAACATGCCGAGCTGGCGACGCTGGAGTCGCTATCCCTCAACGGCATGCCCGATCAGCTCAATAAGCACCTCGATAAGCAGAAGGAGTTCATCCATGGCTTGGTGGAGCTGCCGAAGGAGAGCCTCGACGACATGCCCGCTGAGCTCAATTAGCAGGGGGAGTTGACCGCCGGCTTGGTGATGCTGCTGAAGAAGAGAATTGCCTCGGAGAATAAGGCGACTAGCGAAATCCTGCAACTTCAGGAGGACAAGGCGAAGCTTGATACGTCTCCGTCGTATCTACTTTTCCAAACACTTTTGCCCTTGTTTTGGACTCTAACTTGCATGATTTGAATGTAACTAACCCGTACTGACGCTGTTTTCAACAGACTTTCCATGGTGTTATTTAGGTGCAGAAACCAAAGTTCTCGGAATGACCTGAAACTCCATGGAACATCTTTTTGGAAAATTTTAAAAATACTGGAAGAAAAATCCACGTCAGGGGGCCCACACCCTGTCCACGAGGGTGCGGGGCGCGCCTGCCCCCCTGGGCGCGCACCCCTGCCTCGTGGGCCTCCTAACGCTCCACCGACCTCAACTCCAACTCCATATATTCACTTTCGGGGAGAAAAAAATCAGGGAGAAGGATTCATCGCGTTTTACGATATGGAGCCGCCACCAAGCCCTAAAACCTCTCGGGAGGGCTGATCTGGAGTCCGTTCGGGGCTCCGGAGAGGGGAATCTGTCGCCGTCGTCATCATCAACCATCCTCCATCACCAATTTCATGATGCTCACCGCCGTGCGTGAGTAATTCCATCGTAGGTTTGCTGGACGGCGATGGGTTGGATGAGATCTATCATGTAATCGAGTTAGTTTTGTTAGGGTTTGATCCCTAGTATCCACTATGTTCTGAGATTGATGTTGCTATGACTTTGCTATGCTTAATGCTTGTCACTAGGGCCCGAGTGCCATGATTTCAGATCTGAACCTATTATGTTTTCATGAATATATGTGAGTTCTTGATCCTATCTTGCAAGTCTATAGTCACCTACTATGTGTTATGATCCGCAACCCAAGTGACAATAATCGGGACCACTCCGGTGATGACCATAGTTTGAGGAGTTCATGTATTCACTATGTGTTAATGCTTTGGTCCGGTACTCTATTAAAAGGAGGCCTTAATATCCCTTAGTTTCCGCTAGGATCCCGCTGCCACGGGAGGGTAGGACAAAAGATGTCATGCAAGTTCTTTTCCATAAGCACGTATGACTATATTCGGAATACATGCCTACATTACATTGATGAATTGGAGCTAGTTTTGTGTCACCCTATGTTATGACTGTTACATGATGAACCGCATCCGGCATAATTCTCCATCACCGATCCAATGCCTACGAGCTTTTCACATATTGTTCTTCGCTTATTTACTTTTCCGTTGCTAATGTTACAATCACTACAAAACCCAAAAATATTATTTTACTACCGTTACCATTACTTCCATACTACTTTGCTACTAAACACTTTGCTGCAGATATTAAGTTATCCAGGTGCGGTTGAATTGACAACTCAGCTGCTAATACTTGAGAATATTCTTTGGCTCCCCTTGTGTCGAATCAATAAATTTGGGTTGAATACTCTACCCTCGAAAACTGTTGTGATCCCCTATACTTGTGGGTTATCAAGACTATTTTATGGCGCCGTTGCCGGGGAGCATAGCTCTATTCTTTGAGTCACTTGGGATTTATATCTGCTGGTCACTATGAAGAACTTGAAAGATGAGAAAACAAAAATCTATCCCTCAACTACGAGGGAGGTAAGGAACGCCATCTAGCTCGCACTTGATTCACCTTACATTTTGAGTAAGCTTGCGACACCTAAACCTGCTTCTGCTATTCATTCTGATATGTCACATGTTATTGATGAGGCCACTTCTGCTAGCATGATACTTATGATGAAACTACTTCTATGCTTGATACTACTGTGCCACTTGGTGAATTTCTTGATGAACAACTTGCTAGGGTTAGAGAGAATGAAATTATTGAAACTGATAACATTGATGAAATTGATGATGAAGACTCTCCGCCTAATACATATGAATCGCCTGGTGTTCCTGAGGGTTATGTTTTGGAAAAAGAAGCTGCTCTAGCTATTTTAGCTCGCAAAGATAGACACGAGCTCAAGAGGTTATTAGCTAAATGGAAGCAGCAATCTCTTAATGCTAGATTGAAACCTGACCCTGCTTTTGCTACTTCACCTATCTGTGTTACTAATAAGGATTAAGAATTCTCTGTTGATCCTGATGTAATTACTTTGGTTGAATCTGGTCCTTTTCATGGCTATGAATCTGAAACTGTTGTGGCACATCTTACTAAATTAAATGATATAGCCACCCCGTTCACTAATGATGAGAAATCTCGCTACCTATATATCCTTAAAATATTTCCGTTCTCATTAAAAGGTGATGCTAAGATATGGTTTAATTCTCTTGATCCTGGTTGTGTGCGTAGTCCCCAGGATATGATTTATTACTTCTCTGCTAAATATTTCCCTGCTCAGAAGAAACAAGCTGCCTTGAGGGATATATATATTTTTTTGCAAATTGAAGAAGAGAGTCTCCCACAAGCTTGGGGGAGGCTTCTCCAATTACTTAATGCTTTGCCTAATCATCCTCTTAAGAAAAATGAAATACTTGATATCTTTTACAATGGACTAACCGATGCTTCCAGAGATTACCTAGATAGTTGTGCTGGTTCTGTTCTCAGGGAAAGAACACCGGATGAAATTGAAATTCTATTGAATAATATGTTGACAAATGAAAATAATTGGACACTTCCTGAGCCAGCTCCTGAGCCAATTCCTGAGCCTATTTCTAAACCAACTCCGAAGAAAAGAGGTGTTCTATTTCTCAGTCCTGAAGATATGCAACAGGAAAAGAAATCTATGAAAGAAAAAGGTATTAAAGCAGAAGATGTTAATAATTTACCTCCTATTGAAGAAATACATGGTCTTAATTTACCGCCTGTTGAAGAAACATATGCTCTTAAACCATCGCCTATTGAAGAAACTCAGGGTCTTGATAACCCGACACAGGTAGTAAGGGTAAATTGTCTCTATAGATACGATAAAGCTGAAATCCCTCCTAGTAAGTTTGCCAACCAAGGTTTAGATGAATTTGATAACTTTATGGTTAAGCAAGAAGATTTTAATGCTTATTTTGGTGGACAATTAAAACAAAGTGCTTATATGATTGAACACTTGGGTGATTATATGTCTAGAGTTAAAGGTGAACTTAAACTCATTAGTAAACATGCTTCTATGGTTACCACTCAAGTAGAACAAGTACTTAAGGCTCAAAATGATTTGCTCAATGAATTAAATAGTAAGAATAATGACTATGCTGTTAGAGTGGCTACTAGAACTGGTAAGATGACTCAGGAACCTTTATATCCTGAAGGCCACCCTAAGAGAATTGAACAAGATTCTCAGAGAAATAATATTGATGCACCTAGTCCTTCTAAAAATAAGAAAAAGAAAAATGATAGGACTTTGCATGCTTCTAGTGAACTTGATGCTGAAACACAATCTGGTAATGAACATGAACCTAGTGATAATGTTAATGATGATGTTCATGTTGATGCTCAACCTAGCAATGATAATTATATAGAAATTGAACCTGTTGTTGATCTTGATAACCCACAATCAAAGAATCAACGTTATGATAAGAGAGACTTTGTTGCTAGGAAGCATGGTAAAGAAAGAGAACCTTGGGTTCAGAAACCCATGCCTTTTCCTCCGAAACCATCCAAGAAAAAGGATGATGAGGATTTTGAGCGCTTTGCTGAAATGATTAGACCTATCTTTTTGTATGCGTTTAACTGATATGCTCAAAATGAATCCTTATGCTAAGTACATGAAAGAAATTGTTACTAATAAAAGAAAGATACGGAAGCCGAAATTTCCACCATGATTGCTAATTATACTTTTAAGGGTGGAATACCAAAGAAACTTGGAGATCTAGGAGTACCTACTATACCATGCTCCATTAAAAGAAACTATGTTAAAACTGCTTTATGTGATCTTGCAGCCGGTGTTAGTGTTATGCCTCTCTCTTTATATCGTAGACTTGATTTGAATAAGTTGACACCTACTGAAATATCTTTGCAAATGGCTGATAAATCAACTGCTATACCTGTCGGTATTTGTGAGGATGTGCCTGTTGTGGTTGCAAACATTACTATTTTAACGGACTTTGTTATTCTTGATATTCCCGAGGACGATAGTATGTCTATTATTCTTGGAAGACCTTTTTTGAATACTGCAGGGGCTGTTATTGATTGCAACAAAGGCAATGTCACTTTTCATGTTAATGGTAATGAGCATACGATACACTTTCCGAGGAACAAGCTCAAGTGCACAGTATCAATTCTATTGGAAAAATTCCATCGATTATTTTTGGAGGTTTTGAATTTCCTCTTCCTACTGTCAAAAGAAATATGATATTTTTATTATAGGGGATGTGCATATCCCCGTGGAGGTAACATAGTGTTATTCGAAATTTCTCCGGTTCCATGTTAGTCGGAATGAGTTTGTTAACAAGACCTGATCAACCTTGTTAGTGGATTCCTTTTGGTGAGCATGAGATGGATGAAGTTAGAAAGCACAACCTTCTGTACCCTCTCTCTACTTTCTGTTATTTAGTTGAAATAAAAGTAAAAATAGTATTTTTGTCTGTTTTCTGAATTATCCGTGCAATATAAAAATACCCCGAAAATAAAAGTTCTCCAAATGCCCTGAAAATGGAATATGATTTTTTCTGGAATATTTGAGAATATCTGCACTTGAGAACACAGCAGGGGAGCAAGCACAGCCACGAGGTCAGGCGCGCCCACCCCTACAGGGCGTGCCCCTGCCTCGTGGGCCCACAGTGGCTCCCCTCCACTTATTCCTGCACCCACACACTTCTTCTTCCTCCCAAAAAAATCACTATCCAGCTCAAGCACGAGTTCTAGCTCATTTTGCTAAGATTTTTGATCTCCTTGCTCAAAGCACCTCTCACAAAACTGATTGGGGAGATTGTTCCTTGGTATGTGACTCCTCCATTGGTCCAATTGATTTTTTTTCTAGTGCTTTATTCATTGCAAATTTGTGCTGCGTAGGTGAACATGTTCTTGAGCTTGCATGCCAAATTTATATGGTTCCAAGTAGTTCTAATGCATGATATAGTTTCTAGGTCCACTTTTAGGAGTAGTTGCTATCAATTTTGTTGAGCTTGGTCCAATTTTATTTGAAGTTACTAAAAATTTCACAAATTTTTCAGAGGAAGAAATATGCTTAGGAAACTGTACCAAGGTGGTTCTTCAAGGAAGCAAGGACCCAGGCTTGCAATGCGTGATGCTGACGATGAGCCACGAAGGGACTCTCCAGTGCGGCCTTGTGAATGGCTTTCAGAAAACTTTATGGAGCGAGCGAGAATCAAGGAAGAATTTAACGCATATTTGCGTAACGCTGATCTTGTGAGCTTCGAGGAGGAAAAGTGCCGCCAGTACCACTATCTCACTAGTTCCTTTGTGAGGAGGTTTGAATTTTCATCTTCACGCAATTCTCCAACTGTCCTGTTTGATCTTTATGAAAATCTTATACTATGGACTTAGAGGATTTTACCACTGCTTGCAAACTTCCACAATGGGGTAGTGCTAGTGAACCTCGCAAATCTGAATTTAGAGAATTTCTTGCTAGTATAACTGTGGGGGAATCTAGAGACATAACACATGCTACCATCGGGAGCATTCATTTTCCTGCTATACATTATTTTGCTCTCTTCATAGGTAGGTGCATAAATGGTAAAGATGAAGCATGTCATATGTGTGTCCCTGACCTCAGAATTCTTAGGAGTGCTGTGTTAGGAGACAAATCTTATAATTTGGGAGCCATTGTTGCGCGTAGGTTGCATCACAATAGATTTAATGGAGATTTCTTTGGTGGAATTTATGCAACCCGCTTAGCTAATTTTCTTGGTGTAACCATACGTAATGATGATATTGAATTGCCTCCTACTTATTTAGACTTTAATGCTATGGTTCACCACCAGTTTGTCGAGAGGAATGAATCACCACCCCGGTATCGCTTAATCTTTGACAGACGTCGTGCTGTCCGTATTACTCTCCCTGCTCCTGCCTTCTTTGATTATCAGGCAAAAGGAAGACATTTTATTACCAGAGAGGAGGCATATGATTACGAGAGGAGGGCGGAGGCAGATCGCCGCCACGCTGCAGCCCAGGAGGCAATAACTGTCGCATCGCAGTACGACCCCGGCTATAACTATGGATATCCGCCAGGCCACCAGTGGCAATAAACCAGCTTATGCCAAAAGCCTAAGCTTGGGGGAGTACATATTTCCCACCGACATTACATTTATGTTCACACACACTCATTGCTAGATGTTGGTGCTCATACTTTTTCACTGTACTATCCATGCTAGCTTATTTTCTTTTTCTTGCTTTCTTCTTGTGTGTTTAATAAACCTTAAGAAAAACCAAAAAAAATAGTGTAGCTTTTAGTTAAGTTTACTTTTCTTGTTGTAGTAGTAATAATTAAAAAGAAACCCCAAAAAGATTTCCCGTTCTTCTTTTGCTTGTTGGGAGCTTTCCCGTGTAAATAGTTTTATTTCTTTTCTTTTCTTTGGGGGTCGATAGGAGAAGACCATAATTAAATTGTTGAAGTGGCTCTTATATGCATTATTGTTGATTTAACCAAGAGCCCATATTGCCTTGTCTTCTCCTGTTTATTGAATGCTCGCAGATTCGAGCTTAGTCCAATGCACGTGCACTCTTATTATTTTCACAATCGTTCGGTCGTGCAAGTGAAAGGCAATAATGAGGATATATGATGGACTGATGGAGATGAGAGAAGCTGGTATGAACTCGACCTCTCTTGTTTTTGTAAATATGATTAGTTCATCGTTCCTGATTCAGCCTATTATGAATAAACATGTTTGCAATGACAATTAGAGATCATAGTTGCTTGTGCCATGCTTGATCAGCTCTGAGTTATAATGGTTTACCTTGCGAGCCAACATGCTATTAAAATGGTTGTGATGTGGTATAGTGGGGTGGTATCCTCCTTTGAATGATTTAAGTGACTCGACTTGGCACATGTTCACACATGTAGTTGAAACAAATCAACATAGCCTTCACGATATTTATGTTCATGGTGGATTATATCCTACTCATGCTTGCACTCAATGTTTATTAATTTTAATGCATGTTCATGACTGTTGTCGCTCTCTAGTTGGTCGCTTCCCAGTCTTTTGCTAGCCTTCACTTGTACTAAGAGGGTATACTGCTTGTGCATCCAATTCCTTAAACCCCCAACTTATTCCACATGAGTCCACAATACCTTCCTATATGCGGTATCTACCTGCCGTTCGAAGTAAATTTGTATGTGCCTAACTCTAAACCTTCAAATGAAATTCTGTTTTGTATGCTCGAATAGCTCATGTATCAACTAGGGCTGTCTGTATCTTCCATGCTAGGCGGGTTATTCTCAAGAGAAGTGGACTCCGCTCCTCATTCACGAGAAAATGGCTGGTCTCCGGGATGCCTAGTCCCATGCTTTATGCAAAATAAATCAAAATAATTGCAAACAAAACTCCCCCGGGACTGTTGCTAGTTGGAGGCACTCATTGTTTCGAGCAAGCCATGGATTGATGCTTGTTGGTGGAGGGGGAGTATAAACTTTACCATTCTGTTTGGGAACCGCCTATAATGTGTGTAGCATGGAAGATATCGCCATCTCTTGGTTGTTATGTTGACAATGAAAGTATGCCGCTCAAAATATTATTTATCTCTATTTCAAAACCGAGCTCTGACACCTCTACAAATCCCTACTTCCCTCTACGAAGGGCCTATCTATTTACTTTTATGTTGAGTCATCACCCTCTTATTAAAAAGCACCAGCTGGAGAGCACCGTTGTCATTTGCATTCATTACTATTAATTTATATTGGGTATGACTATGACTGGATCTCTTTTACCATGAATTACAATGTCTAGTCAGTCCTTGATCTTTAAAGGTGCTCTGCATTTATGTTTTGCGGTCTCAGAAAGGGCTAGCGAGATACCATCCTATTATATCATATCATGATTGTTTTGAGAAAGTGTTGGCATCTGAGATTTATTATTATGGCTCGCTAGTTGATTATGCCATTGATATGAGTAAACATGAGAGCTAAGAGTTATTGTGAATGTGGTTAGTCATAATCTTTGCTGAAAACTTGAATGCTGGCTTTACATATTTACAACAACAAGAGCAAACAGAGTTTGTAAAAGTTTTTCTTTATCACTTTCAGTTTATCAACTGAATTACTTGAGGACAAGCAAAGGTTTAAGCTTGGGGGAGTTGATACGTCTCCGTCGTATCTACTTTTCCAAACACTTTTGCCCTTGTTTTGGACTCTAACTTGCATGATTTGAATGTAACTAACCCGGACGGACGCTGTTTTCAGCAGACTTTCCATGGTGTTATTTATGTGCAGAAACAGAAGTTCTCGGAATGACCTGAAACTCCACGGAACATCTTTTTGGAAAATATTTAAAATACTGGAAGAAAAATCCACGTCAGGGGGCCCACACCCTGTCCATGAGGGTGGGGCGCGCCCCCTGCCTCGTGGGCCCCCTGACGCTCCACCGACCTCAACTCCAACTCCATATATTCACTTTCGGGGAGAAAAAAAACCAGGGAGAAGGATTCATCGTGTTTTACAATACGGAGCCACCGCCAAGCCCTAAAACCTCTCGGGAGGGCTGATCTGGAGTCCGTTTGGGGCTCCGGAGAGGGGAATCCGTCGCCGTCATCATCATCAACCATCCTCCATCACCAATTTCATAATGCTCACCGTCGTGCGTGAGTAATTCCATCGTAGGCTTGGTGGACGGTGATGGGTTGGATGAGATCTATCATGTAATCGAGTTAGTTTTGTTAGGGTTTGATCCCTAGTATCCACTATGTTCTGAGATTGATGTTGCTATGACTTTGCTATGCTTAATGATTGTCACTAGGGCCCGAGTGCCATGATTTCAGATCTGAACCTATTATGTTTTCATCAATATATGTGAGTTCTTAATCCTATCTTGCAAGTCTATAGTCACCTACTATGTGTTATGATCCGGAAACCCCGAAGTGCCAATAATCGGGACCACTCCCGGTGATGACCATAGTTTGAGGAGTTCATGTATTCACTATGTATTAATGCTTTGGTCCGGTACTCTATTAAAAGGAGGCCTTAATATCCCTTAGTTTCCGCTAGGACCCCGCTGCCACGGGAGGGTAGGACAAAAGATGTCATGCAAGTTCTTTTCCATAAGCATGTATGACTATATTCGGAATACATGCCTAAATTACATTGATGAATTGGAGCTAGTTCTGTGTCACCCTATGTTATGACTGTTACATGGTGAACTGCATCCAGCATAATTCTCCATCACCGATCCAATGCCTACGTGCTTTTCACATATTGTTCTTCGCTTATTTACTTTTTCCGTTGCTACTGTTACAATCACTACAAAACCCAATAATATTACTTTTGCTACCGTTACCATTACTTCCATACTACTTTGCTACTAAACACTTTGCTGTAGATATTAAGTTATCCAGGTGTGGTTGAATTGACAACTCAGCTGCTAATACTTGAGAATATTCTTTGGCTCCCCTTGTGTTGAATCAATAAATCTCGGTTGAATACTCTACCCTCGAAAACTGTTGTGATCCCCTATACTTGTGGGTTATCAAAGCTCTGCCACGAATGCCAGCTAGAAGAAGCTGCATGAGAATAGTAGCTCCTCGATGAAGATGTTGCAGGCCCTCATCATGGAACCGAAGGAGGAGTTGGCGAAACTCCGCATCGAGCACCCGGCTGCTGTCAAGGTACGTAATGCGGCCGTGGAACAGATGATGAAGGCTCGCATCGAGAAATCCCGCATCATGGACACAATGAAGAAGATGGCGGAGGAGACGCACAAGGAGATGGAGGTCGTGGAGGCGATGAATAAGTAGTTACGACTCCGCGGCCAGCAACCCTACATGTAGTGAGAGCAGCGCCCCAGACTTGTGTGTGCGTCTTCCTTCTTGTTTTGGGGTGATAATCTTCCTTCTTCTTTTTCTCCTATGTTTCTTCTTTTGCTTCGGGTGTTTCGCCGCATGTGTCACCTTCTCTGTGAGGCATGAATAGAAAAATGCTAAAAATGAGATGACTAGCAAATTAGATCATTCTTTATCGCCAATAGAACAATGCCTCTTGCTAGTAATATATAATAAGAGTAGAGAGTAGAGGATATGGAACTGGGCTGCCGTTTTTCGTGCTCCTCCGTCGTACTCCAGTGGAAATATTGAGTATACCGCATGGTTCTTTGCTCCTCCTCAGGTCGTTGGCACATTTATACGAGCAGTCAAATCACAAGGCCCCGCCTTCCAGCAATAATGAGCCGTCAAATCACAAAGGCCCTTGCCTCTCTTGAAACCGACCTAGCTAGACTGCCCCGCCCTCTAGCCTTTTAAAAAATGTATACTTTTGTACACTAGTAGGATCGATGGATTGCGCCATGGAGCAAAACTAACAAGATGAAATCAAAGAAAAAATGTGGTAGATATAGAGAGCGCTCGTTGCCAAATTATGCATATAGTACTATTAAAAAGCTAGTATGTGCTTAAATGGGGTGCTAAATTCTATTAAAGAAATTAGCGTACCTATTGAATTCTTGGGTTCTTATTATTTATGCCACTAGTTTGTGTATCACTACTTAGTTTTGCCATTAGAAATTACAACTACTCAAAAATGCCATCGATCCGTGAGATGCCTGCTCAAAAATGCAATTAGATATCTCAAAAATGCCATTGTTAAGTTAGATGTTTGCTAAAAAATGCCATTAGACTTTGTGATTTTCACGTCAAAACCGTTGACCATGTTACATGACAAAAATAAGCCGATTCTCACAATGATAAGTGTGGCCCAGCTTGTCAGGAGTAACCAAGCGAACAATTTTACAGGAAAATAAGAATGTTGTTTAGATCAAGTAGGCCCCACACATTATTTTACTGTAGTGAGATAGAGGAGAGCTGGCATGTTGGTCCATCGGTATGTATGTCATTATAACATGGAAAAAGATATTTGAGTCACAATAATGGTGTCCAGCACAACACACCCCTCAAATAAAACTAAGCACCCTGAAATTCTTTGACAAAACTAAGCCCCCTGAAATTCTTTGACAACTAAACTGCTGGCTATATGATGTTGGCCATATATATTGTACATATATAATGTGAAGAAACGAGTGGTAGTTGGTACGTCTCCAAAGTATCTATAATTTTTTATTGCTCCATGCTATATTAGCTACTGTTTTGGACCGTATTGGGTTCTATTTTCCACTTTTATATTACTTTTGGGACTAACCTATTAACCGGAGGCCTAGCCCAGAATTGCTGTTTTTTTTTGCCTATTTTAGTGTTTCAAAGAAACATAATATCAAACGGAGTCATGATCCAGGAGACTTGGACCCTCCGTCAAGAAAGGAGGGACGCGGTCACGAGGGTGGAGGGCGCCCCCCTAGTGCGCGCCCCCTACCTCGTGGGCCCCCCGAAGCTCCACCGACGTACTCCTTCCTCCTATATATACCTCACGCACCCCAAACGATCGATCACGGAGACAAAACCTAATTCCACCGCCGCAACCTTCTGTACCCACGAGATCCCATCTTGGGGCCTGTTCCGGAGCTCCGCCGGAAGGGGAATCCACCATGGAGGGCTTCTACATCATCACCATAGCCCCTCCGATGAAGTGTGAGTAGTTTACTTCAGACCTTCGGGTCCATAGTTAATAGCTAGATGGCTTCTTCTCTCTTTTTGGATCTCAATACAATGTTCGCCCCCTCTCTCGTGGAGATATATTGGATGTAATCTTCTTTTTGCGGTGTGTTTGTTGAGACTGATGAATTGTGGGTTTATGATCAAGATTATCTATGATCAATATTTGAATCTTCTCTGAATTCTTTTATGTATGATTGGTTATCTTTGCAAGTCTCTTCGAATTATCAGTTTGGTTTGGCCTACTAGATTGGTTTTTCTTGCAATGGGAGAAGTGCTTAGCTTTGGGTTCAATCTTGCGGTGTCCTTTCCCAGTGGCAGTAGGGGCAACAAGGCACGTATTGTATTGTTGCCATCGAGGATAACAAGCTGGGGTATTTATCATATTGCATGAATTTATTCCTCTACATCATGTCATCTTGCTTAAGGCGTTACTCTGTTTTCTTGAACTTAATACTCTAGATGCATGCTGGATAGCGGTCGATGAGTGGAGTAATGGTAGTAGATGCAGGCAGGAGTCGGTCTACTTGTCTCGGATGTGATGCCTATATACATGATCATACCTAGATATTCTCATAACTATGCTCAATTCTGTCAATTGCTCAACAGTAATTTGTTCACCCACCGTAGAATACTTATGCTCTTGAGAGAAGCCACTAGTGAAATCTATGGCCCCCGGGTCTATTCTCATCATATCAATCTTCAATCACTTTATTATTGCTTTGATTTTTTACTTTGCCTTTTATTTTACCTTGCATCTTTATACCAAAAATACCAAAAATATTATCTATCAGATCTCACTCTCGTAAGTGACCTTGAAGGGATTCACAACCCCTAATCGCGTTGGTTGTGTTGAGCTATTTGTTTTGTGTAGGTACGAGGGACTCGCGCGTAGCCTCCTACTGGATTGATACCTTGGTTCTCAAAAAATGAGGGAAATACTTACTCTACTCTGCTGCATCACCCTTTCCTCTTCAAGGAAATCCAACGCAGTGCTCAAGAGGTAGCAGGAAGATTTCTGGTGCCGTTCCCGGGGAGGTCTACGCAAAAGTCAACATACCAAGTACCCATCACAATCCCTTATCTCCCGCATTACATTATTTGCCATTTGCCTCTCGTTTTCCTCTCCCCCACTTCACCCTTGCCGTTTTACTCGCCCTCTCTTTTTCTGTTTTTATCGCTTGCCTTGTCATCATGGCTAGTCTTATATCTTCTCCGTTGTCTCCCGAGAATGAAGTTCTAAATTTTAAGCAAATGAAGGGAGAAAATCTAAAAGACACTTGGTATAGAATTTGCAATGCTCAAAATAGATCTACCAGGAAGCAATATACTTCAGTTCTTCTCCGCAATTTTTATGTCGGTGCTAATCCTTGGTATAGATATATCCTTGATACCATTACCGGAGGGAATTTCTTGGGTAGCCATACTTTTGATTCTTATAATGCTATGATAGATTTATTTGGCTCACCGCCTCTTTTGGTTAATGGAACTATGTTAACTTTGGAGCATGTAATGCAAAGACTTGAAATTATTGAAAATAAAGTTGCTACCGTTGAGTTAATTGGAAATCTAGATAAAAAGATCCACAATCAAATTACCCAGTATGGATCTAAGGTAGGAGTAACTTTGAAAAATATTAAGGAAAAGGAACCCATAGTTAATGAAAGAATAAATCAAGATTCCAGTAGAATCGATAAACTTGAGGGTATAATTACCAACTTGGGAACTGCTTTTTCTTCCGTAAAGAATACTCCAAGTCCTCCTACTAAAAATGCCAAGCTTATGTATGTTCCTAAAAATAAGGGTGAATCCTCTAGTAAAGAAACAACGGATCTTAAATCTATAAGTATTCATCCCAATCTTTTTGCTATCATTAGGGAACCATTTGCTATGAATGAATTTTTAGATCTTGTGCCTAAAAGTTTGATAATTACTAAAAATAAAGAAAATTCGAAGGAATTTAGATGCCTCATTGAAGAATTGCCTACCAAAGATGGCAATACCTAGATCTATCCTTGCTTTTATGCCTAGCTAGGGGCGTTAAACGATAGCGCTTATTGGGAGGCAACCCAATTTTATTTTAGTTTTTTGCTTTTGTTTCTGTTTAGGAATAAATAATCCATCTACCTTCTGTTTATATGTGGTTTTATCTTTTAATTAGTGTTTGTGCCAAGTTGAACCTATAGGATCTTCTTGGATGATAGTTATTTGATCTTGTTGTAATTTCCAGAAACTTTCTGTTCACGAAAACAATTATTAAAAATCACCAGAACGTGGTAAAATAGTGATTCCAATTGCTTAAGATCAACAAACAAATTGCCAAGGTCGTCCTATTTTGGCTGATTTTTTTGGAGTTCCAGAAGTTTGCGTTAGTTACAGATTACTATAGACTGTTCTGTTTTTGACAGATTCTGTTTTTCGTGTGTTGTTTGCTTATTTTGATGAATCTATGGCTAGTAAAATAGTTTATAATCCATAGAGAAGTTGGAATACAGTAGGTTTAACACCAATATAAATTAATAATGAATTCATTATAGTACCTTGAAGTGGTCTTTTGTTTTCTTTCGCTAACGGAGCTCACGAGATTTCTGTTGAGTTTCGTGTTGTGAAGTTTTCAAGTTTTGGGTGAAATCTTTTGATGGATTATGGAACAAGGTGTGGCAAGAGCCTAAGCTTGGGAATTCCCATGGCACCCCCAAGATAATTGAAGGACACCAAAAAGTCAAAGCTTGGGGATGCCCTGGAAGGCATCCCCCCTTTCGTCTACTTCCGTCGGTAACTTTACTTGGAGCTATATTTTTATTCACCACATGATATGTGTTTTTCTTGGAGCGTCTTGTATGATTTGAGTCTTTGCTTTTTAGTTTACCACAATCATCCTTGCTTTACACACCTTTTGAGAGAGCCATACATGAATTGGAATTGTTAGAATACTCTATGTGCTTCACTTATATCTTTTGAGCTTTATAGTTTTGCTTTAGCGCTTCACTTATATCTTTTAGAGCATGGTGGTGGATTTGTTTTATAGAAACTATTGATCTCTCATGCTTCACTTAGATTATTTTGAGAATCTTAAATAGCATGGTAATTTGCCTAATAATAATATGCTTGGTATTCAAGATTTGTAAAACTTTCTTTTGAGTGTGTTGAATACTAAGAAAAGTTTGATGCTTGATAATTGTTTTGAGATATGAAGATGGTGATATTAGAATCATGCTAGTTGAGTAGTTGTGAATTTGAGAAATACTTGTGTTAAAGTTTGTGATTCCCGTAGCATGCACGTATGGTGAACCGTTATGTGATGAAGTCGGAGCATGATTTATTTATTGATTGTCTTCCTTATGAGTGGCGGTCGGGGACGAGCGATGGTCTTTTCCTACCAATCTATCCCCCTAGGAGCATGCGCGTAATACTTTGCTTTGATAACTTCTAAATTTTTGCAATAAGTATATGAGTTCTTTATGACTAATGTTGAGTCCATTGATTATACGCATTTTCCCCATCCTTCTACCATTGCTAGCCTCTCTAATACCACGCACTTTTCGCCGGTATCATATACCCACCATATACCTTCCTCAAAACAGCCACCATACCTACCTATCATGGCATTTCCATAGCCATTCCGAGATATATTGCCATGCAACTTTCCATCGTTCCATTTATTATGACACGCTCCATCATTGTCATATTGCTAGCATGATCATGTAGTTGACATCGTATTTGTGGCAAAGCCACCATTCATAATTCTTTCATACATGTCACTCTTGATTCATTGCATATCCCGGTACACCGCCAGAGGCATTCATATAGAGTCATATTTTGTTCTAAGTATAGAGTTGTAATTGTTGAGTTGTAAGAAAAATAAAAGTGTGATGATCATCATTTTTAGAGCATTGTCCCAAGTGAGGAAAGGATGATGGAGACTATGATTCCCCCACAAGTCGGGATGAGACTCCGGACGAAAATTTTAAAAAATGAAAAAAAAGAGGCCAAAAAAGGGAGAAAAGGCCCAAATAAAAAAATGAGAGAAAAAGAGAGAAGGGACAATGTTACTATCCTTTTACCACACTTGTGCTTCAATGTAGCACCATGATCTTCATGATAGAGAGTCTCTCATTTTGTCACTTTCATATACTAGTGGGAATTTTACATTATAGAACTTGGCTTGTATATTCCGATGATGGGCTTCCTCAAAATGCCCTAGGTCTTCGTGAGCAAGCGAGTTGGATGCAGACCCACTTAGTTTCTTTTGATGAGCTTTCATATACTTATAGCTCTAGTGCATCCGTTGCATGGCAATCCCTACTCACTCACATTGATATCTATTGATGGGCATTTCCATAGCCCGTTGATACGCCTAGTTGATGTGAGACTATCTTCCTCTTTTTGTCTTCTCCACAACCACCATTCTATTCCACATATAGTGCTATATCCATGGCTCACGCTCATGTATTGCGTGAAGAATGAAAAGTTTTGAAAATGTCAAAAGTATGAAACAATTGCTTGGCTTGTCATCGGGGTTGTGCATGATTTAAATACTTTGTGTGGTGAAGATAGAGCATAGCTAGACTATATGATTTTGTAGGGATAACTTTCTTTGGCCATGTTATTTTGAGAAGACATAATTGCTTTGTTAGTATGCTTGAAGTATTATTATTTTTATGTCAATATGAACTTTTGTCTTTGTAACATCCCAAATTTTCAATTTGGAATGTTATACATTAGGTCATCATGCATATCATATTTTTCTCGCATTTTTCCGATCCTAGAAATTTCACGCAACTCAAGGACCCTCGGAGAGAGTTGGAAGTTTCATTATTTTCATATTTGGGATTTTCCAAATTTTGAAAATAGGATCATTTGGATTTATTTAAATTATCTTCATAAAGTTTTTCCTATAAAAATATTTTGAGAGGGAATAATATGACTTTCCCAAACAATTAGGAAAAATGAAGATATTATAAATAAACCAAATTTGGTTTTGGAAGATTTATTTTGCTTAGGCAAAATGAGCATTTAAAATTTATGCATGTTTGCTGTTTTTTTAAAGTTCATTTTGTTAGACTCATTTTAGGAGTCGGGGAAAAATTGTTTTATTTAATTTGGAGTTCATTTGGTATTTTTTAATTCGTTTTGGTTTAATTTTTTTAAAAAAATCGCGCCCCCCAGGCCAAGGCCCACTGCCCAGCCAGCCCAGGCCAGGGCCCGCGCCCGCCTCCTCTCTCCTCGCTCGCCACCGAAGGGAGCCCCGCCGCCAGACGCCCGCCGCCGCCCGAGTCGGCTCCACCCGGCACCCCTGCCCCCTCCCAAGCCACCCCGCGCCCTCCCCCCTTATAACCCGCCGCCCCCCCTCTCTCCTCACCCCGCCACCACGCGCCGCGCCCAGCCCGAGACCCCCGCCGCCGAACTCCGCCGCCGCCGTTCAGCCGCCCGCAGGAGCCCTCGCCCCTCGCCTCCCGACCCGCGGACCCCGCTTCCCTGAGGAGCCCGAGCCCGCGGGAGAGATCACCGAGGTAGCCCGCCCGATCCGGTTTCCCTAAACCGATCCGGTTTATTTTTTTTTTAAAAAAATATGTTGGTTTTTTAAAAACCTAGATTGGTTTTATTTTTTGGTTTTCTTATTTGATGAGCGTTCACCGAACCGTTCGTTTCAATAAACGCGTTCGTTGGATTCGTTACATTATGACGTTCGCTATTTAACCCGTTCGTCGTTTTTTTAATCGGATTTAATCCGTTATTTTTCTGATTTGATTTGAGATCCGATTTTCAAAACTGTTTTATTTCTCGCTCGTTTATCGAATCGGGTGATTCAAGCGCTGGAGTTTCAGAATGAAACCGCCGTTCCGACTACCCTACTTTCACAGAGTTTTGCTACTGTGAAATTTTGACCTAATTTCAGATTGCTAAACCGAGTCGTTCTCCCTTGAGTTTCGACTTTCGATATTTATTTTGGTTCGATTCTTTTGCAACCAGGGTTCTTAAGTTGAACTTTCTGGTTAGATCTTTTATTCGAGATTTCCTGTGCATTAGATGAGTACTTATTGTATGCTTGTTGTTTGTCTGCGTTAGATCACCCGAGTGCGCCGCTTGTTACTTGAATCTCTAGGACTCATGGATCATCGACAAGGCAAGTAACACTTTGATCATACTCTTCTCATACCCAGTTTTTATGCATTAGATCTATTCCTCAAACACTTGCATGATTAGGATCTAATTAAATTGTGGGTTTGGGAAGTAGATTGAGTAGTACCTATTACTGTTTTACTTATGAAACCTTGGGAGTTACTTCTCGTTGCTTGTTCATGCCATGCTATGCTAGTAGGCGTGGATTGGGTGAGTGAATATCCATGACAGATGTGAGATTGTAAATTAATGGTTTATCTAAGGTGGCAACCTAAACACACATCTGGGTGGATTGAGGCACTGGTTTCCATCAGGACTTACTGTATTTCTTGGACCGCCACCTGGGCTCTAAGGGATCATAAGATTATTCAAGCTGGAAACTTCCGTGTGCAGCCACAAGCCAATTATGGGCTCTGGCGTAGTTGACTAAGTCGTGCGAACTCTTACGGGTAGGCTAGCTGATGTAGGGGATGTAGGTTGGTACGGTCTACCCACATGTAAGGTGCTAAGCGCTTACGAAGACTATGTCTCGGTCATCCGTTTCTCAAACACCATGTAGTCACGAGAACCAAGCGGAGGCGATCGAGTCTTGTGGGGAAAAGTCATAAACCTCTGCAGAGTGTATAAACTAATCATGATTAGCCGTGTCCCCGGTTATGGACAATTTGAGTATCCTGTACTTGAATATCATGTGAATATCAACATGTTACTTCTAAATAAAAGTTATTGGGTTTTGATGAGTACTTTTTAATTGGGATTGAGGATGCTGTCAACCATTCTCAATGTTTAACAACCACCATGATAGTTAAATAAAATGATTCCTTTGATGTAGGAAAAAATCAGCTTTATGCAAATGTAACCGTAGAGCCTTACCACCAGCTGTATATGCATGTAGTATAGGCTTATTCATTCATTGCTCTTATATGTTACATTGCCAGCATATTCCATGTCTTGACCCGTTTTGGCTGCAACTTTTCACGTTGCAGACTTTTGAACGACAGTAAGGTGTTAGGTCGTGGTTCTATACTCGGTGATGCCGTTGGAGTTGATGGACTCGCTTATCTTCCAAGCCTTCCGCTGTTATTATTAGATGGCCTTAAGCCATATTATTGTATTCAGTTCCCTTGTGGACAACGATGTAATAAGTGTGTGATTGCTACTCTGCTATAAATCCTTGAAATCTTGTGTGGTGTCGGCATTCTTGATCCGGGGATGACAACGAGCACGAGACTTGATCCATTTGGGTCTGGTCGCTCTGAGAGAATGGTATCGAGCACACCGACTGGTAGAGACACGACCACTAAGTTAAAGCCATAGATCACTCTCTCTTCCCATTTTCTAACTCCTCATCTTTTCTACTCTCTTTAGGATGACGGACGCGAAGATCAAGTACACCCAACGGATGAAGGCACACCTTTTGGATTTCACTTGAAGGAAGTTACCAAGTACCGAACATAGGATTACCAAGCTTCACGCGACTTTCAACGCCACTCTGCTCAAGAGGAGCGCTGGAAGATTCATGCTCACGTTCGGGAAGGACATTCGCCCCAATCACCAAGCCTATAGATAGTGTTTTGATTGCACCAACTTGGAGTGCAGGAAAGAGCATGGCAGCTCACATCACCATGGGACGCATTGGAGAAGTTTATCAAGAAGACCTCAAGGACACCATCTACCAGATTTGCGGACGCCGAGATGACAAGCGGGACGTCGTCAACACCAAGAAGGATAGGTCCATTGCAGCTTTCATCCAGAGTTAAACCAGCACATTCGGCGCCAGGAGAACCAAATGTGCAATGACATGTTGGAGTTGCGAGAAGACAAAGGAAGGATCATCGAATGGAAGAAGAACTAAAGACTACACGCAAGGACTACATGGGCGAGATCGTAGCTACGGCAAGACACAATAACGATCTTAAGTACGAGATCGAAGAACTCAAGAAGAAGTTGGCGCTCGGGAATGAAGACCAGTATGTCGAATACCCAAGCGACTACATTAACATCGACGACACCGATTCGGATCCAAGTGAACCCGACTTTGAAGACGGCTGAGCAGACATCATGGAGTCTTCCACGGTTCAAATTAGTAGAAGTCCCCCACATATTAGTAGTATTTCCCTCCATGTAAACATTATAGTACACACACTTTTGCGATAGTTAGATCGTTGTAAGCCTTTGTTTGATTGAATGAAGTGATTTTGTGTGTTTTGCTCATGTGCATTGGGTAGTGATTCCCCTTAGACCTCATTCTATTCTAAATTCTCTTCTTTTCTAAACCCACCAGATGCCTCCGAGACGCGACCCCGGCTTCGTTTTCCCGCCAGAGATCACCCAATTGATCCAGCAGCAGAATACCTGATTCAAACATTGGTGCGAACAACAACAACAACAACAACCCACCGCCACCACCACCACTGCGGATCATCGACTCGTTTCCTTAGATGAACCCGCGGTGTATTCCGATAACACCGAGCCGATTGTGGCGGATGGTGGCTCCATAAGATAGGAAGGAGCTGATCACTGCAGGATGCACAGATGGTGAAAGAGTGAAGTTTGCAGCACACCAGCTTGAAGGACCCGCAGAAGACATGGTGGGAGAATTTCACAGCCACTTACCCGTGAGACACATCACATGGGACCGGTTTGACAAGCTTTTCATCTTGCCCATGTTTCAGCAGGAGCCATGGCCATGAAGAAGCGTGAGTTTCGCAACTTACGCCAAGGAGGAAGGACTGCACAAGATCGTGGATGACTTTAGCAAATTAGCACGTTATGCCCCGGATGCGTTGCTACGGATGCAGACTAAGCGGAGAAGTTTCTAGAAGGACTGAATGATGAGTTCAGCATGCCGTTGATGGTAGCAAGTTTCAACAACTACCAGGAGTTAGTAGACCGAGCTCTCATGATTGAAGGAAGCAGCAGACAAATTGAGAACATAGCGGAAGTATGGACAAGGGAAGTATAACTGGATCCCGGTGAAGCCTCGTTATACCCCTAAATCAGAATTCAGTTTCAGCATACCCATGGAGGAGGTAATTCGCATAACCATAATGGCACCAAGAATGGGAAGGAGCGGAGGAAGCAGCGGACATAACCGCACCAACCCGTCTACACCATCCAAGGTAGACCTGAGTCACATTACTTGCTTTAAGTGCCGCAAGATGGGCACTATGCAAATGACTGCCTGAAGGCGAATGGAAATGGCAATGGAAGCTCGGAAAGAAGCCCAACCCTTTCAACAGGGGACAAGTGAACCACATTGATGTGGAGGAGGTTGAAGATCAGCCCGATGCACGATGTCGGTAAGTTTTTGGTTAAGTCATTTCTGCAGTTGTTCTTTTTGATCTTGGTGCATCGCATTCATACATATCAAGGGATTTGTGGATAAGTACAAGTTACCAACCCAAGCCCTTAGGTCACCCATGCTAGTAACCTCACCGGAGCAGAGTACATGGCTAGTAAATGGTGTGATCGATTGCCACTAAGGATTGGGCACTATGTTTTCCCTCGGACCTAATAGTTCGGAATCCCAAGGATTGGATGTGATATTAGGAATGGATTGGTTATCAAAGTATGGAGGAAACATAGATTGTACCACAAGGTCAATTTTGCTCACCACACCGAAGGAAGAAGGATTAAGTATGTATCACGGCACGAGCCGAGGAGAGCACAAGTTAATTGCTTATCGAGGTGGTACGGAAGAAGTACCAGAGTAAAGGATTATCTGATGTATTTCGGAAGATTTGCCGGGAATGCCGCCGGATAGAGACATTGAATTTTGATCGAAGCTGTTGCGTGAACAGGCCCGATATCGAAACGACCGTCTGAGGATGCCCGCAAAGGATTTGGCGGAAATCAAGAAGCAGATTAAGGAACTATTGGATAAAGGTTTTATTCGCCCAAGTTCTTCACCTTGGGGATCACCCGCTTTGTTAGTGGAGAAGAAGGATGGATCTTTGAGAATGGTTGTTGATTACATGGATTGAATGAAGTAACAATCAAGAACAAGTACCCACTACCTATGATAAATGATCTGTTTGATCGCTTGCAAGGAGCCAAAGTGTTTTCTAAGATCGACTTGCGATCAGGGTACCATCAATTAAAGATTCGGGAGCAAGACATACCCAAGACAGCATTTACCACGAGATATGGACTGTACGAGTATACCGTTATGTCATTTGGACTGACTAACGCACCAGCCTATTTTATGAACCTGATGAACAAAGTGTTTATGGAGTTTTTGGATAAGTTCGTCGTGGTGTTCATTGATGACATTTTGATTTTCTCGAAGAATGAAGAAGAACACAAGGAACATTTGCGATTGGTTTTGGAGAAACTAAGGGAACACCAGTTGTATGCCAAGTTCAGCAAATCTGAGTTTTGGTTAAAGGAAGTTGGATTTCTCGGACATGTTATATCCGGAGAAGGGATAGCAGTTGACCCCACAAAAGTTGAGACCGTAACCAAATGGGAAGCACCAACGACAGTTGGAGAGATTCGGAGTTTCCTTGGACTCGCAAGATACTACCGAAGATTCATTGAGAATTTCTCAAGAATTGCAAAGCCTATGACAGAATTGTTGAAGAAGGAAAACAAATTCATATGGACTAAGGACTGTGAGGCAAGTTTTCAGGAGTTGAAGAAAAGATTGGTTACCTCACCAGTTTTGATATTGCCAGATCAAACTAAGGATTATGAGGTGTATTGCGACGCTTCACGTCGAGGACTTGGAGCAGTGCTTATGCAAGAAGGAAGAGTTGTTTCGTATGCTTCACGACAACTTAAGCCCCATGAGTTGAATTATGCCACTCATGATTTGGAGTTAGCAGCCGTTGTGCATGCCTTGAAGACGTGGAGACACTTTCTCATTGGAAATCATTGTGAAGTATATACGGATCACAAGAGTTTGAAGTACATCTTCACACGTAAGAATTGAATCTCGAGACAAAGGAGATGGTTAGAACTTATCAAGGATTATGATATAAGATTGCATTATCACCCGGAAAGGCTAATGTCAGTAGTGACGCATTGAGCCGTAAGAGCCACGTCAATACCCTAATGATGGGAGGAATACCCAATGAATTAGCCGAGGACCTTCGAGAGCTATGTTTGGAAATAGTTCCTAGAGGCTATGTAGCAGCATTGGAGATTGATCGACACTAATGGACAAAATCGAGAAGCCCAAAAGGCAGATAAGGAAGTTGCCTCTATAAAGGAGAAAATGAGTAAAGGAAAAGCTAAAGGATTTCGAGAGGATGAGCACGATACCCTATGGTTTGAAGACCGTGTTTATGTGCCTAATGACCCAGAAATCAGGAAGTTGATTTTGCAAGAAGCCCATGATTCACCCTATTCGATTCACCCAGGAAATACCAAGATGTATTTGGATTTGAAGAATATTTTCTGGTGGACGGAATGAAGAAGGATATTGCGGAGTATGTAGCAGTTTACACGTATGTCGAAAGTAAAGCAGAACATCGAAGCCAGCAGGCTTGTTACAACCATTGCCGATACCGAATGGAAGTGGGATAAACTAGGCATGGATTTCATCACAGGTTTGCCAAAGACCCGTTCAGGATATGACTCGATTTGGTTCATAGTCGACCGTTTGACCAAGGTAGCTCATTTCATTCCGATCAAGACTACCTATAGCAGTGCTAAGTTGGCAAAGATATACATGACCAGAATTGTATGCTTACGGAGTTCGAGGAGCATTGTATCGAATGAGGAACCCAATTTACTTGAAATTTTGGAACCGGTTACACGAAACATTGGGAACCCGATTGGAATTGATACAGCTTTCCACCCACGAGACCGATGGACAGACCGAGAGAGTCAATCAGATTTTGGAGGACATCTTTGAGAGCTTGTGCACTAGATTATGGATCTAGTTGGGATGATAATTTGCCGTATGCAGAATTTTCCTACAATAACGATTACCAAACCAGCTTAAAGATGGCACCTTCGAGGCGCTGTATGGAAGAAGGTGCAGGACACCATTGTCATGGGACTAAACGGAGATCGCCGATTATTTGGACCAGATTTGATTAAGGAGTCTCGAACAGAAAGTTAAGTTGATTGAGAGAGGCTCAAGGTAGCCCATCGCACGTAAGAGCTATGCCGATTCAAAGCGCAGCGATTGAGTATGAAATTGGAGCAGTATATCTCGAGTATCCCGCCTTGAGGAGTTAAGCGTTTTGGAGTTAAAGGAAAGTTAGCACCCGTTTCGTTGGACCATATAAGATTTTGCAACGCATGGGAGAATTGCGTATAAGTTGGAATTGCCAGAAGGACTGTCAGGAGTTCATGATGTATTCCATGTTTCTCAGTTGAAGAAATGTCACCCGAGATAGCAGAGGTACCGTTAAGAGACACAGTGCCTTGGAAGCAATTCAGTTGAAGGATGACTTGACATATGAAGAAAAGCCGTTAAGATTCTCGATTATGCCAGCAGAGTTACCCGCAGCAAGGTTATCAAGTTTTGCAAAGTTGGTGGAGCCACCACACCGAGGATGAAGCCACACAGGAAAGAGAGGAAGTTTTGTAAGGACCACCTCACCTATTTTCTAGCCAACCCGAATCTCGAGGGCGAGATTCATCTTAAGGGGGTAGGTTTGTAACATCCCAAATTTTCAATTTGGAATGTTATACATTAGGTCATCATGCATATCATATTTTCTCGCATTTTTCCGATCCTAGAAATTTCACGCAAGTCAAGGACCCTCGGAGAGTTGGAAGTTTCATTATTTTCATATTTGGGATTTTCCAAATTTTGAAAATAGGATCATTTGGATTTATTTAAATTATCTTCATAAAGTTTTTCCTATAAAAATATTTTGAGAGGGAATAATATGACTTTCCCAAACAATTAGGAAAAATGAAGATATTATAAATAAACCAAATTTGGTTTTGGAAGATTTATTTTGCTTAGGCAAAATGAGCATTTTAAAATTTATGCATGTTTGCTGTTTTTTTAAAGTTCATTTTGTTCGACTCATTTTAGGAGTCGGGAAAAATTGTTTTATTTAATTTGGAGTTCATTTGGTATTTTTTAATTCGTTTTGGTTTAATTTTTTTTAAAAAATCGCTACTGGGTTAAGGCCCAGGCCAGCCCAACCAGCCAGCCGGCCCCCGCCCGCCTCTCTCTCTCCCTCGGCTGTCGGCCTGAAGGAGCCCCCCACAAGACGACGCCCGCCGCCCCGAGTCCGGCCCACCCAGCACCTTGCCCCTCCCAAGCCACCCGGCGCCCCCCCCCTTATAACCCGCCGCCCCCCTCTCTCCTCACCCCGCCGCCACCGCGCCCGCCCGACTGAGCCGCCGCCGAACTCCGCCGCCATTGCCCCGTTCGCCCGACGCAGGAGCCTCGCCCTCGCCTCCCGACCCCGCGGACCCCGCCCCAGCCGAGCCCGCCGAGCCCCCCGGCGAGAGATCACCGGAGGTAGCCCCGCCCCCGATCCGGTTTTCCCTAAACCGATCCGGTTTATTTTATTTTATTTTTTTTTAAAAAAATATGTTCGGTTTTTTTAAAAAAAACCTAGATTGGTTTTATTTTTTTTCGGTTTTCTTATTTGATGAACGTTCACCGAACCGTTCGTTTCAATGAACGCGTTCGTTGGATTCGTTCTGTTAACGAACGTTCGCTATTTAACCCGTTCGTCGTTTTTTTTTAATCGGATTTAATCCGTTATTTTTCTGATTTGATTTCAGATCCGATTTTCAAAACTGTTTTATTTCTCGCTCGTTTATCGGAATCAGGTGATTCAAGCGCCTGGAGTTTCGTAACGAAACCGCCGTTCCGACTACCCTACTTTCACAGAGTTTTGCTACTGTGAAATTTTGACCTAATTTCAGATTGCTAAACCGAGTCGTTCTCCCTCGAGTTTCGACTTTCGATATTTATTTTGGTTCGATTCTTTTGCAACCAGGGTTCTTAAGTTGAACTTTCTGGTTAGATCTTTTATTCGAGATTTCCCTGTGCATTAGATGAGTACTTATTGTATGCTTGTTGTTTGTCTGCGTTAGATCACCCGGAGTGCGCCGCTTGTTACTTCGAATCTCTAGGACTCGCGGATCATCAGCAAGGCAAGTAACACTTTGATCATACTCTTCTCATACCCAGTTTTTATGCATTAGATCTATTCCTCAAACACTTGCATGATTAGGATCTAATTAAATTGTGGGTTTGGGAAGTAGATTGAGGTAGTACCTATTACTGTTTTACTTATGAAACCTTGGGAGTTACTTCTCGTTGCTTGTTCATGCCATGCTATGCTAGTAGACGTGGATTGGGTGAGTGAATATCCATGACAGATGTGAGATTGTAAATTAATGGTTTATCTAAGGTGGCAACCTAAACACACATCTGGGTGGATTGAGGCACCTGGTTTCCATCAGACTTACTGTATTTCTTGGACCGCCACCTGTGCTCTAAGGGATCATAAGATTATTCAAACTGAAACTTCCGTGTGCAGCCACAAGCCAATTATGGGCTCTGGCGTAGTTGACTAAGTCGTCACGAACTCTTACGGGTAGGCTAGCTGATGTAGGGGATGTAGGTTGGTACGGTCTACCCACATGTAAGGTGCTAGCGCTTCGAAAGACTATGTCTCGGTCATCCGCTTCTCAAACACCATGTAGTCACGAGAACCAAGCGGAGGCGATCGAGTCTTGTGGGGAAAAGTGCGCAAACCTCTGCAGAGTGTATAAACTAATCATGATTAGTCGTGTCCCCGGTTATGGACAATTTGAGTATCCTGTACTTGAATATCATGTGAATCTCAACATGTTACTTCTAAATAAAAGTTATTGGGTTTTGATGAGTACTTTTTAATTGGGATTGAGGATGCTGTCAACCATTCTCAATGTTTAACAACCACCATGATAGTTAAATAAAATGATTCCTTTGATGTAGGGAAAAATCAGCTTTATGCAAATGTAACCGTAGAGCCTTACCACCAGCCGTATATGCATGTAGTATAGGCTTATTCATTCATTGCTCTTATATGTTACATTGCCAAGATATTCCATGTGTGACCGTTTTGGCTGCAACTTTTCACGTTGCAGACTTTTCGACGATTTAGTAAGGTGTTAGGTCGTGGTTCTATACTCATGATGCCGTTGGAGTTGATGGACTCGCTTATCTTCCAAGCCTTCGCTGTTATTATTAGATGGCCTTAAGCCATATTATTGTATTCAGTTCCCTTGTGGACAACGATGTAATAAGTGTGTGATTGCTACTCGCTATAAATCCTTCAATCTTGTGTGGTGTCAAGATTATCGATCCGTGGATGACACCGAGCACAGAGACTTGATCCATTTGGGTCTGGTCGCTACAGTCTTGAATCTTTCGGATCTGAATATTCATACCACAATTAAGAAGAGTTACACTGAAATTATCTCAAGTAGCACTCCGCATCAAAAATTCTCTTTTTATCATTTACCTACTCGAGGACGAGCAGGAATTAAGCTTGGGGATGCGTCGATCTCCAACGTATCTATAATTTTGATTGCTCCATGCTATATTATCTACTGTTTTGGACCATATTGGGCTTTATTTTCCACTTTTATATTACTTTTGGGACTAACCTATTAACCGGAGGCCCAACCCAGAATTGTTGTTTTTTTGCCTATTTCAGTGTTTCGAAGAAACGGAATATCAAATGGAGTCCAAACGGAATGAAACCTTCGGGAACGTGATTTTCTCAATAAATATGATCCAGGAGACTTGGACCCTCCGTCAAGAAAGGAGGGAGGCGGTCACGAGGGTGGAGGGCGCCCCCCTAGGGCTCGCCCCCGGCCTCGTGGGCCCCCCGAAGCTCCACCGATGTACTCCTTCCTCCTATATATACCTACGTACCCCAAAACGATCAGATACGGAGCCAAAAACCTAATTCCACCGCCGCAACCTTCTGTACCCACAAGATCCCATCTTGGGGCCTGTTCGAGCTTCACCATGGAAGGGGAATCCACCACGGAGGGCTTCTACATCATCACCATAGCCCTCCAATGAAGTGTGAGTAGTTTACTTCAGACCTTCGGGTCCATAGTTAGTAGCTAGATGGCTTCTTCTCTCTTTTTGGATCTCAATACAATGTTCCCCCCTCTCTCGTGGAGATCTATTCGATGTAATCTTCTTTTTGTGGTGTGTTTGTTGAGACTGATGAATTGTGGGTTTATGATCAAGTTTATCTATGAGCAATATTTGAATCTTCTCTGAATTCTTTTATGTATGATTGGTTATCTTTGCAAGTCTCTTCGAATTATCAGTTTGGTTTGGCCTACTAGATTGGTTTTTCTTGCAATGGGAGAAGTGCTTAGCTTTGGGTTCAATCTTGCGGTGTCCTTTACCAGTGGCAGTAGGGGCAACAAGGCACGTATTGTATTGTTTCCATCGAGGATAACAAGATGGGGTATTTATCATATTGCATGAATTTATTCCTCTACATCATGTCATCTTGCTTAAGGAGTTACTCTGTTTTCTTGAACTTAATACTCTAGATGCATGCTGGATAGCGGTCGATGAGTGGAGTAATAGTAGTAGATGCAGGCAGGAGTCGGTCTACTTGTCTCGAACGTGATGCCTATATACATGATCATACCTAGATATTCTCATAACTATGCTCAATTCTGTCAATTGCTCAACAGTAATTTGTTCACCCACCATAGAATACTTATGCTCTTGAGAGAAGCCACTAGTTAAATATATGGCCCCCGGGTCTATTCTCATCATATCAATCTTCAATCACTTTATTATTGCTTTGATTTTTTACTTTGCCTTTTATTTTACCTTGCATCTTTATACCAAAAATACCAAAAATATTATCTTTCAGATCTCACTCTCGTAAGTGACCGTGAAGGGATTGACAACCCCTAATCGCGTTGGTTGCATTGAGCTATTTGTTTTGTGTAGGTACGAGGGACTCGCGCGTAGCCTCCTACTGGATTGATACCTTGGTTCTCAAAAACTGAGGGAAATACTTACTCTACTCTGCTACATCACCCTTTCCTCTTCAAGGAAATCCAACGCAGTGCTCAAGAGGTAGCAGTAGTCGTAATACTATACCAACTAAAAGATGAACTGTAAGAAATACTAGTATGTACGTACTGAAGAGTTAAATAAATCCTAGTATGTATGTGCTGAAGCAGAACACACCCCTCAAATAAAACTAAGCACACCAGAAATTAAACTAAGCAACTAATCCGGTAGACACTGCATTAGAACCACCATGAGCAATGACACTGCCACCTTATTCGGGGTCCTCGTCCACATCCTCAACTTCGTCCTTGTCACTCTTCCTCTAGGCCGATACTTCTTTGCTTGAACCGCACACTTGGCTCTTGCTCTTCATCCAACCCTTGTAGATATTGAAACAAAGGTAGCCATCCATTGTAGCATAGTAGATGTGGTCTATATCTAGTACATTCCACTGCCATGCACGATGAAATGTGTGTGGAGGTTTCTTCAGTGTACCGTATGAAGGATGAACCATGGCTCCTGCCAGGGTCAGCATTGAAGGATTATCACGGGAGGACACCAGCCCATTATTCTGGAGGTCGAAGGGTTTGCCTACAACGAGGCCTATCCAGTCCAGGACTCTTATGTCGTTCATAAAGTCTACAGTAACGAATTTGACTCGGCCTCCCTTGAGGAACTTCTTAAATTCCTCACACTCAACGTCGGCATGGCATATGTGGTAGACCAAGCATAAGTCATGCATGCAAACCTGGAGCACGGCGGGCTTCTTCCTCTCTTCCTCCTTTAGATTCTTCTCTTTTCCCAGGACTGTGGTGTTCTCAACATCTAGCCCAGCGACCCACTCATCATTTGAGACTTTGAACATGCGTCCGAAGCGATCAAGGCATCCTTTCACCGTCGTGGAAGAACAGGTGTAGATGACGTCGAACTCATCGCCGGTGATGGTTCTAACCTTTTACTCACCGCCGACCATGAAGATTTGGGACTCCATGGATTTGGGAGGAGGGTTAGGATTAGTGGAACTGCTGTAATGTGAAAGGATGGGACAACTAGGAGCGGTTTATCGATTGTAAAAATACCGAGTGGGGGCGTGTGCGAACGGCAGGGTAGTGGCTTGCCTGGTGGATAAATGGATTCATGCACAGTACTATGGGGCCCAATTAGATGTCATGTCTACTCGACGCCCCATTAAATGGCTTTCGATGTCATGTCAAGCGTCAGGAAAATTGCAGGTGATACGAAGCTTCCGAGAGCCCTTGGATCTGAGATCGAACGGTTGCATGGCGTGATTCTAGACCTATGGGTGAATATCCTATCCTGGAGGGTTATTCTGCAAATTTTCGGCAATTTAGCATGCGACCATTCGATCTCAGATCCAAGGGCTGCCAGCAGCCTGTATCATGGTCGCGCCTACCATGACCGTCGCCTCGCTCATGCGGTCGTACCCATGGAGATTTAACATGGTGCGTTAGGGTATCTGATGTTGGCATGTCATACATAGTCATCACTTAGTCACTCATACTACAACAAGGTTGGCTATAAGAGTATTTTGTGTTTACTTCTCTCTATCTCTTTCTTCGTAGTAGTATTTATTGCATTTGCCAAGGAGTGACCTCTTCCAATGAAATGGTGCTTAGATGAGGTGCTATGGGCATTAAATGGCTTAGCAACTCAAGTCCCCAATGCATAGGTGCTTAGTTTTTTGTTGCTAAGTTTGCTTCATCTAGGTACACGCGCTTAGCACCGTTTCTTCCTGGGCTCACCAAACTAGTCTCTCTCTTCTTAATTAACTTGCTACATCAGACTTTATGCCTATGTGGCAGGCTTAGCACCTGCAGGATCAAGTATAATAGTGGGCTATAAGCCCACTTTACGTGGCATTTTTGCATATGTGGGGGAAAGAGGCAAGGAAAAAGTGGAGGAGTGGGCTCTCAAGCAAGAGCCAGCCTCTATATGGTGGAGCATCAGGAGAGGCACCTGTATGGAGGTGGTCAGGAATCAGGAGACTCACGTCGGTCGTAGCGCCATAGTTAAAATGATAATGGCAAGTCAAATCACTATGCCCCACCTGTCCAGCAGTAACTCACTGTCAAATCACACAACCCTACGTTTGCAGCAGCCTACTCCCTCATCTTCTTGCGTCTCTGTCAAACCAACTTGGCGGAACTGCCCCGCCTACCGCGCGGGAAAAGCCCCGCCCTCAACTTTTAAATAGTACAATATACTAATTTTGTATCCATGTATTGCGCAATGGGGCAAAGCCTCAAGAAAATGACGGTACACATTTACGGAGTACAGTATACAGCACGCCCATCGCATTCAGGTCGCACCCCAGACGGTCGGTTGGTCTGGCACGCCGCTCTGCGAATGGAACGCGCGTCATATTGCGTTTGCACACACATGTGAGACCGCAATTGAGAACCGACCATAGGCACACTCCCTAGCCCCGCAAGTCGGGTGAGTTAATAGAAGAGTGAGACGAGCGATAGTCAGAGAAGTGTTGTACAGACGTTGGTGGAGGCCTCAACGTTGGTGCCTGGACGATCCCTGCATGACACGGAAGATTAGTTCGTCCATGCATGTGACCAGACTCCAGCAGACACGCCTGGATTGGCTATTATCTACATATCTTGCAGGCTGTGTTGTATAGGGTTGTAGTTCTGGTGAGAAATCTAAAAAAAGGTTTCTTATCATCTCGCAAAATTAGGTGTCATGTGCTTCGGATCACTGCGAGGGTTAAACGGCGACAACTAAGGGTGTGTTTGGTTGCGTTCTCGTCTCATCATGGTTGTTCCCTCTTCATGCATGCTCAACTCAACACCCCTCTTCATGCATGCTCTCTTCATGCATGCTTTAGTGTATTTGTGCTAAGCTAGTGTGGACTCATGCACCCTCCATATACTCTACCAAACATCCAAAAGTGGGTTGAGAAGGGAAATCTTGGGCTCATGCACCCTTCATACACCCTACCAAACACACCCTGAGTTCCTCCAAGGCGCTAGTCATGGGGGCCACATGCACGAAGACTACTCAGCTGCCATCTATGTCAAGTCGGTTATGTTAATTAGGGCATCTATCGATGGACCTCTTTTCTACGAGTTTATGTTTAATTTGAGCTTTGATCCTCGTCTAGTTTGTCCGTCGGGATTCATGTTGTCTCCTTTGTGCAGTGAGGTTATGGTTTCTTGTCATGTTATAATCCGGTGCTTCAGATCCAAATGAGGACAACTGCGCCTTCGGGGCACGTGGATGAAGACAGTCATTGACGAGGTCAAGCCGGCTCGTGTAGACAAAAGAAAACTAGTAGTACTCCACTATATAGGCAGGAACCTCCATGCTTGCTTGCTAGTGTTGCTCTCTTCACACTGTCTCGTCCTCTCCAGATCTCAACACGACAGCGGTGGCCTCTCTCTCTCTCTCTCTCTCTCTCTCTCTCTCTCTCTCTCTCTCTCTCTCTCTCTCTCTCTCTGCTCAACGCTGGTCACAGATCCAGCCAGATCCTCTCCGCTGGGGAAGGTGAGAAGGTGCAATGTTCACGCGGTCGTCCTCGGCGACGGATCTTACCCACTGCCGGCGCGTCCCGATCAGCGTGCCTTGCCGTTCTCTTCCAAGCACCGCTGGCTAGGGAGGGCCTCCGACCCCTTCTTCCTCGCTGCCATAGTGTGGGCAGATTTGGCCTCCCGCCGCCCACCTAGCGACATCCCGGCGACCCTCAGGTATAACTTCCTTCAAAACCGGCCTTGCTCTACTTCCCGAGCTCCTGACATCGCTGCATTTGTATCTTTTACTATTTTCCCAGGCCCCCTGGTAGATAGGATCGATCGGCTGTTCGAAAGCCACCTAAATTTTTACTGTTAAGAGGTAAAACTAGTTCATGCACTCGAATCTAGTACTACTTGGTTCAAACAAGGAAGAAAGGGGGTGGGTGAAGATTTGTTATCTGAATCTAAGACTTTGTTGAAAGAGGAAATAATGGAGGCGAAATGTAGCAGAGACTGGCTATCCAACTGGGCTCTAGGTCTAATAGGGAAATAAAGGGAAACACAGTACAAACTCAATATAAACCCGATCTATTGGTTGAAAAAGGAAAGAAAGTGGGGACTGGGGGACAAGTCAATAGAGTAAGTCCAACACTAGATTTGCTAGCCTCACACAGTATAAGGTGGCTATACCGAACAAAAATGGGACCAACCCAGATATCTTGTTCTGATGTTTGTTGCCCCGAGCCACTCTTATGTAATGCCACTTGTAAAATGTAGCAGTTGCAATGATAAAAGTAAGGACACGTTAAACCAATGTTACTAGTAAAATGAAGCAATGGCACCATTAAAGTAATGTCGTATTTAACGATTGTCATAGTTAATCCTAATGCCCACACTAATATCTAGCAATGCTGCTGCTTTAGAAATTGCTACCATCCTTGTAGGATTGCCATTCAGATAAGGAACATGCTTCGTTTCATTTGATGTATGTTTCATCACTTGTTTGTCACCCTCCTTTACACCTTTTTTTGTGCAAACAGAGACATACATTTCATGCTTGATCTTAGTTGAACTGGAAAAATGATATGCAAATTATAGTTAAACGTTCCAGGAGCTTCACAACCAACCTTGATGTTGCTCAATTTTATTGCAACTAATGAACAAGAATCTTTGTGGGTTTCATTTTCTGATGGAAATGGAACCGGGGCTTGAGCCCTTTTCTTAAAAAAATGAAGAAGAAGCTGCTAGCTCATGGGACATTGCTTCATTTTAGGTGAACTGCACCACAAGGTCGCATGAATTGAATCATCCATTTTGGTGACTGGTGTCATCCCTTCTACGATGGCGTTGACTACAGACCTGGTTCCCATCACGAGGTATGTTCCTTTTTGGTTCGACCGTTTGCCAAAGATCCTACAAGTTGAGTCTGCTCTTGTGCTATTGTTTTGGCACTGCCATGATAAAGCAGTAATGTTATTATTTTGCACCTTAATCTAGTGGCACTATTAATTTGAGGCAATGTTTTGGCACCGCTAGTGGCACTGATTTTTTATATATATCGAAACAGGGGGTTTCCTCTGATTTCATTAAAGAAATCCAACCATAGAGAACCATTATCCGACAACATCTCAGTGTAAACGGGCAGTTATGCAACTACTACTAGAACAGACTGAGTACTAGCAGGAGACAAGTTCGCCGCATAAGCTAGGCAGGTAGGGGGACGCAACACCAGCTCGACCAAGTTTGGATTGCAACCCAAATGCTACCACAGAAACATCAGAGGGGAAGATAGGGGCTGAAAGAGCCAGCTTCAAAGATCCCGCCTAAGCACCCGGCCTCCATCCTTGCGACGACAAGACACCTCGTTTGCCACCGCTCGACCCTAGTGCCACCGATAAAATGAAGTAATAATCTTTGTTAAAATAGAGCGAGTGTCCTCTCTATCATTTCATTTCCAATGTAGATAAAGAAAGTGATTCTCTTTGTTAGTACATGTTTCATCAACTAGTCCCATTGTTAATGTTTAAGCGCTTCTACAAACCGGGGTGCTTAATTTTAGTTGATCTGCACAAAAATAGAGATTGAATGTCTCAAGGCCCTCCTTGTACTACCGATGTACACCGATGTTCATCACCGCGAAGGTGTATCGGGAGACTTGGGTCGATTTCAAGATGAGGTGTACCGATGAGGCGTCCGTAGGCCCTTCTCGCCTCGCAAACATGGCATACTATGATACTATCGCAATATTTTCTTCTATTTATTAGTGTATGTTTCATCAACTAGTGCCACTATAATGTAGTCACGCCTTTTCATTATCTGTGCAAACAGGGTTATTCAGCTGCATTTTGGTGGAACTGCACAAATGTATGGATGGAACCGGCATATATGCAGAGTGCGAGGTGCCAAGTAGAAATTACCGACACCAACCCTGCTCCATCTAAGCATTGGCATCCACCACCATCAGTGGGATGTGTGGCGCTCACTGTGGACGGATCTTTCTCGGTAGCAAATCCTCTAACCAAATACTAGTAGCTTAGACTTCCAAAAAAATACTAGTAGCTTATATTGGCAGTTTTCTAGGGTGTACTATTTTCTAAAAGAAGCACCAATCTATTTTTCTTTATTTGTACACAGTGTCACAAATTTGACCCAAAGGTCCAGAGCTATTTTAGGGTAATTGGCGTAGTACTCGGAGATTGATTGTAAGCATGATTTTTATTAGCTGTCACACTGATTGTAAGTATGAGCAGATGGAAGATTAGGTTAGTGCGAAGCTTACCTTAAACCCTACCGACGCCGTTGAAACGAGGCGACCGTCGAGGGAACCGTGGAGAACGGTGGGGAAGCGACATCGCGCCATCCGGCCTCCTCTTGCGGTGGGAGAACGAATACTCCTGTGGCTCTGGCTGGCTCTACACCCTCACGAACGGCACACCGTACTCGATTGATTCATTATCCTCTGGGTGCTCGACCTTCGGCCTATACGCCCACCACATCCGCCTGACTTTCGCCTCGGGCGAATCTGTCTACTCCATCACCCAGAGGAGATACTCGATGAACTCAAAGGACTACGGCGTGACTGCCGCCGAGGAGTACATCGCCGCCCTCATTGCTGCCGTCTCGATCTTTCGCATACATTGCCACATGGCCCTCACCGTCCTCGAAATCTCCCACTAATTGTCAAACCAAGTAAGTATCTCCTTCAACCTAGATAACTTTGCCTGGTCACCGTCGGCGATCTGCCTGATTCGCTGCTGCATCCTCTCCATAGATGTCCTTCTGAGTGGTCCGGTGCTAGCTTTGGAAGATGGGAGGATAGATGGTGGTCTTGCAATAGAGAAGAGGGGGAGGTGAGACGGTGGTTTTGGAATGGAGATGATGGAGAGTAGAGGGGGTGGTTTTGAAATGGAGAAGAGGGAGAGGCGAGAAAGTGGTTTTGGAATGGAGATGATGGAGAGGAGAGGTTTCCCTGCCTTTCGATCGCTGACAGGTGGGCCCCGTGCTTGGTGGGACCCATGTGTCCGTGTCTCAATGGCAGGATGGGCTACATCAGGGGATCCTTCTCCGAGGAGAGAGGAGGTGATTTTGCAATGGAGAAGAGGGAGAGGCGAAACGGTGGTTTTGGAATGGAGATGATAGAGAGGAGAGGAGGTGGTTTTGCAATGGAGAAGAGGGAGAGGAGTGTGCGGCATCGATTTAGGATTGGACGAGAGGGCCGACGCGCTGTGACTGGATCAAAATCAAAATCAATTTACCCTTCAGTTAATAAAGCGACCCCACATTAACTAGTCTCTCTTTTATTCTGGGTCATAATTGACCATGATTTTCACAAATGAAAAATAAGTTATACGTTGCAAAAATAATATAATTTGAAAGTACATTCAGATACGAACCAAACGATACAATTTTTGGTGACCTGCATTCATATTTGGCTTGTCAAATACAGTACGTGATCAAAGTTTGACCCAATATACGCAAAACAAAAAAAATACTTCCAAGACCAGCGCTGCTCCTCTCCCCTTAAAACACCGCCGCTCCTCTCCTGTTCCAATCTAAATCCAGCGCCGCTCCTCTCCTCTTCCATTTCAAAACCACCACCCCTCCTCTCCTGTTCCAATCCAAAACCAGCATCGCTCCTCTCCCATTCTAATCCAAAACCAGCGCTGTTCCACTCCTCTTCCATTCAAAAACCACCGCCGACGAGTGAAGGTGCTCTGGAGAAGTAGATCGATGGAGGAGTGCAACCGATATGTGAGGATCGCAGACGGCGACCCTGTGAAGCTAGCTAGGATGTTGGAGATACAGTCTTGGTTTGACAACAAGGACCAACTAGCGGTGACGGCGACATCCATGGCCAAATATCTGCAACAGAGCGAAAAGGTGGCGATACTCCCGAAGGGAGTCGCGCGGGAGTTCATAGAGCTGCTCCTCTGGGCCATGGAGCAAATAGATTCACCGAATCCGATCGTGAGGGAGCGGTGGTGGGAGTATCGATCCCAGATGGAGCATCCACCAGAGATTGAAGGATTGAGCATCTACAGGGTGTCGTTTGTGAGGGTGTCATGCTAGAGCGAGCCGGTGGAGTCTTCGTCGACCGAACCCAGCTGCAAGAGGAGAAAAGCAGTTGGCCTGACGACGCTTCCCCGCCATCCTCTCCCTCGCCGTTCACATCGTCTCACGGGGTGGCTATCTGCCACCGAGGAATAGGAGGGGACTGCCCCCCCCCCCCAGCCCAATAGTCAGGTAGGTTGTGATTGTCAGGAGGTGCTTAGGGTTGTCAGTATTTGTAGGTTGTGAATTGTATTTTGTGTTGTGTATTTTGAGAGTAGTTTCAGATATGAATGTCTTTTGAATTTCAGATTTGCAGTATTGAGCATATGAAGTATTTTATGAATTCTAGAGATCTGTTTTTAGAACTTAAAAATGTAGTTTCATAGGAGTATAAAAGTGTAGACAATGTGATTCTCAGAGAAGAAACTGCAAGTTTCAGTTTCAGATAAGAAACTGCAACTTTCAGAGGCAGACCATTTATATTAACACGGCCTTTTCAAACAGGTTTAACATCATGTTGGAAGTTTTATTCATGGTCTAAGATGGAACTACCAGCCAGTTAACATCATGCTGATCAACATTCATGCATAACACATCTTCATATGATGCAGTCAAAAAGATATGCTATTTTCAAAGTGCCCACACAATGTCGAGTGTGCGAAAAATAGAGAAAACGAGGCACAAAGTTTTGGCAAGTGTTGGACGTGGTGCTTGTAGATGACACTGGGGACGCCATGTTAATAATGGCAGAGGCAAAAAAATTGGAGATATTTTCTCTGCATCAGGTGGAACCGAACCCGGGCAGAACAGCTGTCGGGTAGTGTCACTTGGCCACTGGGCTAGTTCAGTACTTTCGTTACAAATAAGGCACTGCCTTGGGTGGTCCGATCACCTCCTGCGCCTTTGTGTGCTCGCCGCGGCGCCGCTGTCTTCCGTTGTGAACATGCTGAACAAACGAGAGGAATCTGGAGAGGACTATACGTGGAGAGGCGGACAGTCGGGACCCACCAGGTCTATGGCCGTACGCAAGCAAGTGCCTCATCGAAAAAAACTTCCTCCTAATGCTATACTGACGTTGGGGCCCATGGGTTTGTCAACATAGTTACATTTTTTAGGTGCTTCAATGTAGGAGATAAATTCACAACGAAGCCGTGGAGTTGGCGTGTAGTATCATTTACTATCACTGGGGTAGCAAGTATCCGCTGGGTTTTGGGCTGCCCCGTCTAGGCTTTCTTTTTTAACATGCGCAGCCCACGACATGCCGGTTTGTATTTTTTTTAGGGTCATCATGTATCGACCGGCCTATGGACCTCCCGTCCGAGGTTTTATTTTTCTTGAAACATCGGCAGCCCAATTTATGTATTTTTTTTGAAGAAAATGCAGAGGTCTGTTCTATTTTTCTATATAAGAATAGGAACACCTGGTCCAACTTTTGTTTCCCTTCTAACTATATTATATATATTTAAATTATTTTATTTGTTATTATATATTATTGTTATTGTCATCATATATTTAACAGATACTTACATATGTAAGAAAACAATATCCCACATCTTATTAACTTATAAAAATAATTTCTTAACAATAAAATACTGGATTTTTTTGGCAATGAAAATCCTGGTGATTAAGTACAAAAGCTTGGTATGATTGAAGGACCAATGTAATAATAAATCACTTATTATTTAAATATATTTATAACAAAATGCTCAACCCCTATTTTTTTCTATAACATTGCTGCGCCCAACCCAACATTATAATTAGAATCAGCCCAGCAAAATCGTGTATTTCGAGAAAGTGCAAATGACCTGTAATTTTTTAGGAGAAAAATAAATGGGCCGCATGGATGCTACATTATTTGTTCACCCAACCCAGCAAATGGACTGTAATTCTAAAAAAAGAGATCAAATTGACTATAAATTCTGAAAAATGGGTTGAATACGTGCCACATTTTTGGAGGTTGAAATGTGGGCGAATAGGTCGAAGCCAACGCAAGTCGTTGTCAACTTAGTCAACAAATGATTCTGACATCGTTAGCCGTTGGATTTACATCCAATGACCGGCATCCATCTTCAATCTCTCATCTTCTTCCTCCAGCGCTGCCGGGACCACCTGCTCCCGCCTCCTGCTGCTAGCAGCTCTGCTTAGCTTGCTTTGCTGTGAAGCGCTACCCCACCGTTGGCCAGGCCATCCCTCCACCCCTCCACACATCCTGTTCTTCTCTACAGACTGCCGAACCACATTGCACCAGAACTAGTTAACCCTCGTACACCTCTCCGTCTGCGACTCTACTCCCGCGTCTTCCCATCTCCGGCTCGTTGCTGTCCGGGGCATCGCCGTCGTCCACCACCTTGGATGCGCTCGGTGCGGAGTAGTCAACATGGTCAACGAACGACATCCATCGGAAGTAGACTATGCGTGGAGAGGCTGACAGCTGGGTCCACGGCCACACGCAAGGAAATGCCTCCTTATTACGTGCAATGATTCCTCCACCTGACAGCTGGGACCCACCGGAAGGGCCTCTGTATTTCGCGAAAAAAATGTCCCCCCGCCGATGTGTCGGACCCACCAGCTATATCTTCGCACGCAAGGAAGTGCCTCCTCATTACGCACAAAAAAATGAATACCCCCCTGCTAGCTAGGACCCACCATAGTGGGAGGCTGACTTGTGGGCCTACTAAGTTGATGGGGACGGAGGGCTTTGTCAACTTAGTCAATATGAACGATTCTAGCTCCAGTAATCGTAGGATGCCCATCCGATGGTAGTGCTTCTTCAACCTATGGTCTTGTTGCTCCAAATTACCAAACCAGCGCCCGGTCGTGCGCGTGCTCTTGCTTCCGTGGCGGGTCAGGATGCCGGAGGCCTCACCACCCCCTACTACTCCCACCGCTGGCCAGGCCCTGCAGCGACGACAGCCTCACACCACAGCCGAACCAGTGAACCCTCGTACTCCTCTCCGCGTGGGCATCCACTGCCGCATCTTTCCCGGCTCCGCGTCGTCCCCTTCCTAGGCCTTGCCATCGCCCACCGCCCTGGTGCTCTAGCCGCGGCATGGTCAACGTGGTCAAGGAACGACTTCCATCGGAAGAGTAGTGTACGTGGAGAGGCTGACAGCTGGGTCCACGGCCGCAGCAAGGAAGTGCCTCCTAATTTCGCGGAAAATAATCATTCCTCCACCTGAAAGCAGGGACCCGCCGGACGGGCCACCGTATTTCATGAAAAAAAATTCCCCCCTGACTGCTAGGACCCACCAGCTACATCTGCGCACTCAAGGAAGTGCGTCCATATTATGGGCAAAAAAATGATTCGCCCCCCTGACTGCTGGGACCCACCAGCTACATCTTCGCATGCAAGGAAGTGCCTGATAGTCGGGACCCACCCGGTCGAAGCGTAAGTAGCTTTGTCATTCTGGTCGCGAACGTGTACGTACTTACTGGTCGATGTAGAGGCGCGCATGTGTGGTAGTAGAGGCGTGCACGTGTGGTAGTAGAGGCGCGCACATAGCATGTACACATACATACAGCGGCCAGGGTGCAAGAAAGTAAATACGGCCACGTACGTACATACGGGCGGGGTCTTGAACGCCTACTCGCTCATATGTACGGCCAGGGCTCGTGTACATGGTTGTGGCTAGGTGAACGGAGAAACTGCGTCGTCGTCATGTTCATGGGGAGGCAACGGAATGTGTCGTGTTCATCGGGAGGCAACATAACGCGTGCTGTTCATCGGGAGCCAACCGGCTTGGACGGAACAACCGATGGAAACTAGGCCTGGCGTACCGCAGAACAGAGGAAACGGCCTTGTGTTCGACCGACCGTGGTGGCAACGGGATCCTGTTCATCGGGAGGGGTCTGGCGTACCGCAAAACGGAGGAAACGGACCTCCTATGGTCGAAACGGGGTCCTGTTGATCGGGAGGGGTGTGGCGTACCACAAAATGGAGGAAACAGACTTGTGTTGGAGCGCTACGGTCGAAACGGGTGTCCTATTCATCGGGAGGGGTGTGGCGTACCGCAAACGGGACTCCACGGGATATTGTTCATCTCCACCGTCGACTACCTCCACGGGCTACTGTTCATCCACCGTCGACTGCCTGCACGGGCTCCTGTTCATCCACCATCGACCTCCTCCAGCCTCCACCTGCGACTGTTCATCCACGGGCTCCTGTTCATCCAGCCTCCACCGCGCGCTCCTCCACCGGCTACTGTTCAACCAGCCCTTTCCACGGGGGTCCTGTTCAACCACCCCTCCACGGGCTATTGTCCATCCAGCCCTCGTCGGCTACTGTTCAACCAGCCCTCCACTGGCTACTGTTCAACCATCCCTCCACGGGGTCCTGTTCATCCAGCCCACCACGGGGTCCCGTTCATCCACCTGCTCGATCGATCGGGGTACTGTTCATCCAGTGGCAACGACCTCTACTACCACGGGTTCCTGTTCATCCAACCCCCACCGGGAACTGTTGATCCAAACCCCCCAACAACGCTCACTGTTCATCAAGGGAAGGAGGCAGCAGTGTTCGATCGGCTTCAGTTAGCAGCAGTAGCGAATGAATCACTTGAGTTCAGTTAACAGCAAGGGATCGATCGATCGCTTCGGGTTCGATAGAGCGTAACTGCGCAGTCAATCGCTCGAGTTCGATTAGAGCCCAACGCCTCTCTCGGGTTCAGTTAGAGTGCAACACCTCACACACACGCGCGTACGTACAAGAGAAGCGCGCATCGCTCAGCCCCCAACCACCCACCGTAACCGGGAACTCCCCTGATATTTTTCTCGCCCTCGCTTCTACCACGGTTTTCTTCGTCATGGACGGCCCAAAGAATGTCATGCAGCTGCGTCTCCGTCCCGCCCAGGACGAAAAGCCCATTTTCTGTCATGACTTTTTGTCATGGAAGTAGGAGCCCGCCACATATATGATGATACCGGGTTTTGTCACAATTATCGTCATAGAAGAGTCAAAAGTATGACAATTTTTTTCGTTCAGCCCAAAATGTCACGGATGTGTCTTTTTTTTGTAGTGACAAGAGAAGTATGATCCTACTTCTTTCCAAGGGAAACAAGCTCAAGATGATCTTCCACCAGAAGACTACAAGCAAAAAGGCAAGGACAAGCTTCAAGAGGAGATTGATGCATTTGAAGAATCTCCCAAGGCCTCGGTCAAGTGGGTTCCCGAGACTACATCAAGTTCTACTACATCAAGTGCGACTACAACTCCAAGGATTCCCATCAAGATGATGTGGATCCCGAGGAAGAAGAACTAGAGAGTTCTTGAGGGTGAATCTGCCAACATACTTCAGTCATATCTTTTGGCAAGGACATGTGCAAACAACTTCCACATCTTGCACTAGTTCGAGGAGTCACAAACCCTCTTGTTGGTAAGACAAGGGACAAGGTAACCTAATTATTCCATGGACATCATCTTGTGTGAACATCACTCTATGTCTACGGATATCCTTGTTTGTTCCTTGTCGGACTAACCCGTGTAGGTATTAAAAGTGCAACTCGCTCCAATGGATTGCTCCAATTGATCTACATCAACATTGAGCTTCCACATCTCAACACCTACATGAATTCATCATCGACAAAACCCAAGGTTAGTTCATCCCTATTAGGGGGGATATGACATCTAGGGGAGCTTTACTCTAATAAATTGAGCCAAAGCAACTCTAATGGTGTGAACACAACAATGCTTTATGTAAAAGTGGTAACCCCACTTGTGCTTAAACGATGAGTATGACCTATCATAAAATGTTCTCATTTGACTTCTAAGTCAATATACTCATATATAGATGACCTAGTCATGGACAAATTGCTTGATAGATGCTAGAGTGTCTGTGCAAGCTTTGTCACATATTTAATTTGCCATTTTATTGTGTGAGCATGTTGATTGCATACTTTACTCATTCGAGGACATCCATTTGTTGCTTTGATTGTTTGGCCTTTTCTATATTGCCAAATGGATGGACAAGAATGCCTAAGAACACTCTCTAGCTATCTATGCTTTTCTTGTCTCAAACTCTATTCATGCTACATCACAAAGTTTGATCAAGTCAGATTCGAACCACTCTGTGTGAGGAGCACTCAGAGTCCCCAATTCGTCATAGACTTAAACTTAAAAAGCTTGTTTGTGCATTTCGGTCTGACCGAGTCATCCAGTTAGGTCACACCGAGTTGACTAAGTTGATCTAGGTTTTTCGTCTCAGTGCAACCGATTTGAACTTTTCGATCACACTGAGTTGCAGTAACCGCTTGATATTCTGCATCTCGATGCCACCGAGTTGTTCCACTCGGTCACACCGACAGGGTCGGGATATATAAACCCACGGGTGAGATTTTGGAAATTTCTTCAAACTCCTCAGCCCGCGCGTGTCCTGCTCTGCCTCCTCGGGTGTCCATATCATCTCCTCGCCGCCAGCAACCTCCCGCCGCTGGTTTCCATCACCGTCAACGGAATTATGCTCCACCATTGTCTCCTTAGCGAACTCCCGCCGAACTAGGGTATGGGTTCGACTCTATGTGCTATTTCCTTACTCCGATTCATAGCACATTGCTTTGCCATGATCTTTACCTCGTATGCAAACAATCAATCCACAGAAAACATCCATTAGGTTAGATTTGATTCGAAAATTTAGGGTTAGGTCTCTGCCGAACTCATTTCGGACCGACCGAGTTGTAGAAACCGGTCTCACCGTTTTGGCTTAGGCCATTGCACAAGCGTTTTCGGTCTGACAGAAAAATGCAAATCAGTGCGACCGAGTTCGAATCTCTGTGACACCCTAGCAATTTCAGTACCACCGAACTATGACTCGGTCTGACCGAGTTCACTAGTTTAGGTTCCAAAATTGCTTCGGTATCACCGAGTTTAACAAATCGGTAGCTCTAAAATGATTTCTGTGAAGAACTAAAACTAAGTTTCTGAATCATCGGTTTTGCAAAAACTCTGCACTTTGTGATGCTCATCCACTCTACCTCATCTACATCTATTCACAGAGTTTGTTGTCAGTGTGATTGCTAAGATGTCTAACCAGAGTGACAGCCATAACAGATCTGAAGAACAAGTGCATTTGAGTGAGGGTTTTAGTCCCTCAAGCAGCTATGATGAGGGCAGCAGGAGCAGACCTAGTAACTTGCCCAAGGTAGCCACTAGGACAAGGAAGAAGAAAACCTCAGACTATGAGGATGAGGACTATGTGGCTATTGAGGATGAGGCCACCTCAAGGAAGAAAGTGCTAAAGAAAGAGTATGGCACAGCTGCTGCAACTAAGCCAGGGTTGCACAAGAAGGCACTTGTAAAGAGAGTCCCAATGTAAAAGCCAAGGAAAGTTCCCACAGGAGAAACCATGAAATTCACAATAGAATCAGATGATGGTGAGGCAGTTGGAGATGACAAGAAGAAGAAGAGGGAAAGAACCACATCTGCAAAAGGTCTTGGAAAATCAACTATGGTAAGAGATTCAAAAGAGGAAGAGGAAGAGGATGTTGCACCAGCACTCAAGTCTTAGAAGCTTATGGGAGATGCTATCAAGTCAGGGGCTGCTCCATCAAAGCCCAAAACTGCTCCCAAAGCAACAACTCAAGCTCAGAATCCCAATAAGCCAAAGAGAAGCACTAGAAACATTCCCGCTGAAGAGAAGAACAAGGCCCTAGTGCCCGAAGCTAAAGAAGATGATGATGAATCCCATGTGTTAACAAAACTGAAACCCAAGATTCCAGACCATAATGATACTCATCCTGTGACTGAGGACATGCACATCAGGAAAGATGCATGACTGAGATTGTGGAGACAGTCTGATCCATATATTGTGAGGAGGAGGACTGCAGTTGACTACAGGTTTCACACAAAAGAACAACAAGACTTCTATGAGACTATTCTGCTTGACAAGAAGCCAATTGTCTGTGACATGAGATGGGTTGATTGGGAATACATCAAAGAGAATGAAGATCACTTCCCAGGTGTACAAGACAGCTTCAAAGCTTGTGGAGTTGAAAAGTTTGTAGGTCAAAAGCTCACCAAATGGAATGATGAGCTAATCATGCAATTTTATTCCACTGCTCATTTCTATCCAGATGGGAGGCTAGTTTGGATGTCTCAAGGTACAAGGTACCAATCAACTGTTGAAGAATGGGCCAAGTTGATCAATGCCCCAGAAGAACATGAGGATGACTTGGATGTGTATGCCAAGAAGAAGAAATACCACAACTCAATGGCAAACATGTACAAAGAGATCCAAGATAAAGCTTTGGAGACACCCAAGCTTGGATCTATGCACTATTTGTTGTCTGGTCTATCCACTATCAGCACCATCTTAAGGCACACTTTGCTACCCAAGTCTGGAGATCACAAGATGATTAGAGGACATTTCATCAACTTTCTGCAAATATTTGATGTGCCTAAAAAATTCAAGGTCATGAGTCTGACTGTGGAGACAATCAAGAGGACAGCTGCTGACCAGAAGAGATCGCGTGGGTATGCTCCACACATTCAGGTGCTCATCAACTCAAGGATGGGCACAAGTACTTACTTGTTGGACAAAGAGCATTTACCCTTTCTCCCAGATTTTGAAGATAACAAAGTTGTGATGAATGAGGATGAACCTTCATCGGCACAAGCATAAGAGAAGAGAGCTAAAGCTAAGGCAGAGAAAGCTGCAAAGATACCCAGTGTAGAGGAAGCATCTCAGGTGTTCCTAAAGAGCAAGCAAGATCAGCTCGCATATCTGATCCAATCTACCTTGAGGATTGAGAAGGGCTTGGCCACCCTGACTCAGAATCAGGAGAGCTTGGAGAGGAGCATAGAGACCAAGTTCTATGAACTTGATCTGAGAGTCACTGAGATTCAGACAGCAGTTGAGCAGCTCGAGGAGGAAGCAGCAGATAAGAAGGGGAAGGCTACTACATATGCTTTTCAGCGAGTGCCTAGAGGTCAGAGGTCTGTTGTAGTGCCAGTACCAGATCCTAGAGCTACATCGTCAGCACCAGCAACTACAGCTTCAGTGCCACCTCCAGCAGCCACTCCACCAGCTCCAACTACATCAACTGATGCCTTCATCCTTGGAGTTCTCTCTACACCACCTCCCGAAGACCAAGCCTGAGAGACACATAGCACTATGTGTCGTGGTTTTGTCACGACATATGTCCTCATGAAAGGACCTAGTCGTGGAGCCATCACTACAGGTTAACTTAGATGGGTTAAAGCGGACAAGGGACGCAAGAGAGTTTTATACTAGTTCGGCCCCTTACGGTGAAGGTAAAAGCCTACGTCTAGTTGTGATGGAATTGCTGGGGTTTCGATGAACAGGGAGCAAATACGCTTTGCCTAAGTCTCGAGTTGTTGTCTGTTCTCCTTGAACCGCCGTCGGGTCGTCCCCTTATATAGATGGGTTTGACGCCCGTCGGCTTACAGAATCCCGAGGCCGGCTCATAAACGTGTCGGGCTCGGTCTCCGCTCTCTCTACCTTACAACACAAGTTACATATCAATGCTGGTTTACATCTACATGCCTTAAACCGGCTCTGGGCCCTGGGCCTTCATAAAGCGTCATCGTCCGTCTTCATGGGCTTCAAAGATAATACACTGCTGATGGGGTTAATCCGGCCTCTCCTGGCCGGTTTACACCCAGTAGTAATATCCCCAACATTAGGCCTCAGATTGATTTGAACTGGTTCATGTCACTCCTCAGTACTTAAGAAAGTTTCTTCTTCAATATCCTCACATAATCCGTAAACCGCCATGACGTCATCTTCCAAGACCATGGTAAACCGCCATGACATCATTTGTTATTTTAAACTACATATAATCCATTCTCATTAATGAGCCTCCGACAATCGAGGCGACAGCTCTGCCTTATATCCAAATTTTGGGCTCCTCGATTTTCACGCCTGACACTTATCTTTTGCCTTTATAAATAGGACTAGGGGTCTTTCCATTTTCCCCCCGTATGTCTTCACTTCATCCTCTTCCTTGCGCTACCCGACCCTTGGAGCTCCGCCGCCGCCGTCGACCCTCGCTTCTGCCTCAACTCCGGCCGCTGCATCACCCTGAACGTACCAGAGAATCACGACGCTTCTCCTCTCTTCCATCAGCATCGGTAAGCTCTCTTTTCTTCCAGCACAGATCTGTCTCTAGGGTTTCAGCGTTCATCGGTGTTCGTCGGAGTTCGTCAGTGTTCATCATTATATGATAGCTTTTTGATTCAAACTTTGATGCTCATCCTGTACGGCGATAGCCGTATCCCTTCTTTTCCATCAATGCCTCCCGTTTGAATAGAAGATCCAATCTGAACCTTCATCAACAACTTCGGTACCAATATTTATGTCTGAATATATTTTCTTTTTCTGACATGCGGCAGATCCAAAATTATAATGCCAACTTGTGAAATCTGTTTTTCCTTCACTTATACATCTGTAGACTTGTATCTTCAATGCCAGATTAGGCGGTTTAACTTTTTTAGAAAAATGACGACCCGGTAGATACCATTAGTCCCCTTGTTGAACCGCCAATGCACTTCACCATTATACTGTCTCATTAACAAACTCTGGTTTACGATCAGCCAACTTCGGTTTAATAATATGCTTACACCCTTATATCGCCGTATAGTTGTCCACTGTAAATCTTAAACCGGCAAACATAATGTTTCAGAGTTTCGTTGCCATGGCCAAGCAAGTTTATGAATGCAATTGGGCTCCTTCTCGAGTGACTGAAGAACAATTAAACAACCTTGTTAAAATGGGTGCTTTAGCGAAGAAAGACGTTATCCACTGGAGGGTCCCTGGCCCGAAAAATCCTCCTACCCCCAAGGATGGAGAGGTAGTTGTGTTTGCTGATCACTTAGGCCGGGGTTTCAGCCCTCCTGATTCAAAAAAATTCTGGGATGTACTGGACAGCTTTCAACTACGTCCTCAAGATATCGGTCCTAATTCTGTGACCAACATCTACCACTTCCAAGTTTTTTGTGAGGTTTATCTACAAGAGGAACCTACAGTAGAACTGTTCCGGGATTTCTTTCACTTAAACCATCGCACAGAATTCACAGATGGGCCCAACACTGAATTGGGTGGAATGGCGGTTCAGAACAGGAAGGAAGTTACTTTTCCTCATCCCAAACTTCACAGTCACCCCAAGGAGTGGAACGCCACCTGGTTTTATTGCAAAGACACATCTCCACCTGATGAAAACCCCTTGCCGGGTTACCGCCCTGAACGCCTGAGATACACACATCCTTTCCCTCAGAGGTTGACTGCAAAAGAGAGGGCTAACTATGCTCCTCAATTATCAAAGCTTAGAGCATTCATGGCGAACGGTTTGACAGGAGTTGATCTTGCTTGTTGCTGGATAAGCTGGAGCATTCTGCCCTTAAGCCGGCGCTCCGGTTTGATGTGTGAGTATACGGGGAGTTTGAAGGACACTCAGCGACATATTGACATTCATCTTACAGACGAAGAAGTCACTGAGGCTGTAAAAAAGATGTTGAACGAACCGAAGGCTGTCTGTGCCCAAACCGGACTACTCCCTTTCTGTACCTTCAACAAACCGCCAGCTGTAAGAACCATATAATCTTTTTATCTAAAGTTGCTTCTGTCTAAATATTCTCTGAAAGTGTGATTATTTTCTGATAGGGTGATGATCCGTTCTGGAACAAGAAACCCCCATAAGACAAACCGGCGAAGCCGCAAGATAAACTGGTCAAGCCAGTTCGTCCAAAGACTAAGGTCATTAAAAAACCTGCCAAGAAAAGGACTACTGCATCCTCCGATCTACCAGCTGAAGATGATGTGGGTAACCCGGAATTAGAGGTAGAACTTGACTCACTTGGTTCATTTTTCGTACGCCTTATTGATGATGATTATTGTCAGGACGACGCCGAAGGCAGCCAAGCCGATGCTATAGAGGTAATCATTCTTTCCTCCGATTCAAATCGTTTACCAACACTAAAAATCCATCGAACAAACCCGAAAGTTAAATTTTCTCATCCTCTTGCTTACTTGGATCCAAACTTTCTTGTGAAGACACAATAGCACGAGGCTCGCTGCACAACCCGACATAGCGGCCAGGTAGTTACCTCCGCCGGTTTACTGCACACTCCGGTTTGGAAACGCCGATCATAGGTCTCTTATCCCCTAGACACTTCATGCCCCAAAGCGGGATGTTTTCGTCAACCTCTTAACCCATCTGATTCAAATTACTAGGGTACTTCTCACTCATCTTCTGGCGAGTCGTCAGCCACCAAACTTTCACCCCTCAAAACGGTTATTGGGTGAGCTATACACTTGTTTTATCCTTAATCATGTGTTTTATACGCTATACTGACCTTCATGTTTTACTTTACTCAGTGCTAAGCCCAGACCAAGCAAGAAGGCTCGGTTGAATAAACCGGCTGATGAAGACATGGCTGTTGATCCGAAAAAAACTCCAGATCCCGAAGAGACCAACATTGATGCCATAATAAACGACCCACAACCTCAAGATCATGACTTTGTTGCTGAGCAAGTAGAAATTTACACCACAGGCCATGCTGACCAGCCAACCAGCCCTATCCGGACTGACAAACCGGTCAGTCCAGTAAAAGATACTGACAAACCGCCAACTCCAGTTAGGGCTGCTGAGGAAAAAGATGATGATGTTATGATTACTAGCACTGGCCATACCGCTCCTGGCAATCCCGTCGCTTTGTCAAAGCATATAGCCAAAGATGAATTCTCTGCAATTGGCAAAGGCAAATGGAATGTTGATTTGTCAACTTATGCCCATCTGAATTCTCAAGACCTTCATTCTGGCTATCTGAACCGTCTGTACACTAGTCGTGACTATGAAGCCGGCTTGGTAAATATGATGAAGGAACGATATGAGGTAACTTCATAAGTGTTTCCCCCTTATATTTAATTGTAGCTTATCAACTCCAGTAGCCCCCAAGTGACGGTTTAAGATACCAACTTAAATCGGGACTTTAATAACAATTTCATGTTTGCAATAATGCATGTTAACTTGACTGATGTAGCCCCCAAGGGCTGGTTTAACTTTATGAAGATAAACCGGGACTTTGTAGTAGAATTCCCATCTCAGCAATTTATGAGCAAATACACATTAGCCCCCAAGTGCCAAGCTTAATACTTGTATTGTGCTTGGGACTTGTAAAAATTTCTGATAAAGAGCAAATATGCATTAGCCCCCAAGTACTAAGGGCATAATGTGTTATGTGCTTGGTACTTCAAATATGTATTGTTCACTCATTATATATCTGTCTCTTTATAGGCTGAACTAAGCAAGAAGGAAAGCCAAACCACCGATCTGCAAGAGAACCTCAAATCGCAACAAGCTGAAACCTCCAAAGCCAAGGAAGAGTTAACCAGCACTTTAGGCGCTATGGAGAAACTTAAAGAGGGATTCAACAAGGAGCGAGCAGACTGGGAGATTGAAAAATCCGCTTTGATCAAAAGGGCTGAGAATGCAGAAGCATCACTTAAACCGGTGGTTGATGAACTGACCGGTGGAAAGCGGCAGATTCATGCCATGACTGTTGCTGTTTTCGGTAAACATCCTTGACTTAGGCTTTCCACATATCCCTGCATGCATTTGCCAGTTTACTAATCATTGTAATGATAAAGGAACTCGTATTAGCCATTTGGGATCTGATGTTCAGAAGAAATTGAAAGCGGCCTATACTCTGATACAGCAGTTGTATACCGGCGCACAGCGGATCATCTATACTGCTTCACACAATAATCCGCCTCCCACCTTGATCAAGGATACCTTACAAAGGTTATCTATGCTTCCTGCCCGGGTAGACGAGCTAAAAAAGTCTGACGCTAGAATGGGCGCTTTGGCCGCATTGACCCGGGCAAAATCATGGGTACCTGACTTTGATCCAGTTGAAGCGGCCCAAGGTTATCCCAGTTTGAAGGAAGACGGAACATAATTTGGCGAAAATGATCTCCGAATCATAAACCGGGAAGTACGCCCATTGGCTTGTCAACTGGTTGAAGAAGCGGACCTTTCATACTATCAGGCAAGCAATGATGACAAGAACAAATGGGTTGCTGCACCAATTCCAGAAGCTCAAAATCTTATCCCACCAATCCGTATGGACACTTATGCCCCTGACATTGAACCGTCCATGCTTATAAGCGATGAAGTTGTGTTCCAAGCTTTAACTGGGATCGACTGGGCAACTGTTGACTTCCAGCCACTGGGTAGAGAAGAAGGAGCTGAACCAGCGCGGGACGATCGACAGCCGTCAGGCCAAGCTGGCGACCAATCATGAACCGGAGGCCGGTTTACTCTTTGACATGCTAAAACATGTATTTGAGAAAACAATTATCCTTTTGGGCACTTGAAACGCCTTGTAATAGGCTAGTTAAAAATACTTGGTCTGATATGCCTTCGCGCATATTTATCTGCGATTGATGCTTGCTTAATTCGACATGCTTAAGACATGATACCCATAACCATTTATTCAAGCTGTTCCTGCAGATAAAAAGCTTAAAGCGCCCTAGCAGTTTACCGTCGAGCGGGTCATGATACCTATATATATATATATATATATATATATATATATATATATATATATATATATATATATATATATATAGTACCGTGGTCTGCAAGCATAATGTTGGCTGAGCAACGTTGAAGGTCAGAACCCTGTTCTGGAGGATAAACAACTCCTATTATATGATGCCGGTTTAACTTTAAAACCGTCCCGGGTTATGATAAACACCGGTTTATTCCATACTGGTGACTTTGTGTCAAAACCAGACCAGGCTGATAGTCTCCGGATTATAATTTGATTGTGTACTGACAACTTGTAGTTGACAGCCTAACCGGGTTGATAAACACCGGTTTAAAAACATCACAAATCTTATGAAAAGAAAACTTAGCAAAAGGCAAATAAAAACCATTGTAGTCGAGGCTTTTCACGGGCTGCCAGGCCCCAAATTCGAGGCTTTTCATGGGCTGCTAGGCCACCGAGTTAAACCATTTTTGCAAAGCCTTTTAAGATGGTCCGTAATCCTTAACCAATCATCGTTTTAACTTGACAAGTTCAGGGTTTGCATTTTAGAGTAACTTGTCAAAGTTCGAAGGGTCATACCAGGTTTACCTGGGCGGCGTGACTTACTTAAAGAGGCAGGTTAAGCCGGGGTTTTAGGTGTATACACCAGGCTTCCAAGCCATGGATTGATAGCCCATTACAAGTGTAGATTATAAGTTCATTGCGATAGCAAAGAATCCCCAAGTAACGTTTTGAGCTGTGCTCAGTGGGTGCCTATGTTTGAGCTGTTGTTTTACAACACTCTCTTTGGCCCCGATTTGTTTTGGCTTTGAGCCGATCAAGAGGTGTGACTGTGGTTCAGATACGACCAAGCCCCCAAGTGATACTGTGCCATTGCGCCAATCAAGAGGTGTAGCTATGGTTCAGATACGACCAAGCCCCCAAGTGATGTGATAGAAAGCTTTGAAAAGCCAAATCAAGGGGTAAACCGGACGCCGCCTTTTAAATAGAAGCTCCATGTAACCACACATGATGTAAGAAAACAATAGATACCCCGCTTTAGCTGAGGTTCCGGTTTATTATATCGATCATACTATATACATTGTCATAATATGTACATAAGCAGAGCCTATAGCTCAAGTATAGTAAGGCCGAAGATGAGCAATATTCCATGGGCGGTTGGTCTCCTCCTCCAATTTACGTGAGTCCTTGCGCTCTCGAACATCGATTAGGTAGTACGACTCGTTGTGTAGATTCTTGCTGACCACAAAGGGTCCTTCCCAAGGGGGTGATAGCTTGTGCATATCCGCTCGATCCTCGGATGAGTCAAGCACCAAATCTCCTTCTTGAAAGGTTCTCGTTCTAAACCGCGGCCGTGATAACGAGGCAGATCTTGCTAATAAATCATCGAACGGGCTGCCGCCATGTCACGCTCCTCATCTAACAGTGTCAAGAGCTTCCCGCCGTGCCTTCTCGCTGTCGCCTTCAACATACACCGCTACATGAGGTGAGTCATGCGGAGGTCACTAGGAAGAATCGCTCGCCCATAAACCATGAAGAACAAAGTGTATCCTATCGATCCGCTGGTGTGGTATTGATGCTCCATAATATCAAGGTAGCTCAACCCAACAACCCGGCGTCCGTTGCAAAGGAACCATAAGCCGGGGTTTTATGCCTCTTAGGATCTCTTGATTGGCCCTCTCTGCTTGACCATTGGACTGGGGGTGAGCCACTGATGATACGTCAAGCTGGATGTGCTCACGTTGACAGAACTCCTTCATGGCACCCTTTGACAGATTGGTACCATTGTCTGTTATAATGCTATGTGGAAAGCCAAATCGGAAGATGACCTTTTTGATGAATTGAACCGCCTTGGCTGCGTCACACTTGCTAACTGGCTCTGCCTCTACCCACTTTGTGAACTTATCAACCGCCACCAAAAGGTGAGTTTTCTTGTCCTTGGACCTCTTGAAAGGCCCAACCATATCCAGCCCCCAAGTTGCAAACGGCCAGGTGATTGGAATCATCCTCAATTCTTGAGCCGGTACATGAGCACGCCTTGAGAATTTTTGACATCCATCACATCTTTTGACCAAGTCCTCGGCATCAGCATGAGCTGTCAACCAATAGAAACCGTGGCGAAACGCCATGGCCACCAGAGATTTTGAACCAGCGTGGTTGAGGGAGTCCTGGATTAGGGGGTATCCGGACAGCCGGACTACATACATCGTCCGGACTATTGAAGCATGAAGATACAAGGCTCAAGACTTCGTCCCGTGTCCGGATGGGACTTTCCTTAGCGTGGAAGGTAAGCTTGGCGATCCGGATATTATATTTCCTTCCTTGTAACCGACTCCATGTAAACCCTAGCCCTCTCTGGTGTCTATATAAACTAGAGAGGATTGTCCTTAGAAGGCCGATCACAATTACAATCATACCATCACAGGCTAGCTTCTAGGGTTTAGCCTCTACGATCTCGTGGTAGATCTACTCTTGTACTACCCATATCTTCAATATTAATCAAGCAGGAAGTAGGGTTTTACCTCCATCGAGAGGGCCCAACCTGGGTAAACATTGTGTCCCTTGCTCCCTCGTTACCATCAGCCTAAGACGCATGATCGAGACCCCCTACCCGAGATCCGCCGGTTTTGACAATCGACATTGGTGCTTTCATTGAGAGTTCCTCCTGTCGTCGCTACATGGCTCGATGGCTCCTCCACCATCGCCAATAATGCGATCCCGGTGAGACCTTTCTCCCGACAGATCTTCGTGTTCGGTGGTTTCGCTTCATGGGCCAATTCGCTGGCTATCCGAGCAGATCGACAACTATGCCCTCGCCACCAGATCAGGTTCGAAACCTGAACTACACGGGCGGACATTCGCGAAGACTTGATCTTCGACGTGTTCGGCCTATGCCAGAGCGCTGGATACCACGACGAAAGCACGCCTTAGACCTCCTGTCGGACAAAGCTCGGTATCACCTCGCAGAGTCCCCGACCTAAACCGAGCAGGCTGCTCCGCTTAAGGATCTAAGGGATGGACCTCGCCCGCAGGTCGCAAGACTCATCGGGCGTGGAGCCGAACACGGTCTTACTGTGGTGACTCTATGACTCCGACCCCAGATTCAGATCCGGACGCCGGTTCCAAATCCAAGACTCCCGAGCCAGCCGAGCCAAGTTGGGCTCCGTAATGGGGTTCACCGCTGATATCTTTCCAAAGACTCGCCTTCGCGACATGCTGGACTCATTAAAGTCTCTCTTTGTCAGAGGCTCTCGCCGAACTATGTCCGCCGAGTGGGAGGCAAAGCGATGAAGGAATTCGCTGCCCACCCACCACCTACTTCATTGCCATGGTCGATGATTTAACCGAGGTAATCGGACTTCAACTCAAGACATCGACGGTATGGACGATTTATGCAGAGAAGAACATGAACCATCGCCATCGGGCAGTGGACAACCACCTCTTCTTATGATATATATATGGTGGACATCCAAAGAAACAAATGGTGATGAGGCAACGGAGGATAAAACCTCGTGGAAAAGCAAAGAATGGGCATCGCCGGCGCCACTCCAAGCCCCGCCACAGCAATACCGCCCCAGAGACGAAAACAATCCAATGGTACCAAGAAGAATATAACCCTGATCAGCCCGCCGAGCAGGCCAACAGAGGATGAGCAGGTCAGCTGTAAGAACAAAGCGACGGATTTAATACCCGGAGGAGGACAGCTACATGCCCCTCCAAGACGAGATTAGCCTTGGCGACGATTTAGTTCGGGCGTGCTCGAGGATCCCGTGAGAGCAGGAGTGCTTCTGCCGCCGGCTTATAACCACCGCGAGGAGCCCGAAAAGAAGCAGAGTAACCCAAGCTGATCAAGACCTGCTCACGATAGATGGATCAAGTCCCGCAGCCAAGGAATACGGACTCGAAAAGCCATACGGCTGACCGCCACCTCGTGGCCGGATAAAACGGCATATCAGTCCGCGATACCAGCCAACACCCCCACGCCAACATACTACGCCCGGACAACAAAACATGACAGCCAAGATCGATCCACGGAACGCGGGCGCCGCACGCGACGCATTTACGCATCGCCACGCCGGATACACCTTCAACAAGTCCGCCGGGCGTAACATAGCCACCTGTAGCAATTTGACCATGAGCCACATAGCCCGCACAGAGGCGCCAGACACCCCTCTACTTCACCGACGAAGTAATGGACCATGAACTCCCGTAAGGGTTCAAACTCAGAACATCGAATCATACGATGGCACAATAGACCCCGCAGATGGATCAAGATTTTTCTCCACATTCACATGGCCCGCATAGACGATCCGCATGCCATCAAGTATCTTCCCTTAAGCTCAAAGGACCAGCCCGACTCGGTTAAACAGCCTCGCCAACAAATTCCATTGGCAGTTAGAAAACTCGAAGACGATTCTCGACAACTTCCAGGCACATATGTGCGACCACCAAACGCCGGCGACTTGAGCCACATCACTCAACAACCCGAGAGTCAGCCAGAAATTCGACTCGGTTCCTAACTAAAAAGAACCAAATAGTCGACTATCCGGATGCCAAGTTCTCGCGGCTTTTAAGCATAATATCCGTGGACGAGTGGCTCGCCGACACCTCGCCAGAAAAACCCAAGTCCATGGCAGCTCACAACACTAATGACCCGCTTATGCTGGCGAGACAGCTGGTTGGCTCAAGAGAAAGACTACGCCACATTCTGGCACTTCGGATGGCTGCGACAATAACGGCAAGCCATGGCGTAACAGACATAAGCGACGGAACAACGACGACAACAATGAAGACACGGCAGTCAACGCCGGATTCAGCGGATCCAAGCCCGGTCAGCGGAAGAAGCCGTTCAAAAGAAATAATAAGGACCGCCCACCGACCGTGATATCGAGCGCTTGTGCCAAATTCATGGCACCCCGGACAAGCCAGCCAACCACACCAATAGAGATTGCTGGGTATTCAAACAGGCCGGTAAAATAAACGCCGAAGACAAGGACAAGGGGCTGCACAGCGACAATGACGAGGAGCCCCGACGTCCGAACACGGGGGAATAGAAGAAATCCCCCGTGTGAAAACGATCAACATGATCTACGCCACGCACATCCCCAAGCAGGAGCGAAGCGGCATCGCGACGCCTATGCGATGGAGCCGCCGCCCCAAATTCAACCCATGGTCAGCTTGTCCGATCACCTTGATCGTAGGGATCAACCTACTAGCATCCGCCACGGCTGCTCGGCCGCATTGGTCCTAGACCCAATCATCGACGGATTCCACTCACGCCGCCCTTATGGACGCGTGGCAGCAGCCTAAACCTCGCTTTATCAGACACAAGGCGAAATGGGCATTGACCCTTCAAGGATCAAGGCTACCAAAACCACCTTTAAAGGTGTGATTCCCGAGTAGAGGTCACACGGGCTCTATAACATTGAAGTGGTCTTCGGTCTCCGGATAACTTCCAAAGCGAAGAGTTAATCTTCGATATCGCCCCTTTCAGAGTGGTTACCACGCACCGCCGGACGAACTGCATTCGCTAGATTCAATGTGGTACCACACTATGCATACCTCAAGCTCAAGATGCCGTGACCACGCGGGTCATAATAGCGAATGGAAATATGGACCGCCTTCCTAATGTAAGAACATACCGCAGCCCTCGCGCGTAAGTACAATGCGCCTCCTCCGACAAATCAATCCAGCGACAACAACTTCAAGCACCATCAAGAGAGTCCGAGCACCCCACAACAGATCATCAGCACGCCAAGAGCGCGATTAGCAGCCCGCCTCCGCTTAAGCCCCATCAAAGCATCATTCGTACACGCGCACACAATTACGCACTCAAGATACCATGGGCGAGGCGGAGGCGCAACAACGACTACCAACAAGGCGGGATAACCGCCTCATACCTTCATAACCCGCCCCTTCTTCTTTTTCAGACATTGCTTTAGAGCAGTTCTCTCCAAAAGCCGGATTGTCGGACTTACATAGGAGATAAAACCAAGGAGGCAACAGGCTTCACAAGACGTATGAAACACCTGTGGAATCTATTTACGATCGTTATACCTGTTTTATATATCCATACGCTGCCTGCCTCGGATAGACATGTTAAATAGTCATATTTATCACCGCTTAATGCATTCATTGTAAACATACGCTTAAACGATTTTCATCAATGGGAGATTATACATAGCGCCACTCATTATTCTTATTTGAACATTTTTCTTACAAATGTTTCTGTTATATTGCATCCGTACACTTTGGTACGGTCCGTTTGCCAGGGGCTTCCTATGGTGCCCCGTTATACGACAAATGAAGTCCGAACATTTTGCACAAGGCCACCCCAACTTATAGCACTATATGCATCAGCTCCAATCATGTCTTGGGTCTACAGCTTGGGTTAGCCTGCCCCTTGTTTTGGTACCTTACGCCCGCTATATCGGCTAAGGTAGCGCAGGAGAACTACTGCGATTGTGTCCCTGTTCTTCCTGGACGAGCACCTCAAGAGAGAAAGCCAAAACTGACCGCATGATGAGGCGAGAGGTGGTCGCTGTTCGAGAGGTCTTAAAATCCTTAAAGATTTTTTCCGCTTTAGGCGATGAGTCGGCCTTGTCCGATTTAGGCGATATAGTGCCCCAATTCGCCCTCCGAATTTAGGGCTTCACGAAATTTAAAATTATAGACTTCTATGGCTAAGTGAAAGTTATAAAGCCGTATAGTCTGATTGCCTTGTTCGCTGCGCCGGATACCTCTTTAAGGGACCAAACATTTGGATAAAGAGTATCCGGGTTTTTCCAGGAACACCCCGACACTAGTTGCGTGGGTGCGGAAGCCGACGACTCGCCTACTTTCAGATTCTATAAACAACCGCATGTATGTAATATTTTAAATCATAAATGCTACATAGCATGTGCAACTTCGCCTTTAAATTACAACAAATGGCAGAGGTACATTTAGTCAAAGATCTTGTCCTTGGAACACTCATCGCCACGAGACGCAGTGCCTTTCATAACACCATCATAGTACTTCTCGGATGGCGATGCTCCTTGCCCCCAAGCAGACCGCCCTTCACCAGCTTCTCCGCATCCAGCTTGCCCTAATGCACCTTTTGCGCGGGAAAAGGCTCCGTGGGCACCTCGATGCAAACGGATCGCTTGATTACTTAAAGCCATGATGTGCATTCACCATCCGCTTGATCAGCCAAGTAGCTAGTGGTCGGGGCTCACCAGCCACATCCGGACTATGAAATCTTTCATAGCCACTTCGCCGACTTAGGAGTTCGACCAACTACTTCAGTTGGTCACTTAGAGGCATTGGGTGTTTGGCCCCAGCATACTGGGACCAGTACAGCTTCTCCGTTGAGCTCCCCTCTTGGGCATGGTAGAACTCCGCGGCATCTGATATGCTGCGTGGCAGATCTGCGAATGCCCCTAGAGAGCTCCGAATTTGAGTAAGTAAAAGAAACGCCTCCTCCACATGTTTGCTTTGCACAAATAATTTCTTACCCGCCGCTATCTTTTTGGCCTCCTGGATCTCCTCACAGCCTTCTCGGCTTCGCCTTGGCGCCTTTCATATTACAAGGGCCTTCGCAAGCTCGGCCTCTTTCATCTTCAGATCATGCTCCACGGACTCGAACTTCTTGCCAAGGTCCTGGAGCTCTTGCTGTACCTCGCCCACTCTAGCACTTTGCTTCTCGCGCTCTTTGCATTCCAAGGCTGCCTTGTCTTCAGCCTCGGATAGCGCTTTCTTCAGGGACGCCACTTCAGCGGTGGACCCTGCCACACAGTCACGACGCTTCATCGTCAGACTAAACAAATTTACCTATCTTTACATATATAAGAGCGGAGAATCACTCACCTTTGCTCTTTTCAAGCCGCCTCTTCGTGAGATCAAGCTCTCCTTGCGCTTGCTCCAGGTCCTGCTTTAGTTCGGCAACCTCGGCTGTGCGGGCAGCAGCGGCAAGCAGCACGGCCTGCTTAGTCACATAAACGCTTATTAGACTCATGATTATATTGACCTCCGCTTGGCTTTTCTTTCCAACACCAAACAGAGTATCAGGGCTACTACCTATCGGGTGGTAATTTCACACATTTTTATTACTTACCTCAAGCCCGTCAGAGGCTTGTGCAGGTTTCGTTAGTCCGCCTTGGCGGATGAACCTTTGAATCACCGCACTCATAAGAGTACGGTGCTCGCCATCCATGGAGGCGCCTCGAAGCGCTTCCACCAGACTATCCAGCACCGCTGGCGTTACGGAAGCCCTCGGCACGGACGACTCGCCGTCCCTAACGAGGGGCTGCCCGCCTAAATCCGGAACCGTCAAGGGCTCCGGAACAGTGTTCGGTCGAGAGTCTGCCTTGCTGCGGCTCTCATCGACGCGATCCGCGGGGATCTTGAACCCCGCGTGTCCGACACTGGGAACTCCGCCTTGGGGCGTCTCTAGGTCACCTCCCCCCGCTCGGGGAACCTTCGGGACAACACCTCCGTGTCATCAGCGGGCTGAGGAGTGGTGGCCATCGGGAGCGAGTTCATCTCTGAAGCGCTCAGAGACCCATCCGAAGACGACACCTCCGGATGAGCCCTGGCTGGACTTCATATATGATTCGGCGTTATTAAACAACTATGAAGTAAAATCACGGTAGTGTGTGGACACTTACGATCGCGCTAGGGGCTTCCCCCTGGGCAGCCACTCTTCCTCTCTATGAGCGGCCGTGGTGGAGTAGTCCGTAAGGGACGCCTTTCCCTTCTTGGGTGTCCAGCCTCCCTCCGGGTGGTTTTCTTCTTTTCTCCTCCCCAGCGGGAGGTAGAGTTTTTCTTGTCTTCATTCGCTGGAGGAATCTATTTCGTCGCCATCGGACAACGGGTATGACGGCCTTAAGGCCGAGGGCCTCTCCCGCCCCATGGCCTGCCTCCTCAGCCTCTCATCCTTTCGGATGGGGCGGCTTTTCTTCTTCTTCTTCCTCCTCCTCTTCGGGAGGAGGCGCCGTCGCCTTCGGACGAGGCTTCCAAGACAACCTTACGCCGAGACCCTTCCTGGTCCCCGGGCCTTCTTTTCGCCTTCTTCTCCGTGCCTTGTAGGGCGCCGAGATCAGATCTCTCACAAGAGAGCATCACCGGATCTTCCGCAATGAGCCGACAAATAATCTGCTCATTGTTCCACATAGTCCTGGTCAAATATACACAACTACTTAAGACTCCCCCATGAATGTATTGAGAAAAACTGAATCTGATGGTAGTCCCAAAACTCACCGGACGTGGGGGCCGCGCTACATGAAGTCCGCGGTCCTCGGATGCGGGAGGAGGTACTTCGGAGGCCTTAAACAACGCCTTCCACATGTCTTTGTGCTTCATGCCATAGAGCCTCAAGCGCCCGTGTTCGGGCCGGGACGAACTCCCACAGATTGAATGCCCGCTTTGGCACGGCAGAATCCGTGAACGAGCATGACCGGATCACGCTGACAAGCTTGATGTTCTTGTCCTTCATGCTCTTGATGCAGGTTTGGAGTCCACCAGCTCAGAGGTTCGCCCAAGTCAGGCCCTTCCTTTCCCTGTGAGGTGAGCTGCATGGGAGCTCCGGATCGAACTCGGGGCCGCCGCCAGTTAGCGCCTGCTGCTCGGTGATGTAGAACCACCCCGATTGCCACCTTTTATGGTCTCCGAAGGAGCCGATCAGCCAGTGACGTTAGGCATCTTGCCCACCATGGCCCCTCCAAGACTCCACTTGTTGGCCGCCATAATCTTCGCTTCACGCAGAAGATTTGCAGCCATAGGCCAAAGTGAGGCCGGATGCGAGGAAGGCCTCACATACCACGATGAACGCCGAGATGTTGAGGACGAAATTGGGCCAGATCATGGAAATTCAGCCCATAGTAAAACATGAGCCCGCTGGACGAAGGGATGAATTGGAAATCCCAGTCCACGGACGGCGGGCTACAAACACGACCTCTCGTGGGGTCCTGGGTTGGTATGACCAGCCCGGCGTCCCAGAGCTGTGCGGTTATGTCTCATGCCAAGTATCCGCCGCTCAAGATTTATGATATGCTTCTCCTGACGGTGGAAGCCACCCACTTGCCTCCTGCCCGACATGTTTAGCTTTATGGAGAAGACTTGGGCTTGGGCGCTGGAGCTCGAGGAGGCAGGAGGGCAAAGAAGGAAGAAGGCGGTAAAATGGGGAAATCTTATCCCTTGTAGAGGCGACGATTTAAAGCGTAAGCGCCCCCACTTGCTCGCTGGGAATCGCCATTCCCAAGCCGCCGCGATTGATGATGTGGTGGGATTACCCAGAACCGTATTGATGAGAATCCCGTGATAAAGGGACACGATCTCTGCTTTGACAAGACGTGTCAAGGAAACCGCCTCGCAATATGCGCTGTGGCTGGTTGGGGGAAAACGGTTCAAATAATGACCCGACCGTAATGACACGTCGTGTTGCCTAAAAAGTTGTCAGCAGATTGCATTTGTGAAATACCATTCTCTCTACGGCGGCATGTGAAGACCATTTTGTGGATCCGGACACGGTTCAAGTGTTCGATAATTATTTTGGAGTACTCGGAGAAGGAACCCGCCCTGCAATGTCGAAGACAAGACTGCGCGCCGGACTCATCGTCATTGAAGCCTGGTTCAGGGGCTACTGAGGGAGTCCTGGATTAGGGGGTATCCGGACAGCCGGACTACATACATCGTCCGTACTATTGAAGCATGAAGATACAAGGCTCAAGACTTCGTCCCGTGTCCGGATGGGACTTTCCTTGGCGTGGAAGGCAAGCTTGGCGATCCGGATATTGTATTTCCTTCCTTGTAACCGACTCCATGTAAACCCTAGCCCTCTCCGGTGTCTATATAAACCAGAGAGGATGGTCCTTAGAAGGCCGATCACAATTACAATCATACCATCATAGGCTAGCTTCTAGGGTTTAGCCTCTACGATCTCGTGGTAGATATACTCTTGTACTACCCATATCTTCAATATTAATCAAGCAGGAAGTAGGGTTTTACCTCCATCGAGAGGGCCGAACCTGGGTAAACATTGTGTCCCTTGCTCCCTGTTACCATCAGCCTAAGACGCACAGATCGGGACCCCCTACTCGAGATCCGCCGGTTTTGACACCGACAGTGGTGACCACAATCTCCTTCGTGGATCTCACGCAAAATTTCACGGCCTTCCTCAGGAGGCACACAGCGTTGAAACGCCCCTATCATACTGCAATGATGCAACTCTCCATTGATAATAGTCATGGACTTGGACCGCCGGATTATCTGCCTGGCCAAAGTCTCATCCTCTGGTAACTCGCCCCAGTTCATATACGCCACATAGGGAACTGTCGAATCCAGGATAACATGAAGAGCCGCCACCAACTGAGCTTCCGGATCAGGACTAGCCAAATCCTCTTTACCAGGGATCTTGACGGACGGATTATGCAGAATGTCGGTGTCAAAACCGGTGGATCTCGGGTAGGGGGTCCCGAAATGTGTGTCTAGGCGGATGGTAACAGGAGACAAGGGACACGATGTTTTTACCCAGGTTCGGGCCCTCTCGATGGAGGTAAAACCCTACTCCTGCTTGATTAATATTGATGATATGGGTAGTACAAGAGTAGATCTACCACGAGACCGTAGAGGCTAAACCCTAGAAGCTAGCCTATGGTATGATTGTTGTTTTTCCATGACTAAAACCCTCCGGTTTATATAGACAACGGAGAGGGCTAGGGTTACAGAGTCGGTTACAATGGGAGGAGATCTACATATCCAGATCACCAAGCTTGCCTTCCACGCCAAGGAAAGTCCCATACTGACACGGACGAAGTCTTCAATCTTGTATCTTCATAGTCCAGAGTCCGCCAAATGTTATAGTCCGCCATCCGGACACCCCTAATCCAGACTCCTCAAGAGCTCCCTAACCAGGCTTCAATGACGACGTAGTCCGACGCGCAGATTGTCATCGGCATTGCTAGGCGGCTCTCCTCCGAATACTTCATAGAAGATTTTGAACACAAGGATAGTGTCCGCTCGCAAAATAAGTTCCACATACCGTGAGAGAGAATAATATTTACACAAATCTAATCACGACGATTCCGCAGCGGACATCACGCCACGCCAAGCCTTTATTCGAATCGTTTTTACTTTCCCAGCTCAGCGCACTTAGCAAGGCAGTTTGCTTGGCACGTCTTGTCGAAGCAGAGATTGTGTCCCCTTATTCCGGAATTCTCATCAATACGGGCGCAGTAATTCCAACCACGCCATTAATCATGGCGCTTTGGGAGATAAGCGAAGTTATACCAGGCTGGTGGGGGCACATATTTTCGCCCCGCCATATAAGGGATAAGGATCCACCTTTCTCATCTACGCCTTCTTCCTCCTTTGCTTATCCATTTTCACAAGACTGGAGCTCCAATACCAAGTCCACACATCCCACCTCAACCCTCTCCAAGAATGTCCGGAGCGGGAGGCAAGTGGATGGTCTCCTTCACACGGAGGGACACATCAAGAAGTCGAGGGAGGCCGGATACTTGTCTAACGACATCGCAAGACCGCTCCCTGCACAAGGGGCAGCTCATCCCCACCCCTGTGCCCCATGAGAGGGTGGTGTTCCTCACCCATTTCCTCCATGGACTAGGTTTCCCACTTCACTCATTTGTCCGGGGCTCATGTTATACTACGGCCTGGATTTCCATGATCTAGCCTCAACTTCATCCTCAACATATCGGCGCTTATCGTCATGTGCAGGCCTTGTTCGCATCAAGCCCCACTTCGCTTATGGTCAAGACCTCAATGTCAAGTCAAGGTAGTGGGCGGCCAGCAAGCGAGTGCAGAGGCGCCATGGTGGGCAAGATGCCCAACGTTACATGGCTCGAGGGCTCCTTCGTGGAGACCATAAAGGTGGCAATCGGGTGGTTCTACATCACCGAAGTCGCGGACCTCTGAATGGGCAGCGCCCCCAATTCGATCCGCATCCCCACACGGCTCACCTCCGGAAATAGAAGGGCCCGTCGTGGGGTAATTCAAGAGCGGACCGACTCCAAACTCGCGCCAAGACCGTGGTTAAACTCACAACGAGTCCAGTCATGCTCATCCACCGGATCCTCTCGTGTCAACGACGGCTTTTAACTTGTGGGAGTTCAACCCGCCCAACACCAAACTCGACCAGCTCTTTGACACAACGCACGAGGATGCCTCGAAGGTACTATTCAAGGGCGCCGAGGTTCCCTCCCATCATCGAGGATCGCGGATTCGCGCTGCGCCAAGCCAGCATAGTAAGCTTATTTTACCCCTTACGAGATACTTGTTTTTCATAGTTTGACTCTATGCGGATCTAAGCTCCTGCCTTTTGACAGAATGGCAGAAGAAGACCAACAGATCGACTGCTCGCCTTGTTCAAGACTCCAGCCGGACGCCCGCTGACGGGCTGCTGGTTCCACACCTTACGAGTGCTAGAGAAGAAGGCCAAGAAGAAGGCCACAGAACTCGAAGAGTTCCCGGCGCCGACGGTGTCGGATTCATCGTCCGATGACTCCAAGGCGCACTCCTCCCATGAAGACGAGGAGGAGGAAGAATAGGCCTCCCCCTCCAGCGAGGGAGGATGAAAAGGAAGGCCCTCTAACCGGGGGCGGAGGGTCCTAGAAGGAAGGACCCTTCCTCCGACTATTTCCACCAACGCCGACGACGGGCGAAGAGGAGGGCCATCCAGGCCAAGCCCTCGCAAAATCGTAAGTATCCGGATACCGTAATAACTCATGGCGCCTTTATTGCACAAGCATCTCTCGACGCCCAATATAATCATGCAAGACGCCTGCCCCAGCTCGACGCTTCATCGAGCGGATCCCTGGATTAGTCGGATGTGAATAGCCTTTCACTTCTGACTGCTACCTCCCCTCATCCTACGGACGATGCCGAGGTGGAGTCCCAAAAGGGTCCAAGCCAGAGAAGGTGGTCTCGAGGCGCCGCAAGGCGACCTCCCTGACTCCAAAGCAAAGGGATAAAACCCCAAGGGCTCCAAGTCCGCCCCGGGCCGGACACCGCACTAGAACCTTCAACGGTTCTCGAATCCGCAGCGGCCCCTAGTAAGAAGGGCAAGTTTACGACACCGTGACCTCCGCCCAACCGGGGCACGGATAATTTGGCTGGAGGTGCTTAACGGCGCCCATCGATGAGGAGCACCGCACTATTATGAGTGCGGTGATCCGAAGGTTCAATCCGCCAAGAGCGGGCTATCAAGCCTCGTGCAGCCTTCTAACGGGCTTTGATGTATGTATTTAAGATATGTAAAATATTACCAAGACAGACAGCTTGTAATAGCCTCGGGCTTATTAGGGATGATAGACTACTCATATCAATAAGGAATTCTTCTTTTCCCGGATCCCATTCGACGTAACTCCAAAGTTAAGCGTGCTCGCTTGGAGTAGTTTCGTGGATGGGTGACCGACCGAAGTTGTTCCGGTGCGCACGAGTGAGGACAAAGTGCGCAGAAAAGACTAGTATTGATCTGTGGGGCTGTCTAGATCCCGCCGGAGTAACGACCACCGCGGGTGTGTCTGGGCGCTATAAGTTGGTATCGAGCCGACTTCGCTGGTTACACGGATGGTTGCGACAGGTGCGCGGGTCATGTTGTTCATGACGCTTAGACCATTATGGCACGCGCATGGCACATGTACCGGACTCGATGCACGTACGGTTGTGCCAAGAGGGAACGCTCGTGGGTCCCGACGAGGACGCGGTTCCTCCGAGGGGGTGTATGTAATAGCCTCGCTTATTAGGGATGATAGACTACTCATATCAATAAGGAATTCTTCTTTCCGGGATCCCATTCGACAGTAACTCCAAAGTTAAGCGCGGCTCAGCTTGGAGTAGTTTCAGGATGGTGACCGACCGAAGTTGCTTCCCTGCGCACGAGTGAGGACAAAGTGCGCAGAAAAGACTAGTATTGATCTGGGGCTACCTAGATCCCGCCAGAGTAACGACCACCGGCGGGTGTGTCCGGGCGCTATAATAGTAGCCCCGATGCTCAGCTTTGGTGTTCGGAAAGAAAAGCTAAATGGGGATCAAAAGATATACGCAGGAGTCTAACATAAGTATGTCAATATGGGAATGCAGGTTGCATCGCTGACCTCTCCAAGACCGATCATGGAGGTCGATGCATTGAAGTAGAGCCTCGAAAGGTCCGAGAACGAGCTCGGCCTTGCCAAGAAGCGGCTCAAGACAAGGAAGGTAAGTAATACCTTATGTAAGTATATAAAAAGATGTGGTTGCAAAAATGACAGACTAACATGAGTATTACAGGGCCACAACCGAGGTGGTGACCTCAAGGAAGCGCCTGTCCAAGGTCAAGACAAGGCGGCCGTGGAGCGACCGAGCGAGAAAAGCAGGAGGCGCTGGGTGGCGGAGGTACAGCAAGAGCTCCAGTGCCTCCCGGAAAAACACGAGAGTTTGAGCTTGACTCAAAGACTCGAGAGTCCGAAGTCGCTTGGCGCTTGAGAGCGCTAAATCCGCCAAGGTCAAGCCCAAAAAGCCCTCCAGAAATTGAGGCGATGAAGAAGATAGCGGCGGTAAGGCATTCTTTATGCAAAGCAAGCACGCTAAAGTGAATTACTTGTTACTTACCCGAGTCCGAGCTCTCCAGAGCATTTGCATATCTTCCCCAGCAGTGTCCGATGTTGCCGCATTCTACCGGGCCGAGGAGGGAGCTCGACCGAGAAGGTGTTCTCGTCCCAAGATGTTGAGGCCGACACCGGCAGTTTTTGAGCGACCAAATGGGCAAGCAGCTGGTCGAGCTCCATAAGGTGGCCGAACAGGCCATGAAGGGTCTCTATAGTCCGGCTGTGGCCTCGAGAAGCCATGCCTGGAGCTACTCGGGTTGGTGAGGCGGCCGTGGATGCCTCGCCCATGGCTTGAAGTCATCAAGCGCCCAGAGTGCATCAAGGTGCCCAGAGGCCCTTGCCCTGCAAGCTAAATTGCACTGGGAAAGATGGACGCTGAGAAGCTTGTGACGGATGGACCACCGCCGGGCAAGGAGCATCGCAAGCCCGAGATGTATTATGAGGGCGTCCTGAAGGGTGCCCGCCTTATAGCGGATGAATGCTCCAAAGATGTAATTTTTGAGTAAACTCGCATTTGTGATCCTGTACGCTGAAAAATTGTTCATATGCGCTAAGCAACGCTTTTGAATTTAAAATATTACTGTCGGTGTCAAAACCGGCGGATCTCGGGTAGGGGGTCCCGAACTGTGCGTCTAGGCGGATGGTAATAGGAGACAAGGGACACGATGTTTTTACCCAGGTTCGGGCCCTCTCGATGGAGGTAATACCCTCCTCCTGCTTGATTAATAATTGATGATATGGGTAGTACAAGAGTAGATCTACCACGAGATCGAGGAGGCTAAACCCTAGAAGCTAGCCTATGGTATGATTGTTGTTCGTCCTACGGACTAAAACCCTCCGGCTTATATAGACACCGATAGGGTTAGGTTACACAGAGTCGCTTATAATGGTAGGAGATCTACATATCCAGACGCCAAGCTTGCCTTCCACGCCAAGGAAAGTCCCATCCGACATGGGACTAAGTCTTCAATCTTGTATCTTCATGGTTTAGAGTCCGCCAAAGATGATAGTTCGCTATCCCGACACTTCTAGTCCAGACTCCTCAAGAGTCCCCGAACCAGGCTTCAATGATGACGAAGTCCGCGCAAGATATTGTCTTCGCATTGCAAGGCAGGTTCTTCCTCCAATACTTCATAGAAGGTTTTGAACACAAGGATAGTGTCCGCTCGCAAAACAAGTTCCACATACCACCGAGAGAGAATAATTTTGCATAGATCTGTCGACGATTTCAAGGGCGTGACATCACACCACGCCAAGCTTTTTATACGAATCGTTTTTTATCGCTCCACCTTAGCTGCTTAGCCAGCGGGTTTCTTTGGCACGCCTTATCAAAGCATAGATCGTGCCCTTATTCCGGATTCTCATCAACACGGACGTGGGTAACCCATCCGCCGCCATTGATTACAGCTTGGGAGATAAGCTTAGTTTTACCAGTCTGGTGGGGACGATAGCTTCGTCTCATCCATATAAGGGATAAGGATCCACCTTTTCACCCACGCCTTCTTCCTCCTTTGCTTATCCATTTCACAAGACTCGAGATCCAACGCCTAAGTCCGCACATCCCACCTCAACCTTCTCCAACTATGTCCGGAGCGGAGGGTGGATGGCCTCCTCCGCCACGGAGGGGCACATCACAAAGCTCTGGAGGCTGGATACTTGTCCGCGACATCGCGGTCGGCCCCCCAACAAGGGGCAGCTCTTCCCACTCCCAGTGCCCCATGAGAGGGTGGTGTTCTCACCCACTTCCTCCGCTGGACTGGGTTTTCCACTTCACCCATTTGTCCGGGGCTCATGTTCTACTACGGCCTGGATTTCCATGATCTGGCCCCAAACTTCATCCTCAATATCTCGACGCTTATCGTCAGGTGCGAGGCTTTCCTCTCGTGATCCAACCCCACTTCGCTTATGGTTGAAGACCTTTAGCATCGTCAAGATAGTGGGCGGCCGCCAAGCGGAGTGCGGAGGCGCCATGGTTGGCAAGATGGCCAAAGTCCTATGGCTCGAGGGCTCCTTTGTGGAGACCATAAAGGTGGCAATCGGGTGGTTCTACATCACCGAGCCGCGACTCTCAATGGGCGGCGCCCCCGATTCCAATCTGGCTTCCCACATGGCTCTCATCATGGAAAGAGACGGGCCCGACGTGGGGAATTCGATGAGCTGTCCGACTCAAAACCTGCGTCTCAAACCTGGTGGACAAGAATCTTAGGCTTGTCAACGTAATCAGTGTGATGCTCATCCGCCGGATTCTCCCATGCCAACAACGGCCTTCAAATTGTGGGAGTTCGATCCGCACAGCACTCAACTCTAAAAGGCTCTTCGACACTACGCATTTAAGATGCCCGAAGGTGCTGTTCAAGGACGCCGAGGTTCTACATCCGCCATCAAGATCGCGATTCAGCTCGCAGCCAAGCCAGCGAGGTGAGTTATTTTACCCTTTATGGGACTCTTTTTCATAGTTTGACTCTATGCGGGATCTAAAACTCCCTAACCTTTAACAGATCTGGTCAAGACGCCCGGACAGTTAACCGTCCGCCCTTTGCCGAAGACTCCAGCCGGACGCCCGATTGACGGGAAGGCCGGCCCGTACCTCATGTGGTGCCGAGAAGAAGGCCAAGAAGGAGGCCACAGGAACTCGAAGAGCTCCCGCGCCAGTGCTGCTGGACTCACCGCCCGACAACTCGAGGCGGAATCCTCCTCCGAGGAAGAGGAGGAGGAAGAAGCCTCTCCCAGCCGGGGAGAGAAGAAAAGGAAGGCCGCCTAACCGGGAGGCCGGAGGGTCCAAGAAGGAAGGACCTTCATCCGGACTTCTCCACCAACGCCGACAACGACGAGGAGGAGGGCCAACAAGGGCTAAGCCTCGGGCGAGATCGTAAGTGTCCGGATGCCCATGGTTTTTATTCATTGCATAGTGTTCTCTAATGCCGAACAATCATGCAGCCCGCCTAAGGGCGAAGCTCGCCGCCTTGCCGAGCGGGTCCCCGAGTTCGCCGGAAATGGAGAGTACTTCACTCCGCCGCCTCCTCACCTCACGCAGACGACGCCGAGGTGGGGCCCCAAGGGGGCCTGGTCAAGAGGAGGTGGCGCAGGAGGCGCCGCAAGGAAACCCTCTGACTCAGAGAGCGGGGGGCGAGACCTCAGGCTCTAAGCCCGACCTCGTCCCGATTCCATACCGAACCTTCAGCCGTTCAAGTCCGCAAGCGGCCCTTCATAGGAAGGGAAGACGCCGTGTCCTCCGGCCCAACCGAGGCACCGGATAGCTTATTGAGGCGCTTAACAGCGCTCCATCAAGGAGGAGCATCGACCGCTATGAGTGTGGTGATCCGTAAAGTTCAGTCCGCCAAGAGCGGGCCGATGAAGCCTGCATCAGCCTTCTAACAAAGCTTTGAGGTAAGTTTAGAATATGTAAAAATATTACCACATAGACAGTAGCCCCTGATGCTTAGTTCGGTGTTCGGAAAGAAAAGCCAGACTAAGGATCTAAAAAGATATACGCAGGAGTCTAACATAAGTATGTCAATATGGGAATGCAGGTTGCGCTTCTAACCTCTGCCGCACTGACTGCGGAGGTCAATGCATTGAAGCAGAGCCTCGAGCAGTCCGAGAACGAGCTCGGCCTTGCCAAGAAGCAGCTCGAGGACAAGGAAGGTAAGTAATACCGTATTAAAGAAATACCTTATAGAAAGGATTTGGTTGCAAAAAATAACAGGAATAACATGGTACTGCAGGGCCACGAGCGAGGTGGCGACTCAAGGAGGCGGTGTCCGCGGTCAAAATGAAGCGGCCAAGGAGCGCACCGAGCGAGAGAAGGGGAGGCGAGCTGGCGGAGGTGCGGCAAGAGCTCCAGCTCTCATGGAAAAACACGAGGGTTTGGAGCGTGACTCAAGACCCGAGAGTCCGAGCTTGCTTCGCTCTTGAGAGTGCCAAAGTTGCTAAGGCCGAGGCCCAAAAGCCCTCTAGGAGATTGAGGCAATAAAGAAGATAGCAAGGGTAAGGCATTCTTTATGCAAAGCAAGAATGTGAAAGTGAATTACCTATTACTTACCCGGATTCGAGCTCTCCAGAGCATTCGCAGATCTGCCCCAGAGTGTGTCCGATGCTGCCGATTCTACCGCCGCCAAGGAGGGGAGCTCGACGGAGAAGGTGTTCTCGTCTCAATATGCCGAGGCCGACATCCGGTGTTCTAAGCGACCAGCTGAAGCAGCTGGTCGAGCTCACAAGGTCGCCGAACAGGCCATGAGGGCCTCATAGTTCGGCCGTGGCCATTGGAAGCCATGCCGGGAGCTACTTTGGGCTAGTGGGGGCTGGTGGACGCTCGTCCATGGATTGAAGTCATCAAGCGCCCGCTCTGCATTGAAGGTGCCTGCCGGGCCCTTGCCCATGCTAAAGTGCACTGGGCAAGCTGGATGCGGAGAAGCTTGTGACGGACGGGCCACCAAGGGCAAGGAGCATCGTGACGCCCGAATGTACTATGAGGGCCTCTCAAGGGTGCCCGCCAGATAGCGGATGAGTGCTCCAAAGATGTAATTTTGAATAGACTCGCATTTGTTATCCTCGTACGCTGAAAACTTGTTCATATGCGCTAAGCAACGCTTGTTAATTTAAAATATTACCTTTCAGGCGGCCGCTTATCAAATTTGAGAGATGGCAAGTCGTTGGCTTCAGCCCCCATGCCACGAAAGTGCCGGGTGTTCGATAAACTTGAGCGCCTTGTTCCCATTCTTGGGTCCATCGAGGAGGCGCCAACGAACGAACAAGGCAACCGGACTTATAATGCTTGAACACTCTCACTTAGCCATAGAATTTATAATTTTAAATTTCGCGAAGCCCCTAGTATTCGAAGACCGAAGTTCGGGCGCTTATCCACGCCTTTGGCCGGACAATGCCGTTCCTCGCCTAAGCGGCATAAGTCTTTAGGGACCAAAAACCTCTCGAACAGCGATCGCTCTCGCCTCTATCATGACGGTCAGTTTTAGCTTTTCCACCGAGGTGCTCAACCCAGCTCAACCGGGCACAATCGCAGTTGGTTCTCCTAGTGCTACCTTAGCCGATATAACGGAACGAAGGTACCAAAACATAGGAGCCGGGCAAACCCAACTATTGACCCAAGACATGATTCGAGCCGATGCATATAATGCTATAAGTTCGGGTGCCGACTTGTGAAAGTGTTCGGACTTATCACACCATAATTTTGGGGTACTTAAGCCCCGGTGTATTGGCCGCACTAAAGTGTACGGGTGCAACATGTCATGAAATGAACATATATAGATAAAGAAAGGAGTGCAATAATAGGCAAAAGCTATGTATTGTTTATTCAAAAGGTACTGCAATGAAAGCGTAACGATACAAATAGTGCGATAAGCAAGGGATGGGACTATTTAATATGTCCCTCTAGGGTAAGCTGCGGATGGTATGTAAAACAGGTATAATGCTCGTAATAGAGACCACCGAACACTCGACGAGCTTTCGCTTCCTCGGCTGTTGCATCGTGAGTTCGGCGATTCTAGTGCCGGACAGGACTTCTCGGAAAACGGAGTCCCGAAAGTAAGAAAAAGAAGAAAGAAAAGAATGACACAATTGGGAGTCCCTAGTGCGGTTGAGCCGCATTCTGGCGTGCGTGGTCGTGCCCCTCCCTTATGCCCATGGTATCTCCAGAGCGTAGTTATGTACGCAGTAGTAATCGCTTCGCAATTTCGCGAGGGCTGGGGTTAGCCGGATTGCTACGCTGTGCTTGATCGTGCCAGCGGTCTTGTTGTAGGTTACTCCGGCGCGCTTTGATAGTGTCCGGACGCTTAGTGGCCGGACTCAAGAATTGCTGTGAGAGGCTGCTTTGCACCTCCGCCCGAGGGCCGCTGTGTGCTCCTCCGCTCGAGAGAGCGCTCGTGTTTCCATTGACCGTGATTACCTCGAGGGCTGGCATCTTGAGCTTGAGGTATGCGTGAAGCGGCACCGCATTGAACTTTGCAATGCGGTTCGTCCGAGCAAAGGCGTGATAGCCGCGCAGAACGGGACTATGTCAAGATTAACTCTTCGCTTCGAAGTTATCCGGGATCCAAGACCACTTCGAGTGTAATCGAGCCTGCATAATTGGCCTCTACACCTGGTATGACGCCTTTAAAGGTCGCCTTTGTGGGTTTAATCTTGAGGGTCTATGCCCATTTTGCACATCAGATCCTCGATAAAGCAGGTTCAGGTTGCTACCGCCGCCCATCAAGACTCTAGTGAGGTGAAACCCAATAATTGGGTCAAGAACCAATGCGGCGAAACCGCCGTGACGGATGCTAGTGGGTGGTCCTTCGATCAAGGTGATCGGGCAGAAGACCATGGGTTGAACTTCGGGCGATGGCTCCATCGCATATACGCCCTTTAGTGCACGCTCCGCCCCTTTGGGTATATGGGTTATGATATCATGTTCACCGTCCGCACTTGTGTGGGAAAGCCCTTCGTCCTCTATTGTTCGGGCGGCCGGGCTCTTCCTCGCCATCGCTATGCAGCCCCTTGTCATTGAGTTCGCACTTAGCTTGCTCACTTGCTTGAACACCCAACAATCCTCGCTGGTGTGGTTGGCTGGCTTTTTCGGGGTGCCATGTATCCGCACAAGCGATCGAGTATTCGGTCCAAGTTGACGGGCCCGGGTATTTCTTTTGAATGGCTTCTTCCGCTGACCGGTTTAGAGCTCTGAATCCGCATTGACGGGCCGATCTTCAGCATTATTGCCGCTGATGCGGCGCTTGTTCTTATTATGACGCGACCTGCCATTGCTGTCCTTGGTATCCAAACTATCGTGGTGTTTGGCCAAGTTGTTGCTTCGAGCTAGCTAGCTGTCCTCTCCCGCAAAAGCGGGTCATGAGTGTTGTGAGGGCTGCCATGGATTTCGCTTTTCCTGTCCTAGGTGCCGGGCAAGCCACTCGTCATGATGTTATGTTTGAAGGCTGCAAGGGCCTCGTGATCCCGGATACCAATGATTTGATTTTTTCTTTGTTAGGAACCGTGTCCAGAATTGTCCGCCGATTCTTTCGGCTGCTGAATTATATGTCTAAGGTCATCGGCGTCGTGGTCGCACATATGTGCCCGGAAGTTATCAAGGAATGCGGCTTCCGTGTCCTCCCAACAACCAATTGATTCTCGCCGGCAAGCTGTTGAGCCAATGCCGAGCTGGTCCTTTAAGCTTGAGTGGGAGGTATTTGATGGCATGTAGATCATCACCGCGAGCCATGTGGATATGGAGGAGATAGTCCTCGATCCAGACCGCTGGATCTGTGGTACCATCGTATGATTCGATGTTTACGGGTTTGAAGCCCTCAGGGATTTGATGATCCATTACTTCATCTGTGAAGCATAGTGGGTGTGCGGCGCCTCTGTATTGGGCTATGTCACGACGTAGCTCATATGAGCTTTGTCTACTGTTATCATCACGTGTCGTGGGGCGCCCACGCGATCCGTAGATCGATCTTGTATGTTTTGCCTTATCCTCCAATATATCTCGCAAGTCCAGCGCGTTTTCCCGTGCCTTGGTACTTTTTGAGCGGCGCCGGGTGCGGCTTGAGCGGAGGGCCGAGAGGCTTCTCTCGTCATGCCACGGAGTGGCCGGTCTGCCACTTCATGCGCTGGTGATGTAGGTTTGGGTGCTGCTTCCTCTAATTGGGGTAGCAGCCTGCGTTTGGGGTATCTCTTGGAGGGGCGTTCGAGTTCATACTCTTCAGCTGCAAGGACTTCAGTCCATCTGTCAGCTAGCAGGTCCTGGTCAGCTCTAAGCCGTTGCTGCTTTTTCTTGAGGCTACTTGCCGTGGCCATAAGCCTGCGCTTGAAACGCCCTGTTTGGCGGGATCCTCAGCACGACAAATTGGCTGTCGCCGAGGCTTGCCTCATCTTCGGAGGGAGGCGATAATTATTGTCCTCGACCTTCTTTTCTTCGCAGACCGTCGGCGGACTTGCTTCTCCATCCTTCGCTACCGAGTCCCGCTGGAGGGGTTGTCTTTGGCACCGTCCGGGTGTTATTGTCTCCGTGCGGAATCACCGCTTTACCGTGGTGGATTTAGAACGCGCGCCCGACGCCGGCGCTTGGGTTGTTTCTTGAGGGCTCATCCACCGCTGCTCCATCGCCATTCCCATCTTTTGGGATGTCCACCATGTATATGTCGATGACGAGGTGGCCTTCCAAAGCCCCTGTAGGCGCTGGGTCTTGGTCGCCTCCGCATCGCCGCCCATACCGCCAATGTCTTGAGTCAAGTCGAGCATGTCGGTTAAATCGCCGATAGTGGCTACAAAGTGGGTGGTGGGTGGGCGTTGAATTTCTTCGTCGTTCGCGATCCCAACCTTCCCGTCTGTAGTCCGCCAGGCTCTCCGGATAAAGAGAGAGACTTTAGTGATTTCAGGATATCGCCAAAGGGCGAAAAGTGAAAGATGTCCGCGCAATGAACTCCATGACCAGCGCCCAATCGGATTCGATTGGCAGGGGCGGCGAGGGTTCGAGTCCAAGAAGAGTCCGCACCTTGAGTCACGAAGCCGCAGGACAGGGAGGGTGTTCGCCCGATCGCCAGAGATTTCAGCCCCCGGCGGTGTCCAACCAACCGCCCTCGTCGGCGAATACGGCCCGGATTAAGGGTCGGAGCGGATGCTGGTGCGGCCTCCAGGGCACTGTTCGGCGGCAGAGCTAGATCATACCCATCGAGACAGTGTGGCACGCTCGATTGTGGCTCGAATCCGTCGAATATCAAGTCTCCGCGGACATCGGACGTATAGTTCATACTTCCAAATCTGACCAGATGGCCTAGCGAATTGGCCCGCAGTGCAAAGCCGCCGAATACGAAGATCTGTCCGGGGAGAAAAGTCTCACCCTGGACCGCGCTGTTGTTGATGATCGAAGGAGCCATCGGGCCTATAGGTGACGCATACAGAGGAACTCTCAATGAAAGCACCAATGTCGTGTCAAAACCGCGGATCTCGGTAGGGGGTCCCGAACTGTGCGTGTAGGCGGATGGTAACAGGAGACAAGGGACACAATGTTTTTACCCAGGTTCAGGCCCTCTTGATGGAGGTAATACCCTACTCCTGCTTGATTAATATTGATGATATGGGTAGTACAAGAGTAGATCTACCACGAGATCGAGGAGGCTAAACCCTAGAAGCTAGCCTATGGTATGATTGTTGTTCGTCCTACGGACTAAAACCCTCCGGTTTATATAGACATCGGATAGGGTTAGTGTCGTGGTTTTGTCACGGCAGATGTCCTCATGAAAGGACTTAGTCGCGGAGCCATCGATACGGGTTAACTTAGAGGGGTTAAAGCGGACGCAAAGACACGAGAGTTATACTAGTTCGGCCCCTTCGATGAAGGTAAAAGCCTACGTCTAGTTTGTGATGGGATTGATGTGGTCTCGATGACTAGGGAGCAAACAGCTTCGCCTAGACCTCGAGTTGTTGTTGTCTGTCCCTAAGCCGCCGCCGGGTCGCCCCCTTATATACATGGGTTGACGCCCGGCTGGTCTACAGAGTCCCGAGGCAGACTCGTACAAGTCTCTCCTTCCCTATCTTACAACACAAGTTACATGACTATGGCGGTTTTACCATTATGGGCCCTAATCCGCCTTTGGGCTCCGGGCCTCTAAGTTTCATGGTAAAGCGCCATCTTCTGAGTCTTTGTGGGCTTCAATATATGCTGATGGTGAACCGGCCCCTCCTGGGAGGTTTACACTCAGTAGTTACATCCCCAACATTAGGCCCCAGATTGATTTGAACCTGTTCATGTCAATCTTCAACACTTTAGAAAAACTCTGTGAACATCTTCCTTCATTTCTCGTAAACCGCTTGTTAAACCGCCATGACGTCATTCTATGGACACAGCAACAGATCATCTTGACGTCATCTCTATAAAAAAACAAAATAACAAGATTCCCTTCATCGAATATTATCCCGGAAATCGAGGCGACAGCTGCGCCATCTGCCGCTTTCAGCTCCTCGATTCTCGCGCCTGTCAATTACTCTCTGCCTTATTATAAATAGACCTGAGGGCCCTTTCTTTTCTTCCCCTTCGTATTTCTTCTTCCTCGCGGCGCCCAGCTCAAGCTCTGCCGTGCGCCGACCTTCGAACGCTGCATCAACAAAGGCCGCTGCATCAACCTGGTAGTACCAGAGATCCTCGGTGTCCCTCCGCTAGCCTGCGCATCCGGTAAGATTCTTCCTCATACCCCTAGATCTGTATCTTAGGTCTCCTGTTCTCATCTGCGTCCATAGGTGTTCATCCCTAGTTTATTCGTATTTGCTTCTGCCATAGCTTCTTTAATTCCACTGTAGCATACATCTTGTGCGGTAGCTGCTCCGCATTCAGTTTAGCACTTAGTAGATCTTCCTTCTTGTTCAGAATCCCTTGATAGAATGCACGAACTTCTCTGCCCTATTTAAAGCCTTTATAGATCGCATAAAATTTTTCTTACTGAATCTTTGGTAGATCCAAATTAATTCCATCCATGTGCGAAACATGTTTCTGTCAACACTTAGCAGATTTTTCAGCTCTGTCCCTTCTGCCTAAGGGCGGTTTAATTTGTGATAGCTAATCCGCCATACATCATTAGTCCTCACTTAAACCGGCAACTGAAACTGAATGGCAATCTGCTGGTTTAACACTGAATAATATGCATAAACCGTTAACTGTAAACCGGCCTTTACTTTTCCTTTCACAGTTTTTCTTCCGTAATGGCCAAATAATTCTCTGCCTGCAATTGGGTTTCGTCCAAGATCACTGAGACACAAATCAATGGATATGTCACCACTGGCGCTTTAGCATCCAAAAGTGTCCTTCATTGGCGTGTTCCGGATTCTGAATGCCCTCCTGAACCTCAAGAGGGAGAAGTGATTGTATTTATGCAACACTTAGACCGGGGATTCAGCCCGCCCGAATCAAAAAATTTCCGGGATGTCCTCGCAAGCTTCCAACTCAATCCACAAGATATTGGTCCGAACTCTGTGTCCAATATATGCAACTTTCAAGTCTTCTGCGAAGTCTATCTTCAAGAAGAACCAACTGTGGAGTTATTCCGAGATTTCTTTCATTTGAACCGCCGTACAGAGTTTTCGGATGGTCCTAACACAGAACTTGTTGGCATTTCAATCCAAAAAAGGAAAGAAGTGGACTTTCCTCACGCCAAACATCATAGCCATCCGAAAGATTGGAATCAAACCTGGTTCTATTGCCGGAATACTGCTCCTAACGGAGAAAATCCCTTGCCGGGTTATCGCCCTCACCGGCTTAGCAACAATCACCCATTGCCTTCGCGCTTGACTGCCGCAGAACGGAAGAACTTTGCACCCCAAATTATCAAGCTCCGGGCTCTAATGGCCAATGGCTTAACTGGTATTGACCTTGTCCGCTGTTGGGTTTCTTGGGGCATCTTGCCATTAAGCCGCCGCCCCGGATTGATGCATGAATACACTGGTGACGTCAAAGACCCTCAACGACATCATGAGCTATCAATAACTGAGCTTGAAGTTGCCGAGACAGTGAAGAAAATGCTCGATGAACCGATCTCCGCGTGCAGCCAAACCGGTTGGCCCGTTCTGCGTCTCCAACAAACCGCCCATGTAAGGTTCCACTCATTGCTCTACTGATTTTGATTCCATATTGATTGTATTAACCCTTATTAATTCTCGGGCTAACAACTCCTTTTGAAACGAGCGAAACCGTCCGGGTTCCTCGTAAAGACCAAGACCACCAAGAAAGCTGGCAAGAGGAAAACCGCCGAGTCTTCTGAACCGCCGGAGGATGAAGAATCATATGTTGAGGTAGAGCTTGACTTACTTTGTTCCTTTTTGTCATTCATCTTATTGATAGTTACAATTCCCAGGATGACGCTGAGGCCAGCCATGCAGATCCTGTTGAGGTAATCCTTCTTTCTTCCGATTCTAATCTTGTACCGGTTAAAAGAATTCACCGCACAGTCCGGAAAGTGAAACAATCTCAATCTCGTGCTCATTTGAATCCAAAACTTTCTTTGAAGACACAGCAAACTGAAGAACGCCGTACGACCCGGCATAGCGGTCAACAAATTATGTCGTCCGGTTTAGCTGACACACCAACCCGGAAACGTCGTCCAGAGGTGACTTGTTCTCCTGAAAAGTGTTATCCTCTGAAAGGTTTCTTCCGATGTCCTCTCAATCCGTCTGACCCGAATTATCAGGCTTCTTCCAACTCGTCTGGCGGTTCATCAACCACTCAGCTGCCTCCTCTCAAATTTGCTGCTGGGTAAGCATATTAATCCTTCATTTGTTTTTTGCATTTGTCGGTTTATCATATTCTAACCCTTGATGTTGTAGCACCAAGGCTCGCCTTAGTAAGAAGGCCAAGACCCTCGACCCTACTGTGGATGTTGATCCGGAGAAGACTCCAGAGCATCATGGTGAAAATCCTGAAGTTGCTAAAAACAACTCTGCTGGGGTTAATCAAGATGACAATGCTAACCCGCCAGAGGTTGAACCGGATGTCCAAGTTGAGACGTCACATCCTCCCGCTCCACCGAGTCCCGCAGCAGTAACAACGGATTCGATCGCTGATCCGCCAAGCCCGGGTATGAAAGTGCCAAGCCCAGGAAAAATGCCAATCCGGCCAGCCCGACCAAAGATGACGATGTCGTAGTTACGGGCACCGCATATACCGCCCCTGGCAATTCGGTTGCTCTATCAAAACACAGCGCCAAGGAAGAGTTTACTGCCATGAGTAAAGGGAAGGAAAAAACTGATCTGTCAGCTTATGACAATTTCTCTGCCCAAGATCTTCACTCTAGCTTCCTGAACCGGCTTTACACAAGTCGTGATTTCGAAGCCGGTCTGGTAAATCTTATGAAGGAGCGCTATGATGTAAGGAGTTATGCCTCTCTTGTACCTTCATTGCGTAGTAGCCCCCAAGGGCCGGTTCAACTTAGTTTAGTTAAACCGGGACTTAATATAAAACTCAAAATTTTCAGACTTCATTGATGTAGCCTCCAAGGGCCGGTTCAACTTAGTATAATTAAACCGGATCAGAATTTATATCGCCGCAGCAGTAACATGTTCGAGCAAATAGCCATTAGCCCCAAGTGCCAAGTTGAATACCAGTATTGAGCTTGGGACTTTGTGATGAAACTACTAACGTGCTCCCTTTTTGTCACAGAGTGAGATACGCCAACAAACCTCCCAAATCAATGATCTTCATGCCAATCTGAAATCTCAACAAGCAGAAGCCTCCAAGGCCAAGGATGAGCTGAAAACCGCCTTGACTACTATGGAGCAGCTCAAGGAGTGGTTTAAATCCGAGCAGGCCAACTGGGATACTGAGAAAGCGGGGTTGCTAAAATGGGCGGAGGATGCTGAAGCAGCTCTTAAACCAGTGACGGAAGAGCTCACCGGATTAAATTACCAAATTAACGCCATGACCTCTGCAATATTTGGTAAGAAATGTTTCACCAAGGTTATGATTAATATTCCGTTTTGACATTTCCGCCGGTTTAACCTGAACTTTCTTAAACCGGTATAGGTAAGCGCATTGCTCATGTGGGCTCTGACATGCGGAAGAAACTCAAGGCCGCGTATACGCTAATTGAACAGCTGTATATCGGCACCCAGCGAGTTATTTGCGCCACCTCTTATGATAACACAGCTCCGTCATTGATCAAGGACACACTAGACCGGCTATCTATGATACCGGCACAGCTAGAAGAATTGAAACGATCCGCTGCCCGGGCTGGCACCTTATTGGCACTAACTCGCGCCAAAGCATGGATAGCTGACCTTGATCCGACTGACATAGCCAAAGGCTTCCCCAGTGCTCAAGAAAATGGCGAAGCATTTGATAATGATGCTCTCAAACGGGTAACAAGGGAGATGCGTCCTCTGGCGAGTCAACTGGCAGCAGAGGCCAACCTGACGGTTCACTGCTCCTTCTACCATGCAAACAACAGACGGGTTGAAGCTGTTATTCCGGAAGTGCAGAACCTTGTTCCACCAACCCGTAAGCACACTTATGCCCCTGACGTTGATCCGGCTGAGCTTATAAGTGAAGAGGCTGTCTTTCAGGCTTTAACCCGGATTGACTGGACCACCAATGACTTCCGGCCATTGGGTGGTGAGGAGGAAGAAGTTGAACCGACGCCAGACGACCCATCTTCTTCACGTCAACCCGGCCATGAAGCTTAATCCGTCAAGCCGGTTGATGCATCAGAAACTGCCTGTTATGACGCCATTCCAAATTTTGGGCCTCTGAATGCCTTGTAATAGGATAGCCATCACTTTTGTTTTAATATGCCTCCGTGCCCTAGTGCGGACTCCTTTGATTGAATGATCGAAACCTTCAATTTAAATTTCCTGCAGTCACAAAATCTTAAACCGCCCCAGCGGTCTGTGCCGCCAGTCGGTTTGTGACATTCATACATATATGAAATATGGAGGTATATAATCAAAATTTTGTGATACAAAATACCTGCCGTCGCTGAGCATGAAGTTGGTTTAGCCAATCTTGAAGCGGAGGTTGTATAAACCATTACCATCAAAGGAGAGAACAGCTCATGTGTTTATACTGCCGGTTTACCACGTACACCGTGCCGGGTTATAATAAGCCCCCTGTTACTCCATAATAGGATGTTAACAGAAAAAATATCAAACCGGTGAAATTATCACCGGATTAAAAAAATTTGACCGAATTCCATTAACTGACAGCTTTTGAAAACGGTTTAAGAATGTTGTCGGTTTAAGAAACGCAACAAAAATCAAATAACAGTTGACAAACATGGGAGCAAAGGCAATGATAAACCGTTTGCAAAAGATAACGTTGTACTGAGCCGATCAGATGGTGTTACCATGGTCGGACACGACCAAGCTCCCTATAAGGTGTAGCCATGGTTTGAGTCAGCCAGGTCCCCAACTGAAACCGTGGCATTATGCCAATCAAGTGGCGTGGCAATGGTTCGGTTCACCAAGCCCCAAGTGACTCTATGGCCTTAGGCCGATCAAAAGCGTGATGGTTCAGATTTGACCATGTCCCCAAGTGATCTGGTGGCTTTCGCCTATCAAAAGGTGTTGCATTGGTTGGACACGACCAAGCCCCAAGTGATATCATAAAGCTTTTTAGAAAGCAAACTCAAGGGGTAAACCGGAGGCTGCTTTAAGACGTAACAACTCCATGTAACCACGCATGATGTAATGTAGCAGATACCCGCTTAGCCGAGGATCCGGTTTATTGCTTTATTCATAATATATACATTGTCATAATATGTACATAAGTAGAGCCGATGGCTCGGTATAATAAGGTCAAGATGAGCTATGTTCCACGGCTGTTGGTCTCCTCTTCGACGTGCGTGAGTCTTTATGCTCTCGAACATCAATCGATAGTACGACCCGTTGTGCAGATTCTTGCTGACCACGTAAAGGTCCCTCCCAAGGTGGGGATAGCTTGTGCATATCTGTGCGGTCTTGAATGAGCCAAGCACCAAATCTCCTTCTTGAAAGGTTCGGTTCGACCCGCGACTATGATAACGACGAAGATCCTGGCTGGTAAATCGCCGAGCGAGCAGCTGCTATGTCTCGCTCTTCATCCGGCCGATCCAAAGCATCCCGTCAGTCTTGTCTCGTTATCCGCTTCAACATAGGCTGCCACACGAGGTGAGTCATGTCGGACATCGCTGGGAAGAACCGCCTCCGCTCCATAAACCATAAAGAACGGTGTGTATCCCATGGATCTGTTAGGTGTAGTATTTATACTCCATAACACAGACGGTAGCTCTTCTACCCAACAACCCGGCGCCCTGCGCAAAGGGACCATAAGCCGGGCTTGATGCCTCTCGGGATCTCTTGATTGGCTCTTTCCGCTTGACCATTGGACTGTGGGTGAGCTATCAAGAAACGCAAGCGGATGTGCTCACGTCGCAGAACTCCTTCATGGCACCTTTGGACAAATTGGTACCATTATACGTAATGATTGTGTGGAAAACCAAACCGAAAATCACCTTTTGATGAACTGAACCGCCGTGGCGCGTCACACTTGCTAATGTGTTACGCCTCTACCCACTTTGTAAATTTATCAACCGCCACCAACAGGTGTGTCTTTCTTGTCCTTGGACCTTTGAAAGGTCCAACCATATCCAGCCCCAAGTCGCAAACGCCAAGTAATTGGAATCATCCTCAATTCTTGGGCGGTACATGAGCACGCCTGGAAAACTTTTGGCAACCATCACATCGTCGACCAGATCTTCCGATCAAGCATGGGCAGTCAACCAATAGAAACCGTGGCGGAACGCTTTAGCCACCAAGGATTTTGAACCGGCGTGGTGACCACAGTCTCCTTCATGGATCTCACGCAATATTTCATAGCCTTCCTCAGGGGACACACAGCGTTGAAACGCCCCTGACACACTGCAATGATGCAACTCGCCATTAACAATGGTCATAGACTTAGACCGCCGAACTATCTGTCGGGCCAACGTATCATCTTCTGGTAACTCGCCCCGGTTCATGTACGCCAGATAAGGGAGCGTCCAATCCGGAGTGACGCGCAGAGCTGCCACCAATTGAGCCTCCAGATCAGGAATAGCCAAATCCGCTTCACCAGGGAGCTTGACTGACGGATTGTGCAGTACGTCGAGAAAAACATTGGGTGGGACCGGTTTGCCTTGAGAGCCCAACCGGCTCAAAGCGTCCGCCGCTTCATTTTTCCGGCGATCCACGTGGTCCACCTGATAGCCCTTGAAATGACCTGCGACAACATCCACCTCACGATGATATGCAGCCATGAGTGGGTCCTTGGAATCCCAAGTGCCAGACACCTGTTGAGCCACTAGGTCCGAGTCACCGAAGCACTTAACCCGTCTTAGATTCATCTCCTTAGCCATCCAAAGACCATGGAGCAAGGCTTCATACTCAGCTGCATTGTTAGTACAAGGGAACATTAAGCGGAGAACGAATAAAACTTGTCACCTCGCGGGGAAGTTAATATCGACTCCAGCCCCCGAGCCCTCCAACTGCTCGGATCCGTCAAAATGGATGGTCCAATATGTATGATCCGCTTTTCTTCAGCGCTTGTAACTCCGCTCAATCATTAATGAAATCCACAAGTGCTTGAGACTTCACTGCCGTCCGAGGTACATACTTCAAATCGTGCGGCCCAAGCTCTATAGCCCACTTGGCAATCCGCCGCCGCCTCCGGTTCGTATGATATCACCTAAGGGAGATGAACTGACCACCGTGATGGTATGCCCTTGAAATCTGCTTGACTTCCGCTTGCCATAAAAACTCCATACACCAGCTTCTGCCAATGCGGATATCTTTGCTTAGTTTCAATAAGCACCTCGCTGATATAATAAACCGGACGTTGAACCGGATGCTCCTTCCCGCCTCCTTCCGCTCTACCACAATGGCCACGCTTAATCGCTCTGGCGTTAGCGACAACATATAGCGACGGCTCCTTGTCGATGGGGGCGGCGAGTACAGCTGGTTGGCCAATTGCCGCTTTAAGTCCTCCAACGCTTCATCGTAATTTGGACTCGCATAAACTGATCTTTCTTCAAAGACATCGGTATAAAGGGATGGCCTTCTCTCCAAGGCGGCTAATAAACCGCTCAAGCAAGTAATCCGCCCACCAAACGCTGGACATCATTAATACACTTTGGCTTAGCCAGGGAGGTGATAGCCGTAATCTTCTCCGGATTAGCTTCAATCCCCCTGTTGGACACGAGAAATCCCAATAACTTGCCTGCCGGAACACCAAAAACACATTTGGCCGGGTTGAGCATCATCTTGTAAACCCGCAGGTTGTCAAAGGTTTCTTTTAAATCGTCAATCAGTGTTTCCTTCTTCCTTGACTTAACCACAATATCATCCACATAGGCATGCACATTACGGCCGATCTGTTTATGCAAGCAATTCTGTACACAACACTGATAAGTTGCTTGGGCGCTCTTGAGCCCAAAAGGCATAGACACATAGCAGAAGGCTCCAAAGGGAGTGATAAACTGTAACACCCCGGATACAACTTTCCATATTCGTAACTCCGACTCTTGCCCTTTCCGGAGATGTGATTTATTATTTCCTTCGTGGTTGGGTTTTGTCTGTTGTTTTGCATTTTTGTTTTTGTTATGCATTTCATCTCATGGCATCATCTGCATTTCATCCGCATGTTTTTCAAAACTTGCATCCGTTCGAGTTCGCCGCTTTCTCCGTTGTCCGTTCGAGTCGGATACACTTGCACGCGCCGCCGCACCTCCGAAATATTATTTTATTAGTGGCATAATAAATGTTCTCGAATGGGTTGCAACTTGTCATGCGGTCTTATTATAGTGTAGACAGGCCGCCTGCCAAGTTTAAATCGCATTCGAGTCCGTTTGATAGCCCAACTGTTAAACATAGCGGATCTTGTTGTTCCGGTACCTTCGCCGGACGTTTTCGGTCTCCGGAAACAGCTTGCCGGGCTGCATTTCTCTCTCTCTCCTATCAGTCCAGACCTCTCGTCACAGCCCACCAACCCTCCTCCTAGATCCCCTCGATCCGGAGCCGTCTGATGTCGATCCGAGGCTCCAAAACCCTCAAAACTCCCCAAACCCTAATCCTAGGCCTCCTCGCTATATATAGCAGCCCCCTTGTCATTTTGGGCCTTCTCCTCCTCCTCCTCGAAATCCGTGCCCCCAATCATCAGCGCCGCCGCCTCCTCCATTTCCGCACCCCCCCAGCCTCCTCTCGCCACTTGGCGCCACCGCACGGGCCAGCGCCGCCGTCCCCGCCGCCTTGAGCCACTCAAGCCCCGCCACGTCGCCTCCCCTGTATCCCCACTTCGCTGAACTGCGAAGCCAGATCCGCCCACAGCAGCCGGATCTCGCGCCGCCGCCTCAAGCGTGAGCCCGCAGCCCGAGCTCCCTTCCTCGCTGTTCGGATCGGAAGGAGCCCGATCCCGAGCTCCTCTGCGCCGCTCCCCTCGCCCGGCCACCGGAGCCGCCGCCGGCGACCTCCCGAGCCGACCCGTCCCTCTCCGCTCCCCGTCGGCTTCCTCCTCTCTCTCCTCGACCCGTCTCTCTCTCTCGCACAGGTCGCCATCCCGTCGCCGGAGGTAGCCAGTCGCCGCTCCCTCGCCGCCCGGCCTCGTCTGGCCAGATCCGCCGGGATCGACCGGATCCGCCACTGCGACCCCGCCGGACCCGATCTGCGGCGCCACCCTGCCTCGCCGCCATCCCTCCATCACGGAAGCGCCGCCGCAGCCTTCCCCGACCGTGCGGCGCAGGGCGCGACGCAAGAACCAAGACGCCCCGCTGTGGGCCTCCCGACCTCCGCGGCGAAGCGGCGCCCGGCCCAACGTGAGCGGCCTCCCGAGGCCCACTGCCTGCCCCTCCAGCGCCTCCTTCCGGCCTGCCGGGCCTCTCCACCGACCGGCCCATGAGGCCTGGTGAGCAGCCCCGCCCCCGTGCACTGTTGGCCCAGCCAGTTTCGGCCCGTGGTGTTTTTTTTCCCTGCGCTGCGATTTGTCTATTATTCCAGTAGATTACTATTTTGCAGAAAAACCCTCCATGTTCATGCATCAATAATTAATTAACCGTGCATCGGATTTAAACAAACTTTATATGTAATATGCTCAGAATATTGTGTAGATTAATAATATGTCATTTTCATCCCATGTTAAAATGTTTAAGTTGCTGTTTATTTAAATTTGCTATTATGCCATGTTAAAATGCTTTAATTCATAACTAAATAACCGTAACTCGGATTTAAATGTTCTTTATATGTAAATGGGGTGGAAAAATGCCTAGATTAACATGGTCCACTTTATGTTGCTGTTTAACAACTCTAAAATTGTGTTTAGGGCAGAACAGTTCCGAATCTAAAATATTGCTCATGAGGATTTTTCCGGAATTGTTGTTTCTTATTTCCGGCCTCATTTAAACTTGCCTAAATAGCTAGTTTAATTATGCTCCACCTCTTGTCATGTTTAACAACATTTAATATTGTTGTGTACCTAACCGAGAGAGAACTAAATAAGTGTTGTGGTGTTCCGTCAATATGCAACTCGTTGCATATTGAGCTCCACTTAACTTGTAGTGTTGTTTGTGCATATTGCCATGCCATGCATTTTTAAACCGGACATGCATCATATTTGTTTGTGCATCATGCCATGTTTATGCTTGTGCATTTATCATGTTGTTTGTTTCTTTCCGGTGTTGCTTCTCGGTTCCGGTAATGTTGCGATTGTGAGGATTCGTTCGACTACCTCCGTTCATTCTTCTTCATGGACTCGTTCTTCTTCCTTGCGGGATTTCAGGCAAGATGACCATACCCTCGAAATCACTTCTATCTTTGCTTGCTAGATGCTCGCTCTTTTGCTATGCCTATGCTACGATGCCTACCACTTGCTATATCAAGCCATCCCAAATTGCCATGTCAAACCTCTAACCATCCTTTCCTAGCAAACCGTTGTTCGGCTATGTTACCGTTTTGCTCAGCCCCTCTTATAGCGTTGTAGTTGCAGGTGAAGATGAAGTTTGTTCCTTGTTGGAACATGGAGATGTTGTTCCTTGTTGGAACATGTTTACTTGTTGGGATATCACAATATATCTTATTTAATTAATGCATCTATATACTTGGTAAAGGGTGGAAGGCTCGGCCTTATGCAGTGTTTTGTTCCACTCTTGCCGCCCTAGTTTCCGTCATATCGGTGTTATGTTCCCGGATTTTTGCGTCCCTAACGCGGTCGGGTGATTTATGGGACCCCTTGACAGTTCGCTTTGAATAAGACTTTTCCAAGCAAGGCCCAACATTGGTTCTACATTTGCCTCACCTAGCCTTTTTCCCTTGGGAGTCGCGCTCTCAAGGGTCATCTTTATTTACCCCGGGCGATTGCTTGTCTAAGCGTTGGTCCAAACTAAGCACCGTCTTGGGACCATCCCTTGGCAACTTGGGTTACGTCGGTTCCTGACGCTTAGCTTATCCGGTCGTGGCTCGAGGCGAGATACGCGGCTACTATCGGTGTCGGCACGCAGGGAGGTCTTCTTTGGACTTGTTTTATTGCTGTGAAATGTCTTGTAGCCGGATTCCGAGACTGATCGGTCTTCCGGGAGAAGGTCTATTCTTCGTTGATCGCGAGAGCTTATCATGGGCTAAGTTGGGACACCCTGCGGGGTTTTGAACTTTCGAAAGCCGTGCTCATGGTTATGTGGCAGATGGGAATTTGTTAATGTCGGTTGTAGAAAACCGAAGTTGATCTTAATTAAAATACAACAACGCGTGTGTAACGTGATGGTCTCTTCTCGTGAGTCCGGGAAGTGAACACGGTGTTGGAGTTATGCTTGACGTAAGTAGTTTCAGGATCACTTCTTGATCATAGTTGTTCGACCGTGCTTTTGCCTTCTCTTCTCGCTCTCTTTTGCGTATGTTAGCCACCATATATGCTAGTCGCTTGCTGCAGCTCCACCTCACTACCTTGCCCTACCTTTAAGCTTAAATAGTCTTGATCTCGCGGGTGTGAGATTGCTGAGTCCCCGTGACTCACAGTTACTTCCCAAAACCAGTTTGCATGTGCCGATGAAACCGTGCAGGTGACGCACCCGAGCTCAAGGAGGAGCTCGATGAAGATCTTGTTCTTTGTGTTGTTTCGTTTCAGTTGATCAGTAGTGGAGCCCAGTTGGGACGATCGGGGATCTGTGTAGCATTTGGGGTAGTCTTCTTTTATTTTGGTTCCGTAGTCGGACCTTGAGTGTACTCTGAATGATGGATGTTTATTTATGTACTATGTGAAGTGGCGATTGTAAGCCAACTATGTATCTCTTTTCCCTTATGAATTACATGGGTTGTGTGAAGATTACCTCACTTGCGACATTGCTTTCAATGCGGTTATGCCTCTAAGTCGTGCTTCGACACGTGGGAGATATAGCCGCATCGAGGGCGTTACATAAACGTTGTCTTCTCCTTGTCCTTAACCGCCATCTTGATCTGATGATATCCAGAATACGCATCCAAAAAGCTCAAACGCTCACAACCCGCAGTGGCATCAATAATCTGGTCAATGCGGGGGAGGGCAAATGATCCATTGGACAAGCCTTGTTACGATCTGTGTAATCACACACATGCGCCAAGTGCCGTTTTTCTTAGGACCAGCACGGATTAGCAAGCCACTCGGATGGAAAACTTCAACGATAAAGCCCGCTGCTAAGAGCCCGCAACCTCCTCTCCAATGGCCTTACGCCTCTCCTCGTTATACCGCGGAGGGCGCTTTACCGGTTTGTACTTGGGAGCAACATTAAGAGAGTGCTCAGCGAGCTCCCTCGGTACACCGGCATGTCGAAGGCGTCCATGCAAAAATGTCCCGATTCTCACGGATGAACTTCGATGAGCGCTTTCCTATTTTGGATCAAGTTGGCGATCTGTTGAACTGCTTGGACGAATCGCCAGTATGAAGTCAACAAGCTTAGTCTCAGTTGCCGATTTAAATTTCAGGGCGGATCATGCTCTGTAGTTGGCTTCTTCAATGGAGTCATGTCCGCCGGATCAACATTGTCCTTATAATACTTCAGCTCCTCAGTGGCACAAACCGACTCTGTGTAAGCTGCATCACCTTCCTCACATTCCAAAGCGATCTTGCGGCTCCCATGAACCGTTATTGTCCCCTTGTGACCCGGCATCTTGAGCTGCAAATAGATATAACAAGGTCGTGCCATGAACTTGGCATAAGACGGCCGCCCAAACAGGGCGTGATATGGACTTTGAATTTTCAGTACTTCAAACGTTAATGTTTCTGATCTAGAGTCATGTTCTTCCCTGAAGGCCACCTCCAGAGCTATTTTACCAACCGGATACGCTGATTTGCCAGGCATCACACCATGGAACACTGTATTGGACGGTTTGAGATGTTTATCTGTTAACCCCATACGACGGAAGGTCTCGTAGTACAGGATGTTGATGCTGCTCCCTCCGTCCATAAGCACTTTGGTGAACTTATAACCTCCCACGAGGTGCCACCACGAGGCTAGCTGACCGGATTGTCAACCCGGGAGGATGATCCCCTCTACTCCACACAATGGGCTGCTCCGACCAGCGTGGGTAATGAGGCACGGCGGTTCAACAACGTGATCGCCCGCTCAAGCTTCCGGTCTCGCTTGTCTAAGCTGGTGGTGAAGGCGATGGTACTGCCCACTATTCAACTGCTTTGGGTTGCTCGATAACCCGATCGCTGCTGCTGCTGATTGTAACCACCACGGTTATTCGATTGTTACGATTGTTATGTCCGCCGGATTACCATTAAACCACTGGACGAATTTCCTCCACCATAACCGGGGCGGACCACGAACGCCGCGGAACCTTGATCATACCGGAAAGCATTAGAACTTTTGAACTCCTGCATAATGTAACAATCCTTCCAGAGGTCATTTGCTGGCGCCTCCTTCGTCCCATGCTTCGGACAAGGTTGATTCAACAGATAGTTCAAGCGGTCCGGATTGGGATTAGGCGCTCCACCTCGATTCGGCTGTTTACCCTTGCGCCACTGGCCCTTGTCCTGCGCGTTGGTGTTGGCTCTGAAGTCCATGTTGCCATTCGCTTACGCTTACTTCCACCATTACCGCCGAGTGATGCTGCTGGCTTTTGAGTTCTTGTTCTTCTTTCCCTTCCTGTCTCCTCATCATCATCGGACTGGGATCCTTGGTACTATCGAATCAGCATACTTCACTAAAGCGCCCATGAGAGTGCCCATGTCATTGCAAAACCGCTTCATGCGTCCCAGCTTCAACTTTAAAGGTTTGAACCGGCAGTTGCCCTCTAGGGTCAAGATCGCAGAATCAGCGTTGATCCGGTCTGAAGAATGTAAGATTTCTGAAACACGGCGTACCCAATGGGTTGTTGACTCCCCTTCACCCTGGACACAAGCCGCCAAGTCCACCACAGACATGGGCTGCTTACAGGTATCTTTGAAATTCTGAATGAACCGGGTCCATAATCGGGCCCATGAACTGATGGAATTGGGTGGCAAGCTTTTCAACCAAGTACGGGCCGTGCCCTCGAGCATCATGGTGAAGTACTTCGCACACGCGGCTTCATCCACATCCAACATCTCCATGGCCATCTCATAACTTTTTATCCATGCTTCTGGAGCCAGATCGGCGGTGTAATTTGGCACCTTGCGGCCCCTTGAAATCCTTGGGCAGCGTACATTGCGTAAAGCGGGGCGAGGCAAGGCACCCCCAAAGAGCTAGAGGTAACTCCAGCCTCAAAGATGGTCGAACGAACCGGCGTGGCTGATAATCCCGATCTTTGCGCGCTAACTCGGCCTCCCTGTGTGCCGGGCCGGTCCACCACCTCTGGCGTTATCGAAACCACCTGCGGGTTGTTGCCACGGGCGCACCACGCCGTGCATTACTTGATACGGCGGTTCATCCACGTGCCTGCTATAGCTTCGGCTTGGGCGGGGGGTAGAGTGGATCCGGTCGCGGCTGCGAATCGCTTCTTGTTGGACTAGAGATGTCCTAAGGAGTTCCTTGACCCGACGCGTCTCTACTGCCTGTGGTGAATCACCTTCAATTGGAATCACCTCCAGCCGTGCCGCAGCCGCGACGAGGTTATCCATCGGGTTGGAATAATGACCTGGGGGCGTTTGCACAGCCTGAGGCATGCTGGCATTATGGCGAGGTAGATCTATTATGCGGGGCTGAACCGGCGCGCCCGTCCCAGGTGCTTCCGCCCGGTTTACCGCCGGCGGATTACTGGTCCCCACTCCTGGGGTGTTGAAGAGATCTCTTCCCTCGAAAACTGAAGGCAAATGGGATCTGTATTTCCTCTTCATGACATCATGTGACGCGCTCTGATCCAGCATGAGCCTATAAGCCTGTGCATCCAAAGCGGCCCGCTCTGCCGCCATCCTGGCGTCTGTAGCTGCCAGATCCGCTTTAGCCTGAGTGATTTGTTCCTTCACCTTCGCAATCTACACATTATGAATTACCTGGTCCGCCGGGTTAACCTCTGCCATGAGCACAACCAACGCATCGAATAGTTCTGATAAAACTTGAGCCGGCGGGCGCACAGGGCCTCCTGCCCCGGCTGCCACCGCCGCTGTTGAACCGGCAATCATTGTCGCAGCGGTCGAAGAGTGAAGTGTTGCTTGTGTACCGGCCATGAATATTCCAACCCGGTTGGGTAGATCAGAGGGGTCCGGAATACTGTCAGCGTCGGAACAGCCCCCAATCCGGCCATCTTCCAGCTGATATAGAGACTCCATTTCTCCGGTCGACGACTCGTCATCAGAGTAGACGACGGTTTCGCCACCAGATTCTGATCCGTCCTCATAACTTCCTCCGTGGATGACTCCCACGAAGGCACGCTTGACGGCCGGTTTAGCCTGGGCAGGTTTCGACGCTGAGCCGTCTCGGCGAGGTCGGTGCGGATGTCCGGCTCAGCCACTGGCTCACCGATCTTGCCGATGAAAGCGTGTATGCCACCAAAGGGACCCGGTACCCGTACTCAATCGAGCGGCCTCGGGCCCCCGACCTGCATTGTCGATGTAGAGCTTGCCACGGCGACTCTTGGTCATTCGACCCTAGCGTAGCCTTTGAGTCCTTCGAGCTTGCCCTCCAAGATCATCAAACCATCGTCGCGATAGCCCACGGTGGCGCCAAGCTGTCGTGGTTTTGTCACGACGGATGTCCTCATGAAAGGACTTAGTCGCGTAGCCATCGCTCTGGGTTAACTTAGAGGGTTAAGCGGGCGCAAAGACACGAGAGTTATACTAGTTCGGCCCTTCGATGAAGGTAAAAGCCTACGTCTAGTTTGTGATGGGATTGATGTGGTCTCGATGACTAGGGAGCAAACAGCTTCGCCTAGACCTCGAGTTGTTGTTGTCTGTCCCTAAGCCGTCGCCGGGTCGCCCCCTTATATACATGGGTTGACACCCGGCTGGTCTACAGAGTCCCGAGGCCGACTCGTACAAGTGTTCGGCTCGGTCTCTCCTTCCCTATCTTACAACACAAGTTACATGACTATGGCGGTTTTACCATTATGGGCCCTAATCCGCCTTTGGGCTCCGGGCCTCTAAGTTTCATGGTAAAGCGCCATCTTCTGAGTCTTTGTGGGCTTCAATATATGCTGAGGGTGAACTGGCCCCTCCTGGGCGGTTTACACTCAGTAGTTACATCCCCAACAGTTAGGGTTACACAGAGTCGGTTATAATGGTAGGAGATCTACATATCCGTATCGCTAAGCTTGCCTTCCACGCCAAGGAAAGTCCCATCCGGACACGGGACGAAGTCTTTAATCTTGTATCTTCATGGTTTAGGAGTCCGGCCAAAGATGATAGTTCGGCTATCCGGACACCCCCTAGTCCAGGACTCCCTCAATTACCTTCTGTGCGGCCGTTTATTAAATTTGAGAGATGGCGAGTCGTAAACCTCCCCCGTGCCACAGTCTTTGGGGTGTTCAGGATAACCTTGAGCGCTCTTTTTCCCATTCTTGGGTCCTTCGAGGGAGGCGCTCAACACAACGAACAAGGCAATCAGACTATAATGCTTGAACACTCTCACTTAGCCATAGAATTCTATAGTTTTAAATTTAGTGAAGCCCCTAGTATTCGGAAGACCGAGTTTGGGGCGCTATCACGCCTAGGCGGACAAAGCCGACTCCTCGCTCTAAGAGGCATAAGTCTTTAGGGACCGAAAACCTCTCGAACAGCGACCAGCTCTCGCCCTATCATGACCGTCGTTTTAGCTTTCTCCTTTGAGGTGCTTAGCCCAACTCAAGGGGCACAATCGCAGTGGTTCTCCCAGCAGCTACCTTAGCCGATATAGCGGGCGTAAGGTACCAAAACATGGGGCCGGGCAAACCCAACTATTGACCCAAGACATGATTCGGAGCCGATGCATATAATGCTATAAGTTCGGGGCCGCACTAGTGAAAGTGTTCGGACTTATCACACCGTATGTTGGGGTATTTAAGCCCCTGGTGTATTTGGCTATACCAAAGTGTACGGGTGCAACATGTCATTAATGAACACATATAGATAAAAAAGGGAATGCAATAATAGACAAAAGTTATGTATTGTTTATTGAAAAGGCTGCGTAAAAGCGGGGCGATACAAATAGTGCGATAAGCAAGAGATGGGACTATTTGACATGTCCCTCCGAGGCGAGCTGCGGATGATATGTGAAACAAGTATCTTGCTCGTTATAGAGACCACTGGACACTCGGCGCAACTTTCGCCTCCTTGGCTGTTGCATCGTGTGTTCGGCGATTATCTTGCGGACAGGCCTTCCGTGAAGTGGAGTCCTGAAAGTAAGAAAAAGAATGACAAAATCGGGAGCCCCTAGTGCGGTTGAGCCACATTTGTGTATCCGGTGGTCGTGCCCCTCCCCTATGCCCATGTATTTCCAGGCGTAGTTATGTCGCAGCGTAATCTGGTTCGCAATTTCGCGAGGGCTGGGGTTGGGGCCGCATTGCTACGCTTGCTCGGAACGTGCCATGCGGTCTTGTTGTAGGTTATTCCGGCTGCTTTGTACTTCCGCCGCGAGGGCCGCCGTATGCTCCTCCGTTCGGAGAGAGCGTTCAGTGTTTCCATTGACCGTAATGACTCCTCGAGGGCCTGGCATCTTGAGCTTGAGGTATGTGTAGTGCGGCACCGCATTGAACTTTGCAAATGCGGTTCGTCCGAAGCGATGCATGATAGCCATCATGAGCGGGACTATGTCGAAGATTAACTCCTCGCTTGAAATTATCGGGGATCGAAGACCACCTCAAGTGTGGCGAGCCTGTCAGTTGGCCTCTACACTGGTATGGCGCCTTTAAAGGTGCGTCTTTGTGGGTTTAATCCTTGAGGATCTATGCCCATTTTTCTGCTGTATCTCACGATAAAGCAGGTTCGGGCTGCTTGCCGCCGTCCATAAGGACTCTAGTGAGGTGAAATCCGTCAATGATTGGGTCTAGAACCAATGCGGCGAATCCGCCATGGCGGATGGTAGTGGGGTGGTCCCTTCGATCAAATGTGATCGGGCAGGAGGACCATGGGTTGAACTTTGGGGCGACTGGCTCCAACGCATATACATCCCTGAGTGCACGCTTCCGTCCCTTTTGGGGATGTTGGTTGCGTATATCATGTTCACTGTCCGCACTTGTGGGGGGAAGCCCTTCTATCCCCTATTATTCGGCGGCCGGGGCTCCTCCTTGTCATCGCTATGCAGCCCTTGTCTCTGTTTTCGGCACTTAACTTGCTCTGCTGCTTGAACACCCAACAATCCCTATTGGTGTGATTGGCTGGTTTTTGAAGTGCCGTGTATCCGCATACAGTGATCGAGTATTCGGTCCAAACTAGACGGGCCCGGAGTATTTCTTTTAAATGGCTTTTTCCGGCGACCGGGTTTAGAGCCTCTGAATCCGGCATTAACTGCCGTATCCTCAGCATTGTCGCCGTTAATGCGGCGCTTGTGCTTGTTGTGACGTGACCTTCCATTGTTGTCCTTGGTATCCGAATTACCAGGGCTCTTGGTCGTGTTATTACTACGAGCTAGCCAGCTGTCTTCTCCCGCGCAACAGCGGGTCATGAGTGTTGTGAGGGCTGCCATGGATTTGGCTTTTCTGTCCTAGGTGCGGGCAAGCCACTCGTCATGGATGTTATGTTTGAAGGCTGCAAGGGCCTCTGCGTCCCGGACGGTCGACTATTTGATTTTTCTTGGTTAGGAACCGTGTCGAATTGTACGGTCAATTCCTCGCTGCTGAATTATGTGGCCGGTCATGGAGTCGGTGGTCTTACATAGGTGCCACGGAAATTGTCGAGGAATGCGGCTTCCGGTCCTCCCAACAACCAATTGATTCTTTGGCAAGCTATTAAGCCAATGTCGAGCTGGTCCTTTAAGCTTGAGTGGGAGGTATTTGATGGCGTGTAGATCATCACCATGGCGATGTGGATATGAAGGAGATAATCCTCGATCCATACCGCAGGATCTGTTGTGCCATCGTATGATTCAATGTTTACGGGTTTGAAATCCTCGGGGATTTGATGATCCATTACTTCATCTGTGAAGCATAGTGGGTGTGCGGCACGTCTGTACTGGGCTATATCACGAAGTTGCTCAAACGAGCTTTGTCTACTTTGTTTGGCCCGACCGGATTTACCATATCCGGCATGACGGTTATCGTCACGTGTCGTGGGGCGCCCACGCGATCCATAGATCGATCTTGTTTGTCTTTCCTTGTCCTCCAATATATCTCGCAGGTCTGGCGCATTTCCCCGTGCCTTGGTATTCTTTGAGTGACGCCGGGTTGCGGTTTGAGTGGAGGGCCGAGAGGCCTCTCTATCGCGGCCATGAGGTGGCCGGTCGGCCGCATCATGCGCTGGTGATGTAGGTCTAGGTGCTTCCTCCTCTAATAGGGGTAGCAGCCTGCGTTTTGGGTAGCTCTTGGAGGGGCGTTCGAGTTCGTACTCTTCGGCCGCAAGGACTTCAGTCCATCTGTCGGCTAGCAAGTCTTGGTCAGCTCTAAGCTGTTGCTGTTTTTTGTTGAGGCTACTCGCCGTGGCCATAAGCCTGCGTTTGAAACGCTCTTGTTCGACGGGATCCTCAGGTGCGACAAATTCGTCGTCGTCGAGGATTGCCTCGTCTTCGGGGGGAGGCATGTAATTATCGTCCTCTACCTCTCTGTCTGCCGCTCTCTCATGAGGGCTGGTTTCTCCATCCTCTGCGTTGAATCCTCTTTGGAGGGTTGTCTTCAACCTTGTCGGGGTGTTATTGTCTCCCGTGCCGGAATCCCCTTTTTGCTTTGGCGGGATTTAGAGCAGCGCCGCTGACGTCGGCGCTTAGGCTGCTTCTTGGAGGGGTCTTCCTCCGTTTTTCCATCGCCGTTCCCTTCTTTTGGGGTGTCCACCATGTATATGTCATCTGACGAGGTGGCTTTCCGGTGCCTGTGGCGCTGGTTCTTAATCGTCTCTGCATCGGCGTCCATACCGTCGATGTCATTGGAGTCGAAGTCGAGCATGTCGGTTAAATCATCGGCGGTGGCTCTGAAGTGGGTGGTGGGTGGGCTTTGAATTTCTTCGTCGTCCGCATCCCAACCGTGCTGACCATAGTCCGGCCAGGGCTCTCTGATAAAGAGAGACTTTAGTGAATTCAGAATGTCGCTGAAGGCGAGTCTTTGAAAGATGTCATGATGGTGAACTCCATGATCGGCGCCCAATCGGATTCGATTGGCGGTAGCGGAAGGTTGGTCCGGAGGAGTCCGGCACCTTGAGTCTAAGCCGCAAAGAACAAGGCTGGTGTTACGCCTCGATCGTCATAAGATTGTAGCCCCGAGGCGGTGTCCAGCCACCCATCCTCGATTGCGCTGATCGGCTCTGGTGAGGTCGGGCGGAACAGGTGCGACCTCTAGGGCCTGTTCGGTGGCGAGCTAGATCATGCCCATCGTAGCGATCGCGGCATGCTCGGTGTGGCTCGAACCGTCGAAGATCAAGTCTCCATGAGCGTCGGCCGTGTAGTTCAAACTTCCAAATCTGACACGATGGCGGGGCATAGCTTCGATATGCTCTAGATGGCCAGCGAATTAGCCCGATGATGCAAAGCCGCCCGAATCACGAAGATCTGTCCGGGAGAAAAGTCTCACCTGGACCGCGTCGTTGTTGATGATCGGAGGAGCCATCGGGCCTAAATATGGCGACAGGAGGAACTCTCAATGAAAGCACCAATGTCGGTGTCAAACTGGCGGATCTCGGGTAGGGGTCCCGAAGCGTGCGTCTAGGCGGATGGTAGCGGAGACAAGGGACACGATGTTTTCACCCAGGTTCGGGCCCTGTCGATGGAGGTAAAACCCTACTCCTGCTTGATTAATATTGATGATATGGGTAGTACAAGAGTAGATCTACCACGAGATCGAGAGGCTAAACCCTAGAAGCTAGCCTATGGTATGATTGTTGTTTTCCCACGGACTAAAACCCTCCGGTTTATATAGACACGGAGAGGGCTAGGGTTACACAGTCGGTTACAATGGGAGGAGATCTACATATCCGTATCGCCAAGCTTGCCTTCCACGCCAAGGAAAGTCCCATCCGGACATGGGACGAAGTCTTCAATCTTGTATCTTCATAGTCCAGGAGTCCGGCCAAAGGTTATAGTCCGGCCATCCGGACACCCCCTAATCCAGGACTCCCTCACAGAACATCCAAGAAGACATTAGGCGGAACCGGTTTACGTTGGGAACCCAGGCGGCTTAAAGCGTCCGCGGCTTCATTCTTCTGCCGGTCCACATGATCCACATGATAACCTTTAAAGTGACTTGCAACAATATCCACCTCACGACGATATGCTGCCATGAGTGGGTCCTTGGAATCCCAAGTGTCGGACACTTATTGAGCCACCAGATCCAAGTCACCGAAGCACTTAACTCGGCTTAGGTTCATCTCCTTAGCCATCCGAAGACCATGGAGTAAGGCCTCATATTCAGCTGCATTGTTAGTGCAAGGGAACATTAAACGGAGAACATAACAAAAATTATCACCTCTTGGGGTAGTTCTGTCCAATCATTGATGAAATCCACAAGTGCCTGAGATTTGATCGTCGTTCGAGGTATGTATTTCAACTCGTTCTGGATTTCCCTGTTCTGGATTGTATCCCCCAAAGGAGCACTTAGCAATCCGGCCAGTTGCTTCCGGCCAGTTGCTTCCCTGTTCTGGATTGTATCCCCCAAAGGAGCAGAGCTGACAACCGTGATAGGATGGCCTTGGAAATATTGCTTAAGCTTCCGGCTCACCATGAAAACTCCATATACCAACTTCTGCCAGTGCGGGTACCTCTGCTTGGACTCAATAAGCACCTCATTGATATAATAAACCGGACGTTGAACCGGATATTCCTTTCCTGCCTCCTTGCGCTCCACCACAATAGCCACACTAACTGCCCGAGCGTTAGCTGCCACATATAGCAACAATGGCTCTTTATCAACCGGAGCAGTAAGAACCGGTGGGTTAGCCAGCTGCCGCTTTAAGTCCTCAAACGCTTCATTTGCGGCGTCACTCCAGACGAAGTTATCCGTTTTCTTCAGCATCTGATACAAAGGAATGGCCTTCTCGCCAAGGCGGTTGATAAACCGGCTCAAGGCGGCAATCTGGCCTGCCAGGCGTTGAACATCATTGATACACTTCGGTTTGGCCAAGGAGGTAATAGCCTTGATCTTTTCTGGATTAGCTTCAATGCCCCTGTTAGACACCAAAAAGCCCAAGAGCTTGCCTGCAGGTACACCAAAAACACACTTAGCCGGATTAAGCATCATTTTGTAAACCCGCAGGTTATCAAAGGTTTCCTTTAAGTCATCAATCAATGTCTTCTTCTTCCTTGATTTTACCACAATATCATCCACATAGGCATGAACATTACGGCCGATTTGTTTATGAAGACAATTCTGCACACACCGTTGATAAGTCGCCTGGGCACTCTTGAGCCCAAAGGGCATGGACACATAGAAGAAGGCTCCAAAGGGAGTTATGAAGGCTGTTTTCTCCTGGTCCTTAACTACCATCTTGATCTGATGATAACCATAATATGCACCCAAAAAGCATAAACGCTCGCAACCCACCGTAGCATCAATAATTTGAGCAATACGGGGGAGGGCAAAAGGGTCTGCTGGAGAAGCCTTGTTAAGATCTGTGTAGTCCACACACATACGCAAAGTGCCGTTCTTCTTCAGGACCAGCACCGGATTATTCAACCACTCAGGATGAAATACTTCAATGATAAACCCAGCCGCCAAGAGCCTGGCTACTTCTTCTCCGATAGCCTTGCGTCTTTCGTCGTTGAACCGGCGGAGAAACTTCTTAACCAGTTTATACTTGGGATCAATATTGAGAGTGTGCTCAACGAGTTCTCTCGGTACACCTGGCATGTCAGAAGGCTTCCACGCAAAGATGTCCCGATTCTCATGGATGAACTCGATGAGCGCGCTTTCCTATTTCAGATCCAAGTTAGCGCTGATGCTAAACTGCTTGGACGAATCGCCAGGCACGAAGTCAACAAGCTTAGTTTCATCGGCCGATTTAAATTTCAGGGCCGGATCATGCTCCGCGGTTGGTTTTTTCAACGAGGTCATATCGGTCGGATCAACATTGTCTTTGTAGAACTTCAACTCTTCTGTTGCACAAACCGACTCAGGAAAAGCCGCATCACCTTCTTCACACTCCAGAGCAATCTTGCGGCTCCCATGCACGGTTATAGTTCCCTTGTGACCCGGCATTTTGAGCTGCAGTGTAACGCCCCGGATGCAACTTTCCATATTCGTAACTCCAACTCTTGCCTTTTCCGGAGATGCAATATGTTATTTTCTCCGTGGTTGGGTTTTTGTCTTTTGTTTTGCATTTTGTTCATGTCTTGCATTTCATCATCGCATCATTTGCATTGCATCGGCACTCGTTGCTGTCATTGTTTTAAAAACTTGCATCCGCTCGTAGTTGCCGCTTCTCGCTTCTCTCCGTTGCGTCCGTTGCCCTTTCTTGGACCAACCATTCTTTTGTTGCCCGACCGTTTGACCCCCCTTTGCACAGTGCAGACCCCCCCTCGCGCGCGTCCGAAAACTCCCCCGAACCCGACCCGGACAGTCATCACCGTTGGGTTCGGATCATCCCCAAACATCTACAAAACATCTCCGTTTTCGTGTTTGGACTCCCTACCTATTATTTTCTCGACCGTCTGATTACGATCGGAGGTTCCGATTAGCCCCTAAACCTAACCCCTTCCTATAAATGGTCCCTAACCCTAAATTTTAGGCATCTGTCCCATCCACCCACTCCCGGCGCCGCCACTCTTCCTGTCCCTTCCTCATGGGATCCTCCCGATCCAAAAAATCCTCTCCTTGATTTCAGCCATTGGCCAATCTCCATCGATCCCTCCACAACCACGAACCCGTCGCGCCCACAGCCTCTCCCGCTCGAGGGCTCCCGAGCACACCGCGAGTCTCCCCACACCGCGCGTCCTCTGCCTCACCATCGTCTTCGCGTGCCACGCCGGAGTTCCACCGCCCGCAAGACAGGACCTCTTCGCCACGGTGAGATGCCTGCTGCTGCTGCCTCTGTTTTCCCTGCATCTCCCGTGCCTCACATCTCCCTCTCGGCCTCCTAATGCAGCGCCATGGATGGCTACAGCCCAAGCTAGCGCCCGAGCGCTCCTCCACCTCGCGCCACCGTCCTCGCCGCCCTGGTAACCACGGCCACGCCTTCGCGCCTCCGACGACCGTCCTCGTTGTCGCCGGCAACCCCAGGCAGGCCCCGTCGCGCCCATGCCATCTCCCTTGCCGTCTCCTTCTTCTTCACTTCCCCGTTTACTTCTCTGAATCCCCTGTCGCCGCTCTCTGAGCCTTGATGAACGTCGTGGCCGCCCCGAAGCTCGCCGCTGCCGTCCGTGCGCGCCGCCATCGAATCCTCCGATTCCCTGCTTTGGCGCACGGATCGGCGTTCTGGCGCTTCCGCCGACCCGTCGCCGAGAGCCGCGACAAGTCTGCCGGCGTCGTCTTTGCCCGAGGCGACGGCGAACACTAACCCTGCCTCCTCGCCCGCCGTCCACTGCGGCGTGTTGACCGGCGCCCGGTAGCGTGGGTCGCGCCAGGCCCAGCGCCCCCCCTTCCGGCCTCCAGCCCAGCTAGCTGCTGCCCGCGAGCCCACCTCCACCGATCTGGCCCAGGAGGCCTGGTGAGCAACCCCGCCCCATGCCTTTGTTGGGCCAGCCTGCGATTCGGCCCGCATGTCTTTTTTCCTGTTACGGGCGATTTAGCTATTATTCCTGAGACTGCAGTTTTGCAGAAAAACCCCTAAGCATCATGCATTTAATAACTCACAAATGGTGCATCGGATTAAAATAATTTATACATGTAAAATGCTTAGAATTTTGTGCAGATTAATAATATGCCATTTTCATCCCATGTTAAAATGTTTAACTTGCTGTTTATTTAAATTTGCTAATATGCCATGTTAAAATGATATATTTCATAACTAAATGACCGTATCTCGGATTTAAATAAATTATATATGTAAATGGGGTAGAAAAATGCATAGATTAACATGGTAGCATTACTTTGCATGTTTAACAACATTAAAATTGTGTTTAGGGAAGAACAGTACTGAATCTAAAATATGCATATGGGGTTTTACCGGAATTGTTGTTTGTTGTTTCCGGCCTCATTTAAACTTGCCTAAATAGGTAGTTTAATTATGCTTCACCCATTGCCATGTTTAATAACATTTAATATTGTTTGGTAACATAACAGAGAGAAACTAAATATTTGAATGTGGTGTTCGTCAATATGCAACTCGTTGCATATTGAGCTCCATTAACTTGTAGTTTTGTTTGTGCATATTGCCATGCCATGCCTCATTAAACCGGACATGCATCATACTTGTTGTGCATCATGACATGTTTATGTGATGGTTGTTTACTATGTTGTTTGCTTCTTTCCGGTTTGCTTCTCTCGTTAGCTTCGGTTTCGTTCCGGAGTTGTGAGGATTCGTTCGACTACGTCCGTGTGTCTTCTTCTTGGGCTCGTTCTTCTTCCTTGCGGGATTTCAGGCAAGATGACCATACCCTCGAAATCACTTCTATCTTTGCTTGCTAGTTGCTCGCTCTTTTGCTATGCCTATGCTATGATGCCTACCACTTGCTATATCATGCCTCCCACGTTGCCATGTCAAACCCCTAACCATCCTTTCCTAGCAAACCGTTGTTTGGCTATGTTACCGCTTTGCTCAGCCCCTCTTATAGCGTTGTTAGTTGCAGGTGAAGATGAAGTTTGTTCCTTGTTGGAACATGGAGATGTTGTTCCTTGTTGGAACATGTTCACTTGTTGGGATATCACAATATATCTTATCTAATTAATGCATCTATATAATTGGTAAAGGGTGGAAGGCTCGGCCTTATGCCTGGTGTTTTGTTCCACTCTTGCCGCCCTAGTTTCCGTCATATCGGTGTTATGTTCCCGGATTTTGCGTCCCTAACGCGGTCGGGTGATTTATGGGACCCCCTTGACAGTTTGCTTTGAATAAGACTTTTCCAGCAAGGCCCAACATTGGTTTTACCTTTTGCCTCACCTATACCCTTTTTCCCTTGGGTTTCGGAGCGAGGGTCATCTTTATTTAGCCCCGGACCGGTGCTCCTTGAGTCTTGGCCGAACTAAAGCCCTGCGGCGCCCCTCAAGGCAACTTGAGGTCTGGTTTTAGTTATGCGGACTGCTCATCCGAGTGTGCTCGAGACGAGATATGTGCAGCTCCTATCAGGATTTGTCGGCACATCCGGGCGGCTTTGCTGGTCTTGTTTTATTCTTTGTCGAAATGTCTTGTAGCAGGATTCGAGACTGATCGGGTCTTCCGGGAGAAGGAATATCCTTCGTTGATCGCGAGAGCTTATCATGGGCTAAGTTGGGACACCCTGCAGGTATTATCTTTCAAAGCCGTGCCAGCGGTTATGTGGCAGATGGGAATTTGTTAATGTCGGTTGTAGAAAACCCGAAGTTGATCTTAATTAAAATACATCAACGCGTGTGTAACCGTGATGGTCTCTTCTCGTGAGTCCGGGAAGTGAACACGGTGTTGGAGTTATGTTTGGCGCAAGTAGTTTCAGGATCACTTCTTGATCATAGTTGTTCGACCGTGCCTCGCTTTCTCTTCTCGCTCTCTTTTGCGATTGTAGCCACCATATATGCTAGTCGCTTGCTGCAGCTCCACCTCACTACCCTGTCCTACCTTTAAGCTTAAATAGTCTTGATCTCGCGGGTGTGAGATTGCTGAGTCCTCGTGACTCACAGATACTTCAAAAACCAGTTTGCAGGTGCCGATGAAACCGTGCAGGTGACGCATCCGAGCTCAAGGAGGAGCTCGATGAAGATCTTGTTCATTGTGTTGTTTCGTTTCAGTTCATCAGCAGTGGAGCCCAGTTGGGACGATCGGGGATCTGTGTAGCATTTGGGGTAGTCTTCTTTTATTTTGGTTCCGTAGTCGGACCTTGATTGTATCTGTATGATGTAATGCTTTACTAATGTATTGTGTGAAGTGGCGATTGTAAGCCAACTATGTATCTCTTTCCCTTATGTATTACATGGGTTGTGTGAAGATTACCTCATTTGCGACATTGCTTTCAATGCGGTTATGCCTCTAAGTCGTGCCCGACCGTGGGAGATATAGCCGCATCGAGGCGATACAAGTTAGTAATCGAGGCTTCCCGACTTAGGAGCCCCCGCTTGATTGTTTCTTTGGCGTTGTTGAGTCTAGAACGGAAAATGTTTTGAGTCTTAGGATTATATATATCGAGAGTAGGATTCTTTTTACTCCTCGGTCCCTTAAATCGCTCTGGTGAGGTATCTGGCGTAGAGTTTTGACTTTTCCTCCTCAAATTTCACTAAAACTTTTTTAGGATCACGCGGGTATCTTGGAATCGTTCGATGGTTTTGTGGCGAGAACATTGTTCTTGGTGCCTCGACATTTAAGGGTTGTGGCGGTGTCCGGGGAGTTGAGCTCCGAGGTGTTGTCGTCACAATTTTATCGTTGCGATTCTGGAATACGAGCTTTGCCGACATCGAAAATCTCTTTTATGCAGTTGTTGGTGAGATAACCTCGATAACCCGATCTTGGGGCGAGCTCGAGAGTATTGCCATGACTGTATAACGGATGCTTTTGAAGGTCGAGGTAAAGCGATTTCGGAGTTTTCTTGGTTATGTGTTGAAGGATGGATCATTGGATCTAGGTATTGTTAGTTTGGGTGATATATTTTGTGTCCCCTATATCCCCAACACCAGATTGCATAACCAGAAAGTTTCGGGAGTTTATAGGTGGGAATTCAAGTAGCTCCTAGAATATCTTTCCGACAGATGCATGATATGGGATTGGGTAAATCTCTATCATATGTATTTGTTCCGGCTTATTCTGCAAGCCAAATCCTTTGTTTTTGTTTTGTTTTGTGGTATTCGAGTTGCTTCAATGTCAAGTGTTGATTCTATACCTTATTCTAAGTGGTGTTCTCATATTTCTATGTGGATGCTAATCCTTCTTGTTCATCAAGGTCGTCTTTTCAATCCTTTCCAACCGTGTGCTTCTCTTCAAGTGGATCCGATCATTGCAACATTCGCAAGATCAATTCTAAGTAGTTTTTTTTCTCAACAGTGTTCATTTCATCCGACCCAAGTTGCCTTTGTTTTCCGCCCTCCACCCTTTTTCTTCAAGGAATCAGATTTCTTAATGAACTATCCATTTTATTGAGTGAAGCATCTTCATTCTTTTCCTTTAATGTTTTATCCGGTGATTTCTCATGAAGACGCTAAGGAAGTTTCAACCTTATCATTGTTCCATTCTAATTTTCTTCTCCGGTGGATTTAAGTCAAGTTTTCAGTGTTGATCGTATTCTTTTCATCGTTTCAAATGCTTTCTCATGTCGGTGCATCTCTTAATCATCCACTTCTCGCTATTCAATTGTTCAGGAGTGTTGAAGATATCTCAGAAGATTCTAGTTTCCATTCTCAATTCACTCAAGTTCTTTTGAGGATGCTATCTCGTTCAAGCCATTTAATTCTACCGGTGCAATATCTATTTCAAACAATTGTTCAACGGTGGTTCTTTTGAGTGGGCCCTAACCCACAGGTCTTTTCCCAGAATCTTACCTACCTCTTCTAATTTTCCGGAGTTATTCTCAAATTCTTTGCAAAGTTTGATGTAAGGATGAATTATCATCAGTCTAATGTCTTTCTCCAAGATCTTTCAAATTATTTTCATTGTTGGTTCAACCTTTCTAATTTTCATTCCGGAGTGCCTCAACAATTCATGGTGGTGTTTCTCGTCGTCTTTCTCGAATTTTGAAGACCGAAGACGAGTTTCTCTTTAGTTTTGCTCCATTCTCTTCAAGATTCATGGTTCTAGCTTCGTGCCATCCTCATATTTGTTTTGATTGTGAGAATTCTTTTCACCCATCCGGAGAAATTCAGAAATCTTTTCAGTTTGAGTATCCAGAGCCCATCATCTCAGAATTATTCATTCAAGCGTTCAACTCTTGTTTTCCAAATCTCACCGGTGCATCGTCGAAATATCCTCTAATCAGTTCATGATCTCTTCGTTCTAATGTATCTAAATTCCCGTCAAGCATCTTCATTTGTTTTCCAATTCTTCCTGGTGAATTGTGCCTTTGCTACTTTCATTTTCAATTCGTACGGTGGTTCGTTCAAGAGTTCTCTTCCTTCGTTATCATATAGACTCATTCGTTCTTTCCAATTCTACCGGTGGTTCGTTGAAGACCTTCCCAAGTTTGCGCCATATCTATCTTAATCCTTTCTATGGGAATAAGTAGTATGCCAAATCCGTTGCTTGTCATCAATTTAATTGGTGAAGGATGAGCATAATGTAATTCTTATCCTTGTCCCATCGAGTAAATTCAATTCCTTATTTTGGAGGTTCATCAAAATTCTTTATTTCATTTATTCATCTTTCTTTCCGGAGTTCCAAGTTTTCTCGGTTATATCATTTCAAAGCTTCATCTTATCACTGCAAGGCTTTACCTTGTGTTTTCAACTTCTTTTTCTTTTATCATCTTTTTCTTACCGGAGTTCTTCATGGAGGCTCTACATGATGGTTCGTCAAGGATTCTTTTCATTTCTCCAATTGTTCATCAAGATTTCTCGCGGAGTTAAGATCCGTCAAGCTATACTCTAAAATAAGCATGGTGTTCAACACATGTTTTGTTTTGAGGCGTTCAAGCATTCTTCATCTTGCATTTCAAAGTGCAATTCTTTCTATCATTATCTTTTGAGGTGGTGTTATGTCATTCTTGACAATTTCCTTCATGCTTCATGATTCACTTGTTGTCAAGAATGAGATATTTAAATCCATCAATCTCTTCATTGGAGTTGTCTTGGGCTATATTTCACCTAAAGCTTTCCCTAAGGATTGTTGCTATTTATGGTGCTTATAAAGGACCCAAGTTCTTCATTTGTCCTCTCGGTGAAATAAGTTTCTCGTCTCCTTGTTGATATCAATCCAATCATTTCTTTCCGTTGGTGGAAGAAGCTCACCTCATAATTGTGAGATGTTTTCCATAAGCCCACTACAAACTTATTCTTTTCTTTGTTGGTCTTCCAACAACTCTATTCTAACCTTCTTGCAAGGATGCCTTCCAAATTCAATTGTGGTGGAAGTTGGCATTTTTTTTTCTCCATTCTTTTATTCAAATGATCCATCTTCTATTCTTTCTTCCAGAGGCATTGTGATGTTGTGCTCTTCACCAATCACCTCGTTTTGTGAGGATCGTGTTCTTTTCTTGCTTATCCATTTAACCGGAGTGTTGTGTCATCCATTCAAGTTTTCTCATCTTATCAGGTTTTGCCTCCTTCCTCAATCGGAGAGCTTTCTGAAATCTTTCTTACCCCTTGTGCCATTCTTTCAATAGTTTCGGAGGTAGTGTGTTGTTGATCTCATCAAGTATCCTCTCATCTTGTCAAGTTCATGTTCAATTCCTTCCATTTACAGTCGGAGTGCTGCCCAAATTATATCAATCTTATTCCTTCTCTATCTAGTTTTAACCGGTGTGGTTTCGAATTCTATCTTGTCCATTAAACTCTTGATTCATGTCTTTGCAACTTTCAAGTTCTCGTAATGGTCCTTGTTCCTCTTTTCTAAGGATTGTTTGCAATCTCGTTCATCTCTGTTGTACTCTTTCTTTTAAATTGCTCAACCTCTCAAGGTTTATGGTTTCACTCGTTCGTCAAAGAAGCAACTTAGTTTTACCTCTTCCCTTCCTCTTTCTTTTCCCTCCGGTGCCATCCTAGATCTCGGGATGAGATCCTCTCGTAGTGGTGGAGTGTTGTAACGCCCCGGATGCAACTTTCCATATTCGTAACTCCAACTCTTGCCTTTTCCGGAGATGCGATATGTTATTTTCTCCGTGGTTGGGTTTTTGTCTTTTGTTTTGCATTTTGTTCATGTCTTGCATTTCATCATCGCATCATTTGCATTGCATCGGCACTCGTTGCTGTCATTGTTTTAAAAACTTGCATCCGCTCGTAGTTGCCGCTTCTCGCTTCTCTCCGTTGCGTCCGTTGACCTTTCTTGGACCAACCATTCTTTTGTTGCCCGACCGTTTGACCCCCCTTTGCACAGTGCAGACCCCCCTCGTGCGCGTCAGAAAGCTCCCCCGAACCCGACCCGGACAGTCATCACCGTTGGGTTCGGATCATCCCCAAACATCTACAAAACATCTCCGTTTTCGTGTTTGGACTCCCTACCTATTATTTTCTCGACCGTCTGATTACGATCGGAGGTTCCGATTAGCCCCTAAACCTAACCCCTTCCTATAAATGGTCCCTAACCCTAAATTTTAGGCATCCTGTCCCATCCACCCACTCCCGAGCGCCGCCACTCTTCCTGTCCCTTCCTCATCGGGATCCTCCCCGATCCAAAAAAATCCTCTCCTTGATTTCAGCCATCGGCCAATCTCCATCGATCCCCTCCACAACCACCGAACCCCGTCGCGCCCACAGCCTCTCCCGCTCGAGGGCTCCCGAGCACACCGGCGAGTCTCCCCACACCCGCGCGTCCTCTGCCTCACCATCGTCTTCGCGTGCCACGCCGGAGTTCCACTTCGCTGGAGCACAGGACCTCTTCTGCCACCGGTGAGATGCCCTGCTGCTGCTCCTCTGTTTTCCCCTGCATCTCCCGTGCCTCACATCTCCCTCTCGGCCTCCTAATGCAGCGCCATGGATGGCTACAGCCCAAGCTAGCGCCCGAGCGCTCCTCCACCTCGCGCCACCGTCCTCGCCGCCCTGGTAACCACGGCCACGCCTTCGCGCCTCCGACGACCGTCCTCGTTGTCGCCGGCAACCCCAGGCAGGCACCGTCGCGCCCATGCCATCTCCCTTGCCGTCTCCTTCTTCTTCACTTCCCCGTTTACTTCTCTGAATCCCCCTGTCATCGCTCTGCAGGCAACAGTGAACGTCGTGGCCGCCCCTGAGCTCCGCCGCTGCCGTCCCGTCCCGCGCGCCGCCATCAGATCCTCCGATTCTCGCTTTGAGGCGCACGGATCGCCGTTACGGCCGCTTCCGCCGACCCGTCGCCGAGAGCCCGCGACAAGTCCGCCCGGCGTCGTCTTTGCCGAGGAGACGGCAGCGAACACTAACCCTGCCTCCTCGCCCGCTTCGTCCACCTGCGCGTGTTGACCAGCGCCAGCGCGTGGGTCGCGCCAGGCCCAGCGCCCCCCCTTCCGGCCTCCAGCCCAGCTAGCTGCTGCCCGCGAGCCCACCTCCACCGATCTGGCCCAGGAGGCCTGGTGAGCAGCCCCCGCCCCTGTGCACTGTTGGGCCAGCCTGCAGATTCGGCCCGCATGTCTTTTTTTCCTGTTCTGGACGATTTAGCTATTATTCCTGAGACTGCAGTTTTGCGAAAAACCCTAAGCATCATGCATTTAATAACTCACAAATGGTGCATCGGTTAAAATAATTTATACATGTAAAATGCTTAGAATTTTGTGCAGATTAATAATATGCCATTTTCATCCCATGTTAAAATGTTTAACTTGCTGTTTATTTAAATTTGCTAATATGCCATGTTAAAATGATTTATTTCATAACTAAATGACCGTATCTCGGATTTAAATAAATTATATATGTAAATGGGGTAGAAAAATGCATAGATTAACATGGTAGCATTACTTTGCATGTTTAACAACATTAAAATTGTGTTTAGGGCAGAACAGTACCGAATCTAAAATATGCATATGGGGTTTACCGGAATTGTTGTTTGTTGTTTCCGGCCTCATTTAAACTTGCCTAAATAGGTAGTTTAATTATGCTTCACCCATTGCCATGTTTAATAACATTTAATATTGTTTGGTAACATAACCGAGAGAGAAACTAAATATTTGAATGTGGTGTTCCGTCAATATGCAACTCGTTGCATATTGGGCTCCATTTAACTTGTAGTTTTGTTTGTGCATATTGCCATGCCATGCCTCATTAAACCGGACATGCATCATACTTGTTGTGCATCATGACATGTTTATGTGATGGTTGTTTACTATGTTGTTTGCTTCTTTCGGTTTGCTTCTCTCGTTAGCCGGTTTCGTTCGGAGTTGTGAGGATTCGTTCGACTACGTCCATGTGTCTTCTTCTTGGGCTCGTTCTTCTTCCTTGCGGGATTTCAGGCAAGATGACCATACCCTCGAAATCACTTCTATCTTTGCTTGCTAGTTGCTCGCTCTTTTGCTATGCCTATGCTCGATGCCTACCACTTGCTATATCATGCCTCCCGTTGCCATGTCAAACCCCTAACCATCCTTTCCTAGCAAACCGTTGTTTGGCTATGTTACCGCTTTGCTCAGCCCTCTTATAGCGTTGTTAGTTGCGGTGAAGATGAAGTTTGTTCCTTGTTGGAACATGGAGATGTTGTTCCTTGTTGGAACATGTTCACTTGTTGGGATATCACAATATATCTTATTTAATTAATGCATCTATATACTTGGTAAAGGGTGGAAGGCTCAGCCTTATGCAGTGTTTTGTTCCACTCTTGCCGCCCTAGTTTCCGTCATATCGGTGTTATGTTCCCGGATTTTGCGTCCCTAACGCGGTCGGGTGATTTATGGGACCCCTTGACAGTTCACTTTGAATAAGACTTTTCAGCAAGGCCCAACATTGGTTTTACCTTTTCCTCACCTATACCCTTTTTCCCTTGGGTTTCGGAGCCGAGGGTCATCTTTATTTAGCCCCCGGACCGGTGCTCCTTGAGTGCTGGCCCGAACTAGAAACCACATGCAGCGCCCCTCAAGGCAACTTGAGGTCTGGTTTTAGTTATACGGACTGCTCATCCCAGTGTGCCACGAGACCGAGATATGTGCAGCTCCTATCGGATTTGTCGGCACATCCGGCGGCTTTGCTGGTCTTGTTTTATTCTTTGTCGAAATGTCTTGTAGCCGGATTCGAGACTGATCGGGTCTTCCGGGAGAAGAATATCCTTCGTTGATCGCGAGAGCTTATCATGGGCTAAGTTGGGACACCTGCAGGGTATTATCTTTCAAAGCCGTGCTCGCGGTTATGTGGCAGATGGGAATTTGTTAATGTCGGTTGTAGAAAACCGAAGTTGATCTTAATTAAAATACATCAACCGCGTGTGTAACGTGATGGTCTCTTCTCGGAGTCCGGAAGTGAACACAGTGTTGGAGTTATGTTTGGCGTAAGTAGTTTCAGGATCACTTCTTGATCATAGTTGTTCGACCGTGCCTCGCTTTCTCTTCTCGCTCTCTTTTGCGATTGTAGCCACCATATATGCTAGTCGCTGCTGCAGCTCCACCTCACTACCCTGTCCTACCTTTAAGCTTAAATAGTCTTGATCTCGCGGGTGTGAGATTGCTGAGTCCCGTGACTCACAGATACTTCAAAAACCAGTTTGCGGTGCCAATGAAACCGTGCGGTGGCCATCCGAGCTCAAGGAGGAGCTCGATGAAGATCTTGTTCATTGTGTTGTTTCGTTTGAGTTGATCAGAGTGGAGCCAGTTGGGACGATCGGGGATCTGTGTAGCATTTGGGGTAGTCTTCTTTTATTTTGGTTCCGTAGTCGGACCTTGATTGTATCTGTATGATGTAATGCTTTACTCATGTATTGTGTGAAGTGGCGATTGTAAGCCAACTATGTATCTCTTTCCCTTATGTATTACATGGGTTGTGTGAAGATTACCTCATTTGCGACATTGCTTTCAATGCGGTTATGCCTCTAAGTCGTGCTTCGACACGTGGGAGATATAGCCGCATCAAGGGCGTTACATGCAGATAGACATAACAAGGTCGTGCCATAAACTTAGCATAAGCTAGCCGTCCAAATACGGCATGATACGGACTTTTGATTTTCACCACCTCAAAGGTCAAAGTTTCTGATCTTGAATCATGCTTATCTCCAAAAGCCACCTCGGGGGCTATCTTACCAACAGGGTATGCCGATTTACCAGGCACCACACCATGGAACACCGTATTGGACGGTTTAAGACTTTTATCTGTTAACCCCATGCAACGGAAAGTTTCATAATAAAGAATATTGATACTACTTCCCCCATGCATGAGTACCTTAGTGAACTTATAACCTCCCACCTGAGGCGCCACTACTAGTGCCATATGACCCGGATTGTCAACCCAGGGTGGATGATCTTCTCTACTCCACACAATCGACTGCTTGGACCAGCGTAAATAACGGGGCACCGCCGGTTCAACGACATTCACTGCTCTTTTATGAAGCTTCTGATCGCGCTTGTCCAGGCTAGTGGTAAAGACATGATACTGTCCGCTATTCAACTGCTTCAGGTTGCTCTGGTAACCCGATTGCTGCTGCTGCTGTTGCTGGTTCCCCTGATTGTTATAACCACCTTGGTTGCCCTGATTTCCTAGATTGCCATGCCCGTTCTGGTTACCATGAAAACCTGAACTGGAGCTGCCTCCACCATAACCCGGCCCATGAGATCCAGGGCCCGAACTGCCACCCGGTCCATGATCATATCGGAAAGAATTAGAATTTTTGAACTCTTGCATGATGTAGCAGTCCTTCCAGAGGTGTGTGGATGGAATCTCCTTCGTCCCATGTTTTGGGCAAGGCTGGTTCAACAGATAACTCAAGCAGTCCGGGTTAGGACTTGGTGCTCCACCGCGTTGGGGCGGTTTACCCTTACGTCGTTGGCCCTTGTCTTGCGTGCTGGTATTAGCCACAAAGTCTAAGCTATGGTCCACTTTATGCTTGCCGCCGTTTCCATGACCCGCCGGGTTGTGGTGCTGTCCCTTGGCATTGCCGCTCCTTTTTCCCTTCCCTATCTTATCATCATCAGACTCGGGATCCTTGGTACTATCAGAGTCAGCATACTTTACTAGAGCAGCCATGAGGGTTCCCATGTCATTACAATGACGTTTGAGCCATCCCAACTTCAACTTCAGGGGTTCAAACCGGGAATTGCCTTCCAATGACAGAACTACGGTATCACCGTTGATGCGGTCTGATGAATGCAAAATTTCTGAAACCCGGGGCACCCTACGGGTTGTTGACTCTCCTTCCTCCTGGACACAGGCATCTAAGTCCACAATTAACATCGGTTGCTTGCATGTATCCTTGAAATTCTGGATAAACCGGGCTCTCAATTCGGCCCATGACCTGATAGAGTTAGCCGGTAAACTTTTTAACCAAGTGCGGAACGTCCCCTCCAGCATCATGATGAAATAATTTGCACATGCCGCATCATCCACATCTAGCATCTCCATGGCCATCTCATAGCTTTCTGACCCATGTCTCAGGGGGTAAATCGGCGGTGCAATTCGGCACCTTACGCGGGCCTTTGAAATCCTTGGGCAGGCGCACATTGCGCAACGCTGGAACAAGACACGGCACTCCCAAAGAACTGGAGGTAACTCCTGGCTCCACCGATGTAGTTGGACGGACCAGAATAAGCTGACGGGCTTCATGTTGTGCTGCTAACTCGGCCTCTCTTCGTGCCCGAGCCCGGTCCACCACCTCCTGAGCGTCACCCGCCGGGTTATTGCCACGGGGCGGATCACGGTTCCGCGTGTTTCTCGACACTGTCGGTTCATCCATACGCCTGCTGTAACTCCGGCTTGGACGCGGAGTGGAATGAATCCGATCACGACTATATGAATAAGCCTCCTGTTGAACCAAGGCTGTCTGAAGAAGCTCCTTAACCCGGCGCGTCTCGACCGCGCTGGAGAATCGCCTTCAATTGGGATGGCCGCCAGCCGTGAAGCTGCAGCGACAATGTTGTCCATCAGGTTAGAATAATGACCCGGAGGCGTTGGGACATGCGGTGTTACCATGTTGTTCTGACGAGGCGGATCCGCCACACATGGCTGAACCGGCTCCCCTGCTCCAGGTGCCTCCGCCCGGTTTACCACCGGCGCATTACTAGTCCCGGCTCCTGGGGTGTTAAAGCGGTTCCTAGCATCATAAATCGGCGGTAGACGAGATCGGTGCCTCCTTTTCAGGACTTCATTCGACGCACTCTGATCCAGCATAGGCCGGTAAGCCTGTGCATCCAAAGCAGCCCGTTCCGCAGCCATCCTGGTATCCTCAGCTGCCAAGTCGGCTTTGGGTGATCTGATCTTTCACTTTCGCGATTTCAGCATTGTGTGCATCCTGATCCGCCGGGTTAGCCTCCGCCATCAGCGTTGCCAATGCGTCAAACAAATCATATAGAACCCGAGCTGGTGGTCGCACAGGGCCTCCTTCCCCGGCCGCTATTGGCGCTGCCGATCCGGAAATCATCGCTGTCGCGGTCGAAGAGTGGAGCGCTGGTTGGGTACCGGCCATGAAGATTGCGACCCGGTTTGGAAGATCAGAGGGGTTCGGAATACTGTCGCCATCGGAACAGCCCCCAATCCGGCCATCTTGTAACTGATATAACGACTCGGTCTCTCCGGTTGATGACTCGTCGCCGAAATAAACGACGATCTCACCACCAAATTCCGATCTATCCTCAGATTCCCCTCCATGGATGACTCCCACAAAGGCACGCTTCATGACAGGCTTGACCCAGGCAGATCTCTCTCGCCGAGCCGTTTCGACGAGGTTGCTGCAGATGTCCGGCTCAGGGCCCGGTTCCCCGATCTTGCCAATGAAAACGTGTATACCACCAAAGGGGACCCGGTACCCGTACTTGATTGAGCCGGCCTCGGGGCCCCAGCCAGCATCGTCGATGTAGAGCTTGCCGCGACAACTCTTGGTCATCCGGCCCACAGTGTAACCATTGAGTCCTTCAAAGTTGCCCTCCAAGAACTTGAAACCATCGTGTGATAGCCCCACGGTGGGCGCCAACTGTCGTGGTTTTGTCATGGCAGATGTCCTCGTGAAAGGACTTAGTCGTGGAGCCATCGCTACAGGTTAACTTAAAGGGGTTAAAGCGGACAAGGGACGCAAGAGAGTTTTATACTATTTCGGCCCCTTACGATGAAGGTAAAAGCCTACGTCTAGTTGTGATGGAATTGCTGGGGTTTCGATGACCAGGGAGCGAATACGCTTTGCCCGAGTCTCGAGTTGTTGTCTGTTCTCCCTGAACCGCCACCGGGTCGTCCCTTATATACATGGGTTGGCGCCCGTCGACACCAGAATCGAGGCGGCTCATAAACGTGTTCGGCTCGGTCTCTGCTCTCTCTACCTTACAACACAAGTTACATATCAATGCCGGTTTACATCTACAGACCTTAAACCGGCTCTGGGCCCTGGGCCTTCATAAAGCGTCATCGTCCATCTTCATGGGCTTCAAAGATAATACACTGCTGATGGGGTTAATGCGGCCTCTCCTGGCCGGTTTACACCCAGTAGTAATATCCCCAACACTATGCATTTTCGAACTTTTTTGTAACTTGTTGCCAAAGGGGGAGAAATGTATAGATCATAGGCTTCGAGAGAGATTGTTTTTTGCTTCTTTGTCTCTCTCTTGCTTTTGGTTGAACTTTTTGTGTGCTTGGTTGATACTTTATGTCTGTGCGTGAGATACTTGTTTGATCATGTGTTTGATCATATGCTACTTTAATTCTTGCTTGGATGATATTATCTTATATCCCATATATGACCATTCACTTTGCTTGGTGATGAGTGCATGCTTTTAATTTCAGTCATTTTGAGCGCTCCACCAAGATGTATGTGACATGGAAGAGTAACCCATGATCCTAATCGATTGTGCATTTGCATTGAAAAGAAAATTTTAAATAATCCACAAATTTAGGGGGAGCTCTTGCTTATCACATACTTCTCAAAGCGGCGATGCAATTAAATATTATGATCATTTGTCGAAGCTTTGATCTATATGTTGTCATCAATTACCAAAAAGGGGGAGATTGAAAGTGCAACTATCCCTGGGTGGTTTTGGTAATTCCTAACAACATATAGCTCATTGAGCTAATGCCATTTCAAGATAAATATTTCAAGAAAGCTCAATGATTGGCATGGCATGGATTAGAAATGTGGACCCCTCAAAATTCTAAGGACTAATGATTGGCTCAAGACTCTACATTTAATTTTAGTGACCCAAGATCACATTGAGTCCATAGGAAAATCCAATACTATTAAAAGGGGATGAGGTGTTTCTTAATGGGTTGCTTGCTCAAGTGCTTAGTGATATGCTCCAAATCCCTCAACCACTTTCTCATATCCACATATGTCCCAAACCAAAAGTCAAACTCGGCCCCACTGAAACATCCTATCCGGCGCCACCGAGTTCATTTGACATAGCCACTGCCACAAACCCTAGTCACTCCGGTCTCACCGAGATGGGATTGCAAACTCTCTGTTTCCCTTCGTAACGTTTCGGTCTCACCGAGATGAGCGAATCGGTCCCACCGAGTTTTCCTGACCAACTCTCTGGTTAGCTTATTACCAAAATCGGTCACACCGAGTTTGTGTAATAGGTCTCACCGAGATTATGTTACGCCCTAACCCTAATGAAATCGGTCCCACCGAGTTGACATGTCGGTCCCACCGAAAATCCTAACATTCACATTTTGAACTAAATCAGTCTGACCGAGTTTCATTATTCGGTCCCACCGAGTTTGGTGATTTGTGTGTAATGGTTAGATTTTGTGTGGAGGCTATATATACCCCTCCACCCACTCTTCATTTGTGAGAGCCATCAGAACAAGCCCACACTTCCAGCATACATTTTCTGAGAGAGAACCACCTACTCATGTGTTCAGACTAAGATATTCCATTCCAACCATATGAATCTTGATCTCTCGCCTTCTCCAAGTTGTTTTCCACTCAAATCATCTTTCCACCAAATCCAAATCTGTGAGAGAGAGTTGAGTGTTGGGAAGACTATCATTTGAAGCACAAGAGCAAAGAGTTCATCATCAACACACCATCTATTACCTTTGGAGAGTGGTGTCTCGTAGATTGGTTAGGTGTCACTTGGGAGCCTCCGTCAAGATTATGGAGTTGAACCAAGGAGTTTGTACGGGCAAGGAGATCGCCTACTTCGTGAAGATCTACCCTAGTGAGGCAAGTCCTTCGTGGGTGATGGCCATGGTGGGATAGACAAGGTTGCTTCTTCGTGGACCCTTCATGGGTGGAGCCCTCCGTGGACTCGCGCAACCGTTACCCTTCGTGGGTTGAAGTCTCCATCAACGTGGATGTACGATAGCACCACCTATCGGAACCACGCCAAAAATCTCTGTGTCTACATTGCGTTTGCTCCCTCCAAACTCCTCCCTTTACCTTCATGTGCAATCTTTTACATTCCGCAGCTATACTCTTAGAGTTGCATGTGTAGGTTTTTTACTTGATGAGTGTTAAGTTGCTAAAATCTGCCAAGACTTAAAATTGGGAAAAGGATAGATTTTTATTTGGTCAAGTAGTCTAATCATCCCCCTTCTAGACATACTTCCAATCCTACAACGTCATGTTATATTGCCCTTTGTGATAGCAACCTCTATTATGCAGTCCGTCGCCTTATTTCTTTACCATCACAAGTTCGTACAACGCTTATTTTCTGTTACAATAAAATATCATAAATATTTAGGAGCAATTTTTATTGCGTTTTGCACGATGACAACTTACTTGAAGGATCTTATTCAGTCCATAGGTAGATATGGTGGAAACTTATGGCAAGAAACTAGGTTTAAGGGTTTTTGGATGCACAAGTAGTATGTCTACTTAGTATGAATTTTTTGCTAGCAAAAAGATCCTAAGCAGGCACCACATGTTGGAGGGTCAATAACAATATAATTTCTATACAAATTGTCGGTGCAACAAACCCTGGGTCCGTTGCCCGAACTGAGCACAGGCCCGAAGACAAGATTACAACACCATGAACAACACCAAAGCACAGATCAAGAAGACCCAGACTAGTCAGAGAAGCAAGATGCTGCTAAGGGAAAAACCTCCCTTGCCGGGCATGCGAGTCTGGCTAGGACGAGGATCGTCCTGGCGATGATCCCCAAGACCGTCCCAGCAGGCTTGCCGGGGCCCGCGGAAGCACAACACGCCATCAAGACTCCACCGCACCACCTCACCACGACACACGTCGTCCATCAGTGCGGTGTCAAGCTCCAAGGTGACTAAGTGGCTGCTATATGCCACATGGCAGCCACTTTCTAAAGAAAATTCCTGCAAATGACACCCGTCCTGCAACGTGTCAAGCGTGCAAGTGCAAAGCTGGTGAAACAGCCCGGTAGGGCCTGCCGGGCAAGCTGTGATGTGACTTTGAGTGGCGCATGTCATGCGCTCTGTCAGCCTACAGAGTTAGGTATGATAGCACTATTTGCTATCCAATCAGTGCATAATGACTGATTTGCCACTATGGTAACCCCTTGATCAATAAAAGGAGGCCCATGGAAACCAGAGAAGGGTTTAGCGACTCCAGACCCTTGTACAGTTGTACGCGCATAGCCGTTCTTGGCCCAAAGGCGACCCTGCCGGGCAAGGACGCTGCGCTTTCCACCACAATCCACCATAAATCCACCAAAGCAGGAGTAGGGTTTTATGCGTCGCAGCAACCCGAACATGGGTAAAACTGCCTGTGTGATCTCTGCTGTGCTGTCTCACGCTCCACCGCTCTTTGTGCAACGTGCCATCCCACCGCCGAACCAGAAAGGGCCTCATGGCCCCATAGGTGGTCGTGTTTTCCCATGACATCTTTGGCACGCCAGGTAGGGGGAGCACTTGCGCGTACCCGAAAGCGTGAGCAGCGCGTCATCTTCATCACCATTTTGATCGCCGACGGCTCCAGCGACGAGGATGCGGGCGCTGGGGGGACACGGTCGACATAGGCAGCGTTGGGATCACCTCCCCCGCAGCCGAAGCAGGAGTGGGAGGCACCAGAGGAGAGCAACATCAGCAGCATCCCAGTGGTCATGCTCCGCGAGGTACAGACGGAGGCCTCATTCCCCATGTACCTCTCCCCCTTACCGAAGGGCACAGTCGCAGTGGTGGCGCCCGCTCTGGGGCGAATCACCGCCCCGCCCTTCGGCTGCCCCCACCATGGGCGCGATCGAAGTGCGCGCGCCTCCCCCGGAGCGGGCCGATCCGGCCACTGCGCCCGACGGAGCCACTCGCCCTCAAGCGCCTGCACCATTTCACCACGCCATCCAAGTGGCTGGATTGCGACAGCGACGGCGCGACGCCGTCGCCACAGGCAACGTCAGGAGCCGGGCGACGGTATGATCTACGTCGTCATCTCCGATGCCGAGCACCGCTACGGAAGCCATGGCACGAGCCCAGCTGCTACTGAGGTTCCCACTGGCAGCCGATCAGGTGGATGAATGGAGAGCCACCATTCAGATTCTGATTGGCTTCGCCGAGGCTGGGGGCTCACAATGAGCTGGCCCGCTGCGGCCTCCTCAAGCGACGATGGCGGCTCACACCGCTGGCTATACGGAAGGGGCTGCCCCCACTGTGCAGTCCCCGCCATGGCCGCCAGCGTGAGCACCGTGAAATCAAGAACCCGACAACGTCTCGATGGCCTCTTCTGACCCTCGAGTACGTCCGAGCCCCGAAGGACGGCCGGAGGGGAGGCGCACGCGTCGTCATCGAGCAACGCCATGACGACCATCGCCGGACCGATGGGTGCGATAGTCTTGACGTCGACGAGCCTGCGCTCGAGGACGGGGGTTACCTGCCTTTCGAGGCTGGGTGGCCTGCCTTTGCTCGTGAGCTACGGCAAGTCTTTTGGCCATCCGTTCGCACGTTCAAGCCAGAGATACCCGAGAAGTATGATGGGAGGCTAAACCCGACAGAGTTCTTGAGCATCTACACCATCACTGTTCAAGCTGCGGGTGGAAGAGATGAGAAGGTATTCGCCAACTACTTTCCTTTGGCACTTAAGTCCAACGTGAGGTCTTGGCTGATGCACCTATCGGAGAACTATATTTCGTCACGGGCTGACCTGTGCCATGAGTTCATTGGCACCTTCACGGGCGACCACCAAGAGCCGGGGCGACCCAGTGACTTGCAGCTTCTCCAGCAGAAGGAAGGAGAGACCATGCGAAAGTACTTGCAGAGATTCAGCAGAGTCCACAGGAACATTCCATATATCTAACAGGCAGCTGTGATAGCTACCTTCCAGTCCGATGTGCGCAACCGCAGGATACGTTCCAAGATGAATCTGCGGTTTCCCAAGACTGTGAAGGAGCTTTACACTTTGGTGGACAAGTGCGCTTGGGTGAAGGAGGGAAGAAAACTTCCTGGAGAGGAATATTGTGTCGACAATGACTCAGACGATGATGATGAGTCCACTAGTCAGAAGAAGAATAAGAAGCACAACAAGAGGCGCAAGGATAAGGCAGTGTTGACCGTTGAGGGATCAAGCACACCAAGTATCGGCAAGAAGGCAAAGGCCGAGGTCCCCGGCAAGGAAGCTGTCGCTTGCGCTAACTGCCGAGAGGCTGCGTCTGTCGAGAAGGCTGGGAAAGGTGATGGGCTGTACTGCAAGATCCATTGGACCAAGGGCCACGATCTCCAAGAGTGTCATCAGGTCGAGCAGCTTGTCAAGAGGCAGAGGGCTGAATATGAGAAGCGTGATAAGGAAAAAGGTCAGAATGGCACTGGCGGGAAGGACGGAGGTGGTGAAGCAAATCGCCCCGACAAGGCTTTTCGGAACAAAGGGAAGCCCGCGAGGGGCCGAGAGAAGGAAGTTTGCAATGATGAGAGTGATGGAGGGGATGAAGAGGAAACCAGCGAGCAGGAATTCCAGAAGGCCACTGATGCCATGTGCATTGACGGGGAGGGGGCATCTTTGCACTCCTCTCACTGCCAACTTAAACAGTGGGCGCGTGAAGTCAATGGCGTGGAGCCAGCGGTAGAGTCTTGGAAGCCGCTCAAGTGGTCACGCACGCCCATCATCTTTGACGAAGAGGACCATCCTGACCGCACCACTGCGGTAGGATGCTTGTCGTTGTTGGTCTCTCCAACAATTCGCAACCTCAAGGTCACAAAGATGCTGGTTGACAGCGGGGGCCGGGTTGAATCTAACTTCCCCAAAGGTTATCAAGAAGCTTCCGATAGCAGAGGAAGAGCTTAAGGCCACTGGCATGTTTCAAGGAATTAATCCCGACAGGAGTCGTCCTAAGGGAAAGATCACGTTTCCAGTGACGTTCGGAGGAGAGTTGAACTACAGACTGAGAAGATTGTGTTTGATGTGGTCAACCTCCCCCTGCCGTACAGTGGGATCCTCGGACGGCCAACTCTGGCAAAATTCATGGCGGCATCCCACTATGCCTACAACACCTTGAAGATGCCAGGTCTGGTGGGAATCATTTCCATTCTAACAGATGAGAAAGATGCAATTATTTGCGTGGATAAGATGTACCGGGACGCAGTCGCGACAGAGGCCACGGCAGCAGCAATTCCCGCCAAGGAGAATAGAGTAAAGAAGAAGGATAGCAGGGACACCAACAAGGAATCCGGGAAGCGTACCTCTTCGGAGTGCACGGGAACTATTGATGACTTGCCGGAGAGTTCCAACAGTAAGAGATCGAAGGTTGCTACACCCAAAGTTAAGAAGGTCCCTGCAGGGCTGGCTGGCGTTGATGGTACCTTCACTATCAGCGCCACCCTTCATGACAAATAGGAAAGTGTGCTCGTTGCCTTCCTGCGGGCGAATATCAATGTGTTTTCCTGGCAACCATGTGATATGCCCAGTTTTCTCAGGGAGGTAATCGAGCACCACCTTGTTGTCTGCCCACATGCCCGACTCGTCAAGCAGAAAGTCCAGAAGCAGGCCTTGGAACAGCAGCAATTCATTGCTGAGGAGATCAAGAAGCTAGAGGCAAATGGTTCAGTCAGAGGAGTACTGCACCCAACATGGACAAACCCAGTGGTTGTGCACAAGGCCAACTGAAAATGGAGGCTTTGCATAGATTTCACAGATCTCAACAAGGCTTTCCCAAATAATCCATTTCCCTTGCCACGCATCGACCAGATTGTGGATTCCATGTCAGGTTGTGATTTGCTCTCTTTTATGGATGCATACTCTGGATATCATCAGATCTTCATGTCCAAGGAAGACGAGGAGACACTATGTCAGGACCCCGATTCCAATTCACATCGATCTAGCCGGTAACACCTCATATCACTTTGCGGCCTCACGCACGGTATTCCCACCGGTGTCGCCTTACCATGGCCCGGGACCGTTTGCGCCTTTTGGCTCATGTATATGATAGTGTCGCTAGCATCCATATGACAGAGAACCCGGGCCGACATGACTAGTCGTGAACCCAAAGTGGCACTAACTTACGGGGACAGGCATACATGAATCAACATCGAGCATGTTGGTCAGCAGCATGCGAATCCGGGCTGTAGCACTGGGCTAACAGGACTTCGGTGAACCAGGCTGTAGCAGGCTATCCAGGACTCTGGATGTCACCGCGTGACATTTCCCCAATGGGACAGACACAGGAATGGAGTGAATCACATGCCGGCCAGTCAAGTGTTAGGAGCGATAGTCTTTGGGCTAGCGAGGACTCCGGTGAACCGGGCTGTAGCGGACTACTATGGCTCATGGAAGCACAAGACTACATTTCCGCATAAGAGAGGCTACCAAGGATAAACAACTAGGTTGTCGGATCCCACACATACAAAGCATTTCAATCATACACACAATATGCTCGATATGTGTAAATACAACATGGCATCAACACATAATTCTACGACTCAAGTATTTATTCATTAGGCTCCAAGGAGCCAAGTATTACAAATAGGGGTCTCATGACCCAACATTCAGAGCATACAAGCAACAAACACATGCGGAAGCTTAACTTGTCTAAGTACATACAACTAAAATGAAAAAGGCTGAAGAGCCTGACTATCTACAACATCCGATCAAGATCGTAGCTGAGGTACAAGCTACTTGTCGAAGTCGACATAAACTAGTAAGACCGAAATCTCCATTGCAAAAACATAAATAAAGCAACGTGAGTACAAAGGTACTCAGCAAGACTTACATCAGATCCTATCATACATGCATTTGTATCAAGAAGGTAATGTGGGGTTTAGTTGCAGCAAGCCAGCTTTGACTCAGTGGCTATCTTGTACTACGACTGATGGTAACTCTTTTGAGGTGGCACACACGAGTCCACTAATCACCACATCGATACATTACTATGGATTCATTCCCATCTCCCTACGAGAAGGCCATCCATAGCACTCACACTTGTCTTGAGCATTTTAGAGTATCCACTTCAAGTTGTCTATGTACCACGTAAGCATCCAAGAAGTCCATAACCGCAGACCCGGCTATTCGAATAGATCATGTTAACCCTGCAGGGGTATACTTATTCACACACGCTCTCGCCACTTACCGCCATGTACACGTCATGTATCTTGGCAACCTTCAAGCGGAATCCTGGCGAGGGAGTCGGCCACGACCTAACTAACCACACAAGACTCTAGTCCAGGTTTATCGCCTATTCGGGTTCCATCCGCAAGGAGATCCGGCTGGGGTTTCACTCACGGCCCCAAACGATGTGTGCAAGGTTCCCAAGCCCACCTCGCCGGATGGATCTACGCTTGGTACACCGTGCCACTTATGCCTAGTATGTCCCAAGCCCACCTGGCCGGGTGCCACTTGGTAGACTACTAACACTACATAGAAACACCAGAAACTAATTGCAACTCCTGGACAGAGATCAAGTTGCTTAATAAGTCGAGAGAGCTTGGAGCGCTCGGAGCCCAAAGTGTGGTAGTAGCTAGTCATTGGACAACATACACAGAACTCGGTGCTTAAGGACGGTTCCAGTGAGACAACCCACCATGTACTCCTACATGGCCTCTCACCGCTACCTTTACCAAATCGTGTTCACACACTTAACTCTCAGCACCAGAACATATCGTAACACTCCAATTCATTCCCAATGAATCAGACCTGACACAACTCTAAGCAATAGCAGGCATGGCATGGTAGGAACACAACATGGCTCAATCAACTCCTAGACATGCTAGTGGGTTTCAACTATTTACTGTGGCAATGACAGGTCATGCAGAGGAATGGGTTCAACTACCGCAACATAAAGTAGCAGTTGAATCGTTGTTGTCTTAATGCAATAAAAGAGAGCAGGAGCGAGAGAGTGGAATTGTATCGGAATGAACAAGGGGGGTTTGCTTGCCTGGTAGATCAACAGGGGGGCACTGCTCCACAGATAGGTACTCTGGAGCACTCTCCGGAGCAGAACCTATCGAGAAGGAACGGTGTCGACAATCAAGCACAAGCATATGCAACAATATGATGCATGAATATGTGCTGTGTTTTGAGCTAATGCATTTAGCATTCAACTTGGAAGAGGTCCATTTGAACCAAAGGTTCAAATGCAATTCTAATTTAAGTCCCTTTAAATGCCATAAGTGTGTTTTCATATATACAGCATGTATAGGTTGTTTGTCATGCATGAAAATGGTACAGATGGATAGATTGAATTTTTCTGATCATTTTTCATATATAAATTATTTCAATCTGAGCTACGGTTGAATTTCTATGAATTTTTGAAGTTTATATCATTTTCTGGAATTACCTGACTAAATAAAATCTAGAAAATGAATAATTGTGTCAGCATGACATCATCACTATGTCAGCGACTCAATCATGGTGGTCCATGTCAAATCTGACGTGTGGGGTCCACACATCCGTGTCATAGTTAGTTAACAGAGTTAATTAGTTGTTAAACTAATCCTAAACTAAAAATTAGCAGGGCCGGGCCCCACATGTCACTGAACCACATAGGTCAAAGCTGGGTCAACAGGGGGTTAGACCCGGTCAATCCCAGGGCGTTTAGCCGCCGGCGAGGCCGAACGCGGCGGGTGGGCTCGGGATCGTCGCTCCGGCGACCATTTGGCGACGGAGACCACGGGCGAGGAGCCAGCGCTCGTCCACGTCATCTGGAGCAAGTTGGAGAGGCGGGGACGGACGGAGCTTGCCGGAGCGGAGCTCGGGGCGGCGGCGGGAGCATGGCCAAGTGCGCGTGCATTGCTGCGGTGCACGGCAGGGGCTGCGGTTGGCGGAGTGGGCTTTCTGGGGGGCTGCTGAGCGTGTTCGCGTGCGCGGGCGCGAGCTGCGATGGCCAGGGCGACGGCGGCGACATGAACAGTGGCGAGGTGCTACGGCCAGGGAGGCAGACGGGGCTACAACGTGCGAACGGCTAAACAGAGAGAGGGGAACGGAGCAGAAGCTCACAACGATCTCGATGGGCTTGACAGCGAGCTCGGGGACGCGCTAAGGTCGATGGGGCGCTGATGGGGATCCACGGCGGCCGGAGATGAAGACGACGGTGATGGAGGCGCTCTAGGCCTCCTAGGGCATGTGACTCGACGGAGAGGACGAGGAAGACGCGGCGAAGCTTCTGAGCTTGTCGTAGAGGCGAGGTCGTGGCGGTTGGCGCGGCAACGGCGTGCGGCGGCGACGATGGTGCTCGGGCCTCACGCGAGAGAGCGAGGGAGAGGAGGGGAATGGGCATGGGAGAGTGAGAGGGGTACGGGGCGGCGCGTGGCGTCGCGCAGGGCATCCAGAGCGACGAGGGGAAGGACAGGTAGGCAGGAGGTGGCCGGACGCGTGCGTCGCGCGCGCAGGCACTGCGTCCTGTCCTCTGGCGTGGTGGAGCGATGGCCGGCGGCGGTCGGCTGGGCCGACTTTGTTGGGCTCTTGGGCTGCGGGTAGAAGCCGGTAAGTTTCCCCTACCCTCTTTCTTTCTACTTTGTTTTGTTTTCTATTTTCTGACATTTGTTTCTGCTTAAAAATAATACTAAACTAATTTATTTTCTTATGCCATTTTTTTAGGAGCTAATGGTATTATTCCAGAGCTCCTCAACAACTAGCATAATTTTTGGACATATATTATATACATAACATATATATATCCAATGCAAATAATTATGCATTAATTCCAAATGGCCAAAATAAATATTTAGGAGCTCCTAAAAATATTTGTTAGAATTTTACCTCTGACCAATATTTTCAGAGAGCAACATGAACATTTTCTTTGACCTTTTTGGAGCAATTTTATCTGGGTTATTTCCAGAAATAATTTCTGAGGGTTTCACAAATCCCCATTTCAAATTTAAATGAAATTTAAACATGATGCACACATGAAGGCTAGCCTAGGTCATACCAGAACTAGGGATGTGACACACTACAAAAAAAAAGACACATCCATGACATTTTGGGCCGAACGAATTTTTTTTCTATCATGCTTATGACACTCTATGACGATAATTGTGATAAAACCCGATATCATCATAGGTGTGGTGGGACCCTACTTCTATGACAAAATAACATGACAGAAAATGAGCTTTTCATCCTGGGCGGGCCGGAGACACAGCTGCATGAAATTCTTTTGGCCGTCCATGATGGAAAAAACCGTGGTAGAAGCGAGGGCGAGGAAAATATCGGGGAGTTCCCGGTTACGGTGGGTGGTCGGGGCCGAGCGATGCATGAAGATTTGCGCGCTTCTCTTGTACACATACGCACGTGTGTGTGAGGCGTTGGGCTCTAATTGAACCCGAGCGAGGCGTTCGCCTACTGAACCCAAGCGATTGCACTACAGGCTACGCGTTACTGAACCCGAGCTATCCCTTGCTATTAACTGAACCCGGGTGATTCCTTCTCTACTGCTGCTAACTGAAGCCGATCGAACCTGCTGCCTCCTTCCCTTGATGAATAGTGAGCGTTGTTGGGGGGTTGGATGAACAGGACCCCGTGGTAGTAGAGGCCGTTGTCGCTGGATGAACATGACCCCGATCGAGGAGGCGTGGGGGAGGATGAACAGTAGCCGGTGGAGGGACCCCGTACGTGGAGGGCTGGTTGAACAGGACCCCGTGGAGGGCTGGTTGAATAGTAGCCGGTGCAGGCTGGATGTCACATCCCTAGATCTGGTTTGCACTAGGCTAGCCCTTCATGTGTGGATCATGTTTAAATCTCAATGAATTTGAAATGGGGATTGCCCAAACCCTAGCATCAAAGGATTTCACTAGGTTCAACTAAAATTGTCTCAATGTTTCCAAATGGCTTTTAAAAATGTTCATCATTTCTAGATAATGCTAGAAACAATAACTAGAGGTGTTGCACATTTTTCCATGACATATTTGGGCTCTGAATTAAATCATATAGTATTTGAATTTGGGCATTTAAATGCTAGTAAATATTTTAAATGTCCAAATAATCCTAAATTGAAATGTCCCATGTTGGATATATTCTATACAGTGGGCATGTGCAGTTTGGTGATTTTTGAAAGGGTCTAGGTATTTTTAGAAAAGCCCTAAAGATTACAGAAAAATAGAAAAATAAAAAAAGATAGAGAGAGAGAGAGAGAGAGAGAGAGACTCACCTGGGCACTTACCTGGCAGTCTAGCCCACTTGGTGGCCCATCTGAACTGGCCGGCCCAGCCCACCTCCTCCTCTCTGTCGTCTTCCTTCCCCTCGCCCCGAAGCAGCTCGGTGGCGAGCGCCTCCGCCACCCGTGCCACCTCCTGCCAGCTAGCTTGCGTGGCGCCGCGGAAAGACCCGCGGGAGCCGTCTGTATCGCGCTGACCGACCCACCACTCTCCCCCTCGCCTTCCTCTCGCCCTCTCCACCATGGCCGAGACGCCCGCGAGCTCGCTACCGCCATAGCCGCGACCACCGTGCTCCCCTCGCCTCGCCGTTCGGTCCCCTAGCTCCGCCTCGCCTTATCTTTCTTCCACCCCGAGCCACGCCACCGCGGGAGCCCTACATCGCCGCCACGAGTTGTCTTCCCCGAGCACGGCCGCCGGACTCCATCGACGGATTCGTCGCCTTCCGGTCGTCCCCGAGCCAGCTGAGCCTGTCGTCGGCCTCACCGTGAGCCCCGGAGTATTTACCCTCTCCTCGCCCTCTCTGGTCCGTCCCCTAGCTAGTTGTGCTGCCATGGCCGTAGCTCGCCGTCCGCCATGGCCGGCAAGCCCCGCGCTCCAGAGCTCCTGCACTTGTGTTCGTTGCACCGACGTGCTCCTGGTGACCCCACGAACCCGTAGAGCCCCTCAGCTGATCTCGTCGTGCCGTGTAACATTGCACCGGACTCCACCCGAACTCCGGCCGCCACCATGAGGTCACTTCCGGCGAACTCCGGCCACCCCACGCCCTCCCGTTGGTCCCCCTGGATGCGAGCGGGCATGGGCTACCTCCTGGTGCCCTCGGTGCATCGATCCGTTGCCCCTGGCGCAATTCCGACGGACGCCGCCGCGGATTGAGGTCGCCGCCGGCCTAACTCCGGCGACGGCGACGTGGCGTGATTAGATTAGGTCTAACCCACCCACTAATTACCACCGCAGTCACCGACAAGTGGGCCCTGCTGACTAATTAACCCTAGATTAGCTCATGTTTAGATTAAACTAACCCTACAGGCCCCATAGGTCGATTTGACCTGGCCCCGTCACACTTTGACCCACCCCACACGTCAGTGTTGACCATGCTGACGTGTCTGTTGACCAGTCCCACCTGTCAGCGTCACTAACCAGCCCCAGTCACTGACCAGTGGACCCCACTGGTCAGGTTTGACCTGTAGGCGCCCAGTTGACCTGCTGACATCAGGGTGATGTCATGCTGACGCAACATGTATTTTCTGGATTTATTCTAATTCAGGAAATTCCAGAAAATGTCCTAAACTTCTGAAAATCGTATAAAATCAACCGTAGCTCCAAATCAAATAATTTATATATGAAAAATGAACAAAAAAATCCAAAGAATCTGAATATGGCATTATCATGCATGTTTGAACAACTTATGCCTGCTGATCAGGTCAAATCAAATAGGTGGCATTCAAATAATCACATATGGAGTTGAATTTGAATCTTTGGTTCAAACCAACTTCATTTAATCTGGTTTTAGTTGCATTAGCTCTAATCACAACATCTTGCCCCGTCATGATCATGCATCATATTGTGCATTTCATTGATTGTGCTTTCTCTCTGTTGCCGGTACCTGTTCCCCCCAGAGTAGACGTTGGTTCCGACGATGAGTTCGATGACACCGATGAAGAACTATATTATCTTCAGAAGTGGCAGGCAAGCAAAACCCCCTTGTTCATTCCGATACAATCCTACTCTCTCGCTCCTGCTCTCTTTTACTGCATTAGGACAACAACGATCCATCTGTTACTTGCTGCGGTAGCTGAACCCCTTTATCCTCTGCATGACCTATCATTGCCACAATAAATAGATGAAACCCACTAGCATGAGTAGGAGTTGTTGGAGCCCTGTTGTGCCTACTCAATCATGCTTATTTGTCATGCCTGCTACTGCTTAGAGTTGAGTCAGGTCTGATTCATCGGGGATGAATCAGAGGTGTGTGAACATTTCCTACTGTGTGTGAGCTAAGTGTGTGAACCCGATTTGGTAAAGGTAGCGGTGAGAGGCCATGTAGGAGTACATGGTGGGTTGTCTCATTGAAGCCGTCCTCAGGAACTGAGTTCTGTGTTTGTGATCCATGAAACAGTTACTATCACGCATTGGGCCCGAAACCAATGGACCCTCTCGGCTTCTTAATCACCCTTGTCCTCTGTCCAGGAGTTGCAAGTAGTTTCTGGTGTTTGTAGTATGCTGGAGGCCGTGGGCTGCGCTGACCGGAGGAGTGGGTTCTGATGTGGTAGGCGTGTGGCCGGGTATGCCGGGAGCCCGTTTGGTGTCGCGGAACCCTGTACACATCGTTCGGGGCCGTGTGTGGAAACCTCGGCCGGACTCCCTGCGGATGGAACCTGAATATGTGATAAACCTGGATAGAGACTTGAGTGTTTAGGTAGGCTGTGGCCGACACCCACGTTGGGCTTCCGCTTGAAGGTTGCCGACTACATGTCGTGTAAACGACGGTAAGTGGTGAGAGCGTGTGTGAAGAAGTACACCCCTGCAGGGTTAACATCATCTATTCGAATAGCCGTGTCCATGGTAAAGGACTTCTGGGTTGCCTGTACAGTTCATAGACAAGTGAAAGTGGATACTCTAAAATACGCAAGATAAGTGTGAGTGCTATGGATGGCGTTCTCGTAGGGAGACGGGAGCGGATCCATAGTGGTGTATTGATATGGTGAATATGTGGACTCGTGTGCCACCTCAAAAGAGTTACTTGCGTTAAGTAGTTCGGGATAGCCACCGAGTCAAAGCTGGCTTGCTGCAGTTAAACCCCACCATCCCCTTGTTGATAATGATGCATATGTAGATAGTTCTGATGTAAGTCTTGCTGGGTACATTTGTACTCACTTTTGCCTATTTTATGTTTTGCAGAGAGACTTTAGTCTCACTAGTAGTTCCGCGTGGACTTCGACGTTTAGCTTGTTACCTCAGCTACGATCTTGTGCCTCGGCAGGATCTGGTAGATAGTCAGGCTTCTCAGCCTTTTCCATTTGTAGTTGTCTATACTCAGACATGTTCAGCTTCCGCATGTGCTTGACTTGTATGCTTTGAATGTTGGGTCGTGAGACCTATGGTTGTAATATCTCGCTCCTCGGAGCCTATTTAATAAATACTTGAGTCGTAGAGTTATGTTGTGATGACATGTTGTATTTACACATATCGAGCATATTGTGTGTATGATTGAAATGCTTGGTATGTGTGGGATCCGACAACCTAGTTGTTTATCCTTGGTAGCCTCTCTTATGGGGAAATGTAGTCTTGTGCTTCCATGAGCCATAGTAGTCCCCTTCTGACCCGATTCACGGAGTCCTGCTAGCCCAAAGACTACTGCTCCGGAACACTTGGTAGCCGACATGTGATTCACCGTTCTGTTTCTATCCCTCGGGAAATGTCACTTGGTGACATCCGAGTCTGCCTAACCTGCTACAGCCGGGTTTCGAGTCTGTTAGCCCGTGCTACAGCCCAGATTCGCGACGTTCTTTGACCGACATGCTCGATGTTGATTCATGTATGCCTGTCCCTATAAGTTAGTGCCACTTTGGGTTCACGACTAGTCATGTCGGCCCGGGTTCTCTGTCATATGGATGCTAGCAACACTATCATATAGTGAGCCAAAAGGTGCAAACGGTCCCAGGCCATGGTAAGGCGACACCCGTGGGAATACCGTGCGTGAGGCTGCAAAGTGATATGAGGTGTTACCGGCTAGATAGATGTGACTTGGAATCGGGGTCCTGACACTGGATGAAGAGGACCCCTTGGAGGGCTGGATGAACAGTAGCCGGGGAGGCTGGATGAACAAGACCCCGTGGATGAACAGTAGCTGGTGGAGGCTGGAGGAAGTAGAACGTGGATGAACAGTAGCCCGTGGAGTCCGTTTTGCGGTGCGCCACACCCCTCCCGATCAACAGGACCCCATTACGACCGTAGGCGCTCCAACACTAGTCCGTTTCCTCCGTTTTGCGGTACGCCACACCCCTCCTGATCAACAGGACCCCGTTTCGACCGTACACGGTCGAACACAAGCCTGTTTCCTTTTTTTTGCGGTATGCCAGACCCTTCTCGATGAACAAGACCTCGTTTCGACCGTACGCGGTCGAACAGAAGGCCTGTTTCCCCCGTTCTGCGGTACGCCAGACCTTGTTTTGGCTGTTCTGTCCAAGCCGGTTGGCTCCCAATGAACACGACATATTCCGTTGCCTCCCAATGAACACGATGCATTTTGTTGCCTCCCCACGAACACGATGCATTTTATCCGTTCCGACCCATCCGGTTGGCTTCCGATGAACAGGATTAGTCGCTGTACGCATTAGATACCCCGCCCGTATGTACGTACATAGCTGTATTTACTATCTTGCAGCGTGGCCATACGTACGTGTACACGATGTAGACGGGACTGCGTGACATGCTACGTCGGCGCCTCTACTTCAACACGTGCCGCTCCTTACTCGGCCACGGTATGTCGCTGCAGAGACACCGATCGACCGCTATGTACATACACGTTTGCCGCCGGACAGATAACGCTACCTTCGCTTCAACCTGGTGGGTCCCAGCTGTCAGGGGGTAAGAAGGCAGTTCCTTTCGTGTGAAGATAAAGCCGGTGGGTCCCAGCTGTCAGGGGGGAAACATTTTTTTCGCGAAATACAGAGGCCCCTCCGGTAGGTCCGAGGTGTCACGTGGAGGAATCATTATTTTGCGAGTAATAAGGAGGCACTTCCTTGTGTGCGGCCATGGACCCAGCTGTCAGCCTCTCCACTTAGGCCCTGTTTGTTTCGGATTCTGGGACCAGATTCAGCTTTGCCAGTGAAGCTGAATCTGAAATCTGAAACAAACAGCTATTCGAAATCAGCTTTGCCAGTAAAGCTGAATCTAGATTCGGGCCATTTTTAGTGCAATTTCCTGAAGCACCTCAAAGTGTACTTGATTGGCGGCTGATTCCCGAATCAGCTTCGCAAGCAATCCTGGTGATTAAAATCCAAGCGAAGCTGAAACAAACAGGGCCTTACAGTCCTCTTCTGATGGCTGTCGTTCGTTAACCGCGTTGACGATGTCGTACCGCCTGAGAGCACCAAGGTGGTGGACGACGACACGACCTAGGAAGGGAACGACCCGAATCCGGGGAATACGCAGCAGTGGATGCCCATGCGGAGGGGAGTATGAGGGTTGAATGCTTCGGCTGCTGTTTGAGGTTGTCATCCTTGGAGAATAACAGGCGGTGTCGGTGAGTAGAGGGAAGGCCTGGCCAATAGTAGTATGGTCGGGCGGTGAGGCTCTGTGGCGGCCTGACCCGACCCCGCCAAGGCGGGGAGCAGTGATGCAATGGGCGCAGGTTTGGGCGGCTGGAGCAACAAGACTAGAGGTTGAAGATGCAGCTTGGTCGTTGGATTTACATCGAATGGTCTGTGCAGCTAGAATCGTTTATTGACTAAGTTGACAAAGCCCTGCATACGTGTTAACTTAGTAGGCCCACAAGTTAGCCTACAAATCTGGTGGGTCCCAGCTAGCAGGGGGAATCAATTTTTTTCGCGTAATAAGGTGGCACTTCCTTGCGTGCGAAGATGTTTTTTGGTTTTTATATTTATTCTTTTTCGAGTTAGAATAACAAGAAAACAATTTAGGATCTTTGGTACAATCTATATTTTCACGAAAAGGATCATAATAAAGCTGCTGGGCCCTAGCTGTCACGGAGAGGAAACTTTTTATTTCCGCGTAATAAAGGAAGCACTTCCTTGCGTGCGAAGATGTAGCTGGTCGGTCAAACCTGTCAGGGGGAGAAATTATTTGTTTTCGCATAATACGGGGGCACTTGCTGCATGCGGCCATGGGCCATGTGCGTCCCTGCTGTCAGCTAATCCACATACATGCCTCATCTGAGCCGCCCCCCTAATCCAACGGCTGGCTGGCCGCCAGTTACGTCGTGCCTTGCTGTGGGCAAGGCACTGGATCTCTGTCCCTGATGGCTGTCGTTTGTTGACAAAGTTGACCAAGCCACACCGAGAGAACCAACACAGTGAACGATGGCGAGTATTACGAAGGGAAAGACCCGGAGCCAGCGAAGACACAGCAGTGGATGCCGCAGCGGAGAATCGAGGTTCTTTGGTTGGCTGTGGTGTGAAATTTGGCATCGCCGGTGAAGAACAGGAGGTGTTGGTGAGTAGAGGAATGGCCTGGATGACATTTAGGAGTAGAGTGTGCCGGTGAATCCTGCACGGCAGCACAGCCGGCCACGGGAGGCGATAGCAGGCGGTACCGCCGGCGGTGGTTTGGGCGGCTGAAGCAAGAATATCCGAGATTGAAGAAGCACTACAGCCGTTGGATCGACATCCAATGGCCACTGCTGCTAGAATCGTGTCTTGACTATAAGTTTACAAAGCCTTCCGTACACCTTAGTAGGCCCACAAGCCTTCCGTACGCGTCACTGACTATAATTCTCAAAAAAATAGTAGTCCACAAGTGAGCATCACATCTGTGGTAGAGAACATATAGCCCATTTGCGATTTGTAATAGTGTACAACCCATTTTTGAATTCTAATGGAATTTACTACAACCCATTTACAGTCTATTAAAATTACAGCCCATTTTCTAGCCAGGACAACGATTAATAATTTAAACCAACCTCTCAAAACAGAATTCAACCAAAAATCCCACATTTTGATGGTATCCGAAGAAAATATCCTGAAATTTCGAGTCAGATTAAATATAATTTCAAAATGAATTTGTATTAGGTAAAAATCTAAAAAAATATAGCGTGTGCAATAAGTAATGAAATGAAAATTTCCAAATTCAAACAATAATATTTTTGAAACTAATTACCTGCTTGGTGCGTTTTTGTATATTTATAGCCCAATTTTTATAATTACATCTCATTTATTATTTCTTAAAGCCCATTTTCTTGTTAGGCCTAATAGGAAAGATTTACAGCCCAGCGGGGCGGAGAATAACAAGTTGACCTAGGTTGGGTATTCCGCAAAAAAGTATAGCTGGGTTAGCCATTTTCACCTTGAAAAAATAATATATGGGCTGGATATTTGGTCGACATAAAATAATAGCACAGGCTAGGCAGGCCACAATTACCATGATTGATATCTGCTCCTCGAACAACAACAAAAACATCACTCAAGAAAAACTCCGCTTACACCTAAAATAACAAATACTGCTCGAGCTGCTGGATCCCAACTGTCGGCCGCTCCTTGTGCAATTCTCTCGTTTGTTGACTATATAGGTTGACGATGGTGTGGGACCGTGATGTCAGGAAACCAGGAGGAAGCAAAAAAATAGTTGTATATAATAAGGAGGAACTTGCGTACGTACGACTATGGCCCTAGTGGGTCCCTACTATTATCCAGTCAAAATAAAGTCATCTCTTGAATCCTCATGTTCGTTGACCATGTTGACAATGCTCGGCGCCACGGCGAGCGCAACAACTAGAAGGACGACGGAGAGGGCCTCGCGGGCCCTACGGATGGTCTGATACAGCGCCCGTTGCTCATTTAGGAAGCCAGGATCATCGGACACCTATGAGCACCTTCGAGAGACTGAGACAACATGAAACGGTAAGGCCGCGCTTGGGAGCTCTAGTTTATTTCACACCTGTATTAAGATACAAGTGCAATTTACTCGTCGTCGGAAACAACACGTAAAATACAGGCGTAATGAAACCGAGGGCCCGAGGTCTGTAACAAAAACCGACGAGTTACACGTGTAATTTGAGAGACTAGTGTATATTTTACTAGCCGAAATCGCCCAACTAAGCGCTTCGCCCAAGACCATCTGCATTTATTTACATGCGTCAGTTTTACAAGCGGTTTTTGTTGGAAAATGATGATGCAATCATGACCTAAGATGATGAGTTGGTCGGAAGATCATATGGTTTCACCTCTAACCTACCCGAGTTGTCGTATAGGCTATGAATGAAACATAAGACAATGAACTTCTTAAGCACATAAACAACAAAAGAGGATGATCTTCTTAACATGCAAATCATAGGCATTAGATCAACATGCAAAACAATATGAAGCATTATTCTCAGGAGGCACGGTGAACAGCTCGTGATGTCGCATGCCACAACATTCCAAGCACAACTTTGCAATCAAACTCACAAGGCCTGGCATTACATAGAAAACATTCAGAACAAACTCTTAAAATACCTTACATAAGTCAACATTCATGTGACTATGCATCTCAGCAGAGTAAATATTTACTTCTGAACTGAAGATAGGAATAGGAAAAAACGATCGACATTTCTCACAGCAAAGGGCGTCCCACTCAAAAATATCAAATGCATGTCTTCTGGCTAACATCAATGAGCAAAAATTGACAAGGTTTTCCAATTCCAATATATTAAACTAATGTCTTCTTGCTAACATCAATGATTAAATTTTGACAAGCTTTTCCCATTCAAAATATAGAATGCCTATGATTGTGGAACGGGTAGGGTTTGTCTTTAGTTTGTAATCTGATAGTCCGGTGGCTCAAGGTGACGATGAATGATTAGAGAACCATTCGATGTATTGTGCATGATGAAGTATTATGGAGGACATGAACCATCTGAACATTTTGTGCAGTTCCACTAAAATCAAGCTGAGCATCCCTATGGATTTTGTATTTATATGCTTGAAAGAAAACAAAAACTCATCAGCACACACATGAATATTGGCCCTAGTGTCAACCCACCAATCGGTGGACTAACAAATTGAAAGTACGGTAAATAGATTACCATACCCAGATGCCCCATCATTGTTCCTTAGAGTGACATTGACAGACTTCGAGTCCTATCCTAGCTTCTTGTACTTGTTTGGGCACTTGTTTGCCCAGTGTTCCTCCGAACCACAAGTAAAGCAGCCATCTCTCTTTTTGCTTTCTTCTTACCCCTTCTTAATGGCCGACGTTGGCAGCTCCATTCAAACAGATAGTCTGGTGGCTCAAGATGGCGACGAATGATTAGATAACCATTTGATGTATTGTGCATGATGAAGTATTATGGAGGACACGAACCATCTGAACATTTTGTGCAGTTCCAATAAAATCAAGCTCAGCATCCCTGTCTGCATAAATACAGAAAAAGCATGATGAATATAATAGTGGTACTAGTTGATTAAACATACGCTTACTACTATAATCATCTTCATTATCTTTAACAGGAAAATATAGCAATACCATAACTTGAATTAAACATTTATTCAAAACAATACAACAATATAAGTAACAGAACATACCAAAGCACAATCATGTGGATGAAGGCCGATACTGACCTCGTTTGTTATAGATGCGTCGGCAACTGACTTGGTCATACCATTCTTTGTGGAGTGAATTTTGCACGCATGTTGATAAGTTGCACATGCTCTCTGCAGACTAGTCATGTCACCAACGTCTACTAATACTCTGTAAAGATTCTCGATCATTCCTTCTATAATGTAGCACAAACAGTGACTGCTTCTTTCTGCAAAGTTGGTAAGAACAACTGGATCCACTAATGCAACAGTTTTCCTTAGACACATTGGCTCCTTTTGTGCAGTTCAACTAAAATCAAAGTCAAAATAAAACCGAGCTTTAATTTTGATATCCCTGTAAGCAACAATAGGTATAAGGGAAACAATAGCTGAGAAATAATGGTTGATGACTTGTACTCCCAGAAGAAAAACATCTACTGATCTACCTTGTCTTAATGGGAAACAAAGTAGGAGAGTAGCAATTCTCAATCAGTGTGATTCATTCATATTAATTGAGACATTGTCTTAACAATGCCTTGTTTCAACATGTATAAAGAACGACAAAGCAGAAAAGTACCATCCCTAAAACAATGTGACTAATTCATTTTAACAGAGACATTATCTTAACAATACCTTGGTTAAACATGTAGAAAGAACTACAAAGTAGGATAGTACCATTTGTAGAACACTGTAACTGATATATAATAATAGAGACATTAGCTGAACAATACATTACTTAAACATGTACTCCGGCCGATCCCTAACAGAAATGGTACTCTTGCCGATCCCTAACAAGTGTTGCAGTTTTGAACTAAGATTCAGTTGTTAATTCTGAGAATGGCATTGCTTAATTTTACCAGTGGAATTAGATTAACAAAAAGCATAAACAGTTCTAGGGGGGAGTGGGCGCAACAACACCATGTGCTTCCATCTACTTATAAAGGGGGTGATGTAGAGTTTGGTTGTAACAAAGAAACAAGCATCATGTCTAGGTTGGAACAATTTTTGCTCACTTAATGGTAAAAGACTGCAGTTCAATAGCTTCAATTCAACATTTATCCAAAACAGTACCAATACAAGTAGTACAACATCCCAAAGCACACTGCAGCATCATGTGGATGAAAGTCGGTACTGACCTTTCAAGACCAAGATTTGAAACAAATCGCGATGAAGATCTGGAAGAGATCTCAACACATATATGGAAATCAGGTCTCCTTTTGTGCAGTTCCAGCAAAATTAAGCAAAGTCGCCGGTGTGACATTCAAGTTGAACTGCACAAAACACTCTTAAAACAAAAGTGTTTCGTGTAGCGAAGCAAAATGTCGTTGTAGCAACAAGTTGAATAGATATCCCTATTTTAACAGAGGCAAAAAAGGAATCAATTACTGGCCAATAAAGGAGGATGAAACATGCGGCCACAAAAATGGTAATCCCGCCAAGCCCTAACAAGTGTTGCAGTTTTGAACTAAGATTTAGTAGTTAATTCTGAGAGTGGCATTGCTTAATTTTACAGCGGCATTAGATTAACAAAAGCATAAACAATTCCAGGGGAGAGTGGGCGCAACAACAACATGTGCTTCCATCTACTTATAAAGGGGGTGATGCAGAGTTTTGTTGTAAAAAAGAAACAACCATCATGTCTGGGTTGGAACAATTTTTGCTCACTTAATGGTAAAAGACAGCAGTTCAATAGCTTCAATTCAACATTTTATCCAGAATAGTACTAACAGAAGTAGCACAACATCTCAAAGCACACTCCAGCATCATGTGGATGAAAGTCGGTATTGACCTTTCTTGACCAGGATTTGAAAGAACTCGCGAGGAGGACTTGAAACAAATCCAAACACATATATGAAAATCCGATCTCCTTTTGTGCAGTTCCAACAAAATTAAGCAAAGTCACTGGTGTGTCATTCAAGTTGAACTGCACAAAACACTGTTAAAACAGAAGTGTTTCGCGTAGCGGAGCAAAATGTTGCAATAGCAACAAGTTGAATAGATATCCCTGTTTTAAATGAGGCAAAAAAAGGAATCAATTACTGGCCAATAAAGGAGGATGAAACATGCGGCCACAAAAATGGTAATCCCGCCAATCCCTAACAAGTGTTGCAGTGTTGAACTAAGATTCAGTAGTTAATTCTGAGAGTGGCATTGCTTAATTTTACCAGCGGTATTAGATTAATAAAAAGCATAAACAGTTCCAGGGGAGAGTGGGCGCAACAAACACCGTGTGCTTCCATCTAATTATAAAGGGGGTGATGTAGAGTTTGTTGTAACAAAGCAACAAGCATCATGTCTGGGTTGGTCCCATTTTTGTTCACTACTTAATGGGAAAAGACAGCAATAAAATAGTACCAATACAAGTTGCACAGCATCTCAAAGCACACTGCACAATCATGTGGATGAAGGCATGTACTGACCTTTCATGAGACGAACAAGATAAAATACGAATATACCAATACGAATAGGAAATCCAATCTCGTTTTGTGCAGTTGCACTAAAATCAAGCAAAGTTGCCGGTGTGACATTTAAGTTTGCTATAGCAACAAGTTGAATAGATATCCCTATTTTAAGAAAGGAAAAAAAGGAAACAATTACTGGCCAATAAAGGAGGATGAAACAAACGACGACAAAAAGAAGCATCTAACTTATCTTGATGGACAACAAAGTAGGACAGTAGCATTCCTAAAACGGTTAAATTGATTCTTATTAACAGAGACATTCTCTTAAAACAACATTCGTTAAAAATATAATTTATTTTGAACAGTGGCATTGCTTCAATTTTCCAGCGCCATTCTCAGATTAACAATAGCAAAATAGTTGTATGGGACATGGGACATGCCAGCACCATGTGCATCCACACGTATAAATGGGTGACGCAGAGTATGTTGCCAAGCAGCATATCTGCATTGGTACCATATTTGTTCTCTTTGAACCTTTTTCCTATGTGAGGGAAGCAAATCTAGTCCTGCACAAACTACCCGACCCCCAGCTTCTTTCCTTTTTCAACAAAGAGATCGGTTCCTTACAGATGTGTGTACTGGGTTACCCCCTTTTTCCCTTTTAGACCAACAAAGCGGTCGGATAGCCAGTCTATACTACTTTCCCTCCCTCCTTTCCTCATTGAACCACGTCCTAGATTCATGCTCCACCCCACCGCACCCTTCTTTCCTCTTTGAACCAAGACCTAGATTTGACTACAGAATCAGAAAATATCCGCATGCAGCTAGAGCAATGACGGTTTCAAAGAAACTTATACCTTTGGGTCATCAGGATGTGGCTAAGCGTGCGGCAGGAGGCCGGATCTGCCCACACTATGTACGGTAGAGAGGAAGAAGGGGTCGGTGGCCCTCCCGCACACGCGCTGGGTGAAAGAGAACAGCGCAGCCGACAGTGGATTGCCTCCCTCGCCGAAGGCGATAGAGTGAACGCTGCACCTCCTCCCCTTCCCGGTGCGACGGGATCCGGACAGCTCCTTCACCAGCTATGAGGGGAGAGAGAGAGAGAGGCCAATGCAGTCTTGTTTAGATCTGGTGAAGAGGGTGAGAGACTGTGAATATAGCAAACCCTAGCAAAGGAACGCTGAGCCTCCAGCGTGTGTATATATATGTAGTGCGGCAAGAGTGTGGAGAGTGCAAACCCTAGCGAACAAGCGCTGAGGTTCCAGCTTATATAGTACTACATATATAGTACAGACTGAGCTCTGGTGCCTTAACTACACCTGCCTTTGGCTGTATGACAGGTGGGCCAACCACATGTTGGGCCCACTTGTCATACACCCAAAGGCAGGTGCACTAAGTCAATGAAGCTGCGTCCATATAGTACTCGTGTATGCTACTAATATATAGTGGAGTGGTTTTCTTATTCTCTCCATAACAATCGTTCTAAATTGTGTAAGTATGAAACGAAACTCTTTATTTAACGTACCAGTGAAGAAAACTACTACTTCCAATGAACTAACGATCCACGCGTCCTGGTCGCACTTCCTGTCCTTCACGTGCGGTACACTACCCTCCCATAAGTGAACAACCACACATGCACCAAATTATCGGAAACGTGTGAGAGTGTGTACAAATAAAGAATTTTAATTTCAATTATCAGAAAGGTTTGAGAGTATGTACAGTTTTCCCTCTCTCAATAATTATGGTTTGTTGTGTTCGGCCTAAACTTGGTCAAACTTTACAAAGTTTGACTTCAGTCAAACCTAATATGCAGAGTAAATAAAAATGGAGGGCTACTACGTCCATCCGGGTTTTTAGTCCACACCATTTTTTTAATCAAAGACTCACCACATATTTAGTTAATAGCTGGACAAATAAAATTACAGGGGAGCTGAAGACAAAGTTGTGAGAAGTCTTAGAAATCAATACAAAACTTATGTTCTTAGTACCAACGTCGATCCTTCTTCGAGGAAACATTTTGTTCATAGCCAATTGTGTGATAAAATTGCACCAACGTGAAAGACGACTGCGTCTCCAATGCAACCAAGGTGAACTATTGAAGGATATCTTTGTGGGTAACAAGCAAAGAGCACTGATGGAAGACAACTTGTTTTTCATTGAAAATCGATCAGCTTCACCAGCCGATGCAACCATGAGGCACAACCATGAGCATCGATAGGTCATCGTGGTGATGCATCATCCATTTGGCATCAAGTTTGGGTGAGGCACCTATGAAGTTCGACTAATCCTCACTATGGTCTGTTTCTTCTCAGTAATCAAGCTCGAGGAAGGAAGAACCATGTGGCAGAGGATAGTGAGGCGGAACAACAATGGCCGTCCAATTTTGTGCAGTTCCACTAAAATTGAGGATGGCATGCCCTAGTATGGAGATACGCATCGCTGTTTGCAAAAATATACAAAAGGGATATAGTGTTGTTACTTTGTTTTGGCAGCGGTACAAGATTAACAGCGACATCTCAATTGTCAATAAGAATAAATGAAAAGTACACCAACAAACAGAAGCATCATGATTATCTTGATGGGAACTAAACCAGGATCCCCGAGAAAAAAAGCATTTTTTCATTTAACTAGTGATAGTATTAGATTAGCAGCAGCAATAGGAGCATATGGACAATGACCGCACAACCACCATGTACTTTTTGTCGAAACGACATGTATACCTCCACCAAGGCAAAAACCAGGACAACTTTTCGAGTGGCATTTCCTCTATAATAGTAGGTAATGTTGGACCAGCCGACGAACCCTAGCTACTGTAACTGGGAAGCTAGGGAGTAGTCACATAGAAGAAAACCCGGATGCAGTGACCTAGGGAGCTAGACCAGTACAAGAAGTTATACATCAGGTGGGCGAGATGTCGCTTAGGTGGGCGGGCAGGATCTGCCCACACGACAACAACGAACAAGGGTGCGGAGGACCTTCGTCTGCGCTAGCGCCAGCTCCGAGAGCATGGTGCGCATCAGCTTCCTCCATCGCCGATGGCGACAACATCAACACTGCACCTCCTCACCTCCCGCAGCGGATGGGATTCGGCCGGATCTGTGACCACCGGTGAGGAGAGAGATAGAGTGGACACTGTCATCTTGTTTTGATATGGAGAGGGTGAGAGAGTGAGACACGAGAAACCCTATCAAACAAGAGGCTATATATATACAATGGAGTAAAAAAAATCTCTCCATAGCAGTGGTTTTAAATAGAATACGCGCGTTCCCTGAAAAAAGAAACGAAAACTGGCGGACAATTTTTTTAGAAGTACCAAGAAAGAAAACTTGATCAAAAACACGCCCCTGCTTCCAGGTCACGAGAGTCATGGCGCACACACACATAGACATAGACCTGATGTTGGGGAACGTAGTAATTTCAAAAAAATTCCTATGCACACGCAAGATCATGGTGATGCATAGCAACGAGAGGGGAGAGTGTTGTCCACGTACCCTCGTAGACCGAAAGTGCAAGTGTTAGCACAACGCGGTTGATGTAGTCGTACGTCTTCACGATCCGACTGATCAAGTACCGAACGTACGGCACCTCCGAGTTCAGACACGTTCAGCTGATGGCGTCCCTCGAACTCCGATCCAGCCGAGTGTTGAGGAGAGTTTCTTGACCGACGGCGTGGTGGCGATGTTGATGTTCTATCGGCGCAGGGCTTCGCCTAAGCACCGCTAAAGTATTATCGAGGTGGACTATGGTGGAGGGGGGCACCGCACACGGCTAAAAGATCAAACAGATCAATTGTTGTGTCTATGGGGTGCCCCCTGCCATCGTATATAAAGGAGCAAGGGGGGTGCGGCCGGCCAGGGAGGAGGCGCGCCAAGAGGAGTCCTACTCCCACCGGGAGTAGGACTCCCCCCCCCCTTCCTAGTTGGATTAGGACTTGGGAGGGGGAAAGAGTGGAGGAGAAGAAGGAAGGGGGCGCCACCCCCCTCTCCTTGTCCTATTCGGACTGGGGGGGGGGGTAACAAGGATGCTGGCCCCGACGCCATATCAAGTGCCGGCGAAGGAGGACAAGGAGGAGAGCAAAAAGGCCAAAGGTGGCTTCCACTCTAAAGCTACACTGGACGCTTTGTCCGGAGAGACCGGAACTCCCTCTTCTGAAGACGAAGGGGAAGAAGCTGATATGACTTCTCCCCATGGGAAGAAAAGGACCGCCTCCGAAGATATGAAGGTGGAGGCTCCCAAGAGAGGGAGAATGTCCCTATCAGATGGTTTGGGTTCGAACACGACGTTGCCGCACAATTCCTCTAAAAGGACAAGCCTTTCGCCGAATCGTAAGTGAACAAGGGTATTCTAGACATATCCCATTCTTTTCAGGTCACAAGGGTAACATCTTAAATATATGTTTGCAGTCTGGCCCGCAGTCTTCCTCAACAGTCCTCCTCCTCGGGTGACCTGCTTCCGGCGATGATGGAAAGCGAGACGCCTCCATAGGCTTCTTCGCCCCTTAGGGTGGACGATTTCAAGGTGTCATCCCGAAGGGTCTCCTGATACGTCTCCAACGTATCTATACTTTTTTATTGTTCCATGCTATATTATATTCTGTTTTGGATATTTAATGGGCTTTATTATACACTTTTATATTATTTTAAGGACTAACCTATTAACTCAGACCTTCGGGTACATAGTTATTAGCTAGATGGCTTCTTCTCTCTCTTTGGATCTCAATACAAAGTTCTCCTCGGTTCTCTTGGAGATCTATTTGATGTAACTCTTCTGTTGCGGTGTGTTTGTCGAGACCGATGAATTGTGGGTTTATGATCAAGATTATCTATGAACAATATTTTAATCTTCTCTGAATTCTTTTATGTATGATTGGTTATCTTTGCAAGTCTCTTCGAATTATCAGTTTGGTTTGGCCTACTAGACTGATCTTTCTTGCAATGGGAGAAGTGCTTAGCATTGGGTTCAATCTTGCGGTGCTCGATCGATGTGTAAAGGAAGCGACACGTATTGTATTGTTGCCATCGAGGATAACAAGATGGGGTTTATATCATATTGCATGAGTTTATCCCTCTACATCATGTCATCTTACTTAAAACATTACTCTGTTCTTATGAACTTAATACTCTAGATGCATGCTGGATAGCGGTCGATGTGTGGAGTAATAGTAATAGATGCAGAAATGTTTCGGTCTACTTCTCGCGGACGTGATGCCTATATACATGATCATACCTAGATATTCTCATAACTACGCTCAATTATATCAATTGCTCGACAATAATTTGTTCACCCACCGTAATACTTATGCTCTTGAGAGAAGCCACTAGTGAAACCTATGGCCCCCGGGTCTATTCTCCATCATATTAATCTTCCAACACTTAGCTATTTTTATTGCCGTTTATTTTACTTTGCATCTTTATCATAAAAATACCAAAAATATTATCTTATCATATCTATCACATCTCACTCTCGTAAGTGACCGTGAAGGGATTGAAAACCCCTTTTTCACGTTGGTTGCGAGGTTCTTATTTGTTTGTGTAGGTGCGCGGGACTTGTGCGTGATCTCCTACTGGATTGATGCCTTGGTTCTCAAAAACCGAGGGAAATACTTACGCTACTTTACTACATCACCCTTTCCTCTTCAAGGGAAAACCAACGCAGTGCTCAAGAGGTAGCAAGAAGGATTTCTGGCACCGTTGCCGGGGAGATTTGCACCAAGTCAAGTCAAGTCAAGACATACCAAGTACCCATCACAAACTCTTATCCCTCGCATTACCTTATTTGCCATTTGCCTCTCGTTTTCCTCACCCCTACTTCACCCTTGTCGTTTTATTCGCCCTCTCTTTTCCATTCGCCTCTTTTTCACTTGCCTTTTTGTGTCCCGTGTGCCGTTATGGCTAGTCCTTTATCTACTCCTTTGTCTCTCGAGAATGAAGTTCTTAATTTTAAACAAAGGGAGGGAGAAAATCTAAAAGATGATTGGTACAAAATTTACAATACACAACATAGATATACTAGGAAGCAATCTACTTCCGTTCTTCTTCGCAACTATTATGTAGGCATCACTCCTTGGAATAGATATATTCTTGATACCGTTACCGGAGGGAATTTTTTGGGTAGCCATACTTTTGATTCTTATAATGCTATGATAGATTTGTTTGGCCCACCACCTCTTTTAGTTAATTGAACTATGTTAACTTTGGAGCATGTGATGCAAAGACTTGAAATTATTGAAAAGAAAGTTTCCACTGTAGAGGTAATTGAAAAATTGAATAAAAAGATCCACAACCAAATTACCCAATATGGATCTAACGTAGGAGTTGCTTTGAATTTTTTTAAAGAAAAGGAACCCATAGTTAATGAAAGAATAAATCAGGATTCCACTAGAATAGATAAACTTGAGGGTATCATTACCAACTTGGGGACTGCTTTTTCTTCCGTAAAGAACACTTCAAATCCTCCTACCAAAATTGCCAAGCTTATGTATGTTCCTAAAAATAAGGGTGAATCATCTAGTAAGGAAACTGCGGATCTTAAATCAATAAGTGTTCATCCCAATCTTTTTGCTATCATTAAGGAACCATTTGCTACAAAAGATTTTTTCGATTTCGTGCCTAAAAGTTTAATAATTAATAAAAATAAAGAAACTCCTAAAGTTTATAAGTGTCTTATTGAAGAGTTGCCTACTAAAGATGGCAATACCTAGATCTATCCTTGCTTTTATGCCTAGCTAGGGGCGTTAAACGATAGCGCTTGTTGGGAGGCAACCCAATTTTATTTTAGTTTTTTGCTTTTTGCTTCTGTTTAGTTATAAATCTTTGATCTAGCCTCTGGTTAGATTTGTTTTTGTGTTTTATTTAGTGTTTGTGCCAAGTTAAACCTATAGGAACTTCTTGGAAAATAGTTATTTGATCTTGCTGAAAATTCCAGAAACTTTCTGTTCACGAAAACAATTGTTAAAAATCACCACAATGTGATAAAATATTGATTCCAATTGCAGAAGATCAATAAACAAATTATTTAGGTCTTCTTATTTTGGCAGAATTTGTTGAGTACCAGAAGTTTGCGTTAGTTACAGATTACTACAGACTGTTCTGTTTTTGACAGATTCTGTTTTTCGTGTGTTGTTTGCCTATTTTGATGAATCTATGGCTAGTAAAATAGTTTATAAACCATAGAGACGTTGGAATACAGTAGGTTTAACACCAATATAAATAAATAATGAGTTCACTACAGTACCTTGAAGTGGTGTTTTGTTTTCTTTCGCTAACGGAGCTCACGAGATTTTCTGTTGAGTTTTGTGTTGTGAAGTTTTCAAGTTTTGGGTAAAAGATTTGATGGATTATGGAACAAGGAGTGGAAAGAGCCTAAGCTTGGGGATGCCCATGGCACCCCAAGATAATCTGAGGACACCAAAAATCCAAAGCTTGGGGATGCCCCGGAAGGCATCCCTCTTTAAATCTTAGATCCATCAGTAACTTTACTTGGAGCTATATTTTTATTCACCACATGATATGTGTTTTGCTTGGATCGTCTTGTATGATTTGAGTCTTTGTTTGTTAGTTTTCGACAATCATCCTTGCCGTACACACCTTTTGAGAGAGACACACATGATTCGGAAATTATTAGAATACTCTATGTGCTTCACTTATATCTTTTGAGCTATATAGTTTTTGCTCTAGTGCTTCACTTATATCTTTTAGAGCACGGTGGTGGATTTGTTTTATAGAAACTATTTTTCTCTCATGCTTCACTTATATTATTTTGAGAGTCCTACAAAACAGCATGGTAATTTGCTTTAATTATGATAGGCATCCAAGATTAGTAAAAAAAATCTTATGAGTGTGATGAATACTATGAGAAGTTTGATGCTTGATAATTGTTTTGAGATATGAAGATGGTGATATTAGAGTCATGCTAGTTGAGTAGTTGTGAATTTGTGGAATACTTGTGTTAAAGTTTGTGATTCCCGTAGCATGCACGTATGGTGAACCGTTATGTGATGAAATCGGTGCATGAGTTATTTATTGATTGTCTTCATTATGAGTGGCGGTCGGGGACGAGCGATGGTCTTTTCCTACCAATCTATCCCCCTAGGAGCATGCACGTAATACTTTGCTTTGATAACATGTAGATTTTTGCAACAAGTATATGAGTTCTTTATGACTAATGTTGAGTCCATGGATTATACGCACTTCCTTCCTTCCACCATTGCTAGCCTCTCTAATACCGCGCACTTTTCGCTGGTATCATACACCCACCATATACCTTCCTCAAAACAGCCACCATACCTACCTATCATGGCATTTCCATAGCCATTCCGAGATATATTGCCATGCAACTTACCACCGTTCCGTCTACTATGACACGCTTCATCATTGTCATATTGCTTTGCATGATCATGTAGTTGACATCGTATTTGTGGCAAAGCCACCGTTCATAATTCTTTCATACATGTCACTCCTGATTCATTGCATATCTTGGTACACCGCCAGAGGCATTCACATAGAGTCATATTTTGTTCTAAGTTTTGAGTAGTAATTCTTGAGTTGTAAAGAAAATAAAAGTGTGATGAGCATTGTCCCAAGTGAGGAAAGGATGATGGAGACTATGATTCCCCCACAAGTCGGGATGAGACTCCGGACGAAAAAAAAGAGGCCATAAAAAGAGAGAAAAGGCCCAAAGAAAGAAAATGAGAGAAAAAGAGAGAAGGTACAATGCTACTATCCTTTTACCACACTTGTGCTTCAAAGTAGCACCATGATCTTCATGATAGAGAGTCTCCTATGTTATCACTTTCATATACTAGTGGGAATTTTTCATTATAGAACTTGGCTTGTATATTCCAATGATGGGCTTTCTCAAAATGCCCTAGGTATTCGTGAGCAAGCGAGTTGGATGCACACCCACTTAGTTTCTTTTGTTGAGCTTTCATATACTTATAGCTCTAGTGCATCCGTTGCGTGGCAATCCCTACTCACTCACACTGATATCTATTAATGGGCATCTCCATAGCCCGTTGATACTTCTAGTTGATGTGAGACTATCTTCTCCTTTTTTGTCATCTCCACAACCACCATTCTATTCCACATATAGTGCTATGTCCATGGCTCACGCTCATGTATTGCGTGAAGATTGAAAAGTTTGAGAACACCAAAAGTATGAAACTATTGCTTGGCTTGTCATAGGGGTTGTGCATGATTAAATACTTTGTGTGATGAAGATAGAGCATAGCCAGACTATATGATTTTGTAGGGAAAACTTTCTTTGGCCATGTTATTTTGACAAGACATAATTGCTTAGTTAGTATGCTTGAAGTATTATTATTTTTATGTCAATATTAAACTTTTGTCTTGAATCTTTCGGATCTGAACATTCATACCACAATTAAGAGAATTACATTGAAAATTATGCGAAGAAGCATTCCACATCAAAATTTCTGTTTTTATCATTTACCTACTCGAGGACGAGCAGGAATTAAGCTTGGGGATGCTTGATACGTCTCCAACGTATCTGTAGCGACCCGACCTCAGATGGTCAAGGCTCTGTGCTTCAGTGTCATCCCTGGATCAGTAATGCTGACACACACAATACTCGAAGGATTTATAGCAGAGTAGCTGAGGGAGTTCCGGACTAGGGGGTGTCCGGATAGCCGAACTATCATCATCGGACGGACTCCAAGACTATGAAGATACAAGATTGAAGACTTCGTCCCGTGTTCGGATGGTACTTTCCTTGGCGTGGAAGGCAAGCTTGGAGATACGGATACGTAGATCTCCTACCATTGTAACCGACTCTGTGTAACCCTAACCCTATCCGGTGTCTATATAAACCGGAGGGTTTTAGTCCGTAGGACGAAGAACAATCATATCATAGGCTAGCTTCTAGGGTTTAGCCTCTTTGATCTCGTGGTAGATCCACTCTTGTAACACACATCATCAATATTAATCTAGCAGGGCGTGGGTTTTACCTCCATCAAGAGGGCCGAACCTGGGTAAAACATCGTGTCCCTTGTCTCCTGTTACCATCCGCTGGGCCTTGATTCGGGACCCCCTACCGAGATCCGCGGTTTGACACCGACATTGGTGCTTTCATTGAGAGTTCCTCGTGTTGTCGCCATCGGTAGGATGCCTCATCCGTCTTTAAAGGCGATACTATCGCTAAAGGAGCCTTGGCGCTGGCGAACTCTTGGCTAGGTGGTATTCTTATGACCGCCGGCCCGGCCATCATACCGACGATGACCTCTCGAGTCATCGAAACCAATCTCGAGTTAGTTCGAACTTGCGAGCAGTTAGATCGATCGAGCTCTCCTCCATAAATGAGCTCTCGGATCGCATCGCCGCTCAGGAGTCGCCACAGACTACTGACCGGATCGGGCCTAAAACCGATCGAGAGAGATCAACTCTCCCGGGCTACCCATCATGTTGCTGTGATAGAGTAGCAATGCGGCGATTCTTCTTGTATCTTAAGGACTAGTTACGTCCGGATTCCCAATCCCTCCATGCCGGATTCCCGCAGAGGGACGGATGTCGATCAAGCCCTGAAATTAAAGTCAGGCGGCGGGTTGGACTCATTGGATAACACTCAAAAATCCAAACTTCCAAGTTCGGAAACTTCTCGGCCCTTGAGTCCTAAATTGGACGGGGTTCTGGATCTAGTTCCACCCTCCCACCCAAACATTAGCGATCTCTCTCGAATTCAGCAAGAGCCCACTGAAACAGTACATCATTACTGGGCCAGATTCCTCCTGGTTATGAACAGGATAAAGGACTGCCGAGAGGAGGACGCAATCCCAATTTTCTGCAATAATTGCACGGACAAGGGAATCCTAAACGCCATAAGTCGTCGCGAAATTACACGCTTTGCTGACTTGGTGACCATAGTACGAAATCTTGTGCGATGGAGAGCGCTCGAAAACCGAAGTAAATTTTGGGATAATCCGCCCCGAATACATCCCTAGTCCGAAACAAAAGGGTGCATCATTATCAAGCACCGGGTTGAATACCAAAAACCAAAACCCCTAAAAGTGCGGAACGTCTTGGAGGGTTGGCTCAACGGACCCTGCAAAATCCACAGTACGGAGGGCGCCACTCCGACACACAGCCTTCGAGCGTGTTGGATATTAGGGCAGGTGGCCAAAAGTGGCGTAGGCTTTCTAGCCCAGGGCAACCAACCCGACAGCACCAGTACGGTATTAACAGTCTTCGAGACTTTCGCATCAAATAACATGCGGAAACGAACAATCCGCAGCCTCGCCGAAGTCTACCAAGTAGCAACAACAAATCCACGGATCGACACGGCTATCACCTTCAATGCCAGCGACGAACCTAAATTCCGAACAGCTAGAGCACCAGCCGCATTGGTCCTCAGTCCGATAGTGGACGGTTTTCGTCTTACTAAGGTACTCATGGATGGCGGCAGCGGATTAAACCTCATCTATGAGGAAGCCCTTCAAAAATGGAAATTGCTGGAGCCGCATTGAGCGAAGCAAAGCACAACCTTCAGAGGATAATCCCTAGTCGAGAAATACGCTGCGCAGGAAAAATCACACTAGATGTAGTGTTGGCTCACCGGACAATTACAGTCCGAGGAGGTCACGTTTCAAGTGGCCCCATTCGCAGCGGATATCACGCTTTGTTAGGGCGAGAGGCATTCACAATCTTCAAGCTATACCCCACTACAGGTACATGAAGCTCAAAATGCCGGACCCAATGGGATAATCACTCGCCGATGATCCGGATACAGCACTCAGCGCTGAAAATAAGACAGCCGACCTGGCCCTAGAGGCATTGTCCAAGCCCTAGCGGCAGAGGAACTAACTACGCTGCGCCCACGGTGGATAGGGACGATGTGATACTCGATAAGAGGTCCAAATCCACCTCTTTTAAACCAGCAGGCGAGATAGTCAAATTTCAGGTCCATCCAACGGACCCCACAAAGACGGCCTCCATTGGGGCACAATTATATCCGATGTCGAAGTCAAGCACACGAGAATTCCTTTGGGAAAATTGGGACATTTTGCTGGCACCCTTTCGACATGCCAGAATCCCACGCAGGTGGCGAGAGCACAGCCTAAATATCCTAAAAGGATTCAAGCCAGTCAAACAAGCTCTTCGGCGATTTTCCGAGCCCAAAAGACAGGCAATGGGAGAAGAGCTAGCCAAACTCTTAGAAGCCGGATTCATCAGAGATATAAAACATCCTGACTGGCTAGCCAATCTAGTAATGGTACAAAAAAGGACAAACGAGGCGCCTCTGCGTCGATTTTAAAGACCTTAACAAGGCCTGTCCAAAGGACCCTTTCCCCTCCCTCGCATCGACCAAATCATCGACGCTACCGCAGAGAACACGATTCATTGTGCTTCCTCGGCGATACTCCGGATACCATCAAATCAAGATGGCGGAGAAAGATCAGGCTGCAACGGCATTCATTACTCCATATGGGCCATTACGCTTCAACACAATGCCCGGACTCAAAAACGCCGACGCAACATATCAGCGCATGATTCAAACATGTCCGCTACCCAGATAGGCAAAACAGTAGAGGCATACGAGAGCGATGTGGTCGTCAAGACCAAACACGTCGGAACTCTAGTAGAAGACTTGAGGGTGACATTTGACAACCTCCGAGCATATGACATTAAGCTCAATCCGGAAAAATGCGTCTTCGGCGTACCAGCCGGAAAGCTCTTGGGCTTCATCGTATCGGGTAGAGGAATTGAAGCAAACCCGGCCAAAATCCGAGCTCTGTCACAATTGGATATTCCAAAAGACCTCAAGCAGATACAAAAACTAACCGGATGCGTAGCGGCCTTAAGTCGCTTCATCTCCCGTTTGGGAGAAAAGGCTCTGCCTCTCTACCGCCTCCTCTGGCGCACCAAACATTTCAAATGGACGGATGCTGCCACAGCCGGACTCGAAGAAATAAAGGCCCTACTGGCAACAAATCCGGTTCTGGCCGTGCCCAACCTGGGCGAACCTATGTTATTATATATCGCAGCAACACATCAAGTTGTCGGTAGCGGTACTTTCGTCGTTGAGAAAGCGAAGGCACAAATTCCCTCTTCAAAAACCAGTGTACTACGTATCCACCGTTCTAACTCCATGCAAATCCGGTACCCACATTATCAAAAGATAGCGTGTGCGGTGTTCATAGCATCCGGAAGATGCGACACTACTTTCAAGAGTGTTCAATAACGGTGGCCTCAAGTACCTCTCAACGATATTATAAACAATCGCGGCTTAGCGGGCATGATTGCAAAATGGGCTATCGAGCTCTTACCATTTGACATAACCTACAAACCACGGCGAGCTATAAAATCGCGAGTTACGGCTGAATTAAATCGCCGAATGGACGAAGCGAACTCCCTAAAGAGTACGGCACGTACTCTAACTGGATCATGCATTTCGACGGATCCAAAATGTTGGCTGGCTTGGGGCTGGCGTCGTCCGGCGCCCCAACCGGAGACACAATCAATACGTACTTCAAATAATGTACATGGACTCCAACAACGCGGCGAATCGAGGCCCTTCTACATGGCCTCGGATGGCAATCTCCATGGGCATTCAACGCCTAGAGGTGTGCGGGATTCAAACCTCGCAATATCCCAAGTAAATGGAGACTTTGGCGCCAAAGATCCAAAATGGCAGCTTACGCAACGCCGTCCTAAAAATGTTAGCTCGGTTGAAGGACTAGAATTCCACCATGTAGCAGGGATAATAACCAAGCAGCAGGCGTGTTAGCACGCATCGGCGCTAAACGAGACGCCGTCCCTCCAAACATCTTCTGGAGCGGCTCTTTAAGCCATCCGTATTATGGGAAGAGGAGTCCGAAATAACAATCCGGAGCCAGCTACATCACCTAACTCAGACCATTACGACACAATGGTGGCTCACCAATGAAATAACACCTTCACTCACGAAATAATGGCAGTAATTGCCCGTGGATGAAACATTCCTAGCCTACTTAATGCGGAGGAACTTCCGAAGACCAAAATGAGGCCCGCTGCATAGTTCGCGATCTAAAGCCTACAAAGTCCATGAGGAGAACTTTATAAGAAAAGCACAACCGAGTCCTTCAAAGGTGTATCTCCGAAGAGGAAGGGCGAAATCTCTGGCTGAAATTCACGCGGACTCGTGCGGGCACCACGCTGCAGCCGGGCCCTTGTAGGCAAGGCCTTCCGACGGGATTTTATTGGCCGACAGCCCGGCAGATGCTCAGGACTTAGTCCAATGATCGTCGGTTGCCGCTCTTTGCTAATCGAGCCACATGCCACCCACCGCCTCAAAACTATACCCATTACCGGCCGTTCATGATCAGGGGCTTGACATGGTTGGACCCCTTAAAGGGGAACCAACAAGCACAAATACTTATTGGTCATGGTGGACAAATTCACCAAATGGATTGAGGCCAAGCCGGTTAAAACGGCAGAATCGGGACCAGTGATAGACTTCATATCCGGGGTAGTACACCGTTTTGGCGTCCCCCACAGCATCATCACTGATAACGGCACGAACTTCACGGCCGACGAGGTTAAACTCTGGTGCAAAAATATGGGCATTAAGCTTGATTACGCTTCAGTCTATCACCCCCAAACTAACGGTCAAGTCGAGCGAGCAAATGGTCTAATCATGAGCGGCACCAAACCCAGACTAGTGCGGTCCCTCAAGGAATCTAACACACACTGGGTAGAGGAGCTCGACTCCGTACTCTGGGGGCTGCGGACCACGCCAAACCAAACTACTGGATTCACACCATTTTTCATGGTATACGGCGCAGAGGCAGTTCTGCCCTGCGATATAATTCATGACTCACCTCGTGTGCGCATGTACGAAGAAAGAGAAGCCGAGTTAGACCGGCAGGACAGTTTGGACGCCTTATAGGAGGAGCAGGACATGGCAAAGGCTCGTTCCGCATTTTATCAACAGCAGGCTCGAAGATATCAAAGCAGAGAAGTACGGGCCAAAACTTACAATGTTGGCGAACTTGTTCTCGCTGCCGGACAAGAAAAGGACAAACTTAAGCCCAAGTGGAAGGTCCTTCATCATCGACCAAGTCCTGACCGGCGGAGCATACCGTCTCACGAACGATCGACAACCGACTCGAGCCGAACCCATGGAGCGCAGCCCGTCTCCGAAGATTCTCGCTTAACGCGGACTCGGGTTCGTCTCACTCCCCCGTCCACCCCTTTTTTTTACTGTCTCTCGTCCTCCTCCTTCTTCCCACTTTTTTTTTCAATACCTTTATGGGCTGATTTGCGCTTTGTTCGCACAGACTTGTGTAAGTGCATCTAGTGCCCCTTAGTGATTTTGGTGTATTGAAGACTTATAGGTTAAGTAACTAATTCGTTTGTGAGTGTACATAGGTCTATAAGTCTATGAGGAGTTTGATATTCTGAGAGAAAGTCGACCCTAAAAATGAAGTTCTTCAATGAAGAATTTGATATTCTGAAGACTTTCAAGACTTTGAAAGTGAAGAAATTGGTGTGACCTTGAAGACTTGGTATTCATTTGAGGAACATGAAGCGTGAAGACTTTTGTTTTCGTAGTTTCATTTTCTCTTTCTTGAGTCATAGGAAACACCGTCATTGTTAAAGGGGTCGAGGAAATACTAAGGAAAAATTTCCATGTAAAGCTCAACTCAAAATCCTACACCTACCAATCCCTTGAGTGAAGCCTTTGGAAATCTCATACGATTCAGTCAATTTCTTGATGATGAGACGAAGCTCTTACCGTATTTGAGAATTTGTTCGGCGAGGAGTTAGGAATTCGCCAGTCGAATTGCCTACACGATGAGGAACATGATAGCCCCGAGGAATTTGATATTCAAAATTCCGACCGTTCTTTGTCTTCTTGGCCGCTGTCCCAAATATCTTATCCACCTAACGGTCATATCATTGAAGGGCATTTATGTCTTATCATGTCGGGCTGCTCCCTAGGCTATAAATAGCCGCCCCTACAACCACTAGTTGGTTGGCTGCTCCGAAGAACTTGACACTTGTCATTTGAGAGCAACCCATCCTCCGAGGACTTTGAGCGAAAATCATCAAGTGAGGAAAAACCAAAACCAAACCCCAACAAACCCAAAGTGATTGAGCATCATGAAGAAATTGATCCTGCGTGGATCCGGCGCTTTTACCTTTGAAGACTGTGCTTCTTCCAGACGGTTAGGCGTCAAGGTCTAGAACATCAAGAGGAATTGTGGATCGCCGAGTGACCAAGTATGTGAAGATTTGGAAGTCGCTGAAGACTTACCACGAGTGATTGGACGAGGTCTGCGTGACCTTAGTTCAAGGAGAAAACGGTGAGGACTTGGTGTCTGAGCTGCGTGCTCGATGGTCGGGTGTCCGGACTATGTGTCCTCGAGTTTAAATACTCAGCCGCTCCAACAGACGTACAACCGAGACAGCAGTTGGAACTGGTCTACCAAATCATTGTCTTCACCAACCTAACTGGTTCTATTTCCTCAACCCTTTCATTTCCTCATTCTTGTGTTGAGTGTTTGTTCATATCTGTGTTTGAAGACTTTGATCAAGACTTTCTCAATTTCCTCAGTTCAATTTCTTGATCCGTTTGTCTTCATCTTGTGTTATCCTGTGATTACGCTTTACGTACTTCGTGATTGTCTTCATTTCATCATGATGACAATGCTTGTAATCTGTTATGCTTACTTCGAGTACTTATTCCGCTGCAAGTATTTCTTCGCTAAGGAATTTACTCACCGCAAATTCCTCGATGAAGAATTCATAAAATCGCCTATTCACCCCCTCTAGTCGATATAACGCACTTTCAATTGGTATCGAGCAAGGTACTCCCTTGTTACGTGTGATTTTAGTTTAACCACCGGAGTTTTAGTTATGTCGACCGCAGTATGATCAAGGTCTCAGTGGGGTGTCCTACCTTGATGGGACGGACTACCCTCATTGGAAGAACAAAATGCGAATGCATCTTGAAGCAATTGACAACGATCTACGGTATGTTGTGAAAAAGGTGTTTCCTCGGTCACACCTTCTCTAAATGATCTTGATGTGAAGAGATTCAAGCAACTCGATTCTCAAGCGAAGAATATCATATGTGGCCATCGAGCAAAGGTCAATATGGAAGAGTGAGTGCTTTGGAATCTGCCAAACTCATCTGGGACAGGCTGTCCAAAGTAAATGAAGGCGTCTCAACTCAGCGTGACTCTCGAGTCGATGTTCTTCGGAATCTCTTCAACCGCTTCAAAAGACTCGACAACGAAAATGTTCAACAAACCTTCGATCGCCTCACTGACATCTCAAATGAGCTTCAAGCCTTTGGGTGCCACTGACATCACCGACCATGAGGTGGTGAAGAAATTGCTAAGATCGCTTGATTCCTCATTTGATACTCTAGCACTGATGATACAAGAACGAGCTGATTACAAGTCTCTTGATCCTGCCGATATCCTCGAAAGGCTAAATACTCACGAGTTCCACTTCTCAAAAGAGAGATCTCTATGGTTACGGCTATGGAAAACACGTGCCACGAAGGCCAAGGCTGTGTCCGAATCGAGAGTGAAGACTCGGTAGTAGCCTTGGAGATCCTCAAGAATTTGGCGAGAGCTAGCACTCGCTCGTGAAGAAATTCCAGAAATTCACAAGGCGTGGTCGCTTTGGAAAATCCTCAAGAAGCAGTGATTCCTCATCTAGTGACTATAAGAGAAGACTTTGCCATAAATGCAAGAAACCTGGTCACTACATCCAAGATTGTCCTCGATGGGAAAAGGAATTAAAGAAGAAGAAGCACAAGGGTTCTGATTACGATGACATGAAGAAGAAGAAGAAATCATCAAAATCTTCATCATCAAAATCCTCAAAACCTTCTTCTCACAAGAAGAGCAGCTCCAAAAAGGCTCGGGCATTCATTGGCAAGGAAATGGACGAAGCTGAATCGAGGAAAATGAGGAAGAGGAGGAGTCGAAGAATCCGAATCTGGTGTGGCTAGTCCGGCTCTTGCTACGCTTATGTTAGCAAATCCATCTTCAACATCAAGAAACTGACTCACGGACAAACCTCGATGAGGAAAATGATGACTACGCCCCACCTATTGCTTCATGGCAAAAGGTGCCAAGGTACTCAATTTCACCTCCTCTGAATCTAGTGAAAATGAATCTGATGAGGATCTCAAGCCCAGCTACTCTAAACTTGCTAAGATTGCTATAAAACAACAAAGGGCTTTTGAAAAGGTTCAAAACATGCTAGATAAGAGTGATGATATGTTAGGCGAAGAAATGGATCGCACTCAAGCCCTGACTGAAAATCTTCAGAGAGTTCAGTCCAGGCTTGACAGCCTTCAAGGTCATCATAACACTCTCCTAACTGATCATGAGAAACTTTCTTATGAATTTCTTCAAAGAAAGCAAGATCTTGAGAAGCTAAGAGCAAGTTATGAGGATCTTCAGAAGGAGCGCGATTCATTACTTGCTCAACAAATCAGCGCTTCTCAAGAAGAATTTGTTCCTCCATGCTTAAAGTGCATTGAACGTGAATCTGCTAATTCTTCACCTGAATGTTCAAATGCTTCAACTGTTACAAATTCTTCACCTACCTCTCCGATCACTAATTCCTCATCTGAGGACATTGCTAGTATCACTGACGATGCAGGACTGAAGGAATTGTACATGACAGGCATGTACAAAAGCCTCAAAGGGCATCAGACTCTTTGTGATGTGCTTAAAAAGCAGATCCTCAACAGGAACCCTAGGAAAGAGGGTATTGCCTTTGAGAGGAAACTCAATGCTTGATGGAACGTCTTGGAAGCTTTGGCGGTATCCCAAAACCTCATGGGTTGCTGCAAAGGGACCTCCAGTTGATCCATCTACCTTATCTGGCTTCACATGCGAATTTCCTCATTCTGTTGATGAATCATTTGACTCAAACTATAAACTGTTCAAAAATCAGAATGGTGAAGTATTTGCTAGATATGTTGGCACTAACTGCAGGAACGGTTCCCCAGTGAAGAAAAGGAACCCCAGATCAAATTCTTCATATGGACCAAATTCTTCATATGGATCCAAGTCCTCATACGGACCAAATTCCTCACATGGATCAAATTCCTCAAAAGGATCAAAGTCCTCATATGATTATCATCGTGCTAACAACTCTGTTTCGCAGGGTAGAGCTAAGGGCTATGACTATGTGCATTATTCTTCAAACCAATATGTTCATAAGTCCTCGAAGAACTTCTCTGCTTATTCATATGCTTACCCTAACCCCTCTTATGTGAAACGGAATGGTTTGGCCTCTATGCCACCATTCTCATATGGCGCTTCAGAGTGATGAACTCTTTGCCACCCCTTCGATGTGGGTGGTGAAGAAAAGAACTAATCTCTTCTGCGAGGTCAGGTCTCGGGCGTGCCTCAACGTCTGAAGAATTTCTTTGGGGGGCACGACAAAGCGCTGAAAGGACGCAGCTAATCATGATGAAATGAACTTTCATTTCACACGTCCTCATACTGCTCATCTTGATACTGACTGATGAAATTCATCTGATGAACTTGATATCATATTCTTCACTGATGAAGTATATGAGACCGTAAGTTGTACTAATTCATCTGCAGGATGATCAACCCAAAGCCAATGAGTGGGTTCTCGATAGTGGATGTACAAATCACATGACTGGTGACAAGAATCTATTGATGGATGCTCCCTTATCACCGTCACATCTGAAGCATATCATTTTTGCTGACAAGGGCAAAAGTCAGGTATTGGGACTTGGTAAGGTTGCTATCTCTAAGGACGTGCACATGGACAAAGTCATGCTTGTTGAGTCTTTAGGATATAACCTCATGTCAGTCTCAATGCTTTGTGATCTTGATATGGTAGTTATCTTTGGCAAGTATTGTTGTGTTGTGATTATGGAAGCTGACAATTCCAAAGTCTTCGAAGGCTTTAGGAGAGGAGACTTGTATATTGTTGACTTCTCTACAGACCACAACCAGCCGTGTGCCTACTTGCAAAAGCTTCGAAGGCTGGCTATGGCATCGACGACTTAGTCACGCAGGCATGAGGAATTTGCACACTTGCGAAGAAGAAGCATGTCATTGGCATTGAGAATGTCAAATTCCTCAAGGATCACTTATGCGGAACTGTGAAGCTGGAAAAATGACCAAGGCCAAGCATCCAGTGAAGACTATCATGACCACTACTCGTCCCTTGAATTGCTTCACATGGACCTCTTTGGTCCCAATCATTACTCAGCTGTCGTTAATGAAGCATCACTATATGGCTTTGTTATTGTTGATGATTAGTCTCGTTACACATGGGTACACATTGTTACTTACAAAAATCAAGTGCAAGAAATCTTCAAACGATTTTCCTCGAGGGCTTCAACCAACTTTGGTGTGAAGATCAAGCACATCAGGAGTGACAATGGAACTGAGTTCAAGAATTCCGGTCTTGATGACTATCTTGATGAACTTGGTATTACTCATGAGTTATCTGCTCCCTATACTCCGCAGCAAAATGGCGTCGTGGAGCGCAAGAACAGAACTCTCGTTGAGATGGCTCGCACTATGCTTGATGAATACAAAACGCCTAGTCGTTTCTGGATTGAAGCAATTGACACTGCGTGCCACATCATCAACAGAGTATATCTTCACAAATTCTTCAAGAAGACTGCCTATGAACTCCTCACTGACAAGAAACCTAATGTAAATTATTTCAAAGTCTTCGGTGCTAAATGCTAGATTAGAGATCCTCACCACAACTCTAAATTTGCACCGAAAGCACATGAAGGTTTTATGCTTGGTTACGGAAAGGACTCGCACACCTACAGAGTCTTCAACATCGCACTTCACAAGATTGTTGACACTTGTAGATGTCGGTTCGATGAAACTAATGGCTCGCAAAGAGAGCACCTACCTTCGTGTTAGAGCGAACCAGCACCGAGGATTCAATCAGGTTCAAGGCAACCGAGGATGTCATTCCCATCAAGAAACTGCTGAAGAATTCATCCTCAGTCTGTGAAGAACGTCGGTGATGCACTGAAGATAATCTTGAAGAAAATGGTCTTTGAGGAAAATGATCAAATTCCTCAAGACAACCAGCTCATCCTCGCGTTGCAAAAGAAGTACAAGTGGAGAAGATCATCGATGACATTGAAGCGCCAGTCCTCTCACTCGCTCAAAAGCTTCACATTTATCTAACTTTTGTGGGCACTATGCTTTTGTCTCTATCACAGAGCCCACTAAGGTAGATGAAGCATTTCGAGCCGGAGTGGATTCAGGCCATGCAAGAAGAATTACATCGATTCGAGCTCAACAATGTCAGGAACTGGTCAAACGCCGAGATCCTCGCAAGCATAATATCATTGGCACAAAGTGGATCTATCGCAACAAGCAAGATGAAAATGGTCTTGTGGTGAGGAATAAGGCACGACTAGTAGCTCAAGGCTACACGCAGTTGAAGGAATTGACTTTGATGAAACTTTTGCACTGTCGCTAGACTTGAGTCTATTAGCATACTACTCGCCTATGCTAACCATCACAATATCACTTTATATCAAATGGATGTGAAAAGTGCATTCCTCAATGGTAAGCTTGAGGAAGAAGTATATGTTGCTCAACCCCGTGTTTTGAAGATCCAAAGAATCGACAAAGTCTTCAGACTAAATAAGGCCCTCTATGGCCTCAAGCAAGCCCCTCGGGCATGGTATGATACATTGAAGGAATTCTTCGTGAAGAATGGCTTCACACCCGGTTCACTCGACCCTACTCTCTTTACTAAATCTTATGATGGTGAACTGTTTGTGTGCCAAATATATGTTGATGATATTATCTTTGGCTGTACTGACCAACGCTATAGTGATGAATTTGCCTATATGATGAGTGAAGAATATCAAATGTCTATGATGGGAGAGTTGAAATTCTTCTTAGGTCTTCAAATTAATCAACAACACAATGGCATATTCATATCTCAGAGAAATACCTCAAAGATGTCCTCAAGAAATTTGGCATGCAAGATTGCAAAGGCGTCAAAATTCCTATGCCCACAAATGGCCATCTATGCAGTGATGAAAATGGTATTGACTTCGATCACAAGGTATACCGCTCCATGATTGGTTCTTTATTGTACTTATGTGCATCTAGGCCAGATATAATGCTTAGTGTTTGCATGTGTGCCCGATTTCAAGCTACACGAAGGAATCACACCATAAGGCTGTGAAGCATATTCTTGATATCTAGCTCACACACCAACACTAGGATTATGGTACCCTAAGGGCTCTACTTTTGATCTCATTGGATATTCGACTCGACTATCTTTGGTGATCGTGTGGACCGCAAGTCAACATCTGGTACTTGTCATTTCCTCGGACGATCTTTGGTCTGTTGGTCCACGAAGAAACAGAACTGCGTATCACTGTCCACTGCGGAAGCTGAGTACATTGCTGCTGGATCGTGTTGTGCTCAATTACTATGGATGAAGCAAACCCTCAAGGACTACGGCATCAAAGTGAAGAATGTGCCTCTCTATTGTGACAATGAGAGTGCCATCAAGATTGCTCACAACCCAGTTCAGCACTCGAAGACAAAGCACATTCAAATTCGTCATCATTTTCTTCGTGATCATGTGTTGAAGGGCGACATCTCCATCGAGCACGTGAAGACTGAAGAACAGCTAGCTGATATCTTCACTAAGCCCTTGGATGAGAAGAGATTTAGCAAGTTGCGGTGTGAGCTAAATATCTTAGAATCTTCGAATGTTCTTTGAAAAGGCACACACCCTAACACTTATGCAAAATTGATGACTTAGATGTGCAACACATGAAGAAACGTTTTCTTCAATCAATGAAGAATAACACTCTAAGTGTGAAGAAATTAATGAAGAATTTAATTTCGTAACCCTCGACAATTGTGCGCGGTGTCTGAAATCATCATTCTTATACGGTAGGTCACGCCACCACCAAAGTTGAAAATCTTCAATTTGAGTTTTCCTCGTTTTGAAATTCTTCAGTTTTTCAAATTCTTCAACTTTGCAAAATCTTCACTGTTTCCGTCGTCTTTTCTTCATTGGCTATATATATATATATATGGGTTTATGTCCTCTACAGCATTCACTTATGGCTATTTCTTCAAGTCGCTTTTTCTGCTAAGTGAATGTGATCGGACCCTTCCCCTCTATGCTATACTCAACCCAATCTATTCACAAATTCTTCATGTGCGTTCTACTTTGAAACTCGTTCAAATTCTTCACTGTGTCCTTGACAGTTGAAGAAATTGCAACGGAACTTTTAAAACGAATCTTATTCAAACCTTCGTTGTTACCGCTCAAACCGTTCCGCATCCCACGATGCATTATTATATTCACCCACGATCGTACACGATCTCCACTACACATTTCGTGGGTGACACATGTCGTGAGAAGGGAAGCGGTCAGGGGCACGTTCGTCCTAAATCTTCGGACGATCCGTTTTTCACCGTGTCTATAAATACCCCTCTCTCCCTTCCTCACTCTTTTACTCTGCTCGACTCCTCTCTCCGCCGAGCTCCTCAAAACCCTAAGCGCCGCCGCTTACTCCATCGTCGCCGGTGAGGAAAAGCTTCACCGCTTGAACTCTTCGCCGACGATTTCGCGCCGACCGTGGAAAATCTTCACTCCGCCGCCGTAGCTGATTTCCTCTGCCAAGTTAGGGCGTGGAAGATCTGAGCAGACGAACTTCCCAACTGTTCATCTCAGTTAAATCGTGTTCTTCACTTGGTAAATTAAAAGTAACTTTTATTACTCGCTTTGATTCTCAAATCTTCTTCAAATTCTTCAAAGGTGTTTATTCTTCAAATTCTTCACACATATGAACACCTCAAATCTCTTGATTCGTTTCTCTAAGCAATGATTTTCTTCAAGATTCCTCAATTGTATGGATCCTCGATCTATACTGTAACATCCCAAATTTCCTATTTGGAATGTTTTACAATTATAGCTAAGCATCCTATGCATCTTGTTTGAATTTGAATGCCATTTGAAGTTTCAAAGAATTTTGAGTTTTGAATTTGAATTTCAAACTTTGGCAAGTGGGAAACATTTCAAAAACTAAGCCTGATAAATACTTTGTCAAAAGTATGAGAGGAGCAAACATGACACTCCAAAAATATCAGAAGAAAACATTGCCAAAAGATTGGGATTCAAATCTGAATTTTATTTGAATTTGAAAAAAATGGATTTTTATAAAGTTTGGATTTTGCCTTTGGAAAAATGTTCAAATGAAAGGAATATTCCCCGATCATTTTGGTATATATATACCCTATATAAAATATTTATAGATATTGTTTTATTTCTGTTTTTGTTTTATTTTAAAAAATAAAGTTTTAAAAGAAAAACCCCTGGGCGCCAGCTAAAGGCCACCCTGTGCCCAGCCATGACCAAGAGCTCAGCTGCTGCCAGCCAGCCCACTGCCCACTGGCCAATCCAGCCAGCCAATGAAGCCAGCCAGCTCGCCCGCGCCAGCAACAGCCTCGGCCACCCGCTTTCGCCTCGCCCTCTCTCTCTCTCTCTCGACCCGTGGGCCCCGCCCCATCTTCTTCCCCTTCACCACGCATCATCAAGACGCTGAGATCGCGGATCGAAGGATCCGGATTCCGATCCGCCTGATCGACCCCGGCCGCCCGAGGCCCTGGCTATAAAAGCCGAGAGCCCTGCACCCCATTCCCCGAGACCTCGCCGCACCCCCTCTCCCTCCCGCTCGACCTCGCTGGAGCCCGAAGCTCACACCGCCGCCAAAGTCGCCGCCGTCGACGCCCTACCCCTTCCCGACCACCCCCGACCCCACCGAACCACTCCCGACCTCGTCACTCAAGACGGCGACTCCCGGACCTCCCGCCTTTCGAAGCCCAAGCGCCCTCGCCCGCCGCCGCCGTCGCCGGACTCCGAGTAAGCCATGAAAACTTCCCCGTCCAATCCCAAACGAGTGGCCACGATTAGAACCCCCGAAGGGGTACGTTTTTATTAGAAAACCGGCCGGTTCATTCGGTTTATTAGATAGGGTTTTTAGTAAATTAGCCGGCCCATTTTTAGTTTAAACCAATAGGCCCGTTAGGCTATTTAACGCACAGGGCACAGTATAGGCCCATTAGGCCTTTTTCTTTTATTTTGATTTTCTGTTTTAACAGAATAGCGTCTGTTTTCAAAAATTGATATCTTTTATTCTGTTTATTATTTTTAGATGATTCTTTTTTTGTTGGATTGCAAATTTTATGTAGTTTCTGTAGAATATATATTTAGCTATGTTAAAATTAATTAAAATTGCTTTATTTTAGTTTTATCCAGAATAGTAAATCTGCTATAACTTGAGCTAGAAAAATTATTTTTGCATGATTCTTTTTGTCACAACTTTATTTTAACATTGCCAAACCATAGAAATTAACTTGGGTATTTTAGGATTAATAAATAATTAGTTTTAAGCAGAATCCTATTAATCCTAATTAATTAACTAGCTCTGTTTTCCTAATATTTTAATTAGTAAATAAATTTATTTTTAACTTGTGATTAGTTATTCTAGGTTAGTTTCTATCATTCTAGTAGATGAACTTTTATTTATAATTAATAAAAGTTTTAAATTATTTTCTTAATAGAAATTGGATTAGGCCTAAAATGAGTTTTATAATAGCTTTTAATTAATTCTTTTTGCTCCTAGTTGCTTAGTGAAACCTTTTCTGTTAAGTTAACTTAAAACCATGATTAGGTTATATTAAGGAAATTTTGTTATATAAAAAAGGACTATTTTAGTTATTGTTTGGAGTAGGGAAAACTTTGAGTGGTTTTTCTTTGAGTTTTCTTTTGGATTTGGTTTTGGTTGTTTTGTTGTGTTATGTTACTTTGTTATGTTGTGTGATCCTATTGCTTTGTGCTTATTGTGTTATTGTTTGTCTCGGTAGAGTTTCCTGAGTCTAAGCTTGCTACTCGACTCTTTAGCTTACGAGGATCATCAGCAAGGCAAGTTTTGATCATGTTATTTCTATACCTATGTTTTGTGCATTAATAATTGTCACCACCCCACCATGCATGCAGTAGTGAAATCTTGAAGTCATTAAACTTGAGTAGTATCATGTGGTAGGATGAACCAATCCCTTGTTACCATGACCCCGGACGTAGTAGTTACTTTGCTATGCTTGTAGAGCGGGTTTTGGGTTGAGTGAAATTCATAAGCAAGATGTGAGAGTCAATGATGATGACAACCCCATGAACTACAATGATCAAGATGGACTTGGAAAATCACTCTTTGGGTGGAGGACGGTTGTGACGGGCACCTGGAGCACCAGTGGTGGCGGGATGCATGGAGAAGCGCCATGACATCTTGCGGAAAGCTTCACCCAGCCACGAAGAGAAGGATGGATGCCCCATGACCGGAAGCTTACTGTGCAGCCGCAAGCCATTATGGGCTCTGGCTGGGTTGACCCTAGTAGTGACGCTGGCTGGACGGTACTACGAGAAGTAGAAGAACGGTAGGATTGGATGGGTACGGCGGTGGCGGAAGAACTCTTTGGAAGACCTGTTTCATTCGTCCGTCTTCAAACACCATGAAGTGCGAAGACTTTAAAGGAGGAATGATTCTTATGGGAAAGTCGCAACCCTCTGCAGAGTTAAAGATCTAATCGATTAGCCGTGTCCCGATTCACGGACATTTGAGCCTCTGGAACTTGGAAGTATTCGGATATCTCAACACTAAAACTAATGAATTAATTGAGGGTTTTATGACTTAATAATTGGGAGCGAGATATTGGTTGGCGGAACCATCTCAATAACTACCAACAATTGTAGTAATTTGCAAGCAAGTCCTTTGTAGTAGGATAAAATTTGCTTTTAGCAAAATGATGAAACTTAGAGCTCCACACCAAAATGCATATAGAGTTAGTAACTTTATTATTGTTATTCTTCATGACTTGCCACTTATTCCAAAAGCTGACCTACATGGCTGCAACGTATTATGTTGCGTAGATATATTCGATCGGGAGTGAGGCTACGCTCCGCGCTTGGCGATTGCCCTTTGAGTCGGATGGACTCGCTTATCTTCGACGCTTCGCGGTGTTATTAGTTTATTTCTCATGAGTTGGCCTTGAGCGAATTTATTCCCTTGTAATAAAGACTCTATATGAGAATCGTTTAATGATATTCAGGTGTGATTGAACTTTGATTACTTTATCGATGTCTTGTGAGTACCAAAGATGATCTTGGGATGGTACAGCATACGAGATTTGACCGATTTTGGGTCGGTCGCTCTGAGAGATGGTATCGAGCACACGCCGACCGTAGGATCGTAACCCCTAGGATCGGAAAGCCATAGGAAGAGACCATTTACTTTGAATCCTTTTCATTCCATAATTCTCCCTGTTCAATTCGACTCTTCTCCCATTTGCAACATTCTAGATGGCCGCCGAGTTCACCCAGTTTGCTACGGAGTTACGCGGCCCGATGAGATGATGCCCTTCGAAGAAAGCTGGTCCAGATGGTGAAGCAGCTGAAGATAGCTCTACCCTTGATCACCGGAAGCCAACCAATGCACTTCCGACGGACACCGCTCTGGATTGAAGTGCATATCCCAGGAGAACCTTTGGAGGACACACGGAGCCTATCAACTTTGAGTTCACGAGTTCAACTGGATCATCGGAAGGGACATGGCGATCTATCGAGCACTTGGACATCTCCGAGAGGAGTCTGAGGCCGAGCTCGATCCTCGGACCTCGCCATGGTTTCTCGCATGGCAAGGAATGGAGATATCATCCGTACCATTGAGGACGATTCCACTCTCTCATACATCCAGACTTGGAGTGTCTTCTCAGAAGCGGAGATTCAGACTCGCCAGTAACTTCGAAGACACGGAAGCTTTTGTTCCATGAACTGGGCTGGAGGAGAAGGCACGCGCAGACTTCCTTGGCCATGAGGAAGAAATCACGGACTTCATGGAGATAGTCGACGACCGAAGATGAAGCTTGCGCGATAGAGGAAAAGATGGACTTGGAGAGGACCTTTACCCGAGTGGAGATGAAGCACCCTCGTGAGCAATGATCAGGATTTGAAGGAGTACCATGAAGGAAACCCCAAGAGGAGGCGCCACCGATGAAGACTTTTAGTCGACCACCATGTTATCTTTTACTTTTTAAATCGATCAGTTAGGCCGATGTTTTCCTTGATTAGTCATGAGCTTTTGTAATCGAGTTTGAACCATGTTTGAGTGGAATGAATAAATGATTGGTGTGTTATGATTGTGCATTCATATGGGTAGTGTTATTCCTCATAGACCATTGTTCTATTCTAATTTTCTCATCCCCTCCAAAACACGGATGCCTCCGAGGCGTGACACTGGTTTCCCGCCGGAGCTCACCCAGCTCTCCAGCAGAGAATGCCTTGATGCAGCTACTTATTCGTAATCGAACAACAACGCCAACAATCCACCGCCACCGCCACCACCCACTGTGGACAACTTGACTCGATTTTTGAGGTTGAATCCGCCAGTGTTCTCTAGTAGCACTGAGCCGATTGTGGCTGATGATTGGCTCCGCAAAGTCGGAAGAGAGCTAGTCACCGTTGGATGCACTGATGCTGAGAAGGTGCGCTTTGCAGCGCATCAAGCTGGATGGACCTGCAGCTTCTTGGTGGGAGAATTACACCGCCACTTTTCCCATTGGTGCCATCACTTGGGACCAATTCCAGCGAACCTTCGCACCGCTCATGTCTCAGTGGAGCCATGAGTCAAGAAGCGTGAGTTCCGCAACTTGCGCCAGGGAACCGTCTTGTGGCACAAGCGTGGATGAATTCAGCAAGCTCGCTCGCTATGCCCCTGATGATGTGGCCACAGATGCCGCCAAGCAGGAAAAGTTCCTTGAGGGACTCAATGATGAACTGAGCATGCAGCTTATTGTGGCTACTTTCAACAACTACCAGGAGCTGGTAGACAAGGCCACCATTCTGGAAGGCAAGCATGAAACGCCCTCGATGCGACTATATCTCCTACGTGTCGAAGCACGACTCAGAGGCATAAGCGCATCGAAAGCAATGTCGCAAGTGAGGTAATCTTCACACAACCCATGTAATACATAAGGGAAGGAGATACATAGTTGGCTTACAATCGCCACTTCACACAATACATGAGTAAAACATTACATCGTACAGATACAATCAAGGTCCGACTACGGAACCAAAATAAAAGAAGACTACCCCACAAGCTACACAGATCCCCGATCGTCCCAACTGGGCTCCACTCTTGATCGACTAAAACGAAACAACACAATGAACAAGATCTTCATCGAGCTCCTCCTTGAGCTCGGTGCATCACCGCACGGTTTCATCGGCACCTGCAAACTGGTTTTGAAGTATCGTGAGTCACGGGACTCAGCAATCTCACACCCGCGAGATCAAGACTATTTAAGCTTAAAGGTAGGACAGGGTAGTGAGGTGGAGCTGCAGTGTTTACTAGCATATATGGTGGCTAACATACGCAAAAGAGAGCGAGAAGAGGAGGCAAAGCACGGTCGAACAACTATGATCAAGAAGTGATCCTGAACTCCTACTTACGCCAAACATAACCCGAAACCGTGTTCTCCTCTCGATCAACCCCAAAAGAGACACTCACGGTTACGCACACGGTTGGTGTATTTTAATTAAGATCAACTTCGGTTTTCTACAACGGACATTAACAAATTCCCATCTGCCACATAACCGCATGGGCACGGCTTTGAAAGTTCAAACCCTGCAGGGTGTCCCAACTTAGCCCATGATAAGCTCTCGCGATCAACGAAGGAATAGACCTTCTCCCGGAAGCCGATCAGTCTCGGAATCCGGCTACAAGACATTTCACAGCAATAAAACAAGTCCAAGAAGACCTCCGGTGTGCCGACACCCGATAGTAGCCGCAGCGTATCTCGCCTCAAAGCCACGACCGGATGAACACTACGACGGCAACCGACGATACCCCAAGTTGCCTCGGGCGGCACCGCAAGTGGTTCTAGTTTGGACCAACACTTAGACAAGCATTGGCCCGGGGTTAAATAAAGATGACCCTTGAGAGCGCGACTCCCAAGGGAAAAAGGCTAGGAGAGGCAAATGTAAAACCAATGTTGGGCCTTCTTTGGAAAAGTCTTATTCAAAGCGAACTGTCAAGGGGTCCCATAAATCACCCGACCGCGTTAGGGACGCAAAAATCCGGGAACATAACACCGATATGACGGAAACTAGGGCGGCAAGAGTGGAACAAAACACCAGGCATAAGGCCGAGCCTTCCACCCTTTACCAAGTATATAGATGCATTAATTAAATAAGATATATTGTGATATCCCAACAAGTAAACATGTTCCAACAAGGAACAACAACTCCATGTTCCAACAAGGAACAAACTTCATCTTCACCGCAACTAACAACGCTATAAGAGGGCTGAGCAAAGCGGTAACATAGCCAAACAACGGTTTGCTAGGAAGGGTGCAAAAGGTTAGAGGCTGACATGGCAATTTGGGATGGCTTGATATAGCAAGTGGTAGGCATCATAGCATAGGCATAGCAAAAGAGCGAGCAACTAGCAAGCAAAGATAGAAGTGATTTCGAGGGTATGGTCATCTTGCCTGAAATCCCGCAAGGAAGAAGAACGAGTCCATGAAGAAGACAAACGGACGAAGTCGAATGAATCCTCACAACTCCGGAACGAAAACCGAAGCTAACGAGAGAAGCAAACCGGAAAGAAGCAAACAACATAGTAAAACAACCATCACATGAACATGGCATGATGCACAAACAAGTATGATGCATGTCCGGTTTAATGAGGCATGGCATGGCAATATGCACAAACAACACTACAAGTTAAGTGGAGCTCAATATGCAACGGGTTGCATATTGACGGAACACCACAACAATTATTTAGTTCTCTCTCGGTTAGGTACTCAACAATATTAAATGTTATTAAACATGGCAAGAGGGTGAAGCAAAATTAAACTACCTATCTAGGCAAGATTAAATGAGGCCGGAAACAACAAACAACAATTCCGGAAAATCCCCATATGCAAATTATGGATTTGGAACAGATCTGACCTAAAGCATATTTTAGAGTTGTTAAACATGCAAAGTAAAGCTACCATGTTAATCTATGCATTTTTCTACCCCATTTACATATATAATTCATTTAAAATGGAGCTACGGTTATTAAGTTATGGAATAAATCATTTTAGCATGGCATATTAGCAAATTAATGCAACCAACAATATTAAACATTTAAATGTTGTTATCATGATGCGGATGACATATACAAGTTTTATGCAATTTATGAAAATGTTAACATGAGCATTAAGAAGCATTGTGTCACCGTGGTGGAAGAAAGGGGTGCCACGGCAACGAATCCGAAATGATGCCACGGCAACATATCGGTTCCGATAACTCGATTGAGATATCGGTACAAAGGAAAGCGTGACTGAAGCGAGTCATGCAAGATGGTGGGGTGTTCCCGGTTACCGGGTTCCCACGGAACGGTAGAATGGCAAAAGAGGGGCATCGCAAGGATGATTCGAACACGGCGGTCGTCACGGGTTATACCTTCGGAACGTTCAAACGGGACGGGTCGAGTTTCGAGGGAAGGAGTCGTTCACGGGTCGTCGAGGGAAGTAGAGGAAGTAGTCGTTTCACGTTCGATGGTAGTGGTACATCTCGCCATCGGAAGTAGTTGTTCATGTCCCGTGGATGTTCGGGGTCCACGGGTCTTCGAGGGTCGACAGTAGTGGTACACGTCATCGGGGTACTTGACGTTTCCGGTTCGGTGGTCGTCGGGTCGTAGTGGTACTTGGCGTTTCCGGCGACGACGGTAGAGGTACTTGGCGTATCGTCGGGGCACTTGTCGCATCATCGTGTAGTCGAACTTGACGGAACCGAAGGGGTACTGGCGTTTGTCGGGTACTTGTCGGTCTCGGGCGGTCTTGGTCTTGGCGTCCGTGCGGCAGCAACAAAGCGGTGAACAGGGCAACATTTAGAGGAGCTCCGGCGATGCACAAAAACCCTTAGCCATGGCAGGCTCGGCGAATCCACGAGCTGGAGCAGGGCAGCGTGGATCTGGTCCCAACGCACGGGACGGCGAGAGGATGCAGCAGCTCCTGCTGCTGCCGGCGGCGAGGTCGAGGCGGAGGAGGAGCTGCAGAGGAGAGGCGGTGGTGCTGGCCATGGAGCTCGACGGCGGGGACTCCGGGCTCCTGGTGGTCTCCACCAACGGAGGAGGAGGCAAGGGCGAGGGGACCGGGCGCGGGAGGAGGTTGAGGCCGGCGGCGAGGAGACCGACGGGGCTCCGGCCTGGAGGCGCCAGGGAGGAGAGGAAGGAGGCCGAGGGGAGAAGGCGGGGATCGGAAGGAGGAGGGGATCGAGCGCGGGCGGTGCTGCCCCTCTGCGTGCGAGTGTAGCGGCGGTGTGGGAGGACGAGAGGGAGAGGAGGAGGTCGGGCGCGAGAGAGGAGAGGGAGAGATGGGGATCGGGAGCGATGCGGGAGAACGAGGGAGAAGGCAGGGAGCGGCGCTAGGAGGAGGACGAGGGGATCGGGCAAAGCTCTCCCTCGGCTAGGGTTAGAGGACAGGGGCGGCTGGGCCATGGGCCTTGGTGGGCCGGCCTAGGGAGGCTGGCCTGCTGGGCTAGAGGCCGGCTGGGCTGGGATCTCTTCTCTCTCTCCTTTCTACTCTTTATTTATATAGCAGAAAACCCAATAAAGAGAAGAAAAGAAAGAGAGGGTAGAGGAAGAAGTTGGACATGGGGATAATTTTCCCGGGCTCACAAAAATATGAGGAATTTAACAAAAATGACCCGAGGATTTTTGGTGGATCTCCGGAAAATGATAGAATAATAATGGCAAGGTTTGGAGACCAAACTTGAAGTAGAAAGGGCATGGGATTTTTGCAAGTGTGTTATAATCAATTCCAAATAAATGGAATAATTATTATAGCTCCCTAATATTGGGAGGATATGTTATAAAGAGAAGTCACCATGTGAATATCCCTCGATTTAAATGGATCGAAAATCCATACAATTTATTTAGTTGAGTTTTAAAAATAATGAAGATATGATGGCATGATGAGATGATGCAATGCAAGAGATGACATGATGAATGCTCAAACAAAACAAATCACATGGCAAAACTCGGAAACCCTGGAAGGCAACTGAAACTCCGGTCTTGGGGCGTCACAACACTCCACCACTACGAGAGGATCTCGTCCCGAGATCTAGGATGGCACCGGAGAAAAACGGGAGAGGAAGAGGTAAAACAAAGTTGCTTCTTTGACAAACGAGTGAAACCATGAACCTTGAGAGGTTGAGCAAAATGAAAGAAAGAAAACAACGAAGATGAACGAGATTGCAAACAATCCGTTAGAAAAGAGGAACAAGGAACATTACGATAACTTGAAGGTCGAAAAGGCATGAATCAAGAGTTTAATGGACAAGATAGAATTCAAAACCACTCCGTTTAAAACAAGATGAGAGAGGAAGAATTCGGGCAGCACACCGATTGAGCATGGAAGGAATATAACATGAACTTGAGAAGATGGGATGATACTTGATGACATCAACAACATACTGCCTCCGGAACTATTGAAAGAATGGCACAAAGGGTTAGAAAGATTTCAGACAGCTCTCCGGTTGAGGAAGCAGGCAAAACTTGATAAGATGAGAGAACTCGAATGAAAAACATGATACTCCGGTTAAATGGATAAGCACGAAAAAGAACATGATCTTGACAAAAGAAGATGATGGGTCGAAGAGTGCAACATCACAATGCCTCCGGAATAAAAATTGAAGATAGGTCATTGGAATAAAGGAATGGAGAAGAAAATGCCAACTTATGCAACAAATGAACTTGGAAAAGCACCCTTGCAAAGAAGAATTGAACGGAGTTGTTGGAAAACCAACAACGAAATGAATAAGCTTGTAGTGGGCTTATGGAAACATCTCAAAATTATGAGGTGAGTTTCTGCCACCAACGGAAACAAACGATTGGATTGATATCAACAAGGAGACGAGAAACTTATTTCACCGGGAGGACAAATGAAGAACTTTGGTCATTAATAAACACCATAAATAGCAACAATCCTTAGGGAAAGCTTTAGGTGAAATATAGCCCAAGACAACTCCAATGAAGGGATAGATGTATTTAAAATACCTCATTCTTGACAACATGTGAATCATGAAACACGAACTCAAATTGTTGAGAATGACATAACACCACCTCAAATGATAAGGTAGAACGAATTGCACTTCGAAATGCAAGAAGAAGAATACTTGAATTCCTCAAAACAAAACACGTGTTGAGCACCATGTTCAATTTTTGAGTATAGCTTGGCGGATCATAATTCCGAGAGAAATCTTGAAGACCAATTGAAGAATGAAAAGAATCCTTGAGAAAGCACCATGTAGAGCCTTCATGAAGAACTCCGGTAGGACAAGGATGATAAAAGAAAGAGAAGTTGAAAAACACAAGGTGAAGCCTTGCAGTGATAAGATGAAGCTTTGAAATGATATAACCGAGAAAAGTTGGAACTCCGGAAAGAAAAGATGAACAAATGAAATCAAGAATTTTGATGATCCTCCGGAATAAGGAATTGAATTTACTCGATGGAACAAGAATAAGAATTACGTTATGCTGATCCTTCACCAATTAAATTGATGGCCAGCAATGGATTAGGCATACTACTTATTCCCGTAGAAAATATTAAGATAGATATGGCGCAAACTTGAGAAGGTCTTCAACGAACCACCGGTAGGATTGGAAAGAACGAATGAGTCTATATGATAACGAAGGAAGAGAACTCTTGAACAAACCACCGTAGGAATTGAGAATGGACGTAGCAAAGGCACAATTCACCGGGAAGAATTGTAAAACGAATAAGGATGCTTGACAAAATTTAGATACATTAGAACGAAGAGATCATGAACTGATTAGAGGAAATTTCGACGATGCACCGGTGAGATTAGGGAAACCAGAGTTGAACGCTCGAATGAAAAATTCTGAGATGATGGGCTCCGAAGAATCAAACTGAAAAGACTCCTGAAATACTCCAGATGGGTGAAAAGAATTCTCACAATCGAAAATAATTATGAGGACGGCACGAAGCTAGAACCAAGAATCTCGAAGAGAATGGAGCAAGATTAAAGAGAAACTCTTCTTCAGTCTTCAAATGACGACGAGAAACACCAGCATGAATTATTGAAGCACTCCGGAATGAAAATTAGAAAGGTTGAACCAACGATGAAAGAATTTGAAAGATCTTGGAGAAGACATTTGACTGATGATAATTCATTCTTACGTCAAACTTTGCAAAGAATTTGAGAATAACTCCGTAAAATTAGGAGAGTCAGGTAAGATCCTGGGAAAAGACCTGTGGGTTAGGGCCCACTCAAAAGAAACACCGTTGAACGATTGTTTGAAAAGAGAGATTGCACCGGTAGAATTAAATGGCTTGAATGAGATAACAACCTCGAAATAGCTTGAACGGATTAAGAATGGAAACACGAATCTTCTGAGATAACTTCAACACTCCGGAACAATTGGATAGTGAGAAGTGGATGATTAAGAGATGCACCGACAAGAGAAAGCATTTGAAACGATGAAAAGAATACGATCAACACTGAAAACTTGACTTGAGTCCGCCGGAGAAGAAAATTAGAATGGAACAATGATAAGGTTGAAACTTCCTTAGCGTCTTCATGAGGAATCACCGGATAAAATATTAAAGGAAAAGAATGAAGAAACTTCACTCAACAAAATGGATACTTGATTAAGAAATCTGAGTCCTTGAAGAAAAAGGGGTGGGAGGGCGGGAAAACAACCAACTTGGGTCGGACGAAACGAACACCGTTGAGAAAAAGCTTAGAATTGATCTTGCGAATGTTGGAATGATCGGATCCACTTGAAGAGAAGCACGCCGGTTGAGAAAAGAATTAACATGACAAGCTCAGTGATCAAGAAGGATTAGTAATCACATAGCGATATGAGAACACCATTTAGGAAGGTATGGAATCAACACTTGACATTGAAGCAACTTGAATACCACAAAACAAAACAAAAACAAAGGATTTGGCTTCAAGAATGAGCCGGAACAAACACATATGATAGAGATTTACCCAATCCCGTATCATGCATCTGTCGGAAAGATATTCTAGGAGCTACTTGAATTCCCACCTATAAACTCCCGAAACTTTACGGTTATGCAATCTGGTGTTGGGGATCAGGGACACAAAATATATCACCCAAACTAACAATACCTAGATCCAGCTGTATCCATCCGTCAACACATAACCAAGAAAAACTCCGGAAATCGTGTACCTCGACCTTAGAAAAACATCCGTTATGCAAGTCATGGCAATACTCCCGAGACTCGCCACATAATGGGGCTATCAGGTTATCTCACCAACAACTGCACAAAAGAGATTTCGATGTCGGTAAAACTCAGGTATTCCAGAACTGCAACGATAAAATTGTGACGACAACACCTCAGAGCTCAACTCCCCGGGACACTGCCACAACCCCTAAATGTCAGGAGGCACCAAGAACAATGTTCTCGTCACAAAACCATCGGAACGATTCCAAGATACCCGCGTGATCCTAAAATTTTTTAGTGAAATTTGAGGAGAGGAAAGACAAAACTCTACGTCAGGATACCTCACCAGAGCGACGAAGGGACTGAGGAGTAAAAAGAATCCTACTCTCCGATATATATAATCCTAAGACTCAAAACATTTTCCGTTCTAGACTCAACAACGTCAGCAAACAATCAAGTAGGGGGCTCCTAAGTCGGGGAAGGCTCTGATTACCAACTTGAAACGCCCTCGATGCGACTATATCTCCTACGTGTCGAAGCACGACTCAGAGGCATAAGCGCATCGAAAGCAATGTCGCAAGTGAGGTAATCTTCACACAACCCATGTAATACATAAGGGAAGGAGATACATAGTTGGCTTACAATCGCCACTTCACACAATACATGAGTAAAACATTACATCATACAGATACAATCAAGGTCCGACTACGGAACCAAAATAAAAGAAGACTACCCCACAAGCTACACAGATCCCCGATCGTCCCAACTGGGCTCCACTACTGATCGACTAAAACGAAACAACACAATGAACAAGATCTTCATCGAGCTCCTCCTTGAGCTCAGGTGCATCACCTGCACGGTTTCATCGGCACCTGCAAACTGGTTTTGGAAGTATCTGTGAGTCACGGGGACTCAGCAATCTCACACCCGCGAGATCAAGACTATTTAAGCTTAAAGGTAGGACAGGGTAGTGAGGTGGAGCTGCAGCAAGCGACTAGCATATATGGTGGCTAACATACGCAAAAGAGAGCGAGAAGAGGAGGCAAAGCACGGTCGAACAACTATGATCAAGAAGTGATCCTGAACTCCTACTTACGCCAAACATAACCCGAAACCGTGTTCTCCTCTCGATCAACCCCAAAAGAGACACTCACGGTTACGCACACGGTTGGTGTATTTTAATTAAGATCAACCGGGTTTTCTACAACGGACATTAACAAATTCCCATCTGCCACATAACCGCAGGCACGGCTTTGAAAGTTCAAACCCTGCAGGGTGTCCCAACTTAGCCCATGATAAGCTCTCGCGATCAACGAAGAATAGACCTTCTCCCGGAAGCCGATCAGTCTCGGAATCCCGGCTACAAGACATTTCACAGCAATAAAACAAGTCCAGCAAGACCTCCCGGTGTGCCGACACCCTGATAGTAGCCGCGCGTATCTCGTCTCAGGCCACGACCGGATGAACACTACGTACGGCAACCGACGATACCCCAAGTTGCCTCGGGGCGGCACCGCAAGTGGCTCTAGTTTGGACCAACACTTAGACAAGCATTGGCCCGGGGGGTTAAATAAAGATGACCCTTGAGAGCGCGACTCCCAAGGGAAAAAGGCTAGGAGAGGCAAATGTAAAACCAATGTTGGGCCTTGCTGGAAAAGTCTTATTCAAAGCGAACTGTCAAGGGGGTCCCATAAATCACCCGACCGCGTTAGGGACGCAAAAATCCGGGAACATAACACCGATATGACGGAAACTAGGGCGGCAAGAGTGGAACAAAACACCAGGCATAAGGCCGAGCCTTCCACCCTTTACCAAGTATATAGATGCATTAATTAAATAAGATATATTGTGATATCCCAACAAGTAAACATGTTCCAACAAGGAACAACAACTCCATGTTCCAACAAGGAACAAACTTCATCTTCACCTGCAACTAACAACGCTATAAGAGGGGCTGAGCAAAGCGGTAACATAGCCAAATAACGGTTTGCTAGGAAGGGTGCAAAAGGTTAGAGGCTGACATGGCAATTTGGGATGGCTTGATATAGCAAGTGGTAGGCATCGTAGCATAGGCATAGCAAAAGAGCGAGCAACTAGCAAGCAAAGATAGAAGTGATTTCGAGGGTATGGTCATCTTGCCTGAAATCCCGCAAGGAAGAAGAACGAGTCCATGAAGAAGACAAACGGACGAAGTCGAATGAATCCTCACAACTCCGAACGAAACCGAAGCTAACGAGAGAAGCAAACCGAAAGAAGCAAACAACATAGTAAAACAACCATCACATGAACATGGCATGATGCACAAACAAGTATGATGCATGTCCGGTTTAATGAGGCATGGCATGGCAATATGCACAAACAACACTACAAGTTAAGTGGAGCTCAATATGCAACGGGTTGCATATTGACGAACACCACAACAATTATTTAGTTCTCTCTCGGTTAGGTACTCAACAATATTAAATGTTATTAAACATGGCAAGAGGTGAAGCAAAATTAAACTACCTATCTAGGCAAGATTAAATGAGGCCGGAAACAACAAACAACAATTCCGGAAAATCCCCATATGCAAATTATGGATTTGGAACAGATCTGACCTAAAGCATATTTTAGAGTTGTTAAACATGCAAAGTAAAGCTACCATGTTAATCTATGCATTTTTCTACCCCATTTACATATATAATTCATTTAAAATGGAGCTACGGTTATTAAGTTATGGAATAAATCATTTTAGCATGGCATATTAGCAAATTAATGCAACCAACAATATTAAACATTTAAATGTTGTTATCATGATGCGGATGACATATACAAGTTTTATGCAATTTATGAAAATGTTAACATGAGCATTAAGAAGCATTGTGTCACCGTGGTGGAAGAAAGGGGTGCCACGGCAACGAATCCGAAATGATGCCACGGCAACATATCGGTTCCGATAACTCGATTGAGATATCGGTACAAAGGAAAGCGTGACGGAAGCGAGTCATGCAAGATGGTGGGGTGTTCCCGGTTACCGGGTTCCCACGGAACGGTAGAATGGCAAAAGAGGGGCATCGCAAGGATGATTCGAACACGGCGGTCGTCACGGGTTATACCTTCGGAACGTTCAAACGGGACGGGTCGAGTTTCGAGGGAAGGAGTCGTTCACGGGTCGTCGAGGGAAGTAGAGGAAGTAGTCGTTTCACGTTCGATGGTAGTGGTACATCTCGTCATCGGAAGTAGTTGTTCATGTCCCGTGGATGTTCGGGGTCCACGGGGTCTTCGAGGGTCGACAGTAGTGGTACACGTCATCGGGGTACTTGACGTTTCCGGTTCGGTGGTCGTCGGGTCGTAGTGGTACTTGGCGTTTCCGGCGACGACGGTAGAGGTACTTGGCGTATCGTCGGGGCACTTGTCGCATCATCGTGTAGTCGAACTTGACGGAACCGAAGGGGTACTTGGCGTTTGTCGGGGTACTTGTCGGTCTCGGGGCGGTCTTGGTCTTGGCGTCCGTGCGGCAGCAGCAAAACGGTGAACAGGGCAACATTTAGAGGAGCTCCCGGCGATGCACAAAAAAAACCCTTAGCCATGGCAGGGCTCGGCGAATCCACGAGCTGGAGCAGGGCAGCGTGGATCTGGTCCCTGGCACGGGGACGGCGAGAGGATGCAGCAGCTCCTGCTGCTGCCGGCGGCGAGGTCGAGGCGGAGGAGGAGCTGCAGAGGAGAGGCGGTGGTGCTGGCCATGGAGCTCGACGGCGGGGACTCCGAGCTCCTGGTGGTCTCCACCAACGGAGGAGGAGGCAAGGGCGAGGGGACCGGGCGCGGGAGGAGGTTGAGGCCGGCGGCGAGGAGACCGACGGGGCTCCGGCCTGGAGGCGCCAGGGAGGAGAGGAAGGAGGCCGAGGGGAGAAGGCGGGGATCGGAAGGAGGAGGGGATCGAGCGCGGGCGGCGCTGCCCTCTGCGTGCGAGTGTAGCGGCGGTGTGGGAGGACGAGAGGGAGAGGAGGAGGTCGGGCGCGAGAGAGGAGAGGGAGAGATGGGGATCGGGAGCGAGCGGGAGAACGAGGGAGAAGGCAGGAGCGGCGCTAGGAGGAGGACGAGGGATCGGGCAAAGCTCTCCTCGGCTAGGGTTAGAGGACAGGCGGCTGGGCCATGGGCCTTGGTGGGCCGGCCTAGGGAGGCTGGCTCCTGGGCTAGAGGCCGGCTGGGCTGGGATCTCTTCTCTCTCTCCTTTCTACTCTTTATTTATATAGCAGAAAACCCAATAAAGAGAAGAAAAGAAAGAGAGGGTAGAGGAAGAAGTTGGACATGGGGATAATTTTCCCGGGCTCACAAAAATATGAGGAATTTAACAAAAATGACCCGAGGATTTTTGGTGGATCTCCGGAAAATGATAGAATAATAATGGCAAGGTTTGGAGACCAAACTTGAAGTAGAAAGGGCATGGGATTTTTGCAAGTGTGTTATAATCAATTCCAAATAAATGGAATAATTATTATAGCTCCCTAATATTGGGAGGATATGTTATAAAGAGAAGTCACCATGTGAATATCCCTCGATTTAAATGGATAGAAAATCCATACAATTTATTTAGTTGAGTTTTAAAAATAATGAAGATATGATGGCATGATGAGATGATGCAATGCAAGAGATGACATGATGAATGCTCAAACAAAACAAATCACATGGCAAAACTCGGAAACCCTGGAAGGCAACTGAAACTCCGGTCTTGGGGCGTCACAAAGCAGCAGCAGATAGAAAGCCGCAAGCGGAAGTACAGCCAGGGGAAGCACAACTCCGGAGCTCAGCAGAAGCCCCGCTATGCACCATACTCAGGAGGGCACACCCATCATAACCATGGAGGTCATAACCATGGAGGAAATGGGAACAACCGCAGCCAGGACAACAAGTCAGGCCATGGCAATGGCAATGGCAATGGTAATGGCAATCAGCACCGTTCTGCCCGGCTCCGAAGGATCTGAGCCACATCACCTGCTTCAAGTGCCAGAAGACAGGGCACTACGCCACCGACTGCCCGGAGGCCAAGCAGAGGAATGGAAATGGCAATGGAGGCTCAGTGAAGAAGCCAAATCCGTTCCCTCGTGCTCAGGTGAACCACATCGACGTGGAGGACGTCTATGATCAGCCAGACACTGTGGTTGGTAAGTTTTTATTGAATTCACGTTCAGTTTTGGTTCTCTTTGATTCTGGTGCAACGCATTCATTCATATCAAGGGTAGTTGTGGAAAAATGGGTTGCGCACTAGAACCCTTAGAAGCCCCTTGGCGTCGGTTCAGAGGAGAAATGATGGCGGCGAGGCTGTCCCGCAACCCTCAACATCGGGAACCACAAATTTCCGTGGACCTCATAGTGTTGGAAACTCAGACCTTGGATGTAATCCTAGGCATGGATTGGTTGTCAAAGTTTGAAGGGAACATTGACTGTGCCCGCAAGTCTATTTTGCTCACCACCCCGGAGGAGAAGAGGATCAAGTATGTAGCCAGGCACAGCCACATGAAGAATCAGGTGCATTCCCTCACGGGAGTTTTTCAGGAGGAAGTGCCAGTAGTGCAAGACTTTCCCGATGTGTTCCCGGAGGAATTACCAGGAATGCCACCGGACAGGGACATTGAATTTCTGATTGAGCTATTGCCCGTCATAGCCCCAATATCCAAGAGACCTTATCGGATGCCACCGAATGAGTTGAAAGAGATCAAGTATCAAATAAATGAGTTATTGGAGAAAGGATATATTCGTCCAAGCTCATCACCTTGGGGAGCCCCAGTTCTTTTGGTAGAGAAGAAGGATGGAAGCTTGAGGATGGTTGTGGATTATCGTGCATTGAACGAAGTAACCATCAAGAACAAGTACCCTCTGCCGATGATCAATGACTTGTTTGATCAGCTAGTTGGAGCCAAGGTATTCTCTAAGATCGATCTTCGATCAGGGTATCATCAGTTGAAAATTCGTGAAAAGGATATACCCAAAACAGCATTCACTACCAGGTATGGTTTATATGAGTATATCGTCATGTCATTTGGATTGACTAATGCTCCTGCATACTTCATGAATTTGATGAACAAGGTGTTCATGGAATATCTGGACAAGTTTGTCGTGGTGTTCATCGATGATATATTGATTTTCTCCAAGAGCGAGGAAGAGCATAAGGAACATTTGCGCCTAGTTACGGAGAAACTTCGAGAACATCGCTTGTATGCCAAGTTCAGCAAATGTGAATTTTGGTTGAAGGAAGTTGGATTCCTCGGACATGTTATTTCAGGAGAAGGAATAGCAGTTGATCCCGCCAAGGTTGAATCAGTCACCGATTGGCGATCACCCACCTCGACCAAGGAGATCCGTAGTTTTCTCGGACTCGCAGGATATTATCGGAGGTTTATAGAGAACTTCTCGAAGATTGCCAAACCCATGACTGAACTATTGAAGAAGGAAGCCAAGTATGTTTGGACCGAGGAATGTGAAGCCAGTTTTCAGGAATTGAAGAAACGGTTGGTCACCGCCCAAAGTGTTGATTTTTCGGACATACACAAGGAATACCAGGTTTATTAGACGCTTCTCGTCAAGGACTCGGAGGAGTATTGATGCAGGAAGGTAAGGTTGTAGCTTATGCCTCCGCACAGCTACGGCCTCATGAGATGAATTATGCCACGCATGATTTGGAGTTAGCAAATGTAGTGCATGCACTCAAGACTGGAGACATTTCCTCATCGAAATCGTTGTGATGTCTACACAGATCACAAGAGTTTGAAGTATATCTTCACGCAGAAGGAATTGAACCTCGAGCAGAGGAGATGGCTAGAGTTGATAAAGGACTATGACATGAGATTGCATTACCACCCGGTAAAGCTAATGTTGTAGCAGATGCTTTGAGCCGTAAGAGTTATGTGAATACTCTTACAGCAGGAGGATTACCCCGGAGTTAGTCGATGACCTCGAGATCTCCGATGGAGATAGTTCCGAGAGGATTTGTTGCAACTCGAAGTTCAGTCCACCTTGACCGAAAGGATTCGTGAAGCCGTAAGTCGGACAAGGAAATTGATGAGATTAAGCAAAAGATGGATGAAGGAAAAGCTAAAGGATTCCGTAAGGATGAACATGGAACTATATGGTTCGAGGATCGATTTATGTGCCCAATGATCCCGAGCTCAGAAGCTAATTCTTCAGAGGCTCATGATTCATCAGACTCGATTCATCCCGCAACACCAAGATGTACTGGATTTGAAGCAAAGTTTCGTGGGCGGTATGAAGAAGGATATTGCCGAGTACGAGCAAAGATGCGATGTTTGTCAACGTAAAGGCAGAACATCGAAGCCAGCAGGTTACTTCAACCTTTGCCGATTCCCGATTGGAAATGAGAGAAACTTGGTATGGATTTCATCACAGGATTACCCAGGACACGTTCAGGTTATGATTCTATCTGGGTAGTGGTTGATCGTTTGACCAAGGTAGCTCACTTCATTCCCGTGAAGACTACCTATACCAGTGCCAAGTTGGCCAAGATATACATGACCAGGATCGTATGTCTGCATGGAGTTCCGAGGAAAATCGTGTCAGATAGAGGAACACAGTTTACCTCAAAGTTCGGAAGCAGCTTGCATGAAACTTTGGGTACGAGGCTGGAATTCAAGACAGCTTTTCATCCGCAGCAGATGGATGACCGAGAGAGTCAACCAGATTACGGAGGACATGTTGAGAGCTTGTGTGCTAGACTATGGGTCTAGCTGGGATGATAATTTGCCGACGCAGAGTTCTCATACAACAACATTACCAATCCAGTTTGAAGTTGGCCCCTTTCAAGCTCTATACGGAAGGAGGTGCGTAACACCATTGTGTGGGATAGTGTTGAGATCGATCACTTTTCGGTTCCGATCTTATCAAGGATTCCGAAGAGAAAGTCAAGCTGATTCGAGACAGGCTCAAGATAGCACAGTCACGACAGAAGAGTTATGCCGACAGTAAGCGCAAGGAAGTGACTTACGAAGTGGGAGACCGAGCATATCTTCGTGTGTCTCACTCGTGGAATCAAGAGGTTTGGTGTCAAGGAAAGTTAGCACCCGATTCATTGGCCCCTACAAAATCCTCGAACGTCGTGGAGAAGTTGCATACAAGTTGGAATTGCCGGAAGGATTGTCCGGAGTTCATGATGTCTTCCACGTTTCTCAGCTGAAGAAGTGCCATGCCGACATGGCCGATGTTCCGTTGAGAGACACAAAGGCCCCTAGAGGCCATACAGCTTGGTGATCTGACTTACAAGGAGAAACCCGTCCGAATTCTCGAGACTGCAAGCAGAGTCACCCGCAGCAAGGTCATCAAATTTTGCAAGGTCTTGTGGAGTCACCACACCGAGGAAGAAGCCACACTCGGGAACGCCAAGAAGATCTTCTTCGAGACCACCCGCACCTATTTGCTAGCCAACCCGAATCTCGAGGGCGAGATTCATCTTAAGGTGGGTAGGTTTGTAACATCCCAAATTTCCTATTTGGAATGTTTTACAATTATAGCTAAGCATCCTATGCATCTTGTTTGAATTTGAATGCCATTTGAAGTTTCAGAGAATTTTGAGTTTTGAATTTGAATTTCAAACTTTGGCAAGTGGGAAACATTTCAAAAACTAAGCCTGATAAATACTTGTCAAAAGTATGAGATGAGCAAACATGACACTCCAAAAATATCAGAAGAAAACATTGCCAAAAGATTGGGATTCAAATCTGAATTTTATTTGAATTTGAAAAATGGATTTTTATAAAGTTTGATTTTGCCTTTGGAAAATGTTCAAATGAAAGGAATATTCCCTCATCATTTTGGTATATATATACCCTATATAAAATATTTATAGATATTGTTTTATTTCTGTTTTGTTTTATTTTAAAAAATAAAGTTTTAAAAAGAAACCCCCTGGGCGCCAGCTAGGCCACCCAGGCCCAGCCAGGCCAAGACCCAGCCTGGCCTGCAGCTGCCCACCAATGGGCTGCCCACTCGGCCAATCGGCCAATGAAACCATGAGCCAGCCTCGCCCTCGCGCCCTGGCAACAGCCTCGGCCACCCGCTCGCCTCGCCCCTCTCTCTCTCTCTCGACCCGTGGGCCCCGCCCATCTTCTTCCTCGCCACACATCGCCAAGACGCCGGAGATCGCGGAGATCGCGGATCTCAAGGATCCGGATTCCGATCCGCCTCGATCGACCCCGCCGCCCGAGGCCCCGGCTATAAAAGCCGAGCCCCTGCACCCCATTCCCCGAGACCTCGCCAGACCCCTCTCCTCCCGCTCGACCTCGCTGAGCCCAAGCTCAGACCGCCAAAGTCGCCGCCGCCGACGCCCTACCCTCCCCGACCACCCCGACCCCACCGAACCACTCCCGACCTCGTCTCAGACCATGGCGAAGACGGCGACTCCCGACCTCCCGACGCCCAAGCCCTCGACGATTCGCGCCGCCGTCGCGGACTCCGTAAGCCATGCTAAAACTTCCCCCGTCCGATCCCAAACGAGTGGCCACGATTAGAACCCCCGAAGGGGTACGTTTTTATTAGAAAACCGGCAGGTTCATTCAGTTTATTAGATAGGGTTTTTAGTAAATTAGCCAGCCCGTTTTTAGTTTAAACCAATAGGCCCGTTAGGCTATTTAACGACAGGTACAAAGATAGGCCCATTAGGCCTTTTTCTTTTATTTTGATTTTCTGTTTTAATGTAATAGCTTCATTTTCAAAAATTGATATCTTTTATTCTGTTTATTATTTTTAGATGATTCTTTTTTTGTTGGATTGCAAATTTTATGTAGTTTCTGTAGAATATATATTTAGCTATGTTAAAATTAATTAAAATTGCTTTATTTTAGTTTTAGCCAGAATAGTAAATCTGCTATAACTTGAGCTAGAAAAATTATTTTTGCATGATTCTTTTGTCACAACTTTATTTTAACATTGCCAAACCATAGAAATTAACTTGGGTATTTTAGAATTAATAAATAATTAGTTTTAAGCAGAATCCTATTAATCCTAATTAATTAACTAGCTCATGTTTTCCTAATATTTTAATTAGTAAATAAATTTATTTTTAACTTGTGATTAGTTATTCTAGGTTAGTTTCTGTCATTCTAGTAGATGAACTTTTATTTATAATTAATAAAAGTTTTAAATTATTTTCTTAATAGAAATTGGATTAGGCCTAAAATGAGTTTTATAATAGCTTTTAATTAATTCTTTTTGCTCCTAGTTGCTTAGTGAAACCTTTTCTGTTAAGTTAACTTAAAACCATGATTAGGTTATATTAAGGAAATTTTGTTATATAAAAAAAGGACTATTTTAGTTATTGTTTGGAGTAGGGAAAACTTTGAGTGGTTTTTCTTTGAGTTTTTCTTTTGGATTTGGTTTTGGTTGTTTTGTTGTGTTATGTTACTTTGTTATGTTGTGTGATCCTATTGCTTTGTGCTTATTGTGTTATTGTTTGTCTCGGTAGAGTTTCCGGAGTGCGAAGCTTGCTACTACGACTCTTTAGCTTACGAGGATCATCAGCAAGGCAAGTTTTGATCATGTTATTTCTATACCTATGTTTTTGTGCATTAGTAATTGTCACCACCCCACCATGCATGCATTAGTGAAATCTTGAAGTCATTAAACTTGAGTAGTATCATGTGGTAGGATGAACCAATCCCCTTGTTACCATGACCCCGGGACGTAGTAGTTACTTTGCTATGCTTGTAGACGGGTTTTGGGTTGAGTGAAATTCATAAGCAAGATGTGAGAGTCAATGATGATGACAACCCCATGAACTACAATGATCAAGATGGACTTCGAAAATCACTCTTTGGGTGGAGGGCGGTTGACGGCACCTGGAGCACCAGTGGTGGCGGGATGCATGGAGAAGCGCCATGACATCTTGCGGAAAGCTTCACCCAGCCACTAAGAGAAGGATGGATGCCCCATGACCGAAGCTTACTGTGCAGCCGCAAGCCATTATGGGCTCTGGCTGGGTTGACCCTAGTAGTGACGCTGGTGGACGGTACTACGAGAAGTAGAAGAACGGTAGGATTGATGGGTACCGCGGTGGCCGAGAAGAACTCTTTGGAAGACCCTGTTTCATTCGTCCCGTCTTCAAACACCATGAAGTGCGAAGACTTTAAAGGAGGGAATGATTCTTGCGGGGAAAGTGCGCAACCCTCTGCAGAGTTAAAGATCTAATCGATTAGCCGTGTCCCCGGTTACGGACATTTGAGCCTCTGGAACTTGGAAGTATTCGGATATCTCAACACTAAAACTAATGAATTAATTGAGGGTTTTATGACTTAATAATTGGGAACGAGATATTGGTTGGCGGAACCATCTCAATAACTACCAACAATTGTAGTAATTTGCAAGCAAGTCCATTGTAGTAGGATAAAATTTGCTTTTCGCAAAATGATGAAACTTAGAGCTCCACAGCCAAAATGCATATAGAGTTAGTAACTTTATTATTGTTATTCTTCATGACTTGCCGACTTATTCCAAAAGCTGACCTACATGGCTGCAACGTATTATGTTGCGTAGATATATTCGATCAGAGTGAGGCTACGCTCCGCTTGGCGATTGCCCTTTGAGTCGGATGGACTCGCTTATCTTCGACGCTTCGCAGTGTTATTAGTTTATTTCTCATGAGTTGGCCTTGAGCGAATTTATTCCCTTGTAATAAAGACTCTATATGAGAATCGTTTAATGATATTCAGGTGTGATTGAACTTTGATTACTTTATCGATGTCTTGTGAGTACCAAAGATGATCTTGGGATGGTATGCATACGTAGATTTGACCGATTTTGGGTCAGGTCGCTACATATACAACTCGAACCTAAGACAAAGAACGCTTAGTGAAATTCTTCAAGGCTCATCCGTCAAAATCCTCAAAACTTGTTTTTTTGAAAACCTTCCGAGAGCGATATGACCTCTCCAAATTCCTCGCACCTATACTCGTTCACGGTACAAATGTCCGCCGCTGAATCCCTAGGTTCTCATCAACTTAACTCATTTGCAGCGTTCCTCGAAGAAAAACTGCACACTTCTTGAGAGAACTCAATTGTTCAATTTCCTCAATCAAGAAAATGGCAGACGGTAAGAAGCCACAGAAGGGAGGAAATAAACCTGAGGTTATGACAGCGTTTGAAATCCCTGAAGAAATATATGCTGACTATTGCACACCGGATGAAGAAAGCAAAAATCAACGCAAGGTGCGATTAGGAAGATTGAACGGAGATGGGCACGGAAGGAAGGAATACAGATATGTAACTCCTAAGTACATGAAGAAATTCGCTTTAAATCCTCCATGCCCAAGAGCTCCTTTGGCACTGGCCAAATAGCTGATCCCACTAGCGCCAAACGCGGTGAGGACTTTCCGATGAATGGGCTAAACGCCAAGCAAAATTGGCAAAGCAAGCGAAGGAAGCAAAGAAGAAATTCAATGAGGATTCTGCTGCTGCTATCGCCATCAAGTCTCGGATCAAACCGAGGAAATCAATGCAAAAGAAGCCTGCTCATAAGCCAAGTGCTTCATCATCTGTGCCCTCACGGCCAAGTTCCTCGGCAGCACCCTCCAAGCAATTTCCACACCGCTGCTGCTCCACCAAAGTCCTCAACTGCTCCGTCAAAACCTTCAGGCCTGTGCACCTAGCTACATGTCAAAGGACTGCTGGTTTCTCAATTGCCTCGAGCATCTCTCGCAAGTTCCTCGGCTGCCCCATTTCTTCATCCGCCCGGCTCATTTGAAGACAAAAGCAACAATGGACGTGGTCCTCGGCCTAGCCCAAGGAAGAAACAGCTTGTAGTCCACGTACCATCGATGATGAGGCATCGATGAAGAACTTGAAGAAATCATCGAAACCGCCAAGTGAAGGCCGCTAGAGCCAAAGGTACATCGTGCCACTCGCTATTGGATCGAAGAAAGTCCTCGACTTTATTGATCTCTCGCACAAGGATCCCAACACCTCCGCTCGATCTTCATCGACACATGGTCAAAGTCATGCATCGACTCACTTCATAGCTGAAGAAAATGGAAGTTTGAGTAGGCGAGGAAATCAAAAGGCTCAATACAGAAGGAAAAGTTCTCAAGAAAACGTTGTCAAGATGACACCGAGGAACTTCTCCAAGTCCAAACTGAAATTCAAAACCTCGGCAAAAGTTTCGATACCCACTATGCTGACCGGCAAGGAGTCAAGACCAGATTAAATCAACTCGACGAAGAAATTCACAATTGCTGTCCCAATGCAACATGAAAATCCTCAGTGAAGCCTCTGCTCAGCCTAATGAAGAAAATGCCAGCACCGCTGAAGCCTCCGCTCAACCTGCTGAAGAAAATGCTGATTCTGGGCTGATGATCCCATTCGATCGGCCGAAGAAACTGCGTGGCACCCACTAGTGGTGCGCTCAAGAAATTGCTCAAGACAGGGAACTGCATCGGTTGCTCTCAAGAAACGCACCAAATTCCTCGGCTCCTCCTGCGCCAACTCCAACTCCAATTCTTCCATCTGCTTCTGATGTGAAGAAAACCAAGGCTGCAGAACGAGCTGCTGTGAAGAAAAGGAAAGCATCAGCTGCGTCAGATTCTTCGGCTGCGAAGAAAATGAAGTCAATGACCAGCTCATTTGAAAACCCAATTGATGCTGTTCCAATCACCTCCATACCATCAAAGGAAGTTGTTCCTTTTGGAGAAGACTATGAGATCCCAATCGGATCTGATGAAGAACATCAATCTCCTGCTTCGTCAGAGAAAATTGATGAAGAAATTGCGTGGAAGCAATCCTTCAACCCCGCTTATTTCCTCATCGACTATGAAATTCCTCAAGTGGTGCCGAGAAATTGAAAATGAAGATGTGGATATTGGATGCACCACTCCAGTGATAAATGATGACTTTTGGGAAAGTCAGCATCCCAATACTCCTCTCTTCACCCCGCTCCAACAAGTTCCTCAGTCTCCTGCTCAAACTGTCCAAATGGACTTTGAAGACAATCAACCCATCGGTTACATGCATGAAGAAATTCCAGCCGCTAGTGCTGATGAAACTGCTTCTTCTTGCTAATCCTCGATCGCATCTATTGAGGAACAAGAAATTCCTCGATCAAGAACCTGAACTTGTGATTCCTGAGTTGGTGATGCAACTCACTGACACCCCTCTGCCCAAGCAAAAGAATCCATTCTCAACCAAGCAAAAGTTCAAGGCTGAAGATTTCTTTGCCGAGCACGTGTTCTTCATCGAATATAATCCTTATGATTCTGCTCAGATTAGGAAGAGGCGTTTCGGACTGCCACCAAGCCAACTTCTATTCCTCGGTGCTTTTCAACAAGGACAAAATCTTCGATCATGCTCATATTCCTCATGTGGATATGGAGTCGCTGCCGAGCTTTGAGCCATCCTCGGTGTTCTTCATGATGCGGGACTTCTAAATTTCTGACCGATATACGTGGATGGAACGAAGAGCTAATTCTTGATTCTATGCAACCCTGCACATCACCGGAGACGCTGAAGATGTGAATTCATGGGTCTGGATTGGATGATGAAAACACTCACTACAAGGCACCAAGAAGTGAATTGCCGTGCCCTCCCACTCGATCCTCCGATTGATGGTGCACGTCGATCTATGAAGAAAAGAACTTTCAAATCACTATATGCAAGTGCTGATGAAGCCTTTGAAGCCAAGGCAAGCCCCAAGAACCAAATTCCTCGTCAAGGAATTATTATATGTGCCTCGAACAGTCTATCGAATTTTGACGAAGACTATGAGTCCTATCAAAGGCCACGACTCGAACGATGAAGAAGTCGTTGGCATCATGAAGAATATGCTTTTCAACATCATCCATGGCGTTCCCGTCAATTTCCATGATTTCTTCATGAGGACTCTGGCTAACATTGCCATGTCACCTTTTGAGCTGAAGCCTTATGCACCTTGGATTATTAGATTCATCGGTCAAGATCTTCACTGAATTACAAGGCGATACTTTGAACCACGCAGCTACCGCTTTCGATTGAAGTCCTCAAACGGACAATTACCTCGGTGATGAAAAGGGCAAGGCTACTGCTGTGATAGATGAAGGCACTCGTCCATTGGATGGACAGTTTATAAAGCAAACATCCTACTCCACCAATGATGACTCGCCACACATGACTCAACAAAGAAATACCTCACCAAGCATAGTCCTCAAGCTATCGCACCTGTGGTGATGATGATCGTGAATTACTCCTCGCCTTCATCGGAAGGTTGATCGCAATCATAAGTGGGTCAAACGTCGGTTTGGTACTCTTCTTTACAACATGACCTCCACACACAATGTAGTGAAGAAAACCACTACTACCTTCATGAAACCTTCAAGCGCACTGGCTGTTCTTTCACATGTCTCTGATGAAGAAGAACTGATTTCAATGGGACTCAAGGAAGAATTTGACTGGTGCGCACCTCCTCCAAGAAATTCAAGAAGGTCAAAGTTCCTTCCTTGGTGGCCAGCTCCTATTCTTCATCTCGCGACATCGATGAAAATGAAGATTTGGAAGACACCGCTGCTGGTCCTACTTCAACAATCGACCCCAACAATGTTTGGCGCTCCGCCTTCAACTTGAAATTCATCAAGAGCGTTAGTCCTCGGCCGATCCTTTTGGTCATTCGATGACAAAGGGGGAGAAATTTGAGTTAGTCTTCAAGCGGGTCTAGTTCTTGTCTATATACAATATTTTATTAAGTTACAACTCTCGTTCTTCCAAACCTTTTATTGGATCGAGTTGTAATCTTAAACCCGATGGTGCTTTGATACTTTTGATGCATTATGCTTTTCTCTATGCTCGATTACAGTAGTTTTGATATTTGTTATGCTCGATTCTCGTGAGCTCTTTGATGATCCGCAAATCGATTTGGGCTCGATACTCTTGATGAGTTACTTTGCATAACATCAAGCACCATATTTCATCATGCATTTCAAATTCTTCATACTATATGTTAAATCGTGTATGAATTACAAGATATAGGGGAGATCTCCATGATTCAATTCTTCAAATGTGCATTGCCTCAAAAGCAAATTCCTCACTATGCACATCTTCGTGGGGAGTTCTTCTATATCTTGCAATCAAATTCCTCATTATCAGTATTTACACTTCATATATTTATCCCGTTGAAAACTTAACCTATATTGTCATCAATCACCAAAAGGGGAGATTGTAAGTGCATCTAGTGCCCTTAGTGATTTTGGTGTATTGAAGACTTATAGGTTAAGTAACTAATTCGCTTGTGAGTGTACACAGGTCTATAAGTCTATGAGGAGTTTGATATTTACAGAGAAAGTCGACCCTAAAAATGAAGTTCTTCAATCAAGAATTTGATATTCGAAGACTTTCTCAAGACTTTGAAAGTGAAGAAATTGGTGTGACCTTGAAGACTTGGTATTCATTTGAGGAACATGAAGCATGAAGACTTTTGTTTTCGTAGTTTCATTTTCTCTTTCTTGAGTCATAGGAAACACCGTCATTGTTAAAGGGGTCGAGGAAATACTAAGGAAAAATTTCCATGTAATGCTCAACTCAAAATCCTACACCTATCAATCCCTTCGAGTGAAGCCTTTGAAATCTCATACATTCAGTCAATTTCTTCAAAGGATGAGACGAAGCTCTTCCGTCATTGAGGAATTTGTTCTCGATCGAGGAGTTAGGAATTCGCCATGTGAATTTCCTACACGATGAGGAACATGATAGCCCCGAGGAATTTGATATTCAAAATTCGACCGTTGTCGTGTCTTGCTACCGCTGTCCCAAATATCTTATCCACCTAACGGTCATATCATTGAAGGGCATTTATGTCTTATCATGTCGGGCTGCTCCCTAGGCTATAAATAGCCGCCCCTACAACCACTAGTTGGTTGGCTGCTCGAGAGAACTTGACACTTGTCATTTGAGAGCAACCCATCCTCCGAGGACTTTGAGCGAAAATCATCAAGTGAGGAAAACCCAAAACCAAACCCCACAAACCCAAAGTGATTGAGCATCATGAAGAAATTGATCTGCGTGGATCCGACGCTTTTACCTTTGAAGACTGTGCTTCTTCCAGACGGTTAGGCGTCAAGGTCTAGAGCATCCAAGAGGAATTGTGGATCGCCGAGTGACCAAGTATGTGAAGGTTTGGAAGTCGCGTGAAGACTTACCACGAGTGATTGGACGAGGTCTGCGTGACCTTAGTTCAAGGAGAAAGCGGTGAGGACTTGGTGTCCCGAGCTGCGTGCTCGGTGATCGGGTGTCCGGACTGTGTGTCCTCGAGTTTAAATACTCGGCCGCTCCAACAGACGTACAACCGAGACAGCAGTTGTAACTGGTCTACCAAATCATTGTCTTCACCAACCTAACTGGTTCTATTTCCTCAACCCTTTCATTTCCTCATTATTGTGTTGAGTGTTTGTTCATATCTGTGTTTGAAGACTTTGATCAAGACTTTCTCAATTTCCTCGTTCAATTTCTTCATCTGTTTGTCTTCATCTTGTGTTATCCTGTGATTACGCTTTCTCGTACTCGTGATTGTCTTCATTTCATCATGATGACAATGCTTGTAATCTGTTATGCTTACTTCTGAGTACTTATTCCGCTGCAAGTATTTCTTCGCTAAGGAATTTCCTCACCGGCAAATTCCTCAGTGAAGAATTCATAAAAATCGCCTATTCACCCCCCTCTAGTCGATATAACGCACTTTCAACTTGACGTGCTCCTGGCACTCATTATACCTGGGGGCTTCTTTAACACAAGCTTATTCATACAGGCTTTATACCCAATACATGTGTCATACTTCCGCATGCACCTTTTATTCACCATTATATGCATCGATATGACTTAAGTTTTGGCCAAGCTGGGTTGCCTGGCTCCTGTGCTTACCCCTACGTTCCCGATTGTTCGGCTAGGAGGTAAAGGGAGCACCTCTGCGATTGTTACTGCCAGGTCAGCCGGATGTGTACCTCAGAGTGGGTGAAGCTGAAAGCTAGCGTTCTTAAGAGAATATTCGGTCGGTGACTTGAAAGATGATTTATTACTTACTTATTTATCTGCACGGATGCTTTTTTACGCTATTTTCGCGAGACGACATTGCACTTTAGGGCATGCCTCCCGAGGAAAGGAACCCTTAACGGAACTATTCTCCCGGAAGATGTTTCTTACTAACCATGTAATATAACATAACTAGTTGGGCACTTGTCCGATAAAGCAATTATGACCTGCACGCCTTGTCTCCATGCATGCCCGGTTCTTTTATAACCGTAAGGGTATTCGGACACACTCGGACTGTTGGGTCCCGAGGTTGAAGCGAAACGGTCCGCAAAGACAAACGATCTACAATCCGCTAGAAGGCATTTTACATGTCATTTAAAATTACATCGTCAAACCGGTGATTGTACTCCTCCTCAATCCCATCTAACAGCTGTCTAATTCTGATCCTGCTGGGAATATTTCATGCCAGTTCTACTTGGCCGTACATCAAGCTCACAGGATCTCCTTCCCATCGGTCCCGCAGTCCGACCTCGCCATGTGGTTTGGGTTAGACTTGTAACGTGTCTTCACCATGGCCCAGCCTCCTGGCGCTCGATGGCAGGCCGATATCTTCCACAACGGAGGCGTCGTTGTGCTCCCGAAGCTTCTCAAAGCAAGCTCACCAAGGCCCTCGGGTAGGGAGGCGGATGGCCATAAAGCATGAACGACGCCACTCATCGCTCGCCGAACACGCTCGAGCAATTGCACTAGCTCGGGAAGTTGGTCACCCGTTGACTCAGCATTTCCTCCATGAGGCGACTGTGAGCACACCTAAAGACATATTTCTGTTAATCGACTTCCTCGCCGAATTCTTCTTTTCAAAGGAATTTTTTCAAGCACTTACTATAAATGCCACGATGAAGCCGCTGATTCTCCTTCACGGAGCCAGACAGCTAGGCCCGAACACCTTTCAGCTCTTCTCCTTGCTGGGTGCAGGCATCTTGGAGCTTGTTTCTCTCATGCTGCACCTTCATAAGCACCCTCTCGCCGGCCTTTAGCTGACGCAGTAGCTGTTGCTTGTCTGGATCTAGTTCGGCGCCCTCTGCAATATTATTGTCAGATTCACGCCACACTTTGCTCAATAATTATCTTTTCAAAGTACGTCTTACCAGCGGGGGTCTCTGTGGCTCCCCCTGTGGCGGCCAGTGCGGCCTCAAGTTGGGCCTTGCACTCTTGGAGCTCCTGGGACAGATGGGTATTCTTCTCCGTAAGACCCTGCATAATAATTGATCCTTAAATCTGTTATTTCAACTATTTTAAGTCTCGGGGGCTACCGGCATATATAACTATTAAAATTACTTACCCGTATGTCTTTCACATACTGCTCCGTGGCTCTGGTTAACCCATCTTGAGCGGCACGGAGGTGCTGCTTCCGCTTTAAAGGCATTTAACGCCCGGGAGAAACACGCGTCACGAAGAACTGTCCGGCGACGCCTGTGATTCATGGCACTCTCCACCTCAGACCGGGTGGCGGACAGCCTGTCGGCATCCTCCGTCGGAGGAGCGTCCGGCTCACGCCTTATATTCGCCTCCCCTCCCGGACCATGCATTGGAGCATGGCCGGCGGAGGCTTGATTGGCAACCTCTCCGGACACTGTCTGGCAAGCGCTCTTTCTGGAAAGGTTATGAGCATTAATATACCCCCTAGGGATCCTTCCCTTAAAAATAGCGGTGTTCCGTACCGTTGTGGCGAAGTTTCGGTTCGCGTCGCGCTCCTCTTCCTCCTGCTGGGCCGGACTGACCCTTGTTGGCCGGCCGCCGCGGGTTCGGCTTCCCACCTTAAAGGCGCCTCCTGCGATGCACCATCAGTATGGGATGGTCAGAATTGAGCGCGGATCAAATGATGGTGTCAAGACCTTGGTCGTAGTCACCTGGGAGGCCGGAAACAAACCGGGGTAGTCAGCCGTAATGGCGACTAGGGCATTGTCTATGCTACGTTGGTGGAATACCCCGTCAATCAGCTCCACCTTTATGTCCGGATCCTCTTCGGAGGTCGGATCAAGGATCGCCCGGATCCTCGGGATGTGGGGTTAGGCCCAGATGCCCTCCACGCCCCGGCGCAGCTCTGCGTCGAAATCGCAGAGTAAGATACTTGACTTTAAAAAGTATGGATCGGGTAGATGAACATCCGCTACCCAGCTCCGAGGGTTATTCATAGAAAATCCATTTAACGGATTCTGCGGAGGAAGTCCTCCTCCTCTCCCTTGTACAAGTCGGACAAGATCTTTGCGGATCGGCTGCCGAGCCTGGCCCTTTATGCCATGACGGGTGGCGTCGTCTTCCCGTTGAAATCCCACATAGGGTGGCCCCTATATTGGAGTGGCTGCACCCTCGATAATGCACATGGCCATGACTCCAATCATGGTCAATCCGGAGTGGGCCAAGAACCTAATCCGCCCATCGATAATGGACGCCCTATCATCTTCCCGCTGAGGGGCTCAGGGCGCCAACTCAGGCGTTTCTTCAAGGGAGCATTGTTGAACTCCGGAGGCCGATCCGGACTGGATCCGCAGAGGGCGTCCTCCATGTAGAACCATTCAAGGCCGGTCTTGAGCGCCTTCGGGTGCCGGATAGATATCCGGTCCGGCGATGCGCCATATTTCGCTCCGCCCACTTGATATATCGACCCCTCATGAGAACGGGTACGAGACAAAACAATCTCTTCCATAGGGAAAAATGGGGCTCGATGCCCAAGAACAGCTCGCAAAAGCTACGACGCCATGATGTGCAAAATGGAGGCAGGCGTGAGGTGGTGAAGTTGGAGTCCCAGAGAACTCTAGGAGCCCCGGAGAAACAGATGTATGGAAACCGAGTCCCCTTATTAGATAGGGGACAAAGCATACCCGCTCCCCTTTGAAGGGTTGGGACGCCCGCCTTTGCTTTCCACCCTTATAGGTGGCTAGTCCGCTCGAACGGAACCATGAAAGCTGGGGAAGATATCCTTGGTTTGGAGTACCACTAGCTCATTTGTGTGGAATCGAGCATCTCCCGCAATCTCTGGCTTAGGGCTGGGAGCGCGAGGAGGAGCCGCGTCGGCTATCCATGATGGAATTGATTTTTGTCAGAGGCGCTTCGATGAGAACTTGCGGATGCAGGATGGTGTGAGCTGGATCTAGATCCTCGCCTCTCTTATAGGCGGCTCGTTCGCACGGCTAGGGGGTAAAATGTAATAATATCCCAGCCTTTCACATTCATACGACACGTGGAAGAAGGCCATTATTGGGCGTAGAAGCCAAGGAGTGCAACATTTGTAAAGAAGCCGGACACTATTCGATGGGAACATGAAGATTGAAGGAGAACCCGCCTTGCAACGCCGAAGACAATATACGCGTCGGACTCGTCGTCGCCAAGAAGCCGGTTCGGGGCTACTCTGCGGGAGTTCGGACTAGAGGGTGTCCGGATAGCGAACTATCATCATCGGCCGGACTCCAAGACTATGAAGATACAAGATTGAAGACTTCGTCCCATGTCCGGATGGGACTTTCCTTGGCGTGGAAGGCAAGCCTGGCGATACGGATATGTAGATCTCCTACCATTGTAACCGACTCAGTGTAACCCTAACCCTATCCGTGTCTATATAAACCGGAGGGTTTTAGTCCGTAGGACGAAGAACAATCATATCATAGGCTAGCTTCTAGGGTTTAGCCTCTTTGATCTCGTGGTAGATCCACTGTTGTAACACACATCATCAATATTAATCTAGCAGGACGTAGGGTTTTACCTCCATCAAGAGGGCCCAACAGGTAAAACATCGTGTCCCTTGTCTCCTGTTACCATCCGCCTAGACGCACAGTTCGGGACCCCCTACCCGAGATCCGCCGGTTTTGACACCGACAGTAGAAATCACACACTTATTACATCGTATGTCTCAAAAGAGAACTTATTACAAATAATGTGGCTTAAGGCCACCTAATGCGATAACAGCGGAAGGCTTGGAAGATAAAGTGAGTCCATCAACTCCAACGGCATAGCTGAGCTGCACGACAACGACCTAACGAACCTTACTCCTCGTCTGAAAAGTATGCAACATAATAAGTTGCAGCTCGAGAACGGGTCAGCACATTGAATATGCTGGCAATATAACACAATAGAGCAAGAACAGAATAATGCTATCACTACATGCATATTTGGCTAGTGGAAAGCTCTATGGTTATAGTTTTGCGAAAAGCCAACTTTTTCCTACAACAAAGGAATAGATTTTAATTTAACTATCATGGTGGTTAAAACATTGAGAAGGTATAACCCCAACTCAATCCCAATTAAAGTAGTTAACAACCCAACAATATTAATTAAGAGTGATGAGATACATGTGATAACTCAAGTACTAGATACTCAGAATTGTCCATAACCGGGGACACGGCTAACCATGATTAGATTGTACACTCTGCAGAGGTTTGCGCACTTTTCCCCATAAGACTCGATCGCCTCCGTTGATTTCTCGCACTACATGGTGTTTGAGAAACGGATGACCGAGACATAGTCTTTCAGAAACATTAACTCTCTACTCCGGGTAGACCATACCAAACCTATAAAACCCACTACCTGCTGATCTACCTCTTCGAGAGCTTCACGTAACTTACTCAACTATGCTAGAGCCCATTGTAGCTTGTGGCTGCACACGGAAGTTTCTAGCATGAATAATCTCAGTTCCCTTTGAGCCTGGGTGGCGGTCCATAGGAAGATCACACGAGTACCCCGGGATTTCCAAAAAAATAAAACAGACAACACTGGGTTCCCCAGGTGCCTTAATCCACCCAGATGTGTATTAAAGTTGCCACCTTGAATTAAAAAATTAATTAACAATCTCACATCTATTATGGATTCAATCAAACCCTACCACGTCTACGAGCATAGCATAGCAATATAAGCAACACGTAGAAGTAACTCCCAAGGGTTTGATAATAACAGGGCAATAGGTTCTACCTCAACTACTACTTCCCAACCCACAAGTTAATGACATCCTAATCATGCAATGTTTGAGGATTGAGCTAATGCATAAAAACTGGGTGTGAAAAGAGTATGATCAAAGTGTCACTTGCCTTGCTGACGATCCGTGAATCCTAGAGACTCGTAGTAACACGCTTCGCACTCCGAGAAATCTATCGCAAGCAAACAATAACATACATAAGAAACAAGCAAAGAATGCACAAGAGAAACTCAAATAAAAGAGGTGGACCGGAAAGTTCAACTTAAGAATTCCGGTACGCAAAAAGAATCAAACCAAACGGAGCAACAAAACTCAAACGACGAAAGAAACAAGATCCATTTACTAATCTGAACTAGGGTCAAATTTTACAGAGGCAAAAACTTGTTTGAGTTGATTATTCAGAAAGAGGGTTTCGAGACGAAACTCCAGGCACTTGAATCGCCTGATTCCGATAAACGAGCGAAAAGTTAAACTAGATCAAAAATCGGATCAGAAATCGCGATCAGAAAAATCACGGAATAAAGCCGAGAAAAAGAAAAATGACGAACAGACTAACGAACGAACGCTCGTTATCTGAACCTAAACGAAGAACGCGTTCGCTAAAACGAACGAACGAGCGAACGCTCGCTAATTAAATAAACCGGAGAAAAACCGGTCTATTTAAAAAAACGAAATCTAGGGTTTCGAGAAAAAAAAACCGAACGGTTTTTAAAAAAACCGGCGGTCTCGGATCCGGCGGATACCTCCGGCGAGGCGTCCGGCGAGGCGGGGCTCGGCGGGCGTGGGGTGGGCGGCGGGCTTGAGGCGGCGGCGGCGGCGGCGGCAGGCGGCTACAAGCGGGTGGCGGTGGTGGTGGTGGTGGTGGCGGGGGGCGCGGCTTATAAGAGAGGGGCGGCGACTTGGAGGAGGGGGCAAAGGCGCGGAGGCGGAGTCCAACTCGGACTCGGTCCGAGTGGCGGCGGCGGCGGGCGCCATGAGCCTGAGGAGGCGGCGGCGGCTAGGCCCTAGGCCCTAGGCCGAGGCCTGAGGATTTTTTAAATAGTTCCATGACGATGAAAAACTCCTATAAAATAAAATAAAAATCTAAAAATGCCAAAACAAATTTTCACCGTCTCAATGAAATATTTAGAACGAGATGAACATTTTCTTGGCCCTAAAATGCAATTTTTGAAAACGTGCAATTTTTCTAACGCAAATAAAATCCAATAAAAATCAAATAAAATCGAACTAATGATTTTAACATTTTTCCTCCAATATTTCAATTGTTTGGGAGAAGTCATATTATCTCCCCTCATTTATTTATTTTAATATGAAATATTTTTCCGGAGAAAAAAATAATTAAAATAAAAAATCCTCATTTTCACTATTTGATAAATATCAAATATGAAAACCGGAAAATCCCCAACTCTCTCCATGGGTCCTTGAGTTGCTTAGGATTTCGAGGATTGTGGAACGAAGAGGCAATAAAATATGATATGCATGAATGACCTATGTATAACATTCCAAATTGAAAATTTGGGATGTTACAAACCTACCCACCTTAAGATGAATCTCGTCCTCGAGATTCGGGTTGGCTAGAAAATAGGTGCGGGTGGTCCTTGCGAATATCATCCTATCGTTCCCAGGTGGCTTCCTCCTCGGTATGGTGGCTCCACTGAACTTTGCAAAACTTGATAACCTTGCTGCGAGTGACTCGGCTGGCAAAGTCAAGAATCTTCATTGGCTTCTCTTCATAAGTCAGATTATTGTCCAACTGAATCGTCTCCAGAGGTACTGTATCTCTTAATGGTATATCGGCCATCTCAGCATGACACTTCGTCAACTGTGAGACGTGGAACACATTGTGAACTCCTGACAATCCTTCAGGTAACTCCAGCTTGTAGGCAACTTCTCCCATCCGTTCCAAAACACGATACGGTCCTACGAATCTCGGAGCTAATTTTCCCTTAACTCCAAAACGTTTCACTCCTCGCAAGGGTGATACTCGCAGATATGCTCTATCTCGAATTTCATAGGTTACCTCCTTGCGCTTTTGTGTCGCATAACTCTTACTGCTGGATCGAGCAATCTTCAATCATCACGGATCAGTTTAACCTTCTCCTCGGACTCCTTGATCAGGTCTGGTCCAAACAACCGACGGTCTCCTACCTCATCCCACATCGGGGTGTTCTACATCTGCGCCCATACAGAGCTTGAACGGTGCCATCTTCAAACCGGCACGGTAACTATTGTTGTATGAGAACTCTGCGTAAGGCAAATTGTCATCCCAACTAGATCCATAATCTAGCACACGGGCTCTCAACATGTCCTCCGTAATCTGGTTGACTCTCTCTCTGCATCCATCTGCTGCGGGTGAAATGTTGTAATCAACTCCAATCTCGCACCTGTGGTCCGTGTGGCGATGCCAAAACTTTGAAGTAAACTGTGTTCCTCTTTCGATACGATGGTCCTCGAACTCCATGCAAACATACGATCCTAGACATATATATCTTGGCCAACTTTGCACTTGTATAAGTTGTTTTCACTGGGATGAAGTGAGCCACTTTGGTCAAGCGATCCACTACTACCCATATTGAGTCATATCCTGCTTTGGTCCTGGGCAATCCGGTGATAAAGTCCATGCCAAGTTTATCCCACTTCCATTCGGGTATCGGCATAGGCTGTAACAGTCCTGCTGGCTTCTGATGCTCTTCCTTCACTCTCTGACATACATCACATACACCTACATACTCGGCAATATCCTTCTTCATACCAGTCCACCAGAAACGTTCTTTCAAATCCAAATACATCTTGGTGTTTCCGGGGTGTATCTAGTATGGTGAGTCATGAGCCTCCTATAGTATTAGCTTCCTGATCTCTGGGTTGTTAGGCACATAAACTTGATCCTCAAACCATAAGGTATCATGCTCATCCTCACGAAAACCTTTGGCCTTTCCTTTGCTCATCTTCTCCTTTATCTCAGCAATCTCTTTGTCTTCCTTCTGAGCTTCTCGAATCTTGTCCAACAATGTACACTGAACTTCCATTGTTGCAATGAAACCTCTTGGAACCATCTCCAACCGAAGTTCCATGATATATTCAGCTAACTCTTTTGGCAATCCCATACTTTCAAGGATATTAGCGTATCTCTTCCGGCTCAAAGCGTCTGCTACGACATTGGCCTTTCCTGGATGATAGTGCAGCTTCATGTCATAATCCTTTATAAGTTCCAACCATCTCCTCTGTCTAAGGTTCAACTCCTTCTGTGTGAAAATGTACTTCAAACTCTTATGATCCGTGTACACATCACAACGGTTTCCAATAAGATAATGTCTCCAAGTTTTCAATGCATGCACTACCGCTACTAGATCCAAATCATGTGTGGCATAGTTCAACTCATGGGGCTTCAGTTGTCGTGAGGCATATGAAACAACCTTTCCGTCCTGCATAAGTACACATCCAAGTCCCAAGCGTGAGGCGTCACAATACACTTGAAACTCCTTATGTATATATGGCAATGTTAGTACTGGGGCTGTAGTCAAACGTTTCTTCAACTCCTGGAAACTTGCCTCGCAATCTTCTGTCCATTTAAACTTGGTATCCTTCTTCAATAATTCAGTTATTGGCTTAGAAATCTTGGAAAAATTCTCAATGAATCTCCGATAATATCCTGCGAGTCCAAGGAAACTGCGGATCTCACCAACTGAAGTGGGTGCCAATCATTCAGTGACTGACTGAACCTTACTGGGATCTATTGCTATACCTTCTCCTGATATAACATGTCCAAGAAATCCAACTTCCTTTAACCAAAACTCGCACTTGCTGAATTTGGCGTATAACCGGTGTTCCCTGAGTTTCTCGAGAACTAAGCGCAAATGCTCCTTGTGCTCCTCTTCGTTCTTCGAGTATACCATAATATCATCAATAAACACCAAAACAAACTTGTCCAAATATTCCATGAACACCTTGTTCATCATACTCATGAAATATGCAGGGGCGTTAGTCAGTCCAAACGACATGACCGTATACTCGTATGATCCATACCGCGTGGTGAACGCTGTCTTTGGTATATCCTTCTGTCGGATCTTCAACTAATGGTATCCCGATCGTAGATCAATCTTCGAAAACACCTTAGCTCCTTTCAACTGATCAAACAGATCGTTGATCATCGGTAGTGGATACTTGTTCTTTATCGTTACTTCATTCAAGGCTCGGTAATCAACAACCATTCTCAGGGATTTATCCTTCTTCTCGACCAACAGTACTGGAGTTCCCCAAGGCGATGAACTCCTTCGAATGTATCCTTTCTCCAACAACTCCTTGATCTGTTTCTTAATTTCCTCCAGATCATTTGCGGGCATCCGATAGGGTCTCTTGGATATTGGCCCTGTACCTGGCAATAGTTCTATCAGGAACTCGATGTCTCTATCTGGTGGCATGCCTGGTAACTCCTCTGGAAAAACATCCGGGTAATCCTTTACTACAGGCACTTCCTCTTGAACAACTCCCGTGAGGGCATTCACTTGGCTCCTCCTAGGCACATGCCTAGATACATACTTAATCCTTTTTCCCTCCGGGGTGGTAAGATAAATTTATTTGCTAGCACAGTTAATGCTTCCTCCATACTTTGACATCCAGTCCATACCTAATATCACATCCAATCCTTGCGACTCCAAGATAATTAGGTCAGACGGAAAAACATGTGTGCCAATGGTTAGGGGTATCTGTGTGCACCATCGGCTAGCCATGTATTCCGCTCCAGGCGAGCTCACTAACAGAGGGGTCCTAAGGGTTTGGGTTGGTAGCTTAAACTTATCCACAAATCCCCTTGATATGTATGAATGCGATGCACCAGTATCGAAAAGAACAAGAGCGGTAAATGACTTAACCAAAAACTTACCTATTACCGCGTCCGGCTGCTCTTCAACTTCCTCCACGTTAACGTGGTTCACTTGTCCTTTGTTGAATGGATTGGGCTTCTTCCCAACGCTCCCATTTCCGTTCCCATTCCTTCCTTCAGGGCAATCATTGGCATAGTGCCCTGTCTTCCCGCACTTAAAGCAAGTAACTTGACTTAGGTCTCTTTTGGCGGGTGTAGATGGGTTGGAGCAGTTCTGATTGTTATTAGCTCCGTTCCCATTTCCATTCTTGGCACCATTGTGGTTATGCGATCCTCCTCCAGTGTGGTTGTGACCTCCATGGTTATGAACAATCCCTCCCGAGTTCGGGGTTAAGCGGGGCTTCTGTTGAGCTCCTGAATTATACTTCCCTTGTCCATACTTCCTCTTACGGCTCTCAATTTGCTGCTGCTTTCCTTCAATCATAAGGGCCTTGTCTACCAACTCCTTGTAGTTGTTGAAAGTTGCCACCATCAATTGCATGTTCATCTCATCATTCAGCCCTTCCATAAACTTCTCCTGATTCGCGACATCTGTGGCCACATCATCAGGGGCATAGCGTGATAACTTGCTAAAATCATCCACGTACTGAGCCACAGTACGGTTCCCCTGGCGTAGGTTGCGAAACTCGCGCTTCTTCATCTACATGGCTCCAGTTGAGACATAGGTCATGCGAAAAGCTTGCTGAAACTGGTCCCAAGTGACATTGGCTATAGGAAAAGTAGCTGTGTAATTCTCCCACCATGCGGCTGCTGGTCCATCCAATTGATATGCGGCAAAGTGCACCTTCTCAGCATCTGTGCATCCGGCAATGGTTAACTCCCTTCCGATACAGCGTAACCAATCATCAGCAACTATTGGCTCGGTGCTACTGGAGAACACCGGCCGCTGTAACCTTAGGAAACGGGCTAAATTATCCACTGGCGGCGGGTTATTGTTGTTGTTGTTGCCCTGGTTCTGAACTAGCAATTGCATCAAAGCATTCTGCTGCTGGATCAACTGGGTGAGCTCCGGTGGGAAAGCAAAACCGGCGTCACGTCTCGGAGGCATCTGATGGGTTTAGATGGAAGAGATTAGAATAGAAAAAGGTCTAATGAGAAAACACTACCCATATGCATATGAGACAAACACAATCATTTCACTCAATCAATCAAACAAGGGCATACAACAATCTAGGACTATCGCAAAAGTGCTCAACTACTCTTAGATACATGGGGGAAAATACTACTAATATATGGTGGTCATCTAGAAATTTTGATCGGTGGAAGACTCCATGATGTATGCTCCAGCTTTGTCTTCGTAGTCATCATCACTTGGATCGGAATCGGTGTCGTCGATGATGATGTAGTTGTCCGGGCAAGTGGGGTCTTCCTCCTCTTCTTCCGGTGCTGATCCTCCCATCAATACTCCGATCTTCTTAACTAGGTCGTCGTTCTTCTCCAGTAGTGTCTTGATTTCTTCCTCATATCCGTCGCATGTAAACTTGAGTTCTTCTTCTAGCTCGATGATCCTGGTCTTCACCTTCTTCAACTCCATCATGTCTGCGCACATCTGGTTCTCCTGACGTCGAATGTGCTGGTTTAGCTCCTGGATGAAAGCTGCAATGGATCTATCCTTCTTGGTGCTGATTACTTCCCATTGCTCGTCTCGGCGCCCACATATTTGATAGATAATGTCCTTAAGTTCCCTGTTGTAGACTTCTCCAATGCATCCCATGGTAATGTGGGCTGCCATGCTCTTGCCTAGACTCCAGGTGGGTGCTTTGAAAGAAAACTCTATGGGCTTAGAAGTTGGCGAGAACGTCCTTCCTGGAATTTGTACTTGAATCATCCAGCGCTCCTCTTCTGGTAAAGTGGCGTTGTATGTCCCGGTGAAGCTTGGTATTCCAATATTCAAGTACCTAGTGACTTTCTTCAAGTGGCGTCCAGAAGGGGTGTCTTCATCCGGTTGTGCAAACTTGTTCTTCATCTCCGTCATCCTAAAGAGTGGAAAAAATGGAGAGGAGTCAGAAATGAGTAGAGAATAGTGACCTATGGTTTATCTTAGTGGTCGTGTCCTACACTCAGCGTGTGCTCTGATACCATCTTGTAGCGACCCGACCTCAGATGGTCAAGTCTCGTGCTTCATGTCATCCTGGATCAAGAATCTTGACACACAATTACTCGAGGATTTATAGCAGAGTAGCAATCACACACTTATTACATCGTATGTCTCAAAAGAGAACTTATTACAATAATATGGCTTAAGGCCATCTAATGCGATAACAGCGGAAGGCTTGGAAGATAAAGTGAGTCCATCAACTCCAACGGCAACGACCTAACGAACCTTACTCCTCGTCTGAAAAGTCTGTAACATAATACGTTGCAGCCCGAGAACGGGTCAACACATGGAATATGCTGGCAATATAACACAATAGAGCAAGAACAGAATAATGCTATCACTACATGCATATTTGGCTGGTGGAAAGCTCTATGGTTATGGTTTTGCGAAAAGCCAATTTTTCCCTACAACAAAGGAATAGATTTTAATTTAACTATCATGGTGGTTAAAACATTGAGAAGGTATAACCCCAACTCAATCCCAATTAAAGTAGTTGACAACCCAACAATATTAATTAAGAGTGATGAGATACATGTGATAACTCAAGTACTAGATACTCAGAATTGTCCTTAACCAGGGACACGACTAACCATGATTAGATTGTACACTCTGCAGAGGTTTGCACACTTTACCCCACAAGACTCGATCGCCTCCGTTGATTTCTTGCACTACATGGTGTTTGAGAAACGGATGACCGAGACATAGTCTTTCAGAAACATTAACTCTCTACTCTGGGTAGACCATACCAAACCTACAAAACCCACTACCTGCTGATCTACCTCTTCGTGAGCTTCACGTAACTTACTCAACTATGCTAGAGCCCATAGTAGCTTGTGGCTGCACACGGAAGTTTCTAGCATGAATAATCTCAGTTCCTTTTGAGCACTGGTGGCGGTCCATAGGAAGATCACACGGTACCCGGGATTTCCAAAAATAAAACAGACAACTTTGGGTTCCCTGGTGCCTCAATCCACCCAGATGTGTATTAAAGTTGCCACCTTAAATTAAACCATTAATTAACAATCTCACATCTGTCATCGATTCACTCAAACCCAACCACGCTCACGAGCATAGCATAGCAATATAAGCAACACGAGAAGTAACTCCCAAGGGTTTGATAATAACAGGGCAATAGGTTCTACCTCAACTACTACTTCCCAACCCACAAGTTAATGACATCCTAATCATGCAATGTTTGAGGATTGAGGTAATGCATAAAAACTGGGTATGAAAAGAGTATGATCAAAGTGTTACTTGCCTTGCTGACGATCCGTGAATCCTAGAGACTCGTAGTAACTCGCTTCGCACTCCGGGAATTCTATCGCAAGCAAACAATAACATACATAAGCAACAAGAAAAGAATGCACAAGCGAAACTCAAATCAAAGAGGTTGACCGGAGAGTTCAACTTAAGAACTCCGGTACACAAAAAGAATCAAACCAAACGGAGCAACGAAACTCAAACGGCGAAAGAAACAAGATCCGTTTACTAATCTAAACTAGGGTCAAATTTTACAGAGGCAAAAACTTGTTTGAGTTGATTATTCAGAAAGAGGGTTTCGAGAGGAAACTCCAGGCGCTTAAATCGCCTGATTCCGATAAACGAGCGAAAAGTTAAACTAGATCGAAAATCGGATCAGAAATCGCGATCAGAAAAATCGCGGAATAAATCCAAGAAAAAGAAAAATGACGAATAGACTAACGAACGAACGTTCGTTATCTGAACCTAAACGAAGAACGCGTTCGTTAAAACGAACGAACGAGCGAACGCTCGCTAATTAAATAAACCGGAGAAAAATCGATCTATTTAAAAAAACGAAATCTAGGGTTTCGAGAAAAAAATAAACCGAACGGTTTTAAAAAAACTGGCGGTCTCGGATCCGGCGGATACCTCCTCCGGCGAGAGGTCCGGAGAGGCAGGGCTCCGGCGGGGCTTGGCGGCGACGGGAGGCGGCGGCGGCTCGGGGCGGCTCCGGGCGGGTGGCGGTGGTGGTGGTGGTGTGGTGGTGGCGGGGGGCTTATAAGAGTGGGGCGGCGACTTGGAGGAGAGGGCAAGGCGCGGGCGGAGGCGGAGTCCAACTCGGACTCCGGTCCGAGTGGGCGCGGTGCCGACGCGCTGCAGGATGCGGCGACGGCGGCCGGGCCGGCCGGCTTGGCTGGGCCCTAGGCCCGGTCGAGCAAGGAATTTTTAAATAGTTCACCGACGTAAAAAACTCCTATAAAATAAAATAAAATCTAAAATGCCAAAACAAATTTTCACCGTCTAAATGAAATATTTAGAACGAGATGAACATTTTCTTGGCCCTAAAATGCAATTTTGAAAACATGCAATTTTTCTAACGCAAATAAAATCCAATAAAAATCAAATAAAATTGAACTAATGATTTTAACATTTTTCCTCCAATATTTCAATTGTTTTGGAGAAGTCATATTATCTCCCCTCATTTATTTTTTAGTATGAAATATTTTTCCGGAGAGAAAAATAATTAAAATAAAAAATCCTCGTTTTCAATATTTGATAAAAATAAAATATGAAAACCGGAAAATCCCCAACTCTGTCTGTGGGTCCTTGAGTTTCTTAGGATTTCGAGGATTGCGGAACGAAGAGGCAATAAAATATGATATGCATGAATGACCTATGTATAACATTCCAAATTGAAAACTTGGGATGTTACAGTATCTATAATTTTTGATTGTTCCGTGATATATTATATTTTGTTTTGGATATTTAATGGGCTTTATTATACATTTTTATATTATTTTTGGGACTAACCTGTTAACCGGAGGCCCAGCCCAAATTCCTGTTTTTTTGCCTATTTCAGTGTTTCGTAGAAAAGGCATATCAAACGGAGTCCAAACGGAATGAAACCTTCGGGAACGTGATTTTCAGAACTAACGTGATCCAGAGGACTTGGAGTCTACGTAAAGCAATCAACAAGGAGAGCACGAGGCAGGGGGCGTGCCTACCCCCCCCCCCCAAGCGTGCCCTCCACCCTCGTGGGGCCCACGTTGCTCCACCGACGTACTTCTTCCTCCTATATATACCTCTGTACCCTCAAACCATCAGAAGCATCCACGAAAACCTAGTTCCACCGGCGCAACCTTCTGTACCCGTGAGATCCCATCTTGGGGCCTTTTCCGGCGTCCTGCAGGAGGGGGCATTGATCACGGAGGGCTTTTACATCAACACCATAGCCTCTCCGATGATGTGTGACTAGTTTACCTCAGACCTTCGGGTCCATAGTTATTAGCTAGATGGCTTCTTCTCTCTCTTTGGATCTCAATACAAAGTTCTCCTCGATTCTCTTGGAGATCTATTTGATGTAACTCTTCTTTTGCGGTGTGTTTGTCGAGACCGATGAATTGTGGGTTTATGATCAAGATTATCTATGAACAATATTTGAATCTTCTCTGAATTCTTTTATGTATGATTGGTTATCTTTGCAAGTCTCTTCAAATTATCAGTTTGGTTTGGCCTACTAGATTGATCTTTCTTGCAATGGGAGAAGTGCTTAGCTTTGGGTTCAATCTTGCGGTGCTCGATCCCAGTGATAAAAAGGGAAACGACACATATTGTATTGTTGCCATCGAGGATAACAAGATGGGGTTTATATTATATTGCATGAGTTTATCCCTCTACATCATGTCATCTTACTTAAAGCATTACTCTGTTCTTATGAACTTAATACTCTAGATGCATGCTGGATAGCGGTCGATGTGTGGAGTAATAGTAGTAGATGCATAATCGTTTTGGTTTACTTGTCGCGGACGTGATGCCTATATACATGATCATACCTAGATATTCTCATAACTATGCTCAATTCTATCAATTGCTCGACAGTAATTTGTTCACCCACCGATATACTTATGCTCTTGAGAGAAGCCACTAGTGAAACCTATGGCCCCCGGGTCTATTCTCCATCATATTAATCTTCTAACACTTAGCTATTTTTATTGCCGTTTATTTTACTTTGCATCTTTATCATAAAAATACCAAAAATATTATCTTATCATATATATCAGATGTCACTCTCGTAAGTGACCGTGAAGTGATTGACAACCCCTTTTCGCGTTGTTTGCGAGGTTCTTATTTGTTTGTGTAGGTGCGCGGGACTTGTGCGTGATCTCCTACTGGATTGATACCTTTGTTCTCAAAAACTGAGGGAAATACTTACGGTACTTTACTACATCATCCTTTCCTCTTCAAGGGAAAACCAACGCAGTGCTCAAGAGGTAGCATCTCCCCTGATCATCAAGTGGTGCGGGTGCAATGAAGACAGCGCCCGAAGGTGATACTTCGGTCGTTAAGGGTCCGGGGTGTGCATCCCCTACGGGGACCAACAATATAGGCCCTGGACTATCCGGTTTACAGCCGAACATATCCCTTCGACGGGAGTTCATACTCCCGCATATGCTTCCAGGAATCCGGAGGCGCCGGATACATTAATGGGCATGTTGCAAAATGCACCCATCTCAGAGGAACATCGCACCTTAATGGGTATGGTAGTTGAGAGGATTCTGTCCGCAAGAAGCGGATTGAACGAAGCCTGCACGGGCCTATTAGGAGGCTTTGAGGGATGCAGTGTAATATCTTAACCATGCAAAATGCGCTTGTGTATAGGTAGTATCCCCTGAGACTCTGGTCGGCTTCCACAAGGAGGCGATCAGAGGATCAAAAAGATATGCTCAGGAAATGACATGATTAATTTGAAAACAGGCCGTTATGTCAATGGCGGCTGCCCACGCTGCGGAGGTTGCAGATTTAAAGCAAAAACTTGAATCAGCGGATGAGGACATTACTTTTATTAACAGGCGGCTCGACGAGGCACAAGGTATGTTTGTGGCAGTCAGCTTATGCATGTATAATAATATGAGCACGAAGCTGAGAATTATATACTGGGACATGCATAATTGCAGATGGTGCTGCTGCGGTTGAGACCCTTCGGGCTGAACTTGCCCGGGCCAAGGAGCAAGCCAGAGTGAGCAATGCGGCTGTCAAGAAGGCAGCTGCTAAGTTAAAGGTCGAACAAGCCGCTCGGCACCAGTGCGAGGAGAGAATATCTACCATGGCGCGAGAGCTGAAGGATGCCACTAGCCAATGCAAATCACTTGAGAAGGATAACAACGCCAAGGCAGTTGAACTCAACAAGGCTTTATAAGAGGCGCGAGAGGCACGGTCCGAGTCTAGAGCGGCTCGGGAGGAGATCCGACAAGTTGGGGAAATAGCGGCTGGTAATCCCTTTCTATTGCAGACTAAATTCGGTGACCCGAACTATGCCCTGCTTAATCAATTGTGGAATTCTCCAGACTCATTCTTGGACCTGCCGAAGAGTGTCGCCGATGCAGCGTAGTTTTATCAAGCGCAAGACGGACGTGCAGTGGAGAAGCTTTTCTGGTCACAGTTCAACGTGCCAAAAGCGTCCGTTGTTGCTGAACGAACAAATGGCCCAGTGGGCCGAGCTCCACAAGGTGTCCGGAGCTACCATGAAGGAAGTCATGGTCCGGCTGTGGCCAACTGAGACAATTCCGAATAGTTATTTCAGTTTGGTGCAGCGACTTGTTGTTGCGGTGCCGCGTATCGACGCCGTTAAACGGTGGGCGTGCATTGAAGGTGCACGGATGGCCTTTGCCCGCGTCAAGACATACTGGGTAAAAATGAAGGCTGCCGATGTTGCAGCAAATAGTCCACCCGAGGGCAAGGACCATCGCACACCGGAGCATTATTTTGAAGATGTCCAGAGGGTGACCGCTTGATAGAGGGTCAATGCTCGAAGGGTATTATGTTCGAGTGAATGTATCGGAATTGGGATAACAATGTTATGATATATTAAGGCTGTGTTATATTTATGCCTTTTGACTGAAAGGCATTTCCTCCTATGCGGACGTTTTTTATAAGCTAAAGGTTTGCCAGTCGTTGGCTTCCGCCCCCTCACATATAATGTGTGCTTGTTCGGAATAGCAACTGGCACACTTGACCCAACGTCTTGGTCCATGAAGGAGGTGTTAGTGCGGCGAACTAGGCAATCAGACTATAGGGCTTTAACACGTTCACTTAGCCATAGGAGTTTGTCGGTGGGTCTATGATATAGCCCCTTGCATGTACGCGGTTATCCGAATACGGCTGCGCTACATAGGTGACCAGAAAACGGTCCTTCGTGTTATACAGAAGAAATTGCAAAAGATTTGAATAAGTCACCGAGTGGTTGACCAGCTGTCGCCGCATCATGACAGTCAGTTTTTGGCTTTCTCTATGGAGGTGCTTAACCAGGTGAACCGGAAACACAATCACAGTAGTTCTCCCTTTACTACCCTAGCCGATAGAGCGGAACGTAAGGTAGTAAGCACAGGAGCCGAGCAACCCAACTATTGACCAAAGACATGATTCAGAGCTGATGCATATAATGCCAAAACTCGTGACGCCGAAGTATGCTGTAAAGTTGTTTGGACTTGTTGGCAATTTAATATGTTGTCGTATCGAGCCCCTGGCGATTAGTGCCAAGGTGTGTATGTGAAACCACCGAAAAGGTAAAATACAGTTCTATGAGGAAAAGTAAGTACTAAAGATGGATTATGTCCACTGGAATCAGATTGATACGTCGAGTGCAATCTTATAGATTATAACACCTCTAGCCAGGTCATTTTATATGCCAGGGGTCGAAGTCTGAGGAAAAAGGCTATATCCAGGTTTTAAATAGAGTGTTTGGTCTACAAAAAATCTTTTGGACCTCCTGTCGCACGTCTGCGCTGCCTTTGCCTTAGCGAAGAGGATTCCTTAAAAGGAGCAATTTTTGGTTGCCTGCACGAAACTGGGCTCCGAAAGAGTCCTTGCGGGTCCATAGGATGAACAAGTTTTGATTCATCTGTGACAAAACATAAGAAATAGTTTGAAAAGAAAGGAGAAAAGCTGTAGAAGGATGAACCGTGTTGTAGGCCTGTCCGCATTGTGCCTCCACCAACGACCAAGGTATTTTTAAGTGCATAATTATGCATGCGTGATGCGAACTTCGCGGGCATATGCGACGCACGACGGAGGCGGAACTGCTAATCCAGCTCTAAAATTTGACCGGTCTTGTGTAGTAGAGGCCGGTGGCTTAATGGTCGATGAGGTATGCATTTTAACGAGGCCGTTTTGTACTTCGGCTATGATAGCCGTGGTAAACTCTTCGGAACGGAGGTGGTGATCCATATTTCCATTGATCGTTATGACGCCGCGTGGACCGAGCATCTTAAGCTTTAGATAAGCGTAGTGTGGGACCGCATTGAAACGAGCGAATGCTGTCCACCCAAGCAGTGCGTGGTATCCACTGCAGAACGGAACAATATTGAAGATCAAGGCTTCGCTTCGGAAGTTTTCCCGTGAATCGAAGATGACTTCCAGTGTGATTGATCCCATATAGTGAGCTTCTTCGCCAGGTCTTACACCTTTGAAGGTAGTTGTGGTGGGCTTGATCCTTAAGGGATCAATGCCCATTTTGCAAACAGTGTCTTGATAGAGCAAATTAAGGCTATTGCCGCCATCCAAAAGGACTCGTGTGAGATGGAATCCATCAATGATTGGGTCGAGGACCAAAGCGGTCGAACCTTTGTGATGGATACCTGTTGGGTGGTCATTGCAATCAAAATTGATCGGAGAGGCTGCCCATGGGTTAAATTTTGGTATGATCGGCTTTATGGCGTAGTCGTCTCGTGGTACGCGCTGGCGCTCCCTCGTGGGGATATGCGTCACAAATATCATGTTTACCGTTTTTACTTCGGGGGGAAATTGCTTTTGTCCCATGGTGTTTGGCTGGCGAGTCTCCTCGCCTTCGCTGTCACTAGGCGGCCCTTTCCCTTTGTATTCGGCGTTGAGCTTGCCTGCTTGTTTGAAAACCAAACAATTTCTGTTGGTATCGTTAGCGGGTTTGTCAGGGCTGCCATGAATTTGATAGGGTCGATCTAGTATCCTGTCTAAACTGGATGGGCCATGTTTGTTTGGCTTGAATGGCTTCTTCCGTTGACCATATTTGGAACCATTGAATCGGGCATTGACCGATGTGTCTTGGGTTCCTACATTATTGTTTCGACACTTGTTTTTATTGCGTCGAGGCTTGTCGTTGCCATCCCTGACCTCATAGGTACTAGGATCGCTGGTGCTATTGTATCGTCGAGCCAGCCAGCTATCTTCTCCCGCGCAAAAGCGGGTCATCAGTGCGGTAAGAGCTGCCATAGATTTTGGGTTTTCTTGGCCGAGATGACGGGGAAGCCACTCATCCCGGACGCTATGTTTAAAGGCCTCTAGGGCTTCGGCGTCTGGACAGTCGATGATTTGGTTCTTTTTAACTAAGAATCTAGTCCAGAGCTTCCTGGCTGACTCTCCGGGCTTGTCGGCGTTCTGGGAACGGGGGTCCCCAGACTTGCCTGCCTGCGGCCGACGGCGTGGCTCTACCAGCGGCCCCGTACGGCCCATCTTCACCAACAAGCACTCAAGACCCTCGCGAGGGGCCAAGCCTCGCGAGGCGGATGACACAAGACCTCCTCGGGGTGGCCTCCCCAGGCTAGCTCGCAAGGGGCGGAGAGATCAAGGCAAGGGGCACCTCGCGAGGTCCCTATGACGCAAGCCATGACGACGATGACCAGGCGGGCGCCAGGCAGGCACCAGCGCACGCAGTGTCCTCGTTTCCTCTTTGGTGCTAAAGAGGCAAGCGCAGGCGAGGAGTCCCCAGGCATCAGGCAAAGGTTTCCATATCGGTGCAACAAGACCAAGACCAGCAGGACGGAGGTCACCGTGGAGCCCAAGACGGCGTCACCACCAGAGCCGTTGGCAGGCGAAGACTACTTTTGTCAGGATAACTTGTACTAGCTGTACCCCTTCAGACTTGGCCGTTGTGGCTCCCTGCCCGCTCAATATTTGGGAAGAGGACCAAGGCCTCTATAAATAGGACTAGCCACCACCATAGAGGGGGACAGATCTAGACTGGCTGGAGAGACACCACACCAGCTAACCAATTACAAGAACACCTCTCCTCAGGAGGTTGTTCTTCCCATGTATCGGTACATCCTCAGCCCAAGAGGCAATCCACCACACCACACTGGAGTAGGATATTACGCCACATCGGTGGCCCGGACCAGTATAAACCCTGTGTCTCTTGTTCTATGAGTTCGACGTGTTGAGCATTGAGATCGCGGTGAGGGCGTGAGCTAGGGGAGGAGAGATATTCGTGCGCACCCCAGTGTTTGAACCTCAAGGGTTTTGTCGGAACCCGTAATCCGACATTTGGCGCGCCGGGTAGGGGTGCGCTGAAGCTTTCCTTCTGCCAATCCATGTTCCACCACTCCACTGCAACCATGTCGGACGCGCGTCGAGCCCGCGCTAAGCGCCGGGTTGCCCTCGCCGCCCGTGTCGCTCAGACAGCTCCTGTCGACGGGCCTCCCCGTCGTTCTCTGTCACCCGCCGGCAACGCCGCCACCGGTCTGGCGGGAAACAAGCAGCAAGTGTCCTCGCTGCACCCCTCTATGCGGCGGGATGGCCGCACCGCCACTCCGTCGCTGACCCTAGCCGGCTCATCATCTCACGCTCGTCGCGCGCCCACAGACCTGCAGGTCGCGCTGCTCATGGCACGCGAGCTCCTGCACTACCGCCCGGTCGACGACCTCTACGAGGAATGGTTGGACCGCATCACCGAGCTCGTCAGCGCCGTTGGGGGCTCCCCCGCACCCTCCCTCTCGCTGCCTCGCCCGCCGCCGGCTGCGAGCTATGTAGCTCATGGAGCACCTCCGCCACCTCTGCACCAAGACGGCGCTCTGGCGCCAAGGCGCGCGGCCCCCCGGCGTGACCCGCCGCGTCGGGCGCCCGCGCGAGAAGAAGGAAGCTGCCAAGATTCCCCCCACCGCAAGAAAACGCTCCTGCACTTCTGGTGCCACCGCGACAAGACTGTGCGCCGCCTGCGGCGGTGGTGCACGGACACCAAGGGAGGGCCCCACCTCTGCAAATGGCCCCAGTGGCCATGGCAGGCTACCGCACTTTCACTCCTGAGCTGCGCGGCATCGTCTGGCCGGGCAAGTTCAAGCCGGATCTGCCCGTCACTACGACGGCACCCCCTGACCTTGCGGAGTTCTTGCAGCTCTAAGAGCTGAGCATCGAAGCGGCCAATGGCGACGAGAAAGTCATGGCAAACTGGTTCCCCATGGCTCTCAAGGATGGTGCTCGCTCGTGGCTCCTGAACCTGCCCCCGGGCTCGATCTCCTCCTAGGATGAGATGCGTGACCGCTTGCCGCCAACTTCCGTGGCACTCGTGATCGCCCTCCGCCATGGGTGACCTGCGCCGCATCAAGCAACAACCAGGAGAGACCCTGCAGAACTACATCCAGCACTTCAACAACGTTCGTCTCAAGATCCCCAAGGTGACGGATGCGGCCATCATTTCGGTGTTTTCTAATGGCGTCCGCGATGTCAAGATGAAGGAGGAGCTCGCCATCCATGAGGAGCTATGCACAGCTCTCGAGTTGTTCAACCTGGTGACCAAGTGCGCAAGAGCTGAGGAAGGGCACCTTTCCCTCCTCGAGCTCCCTGCTACCAACCCAGAGGAGAAGAAAGCCAAGGCCAAGGACGTGAAGCGTAAAGGGGTGGCTGTGCTCGCGGTGGAGCCTGAGACAAAGCGCGCCCGGGACCATCTCGAGTCGTCCAAGAGTAGTCGTCCGTTCTGCGCCTTCCACAATGTACACAGCCACAACACCAACGACTGTCAGGAGCTAAGGGCTATTCGAGATGGACGCTTCGGTCGATGCCCCGAGCGCAACGACCGGGGCTACGGCCGAGGAGGAGGAAGCGGTGGAGGACGCTGGGACGATCACGGCCCCTGCCAGGAGTGGCGCGACCGGCCTCACGAGAACCGCTGGAAGGACCAGCCTCATGAGGGCACGAGGGATCAGCCTCACGAGGACCGCCCTCAGGGCAACGCTGGCGTTCCTCCACTGCCGCCACCACCAAGAAGGAATGACGACCACCATCAAGACGAGGGGGCTGGGGGCTTCCAGGAACCGCGTGCCGTCGCCTGCATCCTGGGCGGAGCTCAAGCCCCAGCATCTCAGCGTATCTTCAAGCAGTTTGCTTGCGAGGTGAATGCAGCCCTTCCCAAGCTCGAGGCCACACGCCCGCTCAGGTGGTCCAAGTACGCCATCTCTTTCAGCTCGGCGGACCAGCTCAAGTGCGCCGCGACCGCCGGTGCTCTCCCAATGCTCTGCTCTCCTGTCATCAGCAACGTCCATGTCACCAAGACCCTCATTGATGGCGGTGCGGGGCTTAACGTCCTGTCCGTCGACACGTTCGGTCGCCTTCAAGTACCGTATGACCAGCTACAACCAACCAAGCCCTTCTTAGGAGTGACTGATGGTTCCACCACCCCGATCGGGTAGGTCTGCCTCCCTTTCACCTTCGGTGGGCGCGACAACTACCACACCGAGCTCATCGACTTCGACATCGCCCACATTCGTCTGCCATACAACGCCATCCTCGGGTACCCAGCATTGGCAAAGTTCATGGCAGTTACCCACCATGGCTACAACGTCCTCAAGATGCTAGGAACCGGTGGTATCATCGCAGTCACTTGTGAGGAGAAGGATGTAGTGTGCTCCCTTGAGCGCGCCTTCCAGGTCGCAGCAATCGAAGACCCCGACAATGAAGGAATCCTGTACCCTCCTGAGGCCATCCCCAAGAAGAAGAAGCAGCTGCTCCGTACAGGGCCTCAGGAGAGCGGCGTCACCAGCAGCACCACGTCAAGACCTGCGCCCTCAGATGGGGCGCCTCCCTCCCGCGCATAGGAAGGTGTGCCTGGCGCCCTCCTCGGGTGAGGCTCGGGGGCTCTCTTCTGGAGGGCCTCAGACCTAGCCAACATCACGAGGGAGGCGCTCGGGCACCACATGGAGGCGTTCTTTGCGGCACGTTTCCCTCAGGAGGACACCGGGCGAGGAGCGCCCGGTGCTCATGAGTTCATCGCCAAGACCACTCAGGAGCTTCAAGAAGCAAGAGCCATGCGCGGCGACCGCCGCTCACCTGGTGCAGCTCCCCATCCAGGCGAGGATGCTGGGCTGCGCGTCTGCATCGACATCCCAGGGCTCAATAGGGCCACATGTCAGGAGCTCTTCTGGCCTTCGCGCGTGGGACGTCGCGAGGGCCCACACCACAGCTATGTTTGCATGCCATTCGGCCTGTCGAGCATGGCAGCCGCTTTCCAGTGCAACTTGCGGAGCGTCCTAGCAGCTCAGGAGGCCAGGCACCACGCAGTCTTGGTGGAGATGGAGACGGTCGTCAAGGAACCGCCTGGACCCCTAGAGCCTCCTCAGACTCTGGGCCCCGGTGGCTCATGAGGAGCAACCCCTTCGCCATGCATCTTCAGCTGCCCCAACAGCTCCTCGACAACGGAACTAGGTGACATTTTCCAAGTTTATTTAGCTGGGAGCGCCCCTCGGGCTGCATTATTCCCAGGTAGCACGGGCCTGTCCTTGCGGCATGTATCCTTTTGCATATTTAGCCTACTCTGTTGGAGGCGCCCCTCGGGATGCATCATCCCCAGGCCGCTCGGGTCCGACCCAGTGACGTGTATCGTTCTTGCATTTACCCAAGCTAGTTCACTTTCCATGCACAATCTATCTATGGTTATCACCTGCTTAATTATCGCCCACCACGGGAGCCGCGCGCCGATCGTCTTTCTTCAGGATCCTTTGCATAAGTAGGCTAGGCACGGCGTCTGTGCTCCAGTCCGTCCCTGCAGTGTTGATAAATCCAATGGTTGAGCTCTGTTCGGCGGGCCGGCCCCGTTCACGTCACCTCCTGGGGTCGTTGGTGCTTGGCCTTCTCATGCGATAGCCTCAGGAAATTCGTTCGGTGCAAGTTACCTAACCATCTCACAGTAACACCACAGCCATCAAGAGCCAAGACCAGGCGCAACCCGCCTTGAGGTAGGGCCTCATGAGTCCCGCGCAGTCTCACGGGTGCCCAGACACACCTCGTCTAGCCCTGCCGTGCAAGCCACGTGTCAGGGTGAGGCTGTACACGCCCAGGGGGCTCTCCGCGGTAGGGAGTCCCCTCCCACGTGCCAGTGGAAGCACCATGCTTCGCGCTGGCAGTCGACACTGCCGAGGAGCGGCTATGCCCATGCAAGTGCAGAAGCGCGATGCTCCGTGCTGGTAATGAAAAATCGAGGGCGGCCCCATGGACGTATCAACCTCAGGGAGCCCTTGAGCTTAGTGTCTGGCCTCATCGCAACACCTCCCCTTGGGAGAGTCACGCGAGGGGGCTGGGCACGGGGTCTACGCTCGGGTCACGCCCAAGCGTACGCCGCCCTACCAGGTCTCTCGGACCTGGTCGTCGCGTGCCCTCCCAAGCGGAGCCAAGTTATGAAGGTCGTTTGGACGTCAAGGGGGACTCTTGAGCATCGTCACTCAGGAGCCTAACTAGCCACGTAGCCCCTCACTCCTTGGTCTCGTCCTGGTGATCCGGACGACCCAACGGCGGTTGAGGTATGCACAGGGTCGGGCCCTACCGACGTAGAACACTAAGGCCTATTCCTGCATCTCCTTTCTGTAAGCTGTTTGTGCGTCAAGGGGGACTCCTGAGCATCGCGACTCAGGAGCCTAACTGGCTATGTAGCCCCTCACTCCTTGGTCTCGTCCTGGTGATCCGGACGACCCAACGGTGGTTGAGGTATGCGCTGGGTCGGGCCCTGCCGATGTATAACATAAAGCAAATGGAAAGGAAATCATCTCAAACAAATAATACAAGACATATTATTCTCCCAGTACCAAACACAAGTTTAAACGCATCCACGAGGCATGGTGCATGTTGCAGGAGCTACTCACGCTGGCACGGTGCTTGTGATCGGGTCCGTCCCTGCAACGCTGACAAATCTGAGCGGTCGAGCTCTGACTCGCGGCCCGCCCCGCGCACGTCAACTCACCAGGCCCTCAGTGCCTTCATCTTCATGTGGAGTGACCAGCGGCAGACCAGCAATCGTAGTGGCAATCTGTGTCCCTTCTCGTGCTAACCTGCAGGAACCTCCTGAGGACTACATCAGACAGTACCGTGGGCTCCCTCTTCTCCCATGCAATTCGCTTGCGCATTAAAAGGGGGCTCCGGAGCATCGCGACTCAGCAGCTCTTACTGGCTCTCCAGCCCTCACCCCCTGGCCTTGACCACGACGTCGCGACCTAGCTTACTAGCGATGGCGGCAGCCTGCCTGGGGACCGGGACCTGTCGGCATAGAGCACCAAGCTGTCGTGGGGGTGGAAAGGGGAGACCAAGCCGAAGCAAGACATGCGTTCGCGAAATTTTCATAATGAGGATAATATCAACAAAAACATTACAGACCCTTTATACGCCCCCGCTGACGGTGTCCTGGACTAGGGGGTACTCACCACATCGTCTCTCGATAAGTTGGATTGGGCCGAGGACCCCCATGGCCGTACACTCATGGGCCAGTCCGGATAGCTGCCGCATATAAGGAAGATTCCACAAGACTTGGTGATCAAGACAAAGACTCCTTCCCCACCGGCGTATTCGGGTAGGACTCTTGTTATCCTAGGCCTCTGGTGCATTATATAAACCAGGGCCAGGCTAGTCGATAGAGGCCGATCACGATTACAATCATAGCATCATAGGCTAGCTCTTAGGGTTTAGCCTCTACGATCTTGTGGTAGATCTACTCTTGTACTACCCATATCATCAATATTAATCAAGCAGGAAGTAAGGTTTTACCTCCATCGAGAGGGCCAGAACCTGGGTAAACATCTGTGTCCCGTGCTTCCTGTTACCATCAGCCTTGACGCGTAGATCGGGACCCCCTACCCGAGATCCGCCTGTTTTGACACCGACATTGGTGCTTTCATTGAGAGTTCCTCTGTGTCGTCGCTACAAGGCTCGATGGCTCCTTCAACCATCGTCAACAACACGGTCCCGGGTGAGACCTCTCTCCCTGGACAGATCTTCGTGTTCGGCGGTTTCGCCCTGCTGATTAATTAAACAGCCATCTGGCGCAGATCGATAGCTCGCCCGGCCACGGATCAGGATCGGAAACCTGAACTACTGGCGGACATCCACGGAGACTGGATCTCCGGCAGGTTGGGCCTATGCAGGAGCACGGACAGTCACGGCGAGCACGTCTTAGAACTGCTGTCGGACAAAGCTCGGGGTATCACCCCCGCAGTAGCCTCAGACCTAAATCCGGAGCAGGCTGCGTTGCCTAAGGACGGAGGGCTGGACCCCGCCATGGAGGCCGCACACTCATCGGCAATAGAGCCGAACACAGACTTCGCTTCCAATAAAGTCTGTGCTATCGAACTCTCGGACTCGTTCCGGCTATAGGCTCCGAACCGCGCGCATCCGTGCCTATCGAATCTGATTGGGCACTGATTATGGAGTTCACCTCCGCGGATATCTTTCATCACTCGCCCTTGGGCGATGTGCTAAGTTTATTGAAATCTCTATCCTTGTCCGGAAACTCCCGGCCAAACTATGCCTGGCATTAACCACGTCGCGACCTGCCTCAGCGGGGCCGCACTGTTGCTTTTTCAATCCGATGTCCATCACGCCGACCTTCTCCGAGTCATCGGCTGACCTCGAGGCTTCGACATCTCGGCTGGACCGGGGGCTTCATCATCTCTTCGTCAACCTACCCCGGAGACTTCGGCATCACTAGCCGACCGGCTTCGTCACGTTAGCTGCACCGGAGGCTTTGCCTCGGTGAGCCAACATTTACCAGCATCACCATGCCGTCGCTTCGCCGCCCATCAGGCAATGAGAATGCGGGTCGAGTCACGGTTTTGGGAGTCAATTTTCTTTGGATCGCTACAACAAATAGACCAGGTGCTACTAATCCTAGTATTTTTTGCTTGTTTGGGTTTATTTTTCCAAGGAATTATTACTCCAGTTTGTCCATCATCTGTACACAGGTCTATCAAATGGTGGCCGCAATAATAACGGTCGCGTGGTGGTTCGATCAGTTTCCGTGCATAGTCTGGCAAACGCCGCATCCGGAACTCGGACCGACCTGAGAATTCAGGCTTTGCCACGCCTTCACCGCGTCACGCCGTAGCCCTGCATCGACATTGACTTTGGCGCCAGGCCATATTTCTTTTATTACTCACTTTGCATAAATTATTTATTATGCATCAACTTTTATTTTTTAATTTATCATTATTACCATTATCTCCGGTTTGCACTATTTTTTGTGCACAGGAAAATGATCCAGCCGAACTATATCCTTTGGCGTCACCTCGGGACCGGCTTGGGGGATGGAACCTTGTCCCGCATCAAGCTCAGACCGCGTCATAAATACCGAACACATTAACCAGCTAAGTTGCCTTCATGCTCAAAGTTTTAAATTTTAACTTGTGTTTGGTTAGATCAAGCATTATACTTTTTTGGAAAAAAGTCACTTGTAAAAAATTTCCTTGTCCAAACTTTGTTTGTGATGGATAAATTCAAATACCCAGTTCACTTGGGGGCTTCTTTCATAAAGCCTTTCCTCTTGCATGTGATTATACTTGTACGGCTTCGTTCCTTGTTCGTGTATTATGCCACAATATGCACCATATTGACCTAAGTGATTTGCAAGCTGGGTTGCCTTGCTCCTGTGTTTACCCTACATTCCCGATTGTTCGGCTAGGGAGTAAAGGGAGCACCTCTGCGATTGTCACGATCAGGTCACCCGAGCCAGAGCTCAGACTGGGTGAAGCCGAAAGCTAGCGCTCTTACTGTTTTCAATTATGGTCGGCACACAACGGAACTCATGAGTACAAAAAATCTATTGCATAAGTCTCATAGTAGCAACGAGCAACCGAAGAAAGGTATCGGTGGGGGTACTATTTTCTTCGAAGATGCTTCCTACACTTTGTTCATAATATAGCATAAGTTACCTGAGCGCGCTTTGTCTGTTACAGCCTTATGGCCTGATTGCCTGGTTATCGGAAACACCGTCGATATTCTCGACAGGTGCAGTACATAACACTTTTCGGTCTTTTGATCGAAGAGGGAGAAGCCGACGGTCGGTTAAGACGCGTTTAAAGTTCGGAACATAGATATGATATAAGTACTTTGGTACACACAATCATTCTTTTACCAAGTCACATGGGGGCTCTTTAATTAGTATGAGTTGTTTTTCTTCTTGGTCGTTGCAAAGTCTTTTTTCTATCACTCCTTTCTCGATGCAAGTGTGTGGTCAATAGCCGGATAGCCTTGCTTCTCTCTACATCCGCTCGAGTGCAGTTTGCTAAACTTGCCTCGGAGAAGCACTCCGCCTTCGGTATAAGGAGTTTGAGGCCATAGGCTGACCCGCTTGGAGTCTTGAGATAGGATGTGTCATGTTAAAGCACGACGGAAGCACCTTTTTTTTAAAGTCCAATTTTCGGATTGGCACCGAACACTTGATGTAGTTCGGACATTAAACTTTTGAATAAGTTTTTTGGCTTTTCGAGCCTATGGCACTTTTAAACTATTTGTGCGTTTCCAGCATTAGTCTCGCAGTGCAATGCCAGACACCTTTAGGGATTCGGCAAAAACATTCTCGGATATTTCTTTATATGCATCGGTTTCGAATTGTGTCTTCAGTCAATAGTTGGGTTGCCCGGCTCATGTGCTTACCTCCTACGTTCCGTGTTGTTCAGCTAGGTGTGCAAAGGGAGAACCAATGTGATTGTGCTTCCAGATCGCATGGTCAAGCACCTCAGTGGAGAAAGCCGAAAACTGACTGTCACAATAGGCATAAACTGGTGAACGATCCGATGACTATGTTGAATGACGGACCGTTCATAACATTGGCCGAAGTGTTTACGGCTTGACCTCGGATGTCACCGAACACTAACTGGGGGCTCATAGCTAGCTTCCCCAGTTTAAATCTCCTATGACTATGCGAAAGTTTTAAAGCCTGCATATCTGATTGCCTCATTTCTGCTAACACAACCGCCTTCGGGCACCGAGACGTCGGCTAAGGGTTGCTATATTATTGCGGAAACACCCTACGTAGTATCTACCAAGGGGTAGAAGCCGATGATGGGCCACTTTCCACTGATAAACGGTCACAATGGAGTCAAAATAATGATGTAAAGTACTTGGATACATAGAATCATTACACATAGTCTGTGATTTTACTCTAGATATCGATCCTTAATTAAATACCCGTGCCGCATTAACTTCGAGGGCTACTGGGCTTTGCGCTCATTATTTACAAATATTAAAGGGTACATCGATCCTCGATGCGGTGTTGCCACCCGACCAGTGTCTCGGGGGCTCTTTGCATTGCCTATTCAATGCAGAAAATTCAAAGTGCTTAGTGTTCGGCTTGACCGAACTATGCGCAAACGCGTCTTCGGACAACAATGGGTACCATCTGGACCTACACGGCGTCAAGCTAATATATTACATCGACTTCTCGAGACCCTCTATCAAGGGCCTATTCACCGATCACTATTTTCCCTAATATATTACACCGCGTTTCTATTCCTACGTATGCTGCGGAGCTAGGAGTTGATTCTCAGGCCGATTTCGCGCATCGACCTGAATCTCAGGGGCTACTAGGATCAGCGGTTTCATGTTTTCCTTCAGGTGCATCTCGGGTATTAGGACAACACGCACCTTGAGGGATACTGGCTATACATCTTGTTAGACATTTCATTGCACAATTTGGAATTAAATTCATAAAAATCAGTCCCACGGCCAAGGTGGTGCACCACCTCAGAAGCAGTCCGGCATAAAGCTCGGGCGCCAGTGGCTGGCTCCATAGAGGGCATTTCCGATATTAAGCTTTGCTAAACTCTTTCAACTTTTTGAATCAAGGTGATCTATGACACCTCGAATATAATCCAGTGTTGGAGCTCGAATATAGTCCGGCGTTGCAGCTTGTACTCAGTCCGGCGTTGGAGCTCGGAAGCAGTCCGGCATTGGTGCTCGACTGCGAAGGATACCTCGAATGCAGTCCGACGTTGGAAGCTCGGATGCAAGAGGACACTGCCTCCCAGGAACAACTTCAAACCCGAGGCGTGGCATAAAAATAACAAGACATTGATAAAGGCCGGGAACTAAAAAGGGGCTCCTCGGATACCCAACGTGTAAACACTTCGGATGCACTTCGGCGATCCTCAAGATCGAAGATGAGAAGATTTGTTGAACCAGTTTTCAAGACCGACGACCGAAGATGAAGAACAGTTCGGAAGAATCGAGGAGTGTTCCTAACTTGAAGACCGGTTCAGGGGGCTACTAACGGTGTCCTGGACTAGGGGGTACTCACCACGTCGTCTCCTGATCAGTTGGATTGGGTCGAGGACCCCTGTCGGTGTCAAAACCGGCGGATCTCGGGTAGGGGGTCCCGAACTGTGCGTCTAGGCGGATGGTAACAGGAGACAAGGGACACGATGTTTTTACCTAGGTTCGGGCCCTCTCGATGGAGGTAATACCCTGCTCCTGCTTAATTAATATTGATGATATGGGTAGTACAAGAGTAGATCTACCGCGAGATCAAGGAGGCTAAACCCTAGAAGCTAGCCTATGGTATGATTGTTGTTTGTCCTACGGACTAAAACCCTCCAGTTTATATAGAAACCGGATAGGTTAGGGTTACACAGAGTCGGTTACAATGGTAGGAGATCTACATATCCGTATCGCCAAGCTTGCCTTCCACGCCAAGATAAGTCCCATCCGGACACGGGACGAAGTCTTCAATCTTGTATCTTCATAGTCCAGAGTCCGCCAACGGTGATAGTTCGCTATCCGGACACCCCTAATCCGGACTCCTCAAGAGTCTCTTTAACCAGGCTTCAATGACGATGAGTCCGGCGCGTTGATTGTCTTCGGCATTGCGAGGCGGGTTCTTCTCCAAATTCCATATACTTGTCAAATAGTGTCCGACTTCTGGTAAATGCTGCCCTCCTTGGCTTCTACGCCCAATAATGGCCATCTTCCACGTGTTTGAATGAATGCGAAAAGCCAGAGTATTTTTACACTTACCCCCCTAGCTGCGCAAATGAGCTGCCTATAAGAGGGGCGAGGATCTAGATCTGAGTCGCCATCCCTCCTTCGCGAGCTTTCATCGGAGCGGCTCTGACCAAATCCCATTCCATCATGGACAGTCGACGCGGATCCTCCTCTCGCGCTCCCAGCCCTCAGCCTGGAAATTGGGAGAGATGATCAGTCCCAGATAGCGAGCTAGTTATACTCCAAACCAAGGGATTTCTTCCCCCGGCCTTCATGGTTCCGGTTCGAGACGGACTTGCCACCTACAAGGGCGGAAAGCAAGCGGAGAGTGTCCCCGATCCCTCTAAAGGAGAGCGGGTATGCTTCATCTCTTATCTAGTAAGAGGACTCGGATTTCCAATCCATCCGTTTCTCCGGGGGCTCTTGGAGTTCTACGGCCTCTAGTTGCACCACCTTACTCCTGCCTCCATCTTGCACATCGCAGGCTTCGTGGCCCTTTGCGAACTGTTCTTGGGCGTCGAGGCTCATTTCGGCCTGTGGAAGAGATTATTCTGCCTAGTACCCCGTTCTTATGAGGGGTCAATATATCAAGTGGGCGGAGCCGAGCTATGGCGATCGCCGACCGGATACCTATCCGAACCCCAAAGAAGGCGTCCAAGACCGGCCTCGGAATGGTTTTACATGGAGGACGCCCCGCTGCCGATCCTATTCGGATCGGCCTTCCGGAGTTTAGCAATGCTCCTCTCAAGAAGCGCCTAAGCTGGCGCCCTCGGAGCCCGTGAGGGAAAATGACCGATGTCTCTACTTGACGAGCCGAATAAGATTATTGGCTCATGCCGGATTGACCATGATTGGAGTCATGGCAACCTGCATTATGAGGGAGTGCAGCCGCCCAATATAGGGGCCACCCATGTGGGACTTCAACGGGAGGATGATGCCACCCGCCATGGCCGCAAAGGTCGGGATCGGTCACCGAACTGGTGAAGATCTTGTCCGCCATGTATAAAGGGGAGGAGGAGGATTTCTCCGCCAATCCATCGAAGGAGTTTTCTTGAATAATCCTCGGCTGGGTAAGCAAACATCTTTGTGGCCTGTCCAATCCATGTTCCCATGGTTAAATATCTCATTTCATGGTTTCTAGCACAGAACTGCGCGGACCGTGGAGAAGATACATAGCCCGCCCCACAACCCGAGGATACGGAACGGTCCTCGATCCGACCTCAAGAGGATCCGAATATAAAGGTGGAGTTGATCGACGGGTATTCCACCAACTTAGCATCGATAATGCTTTGCTGCCATTACGGCCGATTACCCGGAATACTTCCACCTCGCAGTAATCGAGACCAAGGTCCCAATATTCCGATAATGACCAATCCGTGCTTATTTCTCGATCACCGATACCAATGGTGTTTCGCAGGGGTACCTTCGAGGCAGGAAGCCGAGCCACGGGCGGCTGGCCAACAAGGCGACGCCCCATGAGGCTAAAAAGGTGTGCGGTCCGGATTGAAACTCCGCCAGAACGGTATGGCGGTCACCATGTTCCTAGGATTGATTCTGGAAGGCGATTAACGCCGACGCCTTTTCAGAAAAAGCGCTCGCCGGACTGAGTCCGAGAGGTTATAATCGAACCTCCGCCGCCCGGGCCCAAAGCCGGGTCCAGAAGCGGAGGCGAACACGAGGCGTACGTCAGATGCTCCTCCGACAGAGGATGCCGACAGACTATCCGCCACCAACTCCGAGGTGGAGAGCGCCTTTAATCACAGGCGCCGCCGGACAATTCTTCGTGACGCATGTTTCTCCCAAGAGGCCTTGAATGCCTTCAATTCGGGAGATGCGCACCTCCGTGCCGCTCAAGATGGTCTAGCCAGAGCAACAGAGCAGTATGTAGCCCCCGAGACTTAAAATAGTCAGAATAACTGATTTAAGGATCATTTTTTATGCAGGATCTTACAAAAAAGAGTACCCAACTGTCCCAGAGCTTGAAGAGTGCAAGGCCCAACTTGAGGCCAAGACTAGCCGCCATGAGGGGAGCCACAGAGACCCCTCCGTAATATACGCTCAAAAGATAAATAGTTTATGAAGTGCGGCGGTGTGTAAATCGACAAAAATATTGCAGATGGCGCCGGACTAGATCCGACAAGCAACAGCTCTTGCGCCAGCTAAAGGCCGGCGAGAGCGTGCTTACGAGGGTGCGGCAGGAGAAAATAACCTCCAAGATGCCAACACCAAGCTGGATGAGGAACTAAAGGATATTCGTGCCCAGCTTGTGCGACTCAGAAGGAGAATCGGCGGCTTTGCCGCTGCATTTTCAAGAAGTGCTTGAGCGAACTTTGAAAGAGTTCGCGAGGAAGGCGACTAACATAAACATGTATGTAGGTTTGCTCACTGTGTCGCCCCGAGGAGGAGATTCCCAGTTCTTCGGGTGATCTTCTTCCCGAATTGCGCACCCGCACTAACGAGTCCCGCAGGTGATGAAAGGCGCCGGCCGGCCTTGTGGCTATCTATCTCCCCTGCCCAAGGCATTGGGGAGATGGCAGAGCGCTTCAAGGAGCACGGCGGCGCTCCGACTATGGAAGATATCGGCCTGCCGTCAAGGCGCCAGGAGGCTCGGGCCATGGTAAAGACGCTGTACACGGTTGTTGACCCAAACCACATGGTCGAGGTCGGACCTGTGGGGCTGATGGGATGGAGATCCTCAGAAGTTAGTGTACGCCAAGTAGAATTGGCCGCCAAGTATTCCCAGCAAGATTGTAAATTAGATAGCCTATTAGATGGCATTGAAAAGGAATACAATGAGTCGAGTTGACTATGTAAAAATATGACATGAAAAATGTCTTCTAGTCGGATTGTAGATCGTTTGTCATAGCGGACCTTTTCGCTCGACCTCGGACCCAATAGTCCGGAGTGTGTCCGAATACCTTCGTGGTTATATAAGAACCGGGTATGCATGGAGACAAGGCGAGGGGTCATTATTGCTGTATCGGATAAGTGCCCAACTAGTTATGTTATATTACATGGGTAGTAAGAAACATCTTCCAGGAGAATAGTTCCGTTAAGGGTTCCTTTTTTGGGATGCATGCCCTAAAGTGCATGTCAAAGCTGCTATGAAAGCGTAAAATCATCTGGGGCAGATGGATAAATAGTTAAAAATCATCTTTCAGTTCACCGACCGAATATTCCCTTAAGAACGCTTAGCTTCGGCTTCACCCACCGAGGTACACATCCGCTGACCCGCAAGAATAATCGCAGAGGTGCTCCTTTACCACCTAGCCGAACAATCGGGAACGAGGGTAAGCACAGGAGCCGTGCAACCCAGCTTGGCCAAAACTTAAGTCATATCGATGCATATAATGGTGAATAAAAGGTACATGCGGAAGTTTAACGCATGTGTTGGGCATGAAGCCCAGATAAATAAGCTTCTATTAAAGAAGCCCCCAGGTATAATGAGCGCGGACAGCATGTCAAGTATGTGCGAAAAAAGCGCAAACGAGCCTCTAGAGGCTTCAAGAAGGAGGAGGAAGGAGAGAAATAAAAGACAGCAAAATAGAAAATGTGGACGGAGGAAGGAGACGAACTTGGAGTCGGCGCTTAGGCGAGAATCTTCGTGAGACGGGCTGCGCTCCATGGGTTCGGCTCGAGTCGGTTATCCGATGTGTTTCAGAGACGGTATGCTCCGCCGGTCAGACCTGGTCGATGATGAAGGGACCTTCCCATTTGGGCTTGAGTTTGTCCTTTTTCTTGTCCGCAGCGAGAACTAGTTCGCCAACGTTATAAGCTTTGGCCGCATTTCCCTGCTTTGATATCTTCGAGCCCATCGTTGATAGAATGCGGAACGAGCTTTTGCCACGCGCGCTCCTCCTCCAATGCGTCCAACTGTCCCGCCGATCGAGCTCGGCTTCTCTTTCTTCATACATGCGCACGCGAGGTGAGTCATGTATTATGTCGCAGGCAAGACTGCCTCTGCGCCGTACACCATAAAGAATGGTGTGAATCCGTAGTACGATTCGGCGTGGTCCGCAGCCCCAGACACGGAGTCGAGCTCCTCAACCCAAAGGCGTGTTAGATTCCTTGAGGGACCGCACTATTCGGGTTTAATGCCGCCATGATTAGACCATTTGCTTGTTCGACTTGGCCGCTGGTTTGAGGGTGATAGGCTGAGGCGAATCGAGCTTGATGCCCATGTTTTTGCACCATAATTTGACCTCATCGGCCGTGAAGTTGGTGCCGTTATCGTGATGATATCGTGGGGGACACCGTAACGGTGCACTACCCCGATATGAAGTCTATCACCGTCCGGATTCGCCGCTTTAACAGCTTGGCCTCTATCCATTTGGTGAATTTATCCACCATGACCAATAGGTATTTTTGCTTGTGGGTTCCTCCCTTAAGGGGTCCAACCATGTCAAGCCCCTGCACATGCGAACGCCAGGTGATGGGTATAGTTTTGAGGGCGTGGGTGGCATGTGGCTTTGGTTAGCAAAAAGCTGGCAACCGACGCATCGTTGGACTAAATCCTCAAGATCTGCCGGGCCATCGGCCAATAAAATCCTGACGGAAGGCCTTGCCTACAAGGGCCTGGCTGCGGCGTGGTGCCCACCCAGTCCAGCATGAATTTCAGCCAGGAGGTTTCGCCCTTCCTCTTCGGAGATACACCTTTGAAGGACTCCTGTAGTGCTTTTCTTATAAAGCTCTCCCTCATGGACTTTATAGGCTTTAGATCGCCGACTATGCAGCGAGCCTCATTTTGGTCTTCGGGGAGTTCCTGCCTAGTAAGGTAGGCTAGGAATGGTTCCGTCCATGGGGCGTTAACCGCCATTATTTCGTGGGCGGAGGGTGTTATCTCGGTGGCAGAGCCTCCGATTGTGTCAGAGTGTTCGGCGTCAGGCAAAGGCGGTTGGGTCCGGATTGTTATTTTCGGACTCCCTTCCCATAGTACGGATGGCTTGAACAGCCGCTCCAGAAGATGTTGGGCGGGACGGCATCGCGCTTTGCCCCGATGCGCGCTAATATGTCCGCCGCCTGGTTGTTATCCCGGCTATATGATGAAATTCGAGCCCTTCAACCGGCCGACATTTTAGGACCGCATTGCGGTATGCTGCCATTTTCGGATCTTGGCATCAAAGTCTCCGCTTATTTGAGATATCGCGAGGTTCAATCCGCGCACCTCTAGGCGCTTAATGCCCATGGAGATTGCCATCCGGAGGGCGTGCGAAGGGCCTCAGATTTGACTGCGTTGTTGGAGTCCGTATACATTATCTGAAGGACGATTGATGTGTCCCGGTTGGGGACGCCAGACGACGCCACCCCGAGCCGCCAACATTTTGGAGCCGTCAAAGTGCATGATCCAATTGAGTATGCGCCGTACTTTTTAGGGAGTTCGCCGTCCATTCGCCACGAAGTCGGCCAAAACCTGTGACTTGATAGCTCGTCGTGGCTTATAGGTTATGTCGAATGGAAGGAGCTCTATGGCCCATTTAGCAATCCGCCCGTCGCGTCATGTTGTTTATAATGTCGTTAAGAGGTACTTCGAGGCTACCGTTATCGAACACTCTTGAAAGTAGTGTCGCAGCTTCCGGATGCCATGAACACGCGTATGCTATCTTTTGATAGTGTGGGTACGGGACTTGCATGGAGTTAGGACGGTGGACACATAGTAAACCGGTTTTGAAGAGGGAACCGTGTCCGTCTGCTTTCTCTCGACGACGAGCACCGCTACCGACAACTTGATGTGTTGCGCGATATATAATAGCATTGGTTCGCCCACATTGGGCACGGCCAGGACCGGGTTTGTTGCCAATATGGCTTTTATCTCTTCGAGTCCGGCCGTGGCGGCATCCGTCCACTCGAAGTGTTCGGTGCGGCGGAGGAGGCGGTAAAGGGGTAACGCCTTTTCTCCCAAACGGGAAATAAAGCGGCTTAGAGCCGCTACGCATCCCGCTATTTTTTGTATTTGTTTGAGGTCTTTTGGAATATCCAATTGTGACAGAGCTCGGATCTTGGCTGGGTTTGCTTCAATTCCTCTACCGGACACAATGAAACCCAGGAGCTTTCCGGCTGGAACGCCGAAGACGCATTTTTCCGGATTGAGCTTGATGTCATATTTTCGAAGATTGTCGAATGTGAGCCTCAAGTCGTCTACTAGAGTTTCGACATGCTTGGTTTTGACGACCACATCATCTACATATGCTTCCACTGTTTTGCCGATCTGGTTTGCCAGACATGTCTGAATCATGCGCTGATATGTTGCGCCGGTGTTTTTGAGCCCGAAGGGCATTGTGTTGAAGCAGAACGGGCCGTATGGAGTGATGAATGCTGTTGCAGCTTGGTCTGGCTCCGCCATCTTGATTTGGTGGTAGCCGGAGTATGCGTCGAGGAAGCACAATGAGTCGTGTCCTGCTGTAGCGTCGATAATTTGATCAATTCGAGGGAGGGGGAAGGGATCCTTTGGGCAAGCCTTATTAAGGTCTTTAAAATCAACACATAGGCGCCAGGATTTATCCTTCTTTGGTACCATCACCAGGTTTGCTAGCCAGTCCGGATGTTTTATATCTCTGATGAATCCGGCTTCCAAAAGTTTGGCTAGCTCCTCTCCCATGGCCTGTCTCTTGGGTTCGAAAAGCGCCAAGAGCCTGTTGATCGGCTTGAATCCTTTTAGGATATTTAGGCTGTGCTCGCCAGCCGACGGGATTCCTGGCATGTCCAAGGGTGCCAGCAAAGATGTCCCAGTTTTCTCGTAGAAATTCTCGTGGTCGCGCGTCTACATCAGGGTTTAATTGTGCCCCAATGGAGGCCGTCTTTGCAGGTCCGCTGGGTGGACTTGGAATTTGACTATTTCATCCGCTGGTTTAAAAGAGGTGGACTTGGATCTTTTATCAAGTATCACATCGTCCTGTTCACCATGGAGCGCATCGCGGTGAGTTCCTCGGCCGCTAGGGCTTGGATAGTGCCTCGAGGGCTAGTGCGGCTGTCTTGTTTTGGTAGCGAGTGCTATGTTCGGATCACTAGCGAGAGTGATGATTCCGTTAGGTCCGGGCATTTTAAGCTTCATGTACCCATAATGGGGTATAGCTTGAAAAATTGTGAATGCCTCTCGTCCTAATAAAGCATGATATCGCTGTTGAACGGGGCCACTTGAAATGTGACCTCCTCGGACCTGTAATTGTCCGGCGAGCTGAACACTACGTCTAGTGTGATTTTTCCTGTGCAGCATGCTTCCCGGCTAGGGATTATTCCTCTAAAGGTTGTGCTGCTTCGCTCAATGTGGTTCCAGTCTATTTCCATTTTTCGGAGGGTTTCCTCATAGATGAGGTTTAGTCCGCTGCCGCCATCCATGAGTACCTTAGTATGGCGAAAGCCGTCCACTATCGGACTGAGGACCAATGCGGCTGGTGCTCGGGCTGTTCGGAATTTAGGTTCGTCACTAGCATTAAAGGTAATAGCCGTGTCACCCATGGATTTATTGTTGCTACTTGGTAGACTTCGCAAGGTTATGGAGTGTTCGTTTTGCATGTTATTTGATGCAAAAGTCTCAAGACTGTTAACACCGTGCATTAGTGTTCTTGGGCTGGGATTACGAAGCTAGAAGCTCTTCCGCCACTTTTGGCCACCTGCCGAGTATCCAACATGCTCGAAGGCTATGAGTTGGAGTGGCGCCCTCAGACTCGTGGATTTTGCAGGTCCGCTTAGCCAACCCTCCGAAGACGGTTCCGCACCTTTTAGGGGTTTTGGTTTTTGGTGTTTAACCCGGTGCTTGGTAATGATGCACCCTTTTATTTCGAACTAGGGATGTATTCGGGGCGGATTATCCCAAAATTTACTTTCGGTTTTCCGGTGCTTTCCATCGCACGATACTTTTGTACTATGGTCACCAAGTCGGCAAAGCGTGTAATTTTGACGACTTATGGCGCTTAGGATTCCCTTGTCCGTGCAATTATTGCAGAAAATTGGGATTGCGTCCTCCTCTCGGCGTCCTTTATCCTGTTCATAACCAGGAGGAATCTGGCCCAATAATAATGTACTGTTTTTGCGGGCTCTTGCCGAATTCAAGAGAGATTGCTAATGTTTGGGTGGGCGGGTGGAACTAGATCCGGAACCCCGTCCAATTTAGGACTCAGGGGCAGAGAAGTTTCCGAACTCGGAAGATAGAAGAAGAATCGCCGCATTGCTCCTCTATCACAGCAACATGATGGGTAGCCTGGGGAGAGTTGATCTCTCTCAGATCGGTTTTAGGCCCAATCCGGTCATAGTCCGTGGCGACTCCCAGGGCGGCGATGCGATCGAAGAGCTCGTTTACAGAGGAGAGCTCGATCGGATCTAAATGTTTGGCAAGTTCCGAATTAACGTGAAGATTGGTTTCGATGACTCGAGAAGTCATCGTCGGCGCGGTGGCCGAACTGGCGGTCATAAGAAAACCACCTAGACGAAGAGTCTGACCAGTGGCCAAGCTCCTTTGGCGATAGTATCGCCTTTAAAGACGGGATGAGGCATCCTTCCGACGGCGACGGCATTGAGGACCTCTCAATGAAAGCACCAATGTCGGTGTCAAAACCGCGGATCTCGGGTAGGGGGTCCCGAATCGTGCGTCTAGGCGGATGGTAACATGAGACAAGGGACACGATGTTTTTACCCAGGTTCGGGCCCTCTCGATGGAGGTAATACCCTACTCCTGCTTGATTAATATTGATGATATGGGTAGTACAAGAGTAGATCTACCACGAGATCAAGGAGGCTAAACCCTAGAAGCTAGCCTATGGTATGATTGTTGTTCGTCCTATGGACTAAAACCCTCCGGTTTATATAGACACCGTATAGGTTAGGGTTACACATAGTCGGTTACAATGGTAGGAGATCTACATATCCGTATCGCCAAGCTTTCTTTCCACGCCAAGGAAAGTCCCATCCGAACACGGGACGAAGTCTTCAATCTAGTATCTTCATAGTCCAGGAGTCCGGCCAATGGTGATAGTTCGGCTATCCGGACACCCCCTAATCCGGGACTCCCTCAGGGTCAGTACAAAAAAATACACTTCCGTGATGATACGCGTTTGTCACAGTAGGTCGTGCTTTTGTCATGCATGTACATCCATGACAAAATTATGACAGAATCAAGATAGTCATAACTGTGCTGTCGTAGAAGTGTTCCATGACATTACCAAAATTATCATCACGGAAGTATCCACTTCCTTGACGATAAATCGCGCATCACAGAAGTGCTTTCGTCAAGGGTGACCGACACGTGGCATCCACCGTAACGGAACGCCGTTAAGCTATCGGGTCGGGTTTTGGATCCGATAACCCGTTAACAGCCCAGACCAATGGGGATTTTCCATGTGTGAAATCATCATTGGCTGGAGGAAACACGTGTCGGCTCATCGTTGGGACAGATGTCATCCACTCATTGGACGGAAGGCGCCTATGATACGTTGACACGTGGCACGGCCCAATAGAGGCCCATTCCTGTGAAAAGGCCGGCCCGTTTGACTTGGTCAAAAGGTGGCGGGCTGGCCCATGGAAAGCCTGTTAACGGCCTGTACGCATATAGCCCATTTACAGCCCGCTAACCCAAAGCTCGTTACGCCCTATCCGAATTAGGCCCAGTAGCGTCATCTAGGCCATCCAATATGATTCCAACTCATTTTCACTTCTGGCCCATGTATGGCCCATGTCGTCTTTCGGCCCATATGAGGCCCTATGTAACTCTTGGCCTATTAATGGCCCGTGGTGAAACTGGCCCGTAATGAACAGTATATCACTTTACACCCATTAACGTCCCGTGGTGAAACTAGCCCATAATGAACAGTGTATCACTTTATACCCATTAACGGCCCGTTATTCCGTTGGGCCGTTTCTAGCCCATGTTATCTTTCGGCCTTCTCGAGCCCATTTATTCTTGGGCTCATTTCATTTTCGTTTACTTACGCCCGTTACCGTCATTTTACGCTTGTGGGCCAAATTCAGCACGGGTTCTGATCGGCCCGTTTGTGGTCCGTTAATCGTTGGGCGTTTTCATAGCGTCATCAACACGGCCTATTAACGATGGCCCGTTATGATCGGCCCATGAATGAGCGATTCCAACTCTAGCCGCTTACGGCCATAATGCTGCGGTCATTTGGCCCATGTTTGTAATCGATCATCTGCCCGCATAAGGCCCATTGATGATCGACCATGAAGGCCCATTGTTTCTACGGCCCGTTGAAGGCCCATTGTTTCTATGGCGATGGGAGGCCCGTGTCACTACAAAGAATATTAGCTCATGGTTATTATCGATTGTCAAAACCGCGGATCTTGGGTAGGGGGTCCCGAATCTGTGCGTCTAGGCGGATGGTAACAGGAGACAAGGGACACGATGTTTTTACCCAGGTTCGGGCCCTCTCGATGGAGGTAATACCCTACTCCCGCTTGATTAATATTGATGATATGGGTAGTACAAGAGTAGATCTACCGCGAGATCAAGGAGGCTAAACCCTAGAAGCTAGCCTATGGTATGATTGTTATTCGTCCTACGGACTAAAACCCTCCGGTTTATATAGACACCGGATAGGTTAGGGTTACACAGAGTCGGTTACAATGGTAGGAGATCTACATATCCGTATTGCCAAGCTTGCCTTCCACGCCAAGGAAAGTCCCATCCGAACACGGGACGAAGTCTTCAATCTTGTATCTTCATAGTCCAGGAGTCCGGCCAACGGTGATAGTTCGGCTATCCGGACACCCCCTAATCCGGGACTCCCTCAGTAGCCCCCGAACCAGGATTCAATGACGATGAGTCCGGCGCGTTGATTGTTCTTCGGCATTGCGAGGCGGGTTCTTCTGCAAATTCCATATACTTGTCGAATAGTGTCCAGCTTCTGATAAATGCTGCGCTCCTTGGCTTCTACGCCCAATAATGGCCATCTTCCACGTGTTTGAAAGAATGCGAAAAGCCAGAGTATTTTTACACTTACCCCCCTAGCTGCGCAAATGAGCTGCCTATAAGAGGGGCGAGGATCTAGATCTGAGTCGCCATCCCTCCTTCGCGAGCTTTCATCGGAGTGCCTCTGACCAAAGCCCATTCCATCATGGACAATCGACGGCTCCTCCTCTCGCGCCCCCAGCCTCGGCCTGAAATTGGGAGAGATGCTCACCCGCATAGCGAGCTAGTTATACTCCAAACCAAGGATTTCTTCCCCGCCTTCATGGTTCCGGTTCGAGACGGACTTGCCACCTACAAAGGCGGAAAGCAAGCGAGAGTGTCCCCAATCCCTCTAAAGGAGAGCGGGTATGCTTCATCTCTTATCTAGTAAGAGAACTCGGATTTCAATCCATCCGTTTCTCCGGGGCTCTTGGAGTTCTCGGCCTCGGTTGCACCACCTTACTCCTGCCTCCATCTTGCACATCATGGGCTTCGTGGCCCTTTGCGAACTGTTCTTGGCGTCGAGGCTCATTTGGGCTATGGAAGAGATTATTCTGCCTAGTACCCCGTTCTTATGAGGGGTCAATATATCAAGTGGGCGGAGCCGATCTATGGCGCATCGCCGGGGCGGATACCTATCCGGAACCCTAAAGAAGGCGTCCAAGGCTGGCCTTCGAATGCTTTTACATGGAGGGCGCCCCGCTGCGGATCCTGTTGGATCGGCCTTCCGGAGTTTAGCAATGCTCCTCGAAGAAGCGCCTAAGCTGGCGCCTCGGAGCCCTCGGAGGAAAATGGCGGGATGTCCTCTACTTGATGAGCGAATAAGATTATGGCTCATGCGGATTGACCATGATTGGAGTCATGGCAATCTGCATCATGAGGCAGTGCAGCCGCCCAATATAGGGGCCACCACATGTGGGACTTCAGCGGGAGGGCGATGCCACCCGCCATGGCGCAAAGGGCAGGATCGGTCACCGGGCGGTGAAGATCTTATCTGCCATGTATAAAGGGAGGAGGAGGATTTCCTCGCGTCAATCCATCAAGGAGTTTTCTTGAATAATCCTTGAAGCTGGGTAAGCAAACATCTTTGTGGCCTGTCCGATCCATGTTCCGTGGTTAAATATCTCATTTCATGGTTTACAGAGGCTGCGCCGGATATGGAGAAGATACACAGCCCGCCCCCACAACCCGAGGATCCGAGCGGTCCCTCAATCCGACCTCGAAGAGGATCCGGATATAAAGGTGGAGTTGATCGACGGGTATTCCACCAACTTAGCATCGACAATGCTTTGGTTGCCATTCGGCCGATTACCGGAATACTTCCAGCCTCGCAGTAATCGAGACCAAGGTCCCAATATTCTGATAATGACCCATCCATGCTTATTTATCGATCACCGTATACCAATGGTGTTTCGCAGGGGTACCTTCGTGGCGGGAAGCCGAGCTCAGCGCGGCTGGCCAACAAGGGGCAGACGGCCCCATGAGCTAAAAAGTGCGGTCCGGATCGAAACTCCGCCCGAACGGTATGGCGTGTCACCATGTTCCTAGGATTGATTCTCGAAGGCGTACTAATGCCGACACTCTTTTCAGAAAAGAGCGCCGCCGGACTGAGTCCGGAGAGGTTATAATCGAACCTCCACCGCCAGGCTCCAAAGCCGGGTCCGAAGCGGAGGCGAACACGAGGCGTCGTCGGATGCTCCTCCGGCGGAGGATGCCGACAGATTGTCCGCCACCAACTCCGTGGAGGAGAGCACCTTGAATCATAGGCGCCACGGACAGTTCTTCGTGACGATGTTTCTCCCAAGAGGCCTTGAATGCCTTCAATTCGGGAGATGCGCACCTCCATGCCGCCAAGATGGTCTAGCAGAGCTACGGAGCAAAGTATGTAAAGGACATACGGGTAAGGAAATTTGATGATTATATATTCCAAGAGCCCCGAGACTTAAAATAGTTAGAATAACTGATTTAAGGATCATTTGTTATGCAGATCTTACAAAAAAGAGTACCCGACTGTCCCAGGAGCTTGAAGAGTGCAAGGCCCAACTTGAGGCCGCACTAGCCGCTACAGGGGGAGCCACAGAGACCCCCTCTGGTAATATACGCTTCAAAAGATAAATAGTTTATGAAGTGCGGCGGGTGTGTAAATCTGACAAAAACATTGCAGATGGCGCCGGACTAGATCCGGACAAGCAACAGCTCTTGCGCCAGCTAAAGGCCGGCGAGAGCGTGCTTACGAGGGTGCGGCAGGAGAAAAATAACCTCCAAGATGCCAACACCAAGCTGGGTGAGGAACTAAAGGATGTTCGTGCCCAGTTGTCCGACTCAGTAAAGGATAATCGGTAACCCGCCGCGGCATTTTCAAGTAAGTGCTTGAGCGAACTTTGAAAGAGTTCGGCGAGGAAGGCGACTAACATAAACATGTATGTAGTTTGCTCACAGTGTCGCCCCGAGGAGGAGATGCCCAGTTCTTGGTGATCTTCTTCCGAATTGCGTCACCTGCACGAACGAGTCCGGCGGTGATGAAAGCGTCGGCCAAGCCTTGTGGCTATCTATCTCCCCGCCTCAAGGCATTGGGGAGCTGGCAGAGCGGCTTCAAGGAGCACGGCGCGCTCCGACTATGGAAGATATCGGCTGCCGTCAAAGGCGCCGAGGAGGCTCGGGCCATGGTAAAGACGCGGTACACGAAGGTGACTCAAACCACATGGCGTAGGTCGGACTGTGGGGCACGATGGGATGGAGATCCTCAGAAGCTTAGTGTACTGCCAAATAGAATTGGCCGCCAAGTATTCCTAGCAAGATTGTAAATTAGATAGCCTATTAGATGGCATTGAGGAGGAATACAATGAGTCGAGTTGACTATGTAAAAATATGACATGAAAAATGTCTTCTAGCCGGATTGTAGATCTTTTGTCATAGCGGACCTTTTCGCTCGACCTCGGGACCCAATAGTCCGAGTGTGTCCGAATACCTTCGTGGTTATATAAGAACCGGGTATGCATGGAGACAAGGCGAGGGGTCATTATTGCATGATCGGATAAGTGCCCAACTAGTTATGTTATATTACATGGGTAGTAAGAAACATCTTCCAGGAGAATAGTTCCGTTAAGGGTTCCTTTCGCTGGGATGCATGCCCTAAAGTGCATGTCAAAGCTGCTATGAAAGCGAGAAAATCATCTGGGGCAGATGGGTAAATAGTTAAAATCATCTTTCAGTTCACCGACCGAATATTCCCTTAAGAACGCTAGCTTTGGCTTCACCCATCCGAGGTACACATCCGGTGACCGGCAAGAATAATCGCAGAGGTGCTCCTTTACTACCTAGCCGAACAATCGGGAACGAGGGGTAAGCACAGAGCCAGCAACCCAGCTTGGCCAAAACTTAAGTCATATCGATGCATATAATGGTGAATAAAAGGTACATGTGGAAGTTTAACGCATGTGTTGGGCATGAAGCTCAGATAAATAAGCTTCGTTAAAGAAGCCCCTGTGTATAATGAGCGCAGACAGTCGCCAAGTATGTGCAAAGCTAAACGAGCCTCTAGAGGCTTCAAGAAGAAGGAGGAGGAAGGAGAGAAATAAAAGACAGCAAAATAGAAAATGTGGACGGAGGAAGGAGACGAACTTGGAGGCGGCGCTTAGGCGAGAATCTTCAGAGACGGGCTGCGTTCCATGGGTTCGCCTCGAGCCGCTTATCCGATGTGTTTCAGAGCGGTATGCTCACCGGTCAGGACCTGGTCGATGATGAAGGGACCTTCCCATTTGGGCTTGAGTTTGTCATTTTTCTTGTCCGACAGGCGCAGAACTAGTTCGCCAACGTTATAAGCTTTGGCCCGTACTTCCCTGCTTTGATATCTTCGAGCCCAAATGTAAAGGCAGGCGTAGAACTAGTTCGCCAACGTTATAAGCTCGGGCTATTCGGAATTTAGGTTCGTCACTAGCATTAAAGGTAATAGCCGTGTCACTCCATGGATTTATTGTTGCTACTTGGTAGACTTCGGCAAGGTTGCGGAGTGTTCGTTTTCGCATGTTATTTGATGCAAAAGTCTCAAGACTTAACACCGTCATGGTGTTGCTGGGCTGGGATTCAAGCTAGAAGCTCTTCGCCACTTTTGGCCACCGCCGTAGTATCCAACATGCTCGAAGGCTATGAGTTGGACCGGCGCCTCAGACCGTGAATTTTGCAGGTCCGCTTAGCCAACCCTCCAAGACGGTTCCGCACTTTAGGGTTTTTGGTTTTTGGTGTTTAACCTGTGTGCTTGGTAATGATGCACCCTTTTATTTCGGACTAGGATGTATTCGGGCCGGATTATCCCAAAATTTACTTTCGGTTTTCTGTGCTCTCTCCATCGCACAAGATTTTTGTACTATGGTCACCAAGTCGGCAAAGCGTGTAATTTAATAACGACTTATGGCGTTTAGGATTCCTTGTCCGTGCAATTATTGCAGAAAATTGGGATTCGTCCTCCTCTCGGCCGTCCTTTATCCTGTTCATAACCAGGAGGAATCGCCCAAGAATGATGTATTGTTTCAGCGGACTCTTGCGAATTCGAGAGAGATCGCTAATGTTTGGGTGGGCGGGTGGAACTAGATCCGAACCCCGCCCAATTTAGGACTCGGGGGCGAGAAGTTTCGAACTTCGGAAGTTTGGATTTTTAGTGTTATCCAATGAGTCCAACCCGCTACCGACTTTAAGTTCAGTGGCTTGATCGACATCCGTCCCTCACGGAATCCGCATGGAGGATCGGGAATCGGACGTAGCTAGTCCTTCGATAGAAGAAGAATCGCCGCATTGCTCCTCTATCACAACAACATGATGGGTAGCTCAGGGACAGTTGATCTCTCTCAGATCGGTTTTAGGCCCAATCCGTCATAGTCTGTGGCGACTCGTGGCGGCGATGCGATCCAAGAGCTCGTTTACGGAGGAGAGCTCGATCGGATCTAACTGTTCGCAAGTTCAATTAACGTGAAGATTGGTTTTGATGACTCGAGAAGTCATCGTCGGTATGGTATTTAACCGGCGGTTATAAGAAAACCACCTAGCCAAGAGTCCACCAAAGGCCAAGGCTCCTTTGGCGATAGTATCGTCTTTAAAGACGGATGAGGCATCCTTCCCGACGACGGCGACATGAGGAACTCTCAATGAAAGCACCAATGTCGGTGTCAAACCGCGGATCTCGGTAGGGGGTCTGAATCAGGCGTCTAGGCGGATGGTAACAGGAGACAAGGGACACGATGTTTTTACCAGGTTCGGGCCCTCTCGATGGAGGTAATACCTACTCCCCGCTTGATTAATATTGATGATATGGGTAGTACAAGAGTAGATCTACCATGAGATCAAGGAGGCTAAACCCTAGAAGCTAGCCTATGGTATGATTGTTGTTCGTCCCCACGGACTAAAACCTCCGGTTTATATAGACACCGGATAGGTTAGGGTTACACAGAGTCGGTTACAATGGTAGGAGATCTACATATCCAGATCGCCAAGCTTGCCTTCCACGCCAAGGAAAGTCCCATACGGACACGGGACGAAGTCTTCAATCTTGTATCTTCATAGTCCAGGAGTCCGGCCAACGGTGATAGTTCGGCTATCCGGACACCCCCTAATCCGGGACTCCCTCAGTTATTGTGGCCTAGTTTTAAAAAATAGGTTATTGCAGCCACTAGCTAACCGCGGAAAAAGAACTGCAATGACTACAAGCAAACAAATAAACTAGACAACAAGGAAATAAATAAGCAAGCAACTAACACTAGGCTATCACGGCTATTACACATATTACATCCACTGGGCATCAAAGTTCGCCACCAGTGCAAATATAGGGAACAAAGCAACATATCATATACACTGGTTGTCAAAGTTGGCGACCTGCGCAAATAAACGCCGCATCAAAACAAATCCAGAACTGAAACCACTTCAGAAGATCTCAAGAAACAATATCCTGGGTACGCATAATGCTGGCAAGATGCTTAGCAAGCTTATTAACTTTCTCTTGTTTGGCGCTTAAATCCTCCAGCGCTTGCTATTGCACCAGAAAATCTACATCTGAATTCTACAGGGACTTCCTCAGTCCTTCATCTTCCTGTTGCAGCACATCTGATCGATGTCTTTCAACTTGAAGTTGAGACTCAAGAAGACGAACTGATTCAGGCAGCGAGTTCGAAGAGCTTGTGCCGGCAGTAGTGGCCAGTAACTCGAACACTACATCAAGACAGGACTTTTGGGTTCCCTCACCGTCGTCAAGATAGTTTTTATCAGCTTTCTTGGAGACCAACAGGGATGTCTCACTATCATGAACCTTATCTGCATTACTTCCTTTAACATTGGATGACGCGGTACTGTTCTCCAATATTTTGTCCGCATTCTAAAAGAGAAACAAGCAGACACATCACATGTTTACCATGTTGTATATGAAACTCATTTTGGTAAATGAGTTCAGTAGTAAAGTGGACAGGATAATAGCATGAAACAAACATATATCTATGTACAATGGTCACTTTATGGTCTATATCATTCTAGTTTTGTTGCCAAATCAAGATAGAGACACAGCCCAATATTATTTGTTCAAGACAAAGCGAGAATAGACAGAATATAAGTGTGGGTAACTATAGAGCAATAACAACACTTGTAATGTGCATGACATGAGAACATAACCGTTTATTCAATTGAAACTGAAATCAACATAGAGAAGGTTACAACAAAGCAAACCAGTTAAAGAAACAGGTTTAAAACATACTGCTATGCCATTGGAGTTTCAATTCCATCCTTCAAATTTGAAAATAGTTGGTATGAGTAAATACTGAGAATGCAAGAGCAAAGGAGTATGAACCATAGCTACAAAACCTGACACGAGAACAAATCTTCTTGTCCTTTAAGCGTTGAGTTGGGATTCGGAGTGGTGGTCCTCGTGTTTTGGGCACTGCAGTTCCCTTACTAACTGCTCGTGTTTGGCTGCTCGTGGTGGAGACGATCTTGTGTCAAGCGCAATCGGGTTACTATCTGCCGGGTTGGGGTTAGAAGGGGTGTAGATGGTTCTCTGTCCAACCGGGTAGGGGTACAATCTGCGAGAGACTGGGTTATGTGTGGTGGATCTGGTCCTTGGGCAAGTACACCGTGGTTCTATCTGCATCAACTGGTAGCACTATCTTTTCTGAAGACCGTGTTGTTACTCCCTTAGATACAGCCATCACGCTCTCCAATTCAAATGGTTGATAAACAAGAAAAGTAACTGAAAGTATAGACATTGTATGATAGACAGGTGCAATGGATAGTGGGGAATAAAAGAGGGCATGAAATAATTCATATTTATGTTGTCTAACCAAACAGGATAGCATGACACAATTGCACATATATGATGGCTAACTAAACAGGATAGCATGACACAATTTCACATTATGATGGCTAACTAAAAAAGATGGAAAGACATAGTTCAAAATATGAGACTATGTAAACAGGATGACATGACATAACTATATAATGTGTTTATTAAATAGGTTGGCATGCCATAATTCACATACATTCACGGATAGAATGCAATAATTCAAAATATGATGATTGTCAACACTAAACAAGATGAGATGATATAATTATATGATGTCTTTATTAAATGGGTTGTCATGCCATAATTCAGCGGCGCGAGCGAGAGCTAAAGCAGCAGCAGCTCCTACTGATGTGGACGTCGCCGCCGAGGGAGCGACGCCATGGAGGAAGTGGCCGGCGACGCCGCCGTGGATGGAGCTGCGTCGTGTCGTCTCGGGACCGAGCGCCGGCAGCACCATGATATCGAATCAAGAAGAAAATGCGGCGATTAGTGTACAACCTCTTTGGTGGCGCCGATTAGGCCGCAGCTTCATCCGAGGAAATGGTGATGATGATGCTCTTCCGGTGGTGCAGGTGAAGACGGCGGTGTGGGAATGGAGGTGGCACGAAAGACGAGGGGAACGTCGGGGCAGCTCCTTGGAGGTGCATGTCGGTGTCAAAAACGGCGGATCTTGGGTAGGGGGTCCCGATCTGTGCGTCCTAGGCTGATGGTAACAGGAAGCAAGGGACACATATGTTTACCCAGGTTCGGGCCCTCCCGATGGAGGTAAAACCCTACTTCCTGCTTGATTAATATTGAAGATATGGGTAGTACAAGAGTTGATCTACCACGTGATCGTAGAGGCTAAACCCTAGAAGCTAGCCTATGATGGTAATTCTCACCGGCCTTCTAAGGACCAACGTCTCCGGTTTATATAGACACCGGAGAGGGCTATGGTTTACATGGAGTCGGTTACAAGGAAGGAAATATAATATCCGGATCGCCAAGCTTGCCTTCCATGCCAAGGAAAGTCCCATCCGGACACGGGTCGAAGTCTTGAGTCTCGTATCTTCACGCTTCAATAGTCCGAACGATGTATACAGTCCGGCTGTCCGGATACCCCCTAATCCAGGACTCCCCTAGCCCCTGAACCAGGCTTCAATGACGATGAGTCCGGCGCGCAGTCTTGTCTTCGGCATTCCAGGGCGGGTTCCTCCTCCAAATACTCCAAAGTTGTTATCAAACACTCAAACCGTTTCCGGATCTGCAAGATGATCTTCACATACCATTGTAGGGAACATAGCGTAAATATGATCTACTGGAAATCTCCGTACGTCGTGCTCTTGCATCGTGGCCCAGTCCAACGCGAACCGGCGTTCCTTGCCTCACCTCGACTCGCGCTGCGAGGCGGTTTTATTGGCACGTCCTGTCGAAGCAGAGATCATGTCCCTCTTATTACGGGATCTTCCATTAATGCGGGCGTGCGTAGCCCCATGATGACCGTTGGTGTGACTCCGTGTGCCGTCAGGTAAACGTCAAGCGGTCGCCCTAAGGACTCTTGATATTCACCCCCTTTATAAAAGGGGACGAGGCCTATGCCTCTTTTCCACCTCCCTCGCGCTTTTCCGCATGTCGAGTTCTAACACCCGAGATCTAAGCTCCAGCACCCCAGATCCTTCAATATGTCCGGATCCGACCCTCAAGGCCGGTGGGTGGCCTCCTCGATTCAAGCGGAGGACATTGCAAAGCTTAGGGAGGTCGGATACCTGACCGCCGACATCCAGCACAGGCTTCCTGCTACAGGGCAAGTCATCCCTACGCCGGAGCCCAATGAGGGCGTCGTGTTTGTTCCCCAGTTCCTCCATGGCTTGGGCCTCACCCTCAATCCTTTTGTGAGGGGCCTCATGTTCTATTATGGGTTGGATTTTGATGATCTAGCTCCGGACGCTATCCTCCATATCTCGTCGTTCATTATAGTGTGCGAGGCCTTCCTCCATGTCACCCCAAACTTTGGCTTATGGCTCAAGACCTTCAATGTGAAGCCGAAGATGATCGAGGGGCGACACGCGAAGTGCGGAGGTGCCGTAATAAGCAGGAACGCTGATGCCCCATGGCCAGAGGGTTCTTTCCCAGAAGTATCCGATGTATGGCAACGGAGGTGGTTTTATGTCACGGCTCCCAGAGGCACAAAGTGGGTGGCCGCCCCTGAGTTCCGCTTGGGCCCTCCGTCACAACTAGCGTCTTGGACCGACGTAGGATGGAATTGGGGGCCCGCTGGTGATGTTCCAGTACTGCAGAGCCGCATCCGAGAGCTTCTTGAGAAGGACATTAACCTTGTCAGCATAATACAAGTGATGTTAATCCGACGGATGTTGCCATGCCAACGCCGGCCTCTCCGGATATGGGAATTCAATCCAGAGGGTCCGCGGACTGTCAAGCACTTCTTCGGCCTGAAGCTCGAAGGGATGTGCAAATTATTCTTCGGACCGAAAGTAAAGTGTCCGGACACCACCGAGGATGCGGGTCTAAGCTGCAATCGTCTAGATACCCAAGTAAGCAAATTTGATACCGGAAACCTTATTTTGTATTTGTCATAATTGTTTATTCTGAAAATCATCCGTGGCCAGGAATGGCTCAGCAAGGCGGAGAGAATCAGGTGTCCGGCGCCACTTCGAAGGCTCGCTGGTCCCACCATGGCCAAGATGCTTGACCGGTACTCAGCAGAATGCCCTCGGGGAAAGACAAGGGAAGAACGAAGGAACCAGACTTCACACGCCTCGCATCGAACCGGGAATTGTTGCCTCCCTAAGGAGGATAGTCGGGAAGGGGAGGCTAAGGCCTCCTCCCCGAGCGGGAAGAAGAGGGCTGCCTCCGAAGACTCGGAGACAGAGATGCCCAAACCAAGGAAAAAGATAACACCGGGGCTCTGCCGACAGGCACCCTCACCGCGTCGTGCCCACCAACGGGCCAGCCCTCCACCGAGCCGTAAGTTAATTTTTAATTCGAAGGTACTGAGTTCCTCCTAGATCAATAACCAGGATTCGTCTTTCGCAGTCCGGCTAGTAGCCCTTCTCAAAAGAGTTCGTCTTGAGGATCTTCCTCCGGAGATGATGGAGAGCAGACCCACCCACCTCTCCGGCTCATTAAGTGGGCGACACCGAGGTGTAAATCACGGAGAATCCGGATCTTCCGCCGAAGCCAATGCATCAGCCGCCCTGAGCCCGGAGCGTTTGGCTCCCACGAGGGGCGATGGGAAGGGTCCGGCACAGTTCGATGTCCGGCCGGACGTACTACCAGGCCTACTGGAGCGAGCTGCGCTCTCGGAGGAGCACCGCTCATTAATGAGTGTGGTGCTCAATAATATTTCATCCGCTACAAGCGGTTTGAATGAAGCATTTACAAGTCTGCTTAGAGGCTTTGAGGTATGTCGTGAAGAATACACTTGTTTTTGGCTGTGAGGCACGCGTTAGGTGTGCTCCATATAGATAGTAGCCCCTGAGACTCTGGTTGCCCGCCCTAGGCGGCAAACGGGGGATCATAAATCAATGATTATCTTTGTAAATACGTGCGGTACACATGGGTCCGGCTGCCGCCGATCCGTTGAGGTTGCCGAACTAATCGAGCAGATTGGATCGATTGATGCGATATCACGCTGGTGAGCAGCGGCTGGACAAATCACAAGGTATGTGCTCTGCCTTCCTTTGTATAGGAAAATATGGAGGCGGCATGATATTAATGTAATATGTTGGACTGCAGATGGTGCTGCTGCCGTGGAGGCCCTGAGGGAGAACTTGTCGAGCCAAGGAACAAGCTCGGGTTAGCAATGCGGCTGCCCTAAAGGCGGCCAAGAATTGAGAGCGAATAGGCTGCTCATCGCCAAGCAAGGAAAAGATAGCCGAAATGGCTGTTGAGTTAAAAAATGCACGACGGTATGAGCTCCTTAAAAAGGAGCATAAGGATAGTTTGGGCGAGTTGGACAAGGCACTTAATGCCACCAAGGAAATACGGACCGTGCTCAGGGGTGCACGGGAGGAACTTCAACAGGCCGGTAAAATCGCGGCTGGAGGCTCCTACTTGCTGCGGACGAAGTTTTTTGATCCAATCGCTCCCTGGATGGATGTTGAGAGTCCGACGACAGACGCAGATTTGGCGAAGAGTACAGCTGACGCTGCCAAGTTCTTCGAGGATCAGGGTGATAAAGAAGTGGAGAAGCTTTTCTGGTTGCAATTCAATGCCCCCACTCGCCCGCTGCCGTTAAGTGACAAGATGGCTGCTGTAGCGGAGCTTCACAGGCTGTCTGGGCTTGCAATGCGGGCTGTGATAGACCATCTTTGGCCGAAGGGGCCTAAGTCGGACGATTATTTTGGCTTGGTGCAGCAATTCCTTGGGGTCGTGCCTCGGATCAACGCCATGAGGAGGTCGGCGTGCATAGAGGGTGCACGAATGGCTCTTGCCCGCGTTAAAGCCTATTGGACGGATATGGAGGCCACCATTATAGCGACCCAGGATCTGGCGGGGGGGCCAATATCCGGCCGAGCACTACTTGGCACAGGTCACAGAAGGTGCCCGCCTAATAGAGGCGCAATGCTCGAAGAATGTCTTGTTCGAGTAATGAATTGAATCATTGTAAAAAACAATGTTTATTTTTATTATGAAACAGTATTTATTATATTGTTTGCACGAAAATATGATTTTGTCCCTATGCGGCGTTTTTATATATATATATATATATATATATATATATATATATATATATATATATATATATATATATATATGGGCTATTCTATTACGCTGCAATGAGAATATTATTCTATTACCCTACTTGAACTGACGACTTCGAGCGGTTGAACTGATCTTTCATTTTCATCGAACTTATTTTTCATACACAAATCATATTGAACGCTGGTGAGGACGGGCATGGCGTCTCCCTCCACCACCACCAGGCGTCGATGAACGCGAGCACTTGTCCATCCACCACCCCCGCGTAGGTGCCGTACTGCTCATCCACAGCGCCGCCTACGTCGGTACCTCGCCGCCATGGACGGGCTGGCACCGGTACGCCACCATGGATTTCGCGTCGAGCTATGCAGCTATGACCATCCTGAGGTGGATGCGGTCTATTGGACGGCCAACCGGACGGGATCCCCATTTTCTGTCGATTTGGATTTGGGAGTGGCCTCGATGGCGGCAACAGAGAGGTGGCTTCGGTTCGGGGCATCATGGGAGGCGAGGGCGGCGCGTATGCCGTTGGGGTTAGTGGCGGCGAGGAAGTGGAGCTCCGGCAGGTGAGCCTAGATGCGGCGCCAGCGGGGGCGAGGACGCTGATCCGAGCGGCGACGGGGGCGTCCTGGAGCTTGAGGAGGATGTGGATGAGGAGGTCGTCCGGCAATGCGCTGAGCCGGTCCTCGACGCCGGTGGCATCGGAGAGCTTTGGCGGCCGCTGCTCTGGCATGCGCTCCATGGAAGCACGAGGCAAGAGGTATGTGGTGCGCCTCAGGTCACATTGGGTCGCCGGTGGCTGGGGATTTGAATCGGTCGGGACTCGGGAGGATACTGCACTTAATCGATTTTCGGAGGATCCGGGGACGACATCCTGCTCCAGCACTTCAACCTCGGTTGCCTCCGCCGGGAACGACGCCAGGCTGCCGAACACCGTCCAAGTCTTGGGCGTCGGCAACCTCGTCATGTGCCTCCCCACATGTGATGGTCGGCTTTTCTCACTCATCGTCGACCTGTCAAATAATAGCCAGATCCTCCACGTCGTCTTTATCATCCCCAGGACACCTCGTGAGAGCCCCTCCACTTCGTAATTCTTCTCCTTTGGCAAGAAACTCTTATTTGCCCGGATGTTTTGGGTTTCTTTTCAGTTCAATCTAAAAAACTGTTTGTTTGCTAAAACTTTTGCTGCTAATCTGTTTCAGCTAGGAATCAGAACTGTCATGCGATTATAGACATCAGTAAAATTTGCCGAATCAAATCAGTAGGTGTTTAACAGGCATGGCATTATGCTAAAAGGTTGTTTGAAGCTAGTTTGTTGGGGTGAAAATCATTTCATAAATGTAAAATCCACACTGAACCTTGACATGGAAATTACTGGTTTTGATGCCACTGTGCTTTGATTCAGATGATTCACTTCAAACGATAGTATTTTGATGAAAACAGAGTACTCGTACTGATCTATTTTGTGTGTTTGTACTGAGCTATTTTCACATATTGGACTTTACTCTGTTTTTTCGATATGATTTTCGTCATAGCTTTTTTAACCATTTGACCTTAGCTCTGAACTTTTTAACTTATAGTAGCAAATCTATTTAGGTTTTCTTTCTTCTCATTCGAACTTATGGCGTCACCGCATCCGAACTCGCAACCGGGGAAGAGTAATTTTGGAATACAGTTACACCATTCGTGTTGTTTTTCCATCAGAAAAAACAGAGCAGTCGTACTGATCTATATGTGTGTTTGTACTGAGGTATTTTTCAGTCTGATAGGGTTGAGCAATTGAACTTTATTAAAATGATACTTTTAGGTTTTAATTTAAAATGTGTTTCTACATGTCATCATCATCGAAGTTGCTTTTGGTATATATAGTTGAATTGGATGAATGTTTTCCCCAAGAAATGTTTTGTGTTTCTTTTTCTTGGAATTTTCTTGAATTCAATAAACGCACTAACCTCGTTTAATCTTTTGAACTTATATGCTAGTAATACATGAACGGACCAGATTTTCTTTACCGTGTTGGATGAGCACTTGAAATTCACTCTAGAATTTTTTTTAACTTCTTTGCATTTTCACGGAACTGATTGTCGTTTGTTTTTTGAACTTATATGCTAGTAATACATGTACTTTTCACAACTCACATAAAGAGTAGAAAACATGGAGATACATTTTTTTCATCTCGCAAAGTATGAGACAAGTCGCAAAAAAAATAACGTTCAACTAGAGAATATGAGCACAGGAATATCAAATGTTTGAAGTTTCTCGATGACATCCATTGAACTTAAAACATTTTTTAGCAAAAGACTGCAAGAGTGAAGGATGTCTTTTGCCATATTTCTACAAATGGATCACGCTTTATTTACAAAGTACAAGAAAGATCCCTATAAAAACGTACAAGATTTGTGAACACAAGATCGCACAGAAGCTGTACTGACCCACAGAGGAAGTTTTGCTACTTGTAAGAAAATAAAAATGAACTCTAACTTGGAGAATCAACATATGTTTCTTTCCATTGATTACATTCAATTCATGTATGTACAGAAGAAACAAAATTGCAACTCCACCATTGACTAGTCAATGGTTGAATAATAAACTTCACGAATGACATTTTTCGAACTTAGCGAGGAATCATTTTCTCAAATTCATGTTTGAACTCCATTTGGAATTTTCAACCTCCTCTCTGGGAGGTGTTGACTGATTTCCTCAGGGTGATGAGCTTCTGAAGATAGTGGTGCAATCGCTCGATGACAAATGCAATGAATACTATGTATCCTGCAAGGAGCGATAAGTTGTTAGAAATGTTTAGCTTTGAACTTGAATAAAATATAGGAACTGTGCTGGGTTTATTTTCAGATTTCTGCTAGCTTGCATCAAGACATTTTATATATGTTTTTTACAATAAAACATATACTAATTTTTATGCCAAGTAACTTCAAACAAAACAGAAGTGGAGCTTCATTTACAAGAATAGAATAGAGCATATGGTAGTTTCGATCCATACAAGGTTTTCCTAAATGCTTATTTTTTTCGAAACAGAGGCAAAAGAATTGCCTCGTTGATTAATTAAGAAGAAGAGAATTTCCCGGTTAATGTACGGAAAACCGGGCTAGAACCGATACAATCAGACCATAATTGGGTTACTCACCAATCATGACCCCACAAGCACTCATGCAACCCGCCAAACCCTCGTAACACGCAATAACTCCTCACGCTTGTACACCACAATTTTGAACCCGACAAGAACATCCCAACAAAAGATAGTGGACCACGCCGAAACCACATATGACGACCCAAACCATGAGGATGAGCCGAGGGACCGGGAATCATCCATTAAGCAGCTACGGGCGTGGCGCCACTCTTTTTGCCTTTGCACCTTGGTGGCTTCTCCTTCACTATACCAGACCGAGGGCAATCACTCACCTTCTTGTATTTGCCCTTGTATGTTGTTCAGGTCAGGAGGCAAGCAATCGCCCTTCCAGTTCCTGGGCTAACAGGCATAACAGAAACACCTATTGTACTATAGGAACAACATGTAAACAAAGGGGAAATTGGACATAATATCATTAAGTAGGTGAACTGAAAAACACACAAAACATGTACTGAAAAAACACAACGTCCTGAGCGCTGCATCGTCGAACGGCCTCTTGTGGTAGAGGTGGATGGCCTGATCGCTGCTTCGTCGCACGGCCTCGCTCGGCGGAGGTCAACGGCTTGAGGTTGTAAGGGTGACGGCCTCCTTTTGTATTTTTCTACGAACTTATAGTATCTCCAAATCTGAGTTGATTGTGTTACAAGTACACGAACAGCTCGACGAGTTGATGATAAGTACATGTAAAAAGGCGACCATGTTCATGTATTAACCGAGATTTAAAAAAACTTCTAAAAGTTTCCTTGTTTTTGCCATAACTATAGTCATCTTACCTATCATCCAGTTTTTGCTATAACAAAATTACGCATAGCGAATTGAAGCATTCAATGATTGCAAGAAAATATTTTTACCTCTAAATCTTTCAACTACCAGTCTATCATAAACATCACTACAAACCTATCTTCACTTTTTCTAGGTACTATCTGGGCATTTAATACTGAACTTAACTAAACTAAAAATAAGAATTGAATTGAACTAAAATTGGAATTTGAACTGAAGTAAAACTAGGAATTGGACTGAACTAAAATTACAATTTGGACCAAACTAAATTGATATTTTGTAGTTGCTATAGGCATTTTTAAACTGTGCAATTGTTGGTTTTTAATCCACTCATGGAAATTGTAGTGGATTAAAACCAAATTTTGACAAGCAAATAAGAAGGAGAGTCCAACAGAAAAGGCACATTTATACAATAAAATGATCATGAGGGCATAAGTGAATAGTTGGATGGATTTCTATTCATCATGGTGGTTCTAGACCAGCTTGGGGGCCATCGAGGCAAGCCGTGGGGGCTGGCTGGGGGAGGTCACGACGCTGGTGAGAGCTTTCAATTGAACTTTCAACGCTTTGTCTTTTGAACTTACATGAACCGATTAGTTATTTGTTTAAAAAAATGTAAATACAATGTTCCTAATCTGCAATAGAACATTTTTTTTGGGGCAAGTGAAAACAATGAGACACCGAACCCTCTCTCTAACATAGAGCCAGGCGATGGTAGAATACAAAGTGAGTTGCTAATAATGTTTTGATTTTCTCCTATAGAAAACATGTTCTTTTCTTCTTATGATATATAGAATTGAACTATCTATCCAACACGATCAAACTATTCCCATGTTTCTCTATGGATTAAGGAAAGAATACATAGTGAAATAACATTTACCAGTACTAGTCTTGGGAAAACAAGAGCTCGAATGCCAACCAAGGAGTTTCTATGTTAGGTTTGAACTGATGACCTACCTGTAAGTAAACCAAGGATGTCATGATGTTTTATCCTTTGCATTATGCCCGGATATGCATAATAGAGCAGTACAACACCTTAGCTTCATTTTAACAAAAGACAAACATGAAAAGAAAACAAGTTAAGTTGTTGTAAGCATTTCAGTAAACACCAAGAGGGCAACAAAATAACAACAATAGAAACAATGGTTTCTCTTTCCTTTTTGTTCTACAACTTCTCTGAAATCAAAACCCTCTCCATGTTCATTTTGGATCAATTTTTCTTGAACTCCTATATTCCAGAGCTACCGGATGTTCTGGGTTCTTTTATGAACCTTTTTATTATCTTTTTTTTGAACTTGAAACGAATGTACACAATACACAAATGTACTACACAAGAATGTACATCTACAGAAGAATATGGTACATGAAAAGAGGAAGGGGGAAGGCTAGACCTCAAATCATTGCGTCATTGAACGGCCTCGGTGTCGGCGATGAGCAGATTGTAATCTTTGGAGGTGAACAGCTGGCAGCTGCGAGGAATGGGGATGGGGCACGACCAGCAGCAGTAGGAGGCGGCGACCTGCAGAAGGAAGAGGCTGCGACCTGACGACCAAGCAATACAAATGAAAAAAGAAATAAACCCTGGCTCATCACCATCGAACTGAACTCCGCATCCCTGTTGAACTGCAGAAATATTTTAGTATGGGTTAGATACATTGCAAAACTAGTACCTGAAAATCTCATCCCCAAATATGCATGTCAATCTTCATAGTTGGAAGTAATCTGAGCTATGTCAAAACATCGAACTGAAACATACATGCAAGAACGAAACCGGTACAAGCAATACAAACGATCAATATGAGGAGGAATGTCTAGATGAATAAGAACAGAGCATCAAGAAGATTCATCAAATTCATACAAAAAATATGAGGAGGGGTCACGGTACGCCAACCAATAGGCTATGCGGCAGGAGGACACGACCTACAGCAGGAGGAGGGCGTGACCTGCAGTTTCAGTGGTATATGCCTAACAATAATTGGAAGGTAGATGATCAGCCAGTGTCAGCCTCCGAGGCCAACAACCTTCTTTACAACACAATGTAGACCAACCAACATGGACTTTGTTCAGTTTAGTTATTTTATTCATGCACTGTTAGGCGTGCCCATTTTAAACTTACAAAGTTTTCTATACCCATCTGAACCTACAAAGTTTTCCTATAGCCATTTTGAACTTACAAAGTTTCTCTCGATGAACTTTCATGTGGTTTGTTTACAAGGAACTTTCATAAGGGAACTTCTCGCGCAATTGCACATGTACTGGTTATATTTTCTCCGAAGCGAGAATGGTTTTCATATGTTTCATACACTATGTTGATGAATATAAACAGCGGGTGAGCACCAAGACAACTTCAACATGTGATCCCTTTCCCAAAGAGGAAGCAATAGGATTATTGCTTAGAAAATAAGCAAGTTCAGGTACGAGGAGAGTTGCAAGAGTTGTACTTTTGGTGTAAGCATGAGCAGGGCTTGCGTGGAGGCCGCATGAGGAACCGGTTGAGGACGACCACGCTCGTGTTTGTGCTGCTGCCGTTGTGGCAAAAAGGGCAACGACCTATGTTGGTTGCAGGAGCTAGACTGAACACATAGGCATCACATCAAAGTAATTAGCAAGATTAACCACTACTTTTTACAAGAATTAGCCAGCAATTAAAAGGGTGAGAAATAAGAGTTCTAGTAATTATAATTTCCAAATACTAGTAGCAACCACTGTTTTGGTTTAGTTTCCTATATATGAATAAAATCAACAATACTCTCTTTATGGAGGAGAGAGAGAGAGAGAGCATAGTCCTAGAAATCATACTGTTGCATCGTTAATAGAACTGATGGCGATCGGTGTAAGTGGCAATCTGATCTCTTCATGGTGCTGGGTCCATCGATCCAGCGACCATATGTTATCACTCATCGATTACTAGTATTCGGTAACAACTTTGTATAGGTCCTAGAACCCCACATCTAATTCATTATCCAACAAATGTGCTCGCCTAATGACTTGTTTATTATCACTAACGCTGAGCAGGACAAATCTCACCGATCCATCTATGAAGGCCTACGAGAAAGGTTCGCCTTTCTTCCCAAAGTCTGAATCAAAACACCGTACTTCAATTCAAAATAAAATGGCGATTCGAAAGGGCGCATGGAGATCTTTGCGATCGGGAGCTGGAGAAATTGTGAGCAGGGTGTACCTCATGATAGCTCTTTGGAAAGGGTGTTGCAAGGTGAAGCGGCCTCGGCGGTGGCTTTGGACCGCTGGATGGACCGTGTGGACCTCCCACCGGGGCAGGCGGAGTGGCGGTGGGCGTCGCCGAGGGCAGCAGAAGGAGGTGGAGGGGCGACGCCCGAGCTTCCTGAAGCGGGAGGTGAACGGTTGGCGGAAGGGAGGCGGCCGTCGGGAGCCGCGGAGAAGGTGGGGCGGCGCCCGTGGGGGCATGAGTAGGTGGAGTGCGAGTGCGGTTGGAGCAGCGGAGTAGGTGGGGGGGCGGCGCCGGCAGGAGCAGCCCGAGAAGGTGGGGCGGCGATAGGACGTAGGCGGGAGAGGTTACTAGGGTGGGAGTCGGATCACGGGTTCCGGCAGACCCTTAAGGTTCGAACTCTGGGGTGCGCACGGAAATCCAACCCTCCACCGCCTCGTACCTCGCCGAATCGCAGGGACCTAAACTACTAACAAGAACAACACAAAGAGACGCAAGATTTATACTAGTTCGGGCCACCGTTGTGGTGTAATACCCTACTCTAGTTTGTGGTGTGTGGATTTCCTCTGGGGCTGACGAAGAACAGTACAGGGAAGAACAGCCTCGCGAGGGTCTGTTCTTGGTGGGTGTGATGAACTGCTAGTGGTGTCCCGTCACTCTAGCTTGAGGAACGGGTTTCTCTCTCTCTGGATTCCGAATGCTCGATCCGATCGTCCTTCGTTCCCTCCTCCTTTTTCGTGCCTCTCTCTCTGGGTGTGGCTACCCCTATTTATAAGCGAAAGCCCTGGACCTCTTCCCAAATATTGAGCGGGAAGGGCGCCAACAATTGGCCATTTTGAAGGGGAACAGCGGGTACACTTATCCTGACTAAAGTTGGTCCTCTCCTGCCAAAGGCTCTGGTGATGGCCTTTGCTTGGGCTCCACGATGGCGCATTCCAGCCGTTGGGGCTGGTCTTGGTCTTGTTGCACCGAAACGGATGCCTTTGCTCGATGCCCTTGCCTGCACTTGCCCCCTTTGCACCAAAGAGGAAAGGAGGACGATGCGCGGGCTGGCGCCCGACTGGCGCCCTTGGTCATCATGGCTTGCGTCACGGGCACCTCGCGAGGTACCCCGCCTTGAGTTCTCCGCCTCCTCATGAGCCTGCTTGACGAGGCCGCGCCTGAGGAAGCACTTGGTCGTCCACCCCGCGAGGCTTGGCCCCTCGCGAGGGTCTTGAGCTTGTGTTGATGAAGATGGGCCGTCCTGGGCCTCCTTTGAGCCACGCCGCAGGCCGCATGTCACATCCCTAGCTTCTGGTGCTGCCTAGTGTTTGCATCTTGCTTGCATCATGTTTAACTTTCATGGAGATCTGAAATGGGGATTGCCTAAACCCCTAGCATCAAAGGAATTCACTAGGTTCACCTAAAATATTTTGATAATCAAATGGCTTTCAAAAATGTTCATCATTTATGGAAAATCTTTAAGCAGATACAGAGGTGATGCTCATTTTCCATGACATATTTGGGCTCGAATTAAATCATACCTTATTTGTATTTGGGCATTTAAATTTTATATATTATTTTAAATGTCCAAATATTCATGAAATGAAATGTTTGCTGTTGGGAATAATCCAAACAGTGGCCAAAAGAAGTCTCATGATTTTTGAAAATGCTCGGCATTTTAATAAAGTCAAAACAAAACAGAATAAATACAAAATGGAAAGAATTAGGAAAGAAAGAGAGAGAGAGAGAATAGCTCACCTAGCCCACCTGGAGGCCACTTACCTGGCTCAGCCCACCCCGAGCCGCCACCGTCTCCCACCTCTACTTGATGGGGCCGAGGCGTGTGACCGCCGTCTTGCGCCCGCCTCCTGCCACCTCCTGCTTCCACCGGCATACAGGCGCCCCAGACGACGCCACGCACCCCCTGGTCCTCCCCTCGCTCCCTCGCCTTTTCCCCTCCCCTGGATCCCTCTCTCTCTCGCCACCGAACCCGCCCATCGTCGCCGCCGTCCACCGCTCGCATAGCCACCGGCCTCCCCTATGCCCTAGACACACCACAGTGATCATGAAGACTCCCTCGTCCTCTCCACGAGTCACGCAACACGGGTGCCGAGAACGCCACCACCACCGTCGTCTTCAACTCCGGTCTCCGAGATCGCGGCAATCCCCGGCGTCGTCCGACCTTCCCAGCGCCTTGAGGCGCGTCTGCAACGCTGTGAGCTCACGGGCGATCCCCTCCCCCCTGCTCGCGCTCGTACTCTAGCTCCGTTCCCCACTTCCGCGAAACTTGCCGCGCCCTTGTAATGCCACCGTCGTCGTTCACGGTGGGCCAGCGCCATATGAGCACCTGGTGAGTTCCTGCTGTCCGTAGCCTCTACCGGTGCTTTTCGTTCGCTCTAAATCAAGCTGCAGCCCCGCACCCGTGCTGGCCCGAACTCCGGCGCCACCGCGAGCTCCATTCCGGTGAGCTCCGGCCACCCCACGCCCAGCCGGGTGCTTCCACAGATCTTGGTGAGCAAGGCTCCCCTTGGTGCCCTCCGCGCGTTTAGCCACCGGAGGAACAACCCGCAACGCCGCCGCGTTTGCCATCGCCGGCGTCAAGCCGCCAGTGGCGTTGAACGTTTTGACCGGGGGTTTGACCACCCCTGGTCGTCTGACGTGTGGGCCCCAGGCCACTAGTGAACCAGGATTAGAATTAACTTAAATTAGTTAAACTAATGACCCTGACACGCGGGACCCACAGGTTAGAGTTGACCTGGACTGTGCTTTTGACCTGATAACGTCACCACGACGTCATCTTGTATAATAATTATTCTTTGGAATTATTCTTATACATGAAATTCGGAAAATGTCCTAAACTTCTAAAAATCATAGAAATTCAACCGTAACTCCAAATGAGATAAATTATATATGAAAAATGATCAGAAAAATCCAATCTATCCATCTGTACCATTTTCATGTATGTTAGAACAACTTATGGCTACTGTCTAGGACAAATGAAATGAATGGCATTTAAATAACTACATGTGGAGTTGGAATTTGAATCTTCTATTCAAACCAACTTCATTTAAATCATAGCTAGATGCATTAGCTCAAATCACAGCATATTGCCATGTCATGATCATGCATCATACTGTGGCATTGCATTGATTGTGTTCTTTCTCAGTTGCCGGTGTTTGTCCCCTCTCGATAGACGTGGTTGCGACGATGAGTTCGATGACACCAATGAAGAACTATAATATCTTCAGAAGTGCCAGGAAAGCAAAACCCCCTTGTTCATTCTGATACAATCCCACTCTCTCGCTCCTGATCTCTTTTACTGCATTAGGACAACAACGATTCATCTGTTACTTGTTGCGGTAGCTGAACCCCTTTATCCTCTGCATGACTGTCATTGCCACGATAAATAGATGAAACCCACTAGCATGAGTAGGAGTTGTTTGAGCCTGATGTGCCTACTCATTCATGCTTGTTTGTCATGCCTGCTATTGCTTAGAGTTGTGTCAGGTCTGATTCATCGGGGATGAATCGGAGGTGTATGAACATGTCCTACTGTTGAGAGATAAGTGTGTGAACACGATTTGGTAAAGGTAGCGGTGAGAGGCCATGTAGGAGTACATGGTGGGTTGTCTCATTGAAACCGTCCTAAGGAACTGAGTTATGTGTTTGTGATCCATGAACAGTTACGACCACGCATTGGAATTCCGAAGTGCCCCTCTCGACTTATTAATCAACTTTATCTCTGTCCAGGAGTTGCAACTAGTTTCTGGTGTTTGTAGGTAGTGTTAGTAGTCTACCAAGTGGCACCCGGTACAGGTGGGCTTGGGACAGACTAGGCCTGATGGCCGGTGTACCAAGTAGCACCGGTTGGTGGGCTTAGGAACCCTGCACACATCGTTTGGGGCCGTGAGAGACACCCGGCGGATCTCCTTGCGGATGGAACCCGAATAGGCGATAAACCTGGACTAGAGACTTGTGTGGTTAGTCGGTCGTGGCCGACTCCTCGCCAGAGCTTCCGCTTGAAGGTTGCGAGATACATGAGGTGTACATGGCGGTAAGTGGCGAGCGCGTGTGAAGAAGTACACCTGGAGGTTAATATGATCTATTGAATAGCCGTGTCTGCGGTAAAGGACTTCTAGGTTGCCTATAACAGTTCATAGACAAGTGAAAGTGGATACTCTAAAATGCGCAAGATAAGCGTGAGTGCTATGGATGGCGTACTCGTAGGGAGACGGGAGCGGATCCATAGTGGTGTATTGATATGGTGAATATGTGGACTCGTGTGCGCCACCTAAAAAGAGTTACTTGCAGTCGTAGTTCATGATAGCCACCGAGTCAAAGCTGGCTTGCTGCAGTCACCCCCTTTGTTCATACTGATGCATATGTAGTTAGTTCTGATGTAAGTCTTGCTGAGTACATTTGTACTCGCGTGGACTTCGACGTTTAGCTTGTTACCTCAGCTACGATCTTGTGCCCTCGGCAGGAACTGGTAGATAGTCAGGCTTCTCAACCTTTTTCATTGGTAGATGTCTGTACTCAGACATGTTAAGCTTCCGCTTGTGCTTGTTGCTTGTATGCTCTGTATGTTGGGTCATGAGACCCATGTTTGTAATATCTCGCTCCTCGGAGCCTAATGAATAAATATTTGAGTCGTAGAGTTATGTTGTGATTCCATGTTGTATTTACACATATTGAGCATATTGTGTGTATGTTTCAAATGCTTGGTATGTGTGGGATCCGACAATCTAGTTTTTTATCCTTGGCAGCCTCTCTTATGGGGAAATGTAGTCTAGCGCTTCTGGCGATAGTAGTCCGCTTCTAGCCAGTTCACGAGTCCTGCTAGCCCGGCACTACTGCTCTGGACACTTGGTGGCGGCATGTGTTTCACGCCGTTCATGTATACATCCCTTGAAATGTCAGCGGTGACATCCGAGTCTGCCTAACCTGCTACAGCCGGGTTCACGAGTCTTGTTAGCCAGTGCTACAGCCGGATTCACGCTGGCTGACCGACATGCTCGATGTGATTCATGTATGCCTGTCCCCATGGGTTAGTGCCGCTTTGGGTTCACGACTAGCCATGTCGGCCGGGTTCTCTGTCATATGGATGCTAGCGACACTATCATATCGTGAGCCAAAAGGCATAAGCGGTCCGGGCCATGGTAAGCGACACCGTAGAATACCGTGCGTGAGGCCGCAAAGTGATATGAGGTGTTACCGGCTAGATCGATGTGACTTGGAATCGGGGTCTGACAGCTTTGGTATCGAGCTTTGTTGCTGTGGGATTACCAAGCCAAACTGGTGAAGTTGTGTCTAGAAATGCTTTAGTTATGTAAGGGAATTGATTGCGGAAGGAGCGTAAGGCTCTTTTACTCCTTATACCTCACGACCTTCGATCTGAGTCATCCTCTTCTCTTCTCGGGGATTAAGAACTAGGCTTCTCATCTATCTATCGGGATGGCGTGTTACTAACCCATAGACCTTTAAGATTGTTGGTTTTAAGCCCTAGTTCAGTTTCTACTATTTCCATTATGTTAATTGTTGATTTGAACCTTGATATGATGTTGTTGAGTGGCTATGCCACCATTTTGCATGATGTCTCAAATCTTTTGAGCATTTACAGCCGTTATGCTGTCCGTGTCATCCCAGGTTTCTAAAACAATCTGAAGCATTTGCAAAATTCCTTCCTCTCATTTTGATGTCCTTTTGGTCAGAATAAGCACACTAACCAGTGAGTTGAGGTAATTTATTGCCTTGACATATATGTTGGAACTATTACTATGACCCTAGGTGTTTCAGGGAGTCGCCTAGTAATCTAGCAATGTTTTGTGTTCCCCGTGTGATGATTCTGGCCATCATTTTCAAAAGCATCCCGTGATGCTATTTAGTAGTAGGTATTCTATTCCTGGGTTCTTGAACCCGAGATTCACCCTACTTACTTCATGTTGATAGTGTTGCTAGTTCCTTTAGGATATTAGTAACTTTGCGATAGTCCTCGAGGTCCGTGGTATTTCCTTCTTCCAAATACTATGAACCGCTTATGGCGAAGTTCCTCGCTGAACCGAAGGATCACAACAGGGTGCTCTTGAGGTACTCCATTCCATATTGCAACTCTGCCGGTTCTACCCATACGCATAGGTTATCCGGAAGAAACTGTTGAACTTGATTCGACATACTAACCTATGCATCCACAACTCAGAAAGTTATATGTTTCTCGAGTTGTTCCTCCTTAGTTGTATTCGACCCCGTCTATCAATTGATAGTCAAGGGTATGCGTGCATTAGTTTATCGATGCCTATTACTCTTGTGGTCCGTCAAGCCATTCTATCCTAAATGACTTGGAGAAACAAACTCGATACCTCATCCATATCTAGGATTGGGTCAAAGCGGTTGTATTCCATGAGATCAAAATGCCAATCCAGCTTTTGATTCTGTTCTATCCTGAAGTGTTACCCACTTTATGTCGAGGAGCGTCATGAAATTGCACCTTCTCTTATGAATTCTTGATGCGGTGATACTCTCGCCATCATCGTTCATTCCTCGGTCCGTGTTGTTGCAACGGAATACCGACAAATGAATTGTGATGTGTGAAATCAATACTCCTAGCAACCTCGTTGCTTGGTAGTTAAAGGACAATAATTTCGTTCTTAGCGTGTTGGTTATTGAATCATCATTCTAAGATAGACTGTGCTACCTAGTCCTTATTTCCGGTGCACCCTTCGATCAATGAGTTAGGATTGTGTCAATCCCCTACTCTTCTGATCATATCGTCTTGCCCTGAAAAGTAAGATTGTTCTCGAGCCTAGTAATATATCGGTGGTTCGTGACTTTCCAAATATCTTCTTGGAAGTGCTACTAGGTTGTCACCTGACCGCTATGTTAAGTTCGTGATCAAGTTGGTTTCTTGTAAACCACCCCTTCTCCAAGAATCCGTGTTGGATATCCCTGAGCTGGTTGGATAAGATAAACAACAACTTGGAGAGTTGGAAGATAAAAGCTTTGCTAAACTTAGTTCATCACAAAGGGATATCCTTGAGTATGTGTGTGTGTTGAAGAAAGATGACATCTTCATCGGATGATCCCCGTGATCAGTTGTTGAACCTATTGTCTTATCAAACTTTGACTTGAGTATGGGCTATTATTAAGTCAAATCAGAACCGACGATGTTCGTAATGTTGTCTTACTCGTGGTTGATCCCTCGAGCATACCCCATTACATCTTTTGGTCTGACCAATGCTATCACCGTGTTCACATGATGGCGGAAGTCCAGTGATATGGAAATTCCGATGAGTTGTTGTTGAGCCCATCAGCAGCATTTTGTCTCCCCCATGACTCATGTTGAACATCAACCTAGTGTTCGAAACTTTTATAAGCATTATCTTCATGTCCCATTCATGAAGCTTATGCTTGGATGGAAGAAGTAACTTCCTCGAATTCACGTGCATTTGATGTAAGTTGCCGCCATGAATTCGAGATAGATTGTTTTTGCTTCCTCTGGAATCATCCCAAGTCAGTCATGCATGTGCGAAGTATTCTGTGGTCTGATAGACTGATCATCTTCATTCCGTATGTATCCCTAGCACACCAAGCCACTGATTGATTTGTTCAAGGAGAAGGAGTTCCTTCATAACAATTAGTCATGACTTATGTTAGGACTTCGTTATCCTCGATGGTGGCTCCCAACCTGAACTCGGTAGTGTTTTATTATAAGACTACTAGGTGGTCATGCTTGGCTAGGACAGCATGTTCACATGTGTGTAGCAGAACCAGCTCATGTTTTGGAAATTGCTATCGTAGTTCATATCCTGAGAATCTTGCAACGTCATCTCGTCGATTTGTGTTGCAACCTTTCTTTCGGACATGCTGAGTCTGAAGTATCCTATCACCAAGCGGATCTGAATCTCAGGCAGATATGATGGTTGGAACATTCCCAACAGTTGCATTTTGTCCCCAGCTTGCACCCGTCATTGTGTCAGTCTGCCATGAGTCCCATGCATTTCCGATGATAAGCAGAAATCATCCATTTCGTTGTCTTCGACAAGGTAGTCCATATCATCCATTCTAGACCGAGTGTGTCGTTCTTCCGAGCTCCTTCAAACGATCGTTTGTGAATTTGCCTTAGGTTGGTATAAGAGTTTCAATGATCTCTGAATTAAAAGTAATTCTTTTTGCCACTTCAGGGAATAATCCTACGAGTCACCTTTCCTAAGGTGTCCCGTTATGGAATTATGGCAACTCTTCCTTGCTATTCTGAAACCCTCGTCAAATTGCTTCTTCCGTCCCTCCTAATGCATGTTTTGCCTCTCAGCTCGAGAGATGTTGCTATGTCTCATTCCGTTAGTTGATCCTGAGTTGTTCGATCCTCGAGAAGATCGACCCTTCTAGAGTTTCGTTCCCATATCGTTGTCATGTTGGTAGGAGTTTACGGAGCAAGACATCGATTCAATGATGGTGATAGAATCAACGTTCTTATGAAGTGCAACCTGGATCGTGAAGATTATGTTAGGTTGTGTTTCCCTTCACCTTACCTATGCTTGAATCTCGGGACGAGATTCTTGTTTAATAAAGGCGAGTTGTCACGTCCTAGCTTACAGTGCTGCCTAGTGTTTGCATCTTGCTTGCATCATGTTTAACTTTCATGGAAATCTGAAATGGGGATTGCCTAAACCCTAGCATCAAAGGAATTCACTAGGTTCACCTAAAATATTTTGATAATCCAAATGGCTTTCAAAAATGCTCATCATTTATGGAAAATCTGTAAGCAGTGCGAGGTGATGCACATTTTCCATGACATATTTGGGCTCTGAATTAAATCATACCTTATTTGTATTTGGGCATTTAAATTTTATATATTATTTTAAATGTCCAAATATTCATAACTGAAATGTTTGTTGTTGGGAATAATCCAAGCAGTGGCCAAAAGAAGTCTCATGATTTTTGAAAATGCTCGGCATTTTTAATAAAGTCAAAACAAAACAGAATAAATAGAAAATGGAAAGAATTAGGAAAGAAGAGAGAGAATAGCTCACCTAGCCCACAGAGGCCACTTACCTGGCCCAGCCCACCCCGAGCCGCCACCGTCTCCCACCTCTGCTTGATGGGGCCGAGGCGTGTGGCCGCCGTGCGTGCCCACGCGCCACGGCCACCTCCTGCTTCCACCGACGCCCTAGGCGCCCCCAGACGACGCCACACACCCCCCTGGTCCTCCCCCTCGCTCCCCTCGAGTTTTCCCCTCCCCTGGATCCCTCTCTCTCTCTCTCGCCACCGAACCCGCCCACCGTCGCCGCCGTCCACCGCTCGCATAGCCACCGGCCTCCCCTATGCCCTAGACACGCCCTGTGATCTGCGAAGACTCCCTCGTCCTCTCCACCGAGTCACGCAACGCTGGGTGCCCGGGAACGCCGCCACCACCGTCGTCTTCAACTCCGGTCTCCGAGATCGCCGGCAATGCCACGACGTCGTCCGACCTTCCCCGAGCCCACTGAGACGCGTGCTGCAACCGCTGTGAGCTCACGGAACGATCCCCCCTACCCCCTGCTCGCGCTCGTACTCTAGCTCTGTTCCCCACTTCCGCCGAAGCTTGCCGCCGCTGCGAATGTCACCGTCGTCGTTACGGTGGGCCAACGCCGCGTATGAGCACCTGGTCGAGTTCCTGTTGTCCCGTAGCCTCTACCAGTGCTTTTCGTTCGCTCTAAATCGAGCTGCAGCCCCGCGCCCGTGCTGGCCCGAACTCCGGGCCACCGCGAGCTCCATTCCGTTGAGCTCCGGCCACCCACGCCAACCGGGTGCTTCCACTGATCTTGGTGAGCAAGGGCTCCCCACAATTGCCCTCCGCCGCGTTTTTAGCCACCGGAACAACCCCGCAGCGCCGCCCGCGTTGTCGTCGCCGGCGTCAAGCCGCCAGTGGCGTTGACCGTTTGATGAGGCGTTTGACCACCTGAGTGCGTGTGGCGTGTGGGCCCAGGCCACTAATGAACCAGGATTAGAATTAACTTAAATTAGTTAAACTAATGACCACGACACGCTGGGACCCACATGTTAGAGTTGACCTGGACCGTGCCTTTGACACGATAACGTCACCACAGCGTCATCTTGTATAATAATTATTTCTGGAATTATTCTTATACGGAAATTCGAGAAAATGTCCTAAACTTCTAAAAATCATAGAAATTCAACCGTAACTCCAAATGAGATAAATTATATATGCAAAATGATCAGAAAAATCCAATCTATCCATCTGTACCATTTTCATGCATGTTAGAACAACTTATGGCTACTGTCTAGGACAAATGAAATGAATGGCATTTAAATAACTACATGTGGAGTTGGAATTTGAATCTTGTATTCAAACCAACTTCATTTAAATCATAGCTAGATGCATTAGCTCAAATCACAGCATATTGCCATGTCATGATCATTCATCATACTGTGGCATTGCATTGATTGTGTTCTTTCTCAGTTGCCGGTGTTTGTCCCCTCTCGATAGACGTGGTTCCGACGATGAGTTCGATGGCACCGATGAAGAACTATAATATCTTGAAGTGCCGAGGCAAGCAAAACCCCTTGTTCATTCGATACAATCCCACTCTCGCTCCTGCTCTCTTTTCTTGCATTAGGACAACAACGATTCATCATTACTTGTTGCGGTAGCTGAACCCCTTTATTCTCTGCATGACTGTCATTGCCACGATAAATAGATGAAACCCACTAGCATGAGTAGGAGTTGTTTGAGCCCTGATGTGCCTACTCATTCATGCTTGTTTGTCATGCCTGCTATTGCTTAGAGTTGTGTCGAGTCTGATTCATGGGGATGAATCGGAGGTGTATGAACATGTCCCTCTTGTTGAGAGCTAAGTGTGTGAACACGATTTGGTAAAGGTAGCGGTGAGAGGCCATGTAGGAGTACATGGTGGGTTGTCTCATTGAAACCGTCCTCAGGAACTGAGTTATGTGTTTGTGATCCATGAACAGTTACTACCACGCATTGGAATGCCGAAGTGCCCCTCTCGACTTATTAATCAACTTGATCTCTGTCCAGGAGTTGCAACTAGTTTCGGTGTTTGTAGGTAGTGTTAGTAGTCTACCAAGTGGCACCGGTGCGGTGGGCTTGGGACAGACTAAACCTGATGGCCGGTGTACCAAGTAGCACCGGTTGGTGGGCTTAGGAACCCTGCACACATCGTTTGGGACCGTGGCGACACCCGGCGGATCTCCTTGCGGATGGAACCGAATAGGCGATAAACTGGACTAGAGACTTGTGTGGTTAGTCGGTCGTGGTCGACTCCTCGCCGGGCTTCCGCTTGAAGGTTGCCGAGATATACGAGGTGTACATGGTGGTAAGTGGCGAGGCGTGTGTGAAAAAGTACACCCTCCGGGTTAATCGATCTATTGAATAGCCGTGTCCATGATAAAGGACTTTGGGTTGCCTATAACAGTTCATAGATGTAGCGCCCGGACACACCGCCGGTGGTGCGTTACTCTGGCGGGATCTAGACTGGCCCCACAGATCAATACTAGTCTTTTCTGCGCACTTTGTCCTCACTCGTGCGCGCCGGGAACAACTTCGGTCGGTCACCCATCGACACTACTCCAAGCTGAGCACGCTTAACTTTGGAGTTACTGTCGAATGGGATCCGGAAAGAAGAATTCCTTATTGATATGAGTAGTCTATCATCCATAATAAGCCGAGCTATTACATACACCCCCACTCGGAGGAACCGGCGTCCTCGTCGGGCCACGAACGTTCCCTCTTGGCACAAGCGTGCGTGCTTCGATCCGATACATGTGCCATGTCGGGTGCCTGACGGGTCACAAACTTCATGAACAACATGACCACGCACTGTCGCAACCATCCGTGTAGCTGCGAGGTCGGCTCGATACCAACTTATAGCGCCGGACACACCGCCGGTGGTCGTTACTCTGGCGAATCTAGGCGGCCCCACAGATCAATACTAGTCTTTTCTGCGCACTTTGTCCTCACTCGTGCGCACCAGGAGCAACTTCGGTCGGTCACCCATCGACACTACTCCAAGCTGAGCACGCTTAACTTTGGAGTTCTGTCCGAATGGGATCCCGGAAAAGAAGGAATTCCTTATTGATATGAGTAGTCTATCATCCCTAATAAGCCAGGCTATTACAATAGACAAGTGAAAGTGGATACTCTAAAATGCGCAAGATAAGCGTGAGTGCTATGGATGGCGTTCTCGTAGGGAGACGGGAGCGGATCCATAGTGGTGTATTGATATGGTGAATATGTGGACTCGTGTGCGCCACCTCAAAAGAGTTACTTGCAGTCGTAGTTCAGGATAGCCACCGAGTCAAAGCTGGCTTGCTGCAGTCACCCCCTTTGTTGATACTGATGCATATGTAGTTAGTTCTGATGTAAGTCTTGCTGAGTCCATTTGTACTCACGTTTGCTTATTTTATGTTTTGCAGAGAGACCTCAGTCTTGCTAGTAGTTCTGCGTGGACTTCGACGTTTAGCTTGTTACCTTAGCTACGATCTTGTGCCCTCGGCAGGATCTGCTAGATAGTCAGGCTTCTCAGCCTTTTTCATTGGTAGATGTCTGTACTCAGACTTGTTAAGCTTACGCTTGTGCTTGTTGCTTGTATGCTCTGTATGTTGGGTCATGAGACCCATGTTTGTAATATCTCGCTCCTCGGAGCCTAATGAATAAATATTTGAGTCGTAGAGTTATGTTGTGATGACATGTTGTATTTACACATATTGAGCATATTGTGTGCATGTTTGAAATGCTTGGTATGTGTGGGATCCGACAATCTAGTTGTTTATCCTTGGCAGCCTCTCTTATGGGAAATGTAGTCTAGTGCTTCTGGCGATAGTTGTCCGCTTCTGCCGGTTCACGGAATCGCTAGCTTGACACTCTTGATCTGGACACTTGGTGGCGGCATGTGTTTCGCCGTTCTGTGTATCGTCCCTTGAAATGTCGCGCGGTGACATCCGAATCTTGCCTAGCCTGCTATAGCCGGGTTCCCGGAGTCCTGTTAGCCCGAGTGCTACAGCCCGGATTCTGCGCTTGCGACCGACATGCTCGATGTGATTCATGTATGCCTGTCCCCATGGGTTAGTGCCGCTTTGGGTTCCACGACTAGCCATGTCGGCCGGGTTCTCTGTCATATGGATGCTAGCGACACTATCATATCGTGAGCCAAAAGGCGCAAGCGGTCCGGGCCATGGTAAGCGACACCGTAGAATACCGTGCGTGAGGCGCAAAGTGATATGAGTGTTACCGGCTAGATCGATGTGACTTGGAATCGAGGTCGACACCATGAGGCGAGCAAGTCAGGGGACCCCGTTCCCGAAACGCCGACGAGTAGCTCGGGGCCACGGCGCGCCGGACTTGGCCGTGTAGAGGCGAAAGGGCAAGTCGCGAGCGTCGTTGGCCCTAACGACTTGACCTTAGGCGCGGCGTGGCGGTTGATTGGGCGTGGGCGCTTACGCAGCAGCGGGTTGATAATAAGCGGCATCTTGCTTGCCTCCTTTACTTTCTCGATTGCTGCTCAGATCCCCTTTCTTGCGCCTCTCCTTCCTACTTCGAGACTTTCAGATCCACTCCGCCCGTGCCCTAGCAGTCATGGCTCCTCGTCAAACCCGGCGGAGCACTGGTACTCTCTCTGCCTTGGACCCGCCCGAATGTGTCGTGGCGAGCCTTGCCTGATCGCCCGGTGGCGGCGCTGAGGCGTCGCCAGAGCAGCGGTGTTCAAGGCAGCTCCTCCGCCCACGAGGTCGGGGAGTACCTTCTACCGTTCTTGGAGGCGCCATTATTCTGGTGCTGTCGCCTCCCTTCTCTGAGTTCTTCTTCTCCGTCGCCGCCATTACAACATTCACGCTCTGCACCTCCATCCCAACTCCGTCCTTCTCGTGGCAATCTTAGCCTACTATTGCGAGGCCCATGTTGGGGTGAACCCTCGAGTGGCCTTGCTGCGCCACTACTTCTTCCTCCGATTCTCCCGTGGTCCCGTCTCCGCGTCTTGTGAGCTTCGTCGCGCTCTGGCGGAGCTATTGCCATTCAAACCTTTGGGAAGCGGATTGAGGGCTTCGAGGAGCAAGTGGGTCTTGGTGGATGCGGGCGGATCCACCCTCGGTGATCCTGCCCACGGAGCCGCCGAGAGCTCCGACGGCTGGTCCGGCGAAGCTTCGGGATCCTCGTCTGGCTAGTCTTTGGAGAAGGATGGGCCTTGAATCTGAAGCCGACGAAGCGGCGGCGGCGGCGTGGTTGACCGGTGCGTTGTTCTTGAGGAGTTCTGGGCACCAAGCTGGCTCCGCTCATGATACTCGCTTCCGATGTGGAGGCCTAACCCGAGCCCGTGGCCTGGCGGCGAGGATCTGGTAATGATCCTCCGATCCTTGGTAAGCGGCGATGTGGCGAGACGAGCGCCCAGCGCCCTGTTTCTTCGAGATTTGGAGCAGGTTGTGGGGTCCATGCCCGCCTTCAATGGGGGCGGGCTCGTGCCCGGAGCTCGGAGGACACTGGTGGGCGTGCCCTCTTCCGACTCAGCGAAGAGGTGGAGGAGAGGAGCGAGGAGAGGGGTTGATTTGGGAGGCGGAGTCAAGGGCTCCCTCCACGTGGCGCAGAGCCCGCGTTCTCCGCCTCCCGAAAGTGGCGACAGCGAAGATGAGGATGGCGGGGAGGCAAAGCCTACCCCGATCGAAGAAGGACGGATGGGCTGGTCCCCCAGGTCCGCCCCAGCCCAGGCGATCCAGAGCAGCGCTACCGCTCTGGTCCCCTTGAAGCCGATCCCTACAGCCGGCTCTCGGGCTTCAAGTATGGCGGAGGCTGCTCGAGTCCACGAGACACGACACATAAGTGCCCGTCTCTGTCTTGATTATTGCTTTGTTGGCGAGATCGATGTCCTGCTCTTGGTGGTGGCGCTGCGGCAAAGAAAAGTGAAGGGGCTCTGAGGCCCCATCCGTGGTGGTGCCTTTGCGAAAGGAAGGCGACCGACGCCCGAGGCCTCTCCTGCCGGGCGTCCTCGCGAACTGGTGAGCCAGTTGAAGCGACTCAGCCCCTTGTCTAGCGACTCCAGGCGGCCTTGCTGGGCGCCTTCCCCGTCGTCGTGGCGCCCTGGTTCCGCCTCGGTAGCGATGGTTCTGCTGCCGCCAACTCCTCCTACTCCGCCTCTGCTGTCTCTCAGACTCCTCCCGGTCTGGTGTCTCTTGCTGGCTGGACCCGGCTGCGGCGAGATCTTACAGGCGCCGACCCTCGCTTGGTGGCAGGCGCCTAGAGCTGGCCTCTGGCTGGATTCGTGCCGGCAACCCGATTCGGGCCGCCTTGGTCCAGGCCGGCGGACCTGTGGCGAGGAGAAGCAGGCTGTTCATGGCGAAGGTAGCCAGCGATGCTGCCACAGGGAGGCAGCCAGCATCTGAGGTCGCTGCGAGGCTGGCTGGAGGGTGGTGAAGGGCTGCGAGAACCAGCTCACCGAGGCTCGCCTCCACGGGGAGCAGGAGGAAGGCATGAAGGCTCATGGCGGCCATCAGGACCGGGAGGCCAAGCTGAAGAAGCGCCCGCGACCGTCTTGGCGCGTGGGGCAGGAACTTGGCGAGGAAGGTCGAGCTGGGCGCTTAAGCGCGGAGTTACGGCTGAAGACCGCGTGGCCTTCATGGATATGGAGGTGAAGGCTCGCGTCTGGCGAGGGAGCTTTATGACAGCGGCTGGAGAGACCAGCGGCGGCGCGGAGGGCGGCCCGTAAGCTGCTTCCCTTCATGATCCGCGCTCTTGAAGACGTCTCCCTTTGTCTTGACCCCACAGATGAGGCCGAGGCGCGGGTTTTGTCTTCTGCGACAGCGGCGGATCCTCACCCACATCTATCTTTGCGACCCAGCGTCGACATGGACAGCCTCTTTGGGCGGTGGCGGCGAGCACGCAGCTGCCGCTGCGAGGCTGTGAAGGGTGTGAGGCTCTGTTGGGAAGTTCGGGCCTTGAGCACCAAGCGAAGCGGCGCTGCCGACCCTGCTGCTTCACGGCGCGCCTACTCGCGCTGCTCCACCGCCGACAAGTGACTCGCTGCGGCTCTGCCTCGCTTGTAATTCCTGCACATGTATCATGCCTCGGGGCGTTTAAACTGCGTTTAGTACTGCGATAACGATGTGGACTGTAATATTTGCTTTTGAATTCCTTGAAATTTGTGCTTCCTACTTGCTTATGTTCTACACGGCGAGAGCGGGCCGCGCATACCTCGGCCGCCCGTTAACCCCGACCGAAACCGGGGGCGGGACCAAGGAGTGAGGGCTCGTGACGATTAGGCTCTGAGTCGCGATGCTCAGAGTCCCCTTGGTGCTGCGAACAGCAAGTAGGGAGGTGGTGGCAGGCGGATCCACCGTTCTCGTCTGCATAGCCCGGCTCACGCATACCCCAACCGCCGTTAGCCTTCCGGAACTAAGGGTGAGGGCTACGTGACGATTAGGCTCTGAGTCGCGATGCTCGAGAGTCCCCTTAGCGCTCAAGCGGCATGCGTACCTTGGCTCCGCTCGGGGAGTGGCATCACGACGAACCAGGCCGAGGGCTGGCTGGGTGGCGTGCATCTGGGCGTGACCAGGCGCAGCCCGTGCCCAGCCCCTCCGCGGCACTCCGAGGAGGCGTTGCGGCAGGCCGGACACTAAGCTCTGGGCTCCCACGAGGTTGCGCGACCGGAGGCCACCCTCGGTTATTTATCACCAGCGGACATAAGCGCTTCGCATGCATCTGGGCATAGCCGCTCCTCGGTAGTGTCGTCGGCCAGTAGCGGAGCATGGTGCTTCCACTGGGCGTGGGAGGGGCTCCTCTCGGGAGAAGCCCGAGGCGTGTACAGCCCCCACCACGACACGTGGCTGGCACGGTGAGGGCTAGGCAGTGTGTCTGGGCACCCGTGAGCCAGTAGCGGGACTCACGAGGCCCTACCTCAAGGTGGGTTGCGCTGGCTCTGGGCCTTATCTTGAGTGTGTTCTGCAAAAATGGCTAGATGCGGTGCTCTCGTCTTGGTCCGGCTCTCGGGCTGGTCTCTCTGTCATTGGCAAGCCAGGTCGCGATGCCATGGACAAGACCAGGAGGTGAGGGCGGAGGCGGTAGGAGCCCCCAGTCGCGATGCTCGGGCACCCCCCTTTAGCAAGCTGGATTAGATGACACAACTCGTCCTCGGGTTCGGCTCTCGGGCTGGTCTCTACCGTCGTTGGCAAGCCAGGTCGCGATGCCATGGACAAGACCCGGAGGTGAGGGCGGAGGCGGTAGGAGCCCACAGTCGCGATGCTCAGGCACCCCCCCCTTTAGCGCAAAGCTGGGTGGAGCAACAACTCTCGTCCTCGGGTCCGGCTCTCGGGCTGGTCTCTACCGTCATTGGCAAGCCGGTCGCGATGCCATGGACAAGACCCGGAGGGTGAGGGCGGAGAGCGGTAGGAGCCACTGAGTCACGATGCTCGGGCACCCCCTTTAGCAGCGCAAGCTGGCCGGAGGCAACAACTCTACATCCTCGGGTCCGGCTCTCGGGCTGGTCTCTACCGTCGGCTGGCAAGCCGGTCGCGATGCCATGGACAAGACCGGAGGGTGAGGGCGGAGAGCGGTAGGAGCTCCTGAGTCGCGATGCTCGGGCACCCCCCTTTAGCTAGCATAAGCTGGATTGGATAGCGAAACTCTCGTCCTCGGGTCCCGGCTCTCGGGCTGGTCTCTACCATCAGCGACAAGCCAGGTCACGATGCCATGGGAAGACCGGAGGGTGAGGGCGGAGAGCGGTAGGAGCCTGAGTCGCGATGCTCGGGCACCCCCTTTAACGTGCAAGATTTCGCCACCGGGAGAAGGCACCGAATAACAAGCATGGTGGAACATAATCCTAAAGGAAGCGCATGAAAGATACATGCATTTGGACTGGCCCGAGCAACCGGGATGATGCAGCCGAGGCGCCCCAATAGGGTAAGCTAAGGATATGAAATAAAGGGATACATGCAGCGAGGGGCGTGTTGGGGAGCGTTGCAGAAAATTAAAAATTTTCCTACGGTTTCACCAAGATCTATCTATGAGTTCATCTAAGCAGCGAGTCAAGAGAGTTTGCATCTACATACCACTTGTAGATCGAGTGCAGGCGTTCGAGGGAGTGGTGATGATGGAGTCGTTCTAGCGTGATTCCGATCACCGATGACCAAGTGCTGAGCGGACAGCACCTCCGCGTTCAACATACGTGCGGGACGATGGCGTCTCCTCCGTCTTGATCCAGCAAGGATGAAGGAGAGGTTGAGAAGACAACTCAATGGCAGCCTGACGGCGTGGTGCGGTTAGTCTGGCAGTTCTCGGCAGGGGGCCATAGCTTCGCGTGGAGAAAGAGAGGTGTTGGGGAGGGAGGGCTGCGCCTTCAATGGTGTGTGCAGCCTCCCCCACCCTCTATTTATAGGAGGAGAGGGCAGGGGGCCGGCCAACTGGGGAAACCCTAGATGGGGCGGCGGCCAAGGGAGGAGGAGGGTGGCTTGCCCCCAAGCTGGGGCGCCCCTTTGGGTTTCCCTCCCATGCCCTAGCATGGGCCTAGGTGGGGCGCGCCCAGCCACCGGGGCTGGCTCCTCTCCCACTTAGCCCATGTGGCCCCCGGGAGGTGGTCCCTCCGGTGGACCTCGGAACTCTCCGTGGCCCGGTACATTACAGTATACCCCGAAACTTTCAGTCCGTTTAACCACTTTCCATATATAAATCTTTACCTCCGGATCATTCCGGAACTCCTCGTGACGTCAGGGATCTCATCGGGACTCGAACAACATTCGGTAATCACATACTTGTCTTCCTAATAACCTAAGCGTCACCAGAACCTTAAGTGTGTAGACCCTACGGGTTCGTGAGACATCTGAGACATGACCGAGGCGATCTCGGTCAATAACCAACAGCGGGATCTGGATACCCATGTTGGCTCCACATGTTCCTCGATGTTGTCATCGGATGAACCATGATGTCAAGGGTTCAAGCAACCCGTATTCTATTCCCTTTGTCGATCGGTATGTTACTTGGCCGAGACTCGATCGTCGATATCCCAATACCTCGTTAGTCTCGTTACGGCAAGTCACTTTACTCGTCTTGTAATGCATGATCCGTGACGGACACTTGATCACTTTGAGCTCAATATGATGATGCACTACCGAGTGGGCGGTGATACCTCTCCGTCATACGGAGTGACAAATCCTGTCTCGGTCCGTGTCAACCGAGACACTTCGGAGATACCTGTAGTGCACCTTTATAGTCACCCGATTCGTTGTGGCGTTTGATACACCAAAGCACTCCTATGGTATCCGGGAGTTACGATCTCACGGTCTAAGGAAGAGATACTTGACATTGGAAAAGCTCTAGCAAAGCGAACTACGATCTTGTGCTATGCTTAGGATTGGGTCTTGTCCATCACGTCATTCTCTAATGGCGTGATCCGTTATCAATGACATCGATGTCCATAGTCGGGAAACCATGACTATCTGTCAACCAACGAGCTAGTCAACTAGAGGCTCACTAGGGGCGTATTGTGGTCTATGTATTCACACGTGTATCACGATTTCCGGATAATACTGATTATAGCATGAATAAAGACAATCATCATGAACAAGGAAATATAATAATAATGCTTTTATTATTGCCTCTAGGGCACATTTCCAACAGTCTCCCACTTGCACTAGAGTCAATAATCTAGTTACATTGTGATGAATCGAACACCCATAGAGTTACGGTGTTGATCATGTTTTGCCCATGGAAGAGGTTTAGTCAGCGGATCTGCGACATTCAGATCCGTGTGCACTTCAAATTTCTATGTCTCCATTTGAACATTTTCACGGATGGAGTTGAGCGGCGCTTGATGTGCCTTGTCTTCTTGTGAAACCTGGGCTCCTTGGCAAGGCAATAGCTCGGTGTTGTCCGAGAAGAGTTTGATCGACCCGACGCATTGGGTATGACTCCTAGGTCGGTGATGAACTCCTTCACTCAAATTGCTTCATCGCTGCCTCGAGGCTGCCATGTACTCCGCTTCACATGTAGATCCCACCACGGCGCTCTGCTTGCAGCTGCACCAGCTTCTTGCTCCACCATTCAACATATACGTATCCGGTTTGTGACTTAGAGTCATCGGATCTGTGTCGAAGCTAAGCGTCGGCGTAACCCTTCTGACGAGCTCTTCGTCACCTCCATAAGCGAAACATGTCCTTTGTCCTTTTCGGTGCTTCAGGATATTCTTCACCAGCTGTCTAGTGTTCCTTGCGGGATTACTTTGGTACCTTCCTACCAAACTTACGGCAAGGTTTACATCAGTCTGGTACATAGCATGGCATACATAATAGATCCTATGGCTGAGGCATAGGGATGACACTCATCTCTTCTTTATCTTTTGCCGTGGTGGGGCATTGAGCTGAGCTCAATCTCACACCTTACAATCTGAGGCAAGAACCCTTCTTGGATTGATCCATTTGGACTTCTTCAAAATCTTATCAAGGTATGTGCTTTGTGAAAGACCTATGAGGCGTCTCGATCTATCTCTATAGATCTTGATGCCTAATATATAAGCAGCTTCTCCAAGGTCCTTCATTGAAAACACTTGTTCAAGTAGGCCTTAATGATGTCCAAGAATTCTATATCATTTCCCATCAAAAGTATGTCATCTACATATAATATGAGAAATGCTCTGAGCTCCCACTCACTTTCTTGTAGCGAGGCTTCTCCATAAGTGCATAAACTAAGCGCTTTGATCATCTCATCAAAGCGAATGTTCTAACTCGAGATGCTTGCACCAGCCCATAAATGGATCGCTGGAGCTTGCATACCTTGTCGACATTCTTAGGATCGACAAAACCTTCCGGCTGCATCATATACAGCTCTTCCTTAAGATATCCGTTAAGGAGCGCTGTTTTGGCGTCCATATGCCATATCTCATAATCATAGTATCGGCAATTGCTAACATGATTGAGACGGACTTAAGCTTCGCTACGGGAGAGAAAGTCTCATCGTAGTCAATCCCTTGAACTTGCCGATAACCCTTAGCGACAAGTCGAGCTTTATAGATGGTGACATTACCATCGCGTCCGTCTTCTTCTTAAAGATCCATTTGTTTTCTATCGCTCGCCGATCATCGGGCAAGTCGGTCAAAGTCCACACTTTGTTTTCATACATGGATTCTATCTCGGACTTCATGGCTTCTAGCCATTTGTTGGAATCTGGGCCGCCATCGCTTCTTCATAGTTGAAGGTTCCTTGTTGTCTAACAACATGATTTCCGGAGACAGGGTTGCCGTACCACTGCAGTGCGGGCGTGTCCTAATGGACCTCTGAGTTCAGTAGCAACTTGATCCGAAGTACCTTGATCATCATCATGAATTTCCTCTTCAGTTGGTGTAGGCATCACAGGAACATTTTCCTGAGCTGTACTACTATCCTGTTCAAGAGGTAGTACTTCATCGAGTTCTACTTTCCTCCCACTTACTTCTTTCGAGAGAAACTCTTTTTCCAGAAAGGATCCGTTCTTGGCAACAAAGATCTTGCCCTCGGATCTTAAGTAGAAGGTATACCCTACGGTTTCCTTAGGGTATCCTATGAAGACGCATTTTCCGACTTGGGTTCGAGCTTTTCAGGTCGAAGTTTCTTGACATAAGCATCGCATCCCCAAACTTTTAGAAGCGACAGCTTAGGTTTCTTCCCAAACCATAATTCATACGGTGTCGTCTCAACGGACTTAGGCGGTGCCCTATTTAAAGTGAATGTAGCTGTCTCTAGGCGTATCCCCAAAATGATAGCGGTAAATCGGTAAGAGACATCATAGACCGCACCATATCCAATAGAGTGCGATTACGACGTTCGGACACACCGTTCTGTTGAGGTGTTCGGTAGGCGTGAGTTGTGAAACGATTCCACATTTTCTTAAGTGTGTACCAAATTCGTGACTTAAATATTCTCCTCCACGATCTGATCGTAAGAATTTTATCTTTCGGTCACGTTGATTCTCTACTTCATTCTGAAATTCCTTGAACCTTTCAAAGGTCTCGGACTTGTGTTTCATAAAGTAGACATACCCATATCTACTCAAGTCATCTGTGAGAGTGAGAACATACGATATCCTCCATGAGCCTCAATGCTCATTGGACCGCTTTTACATCGGTATGTATGATTTCCAACAAGTTGGTTGCTCGCTCCATTGTTCGAGAGAAGCGGAGTCTTGGTCATCTTGCCCATGAGGCATGGTTAGCATGTGTCAAATGATTCATAATCAAGAGACTCAAAAGTCCATTGGCATGGAGCTTCTTCATGCGCTTTACACCAATGTGACCAAGGCGGCGATTGCCACAAGTATGTGGGACTATCGTTATCAACTTTACATCTTTTGGTATTCACGCTATGAATATGTGTAACACTACGCTCGAGATTCATTAAGAATAAACCATTGACCATCGGAGCATGACCATAATACATATCTCTCATATAAATAGAACAACCATTATTCTCGGTTTAAATGAGTAGCCATCTCGCATTAAGCGAGATCGGATACAATATTCATGCTCAAACTTGGCACCAAATAACAATTATTAAGGTTCAAAACTAATCCCGTAGGTAAATGTAGAGGTAGCGTGCCGACGGCGATCACATCGACTACGGAACCATTCCCGGCGCATCGTCACCTCGTCCTTCATGGATCTCCGCTTATTCCGCAGCTCTGCTGTGAGTTACAAATATGAACAGCGGCACGGTATCAAATACCGGGAGTTACTACGAGTCTTGGTAAGGTACACATCAATTACATGTATATCAAATATACCTTTGGTGTTGCGGCCTTCTTGTCCGCTAAGTATTTGGGGCAGTTCCGCTTCGATGACCCTTCCCTTGCAATAAAAGCACTCGGTCTCAGGCTTGGGTCCATTCTTTGACTTCTTCCGGCAACTTGCTTGCAGGGCGGCAACCTCCTTGCCGTCCTTCTTGAAGTTCTTCTTACCCTTGCCCTTCTTGAACTTAGTGGTCTTATTGACCATCAACACTTGATGTTCTTTCTTGATTTCAACCTCGGTGACTTCAGCATAGAGAATACTTCAGGAATGGTCTTTACCATCCCTGCATATTGTAGTTCATCACAAAGCTCTTGTAGCTTGGTGGGGCGGCTGGAGGATTCTGTCAATGACCGCCTCATCGGGGAGGTTAATATTCATTTGGGTCATACGGTTGTGCAACCCGGACATCTTGAGAATGTGCTCCTTGATAGAACTATTTTCCTCCATCTTACAACTATAGAACTTGTCGGAGATGTCATATCTCTCGACCGGGCGTGAGCTTGGAAAACCAGTTTCAGCTCCTCGAACATCTCATATGCTCCGTGATGCTCAAAGCGCTTTTGGAGCCCGGTTCTAAGCTGTAAAGCATGCCGCCTTGAGCGAGGAGTAATCATCGATGCGTGCCTGCCAAGCGTTCAAATCGTCTTGCGGTCTTTGGGAGAGCAGGTGGGTCACCTAACGGTGCTTCTAGGACATATGCCTTCTTGGCAGCTATGAGGATGATCCTCGGGTTCGGACCCGATCCGTATAGTTGCTGCCATCATCTTTCAACTTGGTTTTCTCTAGGCAGCGTTGAAGTTCATGTTGACATGGCGTTGGCCATTTGATCTACAAGACATATCATTCAAAAGTTTTAGACTAAGTTCATGATAATCAAGTTCATCTAATCAAATTATTTCAATGAACTCCCACTCAGATTAGACATCCTCTAGTCATCTAAGTGTTACGATCCGAGTCGACTAGGCCGTGTCCGATCATCACGTGAGACGGACTAGTCATCGTCGGTGAACATTCTCATGTTGATCGTATCTTCTATCGACTCGTGTTCGACCTTCGGTCTCCGTGTTCGAGGCCATGTCTGTACATGCTAGGCTCGTCAAGTTTAACCCTAAGTGTTTTGCGTGTGTAAATCTGTCTTACACCGTTGTATGTGAGCGTAAGAATCCATCACACCCGATCATCACGTGGTGCTTAGAAGCGACGAACTTTAGCAGCGGTGCAGTTAGGGAGAACACTTCTTGAAATTGTTGTAAGGATCATCTTATTTACTACCGTCGTTCTAAGTAAACAAGATGTATAAACATAATAAACATCACATGCAATTATATAGTAGTGACATGATATGGCCAATATCATAAAACTCCATTGATCTCCATCTTGGGGCTCCATGATCATCTTGTCACCGGCATGGCACCATGATCTCCATCATCATGATCTCCATCATCGTGCCTCCATGAAGTTGTCACGCATGCGACTACTTCTACTACTATGGCTAAGCGTTTTAGCAATAAAGTAAAGTAGGTTACATAGCTTTCTTCAATGACTGCAGGTCATACAATAATAAAGACAACTCCTATGGCTCCTGCGGTTGTCATACTCATCGACATGCAAGTCGTGATTCCTATTACAAGAACATGATCTCATACATCACAATATGTCATTCATCATTCATCACAACTTGGCCATATCACATCACATGACAATTGCTGCAAAAACAAGTTAGGCGTCCTCTAATTGTTGTTGCATCTTTTACGTGGCTGCAATTGGGTTCTAGCAAGAACATTTTCTTACCTCGAATAACCACAAAGTGATCTTGTCAACTTCTATTTACCCTTCATAAGGACCCTTTTCATCGAATCCGCTCCAACTAAAGTAGGAGAGCAGACACCCTTGCCACCTTATGCAACTAGTGCATGTTAGTCGGTGGAACCGGTCTCACGTAAGCGTGCGTGTAAGGTTGGTCGGGCTGCTTCATCCCACAATACCGCGGAAGCAAGATAAGATTAATAGCGGCAAGTAAGTTGACAAGATCCACGCCCACAACTATATTGTGTTCTACTCGTGCAATAGAGAACTACGCATAGACCTAGCTCATGATGCCCTTTGTTGGGGAGCGTTGCAGAAAATTAAAATTTTTCCTACGGTTTCACCAAGATCTATCTATGAGTTCATCTAAGCAACGAGTCAGAGAGAGTTTGCATCTACATACCACTTGTAGATCGATGCAGGCGTTCGAGGAGTGGTGATGATGGAGTCGTTCCCAGCGTGATTCCGATCACCGATGACCAAGTGCTGAGCGGACAGCACCTCCGCGTTCAACACACGTGCGGGACGATGTCGTCTCCTCCGTCTTGATCCAGCAAGGATGAAGGAGAGGTTGAGGAAGACAACTCCAATGGCAGCCGACGGCGTGGTGCGGTTAGTGCTGGCAGTTCTCCGGCGGGCCGCCAAGCTCGCGTGGAGAAAGAGAGGTGTTGGGAAGGGAGGGCTGCGCCTTCAATGGTGTGTGCAGCCCTCCCCACCCCTCTATTTATAAGAGGAGAGGGCAGGGGCCGGCCATCTAGGGAAACCCTAGATGGGGGCGTGACAAAGGGAGGAGGAGAGGGTGGCTTGCCCCCAAGCTGAGGCGCCCCTTTGGGTTTCCCTCCCCATGCCCTAGCCGCATGGGCCTAGGTGGGGGCGCCCAGCCACCAGGGGCTGGCTCCTCTCCCACTTAGCCCATGTGGCCCCGGAGGGGTGGCCCCTCCAGTGGACCTCGGAACTCTCCGGTGGCCCGGTACATTACAGTATACCCCGAAACTTTCCGAGTCCGTTTAACCACTTTCCATATATAAATCTTTACCTCCGGATCATTCCGGAACTCCTCGTGACGTCAGGGATATCATCCGGGACTCGAACAACATTAGGTAATCACATACTTGTCTTCCTAATAACCCTAAGCGTCACGAACCTTAAGTGTGTAGACCCTACGGGTTCGTGAGACATCTGAGACATGACCGAGGCGATCTCGGGTCAATAACCAACAGCGGGATCTGGATACCCATGTTGGCTCCACATGTTCCTCGATGTTGTCATCGGATGAACCACGATGTCAAGGGTTCAAGCAACCCGTATTCTATTCCCTTTGTCGATCGGTATGTTACTTGCCGAGACTTCGATCGTCGATATCCCAATACCTCGTTTAGTCTCGTTACCGCAAGTCACTTTACTCGTCTTGTAATGCATGATCCGTGACGGACACTTGATCACTTTGAGCTCAATATGATGATGCACTACCGAGTGGGCCCGGTGATACCTCTCCGTCATACGGGTGACAAATCCTGTCTCGATCCGTGTCAACCCAGACACTTTCGGAGATACTGTAGTGCACCTTTATAGTCACCCGATTCGTTGTGACGTTTGATACACCAAAGCACTCCTACGGTATCCGGGAGTTACGATCTCACGGTCTAAGGAAGAGATACTTGACATTGGAAAAGCTCTAGCAAAGCGAACTACATGATCTTGTGCTATGCTTAGGATTGGGTCTTGTCCATCACGTCATTCTCCTAATGATGTGATCCGTTATCAATGACATCGATGTCCATAGTCGAAACCATGACTATCTGTCAACCAACGAGCTAGTCAGCTAGAGGCTCACTAGGGACGTATTGTGGTCTATGTATTCACACGTGTATCACGATTTCCGTATGATACAGTTATAGCATGAATAAAGACAATCATCATGAACAAGGAAATATAATAATAATGCTTTTATTATTGCCTCTAGGGCACATTTCCAACAGGACGGACCCACGCGGCCTGGGAATAATGCGGCCCTGAAGGCGCTCCCAGCCGGAAATAAAACTTAAAGATGTCACCTGGTGATGTTGGGGATGAAGGGCCGTTGATGTAGCAGACTCGGTGGGCTGCGGGAGCCGATCCTCACGAGCCCCCAGGCTCAGGGGCCTCGGGAGGCTCCCGAGGCGCTGGCGGCCCCTCACGGGCCATCTCCATCTCCGCCAGGGTTGCGGCGTGCCTGACCTTTTGAGCCTCCAGGATGGTCCTCGTGAGACGCTGGTGTGCAGCAGCCGCGTTTGGCAGGCCATAAGGCATGCGTCACGTGGCTGTGGGCGGGCCCTGCATAGCGTCCCACTCGCGAGGGCAGGCGCTCTTGAGATCGGCTCGGTTGAGCCTGAGTGCGTCGATGCACGCCGCAGCCCACCATCCTCGCCTAGATGGGGGCCACGGCAGTGGGCGGCTGCCCCTCATGACCCTTGACTCCTGTAACTCTGAATGGCCTTCTTGATGAACTCTTGAGGGTTACATTCTCCTGTTCTTTGCTCACCTTGCGGAAGCGTGCTTGAAACACGCCTCCACATGGTGCCCAAGCGCCTCCCTCGAGACCTTGGCGAGGTCGGTGGCCCTCGGGGTGAGCCCAGAGGCCTGCACGAGGAGGCGCCGGGCGCGCTTCCCTATGCAATGGAAGGAGGCTCCCCTGGCCTGGCGCGGGCCCTGAGGGGCCTGTCTCTTGATGAGTCGGGTCGGTCGATGTCTTCTTCTTCTTGGGTGCTACCTCGGGAGGCGTCCTGCTGTTGTGGTCTGGGTCTTCCAGCGATGCGGCCTGAAAAGCTCGCCCCAAGGAGCACACTGCATCTCTCTCTTCACAGGGCACCGTGATGACCCCGCCGCTTCCTGGCATCTTGAGGATGTTGTAGCCATGGTGGGTCACGGCCATGAACTTGGCCAACGCTGGGTACCGAGGATGGCATTGTCGGCTGGCGAATGTGGGCGACGTCGAAGTCGATGAGCTTCGGTGTGGTAGTTATCGCGGGCCCGAAGGTGACGGGAAGCGGACCTGCCCGATCGGGACCGTGGAGCCGTCGGTGACTCGGAGAAGGGCTTGGTTGGCTGAAGCTGGCTGTAGGGCACTTGAAGATTGTTGAAGGTCTCCATGGACGGGACGTTGAGCCCCTGCTCCGCCGTCGATGAGGGTCTTGGTGACCAAGCACGTTCGCGATGATTGGGGAGCAAAGCATTGGGAGGACTCGGTGTGGCTGCGCGCTTGAGATGATCCAGAGCTGAGCGTGATGGCGCCGCCGACCACGAGAGGCGCGTGGACTCGAGCTTGGGAGGACTACATTCACTTCACAGGCGAACTGCTTGAAGATCGGTAGGAGGCTGGGGCTTGGGCTCCGCCCGGGATCTGAGCGATCGCGCTCTTCTGAAGCCCCAGCCCCTCGTCGATGGCGGTCTTGATTCTCCTTGGTGGCGGCGGCAGCGGAGGGAGGCCTGCGTTCCCTTGCGGACGATCCTCACGAGGCTGATCCTCCAGCCCCCCTCGCGAGTGGGTCTTGCCAGTGATCCTCGCGAGGTTGGTCGCGCCACCCTTGCGCGGGCCGTGGTCTTCCAGCGTCCTGCATTTCTTCCTCCTCCTCGGCCATAGCCCTGGTCGCTGCGCTTTCAGGCGTCTGCCGACCCTTCCTTCAGCGCCACGGCCGGAGCTCTTGACATTCATTGGTGTTGTGGGTGTGGAGGTCGTGGTACACGTGATACCGGCTGCCCTTGGAAGACTTGGGCTGATCTACGCCCGCTTGGTGTCTGGTTGACGCGCATCGGCAGCCCCTTGCGCTTCGTCCTTGGCCTTGGACTTCTTCTCTTGGGATCCATGGCAGGCAGCTCGAGGAGGAGAGGTGCCCTCAAAGCCTGGCGCGCTTGGTCGCCAAGTTGAACAGCTCGAGGAGGTGCACAGATCTTCATGCATCGCCGGCTCCTCCTTCATCTTGGCGTCGCGCACCCGTCGGAGAAGGCAGAGATGATGGCCTCCTCCGTCACCACAGGGATCTTGAGCGCGCGTTGTTGAAGCGCTGGATGTACTTTGCGGGTTTCCCCGGCTGCTGTGATTCTGCGCATGTCGCTCACGGCGGCGGCGGTCATGAGTACCTTGGAAGTTGGCGATGAAGCGGGTGCGCATCTCGGCCCAGAAGAGATCGTGCACAGGGCGGATTCGAGAGCAGTGCGGGCTCCGTCCTTGGCGCCATGGGAAACCAGTTCGCCATGACCTTTTCATCTCCGTTGGCAGCCTCGATGCCCAGCTCGTGAAAGCTGGAGGAACTCCGTAAGTCTGCCGTGCCGTCGTAGCATGGGGGCAGGTCTGGCTTGAACTTGGCGGGCCAGCGGACGTCGCGCCTTCGGTGGTGAAAGCGCGGCAGCCCGCCGTGGCAGCGGGGGCCTCGGGACGGCGAGAGCTTGGTCTTGCAGGCCTCCCTGCGCCTTGGTGGGGGCAGCGCATGGTCTTGGCGTCTTTGGGCAGGGGCTTCGGGCAGCTTCTTGTGGGCAAGGAACTTCTTGGCAGCTCTTCTCTTGCAGCGCGGCGCTGGCGAGCGGGTTCCGCCAGGCGCGCGCCTTGGGGCGGCGCCATCTTGAGGAGGCGGCTGGCGCCGGGAGCTTCGCCGCCCGCTGGGCGGAGTGCGGTGCAACAAGCAGACGGCGAGGTGCGCCTCCGCTTGTTGAACGAGCTTCGGCGGCAGCGGTCGAGCCATTCTTCATAAACGTCGTCGGCGGGCGGTAGCGCAGAGCTCGTTAGCGCGATGAGTGCAGCTCGGGCCTCCATGGCGCCGCACGGGCGCGCAGCGACGAAGAAAGCGTGGCGGTGCGGCCGTCCCGCCTCATGGGCGGGTCTTTGGGGCGGCGCTTGTTGCTCGTTCCCGCCGGGCGGTGGCGGCGTTGACAGCGGTGACGGGAGCAGCGTGGGCGTCGGCCCGGCAGAGCCGTCTGGCGGCGTGGAAGCGAAGCGGCTCGGCGCTCGGCGCGAGCCCGACGAGCGTCAGACATGGTGGCGGTGATCGGGGAAGAACAAGGTGACAAAAGGCAGATTCCAGCGCACCCCTACCTGGCGCGCCAAATGTCGGATCACGGGTTCTGGCAGACCCTTAAGGTTCGAACTCTGGGGTGCGCACGGAGATCCAACCCTCCACCGCCTCGTACCTCGCCGAATCGCAGGGACCTAAACTACTAACAAGAACAACACAAAGAGACGCAAGATTTATACTAGTTCGGGCCACCGTTGTGGTGTAATACCCTACTCTAGTTTGTGGTGTGTGGATTGCCTCTGGGGCTGGCGAAGAATAGTACAGGGAAGAACAGCCTCGCGAGGGTCTGTTCTTGGTGGGTGTGATGAACTGCTAGTGGTGTCCCGTCGCTCTAGCTTGAGGAACGGGTTTCTCTCTCTCTCTATAGATTCTGAATGCTTGATCCGATCGTCCTTCGTCCCCTCCTCCTTTTTCGTGCCTCTCTCTCTGGGTGTGGCTACCCCTATTTATAAGCGAAGGCCCTGGGCCTCTTCCCAAATATTGAGCAGGAAGGGCGCCAACAATTGGCCATTTTGAAGGGGAACAGTGGGTACACTTATCCTGACTAAAGTTGGTCCTCTCCTACCAAAGGCTCTGGTGATGACGCCTGCTTGGGCTCCACGATGATTGCATTCCAGCCGTTGGGGATGGTCTTGGTCTTGTTGCACCGAAACGGATGCCTTTGCTCGATGCCCTTGCCTGTGCTTGCCCCCTTTGCACCAAAGAGGAAAGGAGGGGCTGCTGCTGTGCTGGCTGGCGCCCATGGCGCCCTTGGTCGTCATGGCTTGCATCACGGGCACCTCGCGAGGTACCCCGCCTTGAGTTCTCCGCCTCCTCATGAGCACCTTGACGAGGCCGCGCTGAGGAAGCTCTTGGTCGTCCGCCCATGCAATCTCAGCCCCTCGAGGTCTTGAGCTTGTGTTGATGAAGATGGGCCGTCTGAGCCTCCTTTGAGCCACGCCGCAGGCGCGAGCGAGCAAGTCAGGGACCCCGTTCCCGAGCGCCCGGCATGGGGGACGATGTGCTCGGGGAGTTGGGCTAGGCTGCCTTTCTTTTTTATCGGGCTCTATAAGGAACCGACGGTAACAGAATAATATTCTGTTACTAGTAACAGAATAGCCCTGTCCTATATCTTACCTACTAATAAAGCATGGACTGTTTCTGGTCGTCCGTCGTCGCCGTTTTTACAAATAAACCCCTCAGTTTTCTGTAAATCAACCCGCAGTACATGTTTAAGTTACAACCGAACCGTTTTTTCTCATTTTCTCAGAAAACCCCCTGGGGTTTTAGACAATCAACCCGCCGTCCATATTTAAGTCAGCCGAAATGTTTTTTAGTTTTAACAGAAAACCCCTTGACGTTTTGGTTAATCAATCTAAAGTTTATGTAAAATAAGATTATTCATATCTTTTAAACTGTAACTTAGATTTTAACATGTTATATATGAAATTTGATTAGAAAAATATATAGAATCTAAATATGAAGATATTTTTATCTGTTAAATATTTCTAAAATATTATTTTTGGTTCAAACTTAATATATAGTGTACGATCTGTTTTTTTTTGTACTGTCGGTGATTCGAATTGCAAATAAACATCTATTAAAACCAGAGTGAGAGAAAAAAACATCGAGAACCATGCATACACAACTATGAAAAAACTTGCGGGAAAAAAACAACATACTTTTTATCTTATTCCAAGCGAGTGTGCACACGTGCGCGCGCGCAAAAGAGAGAGATGTTAAGACTAACCACATTCAAACATGTTTTCATTGTGTGAGCACAGAGGTCACTGTCGGCAACACAAATGTGATGCCATGTGAAACTAAAAGACGTGGGCCTATTAAATGTCTTGAGTCATGGTTATTGGGTTAAAAGTGTGTGTTATTTTCTTTCCGTTCTGATTGCAGGCCTTTTTTCGGCGAGTGTGTGAGTCGGAGGAAATACAAATGTGATGCCACGTGAAACTAAAAAGACGCGGGCCTATTAAGGTCTTGAGTCATTGTTATTGGGTTAAGAATGTGTGTTATTTTCTTTCCCGATATATATATATATATATATATATATATATATATATATATATATATATATATATATATATATATATATATATATGAATATGTAATCCGAAAGTTAGCGATCGTTGGCTTATTTCCACGCAGACAATGCGGGGGTGTTCGCGAATATGCTTTAATCACACTTGATCCAACGTCTTGGTCCATTAAGGAGGTGATCTGTAGGACCTTGAAGTATGTCTAGAGAGGGAGGTGATTAGACTACTTGACCAATTATAAACTTAACCTTTTCCCAATTTTAGACTTTGGCAGAGTTTAGCTAACTTTGAATAATTCAAGCAATCATCACGCAATTCAAGCAAGCATGCAAAGAGTATATAGGCAGCGGAAAATAAAGCATGCAACTTGCAAGAATGTAAAGGGAAGGGTTACGAGGATTCAAACGCAATTGGAGACACGGATGTTTTTGTCGTGGTTCCGATAGGTGGTGCTATCGTACATCCACGTTGATGGAGACTTCAACCCACGTAGGAGTAGCAGTTCTTGTGAGTCCACGGAGGCTCCACCCACGAAGGGTCCACGAAGAAGCAACCTTGTCTATCCCACCATGGCCGTCGCCCACGAAGGACTTGCCTCACTAGCGGTAGATCGTCACGAAGTAGGCGATCTCCTTGCCCTTACAAACTCCTTGGTTCAACTCCACAATCTTGTCGGAGGCTCCCAAGTGACACCTAGCAAATCTAGGAGACACCACTCTCCAAGAAGTAAAAAATGGCGTGTTGACGATGAACTCCTTGCTCTTGTGCTTCAAATGATAGTCTCCCCAACACTCAACTCTCTCTCACAGGATTTGGATTTGGTGGAAAGAATATTTGAGTGGAAAGCAACTTGGGGAAGGCTAGAGATCAAGATTCATATGGTTGGAATGGGATATCTTGGCCTCAACGCATGAGTAGGTGGTTCTCTCTCAGAACTGGTAAGTTGGAAGTGTAGGTTTGTTCTGATGGCTCTCTCCATGAATGAAGAGGAGGTGGAGGGGTATATATAGCCTCCACACAAAATCTAACCGTTACACACAATTTACCAAACTCGGTGGGACCGAATCATAAAACTCGGTCGGACCGATTTAGTAAACCTAGTGACCGTTAGGGTTTTGGTGGGATGACATGCAACTCGGTAGGACAGATATGGTTAGGGTTAGGGCATAAGTAATCTCGGTGAGACCGATTACACAAACTTCGGTGAGACCGATTTTGGTAATTAGCTAACGAGAGAGTTGGTCGGAGTAAACTTCGGTGGGACCGATTCGCTCTTTTCGGTGAGACGAAATGTTACGAAAGGAAGCAGAGAGTTTACATTGCAATCTCGGTGGGACCGATCGCTCACCGGTTAGAGCGAAGCGTTACGAAGGAAGCAGAGAGATTCAATCCCATCTCGGTGAGACCGAGATCCCTATCAGTGAGACCGATTTGCCTAGGTTTTGTGGCAGTGGCTATGACATTTGAACTTCGGTGGCGCGGATTGAAAGAATCGGTAGGGGCGAGTTTGACTTTAGGTTTAGGTCATATGTGGATGTGAGAAAGTAGTGGAGGTTTTGGAGCATATCACTAAGCACATGAAGCAAGAAACTCATTAAGCAACACCTCATCCCTCCTTGATAGTATTGGCTTTTCCTATAGACTCAATGTGATCTTGGATCACTAAAATGTAAAATGTAGAGTCTTGAGCTTTTGAGCTTGAGCCAATCCTTTGTCCTTAATATTTTGAGGGATCCACTTTCATCATCCATGCCATGCCATTCATTGAGCTTTCCTGAAATATTTGTCTTGGAATAGCATTAGCTCAATGAGCTATATGTTGTTATGAATTACCAAAACCACCTAGGGATAGTTGCATTTCAATCTCCCCCTTTTTGGTAATTGATGACAACATGTAGATCAAAGCTTTGACAAATGATAATAAAATTGAAAAACATCGTCGCTTTGAGAAGTATGTGATAAGCAAGAGCTCCCCCTAAATTTGTGCATATTTTAAGATTTGCTTTGGACTGCAAATGCACAAGGAATTAGGCTCATGGGTTACTCTTCCATGTCACATACATCTTGGTGGAGCGCTCAAAATAATAAAGATTGAATACATGCACTCATCACCAAGCACAGTGAATGATCATATAAGGATAAGTAAGATAATATCATAACAAGCATAAGTGTAGCTTATGATCAAACATATGATCATCAATGTCTCACAGGTAAAAGCATAGTATCTCAAGCAATCAAAGCAAACGAAGTTCAACCAAGAAGAACAGAGAGAACAAAAGCAAATCTCTCTCTCTCTCGAAGTCTATGATCTATACATTTTTCTCCCCCTTTGGCAACAAGTTACCAAAAAGTTTCTAGAAAATGCATAGGACTATATCGTCTCTCAAGCTTGGTCTTCTGGTGGTGGTGTAGATAGGACTCCAAGGACGAAGGCATCAGTAGATGTGGAAGGAGCTGAAGGAGTTGGTGCTGGAGCTGTAGCTGATGAAGTGACTCCTGTGTCTTGAACTGGCTCTGCAGCTGATCTCTGAGCTCGTGGCACTCTGCCAAATGCATCAGTTGTTGTCCTGCCCTTTCTCTCCTGCATGTCATCCTGTAGCTGCTCCACAGCTGACTGAATCTCAGTTACTTTGACATCAAGATCATAGAATTTTTGTTCCATGATTCTTTCCAGGCTCTCCTGGTTTTGAGTTAGGGAAGCCAACCCCTTCTCAATCCGCAGAGTTGATGCTATCAAGTAACCAAGCTGCTCCTGGTTGTTCTTCAGAAAGTAATCAGATGCCTCTGCTTGAGTTGGCATCTTGGCAGCCTTCTCTTTCCTTGCCTTCTCCTTCTTCTCTTGCGCTTGCACTAATGATGGTTCATTCTCAGTCTAGACAACTTGATTGTCCTCAAAGTCAGGATAGAGAACCATGTGTTCCTTATCCAACAGATACTTTCATGTGCCCATCTTTGAGTTTATCAACTCCTGAATCTGTGGGGCATATCCACAGCTCCTCTTCTGGTCTGCTGCAGTCCTCTTGATAGTTTCAACTATGAGGATCATGACTTTGAATTTCTAAGGCACATCAAAAATGTGAAGCAAATTGATTGCATGCCCTCTGATCATGTTGTGGTCACCTGATTTGGGCAACAGAGTGTGCCTTAGGATCCAGTTGATCGTAGGCAGCCCTGACAGAAGATAATGAACTGATCCAAACTTGAAGGACTCAAGTGCATCATCTGGGATCTCCTTGTACATCTGTGACATTGAGTTGTGACCCATCTTCTTCTTGGCATAAATGTCCAAGTCATCTTCACTTTCCTTGGGGGCATTGATCAGACTTGCCCATTCCTCTATGGTTGATTGATATCGCGTTCCTTGGACATCAAACTATCACGCCATCTGGATAGAAATGTCTTGTGGAGTAGAATTGCATAATGAGCTCGTCATTCCGGTTTGTGAGCTTCGCCCAACAAAATCTGCAACTCCACACGCCTTGAAGCTGTCATATACTCCAGGATAGTGTTCTGCGTTCTCCACGAATGTAGGTCGGTCGACCCACCTCATATCACAAACTATGGGCTTCTTATCCAATAAGATGGTCTCATAGAAGTCCTGCTGCTCCTTGGTGTGGAACCTGTAATCTACAACAGTCCTTCTCCTGGTGGCATATGGATCTGACTCTCTCCATAGCCTCAACCCTTGATCTCTCCTGATCTTTATGTTCTCAGCCACAGGATGAGCATCATTGTGGTCTGGAATCTTGGGCTTGAGCTTCCTTAGGACCTGCCCTTCTTCATCTTCCTCAGCATCAACTTCAGGCATTGTTCTTCTCAGCTGCTGGTATACTCCTGGTATTCCTCTTTGGTGCATTCTTGGGCTTAGGGGCAGCTTTGGGCTTTGAAGTTGCAGCCCCTGATTTTATGGCATCACCCATCAGCTTTTGTGCCTTGGGTGCTGGCTCAGCAAATTCTTCTTCTTCCTCTTCCTCCATCATAGAAGGCTTCCCAATCACTCTGGCCATGGTCTTCTTGACCCTTTCCTTTCTTTTCTTTCCTTCAGCAGCAGCAGGTTCTTTGGGTTGGGATTCCAAAGAAGCTTGAGTGGAGACTCTGGCTTTGGACATAGGTTGTCTACCTGCTGGCCTTTTGATCTTCATTCCAGGCTTAACTTCTATTGAGTTGTACTCCTTCTTGAGCACTTTCTTCTTTGAACTGGCCTCATCCTCAACTGCCACATAATCTTCATCCTCAGACTCTGAGGTCTTCTTCTTCCTTGTTCTTGTGGCAGCCTTGGGCAAATTACTGGGAGTGCTTCTGCTCCCCTCATCTGAGCTGCTTGAGGGACTAGTGCCCTCACTCATGTGAATCTGCTCTTCTGACCTATTCTGGCAGTCACTTTGGTCTGACATGTTGTACTCACTGACTGCTGACCCTATGAATGGTTATAGATCAGGTAGAGTGTATGAGCATCACAAAATGCAGAGATTTTTGCAAAAGAATGATTCAAAAAAAACTTAGTTTTAGTTTTCCATAGAAAGCATTTCGGATCTACCGATTTTCAAACTCAGTGATACCGAAGCAGTTTTGGAACCTAAAATAGTGAACTCGGTCAGACCGAGTCACAGTTCGGCGGCACCGAGTCTGCTAGGGTTTCACAAAGTCCTAAAATCGGTCACACCGATTTGTAATTCTCGGTCAGACCGAGACTTACTAGTGCAATGGCGTTAGCCAAATCGGTGGGACCGAGTTTTTCAACTCGGTGGGTCCGAGATGGTTTTGGCGGAAACCTAACCCGAAATTTTCGAATCACAACTATTCTAAGGATTGTTTTGACAGGATAGAAGTGTTTCAATCGTGGCAAGATGCATTATGAACACAATGTGTTGAGAATCAGACAAGGACAGCACTGTGATCGAGTTCATACCCTAGTTCGGCGGTGAACTCGCCACGGCTGGCAACGGCGGAGGAGAATTCGTTTGGCGGCGGAGACCCGATGGCTGGAGGCGGCTGGCAACGAAGTCGACGATCCGTAGACCTAGTAGGCAGAGCGAGCTATGCACGGGCGAGGAGCTTCAGAGGAAGTTTTTCAAAATTTGCCCGTGTGAATATATAGCCCGACACTGTCGGTGTGACCGAGTTGAACAACTCGGTGGCACCGAGATGCATAACTGTTAACAGTTACAGCAACTCGGTGTGACCGAAAAGTTAAAATCGGTTGCACCGAGATTGAAAACCTAGATCGACTTAGTGATCTCGTTATGACCGAAATGGAGGAATCGGTCAGACCAAAAATCACAAAGAAGTTTTGGAAGTTTAATTCTATGACGAATCGGGGACTCCGAGTGCTCCTCACACAGAGTGGTTCGAATCTGACTTTATCAAATTTTGTGATGTAGCATGAATAGAGTTTGAGACGAGAAAAGCATAGATAGCTAGAGAAGGTTCTTAGGCATTCTTGTCCATCCACTTGGCCAAAGAAAGAGAAGCCAAACAATCAAAACAACAAGTGGACGTCCTCGAATGAGTAAAATATGCAACCAACATGCTCACACAATAAAATGACAAATGAAGTATGTGCCAAAGCATGCACAACCAATTCTAGCATCTATCAAACAATTGGCGATGACTAGGTCATCTATATATGAGTAAATTGACTTAGGAGTCAAATGAGAACATTTGATCATAGGTCATACTCATCATTTTAGCTCAAGTGGGGTTACCACTTTTACATAAAGCATCTATGTGTTCACATCATTAGAGTTGCTTTGACTCAATTCTTAGAGTTAAGCTCCCCCTAGATGTGAGATCCCCCCTTAGAGGGATAAACTAACCTTGGGTTTTGTCGATGATGACTTCATGTAGGTCTTGAAGATGTGGATGCTCAATGTTGATGTAGATCTTTTGGAGCAATCCTTTGGAGTGAGTTGCACTTTCAATACCTACATGGGTTAGTCCCACAAGGAACAAACAAGAATATCCATAGACATAGAGTGATGCACACACAAAATGATGTCCATGAAAACTTTAGGTTACCTTGTCCCTTGCCTTACCAACATGAGGGTTTTTTGACTCCTTGAAGTAGTGCAAGATATGGAAGTTGATGCACTTGTCTTTGCCATAATGATATGAGTGAAAAATGTTGGCGGAGTCACCCTCAATAACTCTCTAGTTCTTCTTCTTCGGGATCCACATCATCTTGATGGGAATCCTTGGTGTAGTAGTTGTGCTTGATGAAGTAGATCTTGACGTAGTCTTGGGAACCCACTTGACCAAGGCCTTAGGTGCTTCTTCAAATGCATCAATCTCCTCTTGAAGCTTGTCCTTGCCTTTGTTCTTGTGGTCTTGTGGTGGAAGATCATCTTGTGCTTGTGTTTCCTTGAAGGAAGTAGGATCATACTTCTCTTGTTGAGGAACAAACTTCGTCTTGGGGTATTGATCTTCTTCCCACTAAACTCCATTGGCATTGAACTTTCGCTCAAAACCAACACCTTGATTCTTCCGGTGTCTTCCTTGCTTGCGTACAATTTCCTCAGATTGCTTACTCCCGGCAAGGCTCTTGTATACACCTTTCTCTATAATTCCCTTCAATAAGCTGTTTTCTTGCTCAAGTGTAACTTGGCTAAGAGAATCATTAGTGGAATCAAGAGAGCTACTAGAAGCAACAATATTGGATTTAGCATTTTTATTGTTACTACTAGAAGAGGAATCTTTCTTGTTCTTGTTGCTAGACTTGACTTGAGGCATGTAAGTAGATAAGAGTAAACGCTTGGCAATATAAGAAGAAGTTTTCTTACGGAGATCATCATTGATCGCTTTTAGGAACTCATGCTCTTGCTCAAGATTGAGCTTTTCAAAGCGTAACTTTTCATGAGCCCTTAAAAGTTCTCGATGATCTTCGAAGATAGTTTCATGAGCTAACTTAAGAGTGTTTAGTTCTTTAGTTAGACGCTCAATCTTCTCCTTATCATTGTCATTCGTTTCATCTTGATTAGCATGATTAATTGACGTTTCATCATAGTATTCATCACTAGAGTTGTCAATAAGTAAATCATCATCACCTAGCAAGTCATCTTCATCACTATTAAAATCAACATACTCGGGGTGTGTTACCTTAGGACCCTTGGCCATGAAGCATCTTCCAATTCCTTCATTTGGTGATTCAAATATGTCGTAGGAGTTGGTTGACACAAGTGCTAAACCGGCAACACCTTCATCTTGAGTGTATTCGAGTCAGAGTGATAGCTTTTCTCGGAGTGATTGTCGGAGCCGGATACCCATTCACCAACATGAGCTTTATGTCTTCGTTTTGTGTAGCTCTTTGATGACTTATCCTTCCTTTCCGGATCCTTGCTTCTCCGTGAGGGTCTTCGTTCATAACGATCATCTCTACTCCTTCTCTCTCTTGGTGGTGATTCTTCTCTTCTACTTCTTCTCTTGGGAGAATCTTCTCTTCTTTTGTAGGGTGCCTACACTCATTGGAATAGTGTCCGGGTCTCCCACAATTGTAGCAATTTCGCTCTTGACTAGAAAATCTTTTGTCATTGTAGGACCTTGACTTGGAGCTTCTTTCTTTGCTTCTACTCTTGTAGAATTTGTTGAAGTTTTTCACCATTAAGCTCAATTCTTCATTGAAGGTTTGTTTCTCACTGGATGATGTGGGGGCTTCACATGAGGCTTTGTAAGCACCACTTGACTTGTTATGAAGTTCCTCCTTATCCTTGTGTGACATCTCATGAGCAACAATTCTTCCAATGACTTCTGTTGGCTTGAGATCTTAGTAATTTGGCATCATTTGGATCAATGTGCACACGGTATCATATTATCCATCCAATGCTCTTAGGATCTTCTTGGTGATGAATCTATCGGTCATTTCTTCACTTCCTAAGCCGGCAATCTCATTTGTGATAAGAGCAAGCCTAGAGTACATTTCAGCGACACCTTCACCATCCTTCATTTTGAACTTGTCAAGCTGACTTTGGAGCACATCAACTTGGATTCCTTGTGAGTCGGTACCTTCATGCATATCAATCAAAGTATCCCAAATTTCCTTTGCATTCTCAAGACGGTTGATTTTGTTGAATTCTTCGGGGCACAAGCCATTGAAGAGGATATCACAAGCTTGAGCGTTGTATTGCAACATCTTCAACTCTTTCGCACTAGCTTCACGGTTCGGTTCTCTCCCATCAAAGAGTTCACCTTGCAATCCAATACACACAATAGCCCAAACGGCGGGGTTATGTCCGAGAATATGCATTTTCATCTTATGCTTCCAACTAGCAAAATTAGTGCCATCAAAGTAAGGACCTCTATGGTGATAATTTCCGTCGCTAGACGCCATACTTCCTAGGTTGTGAAACCAAGGCTATGACCACCAAAAGCTATGGAAATCAAAGCAAATGGAGACCAAAGCTCTGATACCAGTTGTAGGACCTTGAAGTATGTCTAGAGGGGGGTGATTAGACTACTTGACCAATTAAAAACTTAACCTTTTCCCAATTTTAGACTTTGGCAGATTTTAGCTAACTTTGAACAATTCAAGCAATCATCACGCAATTCAAGCAAGCATGCAAAGAGTATATAGGCAGCGGAAAATAAAGCATGCAACTTGCAAGAATGTAAAGGGAAGGGTTACGAGGAATCAAACGCAATTGGAGACACGGATGTTTTTGTCGTGGTTCCGATAGGTGGTGCTATCGTACATCCACGTTGATGGAGACTTCAACCCACGAGGGTAGCAGTTGCACGAGTCCACGGAGGCTCCACCCACGAAGGGTCCACGAAGAAGCAACCTTGTCTATCCCACCATGGCCGTCGCCCACGAAGGACTTGCCTCACTAGCGGTAGATCTTCATGAAGTAGGCAATCTCCTTGCCCTTACAAACTCCTTGGTTCAACTCCACAATCTTGTCGGAGGCTCCCAAGTGACACCTAGCCAATCTAGGAGACACCACTCTCCAAGAAGTAACAAATGGTGTGTTGATGATGAACTCCTTGCTCTTGTGCTTCAAATGATAGTCTCCCCAACACTCAACTCTCTCTCACAGGATTTGGATTTGGTGGAAAGAAGATTTGAGTGGAAAGCAACTTGGGGAAGGCTAGAGATCAAGATTCATATGGTTGGAATGGGATATCTTGGCCTCAACACATGAGTACGTGGTTCTCTCTCAGAACTAGTAAGTTGGAAGTGTAGGTTTGTTCTGATGGATCTCTCCACGAATGAAGAGGAGGTGGAGGGGTATATATAGCATCCACACAAAATCTAACCGTTACACACAATTTACCAAACTCGGTGGGACCGAATCATAAAACTTGGTCAGACCGATTTAGTAAACCTAGTGACCGTTAGGGTTTTCGGTGGGACCGAATCATAAAACTTGGTCAGACCGATTTAGTAAACCTAGTGACCGTTAGGGTTTTCGGTGGGACCGACATGCAACTCGGTAGGACCGATATGGTTAGGGTTAGGGCATAACGTAATCTCGGTGAGACCGATTTTGGTAATTAGCTAACCAGAGAGTTGGTCAGGTAAACTCGGTGGGACCGATTCGCTCTTTTCGGTGAGACTGAAATGTTACGAAAGGGAAACAGAGAGTTTACATTGCAATCTCGGTGGGACCGATCACTCACTTCGGTTAGACCGAAACGTTAAGAAGGAAGCAGAGAGATTCAATCCCATCTCGGTGAGACCGAGATCCCTATCGGTGAGACCGATTTGCCTAGGGTTTGTGGCGATGGCTATGACATTTGGACTCGGTGGCGCGGATAGAAAGAATCGGTAGGGCGAGTTTGACTTTAGGTTTAGGTCATATGTGGATGTGAGAAAGTAGTGGAGGGTTTTGGAGCATATCACTAAGCACAGTAGAGCAAGAAACTCATTAAGCAACACCTCATCCCTCCTTGATAGTATTGGCTTTTCCTATAGACTCAATGTGATCTTGGATCACTAAAATGTAAAATGTAGAGTCTTGAGCTTTTGAGCTTGAGCCAATCCTTTGTCCTTAATATTTTGAGGGATCCACTTTCATCATCCATGTCATGCCATTCATTGAGCTTTCCTGAAATATTTGTCTTGGAATAGCATTAGCTCAATGAGCTATATGTTGTTATGAATTACCAAAACCACCTAGGGATAGTTGCACTTTCATGATCGCACGTCGAACTAGGCAACCGGACTATATTGCTGTAACACTTTCGCTTAGCCATGGGAGTCTAACGTTGGGGCTACTATGTAGCCCCTGGTACCTTCGCGTGCATCCGAATACGGGCGTGTGTGTACATGACCGAGAAACGGTCCTTCGTTAATGCGAAGGGATCCTAAAGATTCCGATAAGTCTTCGAGTGGTTGAACAGTCTTTATTTGTATCATGACGATCGGTTTGGCTTTCTCTCTTGAGGTGCTCGTCCGGAATAACCAGGGCACAATCACAATAGTTCTCCTTTGGCCACCTTAGCCGATAATAATGGAACGTAAGGCGGCAAACCCAGGAGCCGGGCAAACCCAACATTTGACCAAAGACATGATTCAGAGCTGCTGCATATAAGGACAAACTCGTGACGCCGAACACTCCTGAAGGTATTCGGACTTTATAACAGACGATGGGCTCAAGAATGCCCATTCATTATAAACCATGTGTTTCCAGGTACGTGCGTTAATCTGTCGTGGTGAAATGCCAATAACGGCAGTATCCTCTGTGGGTATGGAACCCATGGGATGGTTAAACAATAAGAGGCAATAGAAAAGTTTACACAGGGGCTTAATCTAAAAAGAAACCTGTTGAGCGGGCCCCTGCTTTGCGTCGTCGCCTTTGTCTCCGTTGTGCGTATCACGGAAGGGTATCGCCTGAGCGTTGTCTGTGAAAAAGAAAACTCATAGGAGAGTACAAGGTAAGTATGCGATGGATAGTAAAAGTGTAAGATGTTGGCCTGCCAATAAGGTTGAGCCAAGTGTGGGGCTGTATTAAATATTTATAGCCCCTGGTGTCCACTATATACGGTGCCCTGATTCAATTTAATCCGGGCGACCGGACTCGTCTAACCGTGTCTGTGGGCCAGTCATGTTTTCTGATTGGAGGCCTCTTATAGTCCGGCCACTAGGGTCGTCCCGAGTTCCTCTGCGCGTGACGAGCGCTCTGTGATTCCGCTAATGGTGATGACGCCCCGTGGACCGAGCATCTTAAGTATAAGGTAGCCATAGTGCGGTAATGCGTTGAAGCGGGCGAAGGCCGTTCTTCCAAGCAATGCATGATAGCCGCTTTGGAATGGTGCGATGGTGAAGAGTAGTTCTTCGCTTCGGGAATTGCCTAGGGAGGCAAATGTTACCTCTAGTAAGACGGAGCCCAACAGTAGGCTTCAACGCCTGGTATCACCCCTTCAAAGGCGGTGTTGCTTTGGCTAATTCTGGATGGGTTTATCCCCATCCTGCCGACAGTGTCATCGTATATTAAATAGAGACTACTGCCGCCGTCCATGAGGACACAGGTGAGACGGTATCTGTCGATAATTGGGTCAAGCACCAAGGCCTTTGATCCTCCGCGCCGAATACTAGTTCGACCATTCCAGTGATCGAAGGTGATCGGATAAGACATCCAGTGGTTAGGTGTGAGTACGATGGGCTCTATATCGGGGGCGTCTCTATGCGCGCGTTCGTGCCTTCTAATGGATGTGTGCGTCGCGTGGATCATGTTCATTGTTTTAACCTCTGGGGAATTTTTACATCCCCGTGGTTGGTGGCGAGGTCATCTCGTCTTCACTTGGTGTTTCCTTCCCTTGTGTTTGGCATTTAATTTCTGGTGCTTGAAGACCCAGCACTCTTTTGTGCATGTGGTTCTTGAGGTTTGTCGGGGTGCCATGAATTTGGCATAGTCATCTAGGACTCTATTCAGACGGACGGTCCCTCTTTCTTGCCTTTAAATGGCTTCTTTTGTTGATCAGGTCGAGAGCCCCTGAATCCGGCGTGAACCGTTGTGTTATCCGGGCTCTCTTCCTTGTTTTGGCGTTTGTTTTTATTACGTCGTGGCTTCCCGTTGCCATCCCTTATTTCGGATGTGCTGGGGTCGCTGGTGCCTTTACGGGCTAGCCATCTATCCTCACCCGCGCAAAAGCGGGTCATGAGGCTTGTTAAGGCTGCCATTGTCCTTGGCTTTTCTTGGCCCAGGTGTCTAGCGAGCCACTCGTCATGGATGTTGTGTTTGAATGCTGCTAAGGCTTCGGCGTCTGGACAATCGACAATTTGATTCTTCTTAGTGAGGAATCTGTTCCAAAGCTTGCAGGCGGACTCTCCGGGCTGTTGGATTTTGTGACTTAAATCGTCAGCATCCGGAGGCCGGACATAGGTCCCTTGAAAATTGTCCCTGAAAGCGTCCTCGAGTTCCTCCCAACTCCCAATTGAATTTTCGGGGAGGCTTTTCAATCAGTGTCGGGTCCCTTCAATTTGAGGGGAAGGTATTTGATGGCGTGGAGGTCATCCCCACGAGCCATATGTGTATGCAGGATAAAATCCTCAATCCAGACACACAGGTGCATCGTTAAAATCATATGCCTCTATATTCACAGGTTTAAAGCCCTGTGGAAATTCATGGTCCAGTACTTCTTCGGTAAAGCACAGGGGGTGAGCAGCCCCTCTGTATCTGGACGTGTTGTCGCATGTCGTCGGCTGTTGTTATGTCCGGTGTTTATTCCGAACTGGTATTCGATTGCCATAATCGGTTTGGTGACCATAGTCCCTCGCCGGGGTGTGTCCTTTAGGTCCATAGATTGGCCTGGCCGCGCCAGCTTTCTTATCCAGGTGTTCACGTAGATCGTGCACGGCGTCGGTAGCCGCTTTGTTGTGGTTATGAAGTGTTACAGCTTCGTCGTCGAATTCTAGAAGTAGCTTGCGTTTTGGATAGCTCTTTGTATGGCGATCATCGCCGTATCTTTCTTCAGTGTCTAGCACTTTATTCCATCTACGGTTAAGCGTTTCCTGTGCGGCTTTGAGCCGTTGCTTCTGCTTCTTTAGACTTCTTGCGATGGCCATAAGCTTTCTGTGGAGGTTATCTTGTTCCACGTGTTTTTCCGGGATGATGAATGCATCGTCGTCCAGACTGTTTTTTTGTGCTAGTTCGGTTTGATGACCTCGTCCGTCGGGATCATTATCCTCGGGCGTCTGCTCCGAACTATGTTCGGGGTGGCCGGGTTCGCCCTGCTCCATCGCTGGGTCCGTATGGTCGTTGTTGCCTTCAGAGTTGAATGTAGCATCGATCCCTCTGGCGCTCTTGTCCCTATTTTTACTGTTGCTGGACTTAGAACGGCGTCTGCACCGTCGCTTTGGCTTTTGCCCGGGGGTTTTATCTTCCGGATTGTCGCCTTTGTCCTCTTTGGGCGTATCCACAATATATATGTCGTGTGACGAGGCAGAAGTACAGCGCCCCATAGATTCCGAATCTTCTCCTGCATCGTCGTCCATACCGTCGGTGCCTTCGGAGTCAAAGTCAGGCACGTCGGTTAAATCATCGACCGTGGCTATGAAGTGGGTGGTGGGTGGGCAACGAATTTCTTCGTCGCTTTGCTTCCCTCGAGCAGACATAGTTTGGCCCAGAATTTTTGTCAAAGAGAGAGTTTTAACGAGTTCAGCATGTCGCCAAAGGCGAGTGCTGAAAGATATCCGCAGCGGTGAACTCCATTACGGAGCCCTTTGGCTCATTGGCTCAGAGTCGCGCGGACGGAACCAACATCTGGATACAAATCCAGGGGTCTGGAGTCATAGGCCACCACAGAGGTAAGGCCCGTGTTCGGCTCCACTGCCGATGAGTGTGCGACCTGCGGGGCGGGGTCCAGCCGTCCGTCCTTAGGCAACGCAGCCTGTTCTGGATTTGGGTCCGAGGCTACTGCGGGGATGATACCCCGAGCTTTGTCCGACAGCAGGTCTAAGCCGTGCTCGTTGTGACTGTTTGGTGCTCCTGGCATAGGCCCGAATCCGTCGAAGATCCAGTCTCCGCGAATGTCCGCCGTGTAGTTCAGGTTTCCGATCCTGATCGGGTGGCCAGGGGCGTAGCTATCGATCTACTCCAGATGGCCAAGTGAATTGTCCCGCAGGGCGAAGCCGCCGAACACGAAGATCTGTCCGGGGAGAAAGGTCTCACCCGGGACCGTGTTGTTGACCATGGTAGAAGGAGCCATCGAGCCTTGTAGCGACGACACAGTGGAACTCTCAATGAAAGCACCAATGTCGGTGTCAAAACCGGCGGATCTCGGTTAGGGGGTCCCGATCTGTGCGTCCTAAGCTGATGGTAACAGGAAGCAAGGGACACAGATGTTTACCCAGGTTCGGGCCCTCTCTATGGAGGTAAAACCCTACTTCCTGCTTGATTAATATTGAAGATATGGGTAGTACAAGAGTTGATCTACCACGAGATCATAGAGGCTAAACCCTAGAAGCTAGCCTATGATGGTATGATTGTAATTGTGATCGGCCTTCTAAGGACCAACCTCTCCGGTTTATATAGACACCGGAGAGGGCTAGGGTTTACATGGAGTCGGTTACAAGGAAGGAAATATAATATCCGGATCGCCAAGCTTGCCTTCCACGCCAAGTAAAGTCCCATCCGGACACGGGTCGAAGTCTTGAGTCTTGTATCTTCACGCTTCAATAGTCCGGATGATGTACAGTCCGGCTGTCCGGATACCCCCTAATCCAGGACTCCCTCAGTGGAGGACGGGGTGGCTGAACCGGCGAGACGATGAGATCGACGAGGATCCTCATCCGGTACGGTGGATGAGGGACGTCGAGGTGTTGCTGTGGATGACGTCATCGGGGAAGAGACTCCGGCTGGGTGGAGGACGGAGCAGGGTGTGGGGTTTCGTCGCGGGTTTTCGCGGCCTTGGTGTACGAATGGGTGGGCAGATGGTATGGCTGTGGGGAACCATGGCTTAGAGACGCGCTTGTACGAAATGTGGGGTAAGTTACGAAAGTACCTCCCACCGATTTGAAGCGGTTCTTTCAGTTCAGGGGTACCACGGGCATTTCGCGTGTCAGGATTTCACAGGAGGTGGGAGTTTTTGCGCGCGTTGTAATTTTGGAATAGGAAGGTGCGGGTTGAGATGGAGGGAGTTGTCGGAGCACAATGAGACAAAGATATATCTTAAATATTTCGGGCTAACAAGGCGCGGGTTGAAATTTCCGGACAAGCCTAACGTATACTGTGCCAAATCAATGTGCACTAGAAATGTCATTCAAAACTTTGAATTCATGTTATGTTCAGTTAAAATATTTCGCTATGTGTATAATGCATGCAACCTACTACTGAAATGAACGTTTTAGTGCATTCCAAACATATATACTACCGCTTCAATATGAACTAAATTTGAATTTGTTTCTCTATTTGAATAAGATCTATAGTAATGATTGTTGTGAAGTCAAAGCATTTGAATTCGTTTCTCTGATTTAATATGATCTACAATCATCATTATTGTCAAGTTAAAACCATCGTTTGTGTATTATCTTCACAGCACACCACATGATTAGTCTCGAGTTACATATGAACTATGTGTACTATATGAACTCGAACTAGATTTTTTGAATCCACTTTATTTTGATTTCAAATCACATTACATTTCTAGCTCTAGCTAGATCTTCATAATCTAAACCATGTCTCATATGTATAATGTGTTTATCACATTATGTATGGTGCCCCGCCCCCTACGGCTACAAGTATTTAGATGTGAGTTGCAAACACCACACATTACCACAAATTCAAATAAAATGTGAGAATGTTCGATATATAGTATTGTTTAGATTGTTCGATATTTAGTTGTAAGGTGCAAACGCCACACATTATCACAAATTCAAATAAAATGTGAGATTGTTTGATGTAGAGTATGGTTTAGATTGTTCGGCATTTAGCTGTGAGTTGCAAACGCCATGCATTATCACATTATGGTATAACATGTGCACAGCACATGTATCACCGCTATATTCATGCATGCAATATTTAAAACACTATGATCTCCTATTCAAATATATGAATCCGCTTTCATATCAAATTATGATCTTTGTTAGTCTCTTACACCCACACAATCCTCTAACCTTGTAGCTACCACTAACTTTCTCTCGTGCATGCACACGCCCTCCTCGCCCTCCCCCTCCCTCGGCATTCTATCCATCGGGCACATTCATTTTTTTCTTTAGGTCGTTCTCCCGGAGTCTCCACAACTCCTTTCCGACACACACTGATCGATAAACCTCTCCAGCGATGCCTGCCTACAACATACACACACACCTTCAATCTCCTCCTTTATGTGTCCTTGCCTCATGTCTCTCATACGGTCAGACACACGTGTAAACTCTCGCCCCTCTTTTCATCGATCTCACAACCGCACACTCCTCCCCCTATCTAGCTAGTAGTTGGGCCTCTCGCACCACCTCCTAGCTCCATTCTCTCTGTCTATCCGTCTCGCTGGGCCTTATTTGCCTCTAACAAATGGACGTACACCGACAGATCTCTCGCTATACATATAGCTAGCTAGGTCCTTATAACTCGTTTTTACCCACACGTCAATCGATCTACCTCATTAGTTGTGTCTCTCCCTTCCTCCGACAAACAACAATTGATCTACCTATCTAGTTAGGTTTGCTTACCAAACACATGGTTCCCCTTCATCATCCATGGATGCGTCCTGACAGATCTATCACGCACAGGCACACACAGAAACACATCCCCACTCTTACTGATAACATTGCAGTTCCACCCTCAGTTTGTCTAGTAGGCCAATCCCACCATCTTCGAGAAGCAACTCCATCACCCATCCAGCACTCTACCCCTCTCCCTCCCTCTCTCTCTCCTCTCTCTCTCTCTCTCTCTCTCTGTCCCATCATATTTCCCGTCCTTTCGTTATGTACGGATGTCGACCGATCTCCCTCAAGACATAGTTGGGTCTGTCCTTCTCAACACATATACGAGTCGTTCTACCTCTATAGTTAGGCCTCTGCCTAGCCCTCCTCCCAGCCCCCTCCCCCCCACACACACCGATACATCAAGCGCTCTAGTCATGTCTCCCTGCCACACACAAACTTGACATGGCCCTCTAACGTTCCGGTAGGCCAGTCGCCCTATATCTTTGACTTGCACACACACACAATTTCGATGGCTCTCTTCATCGATCTCGCACCCACCCACTTGATCCTCTCTTCGACTCTATCGATAGTTATGACCCCTCCCTCTCTTCTCGTGGATTGCACGACCCTCTATGTATGATATGGATAGGCCTCCATTTCACACACATTGCATGTAAAATTTTGTTTGAGATGTCATCGACACATATTCCCACAAATAATTCACGAAATCAACCCCCACCCCAAAACAAAAAACACTCACGAACGCAGTTTGTATCTCTCACACACACCCACGTAGGTGGGGGCGTGCCTGAAGAGAAGAGGTGCATGCACAGGCGCACGTACTCCGTCTCTTTCCCAACCACACCCACGCTGGTACACGGTGGAGCTCATTTCTGTATGAAAAGGCAGCCCACGTGGTAAATTGGCACGTGTCTTGGTTGTCCACTTGGTGGAGGGAGGATCGTCTACCACGGGTGAACAAACAAATTGTGACTTGACGTTATGTTAAATTAAAAAAGAGGCAAACCATGTGGGGCCTACCTTAGAGGCAAGGCTCTATACACCGGAGTACTTTTGATGTGTCCTGTCAACTTCATGAGCGAGGAGAAGCTTGCTTAGTACGCCGTCTCCCCCGCCCACGGGCGCGGTGGCTCGCAGGATGAGCTGAAGCTTGCTCCGCCTTACGCACGCTCCCTCGCCCATGCGCGCGGTGGCTCGCAGGACGAGGAGACAAATTTACTACTCCCTCCGTTTACTCCTCATCCCTACTACCTTGGTTATAGAGATTATATCATATTGTTTGGAATATATATGTCCTTTAGTAGATTTCAATATGAACTACTAGTACATACTCCAAACACTAATTTATATAGACGTATTTTAGAGTGTAGATTCACTCATTTTGCTCTGTATGTAGCACTCTCCCTCGCCCCTCGACCCTCACCCACGTGGTGGACGTGCAGCAATTCATTCGGTCTCATATAGCCAGAACGATATATAATGCACTACCATTATTGCTCGACTTCCCGAAGAGGCGAAGAGCCAATCGCAAGGTTAATATTTTGGAGATGCCAAGCGCAAGGTTATAGGAGAACGAGTATTAGGTGCTGCGTCATTTATAAATAAAGTTTTTTTCTTGATGGCACGTCGCAATATGATAGGTTCATATGGAGAGAAAAGGAAACCGCTCCACTATATACATAGTCGGGACGGGCCAGCCTACGGTTGCTTGCAGGGGTTGCTCTCTTCACACTCTCGCACAAGCAGTGTGGCCACATCTCTAACATCCCAGCGGATCACGTCCGCTTGGGAAGGGGTGGATGCTTAGTGTAGATGCGGTGGCCGTCGACGGCGGCGAAACCCTTGTCGGCGGCACGTCCCGATCAGGGGTCCCGTCATTCTCTCTCACAAAGCGGTGAGGTTGCCTTCGTCCCTTGCTCTTTGCCGCGGCGTGGGCGTTGCCGCCTCCGCCGCCCTCCTCAAGGTTGAGCTCGTCCCTCGTGTACAACTCCCTTTACAGCCGGCTTGCACCACTGCTCCGGCTGCCCACATCACTCACTGTGGATATTTCTCTACTTCTTTGCCCCGCACATACCTCTACTGGATTCTACATACTATATTTGTGATGAGTTTATGTCTCATCCACTAGTCCTAGTAATCTTATTCTAATCACTCTTCTTCAATTTCTTTGCCACATGGATGCTCATCTCGATTTTGGTGAAATGCACAAAATGACACGATGGTCAAAAGGTTGCAAACTTCATTTATTAGGAAGCTTCGAGCGTTGCCAAACAAATTGAAGCTTGGTGGGGTTCACGGTTCAAGGGCTAGGGACTGCATGGATCGTTTTTTCTTTAGCTGCCTCTGTTCCAAAATAAGTGTCAACTTTAGTAGTAGTACAACTTTGTACTAAAGTTTGCACAAAGTTGAGACACTTATTTTGGAGCGGAGGATTACATATTGCTATGATCATCAATCATTGAGATGCAATAGCATGCATGTTAGTCTCCTTTGTATTTGATGAAATGTTGCAAGCGGCAACCTTGGACGCGAGATACATGTAACAGAAGCTGGAAGCTTCATAGCATTGTACAAATTTATCTCACTGATAAATTACAGTACATAATATACTAGTACTTCCTCCGTTCTTAAATATAAGTCTTTGTAGAGATTTCACCATGAACCACATGCGGATGTATACAGATGCATTTTAAGTATAGATTGATTCATTTTGTTCTGTATGTAGTGGAATCTCTACAAAGACTTACCTACTAGTAATAGCTAGCCCCCACTACTAGGAATTGTCTATCCTCTCCTTGAGCCACATCATCAAAATTGATGTAGCCGTTAGATGAAGTAAATCAGTCCATAATAGCCGTCTGATCTAGACATTGAGAGGCTCTGCACTAAGCCACATGCAAGCATGCAGAAATACCGTGGCACATGCATGTGAGTGGGTTTTAAATCACATCAACATGTCTACATGTGATAGTCTCCGTCGTATCTACTTTTCCAAACACTTTTGCCCTTGTTTTGGACTCTAACTTGTATGATTTGAATGGAACTAACCCGGACTGACGTTGTTTTCAGCAGAATTGCCATGATGTTGTTTTGTGCAGAAAACAAAAGTTCTCGGAATGACCGAAACTCCACGGAATACCTTACAATAAATAATAAAAATCCTTGCCAAAGATGAAGACCAGGGGCCCACACCTGTCCATGAGGGTGGGGCGCCCCTAGGCGCCCCTACCTCGTGGGCCCCTGGACACCTTCCGGCGCCAACTCCAACTCTATATATTGGCTTTGGGGAGAAAAAATAGAGGAGAAGAAATCATCGCGTTTTACGATACGGAGCTGCCGCCAAGCCCTAAAACCTCTCGGGAGGGCTGATCTGGAGTCCGTTCGGGGCTCCGGAGAGGGGGATTCGTCGCCGTCGTTATCATCAACCATCCTCCATCACCATTTTCATGATGCTCACCGCCATGTGTGAGTAATTCCATCGTAGGCTTGCTGGATGGTGATGGGTTGGATGAGATTTATCATGTAATCGAGTTAGTTTTGTTAGGGTTTGATCCTAGTATCCACTATGTTACGAGATTGATGTTGCTATGACTTTGCTATGCTTAATGCTTGTCACTAGGGCCCGAGTGCCATGATTTCAGATCTGAACCTATTATGTTTTCATGAATATATGTGTGTTCTTGATCCTATCTTGCAAGTCTATGGTCACCTACTATGTGTTATGATCCGCAACCACAAGTGACGATGTCGGGACCACTCCCGGTGATGACCATAGTTTGAGGAGTTCATGTATTCACTATGTGCTAATGCTTTGTTCCGGTTGTCTATTAAAATGAGGCCTTAATATCCCTTAGTTTCCATTAGGGCCCCGCTGCCACGGGAGGGTAGGACAAAAGATGTCATGCAAGTTCTTTTCCATAAGCATGTATGACTATATTCGGAATACATGCCTACATTACATTGATGAATTGGAGCTAGTTCTATATCACCCTGTGTTATGACTGTTACATGATGAACCGCATCCGGCATAATTATCCATCACTGATCCGATGCCTATGAGCTTTCCATATACTTGTTTCCGCTTATTTACTTTCCCGTTGCTACTGTTACAATCACTACAAAATACCAAAAATATTACTTTGCTTTCATTACTCTTTTGTTACCGTTACCACCACTATCATATTACTTTGCTACTAAACACTTTGCTGCAGATACTAAGTTTCCAGGTGTGGTTGAATTGACAACTCAGCTGCTAATACTTGAGAATATTCTTTGGCTCCCCTTGTGTCGAATCAATAAATTTGGGTTGAATACTCTACCCTCGAAAGCTGTTGTGATCCCCTATACTTGTGGGTTATCAAGATTAATTTCTGGCGCCGTTGCCGGGGAGCATAGCTTTATTCTTTGAGTCACTTGGGATTTATATCTGCTGGACACTATGAAGAACTTGAAAGACGCTAAGACAACAATTTATCCCTCAACTACGAGGGGAGGTAAGGAACTGCTATCTAGCTCTGCACTTGATTCACCTTCTATTATGAGTAAGCTAGCGACACCTAAACCTGCTTACGCTATTAGATTACGATATATGCATGTTATTGATGATGCAACTTCTGCTATGCATGATACTTATGATGAAACTGCTTCTATGCCTGATACTACTGTGCCCCTTAGTGAATTTCTTGATGAACAAATTGCTAGGGATAGAGAGAAAGAAATTATTGAATCTGATAATATCGATGAAAATGATGATGAGGATAGGCATGTAATTCCTGAAGGTTATATTTTTGATAAAGAAGCGTCTGCTGTTATTTTAGCTTGCAATGATAATGATGAGCTTAGAAGGTTAATAGCTAAATGGAACAAAGAATCACTTAGAGATAAAATGAGGCATGATCCTGCTTTTGCTACTTCACCTATTTGTGTTCCCGATAAGGATTATGAATTCTCATTTGATCCTGATATAATTACTTTTGTTGAATCTGATCATTTCCATGGTTATGAATCTGAAACTGTTGTGGCACATCTTACTAAATTAAATGATATAGCCACCCTGTTTACTAATGATGAGAGATCGCGCTACTTTTACATACTTAAAATATTTCCGTTCTCATTAAAGGGTGATGCTAAGATATGGTTTAATTCTCTTGATCCTGGTTGTGTGCGTAGTCCCCAGGATATGATTTATTACTTCTCTGCTAAATATTTCCCTGCTCATAAGAAACAAGCTGCTTTAAAGGAAATATACAACTTTGTGCAAATTAAAGAAGAGAGTCTCCCACAAGCTTGGGGGAGGCTTCTCAAGTTACTTAATGCTTTGCCTGATCATCCTCTTAAGAAACATGAAATACTTGATGTCTTTTATAATGGACTAACCGATGCTTCCAGAGATTACCTGGATAGTTGTGATGGTTCTCTTTTCAGGGAAAGAACACCAGATGAAGCTGAAATTCTATTGAATAATATGTTGACAAATGAAAATAATTGGGCACCTCCCGAGCCAGCTCCTGAGCCAGCTCCTGCTCCAATTACTGAGCCTATTCCTAAACCAACTCCGAAGAAGAGAGGTGTTCTATTTCTCAGCCCCGAAGATATGCAAGAGGCAGAGAAATCTATGAAAGAAAAAAGGTATTAAACCTGAAGATGTTAAGAATTTACCTCCTATTGAAGAAATACATGGTCTTAATTTACCGCCTGTCGAAGAAACATATGATCTTAATCCTTTATTTATTGAAGAACCTCCTGATCTCGATAACCCGACACAGGTAGTAAAGGTAAATTCTCTCTATAGATATGATAAAGCTGAAGTCCCTCCTACTAAAATTGCTAGTCAGTGCTTGGATGAGTTTGATAACTTTATGTTTAAGCAAGACGACTTTAATGCTTATTTTGGTAGACAATTAAAACAGAATTCTTATATGATTAAACGTGTGGGTGATTATATGGCCAATATTAAAGGTGAACTTAAACTTGTTAGCAAACATGCTTCTATGGTTACCACTCAAGTAGAACAAGTACTTAAAGCTCAAAAAGAAGTGCTTGATGAAATGAATAGTAATAAAAATGATTATGCTGTTAGAGTGGCTTCTAGAACTGGTAGAATGACTCAGGAACCTTTGTATCCTGAAGGCCACCCTAACAGAATCGAGCAAGATTCTCAGAGAAATAATATTGATGCACCTAGTTCTTCTAAAAAGAAGAAAAAGAAAAATGATAGAACTGTGCAAACTTCTAGTGAACCTATTGCTGAACCACGATAATCCAAATGATATATCTATATACGATCTTTGAAACACAATCGGTAATGAACATGAACCTAGTGAAAATGTTAATGATGATGTTCATGATGATGCTCAACCTAGTAATGAAAATGATGTAGAAACTGAACCTGCTGTTGATCTTGATAACCCCCAATCAAAGAATCAACGCTATGATAAAAGAGACTTTGTTGCTAGAAACCATGGTAAAGAAAGAGAACCTTGGGTTCAGAAACCCATGCCTTTTCGTCCGTAACCATCCAAGAAAAAGAATGATGAGGATTTTGAGCGCTTTGCTGAAATGATTAGACCTATCTTTTTGCGTATGCGATTGACTGATATGCTCAAAATGAATCCTTATGCTAAGTACATGAAAGATATTGCTACAAATAAAAGAAAGATACCGAAAGCTGAAATTCCCACCATGCTTGCTAATTATACTTTTAAGGGTGGAATACCAAAGAAACTTGGAGATCCAGGAGTACCTACTATACCATGCTCCATTAAAAGAAATTATGTTAAAACTTCTTTATGTGATCTTGGAGTCGGTGTTAGTGTTATGCCTCTCTCTTTATATCGTAGACTTGACTTGAATAAGTTGACACCTACTGAAATATCTTTGCAAATGGCTGATAAATCAACTGCTAACTTTGTCGGTATTTGTGAGGATGTGCTGTTGTGGTTGCAAGCGTTACTATTTTAACGGACTTTGTTATTCTTGATATTCCCGAGGATGATAGTATGTCTATTATTCTTGGAAGACCTTTTCTTAATACTGCAGGGGCTGTTATTGATTGCAACAAAGGCAATGTCACTTTTGATGTTAATAGTAATGAGCATACGGTACACTTTCCGAGGAAACAACCTCAAGTCCACAGTATCAACTCTATTGGAAAAATTCCATCAATTATATTTGGAGGTTTTGAATTTCCTCTTCCTACTGTCAAAAAGAAATATGATATACTTATTATTGGGGATGTGCATATCCCCGTTGAGTTAACCTAGTGTTATTCGAAATTTCTCTGGTTTCATGTTAATCGGAATGAGTTTGTTAACAAGACTTGATCAACCTTGTTAGTGGATTCCTTTTGATGAGCATGAGACGGATGAAACTAGAAGCACCACCTTACATGCCCTCTCTATACTTTACATTATTTAGTTGAAATAAAGTAAAAATAGTATTTTTACATACATTTCCTGATTTATCCGTGCTATATAAAAATATCCCGAAAATAAAAGTCCTGAGAATACCATGCCAATTTAATATGATTTTTTCGGGAATATTTGAGGATTCTTGTGCAAAAATTACATGGGAGCTGCCACTGCCACGAGGGTGGGGCGCGCCCTACCCCCCTGAGCCCGCCCCTGCCTTGTGGGCCCACTGTGGCCCTCCTCCACTTATTCCTGCACCCATCTTCTTCTTCCTCCTCACACAAACACGAAAAACCAACTCAAGCACGAGTTCCAGCCCTCTTTGCTGTGATTTTCGATCTCCTTGCTCAAAGCACCTCTCGCAAAACTGCTTGGGGAGACTGTTCCTTGGTATATGACTCCTCCATTGGTCCAATTAGTTTTTGTTCTAGTGCTTTACTCATTGCAAATTTGTGCTGCATAGGTGACCATGTTCTTGAGCTTGCATGTCAAATTTATATGGTTCCAAGTAGTTCTAATGCTTGATATAGGCTCTAGACACTTGTAGGAGTAGTTGCTATCAGTTTTATTGAAGTTGGTTCACTTTTGTTTGAAGTTACTAAAAAGACCATGTTACCCCTAGTAATGAACTAATAGAGACAAGGTGCGATGCGTAGCAGGGGCAACTGTTGGAAAAAGTCCCAAAAAGACTCCCTCGGGGTCTTCTTTCTTTAGTCCCAAATGCCCGCTTTTAGTCCCTAAAAGTCCCTCCTGTTTGGTTTAGATGGGACTGACACGGAGTTTTTTTAGTCCCTACACCAAAATGTCCTGTAAACAAACACCCTCTAATAATGCCATTGGAAAATTGATGCAATGCTACGAGTTAAAAGCAAATTACATGTTTAACAATTTTATTGTTAATATAATCTCTATGTTAATATTAATCAATGCCACCGTTTGAGAAATGCTATTGTCTTGCTTTCTTTCCCATTTAGATAAGGTAGATGCTTCTTTTTGTTGCTTCTGTGTCATCCACCATTATTGGCCACTAATTGTTTCCTTTGCACCTCTGTGTAAACAGGGTTATCTACTTCACCTCGTTGCCATTGTGACCTTTTGTTGCACTGCACAAAACACTTCTGTTTTAAGAGTGTTTTGTGAAGTTCAACCAAAATGTCACACCGACAACGTTGTTTGATTGCTTGATCTTAGTGGAACTACACAAGAGGAGATCTTACTTCCTATCCGTTAAGGCGAATTTGGGTCAGATCTTCTTCTTGTGAGTTGTTTGAATTCCACATCATGAGAGGTCAATACTAGCCTTCTTTCACATGATTCTGCAGTGTGCTTTCATATGTTGTGCTACTTGTACGATAATGTTGCTTGATTTTAGTGAACTGCACAAATGGAGACAAGACTTCCAATGTGTATGTGCACCGTAATATCCCATTGAGGTAAGATAAGGATATTTCACAATTGCTGACCTGTATTTTGCCACTTTCATCAGAAAATTAAGTTTAGTACTATACTTGTGCTCCCTAATTGACATGCCAAATCTTACATTAAAGGTGAAGCTTTTCTGTTATTGAACCAAGTGATGAAGGGGAAGAACAAGCGGAAGAAAAACAAAAATCAACTCCCAGTGCTATAATGAAGCACTGCAACTGTGGTGACACAAGTAATGATATAGTTTTGCATCTTAATTTATTGCTATGGCTGGAACGAGCAATTGTTTTGCCACTGATTTGATGCCACTCTTAATGTAATATGTAATTATCTCTACTTGTGCAAATAGGGATCTTCTTTGAAGATACCTTATATTTTAGTGGAACTGCACAAGAAGATGTTGGAAACATTAAACTAATCGAGGAGTATATAGTAAGCATGGCCACCACCGTAGATAGCAACAGATGGTTCCGGAGAAGTGCTTCATCTGTATGCTCTACACAATAAGCCTCGACAAAGGTTGGTACTAGCCTTGATTTCATCCATATGATTGAGCTTTGTCATCTCTATTGGTGTTGTGCTACTGTTTATATACTGTCATGAAAAAGTGGTATTGTCCTTGAGAAGTGCTTCATCTGTGATGTTTTCAATATTTCCTTTCCTTTTTTTCGAGCAAACAGGGATGCTAGCATTTAGTAGTCCTCTTGTCTTTGCACAACAGGATCATCTTCCTCTAAAGAAGAATATGGAGTACGTGAAGTGACTAGTTCCGATTATGCCAGGATGAAGAAGCCTTGTCTATCTTCTCATCAGAAGGAGCAGTTGAAGGATGGTTACATTACTCCCCATAAGACCAAACTAACTTCAGCTCAGAAGGACTGACAAATCTCCATTTTTTTGCTATGATGCGCGAGTACAATGTTGTTCTAGGATTCTTTCTGGTGAGTTCCATTTTTCTAAAAGTGTGCTCTACATGGACCATATATGTGCCTGTTGAAACTGTTAATTCATAGTACAGTTTGCTTTATACTAATCACTTTTTTGTATTTGTGCAAACAGGGGTGCTCAGCTTGATTTCAATGGGAATTGCACAAAATGTTCATGAATACATCGAATCATTCATTTCCACCACAAGAAAGGAGGTGCCGATAAGTTCAAGCGTTGCAACATATAAGGGCGAAATCATACAAGCTACTGGTAATTTGGTTGATTTTGGTGGAAGCGCACAAGAAGAACAGCTGGTTTATTTAGCACGAGGCGCCATGTCAATGTCGAACTGATGGCAAACCCTGCCCATTCCACAATCGTAGGCATTTGATATTTTGGAATGGGACAACCTTTTCAAATTTTGCTCATTGATTTTAGCAAGACATGTGTTTGATATTTTTGAATGGGCAGCCCTTCTTTGTCGTCGGCGTCGATCAATTTTTCTTTATTCTTTAGTTGTGAAGTAAATATTGCCTCGACATGTGAGTTGCCGAGATGCATAATCCTCGATTGTTTTGAATGTTCTCTATGAATTGCGGGCATGTGTGTTTGATTGGAATGTCTGAAACGCTAAAAGCTGCTCAAACTCTTTGTACTCCTTATGTTCCTTTTACTTTGCACATTGTGAAAGTGCATACTTTTTGTATAAGATTGGTCAAAATAGAGATACTTTGTTGCAGACAAAACTTGTATGCAGACTAGAAAGGACCGGAGGAGTACATGTGAAACTGCTGCAAGCGAGGTGATCACCACAGGAATAATGCTAGTACATATTGTTTTGCATGTTCATCCAATGCCGTGATACAGGAATTTGAACTAATCGAAATAAATTCATTCATACACGGTCGGATTTCATATAAACATGCCGAATTTCATTACATTTCATACATTCTTCAACTAACAAGGGGTGCGCAGGAGTTATAATTAATTAACCGAAGCTACCCACCTGTGTCCCGCTAAGCCGAGCAGAAGCTTGGTGACTTAGCTGCAGGTGCAGTTGTGTAAGCGACATGTGGCCTATTGGGCCCACGTGTCGATCGACCAACCGCACCAGCGATTAAGTAAGCAGCGTTCTTCTCCGGCGCAGCTCTCCGATTCCATGTCGCCGCCAAGAAGCTAACGGCCGTCAATGTTCAACCCGCCTAGCAGCTTCAACCGGAGGTAGCAGCGGTGGCCTTACTTGGACGAGCGGCGGCGACCTACCGTGTTCTACTCTTCCTCGTTTTACGTGGTGGCGGCCTGCGTTGGTAGCGGGGCGGGGCCTCGGCGGAGCCGGCGATGTCCTCTGTCTCGTTGCCGGCGGGCGGCGCCTCAGTGGAGCGGTGGAAATCCTCCCCTGCGTCGCCGGCAGGGTGGGGCCTCGGCTGAGACGGCGATGTCCTCTGCCTCGTTGTTGGCGGGGCGGGGCCTCGGTAGAGCCGGCGGTGTCCTCTGCCTCGTTGTTGGTGCCGCGGGGCCTCGGCGGAGCAGGGCCTCGTCGACGTTAGCGGAGCAGGGAAACATTGGAGCCGGCATTGTCCTCTACCTCGTCCTCGTTCTCGCCAAACAGCGCCTCGCCCGCTTCATCGCCCTCTTTGCTAGCCTCTTTGTAGGCGGCCGCAGCCTCCGCCACCCGCATGCGGTACCGCCAGCGCTCGAGGTGGCCCTTGCGGGCGGAGCGGTACGAGTCGAGCAGCGCCTCCTGCTCCGCCCGCTCCGCGGCGATCTGCTCCTCCGCCTGCAGGTGCTCTTGGAGGAGATGGTGGTTGTAGGCGGCGTCGGCCTGCGCCTCCCGGAACTGCTCCTCACGCATCTTCCTCACACTGTCCATATATTGGGCACCGGCGAGGATGGCACGGAGGAGGGGGTTGGCACCGGATCGTCGACTACCATGTTCTCCATTGGGACGTCGTCGTCCTCCGGCTGCCTGCCGGCCAGCCGGTCGGTAGCAATGGCTGTCATCTCCTTGTGGTCCATCGTCCGCCGTCTCAAGAGCGCTGGGCGCGAGGAAGCCATGGTGGGCAGTAGTGGTGTGGACAGGAGAAAGGAGCGGATCACGGATGACTGCGGCTATGGCGGCACAGCGATTTCTATAGCAATGGTGGGCGGCGGTGGGGACGGACGTGGTGCGGAGTAGCCGCCTCGGCAACAGCGTATCATTAATGTGGGCGGCAGATGGGCGGATGGGCGGCACTTGTGTCGTTTGATGAAGGCGAGCAATCACCTGCACCGGGAAGCGAAGCGGCGGCGATCACTTTTGGCGGAAGCAGCAGGCGAGAGATGACTTTACTTGGAGAGGATGACAATGGGGACCCACCATGTCCATAGCCTCACGTCGCATAAGTACCTCCTTATATATATATATATATATATATATATATATATATATATATATATATATATATACATCCCAGCTATTTACGCAACCCATTCTGAATAAGCTATTCAGAACCCTTCCTAATCGCCCAAACATGCACGACTAAGCGTAGGACCTATACTAGTTAACTGTTGGGTGGACTTTTTCTCGCATTGTTTTTTAGTTGTAATTATTGAACCGTTCATAGGAATGATGCATATGATATACCGTTGGATAGCTATTGAAAAGGAGCAAAAAACTCATGTTGACCGTTTTCCCAAAATCAATTCGGTTTCTAAACAAAATTAAAAAACTAAAAATCGATCAAACGAGTTTTCAATGTTTTTGTGAAAGGAATTTTTTAAAAAATTATCAGAACGATGCATATGATATACCATTAGAAAGCTACCGATTATCCCGAACTTTGGCATATATAACACATTCTCAGATTTGCTACGGTTTAAGAGCAGTTTTCTAAAAACTAACATCATTTTTTGACATTTTTTCCCAAACTGCTACAATACACGCTAACTGCTCGAGCAGAATATCTAACTGCCCCATACTGAGCAAGCTAACTGCGGTACCGAATAAACTATTTTTTCTTTTATTCTTTTCTTCCCGGTTCAAGTTAACTGCTAGGACTGAAATAGCTAACTGCCGAAGATCCGGGGCAGTTAATACCTAGTTAACTGTCGGACCAAAAATATATAAAAAATCATTCTTTTTTTCAAATTGAGCTAACCGCCAGACTGAAATAGCTAGCGTCGGGATTGCGCACCAACTTAACTGTCGGACCTAGGTTTTTTCATTGTTTTTTGGGTCGAGCTAACCACCGGGATTGAAATACCTAACTGTCGGGATTGCGACAGTACACCAAGGTAACTGCCGGACCGAATATACAAAAAAATCATTCTTTTTTTGTACGGGTCACATTAACTGCCGCTATTTTTCTGAAGTTAACTTCATAGATTGCGAAAGTTAATTACACATAGTTAACTGCTATGAACAGGCTAACTGCCCGACCAGAATAGCTAACTGGCGTATGACGACAAAGCTAACTGCCGTGACTTAAGACACTTTATTTTTTGTTTTTTCCTGGTTTTTCCTGGATCAAGCTAACTGCCGGTATTGAAATAGCTAACCGCCAGACTGAAGGTACTAATTTTTTTCTTTTATATTTTTTTGCCTAGGTCATGCTAACCGCGGCCCCGAAATAGCTAACTGTTAGGACTACGACACTTAAGAACAAGTTAAATGCCCAACTAAAGATACTATTTTTTCTTTTATTTTATATTTTCCTCTGTAAGCTAATTGCATGGGCCTGAAATAACTAACAGCCAAGTATTGTGACAGTTAGCAACAAGTTAACTATCGGCACTGAATATACTACATTTTTGGTTTCGTTCCTTTCTCACCGGGGAATATGCTACATTTTCTTCCTGGGTTTTTAACAAGGGTTTTTAAATTGTTGTAAATGAAGTTAACTACTATAATTTTGTAACTTAGCTTCCATAATTTTTTCATAACAAACTTAATTTTTCTTTTTGTGTGTCTTTTTTCTTAGTGAACTATTCCAAATTTCCAAGTTAACCGTTACAAATCGCAAAGCTAACTGTTGTGAATTAGAAATTGTCGAGTCAAAATAAAGTTATCTCATGTTCGCACCTAAACAAAGCAGCAGTAGAAGACATCACTTTTTAAATTGCAGAACGGTCATAGTACAAAGGGGTTATCTGCAGAAGTTTGTGATGTCTAGGTCGGAGATGGTCGTGCCAGCCAGCAACTGTCTGACGTTTAACAGTAGAAGCAAACACATCCTCGGTAGTGAAAATGAGATCAAACAACACGGGAAGAGGATGCACAGAGCCTGGAATCGTGTTGCCCCTTGCTGCCACACATCATCGCCGTCGACACACTTCAATGGCTATACAGATATCCGAATAGACAAGTAACACACTGTTTTTTTTCAGTTTAAGCTAACTGCATTGGTCGGCTCAATTAACTATTTGTTCAGTTTAAGCTAACTGCTAACTGTGGAGAACCATCAAAAAATTGCCAGCTGTAGTGGTCTGCATTGGAGGATAGGAAGAAACAAAAAATTACTCCATCTCAGCGCATAATTTTTAAGGTTAACTAACAACACACAAAAAGTGGACTGAAGAAATTCAAATAAAAGTTCCTGAAAGCTAACTGGACCATCATTTTCCAAATGCTAACTCGTTTCTGTTAGTACAGATGACTACAGAAGCTAGTAAACTCCAAGACCAAAAACGAACTCCACTATTTTTCTTTTTCTTTCGGGGCGAGCTAACTACAGTCGCACCAATAGCAAACTGCTCGATCCCAACCCAAACATTGTTGGAACCAACTGCATGTCTGCATTGAGTTAACTACCATGAGTTTCTGCTAGATTCATGAGAAGACGGGGTGCGGGGGAATAGCGCGTCACCTAGGTGCCACACAAGGTGACAGGAAGTGGTGCGACAACACATGTGGTCGACAATGACGATGGATCTGGCGGCCTGTCGGTTGAGATGGATGAGGCGGTCGTCGGAGGACTCTAATCAAGCCCCATCATGAGAGATTCACTAGGCCAGGGATGGGGGCTCGCCTGCATTTGGGGGTAGCGGTGGGAGGGCGAGGCCTGCATTCGGGAGGCGCCTGATCGAGGATGGCGCTCTCGCCGAGATCTAGACGTGGGGGCAGCTGGTGGTGCCGAGGTTGGAGATGGTTGCATGCAGCAGCGTTGGTGGTGGTGGTGGCGCGCCGACGGGGTAGGTGGTGGTGGTGGCACGCCGGCGGGGATATGTGGTGGTGGTGGCGTGCCGACGGGGTAGGTGGTGGTGGTGGCGGGCCGGCGGGGTAGGTGGTGGTGGTGGCGGGCCGGCGGGGTAGGTGGTGGTGGCGCGCCACCGGAGTAGGCGGTGGTGGTGGCGTGCCGGCGGGGTACGTGGTGGTGGTGGTGGCGGCCGTGGGGTGGGTGGTGGTGGTGGCTGTGCGGTGGGTGGTGGTGGGACTATGTTTAGTAAGTTAGGAGATTGGGGGTGGGGGCTCCTAAATAAGCTTATTTAGGAACTCTAGAGAGGGTTCCTAAATAGTCCAACCCTATATATATATATATATATATATATATATATATATATATATATATATATATATATATATATATATATATATAACTATAATTTATTTTGCTTCCTCCTGGTTTCTCGACATCACGGTCCCACACCATTGTCAACCTATGTAGTAGTCAATAAATGAGAGAATTGCACAAGAAGCGGCCGGCAATTTGGGACCAAGCAGCTCGAGCAGTATTTGTGTTTTGAGGTGTGAGCACCTGCAGAGTTTTCCGATGTTTAGCCCAGATATTAATTTTCTCCTCGAACAACAATGAAAACATCGCTGCAGAGTATTAAGCTGGGCGGGCTATGGCCCGTCTAGCCGAGCCAGATATCCAGCCCAGATATTAATTTTTGGGTTAATTAGATAAATGCCACTCCAATTATGGTGATTCATAAAATGCCACTGCAATTTCAGGACTTTGAAAATGCCACTGCAATTTTTGCAAACTTTGAAAAACCCCACTGCAGACTTCGAAAAATGCCACTAGAAATGGTATGAAATGGCATTTTTCAAAGTTTGGAAATTGCAGTGGCATTTCTCGGAATCACCAAATTTGGAGTGGCATTTTTCAAATTAACCCAAATTTTTAAAGCTGAAAATGGCTAGCCCAGCTATAATTTTTTTTAGGAATACCCAGGCAAGGTCAAGTTGTTATTCTCTGCCCCGCTGGGCTGCAAATCTTTCCTAGGAGGGATGCATTAGGCTTAACAAGAAAATGGGCTTTAAGAAATAATAAATGGGATGTAATTAAAAAACTGGGCAGTAACTATAAAAAAATGCACCAAACACGTGATTACTTTATAAAATATTATTTTTGGATATTGAAAATTTTAATTTCATTAATTGTTGCGAGCGCAATGTTCTGTTGGATTCTTACGTAATATAAATTTATATTGAGATTGTATTTAATCTGACTAGAAATTTCGGGATAAAAATATTTCGGATCCCATCAAAATGTGGGAAATTTTATTGAATTATGTTTTGAACGCTTGGTTGAAATGGGTTGTACTTTTAACAAACTGTAAATGGGTTGTAGTAAATTCCATTAGAATTCAAAAATGGGCTGAACATTCTTACAAATCTCAAATGGGCTATAAATTCTCTGCCACACACTTCTGGCCTTACAAAGTTGACGCGTCCCCTAAAAAAACAGAGTTGACGCATATGCAAGGCTTTGTCAACTTATAGTCAACACACAGTTCTAGAAGAAGGGTCGTTGGATGTCCATCCAACGGATGCCGTCTTCTTCTTCAATCTTGGATATTCTAGATTCACCCGCCCAAAAATGATTCCTCCCACGACATGCGGGCGCACCGTTTCGAAGTCGACTGTGGGCCTACTAAGTTGGCGTACCAAGGGCTTTGTCAACTTAGTCAATATAAACGATTCTAGCTAAAGTGACCATCGATGTCCATCCAACGGCCGTTGTGCTTCTTCAACCTCTGGTCTTCTTGCTCCGGCCGCCCAAAGCAGCGGCCGGTCGTGCCGCTGTTCTCGCCTCCGTGGCGGGTGCAGCAGCGGAGGCCTCACCGCCCTACTACTCCCACCGTTGGCGTGCCATCCCTCCACTCACCCACACCCCTGTTATTCTGCGGCGGCAGCGCAAGCCGAACCGATGAACCTCGTACTCCTCTCCACGTGTGCATCCACTGCCGCGTCTTCCCCGGCTCCGCGTCGTCCCCTTCCTAGGCCTCGCCGTCGTCCACCGCCTTGGTGCTCTCGGTGCGGCGTGGTCAACGTGGTCAAGGAACGACTTCCATCGGACGTGGACTGTATGTGGAGAGGCTGACAGCTGGGTCCACGGCAGCCCCAAGGAAGTTCCTCCTTATTACGCGCAAAATAATTATTCCTCCACCTGACAGCAGGGACCCACCGGACGGGCCACCGTATTTCGCGAAAAAAATGATTCACCCCCTGACTGCTGGGACCCACGAGCTACATGTTCGCACGCAAGGAAGTGCGGCCGGGAAAAAAACGATTCGCCCCCCTGACTGCTGGGACCCACCAGCTACATCTTCGCACACAAGGAAGTGCATCCGAAAAAAAAACGATTCGCCCCCCGACTGCTGGGACCCACCAGCTACACCTTCGCACGCAAGGAAGTGCATCCAGGCAAAAAAATGATTCGCCCCCCTGACTGCTGGGACCCAGCAGCTACACCTTCGCACGCAAGGAAGTGCGTTCGGGCAAAAAAAACAAAATGATTCGCCCCCCTGATTGCTGGGACCCACCATCTACATCTTCGCACGCAGGGAAGTGCGTCCGGGAAAAAAACGATTCGCCCCCTGACCGCTGGGACCCACCAGCTACATCTTCGCACACAAGGAAGTGCGGCGATCGGGACCCACCTGGTCAGCGCGCACGTGGCGTTGTCATTCTGGTCGTGAATGTACGTACATACCGGTCGATGTAGAGGCGCCGACGTGTCGTAGTAGAAAGCCGCGACGTAGTAGAGGCGCGCACGTAGCATGTCCACGTACGTACAGCGGCCAGGGTGCAAGAAATAAAATATGGCTACATATGTGTACATACGGGCGGGGTCTCGAACGCCTACTCGCGCATACGTACGGCGAGGGCTCGTTGAGATGGCTCGGTCAGAACGGAGAAACAAAGTCGTCGTCGTGTTCATGGGGAGGCAACGGAATGCGTCATGTTCATGGGGAGGCAATGGAATGCGTCGTGTTCATCAGGAGGCAACGAACGCGTGGGAGCCAACCGGCTGGGTCGGAACGGAATGCGTCGTCGTGTTCATCGGGAGGGCTTGGACGGAACAAGCGATGGAAGCGAGGCTGGCGTATCGCACTGGCGGAGAAACGGCCTTGTGTTCGACCGCCACGTTCAAAACGGGATCTGTTCATCGGGAGGGGTCAGCGTGCATCGCAAAAGCGGATTTAAACGGACCTCCTACGGTCGAAGCGGGGTCTGTTGATCGGGAGGTGTGGTGTACCACAAAGCGGAGGAAACGGACCTCCTACGGTCGAAACAGGGTCCTGTTGATCGGGAGGGTGTAGCGTACCGCAAAAGCGGAGGAAACGGACTTGTGTTGGGCGCCACGGCCAAGCGGGGTCCCGATCATCGGGAGGGTGTGGCGATCGCAAAACGGACTCCACGGATCTGTTCATCTCCACCGTCCACCTCCTCCAGTCTCCACGGGCTACCGTCGACCTCCTCCAGCCTCCACGGGCTCCTGTTCGTCCAGCCTCCACCGCGCGCTACTCCACCGGCTACTGTTCAACCACCCCTCCACCGTCTACTATTCATCTAGCCCTCCACACCACGGGGTCCTGTTCAACCACCCCTCCACGGGCACCCCTCCACCGTCTACTATTCATCCAGCCCTCCACACCACGGGGTCCTGTTCAACCACCCCTCCACGGGCACCCCTCCACCATCTACTGTTCATCCAGCCCTCCACCACACCACGGGGTCCTGTTCATCTAGAGGCAACGCCACCGCTCCTTTATTCATCCAACCCCCCCATAGCGCCATTGTTCATCAATCGATCGGCTTGATTAGCAGCGATAGCGAAGAATCGCTCGATCAAGTTGATTAACACCATCGATCGATCGCTCGGGTTCGATAGAACGTGTAGCCTGCGCAGCAATCGCTCGGGTCGATTAGAGCCTAACGCCTCGCTCGGGCTCGATTAGAGCTAACGCCGCACACACGCAGCGACGTGTCTACGAGAGAAAGCGCATCGCTTCGGCCCCGACCTCCCACCGTGGCAAGGAACTCCTCGAAATTTTCCTCCCCTCGCTTCTACCACGATTTTTTCCATCATGGACGGCCCAAAGAATGTCATGCAGCTGCGTCTCAAGACGCCTGTGACTTAAAAGCCCATTTTCTGTCATTTTTTTGTCATAGAAGTAGGAGCCCACCACATTTATGATGATACCGGGTTTTGTCACAATTATCGTCATAGAAGTGACATATGTATGACAAAAAAAATCGTTCGGCCCAAAATGTCACGAATGTGTCTTTTTTTTGTAGTGGGTGCTACCACACTTAGAGGCATGATTATGGTTCTGACAAAACTCATGTACTCCATCCCTTTGGGTTGATGGTGTCGGTCTTCTCTTATTCTCCGGGACAACTCTTTCACTGGTGCCCTTCCGATAAGGGCATAACCTCCTGAGTTCTTTCATCAAAATAGGATCTTTCCGAGACTGGGTCTTCTTAGCTGACAGGTTTGCCGCCGATACTAAACAACTATCAAAAATCTCATGGTGGTCAGCCATTTTATGGTTTCCCCTACATGTAGTGGGTATGGGTTGAATCTCACCTCATATCCTATGATAGGCAATGATTGCCTATACAGGGTTTCATTGTTCTACCATCCCAAGGTTTTTGGCTTGTCGTTTGACATTCTTCTAGGGTTTTCAGGGCAATCTGATTTTCTATCAACAAATGATAGTTCATGATAGAAGTCTCTGGTATGGGGGCCAATCCATCCCATACTTAAATCATTACCACATACGCAAACAGTGAATCACGTATTTTAACACTTGGGCATCATCACATGCATTGCAGAATTTCTCTTGTCGACGAACTTAGTTCAGATAATTCCATTGATTATGCAAGCTGAACAAAACATCTACCATTTCTTCACAACTCTCGGATTTTCGTATCCTCCTAAGTAACATCTGCTGGCGGAATCATAGCTTCTTCCAAATTTCATCTTCAAGGGAGTGCTTGATCCTTACTAACTCCTCGGCCTGTGGGTTGTGCCCCACTTCAACATTTGCACAACTTGAACTCATCCTTTGAGTTACTATTGTTCCATATTCCAACATTGCACCCCCAATTGTGCTTCATTCCATCATATCAAAAACAATACTCCGACTTATTTTGTCCAAACTCCACTCTGTGGAATATCATTATCCTTTCCATGGGTCAAGTGCTCACAGGGTACTACCACCCTTGAAATGGACAGATTCTTCCATGGACCATATTTCTCATATCCTCGAAATGGGTCCAAATATGTGTTCTTAGAGTTACAACTCATACAATTCAACATATGAAATTGGGACACTTTAACTTCATTTATCCATGAACCATTACAATATCCGAGACTTCCATTAGATCATTATTGAGCTATCCTTGGCAGTTATGCCATTTTTTAGCTAACTAAGCATATCAAGTCATTTTGGAGGAAAAAATGCTAAGTATAGGTCATTTTATAGCTATCCTAGGTAAAATATGTCATTTTGGACCTAAGTAAGGTAATTATGTCATTTTCGAGGAAAATAAACTAAGTATAGGTAATTTTGGAGCTAAACCAAGGTTATCATGCCATTTTTTACCTAAGTAAGCTAATTATGTCATAAATGAACTAGGTAAGCTAAGTATAGATCATTATTGAGTTATCCTTGGTAGTTATGCCTTTTTTAGCTAACTAAGCATATTAAGTCATTTAGGAGGAAAAAATGCTAAGTATAGGTCATTTTATAGCCATCCTAGGTAAAATATGTCATTTTGGACCTAAGTAAGGTAATTATGTCATTTTCAAGGAAAATAAGCTAAGTATATGTCATTTTGGAGCTAAACTAGGGTTATCATGCCATTTTTTACCTAAGTAAGCTAATTATGTCATAAATGAACTAGGTAAGCTAAGTATAGATCATTATTGAGTTGTCCTGGGTAGTTATGCCTGTTTTTAGCTAACTAAGCATATTAAGTCATTTAGGAGGAAAAATTGCTAAGTATAGGTCATCTTATAACTATCCTAGGTAAAGTATGTCAGTTTGGAGCTAAGTAAGGTTATGATGTCACTTGGGAAAACTTACCATCATCACGGAGGTGAAGGACTGATCGGGTGTGCGCTAGTGCCAGTCGGAGAAGGACCGGTCGGGGTTGCGCAATTGCGAGACGGAGAAGGACCGGTCGATGCTTGTCGGGAGGCATGCTGCACCAAAGATCATTTGCAATGTCTCGTTAGCATGATGCAACTGAAATGTGAATACTAGTAACTAATGAAACTCACCGTGTCTGCTATACCAATATGGGGCATCGGCGGAGGGGTCTGACCGTTTTTCTCGCACACGGACTGCACATTTTTTTCACGAGTCAGTCATATTAGTTAGTAATGAAACAAACAATACATGCATGATTTGGCTAATATGCAGTAGAAACTTACCACGAGGAGCTCGTATCACTACAGAAAATGACACATCCGTGACATTTTGGGCCGAACGAATTTTTTGCTGTCATACATATGACACTTCTATGACGATAATTGTGACAAAACCTGGTATCATCATAGATGTGGTGGGCTCCTACTTCTATGACAAAAAATCATGACAGAAAATGGGCTTTTCGTCCTGGGCGGGCCGGAGACGCTGCTGCATGACATTCTTTGGGCCGTCCATGACGGAAAAAACCATGGTAGAAGTGAGGGGGAGGAAAATTTCGGGAGTTGCGGTTACACGATGGGAGGTCGGGGCCGAGGATGCGCGTTTTCTCATTACACGTGTGAGGTGTTGGCTCTAATCAACCCGAAGCGAGGCGTTGGGCTCTAATCGACCCGAGCGATTGCACTACGAGTTACGCATTACACGAACCCGAGCGATCGATCGATGGTTGTTAATCGAACCCGATGGAGCGATTCTTCGCCATCGCTGCTAATCAAGCCGATCGATTGATGAGCAGTGAGCGTTGCGGGGGGGTGGATGAACGATGTGTGGTGGCGTTGCCTCTGGATGAACAGGACCCGTGGTGTGGAGGGCTGGATGAGCAGAGACGGTGGAGGGGTGCCCGTGGAGGGGTGGTTGAACAGACCCCGTGGCGTGGAGGGCTGGATAACGAGACGGTGGAGGGTGCCGCCGAGGGGTGGTTGAACAAGAGCGGTGGAGTAGCGCGGGTGGAGGCTGGATGAACAGGAGCCCGTGGAGGCCGGAGGAGGTTGATGGTAGCCCGTGGAGGTGGAGGAGGTCGACGGTGGAGATGAACAGATCCCGTGGAGTCCTGCTTTATGGTACGCCACACCCTCCCGGCGAACAGGACCCCGTTTCGACCGTAGGAGGTTCGTTTCTCCGTTTTGCGATACGCCACACCCTCCCAATCAACAGACCCCGTTTCGACCGTAGGAGGTCCGCTTCTTCGTTTTGTGGTACGCCACACCCTCCCGATCAATAGGACCCCGTTTCGACCGTAGGAGGTCCGCTTCTCGTTGTCAGCGGTACGCCAGCCCCTCCCGATCAATGTAACCTGTTTGAACATGGCCGAACACAAGGCCGCTTCCTCCACAGCGGTATGCTGTGCCTCGTTTCCATCACCTGTTCCGCCCAAGCCCTCCCAATGAACACGACCACGCATTCCGCTCCGACCCAGCCGGTTGGCTCCCCATGAACACGACGACGACGACGCTGTTTCTCGTTCGACCCAGCCATGTACATATGCGCGAGTTGGCGTCCCGAGACCCTGCCCGTATGTACGTATGTGGTCAGATTTTCTTTCTTGCACCCGCCGCTGTTATGCGACGTGTACATGCTACGTGCGCGCCTCTACTACGACGCGTGCGAGCCTCTACAACGACCAAGATGTACGCATACGTCGCGACTGAATGACAACCCCACGACGCTTCGACCAGGTGGGTCCCGGTATCGTGCACTTCCTTGCTGCGAAGATGTAGCTGGTGGGTCCCAGCAGTTAGGGGGGTGAATCGTTTTTTTTTTTTGCCCGGACGTACTTCATTGCGTGCGAAGATGTAGCTGGTGGGTCCCAGTAGTTAGGGGGAAACGTTTTTTTTCATGAAATACGGTGGCCCGTCTGGTGGGTCCCCGCTGTTAGGTGGAGGAATAATTATTTTGCACGTAATAAGGAGGCACTTCCTTGCTGCGGCCGTGGACCCAGCTGTCAGCCTCTCCACGTACAGTCCACGTCCGATGGAAGCCATTCCTTGACCATCTTGACCATGCCGCGCCGAGAGCACCAGGGCGGTGGACGACGGTGAGGCCTAGGAAGGGGACGACGCGGAGCCGGGGAAGACGCGGCAGTGGATGCCCACGCGTAGAGGAGTACGAGGGTTCACTGGTTCGCTGCGGTGTGAGGCTCCCGTCGCCGCAGAATAACAGGGGGTGTGGGTGAGTAGAGGGATGGCCTGGCCAGCGGTGGGAGTAGTAGGGGGCGGTGAGGCCTCCGCCGCATCGCAGCCGGCCACGGGAGGCAGGAGCACGAGGCACGACCGGCGCTGGTTTGGGCGGCCGAGCAAGAAGACCAGAGGTTGAAGAAGCACTACGGTCGTTGGATGGACATCGACGGTCCTTGGAGCTAGAATCGCATATTGACTAAGTTGACAAAGCCCTCGTCCCCATCAACTTAGTAGGCCCACAAGTCAGCCTGCCACTATCTTCGGGTCCCAGCTAACGGGGAGTATTCATTTTTTTGTGCGTAATAAGGAGGCACTTCCTTGCGTGCGAAGATATAGCTGGTGGGTCCGCTGTCGTGGGCGGTAACATTTTTTTCACGAAATACAGAGGCCCTTTCGTGGGTCCCCGATGTCGTGGAGGAATCATTATTTTGCGCGTAATAAAGAGGCATTTCCTTGCGTGCGGCCGTGGACCCAACTGTCGGCCTCTCCACGTCTGATCCACTTCAGATGCATGTCGGCCGTTGTCCACGCTGACCAGGCGCGCCGAGAGCACTGTGGCAAAGTGGACGACGGTGAGGCCTAGGAAGGAACGACACGGAGGCAGGAAGACTCGGCAGTTGTTTCCCACGCCGAGGGGAGTACGACCAGACGAGGGTTTCTTGGTTCGTCTACCGTCACGGAGAATAACAAAGCAGGTGTGGGTGAGTAGAGGGATGGCTAGGCCAGCGATGGGAGTACGTGGGGCGGTGAGGCTCACAAGAGCAAAGACTCGCCCCGAGGGAAGAGGGAGCAGCAGTCCGTCGGCGCTTGTTTGAGCGGTGGAGCAAGAAGAGCAGAGATTTATGAAGACGACGGCCGTTGGATGGACATCCAACGATCCTTTGCTAAAGGCCAACCTTTTTAGGAAAGCCTCAAATCTGTGGAAAACGGCATACAACCCATCTACCATTATTTCTAATAATTTACAGCCCATTTGCTAATTCTTAAGGTTTTTTTTGGAGCCCATATTCTTTTTGTTAGCATTACAGCCCATATTGTGGCCACAGTTAAAAAATTATACGAAATTTTGCATATTTCGCTGCGGTCCGAACTGTTTTTAATCCCGAAATTTCTACTCACATTCAAAGTGATTTTAAAAATAAATGTATATCAATATAAAATCCAACAAATTCTCCACGCATAAAAATTAATGTAATTTAAAATCTCGAAATGAAAAAAGATATTTGAAACTAATTTCCGGTTTGATGTGTTTTAAATATGTACATCCCATTTCTCATTCTCGATAGGCTATTTTCTCGCCAGCGAATGAAGCTCTCCTCGTCTTGAAAGATTTGCAGCCCAACAGGCCTGACAAAGCGACTTACTTGGCAAATCACAAAAGAATCTGCGTTGTGGCGTGGACCCACTGTCACCTCTCCACGCTGATATTCTTCCGATGGAAGTCGGCCGTTGACCACATTGACCACGCCGCGCCGAGAGCACCAAGGCAGTGGACGACGGCGAGGCCTAGGAAGGGGACGACGCAGAGCCGGGGAAGACGCGGCAGTGGATGCCCACGCGTAGAGGAGTACGAGGTTTCACTGGTTCGGCTGTGGCGTGAGGCTGCTATCGCCGCAGAATAACAGGGGGTGTGGGTGAGTAGAGGGATACCCTGGGCCAGCGGTTGGAGTAGTAGGGGGCGGTGAGGCCTCCGCGGCATCACAGCCGGCCACGAGAGGCAGGAGCACGCGGCACGACCGGCGCTGCTTTGGGCGGCTGGAGCAAGAAGACCACAGGTTGAAGAAGCACTATGGCCGTTGGATGGACATCGTACGGTCACTTGAGCTAGAATCGTTCATATTGACTATGTTGACAAAGCCCTCCGTCCTCGTCAACTTAGTAGGCCCACAAGTCATCCATCCACTATGGTGGGTCCCAGCTAGCAGGGGGTATTCATTTTTGGTGCGTAATAAGGAGGCACTTCCTTGCGTGCGAAGATATAGCTGGTGGGTCCGACACTGTCAATGGGGGACGTTGCGAAATACTGAAGCCCTTCCCACGCATGATTGCACGTCAAGGCGTAATAAGGAGGAACTTTCCTGCGTGCCACCATGGACCTCGTGGGTCCCAGCCGTCGAGTTTCCACGTCTGATCCTCTTCCGATGACTCTCGTATGTTGACCACGCCGCGCCGAGCGCACCGAGGCGGTGGACGACGGCAAGGCCCCAGACTGGAACGACCCGGAGATGGGGAAGACGCAGCAGTGGAGTCTTAGATGGAGAGGAGTGGGAAACTTGATTGGTTCGGGTGCGGGGTGGGCCTACACCCGGCAGAGAATAACAGGAGGTGCGGAGTGGAGGGATGGTCTAGCCGTCGGCGCAGTAGCGTTCATTGAGGAGCGCAAAACAACGCCGCTGGACGCCAAGGCTGGAGCAAAGTGTTCCGCAGCGCTGGGGAAGAAGACGAGATTGAAGAAGAATGCCGCCGTTGGATGTAAACCAACGCCTTCTTAGGCTTTCACCTCTTCGCACACATGTCAGCCAGTCCATTTATTTTTTAGTCCATTTGGTGGGCTAGGTGAAACAATGATGTAGCATCTATGCAGCCCGTTTAAATCCCATTTGCATTTTTCTCGAAATCCGCGGACTTGCTGGGCTGGGTGAAAATATCATGTTGGGCTAGACGGAGAAATGTTATAAAAAACATAAACACATGATTGCACGTCAGTAAAATCTTTGCAAGCTTATGTACGCAATCACTAGGAGTTAACTTGGCAAGTTATATATAAACAATTATTATTATTATTATTTTGTAAGAACTTTCAACTAACGAAATAAAATATCATTTTAATTTGATGAGTTAATAGTACGTGGGGTATTATTATTTTTTAGGCTAGACGTGGGACAGTTGAGTTGGTTCTAGGGGAAAGTACTAGGAGAAAACTCAGTTTACATCGAAAAAGAAAGTGTGAGAAAATTCAGAGACCTGCTGGGTCCACCTGAGGAAAGGAATATGTTGGGAGGAAGGAGATTCAAAGCACGGCAGCCGAGTGAACTAGTTTTTTTTATGGACAAGTGGACTAGTTTACATACATAAGCAAATAGCCACTAAAAAAGCAATCAGGTTAATGGGTTCTTAAAAGAAATATTTTGGACAAAACAGATAATTACGACACATAGGCTAATGCATGAAACACTCAGATGATAAAGGTGCTTATAAATAGATAAAGCACAACATCTAGACCTTCTTGGCACGCTTGATCATGACGATGCGGCTGTCCGTGTACTCGTCGGTTATGGGAAACAGACACGCCCTCATGTCCAAGATCTGCCTGTACATGTCATAGCATGCGTATGCATCCTTGGCCGCGTAGGTTATGTAGGCTAGATTCAGAGGTACCTCCCACGTGTTCAGGTTGTCTTCTTTCATGTTGGCGTATCAGGGGTCGATGATGGTCTCAGTGAGGTCAACCACGGAGTCCTTCTCCGCCTGCTGTCGATGATCGTGTATTGCTTCTGGATGTCAACAAGCTTGTTGCACCAGATGGCCGAATCGTCGCGTTCTTCCTTCTCTCCACCATAGCGAAGGAGCAGTCGGCGCTGCCGATGAAACGGGTGAATGCTCCAGAACCTGGTGCAGCCATAGGACTGAGGCGAGGCAGAGCTTCACCGAGTCCATATCGTTGGTGTACATCACATTCAACTTGGTGCAGCCATAGGACTGAACGGCGAACTAACTCCTTGCTGAAGTCCATATCCAGCAGGCTCACCCCTCGGATCGCCATTGAGTCTCTTCGAGTGAACGAGTGTGTAGGCGGCGGCAGAGTTCGTTTTCAGCTCTTGGGAACTGGATTCAACAATAAGCTCGAGTGTGTATAGGCGACAACAAGCATTACCCTCCTCGTCTCGATGCACGCCCGCGAAGATGCACCTTGGCGCATTCAAACGCCTCCATTAAGAAACCTACTCGCCACACGCCGGTTCACGAGCGGGTCTGTATTGGTATTGTAATAACAGGAGTTAGTGGTCACTTTACTTAAATTTAATTAGCTTTAATAGAAATTTATACTTAAAACAAGCAATACATTGGCTCATTCTATCGGCTGCCACGGATCAACATGCACAACAATTAGAATTATTATTCTCGGGACGCACACGATCAGCACATTTGTCGACTTTCACAAAGATAATACTACCAAGTTTGAACTGTTTGTTATGGTTGATGTCCTCTGCATCATCATGTCGTGTTTCCCAACTTGCAAGATTCGTAACCAACAAATAAGATCCAAATAATAAGTACAACAAAGATGCCTACACATCTCATTGATTCCCACTTGCAAGATTCGAACCAACAAATAAGATCCAAATAATAAGTACAACAAAGATGCCTACACATCTCATTGATTCCCAGCTTGCAAGATTCGAAACAACAACTAAGATTCAAATAATAAGTACAACAAAGATGCCTACACATCTCATTGATTCCCAGCTTGCAAGATTCAGAACCAACCCATTAGAGCGCTTTTGATAAAGTGAATATCGGGATTAAATCCATCTTGGCTAGCCATGTCATACAATTGAAGAACTTGGTGAATGCTCTTGACCGTCACAACATCTCTGTAGTTGAGTATTCCTGCTTGCACAAGCATGTTTGCACAACACAAACAAGGAGACAGAGAGCATGATTTCACTTTAATAGCGGCCTCCTTGAACTCAACCTCCAGCTCCACTAGGATGAGGTCTTCTGGAGTTCCATGATTCAATTCATGCACCTTTTCTCTAGTTCACGAAATGAAGCAAAGATTGCATCATTCAGCTAGCAAGAAGTACTTGCTCTTGTGAGCTGGCAGGTTCTTCTTTAGTAGTTGCACCAAAATTGAGGAACATTAAGGTGGGTTGTCCGGCTCATGTAAGGTGCAACTATAATTTTCTTATCCTTTTGTGCAGTTCCACTAAAATAAAGTGCCATTGTGGTGACAAGGACGGCTCCATCTTGCAAAGGCTAATAAAATGTTGCACGAGATTACCAATGAACTTGACGGAGATTTTGGAAACTCCAATCACCATTTTGTGCAGTTCCACCAAAATTGAGAGATGTTGCCCACGTGACATTTTAGTTGAACTGCACAAGACACTCATTCCAAAAAAGTGTTTTGTGCAGTTCACCAAAAGGTCACAATAGCAACAAGGTGAAATGGATATCCCTATCTGCACAAAATGATAGAAAGTAAACAGTTGTTTGGGCAATAAGAATATCTGAAACATATACAAAATGAAAAGAAGCATCTTAATGATGTTCATGGAAATCACGCAAGGACAAGAGAAATTTTAAAGCGTCAAGAATGCTTCATGTTACCGAAGCATTACGATCAATAATGAGATTCCTCATATATGGGATTACTTTAATGGTGGCATTGCTTGTTTACGGATACGATTAATTAACAGCAGCTAAAGAGTTGGTTTAAGGGCATGGGACCGTGGGGACACGAGTAACACTCAAGCAGCGTAAAGGAGCAACTTACTTATCATATTGGGAAAACAGCAGAGTGCCATTTGTAACACAGTTTAATTACATCTTATCATCGGAGGCATTAGATTAACAATAACACCGGTTAGACATGTCCCTAAGGTAACAAAGTGTGATCGCTTCATTTACAAGCGCCCTTACATTAACAAGGGCAAAAGGTTAGTATAAGGACATGCGGCGGTGGATGCATCAAAGACAATGTACCTACAAGGAGGCATAAAGTGGTGATGCCGAGCTTGTTCACGCTATGTGAGGGCAGCAAACCTAATCACTCGAGACCTTTACTATGTGAGGGCAGCAAATCTAATCCTGGAGACCTTTTACTATGTGAGGGCAGCAAATTTAATCCTGAGACCTTTTACTAGTGAGGGCAGCAAATCTAATCCTAAGACCTTTTACTATGTTAGGGCAGCAAATCTAATCCTCGAGACCTTTTACTATGTGAGGGAAGCAAATCTAATCTCGAGACCTTTTACTATGTGATGGCAGCAAATCTAATCTCGACATACTCTGCTGACTTGTCCACCACCGCCACTTTCTATCCTTTTTTCAACCAATAATAGATATGTTCCTTATCCAGTTTGTACTACGTTTTCCCATTATTTCCCTTTTCAACCAAGAGACCGGTTGGGTATCCGGTCTCTACTACTTTCACCATATTATTTCCTCTTTGAATCAAGTCCTAGATTCATGCTACAACTTTCCCCCCTTTCTTCATTGTTTGAACAAGCCCTAGATTCAATGCATGAAGTAGCTTTACCTCTAATAATACTAAAAATTTAGGTGGCTTTGGAAGAGCTGATGGGAGTAGAAAAGATGCACATGCGAGACACACGAGGAGCTGGGGCAGAGAGAAAGGCCGCCAAGAACTTATACCGAGGGTCGCCGGATGTCGCGGCGGCAGGTCGGATCTCATGGACAATACGGCAGGGAGAAAGAAGGGTCGGAGGACCTCCCAAGCCGGTCGTGTGTCGGAGAGAACGCACGGGCAAAGGATCGGCCCTCCGGCAGCTGTGGGTTTCTCCCTCGGGCGATGACCGCGTGAACGATGCACCTTTTAGTCCTCTACACACACCGGCCGAAGGGATCCGGCTGGATCTGTGACCAGCGGTGAGCAGAGAGAAAATGTCGCTACCGCTGTCTTGTTTATATATGGAGAGGATGATAGAATGAAGAGAGCAACCCTAGTAAAGCAAGCGCTCAGGCCCCTGCGCCCATATATAGTGGAGTGATTATCTTTTTTCTCTCCACAACAAGCGTTTCAATTTGTGTACGTGGCATTAAAGAAAATAAACTCTATTTAAGGTGACTACTCTACGACTCCTACTTACTACTACAGTACTACCTCCGTCCTGGTTTATAGGTCCCTTTTATAGTTTGTGCCAAATTTTGACTAAATATTTAACTACCAAAATGTTAATGCATGTCAAGAAAAATTATCTCATTGGATTCATATTTGAACATAGTTTTGAAAAATATAATGTTTGGTGACATGCGTGAACATTTTCTAAGTTTAATCTATGGTCAAAATTCGGCACGAAATACAATGGGGACCAATAAACCCGGACAGAGGTAGTATTGTTCACTTGTGCTCCCCGCCCCTCCATTCATTGAACAACCCCACGGGTGAATAAACATCTGATAAGTATTGTATTTATATAGAACGAACAAGCTCGAACTATTTTCGCATAGTTAAAATTTGAGGGCGGGGCTTTTCCAGGGCAATACGCGCAGCAGTTTTCGGGTAGGCGGTTTGACAGAGAGGTGAGGAGGGTGAGCGAGTGGGGCTGTGCGATTTGTGGCGTTACATCGCTAGAAAGACTTGTGATATGACCACTCACTATAGTCATGAATTCTGGCGCCCGACCAGGTGATGCCCCCCTTCCATTCCGCTCTAACGGTGCATGACACATCGACCGGATGTTGACTCTCCCACATGTCGGAGTAGTAAGAAGGAGCAAAGAATGATGCGGTATATATACTACTCCCTCCGTTCCTAAATATAAGTCTTTGGAGAGATTTCACTATGGACCACATACGGAGAAAAATGAGTGAATCTACACATAAAATGCATCTATATACATCCGTATGTGGTCCAAAGTGAAATATCTACTAAGAATTATATTTAGGAACGGAGGGAGTACTACTCAGGTCGGAGGAGTGCGACCCACGACAGCCCAGTGAACCAGCCGCGCGAACCACGCTAGCCCAGTGAACCAGCAGTAGAAAACAATGTGGTGATATGGCCATAAAAAACAATGTGCTACGGTCCACACTGTAGCATGTACAGTAACACTCCTTTTTGTTTGGATCCCTGAGTTAGAGCTAGTTTGGGTTGAAATAGACTCAAATTATCGAAACAAGAGGGGTTAGTTTGAGCTAGTTTGCTCTAACCCAGCTAAAAAAAACTAGCCCGGTGGAGAGGTTCTAATTGGGTTAGTTATCCTCAGGCCCACTAAAAGAGAACTAAGAAAATCTCACCTGCCCGCACCAGATCGCTCCCCTAAAAAAATCTCACCTACCCGCACCAGATCGCACCCCCCCTCTCAAGACGACTCTCTCATTCCCCATAGGGCCCGCCCAAGCGCCGCTCGCCCTCTCTCTCCTCTGGACGCCCTCTCCTTCGGGCCTCCGCCGCCCTACTCCGGCCGCCCTCTGCCTCCGACCTTCGAAGGTCGCCCCGGCTCCCCCTTCACCGGTCATTTTTCTCCCTCTGTCGTGCGCGGTGGCGGCGCATCTACCAGGGAGGCCGCGAGAGGGGTGATTTTGTTCGTTCATTCTCTGTCTCACGGCCATATCATTGATCTTGCTTGCTCTAGCGCTAATTCTGATTTGGAAAAGTAGATCCTGATCAAACTTGCTATAGATTTGTGGTGCACGCATGGAATTTTTTGATGCCGCTTGAGGAGGTAATAAATATTTCTAGAGGCCCAAAGATTCAGGTAACCTTTCTAGGTATTTCAATTTCAGGCTTGCATTATTTGTAGAGGCCCAAAGATTCAGTTCACCTTTCTAGGTATTTCAATTTGAGGCTTGCATTGTTTCTAGAAGCCCAAAGATTCAGTTCACCTTTCTAGGTATTTGAGTTTCAGGCTTGCATTATTTCTAGAGGCCCAAAGATTCAGTTCACCTTTCTAGGTATTTCAGCCAGTGCTTGCATTATGTCTAGAGGCCCAAAGATTCAGTTCACCTTTCTAGGTATTTCAGTTTAGAGCTTGCATTATTTCTAGAGGCCCAAAGATTCAGTTCACCTTTCTAGGTATTTAAGTTTCAGTGCTTGCATTATTTCTAGAGGCCCAAAGATTCAGTTCACCTTTCTAGGTATTTGATTCTGAGCTTGCATTATTTCTAGAGGCCCAAAGATTCAGTTCACCTTTCTAGGTATTTAAGTTTCAGTGCTTGCATTATTTCTAGAGGCCTAAAGATTGATTCACCTTTCTAGGTATTTGATGGCCAGCTTGCATTATTTCTAGAGGCCCAAAGATTCAGTTCACCTTTCTAAGTATTTTAGTTCTGTGCTTGCATTATTTCTAGAGGCCCAAAGATTAAGTTCGAGTCGGTGGCAAGCGGCCCCGCTACCCATGCCGGTGTCGTCCTCAACTCGCAAGGGCCGGCGTCGGGAGGTTCTCGGGCTTGGGCTCTCTGAGCCTTCCTCCGAGGCGGCGATGGAGAGCTCCTCCCTCGGTGCGTGAGGGCTCATGGCTCCCTCCCTATCGTGAACGACTTCGTGATGAGTTAGCTAATTCTTTGTTTCATGAAGTGTTTTTTATTTTGTGAAGCTTGATTGACGACTTGTATGTTTAAGTGGGATATCTCATTTATATGGACAAAGTAAAAAATTATCATGTTTTGCATGCTTGATTTGTATAGATGGTTTGTTTATGTCAATTGTGAGCGGGAGGAGGCCACAGAAGAGCCGGCCACACCAAGAGGGTGCTTGGATCCAAGGGACTTATTTTAGTCTGACTAAAAATAGGGTCCAAAGTAGTCAAATGATTGAGATAGAGCATTTATTGTCCATCTAACCCTGCCGTCCATACACCTCTTTGGCTTAGAGTTAGTTCAGGGTTAGAATCTAACTCTAACCTCTAACTGAGCTAGAGTTCTCCTCGTCTCGGTTCATCGCCATCATACTTTCCCCATTCATGTGTTTTCAGTATCCTGCGAATCAAAGAGGCCCTTTTTTCGGGAAAAATCAAAGAGGCCCTTAGACTGGTTTAGGTCCGGTCATTTTTATAAACGTGTTATGTCCAAAATTTAATGAGCGTGTTCGGTTTCCACGAAAATAATCCGTTTCATGTAGTAATTCATTGATTTATTTATTCTTCTGGGGGTTTGCATGTAATTCGTGAGGTCTGAAATGTAAAGTACCCGGCATATGCTCCGAGTCGTGCATGCACTACGACCCAGATGCTCTATGTCCCGCATGTCAGCGAATGGGAGCACGTGGAAATAGCCTAGGAGTACATATAGGAGGATACATGCGTGAAAAAATATGTCTTGTGAAGCGTAGCATGGTTCAAAAGGAGACCTAAAGTGATGACAGCTATAGGTCGACGCACCCAACTAGTGGTACTAGACATCGACTAATTTTTCCTCAAAAAAAAAGAGGCACGAGTGCTCAAGATTCTATTCTATAAACACGAGTCCCATCTCGACAACAGCGTCCGTGCTACAGCTAGCTCTCCTCCTCGTTTCTCTCTTCTAATTCTAAACTCGGCCGACGCTTGGGTGGGTGGGGTGGGTTTGCTCAATCTATGCCCCACCTCACAAAGGAAAACGCTATGATCGAATAAAATGCCATATACTCCCTCCGTTCATAAATATAAGCCTTTTTAGATACTAGTTCAAATGGAATACAACATACAGATGGAATATTGTTGGAATCTTGCTGGAATCTTTAGATACAAACGTGAAGACATAGTTTAGAGTGTATATTCACTCATTTTGCTCCGTATGTAGTAGTCACTTGCTGGAATCTTTAGAAAGACTTATATTTAGGAACGGAGGGAGTACTATACTAATAAAACATTAAGGCCACGAGGCGATGCAGTGCTGGTTACAGGAGGCAAGAAGAAGAGATGCATCCATCGACGACGTCCACCTCCTTGACTCAGGGCGCCGGCCCACCGAACGACGCCTAAGTAGCAGCGGCTTTCGTGGCCAGGTCAACGTGCTTCTGAACAATGGCGTCCAAAGATTCCAGCCGCTGGAAGAAGGCCAACATCTTTATGTCCTCGCTTGCCTTGTAGTGGCCTATGTAGACGATTTCCTCGTAGACGTGGATGTGCATGTCGACGGTTTCTTGCATGGCGAGGTGCTGCGCGGCGAGCGCGGCCTCGAGGTACACATTCTTCGTCATGACCTCCGGCACCTGCAGGGCCACCAGGGCTTGAAAGAGTTCGTCACCATGTAGGCCGATGAGGGTGGCAGGAAATGAGGAGCCTGGGTGCGCGGGCTGGAGCAGTACGGCAAGGTCGTCCGCACGCTTCTTGACGGTGGTGAACTTGCGGATGGAGTTGACCATCATGTCGTCCATGCGAGAGGCAAAGCCGGCGTCGGCGAGGGCTACGATGCCTGCGGTCGCCAGCATCGTCTGGAAATGCTACGCGGTGCGGGGCCGCAGGCCGGCGTCTTGGATGATTTGGCACACCGATCGCCGCTCGTGTCCATCGCCTCCATAGGTGCTTGTGGCTTCGGTCACTTGGTCTTGGATTGGAGTGAGCAAAGTGTTGCGCAGAGACTTGGAAGTAGATGGATTGGAGTGGTGGGTCTCCTTTATTATATGAGAGTCCAAACTCGTTGCATTCACATCGTCTTGGCTCTAGTCACGCTTCTCCAATTAATCCCTCTCGCATGTAATTGAGGATGCATCATTGACCATTCAACGTCTGGGAACCGCTACCCTCTTCCTCCTTGGCATTCAAGCACCTATGGACCCGCCGACGATGAGGTGCCTATGGTGACTTCAGAATTTCAAGATGATAGTGACGTATGCGTGTATGTGTTCATAGGGTGAATGTATTGGCGTGTATATGAGCGCTATGCGTCTGCATCGTGTCAAAAAACAACGTAAATGCGTGTCAAAAGAGACTAGTCGGTATACTCAATATTGTGCACCTCGGAGAGGAAAACGATAGAACTAGTACGTATTTACTTACGGTGCAGATTCACTCATTTTGCTCCATATGTACTCCGTCTCGGTGTAGTCTAGTCACTTGTTGAAATCTCTAGAAGGGAAAATACTCCTTTCTGGTTTACAGGGCTATACTAGCAAGTAGTTGTATGTACTAGTACAATAGTGGGCTCACGTAGCAATTTTGTCTCATGCAAGATCCTGGCTATATGTGTGCTCCAATGTTATGAATCGCAACGCTCGGTTTGCGCTTGGCTCTTCGCTTCTTGAGAAGACGAACAATGATGTTACTACTACTGCTTCTACAGTGTCGAATCCACTGCAGCATGTCCGTCCACCGCGAGCGGGGTGGATAGCTTGTTGTAGAAGTACTACTAAGCAAAAGCCTGTCCTCGTTTGTGAGCAACAGCGCGCATGGGCGAGGGAGAAGGCGTGTAGTAAAATCAAGCTTCTCCTCGTTCTACGAGTTGACGCGACACATCATAGCACTGGCCCCACATGCTTGCCTCTAAACTTGGCTGAAAGACCCGCAGTTTACAATATATTTTCTGCAACCTCTAACATTTACCCACCACAAATTAAAATATATGTGGCCGTATGCATCATTCTGATGCAGAGGCCGGGGAGTCCCCCCTTTTCGAAAAAAACAAATTAAAATATATATTCCTGTCTTGACCAGATGAGTGTGCAAACTACAATCACCAGGGTGACAGGTAGGGCCAAAAGACTATTTTAATTTAAAAAAACTTTGAGACGGCCACATAGCATGGAGCCGACCCCAACGATTTTAATCTTACAGGCACGGTACACGCTATCTAGACTACTCTACACATGAAACTGCCACACGAGCGTCCGGGCTGCGCTTGGCTCTTCGCCTCTTCGGGAAGTCGAACAATGATGGTTTACTACTGCACTGGAGGAGTACTACAGTACGCTTCTGGCTATCTGACACCGATTGAACTGCTGCATGTCCACCGCGTGCGGGAGGGATAGCGTGTAGCGAAAGCTTCTCCTATTCTTGCCATCCACCACGCTCATGGGCGAGAGAGGGACGCTCCTATCTTTGCGTGTATGATAGGTGGGCCCGACAGGTGTGTGGCCAACCTGTCATACAGCCAAAGGCAGGTGCAGTTAAGTCCGCGAGGGAGAGGATAATCAAACTTCTCGTTGATGTACGAGTTCACGCGACACATCAAAGCACTGCACTCGATATATTTCAATAATTTGCGTTTACCGATGCATTAATTACAATGCATGCATGCATGCCGTGACTCTTCTTTTGATAGTACTTGCATGTGTTGATTTAATGCACCTTGAAGTAGTACTCCCTCCGTTCCTAAATTATAAGTCTTTGTAGGGATTCCATTATGAATTACATACGGATGTATATAGATGCATTTTAAGTGTGGATTCATTCATTTTGCTCCGTATGTAGTCCACCTAGTGAAATCTCTATAAAGACTTACTCCCTCCGTTCGGAATTAGGCTGGTCATAGTGGGGAGTAACTTAGACTAGTAACATGCATATGTTACTAGTCTATGTTACTACCTCTATAGTGCATAGTATCATAGATTAGTAGTATCATAGATGGTCCCATTTATTGCCATGCATGACACATAGTAGCACCATATTTATTATGTTAAGGTATCTACCTATGTTACTATAACCATCTGTCTCTTCTTTAATTGCCTGCCACATAAGCATGTTTGCGAGTCCCAAGTGCATGATACTATTTATGTTACTCCCACTATGGCTAGCCTTACTTGTCGCGAAAATGGATGTATCTAGACGTATTTTAGTTCTAGATACATCCATTTCCGAGAAAGTAATTCCGAACGGAGGGAGTACATTTAGGAACGGAGGGAGTATAAAATATGTGATGGTAAGCTTTGTAATACCCCGCCCAAGTCGAGATGGTTGTGCACGAGGAGGCGAGATCATGCGACCCGAACAGAACAGACCCGACGATGGAGTTTCTAAGGTCTCGATGGACCTCACCGTGCTCCATCGCCCCTTGTGCCTCCGCCCCTTGACGCCCCGGTGTATGAGGTTCAATACACCTCGTCTGCTCGGCTGATTAAGCAAGGTGCAGGTTTCTTGATTGATGTCTTTGTTGGATTGATTTACGTAGTGCAAGGGACGGCAATCGCCTGCGCGGACTGCAGCGTCGGCGCCCGGAACCAGCAGCAGTGCGAAGGCGCGAAAGCGTGGCGGTGGCTTCGACGTGCGGAACACGGTGGTGGACTCCGTCCTTTCGTCGGTGAGGGTGGAATGCCCGCACGAAGGCTGTGGGATCTACGTCACTTACCACAAGCTCGCCGATCACCAGAGCGTGTGTCCGCTCGCGCCCTGCAAATGCCCCGTGCCCATCTGCGGCTACGAAGGCCCGCCGCCGGTGCTCTACCACCACATCAGCAGCGCGCATCCCATGCCCGTTGAGGGAGTCCCGGACTAGGGGGTGTCCGGATAGCCGGACTATCGTCACGGCCGGACTCCAAGACTATGAAGATACAAGATTGAAGACTTCGTCCCGTGTCCGGATGGGACTTTCCTTGGCGTGGAAGGCAAGCTTGGCGATACGGATATGTAGATCTCCTACCATTGTAACCGACTCTGTGTAACCCTAACCTATCCGGTGTCTATATAAACCGGAGGGTTTTAGTCCGTAGGACGAACAACAATCATGCCATAGGCTAGCTTCTAGGGTTTAGCCTCCTTGATCTCGTGGTAGATCTACTCTTGTACTACCCATATCATCAATCAAGCAGGGTAGGGTATTACCTCCACCGAGAGGGCCGAACCTGGTAAAAACATCGTGTCCCTTGTCTCCTATTACCATCCGCCTAGACGCACGATTCGGGACCCCTACCCGAGATCCGCGGTTTTGACACCGACATTGGTGCTTTCATCGAGAGTTCTCTGTGCTGCCGCCATCGTAGGATGCCTCATCTCGTCTTTAAAGACGATACCATCGCCAAAGAAGCCTTGGCCTTTGGTCGACTCTTCGCTAGGCGGTTTTCTCATGACCGCTAGTTCGAGCCGCCACGACGATGAGCTCTCGAGTCATCGAAACCAATCTCCATGTTAGTTCGGAACTTGCCGAACAGTTAGAACCGATCGAGCTCTCCTCCGTAAACGAGCTCTTGGATCACATCGCCGCCCTGGGAGTCGCCACAGATTATGACCGGATCGGGCCTAAAACCGATCTGAGAGAGATCAACTCTCCCCAGGCTACCCATCATGTTGCTGTGATAGAGGAGCAATGCGGCGACTCTTCTCCTATCTTAAGGACTAGCTACGTCCGGATTCCCGATCCCTCCATGTCGGATTCCTGCGGAGGGACGGATGTCGATCAAGCCCTGAACTTAAAGTCAGGCGGCGGGTCGGACTCATTGGATAGCACTCAAAAATCCAAACTTCCGAGTTCGGAAACTTCCCGGCCCTTGAGTCCTAAATTGGACGGGGTTCCGGATTTAGTGCCACCCGCCCACCCAAACATTAGCGATCTCTCTCGAATTCGGCAAGAGCCCGCCAAAACAGTACATCATTACTGGGCCAGATTCCTCCTGGTTATGAACGGGATAAAGGACTGCCGAGAGGAGGACGCAATAACAATCTTCTGCAATAATTGCACAGACAAGGGAATCCTAAACGCCATAAGTCGTTGCGAAATTACATGCTTTGCTGACTTGGTGACCATCGTACAAAAGTATTGTGCGATGGAGAGCGCCTGGAAAACCGAAAGTAAATTTTGGGATAATCCGGCCCCGAATACATCCCTAATCCGGAACAAAAGGGTGCATCATTATCAAGCACCTGGGTTGAATACCAACAAACCAAAACCCCCTAAAGGGTACGGAACCGTACTGGAGGGTTGGCTAAATGGACCCTGCAAAATTCATAGCACAGAGGGCGCCACTCCAACTCATAGCCTTCGAGCATGTTGGACACTACGGCAGGTGGCCAAAAGTGGCGAAGAGCTTCTAGCTTCGAATCCCAGCCCAAAGAACACCAATGCAGTGTTAATAGTCTTGAGACTTTCGCATCAAATAACATGCGAAAACGACAACTCCGCAACCTTGCCGAAGTCTACCAAGTAGCAACAATAAATCCATGGAGTGACACGGCTATTACCTTCAATGCTAGTGACGAACCTAAATTCGAACTGCCGGGCACCAACCGCATTGGTCCTCGGCCCGATAGTAGACGGCTTTCGCCTTACTAAGGTACTCATGGATGGCGGCAGGACTAAACCTCATCTATGAGGAAACCCTCGAAAAATGGAAATAGTGGAACCGCATTGAGCGAAGCAGCACAACCTTTAGAGGAATAATCCCCAGCCGGGAAGCATGCTGCACAGGAAAAATCACGTTGGATGTAGTGTTCGGCTCGCCGGACAATTACAGGTCCGAGGAGGTCACATTTCAAGTGGCCCCGTTCAACAGCGGATATCATGCTTTATTAGGACGAGAGGCATTCACAATTTTTCAAGCTATACCCCATTATGGGTACATGAAGCTTAAAATGCCCGATCCCAACGGAATCATCACTCTCGCTAGTGATCCGAACATAGCACTCCGCGCCGAAAATAAGACAGCCGCACTAGCCCTCGAGGCACTATCCAAAGCCCTAGCGGCCGAGGAACTCACCGCGATGCTCTCCACGGTGAACAGGGACGATGTGATACTTGATAAAAGATCCAAGTCCACCTCTTTTAAACCAGCGGATGAAATGGTCAAATTCCAAGTCCACCCAACGGACCCTGCAAAGACGGCCTCCATCGGGGCACAATTAAACCCTGATGTAGACGCCAGACTCACGAGAATTTCTACAAGAAAATCTGGGACATCTTTGCTCGGCACCCTTTCGACATGCCAGAATCCCACGTCCACTGGCCGAGCACAGCCTAAATTTCCTAAAAGGATTCAAGCTACAAAAAGGCTCTTGGCGCTTTTCGAACCCAAGAGTCGGAGCCATGGGAGAGGAGCTAGCCAAACTTTTGGAGGCCGGATTCATCGAGATATAAAACATACGGACTGGCTAGCGAACCTGGTGATGGTACCAAAGAAGGATAAATCCTGGCGCCTATGTGTTGATTTCAAAGACCCTAATAAGGCTTGCCCAAAGGATCCCTTCCCCCTCCCTCGAATTGATCAAATCATTGACGCTACAGCAGGACACTACTCATTGTGCTTCCTCGACGCGTACTCCGGATACCACCAAATCAAGATGGTAGAGCCAGACCAAGCTGCAACAGCATTCATCACTCCATATGGCCCGTTCTGCTTCAACACAATGCCCTTTGGGCTCAAAAACGCCGGCGCAACATATCAGCGCATGATTCAGACATGGCTGGCAAACCAAATCGGCAAAACGGTGGAAGCATATGTAGATGACGTGGTCGTCAAAACCAAGCACATCGAAACTCTAGTAGACGACTTGAGGCTCACATTCGACAATCTTCGAAAATATGACATCAAGCTCAATCCGGAAAAATGCATCTTCGGCGTTCCAGCCGGAAAGCTCCTGGGCTTCATCGTGTCCGGTAGAGGAATTGAAGCAAACCCAGCCAAGATTCGAGCTTTGTCACAATTGGATATTCCAAAAGACCTCAAACAAATACAAAAATTGACGGGATGCGTAGCAGCTCTAAGCCGCTTTATCTCCCGATTAGGAGAAAAGGCATTACCTATTTACCGCCTCCTCCGCCGCACCGAACACTTCGAGTGGACGGATGCCGCCACGGCCGGACTCGAAGAAATAAAGGCCATTTTGGCAACAAATCTGGTCTGGCGCGTAGCAACGGGCGAACCAATGCTATTATACATCGCCGCAACACATCAAGTTGTCGGTGCGGTGCTCGTTGTCGAACGAGAAGCGGACGGACACCGGTTCCCTATTCAAAACCAGTTTATTATGTGTGCACCTTGTCCTAACTCCATGCAAGTCCGGTACCCACACTATCAAAAGATAGCATACGCGGTGTTCATGGCATCCGGAAGCTGCGACACTACTTTCAAGAGTGTTCGATAACGGTAGCCTCCGAAGTACCTCTTAATGACATTATAAACAACCGCGCGATGGGCCGGATTGGTAAATGGGCCATAGAGCTCCTCCCATTCGACATAACTTATAAGCCACGACGAGCTATTAAGTCGCAGGTTTTGGCCGACTTCGTGGCGAATGGATCTGCTTCGAACTCCCTAAAGAGTACGGCGCATACTCCAATTGGATCATGCACTTTGACGGCTCCAAAATGTTGGTTGGCCCGGGGGCTGGCCTCGTCCTGACGTCCCCAACCGGGGACACAGTCCAATACGTCCTTCAGATTATGTATACGGACTCCAACAACACAGCCGAATACGAGGCCCATACGCACGGCCTCCGGATGGCAGTCTCCATGGGCATTCAACGCCTAGAGGTGCGCGGGGATTCAAACCTCGCAATATCTCAAATAAAAGGAGACTTTGACGCCAAAGATCTGAAAATGGCAGCATACCGCAATGCGGTCCTAAAAATGTCAGCACGGTTCAGAGGGCTCGAATTTCATCATATAGCCCGGGATAACAACCAGGTGGCGGATATATTGGCACGCATCGGTGCAAAACGTGATGTCGTCCCACCCAATATATTTTTGGAACGGCTGTTCAAGCCATCCGTACTATGGGAAGGGGAGTCCGGCAATAACAATCCGGACCCAACCGCACCGCCTGACGCCGAACACTCTGACACAACCGGAGGCTCCGCCCCCAAGATGACACCATCTGCTCACGTAATAATGGCGGTCATTGCCCCGTGGACGGAACCATTCCTAGCCTACCTAACTAGGCAGGAACTCCCCGAAGACCAAAATGAGGCTCGCTGCGTAGTACGGCGCTCTAAGGCCTATAAAGTCCATGAGGGAGAGCTTTATAAGAAAAGCACTACCGGAGTCCTTCAAAGGCGTATCTCCGAAGAGGAAGGGCGAAACCTCCAGGCTGAAATCCATGCCGGACTGGGTGGGCACCACGCCGCAGCCCAGGCCCTTGTAGGCAAGGCCTTCCGTACATGATTTTATTGGCCGACGGCCCGGGCAGATGCGCAGGACTTAATCCAACGATGCGTCGGTTGCCAGCTTTTTGCTAACCAAAGCCACATGCCACCCACCGCCCTTCAAACTATACCCATCACCTGGCTGTTCACGGTCTGGGGGCTTGACATGGTTGGACCCCTCAAGGGAGGAACCCACAAGCAAAAATACCTATTGGTCATGGTGGACAAATTCACCAAATGGATAGAGGCCAAACCAGTTAAAACGGCTGAATCCGGACCAGTGATAGACTTCATATCAAGGGTAGTGCACCGTTACGGTGTCCCCCACAGTATCATCACTGACAATGGCACCAACTTCACGGCCGATGAGGTCAAATCATGGTGCAAAAACATGGGCATCAAGCTCGATTACGCCTCAGTCTATCACCCTCAAACCAGCGGCCAAGTCGAGCGGGCAAACGGTCGAATCATGAGCGGCATTAAACCCAGACTAGTGCGGTACCTCAAGGAATCTAACACGCACTGGGTCGAGGAGCTCGACTCCGTACTCTGGGGGCTGCGGACCACGCCGAATCATACTACCGGATTCACACCATTCTTCATGGTGTACGGCGCAGAGGCAGTCTTGCCCTGCGACATAATACATGACTCACCTCGCGACGCATGTATGATGAAAGAGAAGCCGAGCTCGTCGGCGGGACAGTTTGGACGCATTGGAGGAGGGCGGACGTGGCAAAATCTCGTTCCGCATTCTATCAACAAAGGCTCGAAGATATCAAAGCAGGGAAATGCGGGCCAAAGCTTATAACGTTGGCAAACTAGTTCTCGCTGCGGACAAGAAAAAGGACAAACTCAAGCCCAAATGGGAAGGTCCCTTCATCATCGACCAGGTCTGACCGGCGGAGCATACCGTCTGCAAGCGATCGGATAACCGACTCGAGCCGAACCCATGGAGCGCAGCCCGTCTATGAAGATTCTCGCCTAAGTGCGGACTCCAAGTTCGTCTCCTTCCTCCGTCCGCATTCTTTATTTTTGCTTTTGCTGTCTTTTATTTCTCTCCATCCCCTTCTTCTTCTTGTAGCCTCTAGAGGCTCGTTTGCTTTTTTCACGACACACTTGACGCGCTGTCCGCGCTCATTATACACAGGGGCTTCTTTAATGAAGCTTATTTATCTGGGCTTCATGCCCAACACATGTGTTAAACTTCCGCATGTACCTTTTATTCACCATTATATGCATCGATATGACTTAAGTTTTGGCCAAGCTGGGTTGCTGGCTCCTGTGCTCACCCCTACGTTCCCGATTGTTCGGCTAGGTGGTAAAGGAGCACCTCTGCGATTACTCTTGCCGGGTCGGCCGGATGTGTACCTCGGTGGGTGAAGCAAAGCTAGCATTCTTAAGGGAATATTCGGTCGGTGAACTGAAGATGATTTTTAACTATTTACCCATCTGCCCCGGATGATTTACGCTTTCATAGCAGCTTGACATGCACTTTAGGGCATGCATCCCATCGAAAGGAACCGTTAACGGAACTATTCTCCTTTGGAAGATGTTTCTTACTACCCATGTAATATAACATAACTAGTTGGGCACTTATGCGATACAGCAACAATGACCCCTCGCCTTGTCTCCATGCATACCACGGTTCTTATATAACCACGAAGGTATTGGACACATTCGGACTATTGGGTCCGGAGGTCGGTTTAAAAGGTCCGCTTCGACAAGCGATCTACAATCCGGCTAGAAGACATTTTTCATGTCATATTTTTACATAGTTAATTCGACTCGTTGTATTCCTCCTCAATGCCATCTAATAGGCTATCTAATTTACAATCTTCTTTGGGAATACTTGGCGGCCAATTCTACTTGGCCGTACACTAAACTTCTGAGGATCTCCATCCCATCCGCCCCACAGGTCCGACCTAGCTCGCCATGTGGTTTGGGTCAACAACCGTGTACCGCGTCTTCACCATGGCCCAGCCTCCACGGCACCTTGATGACAAGCCGATATCTTCCATAGCCGGAAGCGCCGCCATGCTCCTTGAAGTCGCTCTGCCAGCTCCCCAATGCCTTCGGGCAGGGAGATAGATGGCCACAAGGCTTGGTCGATGCCTTTCATCACCTGCCGGACTCGTTCGTGCAGCCGACGCAATTCAGGAAGAAGATCACCCGAAGAACTGGGCATCTCCTCCTCAGGACGACCTGTGAGCAAACCTACAAACATGTTTATGTTAGTGGCCTTCCTCGCCAAACTCTTTTCAAAGTTCGCTCAAGCACTTACTGAAAATGCCGCGACGAAGCCGCCGATTCTCCTTTACGGAGTCAGACAACTGGGCACGAACATCCTTTAGTTCCTCACCCAGCTTGGTGTTGGCGTCTTGGAGGTTATTCTTCTCCTGCCGCACCCTCGTAAGCACGCTCTCGCCGGCCTTTAACTGGCGTAAGAGCTGTTGCTTGTCCGGATCTAGTCCGGCGCCATCTGCAATGTTTTGGTCAGATTCACACACCCGCCGCACTTTATAAACTATTTATTTTTTTAAAGCATATATTACCAGAGGGGGCCTCTGTAGCTCCCCTCATGGCGGCTAGTCTTGGCCTCAAGTTGGGCCTTGCACTCTTCAAGCTCTGGGGCAGATCGGGTATTCTTTTACAAGCTCTGCATAACAAATGATCCTTAAATCAGTTATTCTAACTATTTTAAGTCTCGGAGACTCTTGGCGTATATAAGCTGTCAGATTTTCTTACCGTATGTCCTTTACATCTTGCTCCGTGGCTCTGGCTAGACCATCTTGAGCGGCACGGAGGTGCGCATCTCCCGAATCAAAGGCATTCAAGGCCTCTTGGGAGAAACATGCGTCACAAAGAACTGTCCTCGGAGTTGGTGGCGGACAACCTGTCGGCATCCTCTATCGGAGGAGCATCCGACGCACGTCTCGTGCTCGCCTCAGCCTCCGGACCCGGCTTTGAAGCTTGGCCGGTGAAGGTTCGATTGGCAATCTCTCCGGACTCAGTCCAGCGAGTGCTCCTTTTCCTGAAAAGAGCATCAGCGTTAGTACCTTCCAGGAATCAATCCGGGGAGTATGGTGACACGCTATACCGTTGCGGCGGAGTTTCGATCCGGACCGCACTTCTTTTTAACCTGCGGGGCCGCGCTGCCCCTTGTTGGCCAGCCGCCGCAGGCTCGGCTTCCCGCCTCGAAGGAACCCCCTGCGAAACACCATTGGTATATGGTGATCAAAAATAAGCACGGATGGGTCATTATCAGGGTTTTGGGATCTTGGTCTCTGTTACCTGTGGGGCTGGAAGTATTCCGGGGTAATCGGCCGTAATGGCTACCAAAGCATTGTCGATGCTAAGTTGGTAGAACACCCCGTCGATCAACTCCATCGTTATATCCGGATCCTCTTCGGAGGTCGGATTGAGGGACCGCTCCGGATCCTCGGGTTGTGGGGGCGGGCTGTGTATCTTCTCCATAGTCCGGCGCAGTTCCTGCGCAAAAACCATGAAATGAGATACTTAACTACGGGAACATGGATCGGACAGGTCACAAAGATGTTTGCTTACCCAGCTTCGAGGATTATTTGAAGAAAACTCCTTCAGTGGGTTGACACGGAGGAAATCCTCCTCCTCTCCTTTGTACATGGAAGACAAGATCTTCACCGGTTCGGTGACCGATCCCGCCCTTTGCGGCCATGACGGGTGGCATCGTCCTCCCGTTGAAGTCCCACATGGGTGGCCCTGTATTGGGCGGCTGCACTCCCCTCATAATGCAGATTGCCATGACTCCTATCATGGTCAATCCGGCATGAACCGATAACCTTATTGGCTCATCAAATAGCGGACATCGGTCATCTTCTCTCCGGGGGCTCCGAGCGCCCGGCTTAGGCGTTTCTTCAGAGGAGCATTGCTGAACTCCGGAAGATCGATCCGAACAGGATCCGCAGCGGGGCGTCCTCCATGTAAAACCATTCGAAGGCCAGTCTTGGACACCTTCTTTGGGGTTCGGATAGGTATCCGGTCCCGCGATCTTGCCATAGCTCGCTCCGCCCACTTGATATATTGACCCCTCATGAGAGCGGGGTACTAGGCAGAATATTCTCTTCCATAGTCCGAAATGGGCCTCGGCGCCCAAGAATAGTTCGCAAAGGGCCCACGAAGCCCGCGATGTGCAGGATGGAGGCGGGAGTAAGGTGGTGCAATTGGAGTTAGTAGAACTCAAGAGCCCTTGAGAAAGCGGATGGATGGGAAATCGAGGCCTCTTACTAGATAAGAAGAAGCATACTCGCTCTCCTTTAGAGGGATCGGGGGGCGCTCTCCGCTTGCTTTCCTCCCTTGTAGGTGGCAAGTCCGGCTCGAACGAGAACCATGAAGGCCGGGGAGAAATCCTTGGCTTGGAGTATAACTAGCTCGCTATCGGGGTGATCATCTCCGAATTTCTGGTGAGGGCTGGGCGCGAGAAGAGGAGCCGCGTCGATTGTCCATGATGGAATGGGCTTTGGTCGAGGCGCTCGATGGCTTCGCAAAGGAGGGATGGTGTGACTCAGATCTAGATCCTTGCCCTTTTATAGGCGGCTCATTTATGCGACTAGGGGTAATTGTAAAAATACCCGGCTATTCGCATTCATTCAAACCGTGGAAGATGGCCATTATTGGGCGTAGAAGCGAGGCGCAACATTTATCGAGAAGCGGACACTATTAAACAAGTATATGGAATTGGAGAAGAACCCGCCGCAATGCGAAGACAATCAGCAGGACTCATCATCATTGAAGCCTGGTTCGGGGCTCTTGAGGAGTCCGGACTAGGGGTGTCCGGATAGCGGACTATCGTCACGGCGGACTCCAAGACTATGTAGATACAAGATTGAAGACTACGTCCGGTGTGCATTTGGGACTTCCTTGGCGTGGAAGGCAAGCTTGGCGTACGGATATGTAGATCTCCTACCATTGTAACCGACTCTGTAACCCTAACCTATCGGTGTCTATATAAACCGGAGGGTTTTAGTCCGTGGGGACGAACAACAATCATACCATAGGCTAGCTTCTAGGGTTTAGCCTCCTTGATCTCGTGGTAGATCTACTCTTGTACTACCCATATCATCAATATTAATCAAGCGGGAGTAGGGTATTACCTCCATCGAGAGGGCCCGAACCTGGGTAAAAACATCGTGTCTCTTGTCTCCTGTTACCATCCGCCTAGGCGCACGATTCGGGACCCCCTACCGAGATCCGCGGTTTGACACCGACACCCGTGCAGGATCGATGACGGCAAGGTGCTCCAGTACAAGTGCCCTTTCGAGCCACGGCTCTTGCTGTTGAGGAGGAGGACGTCTGCGTTTTTCTTGGTCGGCGGCGTGCTCGACATCAGCGCGCCTATCGCCGTGTCGGTCGTCTGCATCAAAGCGGGGGCGTCCCCACTACCGCACTACTTGGCCAAGCTGTGGGCGAACGGCCCGCCGGGGGAGCCCAAAGGCACGACAGACGCCGTCAAAGTGGAAATGGAGGTGACAAGCAGCAAGGATCTCGGTGACGTCGACGTGCAGGAGCTGACCTTCTTGACAGTTCCGCCCAAGCTGCTGGCCGGGGCTAAGCTTGTGTCCCTCCACATTCAGATTGACAAGCTCACGTCCTAAATGTTTAAGCGATTGCCTTTCATTTATCTTAGTAATATGCTAATATAGGGATTACCTTGGTCTACTTTAGCTTAATAAATGGTGGGTTTTGGTGGCGATGCAGCAATTACTTCGACATCAGATCAGTAATTTCCAACAGTCGAACGGATATTTTGTGTTTGTTGAATATAAAGTTCCTTTGGGTAAGAAGTACTACTTGTCATCAAAATGGATAAAAGGAGATGTATGTAGACATATTTTAGTTCTAGATACGTCCCTTTTTATCCATTTTGATGACAAGCACTCCCTCCGTTCCACAATACATGCCTTCCATTTGTCAAAATATAGATGTATCTAGACATGTTTTAGTATATAGGTACATCCATGATAGAGCCAATCGGATGGTTGAGAACACTACAACCAGTAGCTACAGATCGTGTGTGACTCCCGGATCAGAGGCCGGGGTCATCATCCTCCTTTTCGAGAAAAAATAGCGCGTGTGTGAGAGGACGAGTGCGTGCGTGCACCTCTTCTCTTCCTGTATAATGTACTACTAAACTCAGAGTACAAGTTTTTGTGGGTGGCACGATGGTGCGTGCGAGAAGTCCCGAGAGGTAGGTTTAATGCGTCTGAAAAAAGGACTAGCCTAGAGCTCGCCACGCGGCTATTCCTGTCGAATGCCCCATTAACCGTAAGATATGTATACGACGATGCCAGTTATTGCACGTACACAGCAGTACTCCCTCCTTTCCGGTTTATGGTGAGTGGTGGAATATTTTTTGTAGTTTGCAAAAGCACCTAATTAATTCTCTTGTTTTTCTCAAAAAATTATGTTTATCAATGCATTAATTGCAATGCATGCAAAAAGTACATGCATTGGTCAATTTTCTCTTAATACTTGCATGCAATGATTTAATGCACCTTGGAATCTGAACATGTGTTGGGGAACAACCAAATTGAGCCTTATAAAATGGAAAGACTAAAATTTTGAGATAAGCCCTATAAAACTGGAAAGGAGGGAGTAGAAAAAGAAGTACTCCATCCGGGAATAGTGCCGCACTTCGAAACTAGAACTGTCAATAAATTTTGAGCTTGCGTCTCGTCACATTCCAAATTACTCCATGCTATATTGAATTGCAAACCTGTTCACACCGATCACAACCTAAACGGTTTCCCACTTAGGACCGTATTAGTACCACGCTATATTGAATTCCAAACCTGTTCACACCGATCACAACCTAAGCGGTTTCCCACTCAGAGCGTATTAGTATTCGGGTTATAAATACTAGTATGCCAAGATGACTGCACATTCCTCCTCAACTCCTCATCCACAAAAACAAACAAGTCATTCAGCATCCTTCCCTTAAATCCGCCATGGCCAGCGTGAGTTCAGGGTCGAGAGATTGCCACGTGGAGAGGCGAGCATGGAAGCGGAAGCACGAGAGATGTCCCGCCTCGCTGCGAGAGCAGCCGACATGTCCCGCTGCACGGAAGTACCAGCACAGAGGTCCCGCCACGCCGCTGAAGCAGCACGGAGGTCCAGCCGCGCCGTCTGTCGGTGTTCTGGGAACGGAGGTACCCAGACTTGCCTACTGCGGCCGCGGCGTGGCTCAAGGGGTGGCCCCAAGACGGCCCATCTTCATCGGCACAAGCTCAAGACCTCGCGAGGAGGCAAGCCTCATGGGCGGACGACGGGAAGCCTCCTCGAGCCGGCCTCGTCGGTGGCTTGCGAGGAGGCGGAGAGATCAAGGCGGGGTACCTCACGAGGTGCCCATGACGCAAGCCATGATGACCGAGGGCACCAGGCGGGCGCCAGCCCACGCAGTGTCCTCGTTTCCTCTTTGGTGCAAAGGAGGCAAGCGCGGGCGAGAGCATCAAGCAAAGGCAGCCATTTCGGTGCAACAAGACCAAGACCAACACAACGGCAGGAAGGAGGTCATCGTGGAGCCCAAGCCAAGCGTCACCGTCGAGCCTTTGACAAAGCGAGGACCAACTTTAGTCAGGATAAGTGTACTAGATGTTCCCCTTCAAAATGGCCAATTGTTGGCGCCCTTCCCGCTCAATATTTGGGAAGAGGCCCAGGGCCTCTGCCTATAAATAGGACTAGCCTCCCACGGGGTAGAGGGATCCGAATCGAGCGAGCTAGAGGTCGTGCAATCCAGAGAGAGAGAGAGAGCCACGAACTCCCCTATCAGCCTGTCAGACTGCCAAGAACAGGCCCTCATGAGGCTGTTCTTCCTTGTATTGTTCATCATCAGCCCTCGAGGCAATCCACCACATCACACCTTTGGGTAGGGTATTACACCACAATGGTGCCCTGAACCAATATAAACCTTGTGTCTCTTGTGTTGCTCTTTGTGTAGTTTAAATATTTGCGAGGCGACGAGGTGCAGGTAGGTAGGGGGTGAGATCTGCGTGCACCCAGAGTTGAACCTAGAGGTCTGCGGAACCCGAAATCAACATTTGGCGCGCCCGGTAGGTGCACGGAATCCGTCTTCCGCCGCCTGTTCTTCGCCGCCCATCGCATCCATGTCGGGACGCTCGTCGGGCCGCGCCCGGCGCCGGGCCGCTCGCCGCCATCGCGTCGCCCAGACGGCCCCGTCGGCGACCGCCCCGCCGTTCCCGTCGCTTTGCCATCAACGCCGCCACCGGCCCGGCGGGAACGAGCAGCAAGCATCATCCCAAGCATCCGTCCGTGAGGCGAGATGGCGTACCGCTTCTCGCCGCTTTCGCCCGGCTGGTTCTTCGTCTCCACGCTCCGCGCGCCCATGGAAAACTCGAGCGCGCTCGCCGCGGCAAATGAGTTCTGCGCTACCGCCCGACGGCGCGTCACGAGATTGGCTCGACCGCGTTGCCAAGCTCGTCCGCGCCGCAGGGGGCTCCCCCGCGCCGTCCTTCTCGCTGCACCGCGCCCTGCCTTGCGCGGACGATGAAGCTCCAGGGGCGCCTCAGCCGCCTAGAAGGCGCCTTGGCCCCAAGGCGCGTGGCCCCTGGGCGGAACCCACTATGTCCGGCACCAGCGCAACAAGAGCAGAGCTGCCAAGAGGTCCCTCGCCCCAAAGAAGCTGCCCGAGTGCTCCTGCACCGCCCGCCACGATCAAGGCCCTACTCCGGCATGCCAAGACCCGCGCTCCTCCGGCGGCAGCGCATGGGGACCCGCAAGACCAGGCCGCCGTCACCAAAGGCCTCCGTGGCCATCGCAGGCTGCGCGCCTTCACCGCCGAAGCTACGCGGCGTCGCGTGGCCCGCACGTTCAAGCCGGACCTGCCTCCTCGCTACGACGGCACGGCCGACCCTGCGGAGTTCCTCCAGCTTTACAAGCTGGGCATCGAAGCTGCCAACGGGGACGAGAAGGTCATGGCGAACTGGTTTCCCATGGCGCTCAAGGACGGTGACCGCACTGGCTCGAACACGGCTCTGGCACGATCTCCTCACAGGGCGAGATGCGCACCCGCTTCATCGCCAACTTCCAAAGGCACTCGCGACCGGCCTCCTGCCGTGAGCGACATGCGCCGCATCAAGCAGCAGCCAGGAGAGACCCTGCAGAAGTACATCCAGCGCTTCAACAACGCACGCCTCAAGATTCCCAAGGTGACCGAGGAGGCCATCATCTCACCTTCTCCGACGGTGTGCGTGACGTCAAGATGAAGGAGGAGCTGGCGATGCATGAAGACCTGTGCACATCCTTGGAGTTGTTCAACTTGGCGACCAAGTGCACGAGGGCAGAGGAAGGATGCCTTTCCCTCCTCAAGCTGTCGGCTGCTGACCCAGAAGAGAAGAAGCCCAAGGTCAAGGACGTGAAGCGCAAGGGGGCTGTCGTGCTCGCAGCAGAACCAGATACCAAGCGAGGTAGGGATCAACCTGAGTCTTCCAAGGGCAGCCGGTACTGTGTGTACCATGACCTCCACACCCACAACACCAATGAATGTCAAGAACTCCGAGCCGTGCGAGAAGGGCGAATCGGTCGATGCCCCGACCGCAGTGATCGAGGCTACGACTGAGGAGGAGGAAGAAACGTAGGACGCTGGGAAGACCGTGGCCCTCGCCAAGGGTGGCGTGACCGACCTCGCGAGGACCGCTGGCAGGATCAGCCTCGCGAGGGAGGTTGGAGGGACCCGCCTCGCGAGGGAGGCTGGAGGGATTAGCCTCGCGAGGATCGCCCGCAAGGCAACGCAGGCCTCCCTCCTCTGCCACCACAGCCAAGGAGAAATGAGGACCACCATCAGGACGAGGGGGCTGGGGGCTTCTGAGAGATTGCAGCATGTCGCTTGCATCCTGGGCGGAGCTCAAGCCACAGCCTCTCAGCGCATCTTCAAGCAGTTCGCCCGCGAAGTGAATACAGTCCTCCCCAAGCTCAAAGCCACGCGCCCTCTCAGGTGGTCAGCGTGCGCCATCATGTTCAGCTCAGCGGATCAGCTCAAGTGCGCGGCCACAGTCGGAGTCCTCCCGATGCTTTGCTCCCCAATCATCAGCAACGTGCAAGTCACCAGGATCCTCATTGATGGCGGAGCAGGGCTCAATGTCCTGTCCGTCGAGACGTTCAACAATCTCCAAGTGCCGTACAATCAGCTTCAGCCAACCAAGCCTTTCTCCGGAGTCACCGATGGCTCCACGGTTCCCGATTGGGCAGGTCCGCCTCCCTGTCACCTTCGGGGCACGCGACAACTACCGCACCGAGCTCATCGAATTCGACGTCGCCCACATTCGTCTGCCAAACAATGCCATCCTCGGGTACCCGGCTCTGGCCAAGTTCATGGCCGTGACTCATCACGGCTACAACGTCCTCAAGATGCCGGGAAGCGGCGGAGTCATCACGGTGCCTTGTGAAGAGAGGGACGCAGTGTGCTCCCTGGAGCATGCTTTTCAAGTCGCGTCACTTGAAGAACCAGATCGCAGGAGCGGGAGGCTCCCCAAGGCTGCTCCCAAGAAGAAGAAGACGCCGCCTTGCCCGACCCCTCGGGAGGCAGGCCCCTCAGGGTCTGCGCCTGTTCAGGGGGCACCTCCATCGTCGCTTGTCTGGCCATGGCATGGCGCCTCCTCGAGCAAGGCTCGGGGCTCTCTCTGGAGGGCCACCGGCTTTGCTAAGATCACGAGGGAGGCGCTTTGGCACCACTTGAGGCGTGTTTCAAAGCATGCTTCCCTCGGGAAGGAGGCGAGGCAAGGAGGCCAAACCCTCGGGAGTTCGTCGGCCAGATCATTCGGGAGCTGCAGAGTCAAGAGTCATGAGTGGCAGCCGCCACTTACCGCCGTAGCTCCCCATCCAGGCGAGGATGGTGGGCTGCAGCGTCTGCATCGACATACCAGGGCTCAACCGAGCCGCCTCTCGAGGCGCCTCGGCCCCTCGCGTGGGGCGTTGTGAAGGTCCACCCCGGCCACGTTCGCATGCCTTACGGTTTCTTTGAACGCGCCTTTGCCCACGCCGGCGCCTCATAGGGAGCATCTGGAGGCTCAAGAGGCCAGGCGCCCATGGTCTTGGCGGAGATGGAGATGGTCCGCGAGGAGCCACCAGCGCCTCCGGAGCCTCCCGAGGCTCCTGGGCCTGGGGGCTCATAAAGATCGGCTTCCGCAGCCCACAACATCCGCTACTTCAGCATCCCTTCATCTTCAACGTTATCAGGTGACATCCTTTGAGTTTCATTTTCAGCTGGGAGCGCCCCCCAGGGCTGTATCATTCCCAGGCCGCGTGGATCCGTCCCTGCGGCGTGTATCCCTTTTGCTTCATGTTCCTAGCTTACTTTATTTGGGGAGCCCCTCGGGCTGCATCATCCCCAAGTCACGCGGGCCAGACCCAGCGATGTCTGCCTTCCCTGCACCTATCTAAATGAACTTGCTCCTTCGTGATTAACATGTTTGACCTAGTCGCCCGCTCGATTGACACCAACTGATGGAGTTGCTCCCTAATGGCACGACGCTTGCGTATGGGTCCGTCCCTGCAACGCTGACAAACCTGAATGGCTGAGCTCTGGCCGCGGCAGCCCCGCATAGCGCCACCTCACCAAGCCTTCAGTGCCTCGTCACCCCTCCAGAGCAACCAACGGCTGACCGTCGCTTGTCATGGCGAACTCTTGTTCTTCTGTGATGAGCTGCAGGATCTCTTCAAGGAGCAGCGCAAGGCGAGGCCTTCACGGCGTCTTCTTCACTCGTCCCGCGAACCGCTTGCACGTTAAAGGGGGTACACGAGCATCGCGACTCATGGGCTCCTCTGGCTCTCCAGCCCTCACCCTCTGGCCTTGTCCACGACATCGCGACACGGCATACCAGCGACGGCTGAGACCCTTTCGAGGCGGGACCGAGGGCGTAGAGCGAAAGGGAGTAAAGGTGAGAGGGAAGAGGCATGCACGGGGACCTCGCCGAGCAACTCCATATCCGCGATCGCGCGGACCTAACGCCGCACCAGGAAGCGGTTCCTGACTCCCGAGATAAGTCATCCTCCGGAAACACTAGCTGTCGCAGCACCGAACTCGCACCTAAGGCGATCTCATGTTAGCAACGTCGCGCTCCTTTCTCATCGAATGATGACTGCTTGACCACTAAAGGGGACCTCCTGAGCATCGCGACTCAGGGGCTCTTACTGGACCCCAGGCCGCTCACCTCCTGGCCTTGACCACGGCATCGCGACCTGGCATACCAGCGACGGCTGAAGCCTGCCTTGGGACCGAGACCTGTCGGCGCAGAGCATCAAGCCCTCGTGAGGTTCGAAAGGAGGAACTGAGCTAAGACGGGATGAGCATCTCGCACTACTTCACGACAAGGATCATATTAACAAACAGAACCACAGGCACCGTACAAGCCCCCACGGGGCGCGTTTTTCGACTCCTCGCAGGGAACAGAGGGAGCAGATCCTAAAGAACGCTAACTACACGTGCCTCCGCAAGAGACGCCATCATCAACAGTGAGCCGTCAGGCACCGGCGCCAACCTCATCCAGATCAGAGGCGGCGGCAGCCTAACGAGCCCGCCCTGCTCCGAGAGCGACGCAAGCTCGGGGGCTCGTAGCTGTCGTCGCTCGTCTCCGGAGTCGCGAAGAGCTCGGCGGAGTCGCTGGATCCTCCGACGCCTTCGCCGCTTGAGGAGCTGCTGAGGGAGCAATCGGCGAGCCTGGTCCTCGCCTCGGCAGGGCCCCGACCACCTCTCTCAGGGCAGCACTCCAGTCGGCGTCCTTCCGCGTCGAAGACCTTGAAGAACATCACGGAAGCGCTGTCGTACTCCAAGTGGATCACGAGGGCGCCCCTCGGTCTGCAGACCCGGGCGATCTCGCCCCAGCCTCGAGTCATGAAGACCTTGCCCGGAGCGACGACTGTGACCTCCACTTCGTCGCAAAGTGCTGTAGCCGCGCGTCTTTGCAACCGAGCTCAAAGATCCCCTCTGCGGAATCGCGAAGGCGAAGGAGGGAGGAAGGCGAATCCAAGACTGAGGAGGCATGGCGGCGTGGAGCACAAAATCTCGCGAGGAGCCCTCGGCCAGGACTCCGGGGGGAACAACGCGCACCGCCGTGACCCGCCGGCGCCGACGACGGCGTCGTCCATGGCGCTCGGCGACAACTCCTTCCGGGCCATCAATGCGGGCATACAAGGGCAGCGGGAACCCAGGCGGCGGCCGCTCGTACCAGGGCCTCGACACCTCCTGCCGGGCGCCCTCATCTCGACGGCAGAGGGCTAGCCGCTTCTTCGGCGGAAGCGGGTCGGGACCCTCTCGGGGAGCCTTTCCTTTCTCTTCCGCGGAGAACCGGCGGATCAGAGCCATTGCCGCAAAGTGGAGCAAGAGATGGAGAAGAAGGAGAAGCAAGAAGAGATGGACCGGAAGGGCACGCGCCGTTCCGTACTTATAACCGGGGAAGGCCAACCGACGCACCCCCACGTTCCACAGTAATCATGACCGCTTTGCATGCGAGAACTTGTCAATTAAATGCGATCGCCGAGGCGTCATGGGGAAGCGAGACGCCCACGTCCAATCAACCGCCTGCGGCGCCCAAACCCACAGGCTGTTAGGGCTTGGCGCGCAGACTTTTCCCTTCGCTTCTCGCTCGGCCAAGTCCAGCGCGCCTTGGGCCGGGGGCTCTTGTCGGCGTTCGGGAGCGGGGTACCCAGACTTGCACCGCCACGGCTGCGGCGTGGCTCAAGGGTGGCCCGGCATGGCCCATCTTCATCGGCACAAGCTCAAGACCCTCGCGAGGGGCCAAGCCACTGTGAGGCGGACGACGAAGCCTCCTCGTGCACGGCCTTGTCGGCGGGCTCGCGAGGAGGCGGAGAGATCAAGCGGGGTACCTCACGAGGTGCCCATGGCGCAAGCCATGACGACCGAGGCGCCCGGCGAGCGCCAGCCAGCAGATGTCCTCATTTCCTCTTTGGTGCAAAGGAGGCAAGCGCAGGTGAGAGCATCAAGCAAAGGCAGCCATTTCGGTGCAACAAGACCAAGACCAACACAACGGCAGGAAGGAGGTCATCGTGGAGCCCAAGCCGGCGTCACCATCAGAGCCTTTGACAGGTGAGGACCAACTTTAGTCAGGATAAGTGTACTAGATGTTCCCTTCAAAATGGCCAATTGTTGGCGCCCTTCCCGCTCAATATTTGGGAAGAGGCACAGGGCCTCTGCCTATAAATAGGACTAGCCTCCCACAGGGTAGAGGGATCCGGAATCCAAGCGAGCTAGAGGTCAAGCAATCCAGAGAGAGAGGCACCAGAACTCCCCTAGCAGTTAAATCGCAGACCGGCCAGAAACAGACCCTCATGAGGCTGTTCTTCCTTGTATTGTTCATCATCAGCCCCTGAGGCAATCCACCACACCACACACTAGAGTAGGGTATTACACCACAATGGTGGCCCGAACCAGTATAAACCTTGTGTCCCTTGTGTTGCTCTTTGTGTAGTTTAGATCCTTGCGAGGCGACGAGGTGCAGGTAGGTAAGGGGTGAGATCTCCACGTGCACCCCAGAGTTCGAACCTAGAGGGTCTGCCGGAACCCGAAATCCGACACCGTCGATGCAGCAGACTGGTCCGGCCGCGCCGCGGAAGCAGCAGAGATGTACCGCCGCGCCATGAATGCGAAGATGTCCGCCGCCGCGACAATTTGGGAAAATTTCTCGCGGGCGGCGGCAGTATTCTGGCGCATGCATGCGATCGTCCATAGCCAGATGGATCAAATCTCCGGCTTGGCGAGCTTGAAGGACGATGTGAAAGCCTCGTTTGAACAGGCTACCGAAGTCATCCGGCAACTAAGGGAGGGCAATGAGAGGCTCCGGGCCGAGCGCGACCTGCCGAGGAAGTATCGTCCAAGTGAGACCAGCGAGAGGAGATCGATTGCCTTGTTGAAGAGGACCGGCGTCATCGTCAAGAAACTTATGGGCGAGAATGAAATGCTCCATAGCGGCGCCAAAGGCTAGTGGAGGAATCGTGGATGTTCTCAAGCAGCGTCTTGAGGACACGAAAAACTCATCGCCGCTTCGCCGCGGAGACTAGTTCCATGACTGCAACAACGCATCAAGCAAGTAGAGATCAGCGAGCGGATCCTTGTCTTCCTTCTTCTTTTGCCCTTGTGTATTTGGGCGTAGCCGCATGTTGCTTTTACTTTCTAATTATGTAAGACAATTAATCGTCCTTATCTTTACGTGGAAGATCAATGTTGCGAGGCTGGAATGAAGAAAACTCTTCTTTGTGGTGACCACGGCGTTCTTTGTTCTTCTAGTTCTTCTTGGGCTTCCTTTAGTTTCCTGGTTTCTTTTGATGTAATAATCGGTTTAGGATGTGTATTGTGTCGTCGGTTGTGAAATGTTGGGTTCTAGCGCGGATGTTTGGCCTTTGTTGGCCTCTTGGGATGTTGCGATTTCAATATGGTATGTAGCTTTTAGTCCTTCGTGTTACACTGGAGTTGTGTTGAACTTCTTGTGAATTGTGGTGGTTTTTAGTAATGAAAATCGGAAGGGCAAGCCCTTCTTTGATCAAAAAAATAAAATCGTCCTTATATATTCATCGGTCTTGCTATAAGTCATGATAGATGCTATATAGGTCCGTCGGATCTTACATCAAGATCCGTGCTTTCAGATTTTCTTTTTCTCTCTTAAATCTCAGTCGAGTGAGACATAGCCACGCCATTAAGCAGAGGCTCGGGCGCCATTAATGGAGACCTTGGGAGAGAGGTGGACGGCAGATGGAGGTCAAAGGCTCTCCTCCCGATAAGCAAGCTTAGGGGTCGATCGCACGCCTCTCGTACTCAAATAGCTACCCTGCACGGCGCCTCCTAGCTAATAAAAATGGGGGCGTGTGGCGGCACTTAAATGGTACTAGTAAGTAGAAGCATACGGTTTCAATAATACTTGTGTTTCCGATTGTAGCGTGACAGCACTTGTTCCAAAATGACTTTGTTGATTGTTAATGTGTGCGCCATAAATCGGATGAAATTTACCACAGCATGTTGGTGCCATGTCATGGCCCCAAGCCAAGTTTCATTATTTTCATGCGTGTTTTGGATTTACAGGAATTAAAAAAAATAAGTGTCTCAATGTTTCCAACCCAGCCACGACGCCCAGAATTTTGAATTTCATTCCCATTTCTTGCATGGAACCTAGAAATTTACCCGAGGACACACATGTGATTTTTCAACCAACTTTGGTGCACTGGAACATGTGCTTGTATTTCAAATTTGAATTATGCACACAGAGGTGACACGTTCCCTCCGAGAACCACGAGCCTTCTTGAGAGAAGCTCCGGTTTGCAAGAAGCTTATACCAAAATTTGTTCCTATTCGGCCAAATTTTTTTACCACGGCATGGTACTACCATGACATGACACCATGCCAAGTTTCATGATTTTAAAACCAAGTTTCTCAATGTTCTCGACCGAGCCACGATGCCCAGATGTTTGAATCTTATTCTCGTTTTTTGCATGGGAGTAGAAATTTTCCCGAGGACACAAATGTGATTTTTCAACCAACTTTGGTGCACGGGAGCACGTGCTTGTAGTTCAAATTTGAATTATGCACATTAAATGACCAAAAACTCAATTAATGTGTAAATAAGGCCAAACGAAGCCGGAATAATTCCAAAATTTAACAGGGCACTCATGTAGTTCTATGTTGCCTTTGTAAATAAACTCAAGGGGGACAACGTATATCGTTTCGCACTCAAAGGTGACACGTTCCCTCTCAGAACCACGAGCCTTCTTGAGAGAAGCTTCGGTTTGCAAGAAGCTTATACCAAAATCTGTTCCTATTCGGCCATTTTTTTACCACAACATGGTAGTACCATGACATGACATCCATGCCAAGTTTCATGATTTTCAGACGTGTTTTGGATTTACAAGAATTTTAAAACCAAGTTTATCAATATTCTCGGCGAGCCACAATGCCCAGATGTTTTAATTTTATTCTCATTTCTTGCATGGGACCTAGAAATTCACCCGAGGGCACAAATGTGATTTTTCAACCAACTTTGGTGCACGAGCATGTGCTTGTAGTTCAAATTTGACTTATGCACATTAAATGACCGAAACTCAATTAATGTATAAAAATGACAAACGAACCCGGAATAATTCCAAAATTTAACATGGCACTAATGTAGTTCTATGTTGTCTTTGTTAAGAAACTCAAGGGGGGGGCAGCGTATATCGTTTCACACTCAAAGGTGGCATGTTCCCTCTTAGAACCACGAGCTTCCAAATCGGCCCAATTTTTACCACAACATGTTAGTGCCATGACATGACATCATGCCAAGTTTCATGATTTCCAGCCGAGTTTTGGATTTACATGAATTTAAAATCTAAGTTTCTCGATGTTCTCGGCAGAGTCATGACGCCCAGATGTTTGAATTTCATTCTCATTTCTTCCATGGGACCTAGAAATTCAACCAAGGACACACATGTGATTTTTCAACCCACTTTGGTGCACCGGAGCATGTGCATGCAATTCATATTTATATTATGCACATTAAAAGTCCAGAAACTCAATTAATGTATTAAAAGGCCAAATGAACCCGAAATAATTCCAAAATTTAACAGGGCACTCATATAGTTCTATGTTGCCTCTATAAATAAAATCAGGGGGGAGGCAGCATATATCGTTTCGCACACAAAGGTGACACGTTCCCTCTCGGAACCACGAGGCTTGTTGAGAGAATCTCGGTTTTGCAAGAGGCTTATACCAAAACTTGTCCCAATTCAGCCAAAATTATCGTATGAAAACAGGGTTTAGATTATCCCGAACATCTCGCTACCTAGACCAATAATGTACTATGATTTGAATTCAACAAAAGTGGATACAGATATTTGAATTGGAGGCGTATGGTACATGTAGTTCATAGTGAAATATGATTACTGCTATATGCATGTCTTTTTGTTATCAAGATAATATTTAAATTATTGTATAACTTGACAACAATCATATTCAAATAAGGAAAATTGATTCAAATTTAGTCCATATGGTGAGCGACAATATATATGTTCACATGGTGGAGTAAAATGTTCATATATGATGGAAGATCAAACTGTACGAATACATCAATTATAAACCGCAAGGTCACCTAATGATATATTCGAATTCAACATAACGTGGATTCAAAATTTGAAATTCGAGATCATGGCATCTCTAATCATATAAAAAGGGACATTACTCTTTCTTTGGTGGGAATTGATTTGTTTTTTGTTGTTGTTGAGGGAAGTGCGAATCGATTTGGTCTTGTGCGGGGTAATCTTGTTCTCCGATTTTTTACATTTTTCTTGTAGTTTTTCAATGGCATCTATAGCAATATAGTAAAGGGACATGACTCTCTTGTGTCTTGTATGATTTTTTTTTACACGTTAAGTTTGTCCTGCCGAACAAGGAATCTGCACCTTGTTATCTCGAAATTTTCAAGCTCGAGTATCTTTTGTCTCACCTGCTTTGAAACTCCCGCTTCTTCAACCCGCGCCGCGCCTTGTTATCCCGAAATTTGGACGCGCGCAAGAACTCCCTCCTCATCCGAAATCGCTCCCGCAGCCAGGACACGCGAAATCCCCTTCTACCCCTCAGCTGGAAATGAAACTCCACGTCGCGGTGTCAAAACCGGTGGGGGTACGCTGGTAACTTGCCCTACATTTCGGACAAGCGCGTCCCTAAGCTTGGCTCCCCCTCCCCTTCCCCCCACCCAATTCATACACCGAGGCCGCCAAAACCCGCGAAACCCCACGCTCCTCCGTCGGCCTCCCAACCGCCACCCAGATGGAGACTCTTCCCCGACTACGTCGTCCACCGCAACAGCTCGCCGTCCCTCATCCACCGCACTGGATGAGGATCCGTTGTCGATCTCGTCGTCCGCCGGATCAGCCGCCCGTCCTCCACCTCCAAGGAGCTGCCCGGCGTTCGCCTCGTCTATCCGCCACCTCAATCCCCACAGCGCCGTCTTGACCTGCCCCACGAAACGCAGCACCCTCACCAATTCCTCCGATGAAGCCGAGGCCAACTCGGCGCCACCAAGGAGGTTCTGCACTCACCGCTGCATTTTATCTTTTATTCGATCTCACAAGGCTGCCGATGCTCGATACCGAGCAGACATGGCGTCTCCATCGACGGTGCCGTCGCCAGCCACATCATCCACTGCGTCTCTCCCCATGTCGTTGCTTCCTCGTGGCGACTTCCCTATGACACTAGCTGCAGCTGCTCGGCTCTCGCTCATGCTCTTGCTCTGTTCTTCTTTGTCGGTCGCTGCTGCACTGCTCCTGCTTTCGTTCGTGCTGCTGCTCTGCTCTTGCTCTCGCTTGTCTTTGTTGCTGCTTTGTTGCGACCTCCGGCAGCTACAGGAGTTGCTGCTTTAGCTTTTCGCTTCGCGGTGCTCTTGCACGACTTGCTCTCTGCTAGTGTGTTCCTGCTCGGCGTCTGCTGATTTAGATCACTGCTTCTACGCTACTAGTGCTCGAGCGCCCTAAACATCTATTGCAATGCTCTGTTACTAGTTCAATCAGTTTTTGACAAGTAAAATTCAGTTTATTGTGAAGTTCATTTTCTTGATTAAGTTCAGAGTGAACAGTACTTACGAGATCTGTCGGGGCGGCGTGTGGCGCGGGCTGATCGTTTACATCTAGCACTTTTGGTGATGTATTTTACATCATCTATTGCGAGATGATATTAGGGTCCCACTTCAGATTAAAGTTATGCTGTCTTGTCATGCTTCACCTCGTCATTTGTACACCTTAGCGGAGCTGCTCCAACGAGAACCGTCCATCACAGTGAGCGATACCCTCGGCGCCGTTTCCGGAGGCCTCGGATCTTCTTCCCGCCTCCGGCAGTCACACCAGCATCATCACCATCCTCCACGTCCAACCCAATGATCTTTGAGGTCCACAAGGCTATGCCAAAGAGGTTGTACACTCGTCGCATCACTTTGTTTCTCCATTCCTCTGTTCTTCCAATTCATGTGAGCCAAACACCAGGTTGGCTGAAATCCTATGTTTCTAAATGCTCATTTTGCACGTGCATTCCTATCCTATTCCTATGTTTTTCCTGTTCCTGCGTTTATAGAATCCTCCAATTCTAAGGAGCCCTTACAAATTTACTTCATTTTCAGATTGGTGTCAAAGAAAACTATGTGTGTTATGTCCTGCTCCAGCCGTGCCGTCATCCACCCCACCTGAGGTGCACCATCGACGAAGCGTTCACTGCAGCGAGATCCCCCTGCAGACTTTCTTTTGCCGCCTCAGATCATCTTCCCGTTGCGGGAGCCACGCCAACTGCATTACCATCATCGGTGAGCGAGATGAACACGAGGACTAGACAGTTCAGGAAGAGAGGTCATGATCTTTCGTGTTTGCTTCGTTATACATCGGTTATTATTACTGCTACTTTATCATTCAATCTTGAGTTTTGAATTGCCCATGGGTCTCATATCGAGCCAACAACGAATAGTATCATCTACTATCTGGTTCATCTGGGGTCTTCTATGTGGTTCATGTTGGGTGGGCAACAAACAATAGATGATCCATTGTCTATCTTTTAAGCTGAAGCTATAATCTACCGCTATCATTAGTTTTGGATCCATCCACTCGTTTGCTACCATCAGTCTTGATTTTGCATGCACCCTTAGGCCTTACAAAATCTAACTATTTTTTATTATGCATGTCGGATATTGTACACAATCGTCTTGAACATGTAGAGAAAAAAGAAGACCGTTCGCGTCGAATATAATGTCATCAGACGCTGCTCCATGGTGGGCGAAGTGCCCCCCTCCCTCTGCATTTCAGATTGTATTCGAGAGGAAGATAAGCTGTTGAGATGGAGATTCAGAAGGAGCCGACCATGCATGTTTACCACCTGAGGTGTTTCCTCTAACCTGGCATGCTGATGTTGGTCATATCATGCATATGGCGCCTTGCATTGCTTACATATACATCTTATATGTCATCAGCTTAGCTTAGATTTGCTTTGTGTGAATGCCACCTGCTTGGTTTCTATATCATACTCCCACCATTCCTAAATATTTGTCTTTTTAGAGATTTCAACAAGTGACTACATACGGAACAAAATGAGTGAATCTACACTCTAAAATATGTCAATATACATCCGTATGTGGTAGTCCATTTGAAATCTCTAAAAGACAAATATTTAGGAATGGAGGGAATATATGGGAAATATCAATGCCATCTTCTTTAGCCGGGCATCATATCGTGAATCATGCAATGCCATCTGTTTAGCCAGTCATCATATATGTGAATTGTATCGTGCCATTTTTTTCCATAATGTATTCCATTTGTCAACAATGTTTATACATTCATCTACTCTTCCTGTGCATCAGCCATTTGAGTCGGTCATGGGAAATCTGGAGTGAAAACAAGGTCTTCGGCGATCGGTGCTACTACAGTCGATGCAGATTTCTTGCTGATTCTGAATAGCTCCTCGGAGGAGGATTTAGAGAGCGATGACCAGTCGTATCCCCCCCCCCCACGAGGTGCATGCTCTAACTTGGCAGGGTTATATTGCTCATATCATGCATATGGTGTCTTGCATTGCCATGCCATCTGCTTAGATTAGACATGCTTTGTGTGAATGTCTCCTGTTTGCTTTCTATATCAGATATGTGAATTATGCAATGCCATGTTTTTCAGGCAGTTATCATATATGTGAATTATGCACCGCCATGGAGCCAGGCATCATATATGTGAATTATCTCATGCCATCTTTTTTTTCATTACGTATTCCATTTGTCGACAATTTGTGCATATTGAACTACTCTTCATGTGTATCAGCCATTTGAGCCGGTTATGGAAAAATCTAGAGTGAAAACAAGGTCTTCAGTGTAGGCAATGGTACCTGTTGAAGCATATATCTCGATGGTTCTGAGGAGCTCCTCGGAGGAGGATTGAGAGCAGATGAACAGTCCTATATCCCACCCGAGGTGTATGCTCTAAATTGCAATGTTTATATTTCTCATATGATGCATATGGTGTCTTGCATTGCTTAGTTTAGACATCATATGCACAATATTGAATTCTATCTGCTTAGTTTAGAGATCATACATGCGAGTGCCAGAGTCTTAGCATATGAATCAATTATGTCAATTATATCATGCCATCATGTATACTTAGACAACATGTATGTGAATTATTTCATCTCAACCTATTTTAGAAAGACATCATATAGTTTTGTCATGTCATCATGTTTAGGTACTCATCATATGTTGAATTATGCCATTATATCCTGTTAAATTATCCATCATATATCTGAAACTATGTCATGCTATCCTGTTTAGTTAGGCATCATATATGTGAAATTGTGTCATGTTGTCCTGTTTGGTTAGACAACATATATGTGAATTACCACATCTATCTATCATACAATGTCTATCGTTCAATTTCTTTTATTGTTTATCAGCCATTTGAATTGGAAGGGGTGATGGCAGTATCTAAGGGAGCAAAACCCGTTCTTCACAAAAAGCAGTGCTACCCGTCGATGCAGATAGAACCATGGTTGTCTTGGCCACAAACTAGCCCCACCACACATAATCGAGACTCTTCCAGTTGCACACTTACACCATTGGGCGGAGAACCAGCTACAAACCATCTAACCGCAACCCCAGTGGATAGTAACCCACTTATAGTTGACAAAGCACCATGTCCACCATAGAGTACCCCCACGAGCAGTTTGTAAAGCTCTGCGGTGCCCAAAGCACAAAGACCACCACAGCTAACCCAAACTCCATGTTTAAAGCAAAAGAGCAAGCTGTTCTCGGTCGATTCGTAGCTATGGTCCATACTCCTTTGTTGTTGCATCCTTTGTATTTACTCATACCAACTACTTTCGAATTTGAAGGATCCAATTGAAACTCCAATGGCGCAACAGGTATGTTTTAAACCTATTTCTTTAAGCGGGTTGCTGTTCTAACTTCTTGCTCTATGTTGATTTCAGTTTAAGTTGTATAAACAGTTATGTTCTCATGTGATGCACATTACAAGTGCTGCCAATCTGTGTAGTTTCTCACACTTATATTCATCTATGATGTTGTGTCTTAAAAATATATGAGTTGAATTGTGTCTCTATCTTGATTAGGGAACATAAACTAGAATGATATGGACAATACTGTGAACATAGTACATAGATATATGTTTGTTTCATCTTGTTATCCTGTCCACCTTACTCTTGAACGGTTTACCAAAATGAGTTTGGTATACTACAAGCTAAACTGTGATGTATCGCTTGTTTCTCTTGTAGTATGCAAGCAGAATATTGGAGAAGAGCCCCCACTATGCAATGGTAGAGAAAGTAATGTAGATAAGGTTCAAGATAGTGAGACAACCTGTTGGTCTCAAGAAAGGTGATAAAATGATCTTGAGACGGTGAGAAAACCCCACATCCTGCGTTGAATTAGTGTTGAGTTCTTGGCGATCACCTGGCACAAGCTCTTCGAACTCGCTGCTGAATCACTTGACTTCTTTAGTCTCAGCTACAAGCTGAAAGGCATCGGCCACTGCGGCAAGAAGTCAAAGAATGAGGAAGTCCTGCAGAATTCAGATCGTACTTTCTTGTGCAACAATGAATTTGGAGGATTTAAGCGCCAAACAAGAGAAAGTTAATAAGCTTGCTAAGCATCTTGCCGACATTATGGGTACCAGGATATTGTTTCTTGAACTCTTCAAGTGGTTTGAGTTCTGGACTTGTTTTCTTTGCGGCATTTATATCTTCTTGTGTTCCCTATATTTGCCTTGTCGGTGAACTTTGATGCCCAATGGATGTAATATGTGTAATAGCCGTGATAGCCTAGCATAAGTTGCTTGGCTTATTTATTTCCTTGTTGTCTTGTTTATTTGTTTGCTTGTAGTCGGTGCAGTTCTTTTCCGCGGTTTGCTAGTGGCTGCAATAACCTATTTTTTAAACTAGGCCACAATAACATGGGCTAATATTTTTGTAGTGATGAGTGGGCCTCCCTACGGGCCGTAGAAAGCGATGGGCCTTCTATGGGCCGTAAAGCGATAGGCCTTCTACGGGCCGTAGAAACATTGGGCCTTCTACGGGCCGTAGAAACAATGGGCCTTCTACGGGTCGTATCATCAATGGGCCTTATACGGGCCGTATGATCGATTGGCCAAACATGGGCCAATAACAGGCCGCATTATGGACATAAACGGGCTAGAGTTGGAATCGTCCGTTCATGGGCCAACCATAACGTGCCATCGTTAATAGGCTGTATTTGATGACGCTATGAAAACGGCCCAATGTATTAATGAACCACAAACGGGCCATTGTAACCTTGGCTGAATTTGGCCCAAGCGAAAATAGCGAACGGGCCGTAAGTAAGCGAATGCTCGAAATGAGCCCAAGAATAAATGGGCTCTGAGAAGGCCGAAAGATAACATGGGCTAGAAATGGCCCAAAGTGATACACTGTTCATTACGGGCCAGTTTCACCACGGGCCGTTAATGGGTCTAAAGTGATACACTGTTCATTGCGGGCAGTTTCACCACGGGCCGTTAATAGGCCAAGAGTTACATAGGGCCTCATATGGGCGAAGACGCGTCATGGGCCATACATGGGCGAAGTGAAAACGGCTGGAATCATATTGGTGGCCTAGATGGCGCTCTTTGGGCCTAATTCGAGATAGGGCGAACGGGTCTTGGGTTAGCGGGTTGTAAATGGGCTATATGCGAACAGGCCGTTAACGGGCTTTCCATGGGTCGCCCGTCACCTTTTGACCAAGTCAAGCGGGCGGCCTTTTCACAGAATGGGCCTCTGTTGGCCATGCCACGTGTCGACGTATCATAGGCGCTATACATCCAATGAGTGGATGACATCTGTCCCAACAATGAGCCAACACGTGTTTCCTCCGACCAATGATGATTTTACGTGGAAAATCCCCATTGGTCGGGCTGTTAACGGATTTACCGGAACCAAAACCCGACCCGATAGCTTAACGGCGTTCCGTTACGGTGGATGCCACGTGTCGGTCACCCTTGACGAAAGCACTTACGACGCGCGATTTATCATCATGGAAGTGGACACTTCGTGATGATAATTTTGGTAATGTCTTGGAACACTTCTCTGACAAAGACGGTATGACTATCTTGATTACATCATAAATTTGTCATGGATGTACATGCATGACAAAAACGCGACCTACTGTGACAAACACGTATCATCACGGAAGTGTATTTTTTTGTAGTGTATAGGGCCCGGTGACCCGCGTCATTCCGGTTCCTCTCCTCCTTCAGCATCCTAGCCGTCCTCTCCTCCAACACCTTCTCCCTCTGTGCCGCTTGCCTGTTTGCCTCCGCCAGAAGCTCCTGGGCCCTAGCCTCGACGACAAGCTCCATTGGTCGTGGACGAGGACTCATCTCAGGAAGAGAGCTCGTCTGGTGCTTCTTGATCTCCCGGAGAGTTCTAGGACACAGTAGCAGTCCATCCCCAACGGTTGCCGAGCCATGTCTCCTCCCTTCACCAGATAGCAACACGAGCTCTGGATCAAAAGCACTCTCGCTCGGGTTGAAGTCATCCCCTTTCATCGCCTTCCCAAAGTTTCACGAGCTTGTTGTGGGAGGAGATGTTGATGAAGCTCTCTGGATGATCGAGGTCAGACTCAGAGAATGCCTTGGCCTTCTTGAACGGGGCACTATGGGCCATGGCGTAGAGGTCATACAGCGGTGGCACTTCCTTCTTGTTGTGTTTTGCCTAAAAGAGAGGAACAACATATTAATTAAGGGCTCAAGCTAGCATGAAGAATGAAATTGCATGAATCGTTAAGGGCTCAAACCACATAACCAGTGATCCCCGTACTCCAATAGGTTGGAGCTTCCTTGATGGTGTGGCACACCTCGCATTTGGGCACGCTTATCCCTAGCCTTGTTGTGTTCGGCTAGCCATTGGGGAGAGCACCACTCATCCACCAACGCCTCCCAACAGTCCATCATATCTGCACACCATCTCGGGGGCACTTAAGTTTGGCAACGAGAAATTTCAGCGCTACGCCTACGAATAGGTAACTAAGTACAAGGCCTTAAGAATAGGTAATACCTTCATGTACTTCTCATTACTCAGATACTTGCCGCGGCACTTCTTGTTGGCCCTCCTAATGTTAGTCGAGGCGTAGTAGTCTCGAACAGCCTGCACCCTAGCCTCGTGCCGTAAGTTCTGAAGTAGGTGCTTGCACTCAGCTTCGAGAACCCTAGCCACCTCCTCCTCGTGTTCCTCGGTACACCTATAGAAGGTCTGCAATCGAACAAGACAACACTGATTTGTACAATCACTAGGTACTATTGATTTTTTATTCTGTAAAGGAGAAATTACCCAAAACCGCCGCCTCACAATGACGGCCACCGTCTCGCACAAGACACAGTCAACCCTCTCCTCCGGCGGGGCTGGGGCAGCCACGTACAGCTCCCAGCTCAGTGCTAGCTGTGGAAACTGACCCTCACCCGGCAACATGACCCCCCCCCCCCCCCGGGAAGTTGTGCCGGCAAAGCACACCAAGGACCTGGTTGGGCCTGCGGACACCATCGGCGTGTATCCAACCCCTGCAGTATGACAAGGCCATCACATTAGATATTAATTTGAAGAAACATGAAGGACAAAGGTTAAAAAGGAGTAAATGCACTTACTTCTCCCTTTTAGGCTGAATCAACCACCTCTGATCGCGGGTCGCCGGCACGGCCGAGAGCTTTGTACCACCACACTGGTAGACCTTCTTGCCTTGCTCAACCAGCTCGCCCTCGCTAAAACTATCGTCTGACCAGATCTCCTCGCCATCAGCATGGCCACTAGTCTCCGGAGTCACGTGGGACGAAGACTCAGGGACCCAAGTCTCCTAGGACAAAGGCTCTGGGAACCGAGTCTCATGGTACGAAAGCTCATCGACCCGAGGCTCGTGGACCGGAGTCCAAGACGGGTCCACCTGATACGGAGCACTACGATGGTCCGGAGAATCAGCTGGGGGTGGCAGCGAGGAAGGCGCAACAGCCTTCCTACCTCTCCTACCGCCACGTCCACCTCTAGCAGCCCTCTTCGGCTTCCCCCGACCTCTCCCGACCGAAGAATAAGCGTCCACCAGTGTTTGCATACTATCATCTAGCGCTCTCCGAATGTGCTGGGGTGGAATAATAATACCCCTCCCAGCACGTGCCGAGGAAGGAGCCTCGGAGCGCTCTCGACACGCGCCCACCATCTGTCAACACCTGCAATGACAAAGAGTAAACGAAATTAGTACAACATAAACATAATAAAATATTTGGTGGGTGAAAACAACACCTAAAAAAATTAACTAACTAAGTAAGTATTAACCTAAAAAAATAACTAACTAACTAATTAAAGGCTTTTCTTAAGGCCGAAATGGTCTTTAATAGGTTAAAATTATTTTAGTGTTTCAAAAATATTTGAGAAAATTTAGGAAGCTCATTGGACATATATTGTCCATATATAAGAGTTTCAACACACGGTCATGTTCAAAAATATTGGTCAAATCCATCAAAAACCCTTTTATGATATTTCAAACTTTTGGAATATTTACAAAGGAAATATTCGCTATAAATTCCAAGAAAATTCTAGCATGTCAAAAATGCCATATTTGGTTATCTTGCCAAGTATCATCTCTTGGAGAACAAGATGACATCACTAGAACCCCTCAAAACCATTTATGATTATTGCCTAACATGTCCAAATGCTCTCAGATATCTTGGAAGATTAGGCCTCCCATAGGGAGGAACTACACTTTTCTGATCATACCAACTCTTCGGTTAAGCCAAGCAAGCCTAAAGCACTTGTTAGGGCAATCTAAACTACTAGTATTTGCATAGAGAAGCTATAAAAGAGTTTAAAAAGTTATAACTGATTAGACCAAGATATTAGCCATGTTCTCAAATTAATTACAGAACATTTCTTTCTTATGATGATATACTCATTTTGGGTGTACTTCAGATACCGTCTAATGTTGTTTTGAGGAAACAAATTAAAGTAAAGGGATTCTATCTTTGTGTGAAGTCAAATTGAAATAAGAATGCTTTTTCTTTAGAAAGATAAATATTGCAGCATTGTCAGGTCCCAACAAGCAGGAGCTAGGTGCTTAAGATAACCCTGCCAACTAATTGACAAATGATGATTAAACCTGCCTTTTCTTTTTCTTTCTAATTTTCAAGAAACAAAATAAAAGGGATGCATATGCATCCTAATCCTAATCATTTACATGGTTGTTTTCTAGGAGTAGTAATTAGTAAAACTAAAACTAAATATGGTAATTATATACTTCTATTCTACTGGTTAACAGAACTAACCTAACTAACCTACAAACTAATTAACCTAACTAACCTAACTAACCTAGTCTAAAGATAATAACTAACCTAACTAACCTAGAAAATCAAACTAACCTAGAAAATCAAACTAACCTAACAGTACTAACTAACATAATTACTACCAGTAGAAAAAAAATAAACAAGGGGGAGCTCACCGGAGTGGGTCCGCGGGGCGGCGGGGTGTAGGGGCGACTAGGGCGTCGGGACATTGGGGCACCAGGTTGTCGAGGCAAGGCGTGGGGCAAGCGGCAGGCGGGCGCGAGGTGGGGCGGGGCGGGCGTTGAGGGCGGAGGCGGTGGGGTGTCGGGTGGCGCGTCTGTGCGAGGCCGTGGGCGGCGGGGTCGGGGCGTCGGGGGGTGGTGAGGTGAGAGAGAGAGAGAGAGGGTGCGGCAGGCGACCGGTTTTTAATCGAGTTTAATTTCTTTGTCGTCTGCTAGCAGACGGCAAAAAGCGTAGCTAGTGGGCGGGGCCAAGGGGAAACGGACGTTAAGTTGGCTATTCTCTTTGCCGTCTGCTGGCGGACGGCAAAGAGGCTCTGCCGTCAGCAAGCAGACGGCAAAGAAAGTGGTCGTTAGGTGGTTCTTAGTAGTGGGCCACCCTCCCTATTTGTCGTATGTTAGCGGGCGGCAAAGCTTCTATGCCTTCAGCTAGCAGACGACAAAGAACTGGCTGACAGCAAACACGCTCTTTCCCGTCAGCTTTTGGTATGCTGATGGCAAAGACCTCCTTTGTCGTCAGCTAGCGGACGGCAAAGAATTGGCTGACGGCAAAGATCCTGATTCCAGTAGTGAATAGTAGTGTATTTCTGTTGAGTATGATGTATTCTGGAATGTATGTATCTCCATGTTTAACACATGTCGAGATTAATACGTCAATTTGCAATTGAAATTTTAAATTTCATGCAAATACAGATGCAAAATTCAAAGTGAATTCGTCAAATTGATGCTTGGGATCACAAGGTAGTCATATGGATCTACTGCCTACGCAGATTATCGATGACTACTGATCAAGCTTACATTTTGTTGTTTTTGACATTATGATTGCTTTACAAAGTGCTCTCCCACACATTTTACTAAGTCATGACATAAGGCATTACGAGTGAGTATCTACTGATTTCATCAGATTCCCTAGTGCTGCGAGATCTACTCCATTTTGGAGATTATCTTCAAGGTGTCATATTTAGCAATTTGAGATTTACACTAATGGTTTCAAGATAACTTATTGAAATACCCATTGATTTTGCTAAGTTCATTACAACATCAACCATGATGGTCTTTAATTTACTAAACGTAAATTGATTATCTCTGGTTAACACATAGTGGTAACATATGGCTATAGAACTTGAGGCATTCGCCCTCAATGGCCACCACTGCCCTATCTGGTCCGTGGACATCATGATCACTCTTGTGTCTCGTAGGATAATGTGTGCAACCCAGGATTCACTTCTGGTCAGGATCACACCGCTAACAGAAAAATGTTGTCTTATACATTATAAGGCATTAGATTCAGATCTCAGCATATGGTTATTCTATATCAGCAATTCTTGGGACACAATGAACTCAAGGGCAAAGGTTTGAAGATCACTTCAACCTTCAACCTGACATCACCAGTGATGACAGGATCCTATGGACACGGAGAACGTGTGGTTGAATATGACTCAACTAACATGTTTGAAGACATTGTTTAGTCTCTCAATCTCCTAAGTGGTCAACATAATTTATGTCCATTTACGATGTTCTAATAAGAACATAAGTATTTTTGTCATCATATATTGTATATCACAATATATTGTATCAGCACTTTGGTACAAGTACATTTGTATGTATTCTATATATCTGAGTGATTTTCATATTGAGAATCTTCATGTCTATATATAGATTTCTACGGGGGTCAATCTGATGAAATGATATGTGCCTTGCGGACATATGCACCACCAGCTCTATACTCAGGCAAGTGAAATGTTTCCACTCTCGTTGAGAGAAAGGATATATTTTAAAATCGCTGGACGCAATGAGGTATTTGTTCGCTCAACTCGAGTCATATTTACTATCCCTGTGGGTACTCGAGTAATGTCAGGATGCTTTATTGCTTCCTGATTTAACTCGTACCCTACTAAACTATAGAGGTATCTGTCAAAACAGTTTCCATAGCGAAACTTATGATGACAACAAAGAGAAATAACTTCTCTTTACCATATGCAACAGATATGGCAAGCACATTCTTTATGTATCATCTGGATTGTACTACACATACTACAAAACTCGTAGCACATGTTGCACCCAAGATAGTTTTCCAAAATGTCTTGTACATGACAAACTTGGCATACACGCCTTGGTCATCAAGACATTGGGTTCAAACCAAAACTATCAGCAATTCTAATAGTTCATGATTATTATGATGCTAAATTCTAACAATATTTGGATTTTATGTGCACTACATGTGACACGGCGAAGCTAAAGGCTCGCGCACCTTAAAGTCTACGTTGAACCACTCAGACTCCTTGAATGCATCAAGTTGAGGTAAGTGGCTCTTCCCATCCATTGACTAGACTATTCAGGTGTTCCATGGTTCTAAAAGACATCTACATGAGTGTCTTAAGTGTGTGCTTTATTCACACGAAACCATTGGCTCATTATCCTGACATTGATTTTGAGCAAATCGGATGGATAACATTGCAGAATTCTCCTTGAGTGCCTTCTCTATGACCCTTGGATTGAAGTTTAGCAATTTGTCCTAATGTCTAGACTCAAGATGGTTTGGTGGAATCCTATATCCAAAGAATTAAGCTCACTTTACTTTGAAATTGCAACTTACCAACTATACGTTGGAGTCATGGAGTTTTACACGCTCACGACGGAACTGCATAATTTTATTCCCCTCTATCTTTGATACGTGGAAATCTACCAAGTATTCCCATCTGCAGTAATTCGGTTTCATACCGATATCACCACCCGGCATACATCATTGGCCCCTCAACATATAGTTGGGATCTATGTGAGGAATAATTGTATTACCATCAATACCTCAAGCCCCTCACATGGGGAGTTATAAAAGGCCAGTATGCTGATTCAATGAGGAACATTTGTAGGCATTAGGGGGAGATTTCAAGTACCATAAAGAATGCCAGGAAATTAGTGGAATGTTCAACACATTTTCTGCCTCAAATCCACATACTCAAATATCTGAACCATGCGTTCAGAAGATTTGCACCACATTGCAAATAACCTGCCAGATTCATTTACTGACTATAAAGGTGTCACACAATCCTACAATCCTGCAAAAATATGCCTGAAAGAGTGATGGTACCAACAAAATTCACTCCACTTCCCATTCATAGAAACAGGGGGAGATGTATGGCAGAATTACATCAGGATTCAGCTTCCCGCAAGCAAGGATATCAAGGCCTGTGAATCAGTAAATGCAAGTCAACTTCACGTTGACAGACACCTATTGGGTAGTATACACCCAGTGGATGGGAAACCTCCACCAACCCAGGTCATAGTGCACACAATGACCGGGACATCGGAATACCCGACTCAATCGCATTGGGAAATCGCGAGCAGTCACCATGGTTAACGATATTTCCATCAACTATATATTGATATATATATTCTGGAGAATCATATAACCGGAAGTCTACAATTGTCAACATACATTTCTCAACTAGATTGAAAAATCTTTCACATGATTCAGGTCCAAAGACCATGGCCATGGCAAAGTGTGAAGATCACTCGGACTGAACTCAAGCAAAGGGTATAATATAGGTATAAATCATCTGCTCAATAATGGGAAGGTATTCATAAGCAATACCTACACCAGTTTTCTTCTGGAAACAGAATTGAGAACAAAGAGGTGAAACAAAGAGCAAGTATTGTAGCACAAGGGTTCACACAGATACCCAACTATTCTCCAGAGGTGGAATATCTTTTTGATAACTTATATCATTGGCAGTACAAAATCATCAATCTCTGCAGTTGATAGATGTAGTGATTACATATCCATGTGGATCACTAGATTCAGATACATATGTTTGATTCCCGATGGAATCTCACTTCTGAATCGAAATACAAAATGCAACATACATTGTGTAAAACTATTAAGTCACCATATGATTTATTGTGATCGGTACATATGGTACAACCGACGTAGTGAGTTCCTTATACAAAAGGATTACTCCTATAAAGATGATTATCCATGTTTGTATGTATGCAATGACGACACATGTAATCATCTAATGAAAGAGTTTATGAAGGATTTGGGTAGACCAAAACACCGCTCGTTACTACAACTTGAGAACCTTCATTCATACATTATGGTATACTATGTTGTCTATATCCAAAATATATTGGAGAAATTCATTGTGGACAAATATTATCCATCCATAACTCTCATGGTAGGTCATTCTCTAGACGTAGAGAAAGATCTATTTAGACCAAGAGATGATGGAAATGAGATATTGGGACTCAACGTTCCATATGCCATTGGATCGACCAAACACAATTGGTTGGTACTCAAGAATATCTTTCGATGTCTCCAAGGCATGAAACATCTTGTCCTGGTTTTTCAGTTTTGGAGAAATCTGAACACCAATATCATTGAACACATTGATCAGATCCCCACTATGTCAGATCGTAGACAAGTTTAGTGTTCCTACTAGGTGTGGTAGCCCTCTCATGAAGAGTCTTCGAAATAGACCTCATGGCTACATTCACCAACCATTATATCAAGGGTAATGTTTCTTGTGTTTCCCGGATGCAAACATGTTACATAATAAGCAATATCACTATATTGCATATCTTGCAAGTCAAATCATGCGACTGATTCGTTCAGCAAGTCTCTACCAACTTCTATGTTTTGGTATGAGACGGCTTCGAATTTTGCAAGAATCAGGGGGAGTATCTTCCTGAATTGTTCCTGTTCAATGCATAATATTATACTCTTTTTCCCTTCATGAGTTTACTTTACAGGTTCTCATAAAGGTTTTTAATGAGGTAATATCAACATGAGATCATATGTCATACTTTCCCGTTTTCCCCACCGGGGTTTTTAAGAAAGTATATACGACATATTTATTGTCCTCTAAACTCTGAGTTTTCTCGTATTTTCAGTTAAAATAGACAATAACCATTATATGTTGCATCATTTTCTCCCTATTTTTCCCCCTGGATTTGAAGGAGTTTTAGCAACATGTCAAACACCTATCTCCTCATATTTTTTCCACAGTGTTTTTGGAGGAGCTTTTCAAGATGATGATACTTACACTAACAAGCATGGATTAGGGGGAGTGTTAGGATTTAATTAATCCTATTAATCCCTGCTTTTCCTAATGGAGGCAGTTGTCTAGTGTCCCTTCGGACGCACCCCTTCGGGGACTATATATATGTGTAATCCCATCATCATTGAGAACAACTATTCACTTTTACATCTTTGTGTTTTGTCTCTCGTTCTCTACTTGAAATAGTATGTTTGTTTGATTGTATTGCATGATTGTTTATGATTGATCCTTACTTACGTTAGATTGTACGAAGAGTAACACCACCTGCCTTTTGGTTAAGAAAAAGGGTTTCCCCCGCTTTATATTATAAAGCAACGAACCAAGCATCCAACACAACAGTATAAAGTACAATCAAGTCATAAAGTCACGCTAGGGGCACAGCAGGACAAGCCCCAAACAAAGCTAAAAAACAGCTAATCCGACTCGGGGGGTGGTGGCGGCAGTGGCGGTGGTGGAGCAAGAGTCGATGCCGAGGAGCGAAGACCCGCCATGATGTTGTCGATGATGTATCGGTCGCATCGCTTGCTAAGCGGTCTCCGTAGCTGTAAGAAGCCACACATTTTATAGATTGCATCAGTCACACGACACGGAATCACGCGTTCGATGACAAGTTTATTGTGGGTACACCAGAGGGTCCATGCCAGGGTACCCACAGCCACCCAAGTGGGGGTGCGACTAGCGCCGGGGAGTCTAAGGACCTCCCCAAACAAGTCTGGGAGGTTGTCGTGGCACCAATTGCCACCAACCACCTCCCAGAAGCAGCTCCAGAGGAACTGCGCTGCAGGGCACCAGAAGAAGATGTGGTTGCAGTCTTCCGGTACCAAACAAATGGGACAGAGGCCATCCCCAGGGCCATTACGTTTTCGTACCTCTGTGCCCGATGGGAGGCGGCCTCGAACCCTTTGTCAGAGAAAAATGCGGATTTTCAAGGGGAGTTTAATCTCCCAAAGCACCGATAGTTCTACCGGGCCAGGAGTGGGAACAATCGCCTGGTATAGGGATCTAGTCGAGAATCTACCACTTGGCTCGAGATGCCAAGACAGCGAGTCGGGCTCAAGGGAGGGGGGCTGGAGAGCAATACACTCGAGCAATTCCTCCCATTGCTCGAGCTCCACCGCCCCGAAGGTACAGCGGAAGGCAATAGCGCCTAAGTCGGCTAAGGCCACAGCGACTGAGAGCTGTGGGCAAACACAGATCGAGAATAACGCGTAGAAGCGTTCCGCAAAGGGTCGGTTCCCAGCCCATCTGTCCAGCCAGCATAGGGTGTCAGCACCGGAGCCCACTTTAATGGAGGTCCCAATGCGCAAGACTGGCATCAGACGGATCACCAATTGCAAGAATTGGGACCCTCCAGATCTAGGAGTGAAGGCCAGCGGTTGCCCGCGAAGGTACTTTGCGCGGATAATATCAAGCCACATGGCACCCTCATCGGTTTGAATCCGCCAAAGCCATTTGGAGAGGAGGGCAATATTCATCCGCTTGGAAGAGATGACTCCAAGACCTCCTTGGTCCTTAGGCTTACAGATCTCAGACCATTTCACCATGTGGTACTTCTGTTTATTGTTCTCTCCAGACTAGAAGAATCTGGAAAGAAGTTTGGTGACCTCATGATGAAGGGATTCATGTAGATTATAGAATCCCATGATGTACATCAGTAGGCTAATCGGGGAGGAGTTCATCAGAATCACTCTAGCGGCTTTGGAAAGCCATCTCCCCTGCCAAGGCTCCATCCTAGGTTGGAGCTTGGCGGCTATTGGACGGAAGTCCTTCTCCAGAAGGCGCGTGTCACTAAGTGGCATGCCAAGGTAAGTAGTCGGGAAGGACCCCAAGCGGCAATTCAAGCGATTGGCGATTCGCTGAGCTTCCGTCTGAGAATATCCAAGGACCATCACCTCACTTTTGGCGAAGTTAATCGTGAGGCCCGACATCTCCTGAAAGCAGAGTAGGAGGAACTTGAGGTTCTGAATGTCCTCGTCCGATCCTTCCACCATCATGATGGTGTCATCTACATATTGGAGGTGGTTCAGACCTCCATTGGCCATAAGATGGGGGCAAATCCCCCTAATGTGGTCGGCGCGTTTTGCCAAATCTAGGATCGACACTAGGGCGTCGACCACAAGGTTGAAAAGAAATGGGGAAATCGGGTCTCCTTGCCGTACCCCTTGGCCAGTCATGAAGTAGGGCCCGATCTCCCCATTTATGTTGACAGTCGTCCGACCACTAACTGCATCACCCGGGCAACCCAGTGGGAATCGAATCCACGGTTGAGCAACACCTCCCAAAGGAAGGACCAGTGAACGATGTCATATGCTTTATGGAAGTCAATCTTGGAAAACACAGCGTGAAGATGCTTGCTCTTCACCTCATGGATGACCTCGTGAAGAACGAGGATCCCATCCAGAATATACCTGCCTTTCGTGAAGGCCGACTGGTTCGGGTGATGGATTCGGGGGGCGAGTAGGGCCGCCCTAGTGGCGTACCCTTACGCAAAATCTGAAAAATCACATTGAGGACTGTGATAGGGCGGAACTGCCTAATGTCCGCAGCACCCGGCACCTTAGGGATCATGGAGATGATCTCGTAGTTAAGCCGGGACATGTCTAATGTTCCCCTAAAGAAATCATGGAACAGGTCAAGGATGATCTCCTTGACCATCGGCCAGAAAGCCTGGAAGAAACGGACCGGCAATCCATCGGGGCCAGGGGCCGAGGCCGGGTTCATGGCTTTGACAAAGGCCTCCACTTCCGCGGCATCAAATGGGGCGAGCAAGGCCGCATTCTCCTCCGGGGAGATTTGTTGGTCAGGCAACCAAATGTGGTCGGCAAGGGCGATACCACTCCGAGGGCGCCCCGCAAATAGCGACTTGTAAAAGTCGTCGACCAGCAAGTGAATAGCCTGAGGGTCTTGAAACAACTGACCTCCTTCCCATAAAAGGGGAATGGAGCAGCGACGCCTGCGGCCATTAGCGATGGCCTGGAAGTAGGCTGTGTTGGCATCTCCAAACAGCACCCAGTTTATAGAGCCACGCTGGCGCCAAAATTCCTCCTCCTTGGAGTAGATCTCCATGAGAGAATCTTCCAGATTGTATCTATGAGCCCACTCGTCGGCGGAGATCCCAGCAATATCTGCGCGGAGGTCAAGGGCCCGGATCTCCTCGAGGAGGGAGGCCTTCTGGACCCCAAGGTCCCTCCCAATATTAGCACCCCATCCCTTCATGAACTGCCTGGACCGTTTGGATAGGTGATGCCATTCGTTCAGGATCGACATCTGCCTATAGGGCTCGGCTGACGCCAAGACCCAGTGAGCCTGGACGGCTGCCATAAAGCCTTGCTGCCGGAGCCAAAAAACCTCGAAACGGAACCGCGAAGGGGGCCGTGGTCTCTTATCCCTAGATGATAAGAGAAGGGGAACGTGGTCGGATCCAATGCGAGTAATAGCCTGGAGAGAGGCCAAAGGGAACCGAAGCTCCCAGTCGGGGAAGACAAACACCCGGTCAAGCACACTAAGGGTCGGGGAAACCTGTCTATTGGTCCAGGTAAACCTCGCCCCACCACCTGCCTTTTGGTTGAGCTCAGCTCAGTTGCATACGTGCAGTCCACCGATGTGACGGCAAAGCTCCGTCTTCCCAAGAACTCGACCTCGGTCATGCACAGGAATATTGCGTTATGATTCATGACATGTCTAAGCGGCATCGGGAGTGAACAAGACTACAGTGGTAAACGCCTAATTCACGCAGGTCACGTCACGAGCGCCGGCCTGTTTGTTGACAGCACCGAAAAGCATGCCTTTGGCGTATCCTCGAAAAAAATAGACAGCACCGAAAAGCAGATAGATTTCGGTGGTGCAAAGGACAGTATCTCTTCTGATCCAATTATATGTGTAGTCCAGTGTGAAAAGAAGCCTTTTTCCCCCTGGTCGTTGAGATGAAAAAAAAGAGGCAAGAGCACTATAGACCCACAAACTTGCAATAAATGTGATGGTTTAGTCCACAAACTTGCAAAAGGTGATCACCTAATCCCTAAACTTGCAATATATGTGAAGATTTAGTCCAAAGCCAATCAAAAGTTGACAAATGGCGCCATGCGGGCCGCGTTGTGGCACACCCGCTCAGCCCGGTGTTTTTATGAAAACCCCCTCCACCTTTAGGGAAATCACACGCGCGGTATATTTTTTCATATCTATATTTTTTAATCAAAGGGCCCCGCTCCCAACATTTTTATTAGAAAAGCCAAGGCGAAAGTCCACATCAAGGATGATTCACAACTCTTGGCCATAACCTAAAGTAGCTGCCAAAAAAATTGTTACAGGAAACACACTAATATATATGTTTTGATATCTACTTCTTTGTATACATATTGTACCTTTTGTATTCACCTGAAATATATTTGTATGCAGACCTAAAAAAATTAAATAAATGATTATCTTTTTTCTCATATATATGTTTTGATGTCTACTTTTTTCCACGGACATTGTACATTTTTTGTATACATTAGCAATAATTTTATACATGTTAACATTTTTAAATGCATGACTAACATTTTTCAATTATGTATGTAAATTGATTTTCATAATAGATATATTTAGAATTATAAGCAAAGGTAAAATTAAAGCAAAACTGTGAAAAAAAGCAAAAAAAAATACTCAATGCTTGCGGTCCCTAATTTGCTTGCCCGTTCCGGGCGCTGCTTGATGCGAGGCTAGACTGTGCCTCGCTACAAGCAAGATTAAACAGTCGCGCCCTTGCCACCAACGTACGCCGGTGTTGTACTAGCCCAACCTCCTAGATAGACGGCTCATCTGTCCAGCAAGTTTTTTGTGTTCCGCTCAACAAAAAAAGAAGCAAGTTTGGTCACGAACGCGCGCGCGCACACACACACACACAATTAAGTATAACCTTCCCTAGAAACAAACTAAATATAAGCATCAGAAACATTTCACCCGAATGAATGTAATGCAAATATGCAATTCTCGCAAAAAAAAAAGGAAATATGCATTGCCCTAGAAAAATAAGCATCGACTAATTGGTCGCATTTATAAAATGTTAAGTGGGTTGCCATCGTTTATGTGAAAGTGGTCATTATCTTGTGCTTATTTAGTAGGATATGTCACTAAATGCTAGTAAGACCCATTTGAGGCGCTCTGGATACTCAATCTCAGATGTACATCATCGTGTGGATTAGACACCAACAAAGAAAAATGTGTTGGACTATGTGGATGTTGAAACCAGTACTGAAACTGTGTTAATTACTAGCAGCGGCGGAGGCAGGAATAATTCTCAGGTGTGGTGATATCAACGAAGGAGAAAACCATCTAAAATATTTAGCTATATAAATATTTGAGCTTATTTTGGCATACGGCAACAAAATTTGCTTCAAAATTCAAAGTTCAATTTCAATACTAAATTAACTTTCATTCTTTACATTTTTAGAACACTTTCATTCATTACTTGATCTTCTTATTCTATGTCATTTTGTGCTCAGTCGCGCTTGCGTCCTCGTATGGCCCGATTCAGTGCCGGCCACTGCCGCTCCCTGCTTGTTGTTTGCTGCTGCACACATTCGCCCATGCAACGAAAGGATTTTCACTTTCCAGAATTTTGAAAACGGCGAACGTGTTTTGATTTGTGCGTGGAGTGTAACTCGCAAGACCACTTGCCGATGCATCAGGATCGGACCATCAGCAAGTCAGCAATCAACTCAGCTGGCTCAACACATACAATACCCTATCAATTATAATCAAGATGCACACATACTAGTACTCGTATATATCGGTACAGATTCTAAGCTCCCACTCCCACGATTTGAGAGACCCTGGTGAATCGCCGCAAACAGAGTCGGTTCATGAGCCCGATTGTTAATGTTTTTTTACGCTGCTTAGCTGTATATGGGCCTGCTTGCAGGTGAGTCGTGGCAATTGTATGGGCCTTTTGCCTACGTGTTAGCTGCTGTGTGCGGTCTCTCGCTTCTCGATTAGTTTGGGTGACGGCTGTGCGTCGGTTCGCAGAGAGGGCGTCCGTGTTCCCAGCGCAGGGCGCTTGATGTTTTCTCGATTAGTTTGAACGAGTTCATGATTTCTATAAAGGTGGAGGAGGTTTTCATAAAAATGTCGGACCGAGTGGGTGTGCCACAACGTGCCCAGTATGGCGCCATTTGTCAACTTGTAATTGGCTCTGGATTAAATCTTCACATACATTACAAGTTTAAGGATGAGGTGATCACCTTTTACAAGTTTGTGGACTAAACCATCACATCCATTGCAAGTCTTGCCTAAAAAAACATTTTGGCTGTACGTGCAAACTGTCAAACTGGGTGTGACAGCAGCACGACCCATCGCCATCGACGTAACAGCGAGCGACCCCACGCCGCAGGCCGGCACAGAGGAGTGAATCCTATGCGGCCGTGGCAATGTGTTGACGCTGAGCACCCACAGCATTTCTTTGCACGAGACTTGATAGCATACTGAACTTCACAGGACCTTTCAAGACCGCTCTTTATGACCAAACTGTAGGTACTCCAAGCAGCACCTACATGACCAAAGACTACCACCAAAAAGAGCCTCAGTGCAGCAACAATCTGAACTTTGGCCGGCCATTGATTGCAAAAATAAATCCCAGTTGATCCACAGCAACGCCAGACATTATTTGGCTGATAGCTTTCAAACGTTCATGTTTGATTCTAGACCTCTACCAGAACCTATGGGCGGCACTAGTAGATCAACCCAGCATTCCTGAGTCTCCACTTGCACACCAGCTCATCCTTACAACAGAAAGAGAGAGACGGACAAAACAGAGGCAACGAGCCAGCCGAAAGTTCACCCTAAAACGATGGAACTATAGCATGTCCTTCAAGAAATGTCTAAAATGCATGGCACCGGGGAATACAGCCGACGGAAGAGGCCGAGTCAATACCCGAACCACCACCATTGCTCTGTGCTAAGGACCTTTCAAGTAAGATCCTTATCACCTAGCAAAGGATTTTTTTTTCATTGCGCGGTTCGTTCTTGACTCAGGTTCGACGTCGCCGGTCACCCCCAAGGCAAAATCCACCCTAACACTCAGGCGTTGCACATTGCAGCGCTGTCTTGATCTTCTTGATAGTGCAGGAGATAAGATTGTTCACGGTCTCGACCGATTCCACGGTGAGCTTGGCGGTGGGCTGGCTGTTCACAAGAATCTGGAATGCCACGGTCAGCAGAGAGCCGCCGGTCTTGTGCTCGCTGCCGATGCTAGGACCGTCGGGCAGAATGGCAAATCCAGATGGCAGCAGAGCAACATAGGTGGAGTCCCCGCCGTTCATGACGAGCTGCATTGCAGGGATGTCCACAGGAGCATATACAACAATCGACCCGGATGCATCAGTGCACGTTTCCTGAAGGATCAGCATGCTGCTCTGGTTGGCACTCATGGCCTGCAGCAGAAGGTATGAATAATTAGAAAAAAATTATAACATTTGGTAGTATCAATAGTAAAACTCAAAATGTCCAGAACAAAAATGTTGAAATTTTGATGGAGCAGCCAATAGTTCGTATCTGACAATTAAACAGTTTAGAATCGAGAGTACATGGCACATTTTCTGCACGAGGAAAGGTGGGGTTCTTCTTCTCTTTGGGATCAGGATCTACACGATCTGCACAAAGGATCCGAGACAGCTTTGGGTTTGGATTCTAACACTTTGTACGCATTACAAAACAGTAATGAAAGTTGTCAACCTGACACCTTTTCAAGCAGATCTGCGCCTCGTTCCCCAGTTTGGTCCCAGTTTTGGACCCTTCCGCAGACGTTGTGTAAAAGTGTGGCGCTACTCATTCTAGACTTTCTAGTCGGCTTTAGCTTTTGGCCCATGATTACGACCTCTTTTCAGCTGCCCTAGACTCCTAACAGTACTTGATGGAAAGTTGCCAGACTTTTCTTTGTGATCTTCTCCTTGTCATCATTGGTTCACAACATAGTGATTATTACTGGATAATGGATATGATGTTGTAGTGTTATTCTATGTGACAGCTCCCAGACTATTGTCAGCTAGCCTATATTTTTGACATCCAGAAACTTTTCCATGTATGTAAAACATTTCCAGAGTTCAGTAAGCTGTTTGTGATGTCAGTGGTCAGCTAGAAAGTGACGTAAAATGGAGTACTAAATCCATCTAAGTACACTTCAAAAATTATGCACAGCCATATACCAATTCATGGGTAAGCATGTGGAGCAAACAACAAAAATGTTGCAGGTTCATATCTGATCTAGTGAAATTGATGTGCCATACCCTAGACATATCGCCATTCTGGGAAAACCTCTTTAACCAGATAAGAGTTAACTATTAAAGAAGTAACAGAACAGAAGCAGATTAAGTAATACTCACACTGGCTCTGAGGAGGGATACCGAATTTCCATTCTGATGCCCCTTTGCAATTCGAGCCATCCCCTGCATGGGCCCTCCATTACTGAGGATGTCCCACTCGGCACGCAGCTGTTCATCACGCAGAAAGTCGAACAACTTCTCAGGGGCAATAGGCACCCATACAGATGTGGCGGCACTCAGCACCACCCCTGGTGGCTCCCCAGGCTCGCTCACGCTCTTTCGTGCCATGACACGCACATCCTCACCGATGCTGCCTGTTGCACCATCCAGCTTGCTCCATTCACGTGCAGATGATGCGCTCACCCCCGCACAGAAGTTCTCCGTCATCCTGCGTGCGAGCTTCAGCATGCTACGCTTACCCTCTTGCGATATAGCTGGCACCAAATGCAACATATTATTATTGACATTCTAAATAAGTGTACTTACCAAAGTATTATTTCGAACAGAATAGAATTATTGCAAAAGTAGTAGTCTTATTTGTAAAGTAGTAAGCTACTTGATAAAATGGGGTCTTAATATTAAAATGCAGCTAGCGTGTGTTATTTGGCATAGAAACAGTGAGCTTTACAGGGTTTTTTTTTTTGAAACATCACCGGGAGGCAGAAAAACTGCCCACCTGATTTTTCATATAGCCAGATCAAACAAGAGCTTTACAGGTGTACATGGAAAATGGGAAAGGTTCCGAAATTTCTGTACCTGTTGGTTCATTAGGTGACACTGTAGCAGAGGACATGAGGATGGCCAGGCATTCACACTGGCGCTGCAGAGTGGCGAGCCAACGGCTGGCGCCAAAGGCAAGACCAGATCGGAGAAGTGGTCGGTAGAACTGATGGACAGATGCCTCATCGTATTCAGTATGCTCAACCCATGTGACCTACAGGGTAAATGCATCTGTTAGCCATAAATGCACGCCCACATGCAATTGTCTTGGGGTGTTGTAATACAACAACCGAGTTCTGAGCGCAATACAAACACACAACTGTGGGTACACAGTGCAGAGTGCAGAGATTAGATAGCCCTTTTTTTAACCATATGATGTAGTACTTCCGTTTTGAAGTAAAAACGTGAAAACTACACATTGGGCAGTTTGCCAGTTAACCCGTCCCAAGATGTGGACCTACTGATGGTCCATGGGTTCCACCATAACTTCTAGTGTGCAATTGTTGAATTATAGTAGTTTGTACCAGGCATACCATTTTACTATTACTGTGGTGAGACTTGGAAAGGATACGTAAGAGATTTAGTAACATGGAAGGAAGGGATCCACAATAAGAAATGAAAACGGCTTGTGTATAAATAAAAGAAGAAATTACATGCAGAGCAAGATAAGAGCATATCTCTAGTTTTATAATAGAATAGCAGATACTTCTGCACATGGATTTGCCAGCAAATTTTGACATCAGTCTGATGTTACATTGTTGATTTCTTGTCTGCAAACTCCCAAAAGATGCATATAGACTACTTCTAGAACATTTCTTCCTTTGAGATCTTTTTTTTTGCGGGTGTCTTCCTTTGAGATCTTAAAATAGATGTCATCAAAAAGTGATGCGTACATATAAGACAGCGTGTGATCAAGGTGTTCGAGAAATGGAAGAACCCCCAAAAGTTCCTGGAACATTGACTAATTGCTCCTGAAATTGATCGCATAACTCACAGGACTACTATTTACTTCAACAAACTACCTTTTCTAAAAAAGAAATTACTTCAACAAACTACCTTTTCTAAAAAAGAAATTACTTCAACAAACTAATAAAAGAGATTATCATTGTGTTTTCACAAGAAAACGAGTTATTTCTCACTTGTGCACAACCAGTTTTTAAAGCAAATCAGTTTCCATAATCAGGTCCACATATTAAGAACGTCTCAAGATCTGTGCAAAGCTCAGGTACACAGGCGTAACAAAGGAAATGAGCAAGTGTCGCAGATTTCAACATGTCAGGAACACCTTGAAAAAATACAAGACAATAAGTTACCCAAGGTGCTCCATCCAAGGGGTAGAAGCATCTAATCCCCTAGAAAACTTGGTGGTTCAATTAAACAAGCAGATCAACATGCTTGGGTAATTGTGTTGGATCCACAGAAATGTTTAATTACTCCGGGTAGCTTGTTTAACCCATCTCCTCGTTGACCAATTGATTTGTTTATGTGGGTGGTGGGTTCATGACCCTAACTAATCAATTAGGCCTTGACTTGTGAACACTATGTTGCATGGGCATCATCAAATCACAGTATAAATTAATCAGCAAGATAAAACAACCACTTCCGAAAACAACGCCACTCTCCCCAAATTCTAAGAGAGGGTACAGTGGTAGTGGAGAAGTAGTGGAAGTAACATGGTTACTTCTAATGCTCCCAGAAAACTTTGACCAGTTACTTTCGTGCAAAAGTTCCAGTCGCAAACTACAGTGATCATAATGTTGGTTATTACCTTGCAATAGCCATTGGGAGTATCTTGCATCACACAGCCGGAAGGTAGCCTCCTACACTTCAAGTTTGAGCCTGCGGATGTGGTAGCAGAATTTTGATTGCTCAACAATCCATCAATGGACACATCCACCACTGCCCAGGCACCCTCAGCCAGCTGCTTGCAAAACCTGAGAAAAATAACCTCCCTTATGGGGACCAGAGGTGAGAGCACCTGTAGCTCAGCCTTCATCTGTTGCAAGAAAACACAAGTAAATATTAGCAACTCAGGTCACATGTGGCGACACTCATCGCATACAATGGACACTGGGGACTGTTAGGCACTTACTAGCAGTAACGCTCCATTTCTGCTTCCACCAATGCCGTTAGACACCTCCTCAAGGATTGTGGCCTTAGCAATCATGCATGAGAACATGTCGGACCACCGCCTCTGTGAAATGAATGGAGAAACATCGGTATAGTATGCATAGTATAAGCACCTTTTATAAATAGGAACAAATATAAGAAGGGGAAAAGTATGAGCTTGAACCTCGTCCATAAGGGTCTCTACAAGGGCAACACTATTGTCGATGATGACCAGGCCGGACTCCCTAGAGGCCTCAGACACAAATCCAACAGGCTTCATGCCAATGCAATGCTGGGAGGAGTGGAGATACTCCTCAAAGTTGAGTGACTCCTTGTCCGGAAAACCAGGCGATCCCGTAACCCACAAAGGATCATCGGTCTGTGCCATCTTGACAAGTTCATCCATTGCGCTAATTGCAAGCTCCAAGAACACAGACCTGTCAATGTCCACCATAGATGCTAAAGCAGGCCCGGTGGCCCGTGCTGGTGTGATGACGGTGCCCATGGAGCTTGAGGCACCTCCGGCATACTCACTCATCATACCGTGCATCGAAGGCTGCATAGACCCTATGCCACCGATTCCCCCGACTGCTAGCTCCAGTGAGGAGTTTGGCAAGGGCATCGACAGGTGTGGCTGCAGCTGGAGCGGCGACAGAAGGGACACGGGCTTGCCGAGGAACTTGGTGGCAAGGGTGCAGACACGGTTGAGTTCGTCCTTGAGCCGTGCATTCTCGATGCGCAGGTGCTGCTCCTCCAGGGAGACCTCCCCAAGCATGGCCGGGCTGCCGCAGCCGCCGCACATTGGGGTGCGCATGGCCTCCCTGATGGTCAGGTTCTCCGTGCGCAGCTTTTCATTCTCCTGCTTCAGCAGCGCGTTCTCGTGCCGCTCCAGTTGCGTCTGGGCGCGGAAACGACGCGTCAGGATTCGCACGAGACCCCGAACGGGCCAAATGAGAAATGGATCGCGGATGGTAAATCTACCTTCATCTGCGTGCGGCGGTTCTGGAACCAGAACTTGACCTGCCGCGCGTCGAGGTAGAGCCTCTTGCTGAGCTCGGCGCGCTGCTTCTCGTCCGGGTGGGGGCACTCCTTGAACAGCCTACACGAGGAGGAGAGGACGACGAACGAACCCATGCATGAGAGGACAAGAGGGAAAAGGCGGAGAGAGAAGGTGGATGCGAACAGCTTTGGGCGTGGGCTCTTACGCTTCGAGCTCCTGGATCTGCTGCGGCGTGTGGCGGTGGTAGCGCTTCTTGCGCTTGCGGGGGTTGCTGCCGCTGGGCTCGGCGTCGTCGTCGTCGTCGCCGACGCCGGAGATGGCGTCCAGGTGGTCGCTCCCGGACCGGCTGTCGTTCTGCGCCTCCGCGTCCCTGGCCATCGCGCCGCCCGCGCCGTCAGCAAACATCCGCCCGCCTATACCGCCGTCCCGGCCGCCGGCGTTGTCCTGAAAACGTGAAAAAACTCCACCAATCACCCACCGTGGCAAGGCGAAGCAAAGCGAAAGAGCGTTCCGGCCGTGACGACGTACCAGCCCGAGGGAGAGCGCGGGCGAGGACGAGAAGGCGCCGGCGTAAGGGAACTGCATGCCGCCGCCGCCGCCGCCGCCGTCGAAGAGTCCCCCGAAGCTCATCCTCCCACGTCCCCCGGGAGGAGCAGACACGACACGAGTGCAGACCCGCGTCGCCTTTTCACCGTCTCTATCCTGCGTCCCAAAAAGGGCCTGCGCCCTGGATCTGCACACCTCACGACCCGAATCCTCGGCTGCGTGCGGCTCCGGACGGGGTGGAGGTAGAGAGAGAGACTCGCCCCGCCTCGCCTCGGCCACCCTCTTTCTACTACCACTGATGCTGCGAGATTAGGCTCCTCCTCAAAACCCTAACCCTCCACGGCGAGGGGAGGATTAGAATAAGGGAGGAGAGGAGAGGAGAGGCGGGGGCGAGGCGGGCGAGCGAGCGAGAGCCGGCGATTAAAGAAAGCTTTATGCACGGGGGGGTGGGAAGGGGACGGGAGGGTCAAAATGGCAAGACGACGATACGAGGGGAGCGATGGGGGGAGGACTCCCCGGGTGTGGACGCACGGAAAAAGGGTGGGGAGAAACGCGAGGCGCTGACGCTGATGCAGCGCAGTCAAACGGGCGGTGCGGTGCCTGTTTTTTGTTGCCTTCCGGCGCTCCGCTTACTTTCTTGCGCGGAGCCGCGGAGGGCCGTCCGTCCGGTCCGGGCCCGTTTCGTCCCCGCCTCCACGGCGTCGTGGCTGGCACGTTCAAAAAAAAAAAACTCCTCTGGCTGGCCCGACCAGCGCGCCGGCTCCTTTGCTTGCGTGCCGGGGCCAGTGAACCCGTTTCCGTTTCATCCGTGGGCTGCTCACTGACCGTGTTGCTTGAATTATTTTTTTGTTAATAATAATAACGTGACGGTGCGAATGATTTTTCAGACCGTTTGTGGCAGCTCTCCCAGGCGATCTGGAGTAAATCAGATTTATTCGGATCTCTTATTAGTGATGAGGAATCTCGTATTCATGGACACGCGTCTTCTTGACTCTCTCTTTCTTCCCAAGTATCGACACGGCGTAGAGCATGTCTGACAAGCTGAATCAAGCAATGGTTGTGATAGGACAAGACATCGTTGTTGGTGGCGGGTGACGATGGATAATTTTGTTGGTGGTGTCCTAAAGTCGGTATATATAACTATATAAAACAAAAGCTTGGGAGTCAACGTAATGACAACTGCGGCGGGCGGGCGGAGAGACAGGGTAGGAGCGACGATGGTCGGGAAAGGATAATGCTGAGGCAGTTGCCAGATAAAAGGAGAAGGTATCGATTCACCAAATGCTAGTTAAGACTAATAAATAGATTGGTTGTTTTATTGAGTATATGATAGGGTAAAAGGAGTATATGATAAATAGGTTGTCACGTGTCCTGTTAAGGCAAAAATTCATTATGGCGTAAATTTCCTTTCAAAAATAATTGTTAGGGACCCAATTTGCCAGCCGTCCACAAAGAAGGCCGGGAGGAACAGGAGATCCCAAGGTACAGTGCAACGAATGGATGTGGTAACCGATAGGCCCAGCATCCACGCATAGCTGGGGGCCATCATATATGCAAGCTGAGATTGGCGGCTGGTTGTTCTTCCTCGCCTACTCCCTCATCCCCTTTCCCCATTCTCTCTTCTCTCCTCCTCAATCTTGTAATTCCAGACAATATTGCTACTTATCAATCGATACATCAGCAAGAGACTAGTGTGATCCTATCAGTTGGTATTCAGAGACAAGCCATACTACCGCCGCCACCCACGCTGGACCGCCACCACAAAACGCGTTGGAAGACAAGTGAGCGCATTGACGCCATGGAGGAGCAAATCGCCAAATTCGTGGAGGCCCTAAAGGAATATGAGGAGGGGGCGGCAATCCGCAACAAGGCGTCGCTTGATCAGGGACTACAAGGCCTCAAGGAGGAGCTCAAGCAAGGGATCCACGACTCTATCCTCGCCTTGGATGAGTGGCAGCCGGAGGTCGACACCAAGGTCGCCGACCTCGACAAGACGGTGGTAGACCTGCGCAAGGAGGTTGGCCGGCTTACATGAGGGGTTGGTGTCGGCACCCTAGGTGCGCCACCAGTGCCGGTGACAACATCATGGGTCTATTTCTCGTGACACCAACCTCGGGCCCGTTGGCCACTGCAGTGCATCAAAGGAACTGGGGAAGGCCATCGTGGACTCGATGTCCTCGGCGCCTCCTCCGGACAAGGGTATGATCTAGTCCTCTCCATCATCTCCTTCCACTGGCACTTCGTCATTAGAAAAATTCTAGTTAGAGGTCTCTTATGGTAGTGATAACGCACAAGGCACATTATATTTGCAAATAACTTTTCCCAATTTGATGGAACCAACTCAAAATAATGGCTCACTTGGCGTGAATCCTGCTTCAAACTTCATGGGGCCATTCTAGCTTATGGGTAGAGGTCCCTTCGGTGTATTTCCATGCCAGATGTAGTCCTATGCTTGCAATCGGTCGAAGAGCGTATCCTGCAAGCCAATGGGGATACATTTGTTACTTTGGTGGTTGATCAATTGAAAGCACATCCACTCCCTTGGTGGTTTTGGTAATTCATTGTTGGATTAATGTTTTCCTTGAGTACATTTTAGGATAAGTTCAACTTAGGCACAACTGTAGGAAGTGGAGTGGACCCCTCAAAATGCCAGGATAAGTGTTGGCCAAGCCTCAAGACTTCATTTTTTATCTTTAAGTGATCCAAGATCAAATTGAGTCCATAGGTATGCCAATACTATCAAAATGGGATGAGGTTGTGATCATGGACTCACTGCTCAAGTACCTAGAGACCAAGCTCCAAAAGCCTCATTCAAATTCCCACATTCCACTATGACACAAACCATAAGTGAAACTCAGACTCACTGAACCAGATACACCTGGAGTCACCAAGCCATTCATGACATATTCGTTACCTAAAACCATAAAACTTCGCCCATCGAAGAGCACTTGCTAACCTTATGTTGCCAATTGAAATCCATTCAGAATTTCCGAATGGTTTCAGTTGGTGACACCGAAATGTGGAAAGTGCCTAGGTCATCACAACTCGGAGCCACCAAACGTTTTCACCCAGTCTCACCAAAACACCTAAAGTTCAAACCTTTTGTACTTATAGGTCTCACCAAGTGGTTTTGTTGAATTTTGTCTATTTTGGGCCTAGCCCAATAGCAGTTTCAGAAATTCTTAATAAATCCTAGAGGTCCACGCAGCCCATTCGTGCAAGGCAAGAGGTGGAACTAAAGTTTAGTCCCACATTGCTAGTTTAGAGGGAGTTGGACCTCTTTATAAGGGAGGTTCTTTCCCCACTTGTATGAGCATGGGAACAAAAGGGACATCCACGTGCGCTCCTCGTCCGCCGCCCGCCTCGCCACGCTGCGCCGCGGGTTGCGGGAATGAGCCGATGTCTAAATTTTTGCCACGCACGACGGGTATACAAAAGGTCACGCGGGAGCTGAAACGTTTTGCTGTAGTGGAGACTGAATACGAATGGCGCACCTCTTCGCGTTCTGCCTGTTCACTTCGTCCCCCTCCGTTGCTTCACGTCCCGCCGCAGCCTGTTCGCGTCCTTCTCCTGTGCCTATATAAGAGAGGTCGCTCCTCTCTAGAGAGACACACCAGAAGATCCTCTTCCTCTCGCCACAAGGTTCCTGAGCACTGCGCTGCTGCTACGATCTTCCCCATCCCGGCTTGCGGCGTGCACCGCAGTCGGGACGATGAGGCCTCAAACCACACCTTTTGAGTCTGTGCGGAGAAGGGTGATAAGGTTTTGGGGGCGCCCGCGACTCTGACTTCTTCATCACAGACTCCGATGACTACTTCCCCGACGACGACTTCTTCCCCAACGTCGACAACCTCCTCGACGACATGGCTGGCGAGGATGTCGACCCCAAGTCCAGTACTGCTCCTGCTGTTCCGTATGTGATCTTCTTCTTCCTCTTCGAGGTTCTACTACAGTACCTTGTTCTGGTGTTTGCCCTAAATATATTAGGTTCTACATCATATATGCAACTACCTCTACTGTCTGCTCTAGATTTGCTAGGCTACAGTTCATATTTGCATATGCCATTTACCTTCTCTCTATCATAACGCATGACTTATTTTATCTCTACTATATTAGTCATGCTTTATCTAGTTTTTCTGTTAATAAAATCATTTGGTAAATTGCTCATATTTCCAACAATCCAAAAACCTTACTATAGGCAAATTACACAAAGTGGTTTTGTTGCTTCCATGAGACCTCCTATGTTTGAGGGTATCCACTATAAGAGGTGGCGTGAGAGCAGTCTTATGGTTTCAAACCATGAGTTGCTATGATGCCACTCTTGGCAAACATAAAGGAGAGCTTGATGCTCAACGAGCACAAGCTTTTCGAAAATGGATACTGTTTAAGGCTGCTTTCTTGAGTGTTCTTGGTGAGAACATAGTTGATGCTTATCGTCAATTGATAATGGAAAAGATATGTGGGATGCACTCGAGGCCAAGTTTGGGGTCTCGGATGTTGGCACTTGAGCTGTACATCATGGAGCAATTCTATGATTACAGGATGGTGAAGAGCGCTCCGTGGTTGAGCAAGCTCATGAGATCTGATCATTTTCTAGAGAACTTGAGCACTTGAGTTGTATGCTACGGACAAGTTTGTTCTGGAGGTATCATCACTAAGCTTCCTCCTTCGTGGAGGAACTTTGCTACCTTACTGAAACATAAGAGACAAGAGTTTTCCGTCCCGGATATCATTGGCACTCTTGATGTGGAAGAAAAGGCCAGAGCAAAGGACACACGTGCTCGAGGTATTGAGGGAGGATCTAGTGCCAATCTGGTACACAAGAAGAACTTCCAGCCCCACAAGTTCAAGAACAAGGGCAAGTATGATGGTAAAGCAAAGTTTGATGGGAAGAACAAGGCTGTGCAACACACGAACTTCAAAAAGAAGAATGACAAGAAGAAAGGTGTTTGTCATGTGTGTGGGGATCCTGATCATTGGGCTCCTATTTGCCCTAATCGCTATGACAAGCGTCATCGTGGGAAAGGTGGCAAGACCGCTAATATTGTCATTGGAGACACTGACATGAAGGATGTTGGGTATGGTATATTTCCCACTATTCTTTCAATATGTCATTCTCCTGATTGGTTAGTTGACACAGGTGCTAATGTGCATGTATGCGGTGATATTTCCATGTTTTCGTCTTATCAGACCGCAGGGACTTCAACCGTGCTGATGGGCAACGGTTCAAGTGCTTCTGTTCGTGGTGTTGGCACGGTCGATCTGAAGTTTACTTCGGGGAAGATCGTGCGGCTGAAGGACGTGCATTATGTCCCCTCTGTCAATAAAAATCTTGTTAGCGGATCTCTTCTGTGTAGAGATGGCTACAAGCTTGTCTTTGAGTCGAATAAATTTGTAATATCCAAGTATGGAACCTTTGTTGGTAAAGGCTATGAGTCAGGAGGTCTGTTTTGTTTATCCTTATTAGACGTTTGCAATAAAGTTGTTAATCATATTTGCAACAATAGTGAATCCAATGTGTGGCATTCACGTCTCTGTCATGTTAATTTTGGTTGCATGTCGCGACAAGCGAAGTTGAACTTAATCCCTAGTTTCACCACTGTTAAGGGATCTAAGTGTCAAGTTTGTGTGCAAGCTAAGCAACCTCGTAAGTCTCACACGACTGCGGAAACAAGAAATCTTGCACCACTAGAGCTCATACATTCAGATCTATGTGAAATGACTGGTGTTTTGGCAAAAGGTGGAAAGAAATATTTCATGGCGTTAATTGGCGACTCCACTAGATACTTGCCGTGTGTATCTTACGAAATCTAAGGATGAGGCTTTGAACTTTTCAAGATCTATAAAGCTGAAGTGGAAAACCAACTTGATCAAAAATCAAGAGGCTTAGGTCCCACCGTGGTGGAAGTATTTTTCCAATGAATTTGATGCTTTTATGCGGAACATGGTATAATCCATGAGAGGACGCCTCCCTATTCACCTCAGTCAAATGGGGTGGCCGAAAGAAAGAACCGTACTCTAACTGATTTGGTTAACGCCATGTTAGACACATCGGGTCTCTCCAAGGCATGGTGGGGGGAGGCGATATTGACGGCATGTCATGTCCTAAACCGAGTTCCCACAAAGAACAAAGAGATAACTCCATTCGAGAAATGGGAGAAGAAAAGGTTAAAACTCTCTTATCTACGAACATGGGGTTGTTTGGCGAAAATCAATGTTCCAATTCCAAAGAAGCGGAAGCTTGGACCAAAGAGCGTGGATTGTGTTTTCTGGGATATGCTTTTCATAGCATTGGCTATAGATTGTTGGTTGTAAATCTGAGGTACGACATGCATGTCGATGCGATCATGGAGTCGAATGATGCGACTTTCTTTGAAGACATCTTTCCCATGAAGGATATGGCTACCTCATCTAATCAGGAGATGCCTAGTTCATCGAATCAGGAACCAGTTAATTACCAAACTTGCCATTTCGATGGAACACTTTGAAAGTCCTGTGGAGGAGAACAATGAAGTTCCTACTAGGAGCAAGAGACAGAGGACTGCAAAGTCTTTTGATGATGATTTTCTTGTGTATCTCATAGATGACACTCCCAGTTCAATTTCAGAGGCCTGTGCATCTGAAGATGCTGACTATTGGAAGGAAGCAGTTTGTAGCGAGATGGATTCCATCTTGGCGAATGAAACTTGGGAGATAACTGATCGTCCTTATGGGTGGAAACCTATGGGATGCAAATGGGTATTCAAGAAGAAGCTTAGGCCTGATGGTACCATTGAAAATTACAAGGCTCGGCTTGTGGCTAAGGGTTATACCCAAAAGGACGGTGAGGAGTTCTTTGATACTTACTCACCTGTGGCTCGGCTGACCACTATTCGAGTTCTACTTTCACTAGCTGCCTCGCATGGTCTTCTCGTTCATCAAATGGATGTTAAGACTGCTTTCCTAAATGGAGAGTTGGACGAGGAAATTTATATGGAACAACCAGATGGGTTTTTAATAGATGGTCAGGAAGGGAAAGTGTGCAAGTTGCTGAAGTCTATGTACAGACTTAATCAAGCACCCAAATAGTGGCATGAGAAGTTTGAAAGAACTTTAACAGCTGCAGGCTTTGTTGTAAACGAAGCTGACAAATGTGTGTACTATCGCCATGGTGGGGGCGAGGGAGTTATCATTTGCTTGTATGTTGATGACATACTGATTTTCGAAACAAATCAATGTTATTAAGGAGGTCAAGGATTTCTTATCTCATTGTTTTGAGATGAAGGATTTAGGAGTGGTGATGTCATTCAGAACATCAAGTTGTTGAGAGACGATGATGGTGGGATTACATTGCTTCAATCTCACTACGTGGAAAAGATCTTGAGTCGCTTTGGCTACAGTGCCTGCAAGCCCTCTCCAACACCTTATGATGCAAGTGTGTTACTTCGAAAGAATCGAAGAATTGCTAGAGACCAATTGAAGTATTCCCAGATTATTTGCTCGCTTATGTACTTAGCCAGTGCTACAAGACCTGACATGTCTTTTGCTGTTAGCAAACTGAGTTGGTTTGTTTCAAAACCAGGAGATGCGCATTGGAAAGCTCTAGAGAGAGTTTTGCGTTATCTGAAAGGCATTGCGAATTATGGAATTCACTACACTGGGCACCCAAAGGTGCTTGAAGGATATAGTGACTCAAACTGGATCTCAGATGCTGATGAGATAAAGGCCACGAGCGGATATGTATTCACTCATGGAGGTGGCGATGTTTCTTGGAAGTCTTGCAAGCAGACCATCTTAACGAGGTCAACAATGGAAGCAGAACTCACAGCACTAGATACAGCTACGGTCGAAGCAGATTGGCTTCGTCGGCTCTTGCATGACTTGTCGGTTGTTGAGAAACCTGTACCGGGTATCCTTATGAACTGCAACAATCAAACTGTGATCACGAAAGTGAGCAGCTCAAAGGATAACATGAAGTCATCAAGACACGTTCAGAGAAGGTTAAAGTCTGTCAGGAAAATGAAAAACTCCGGAGTTATTGCATTGGATTATATCCAAACGTCTAAAAATCTGGCAGATCCTTTTACTAAGGGTCTATCACGTAATGTGATAGATGATGCATCGAGGGAGATGGGTATGAGACCCACAATATGCGTTGTTCACAGTGGTAACCTATTCTTTGTGATCGGAGATCCCATGAATTAGATGTGGAAGACAAGCTGTTGGTCAACTGAGAGGAGAGTATCCTTACTATTAACAATACCACTCCATGAAGATGCAATACTCTCCTAAAACTGCATGGCAGGTTGATGTATATCTTAATGTGTTCTAACTGGCTCATTTAAGCGAGATGTTGTCTGCAGAACATCTTTTGAAGAACACACCTATATGAGTCGATTGTCAAAGCGTCGCAATCTATGAGAGTAGGGTTCTCTCTAGTAAACTCATGAAAGGTCTCGGAGTATGACGATAAGCTCCACCATGGGAAGACCCACGGTAGCCACGTGTCGGTCAAGGCTTTATGTGAAGCTAGATTCACGTAAAACTTGCGTTCAAGGCAGATCCAATATTCAAGTTGCTTACTAGTGTAGCATAGAGTTCTAGGTGGAAGTTCAACTTAACAGTCTCCTTTGCGAGCACCGGTATATAAAACAGTGTTTTGGAACCAAAGGAAATTTTGTGTGCCTCGGGATCCGGTGGGGATTCTTGGAATTTTGTCTATTTTGGGCCTAGCCCAATAGCGATTCGAAATTCTTAATAAATCCTAGAGGCCCACGCAGCCCATTCGTGCAAGGCAAGAGGTGGAACTAAAGTTTAGTCCCACATTGCTAGTTTAGAGGGAGTTGGACCTCTTTATAAGCGAGGTTCTTTCCCCACTTGTATGAGCATGAGAACAAGAGGGACATCCACGCGCGCTCCTCCTCTGCCGCCCGCCTCGCCACGCCATGCCACGCCATGTCTCTTCATGACGCGACGCAACGCGGGTTGTGGGAATGAGCCGAGATGATGTCTAAATTTTTGCCACGCACGACGGGTATACGAAAGGTCACGCGGGAGCTGAAACGTTTTGCTGTAGTGGAGACTGAATACGAACGGCGCACCTCTTCGCGTTCTGCCTGTTCACTTTGTCTCCCTTCGTTGCTTCACCTCCCGCCGCAGCATGTTCGTGTCCTTCTCCTGTGCCTATATAAGAGAGGTCGCTCCTCTCCACAGAGACACACCAGAAGATCCTCTTCCTCTCGCCACAAGGTTCCTGAGCATTGTGTTGCTGCTACGATCTTCCCCATCCCGGCTTGCGGCGTGCACCGCAGGTCGGGATAGTAGGCCTCCGAAACCGCACCTTTTGAGTCCTGTACGGGAGAAGGGTGATAAGGTTTTTGGGGAGCGCTCCGCGCGACTACTGACTTCTTCATCACGGACTCCGACGACGACTTCTTCCCCAACGTCGACAACCTCCTCGACGACATGGCTGGCGAGGATGTCGACCCCAAGTCCAGTACTGCTCCTGCTGTTCCTTATGTGATCTTCTTCTTCCTCTTCGAGGTTCTGCTAAAGTACCTTGTTCTGGTGTTTGCCCTAGATATATTAGGTTCTACATCATATATGCAACTACCTCTACTGTCTGCTCTAGATTTGCTAGGCTACAGTTCATATTTGCAGATGCCATTTACCTTCTCTCTATCAGAACACATGACTTATTTTATCTCTACTATATTAGTCATGCTTTATCTAGTTTTTCTGTTAATAAAATCATTTGGTAAATTGTTCATATTTCCAACAGGTTTCACCCGTGTTCGGGGATATTACCAGCGGAGGAAACCCGGCTAGGAAGCCCAAGACATAAACCCGCCAGCCCCAGGAGGCCTAGGGTCGGGTCATCTATGAAGTAACCTGAGCCGGATATCCGTGGGCTAGAAGGTAAGTCGTCCCAAGAAGATGAGAGCCGGCTCGCCTGGATTCGCATTCAAGGTGGAGCCGTCCATACTTGGAAGGCACGGAGGACTTAGCGTGGGACTCCTATTTCGAGTAGAACCCGGACTATCTTGTAAAAACAGGGACCCGACTGGTATATAAAGGGGGTCCCTGGGTCGTCCAAAGGGACAAGTTAGAATATCTCGAGTCATTGGTAGCGAAGGAGCACCCTTGTAATCGAGATCATCATCATCAATAGCAATTTAGAAGGATTAGGCTATTACCTCTATCAAGAGAGGCCGAACTTGGGTAAACTCGCGTCTCTCATTTCCGATCACCTCATCCAAGTGTTCACCTAGCAACTATGGCCTCACAACTTAGTTCTCCTATGAGGACACTTGTCGTGACAAAACTATGACAGCTAGCGCCCACTATGGGGCCAGTGCATAGTGGTGTTGTGTTCTTGGAGGGAGCTCTTCCAAGGATTGAGAAGCTCGCGATCGGCCGGATGACGAAGAGCCAGTGCGGCAAGCTCTACATCGACGATGTTGGCTGGGGTCCCAAGGATGACTCCATCGAGTTAAGATTCTCATTCTGTAGCGACCTGGCCCAAAATCGGTCAAATCTCTATGTCTGTACCATCCCAAGATCATGCTGGTACTCACAGTACATCGATGAAATAATCAAAGTTCAATCACACCTGAATTTATTACACGATTCTCATATAGAGTCTTTATTACAAGAGAATAAATTCGGCTCAAGGCCAACTCATGAGAAATAAACTACTAATGCTGCGGAAGCGTAGAAGATAAAGCGAGTCCATCCGACTCCAAAGGGCAATCGCCAAGCGCGGAGCGTAGCCTCACTCCCGATCGGAATAAATCTCTGCAACATAAGACGTTGCAGCCGTGTAGGTCAGCTTTTTGAATAAGCTGGCAAGTCATGAAGAGAATAACAATAATAAAATTACTAACACTATATGCATTTTGGTGTGGAGCTCTAAGTTTCATCATTTTGCGAAAAGCCAATTTTCTCCTACTACAAGTGGACTTTCTTGCAAATTACTAAAAATTGTTGGTAGTTATTGAGATGGTTCCGCCAACCAAAATCTCATTCCCAAATTATTAAGTCATAAACCCTCAAATTAATTCATTAATTACAATGTTGAGATTTCGAATACTTCCAAGTTCGAGGCTCAAATTGTCCGTAATCGGGACACGGCTAATCGATTAGATCTTTAACTCGCAGAGGTTTGCGACTTTACCCGCAAGAATCATTCCCTCCTTTTAAGTCTTCGCACTTCATGGTGTTTGAAGACGGGATGAATGAAACAGGTCTTCGAAGAGTTCTTCAGCTCTGCCGGTACCCATCCAATCCTACCGTTCTTCTACATCTCGTAGTACCGCCCAGCCAGCGTCACTACTAAGGTTAACCCAGCCAGAGCCCATAATGGCTTGCGGCTGCCTGAGTAAGCTTCCGGTCAATGGGGCATCCATCCGTCTCTTCGTGGCTGGGTGAAGCTTTCCGCAAGATGTCATGGCACTTCTCCATGCATCCCGCCAACCTTTGGGTTCTCCAGGTGCCCGTCAACTATCCTCCACCCAAGAGTGAATTCAAGTCCGTCTTGATCTTGTAATTCATGGGGTTGTCATCATCATTGACTCTCATATCTTTCTTATGAATTTCACTCAACCAAAACCCGTCTACGAGCATAGCAAAATAAACTACTTCGTCCCGGGGTCATGGTAACAAGGGGATTGGTTCATCCTACCACATGATACTACTCAAGATTAATAACTTCGAAATTTCAACTACTGCATGCATGGTGGGGTGGTATAATTTCTAATGCACAAAATCATAGGTATTGAGAATAACATGATCAAAACTTGCCTTGCTGATGATCCTCGTAAGCTAGGGATTCGTAGTAGCAAGCTTCGCACTCCGGAAACTCTACGAGACAACCAATAATCACAATAAGCATATAGCATATCATCACTTAACACAATAACAATAGCATCATAACACACCAAAACGAACAAATCAAAACTCAAAGGAAAACTCAAGGAAAACCAACTCAAAGTTTTCCTACTTCAAACAACAACTAGAAATAGTTTTATATAACAAAATTTTCTTAACATAACCTAATCATCGATTTATGTTAACTTAATGTAAAAGAATGCATTAAGCAACTAGGAGCAAAAAGAATCAATTTAAAATCTATTATGAAACTCCTATTAGGCCTAATTCAAATTCTATTAGGAAAAATAAAATAAAAGTTTTATTTATTATAAATAAAAGTTCATCCTATAAAGTGACAGAAACTATCCTAGAATAATCAATCACAAGTGAAAAATAAATTGATTTACTAATAAAATAATATGAAAAGCAGTAGCTAGTTAATTAATTAGGATTAACAAGATTCTGCTTAAAACTATTTTTTTATTAATCCTAAAATACCCAAATTAATTCCTATGGTTAGGTAATGTCAAAATAAAGTTGGGACAAAAGAATCATATAAAATAATTTTCCTAGCTCATGTTATAATAGATTTACTATTCTGACTAAAACTAAATTAAAGCAATTTTAATTAATTTTAACATAGCTAAATATATTTTCTACAGAAACTATAGAAAATTTGCAAACCAACATAAAAAGAATCACCTAAAAATATTAAGTAGAATAAAAGTTATGAATTTTTCAAATCAGGAACTATTCTGTTAAAACAGAAAATGAAAATAAAAGAAAAATGGCCTAATGGGCCTGACCTACGCACTGAGCGTAATATAAACTAAACGGGCCTAGGGTTAAACGAGTCGGGCCGGGCTAAATAAAGAAAACCCTAACTAAAATAAACCGTAAACGAACCGGCCGGTTTTTATTTAAAAGACATACCCCTTCGGGGTTCTAATCCTAGCCGTTGGGCTAGATCGGACGGTGGGGAGTGGTTCTGGCGGCTTACCGGAGCTCGACGGCGGCGGCGGCGGCGGCGGCGAGTGTGTTGGCCTCTCCGGTCGTCGGGGAGGTCGACGGTGTCGTCCGTGGGCGCGCGACGGGGGTTTCGGTGAGTCCCATGAGCTCGGGAGGTCTAGGGCGCGGCGGCACAGGCGAATGGCGGCGGTGGTGGCGAGGCAAGTCCATGAGCGTGTGAGAGAGAGAGGAGAGGCGAGGCGAGGGGAAGGGGGGAATGCGGGAGGGGCTTTATAGGCGGGGTCTCACCTTGGCGGGGCAATCGGGAGGATCGAATCCGGATCCGTCGGGTCCGGCGATCGGTGGTGGGGCGGCGTGGGCGAGGGGTTGAAGGAGGGTGGGGTCCGCTGCAGAGAGAGAGGGAGGTGTGGTGCGGTCAGGCGACCGGCTTGGAGAGGTTTCAAGCGAGGGGGAGGTCGGCTCATGCTGGGCCCGGCTCGATCGCGCTGGTGGGCTGGGGGCCGCCTAAGCGCCAGCAGTGCTCGGCACTGGTCAAGCGATGCTTTGGTGGCGCACTGGGGTTTTTTTTTTAAAATTTATTTTTTTAATAAAAACAAAAACAGAGATAACTTATAAAATATAAATATTTTATATAGGACAAATATATACCAAAATGATCAGGGAATATTCCTATCATTTGAACATTTTCCAGGCAAAATCCAAAGTTTATAAAATTCATTTTTCCAATATTCAAATAAAACCCAAATTTGAATTCAAAACTTTTGGCATTGTTTCCTCGATATTTTTGGAGTGTCATGTTTACTCCTCTCATACTTTTGATCAAGTATTTATCGGGCATAGTTTTGAAATGATTCCCACTTGCCAAAGTTTGAATTCAAATTCAAAACTCAAAATCTTCTGAAACTTCAAATGGCATTCAAATTCAAACAGGATGCATAGATGCTTAGCTATAATTGTAAAACATTCCAAATAGGAAATTTGGGATGTTACAAACCTACCCACCTTAAGATGAATCTCGCCCTCGAGATTCGGGTTGGCTAGCAAATAGGTGAGGTGGTCTCAAGAAGGTCTTCTTGGCGCTCCCTGTGTGGGTTCTTCCTCGGTGTGGTGACTCCACAAAGACCTTGCAAAATTTGATGACCTTGCTGCGGGTGACTCGCTTTCAGCCTCGAGAATTCGGACGGGTTTCTCCTTATAAGTCGATCACCGCTGCTGTATGGCCTCTAGGGGCACTTGTGTCTCTCAACGGAAAATCGGCCATGTCGGCATGACACTTCTTCACCGAGAAACATGGAAGACATCATGAACTCGGACAATACTTCCGCAATTCCAACTTGTAAGCAACTTCTCCACGACGTTCGAGGATTTTGTAGGGGCCAATGAATCGGGGTGCTAACTTTCCTTTGACACCAAACCTCTTGATTCCACGAAGCGGAGACACACGAAGATATGCTCGGTCTCCCGCTTCGTAAGTCACTTCCTTGCGCTTACTGTCGGCATAACTCTTCTGTCTCGACTGTGCTATCTTGAGTCTGTCTCGAATCAGCTTGACTTTCTCTTCGGAATCCCTGATAAGGTCGGAACCGAAAAGTGATCGATCTCCAACACTATCCCACAAAGAATGGTGTTCGCACCTCCTTCCGTATAGAGCTTGAAAGGGCCATCTTGATGGATTGATAACTGTTGTTGTATGAGAACTCTGCGATGGCAAATTATCATCCCAGCTAGACCCATAGTCTAGCACACAAGCTCTCAACATGTCCTCCGTAATCTGGTTGACTCTCTCGGTCCATCCATCCGTCTGCGGATGAAAAGCTGATCAATTCCAGCCTCGCACCCAAAGTTTCATGCAATCGCTTCCAAAACTTTGAGGTAAACTGCGTTCCCCTATCGACACGATTTTCCTCGGAACTCCATGCGGATATACGATCCTGGTCATGTATATCTTGGCCAACTTGGCGCTGGTATAGGTAGTCTTCACGGAATGAAGTGAGCTACCTTGGTCAAACGATCAACCACTACCCGGATAGAATCATAACTGAACGGGTCCCGGTAATCCCGTGATGAAATCCATTCCAAGTTTCTCCCATTTCCAATCGGAATCGCAAAGGTTGAAGTAACCTCGCTGGCTTCGATGTTCGCCTTTACTGCTGACAAACATCGACATCGCTACGCACTCGGCAATATCCTTCTTCATACCGCCCACCGTAAACTTTCCTTCAAATCCAGGTACATCTTGGTGTTGCCGGATGAATCGAGTACGGTGAATCATGAGCCTCTGAAGAATTAGCTTCCGAGCTCGGGATCATTGGGTACATAAATACGATCCTCGAACCATATAGCTCCGTGCTCATCCTTACGGAATCCTTTAGCTTTTCCTTCATTCATCTTCGCTTTATCTCATCAATTTCCTTGTCCGACTTCCGGGCTTCACGAATCCTTTCGCCAAAGTGGACTGAACTTCCAGAGTTGCAACATATCCTCTCGAACTATCTCCATCGGAGATCTCGAGGTCATCGACTAACTCCGGGTAATCCTCCTGCCGTAAGAGTATTCACATAACTCTTACGGCTCAACGATCTGCTACAACATTAGCCTTACGGGTGGTAATGCAATCTCATGTCGTAGTCCTTGATCAACTCTAGCCATCTCCTCCGCTCGAGGTTCAATTCCTTCTGCGTGAAAATATACTTCAAACTCTTGTGATCTGTGTAGACATCACAACGGTTTCCGATGAGGAAATGTCTCTGTGTCTTGAGTGCATGCACTACGGCTGCTAACTCCAAATCATGTGTGGCATAATTCATCTCGTGAGGTCGAGCTGTCTGGAGGCATAAGCTACAACTTTACCTTCCTGCATTAATACTCCTCCGAGTCCTTGACGAGAAGCGCCACAATAGACCTGGTATTCCTTGTGTATGTCCGCAAAATCAGCACTGGGCTGTAACCAAACGCTTCTTCAATTCTGAACGGCGGCTTCACATTCCTCGGTCCATACATACTTGGCTTCCTTCTTCAACAGCTCACCATGGGCTTGGCAATCTTCGAGAAGTTCTCAATAAACCTCCGATAATATCATGCGAGTCCGAGAAAATCATGGATCTCCTTGACTAAGGTGGGTGACGCCAATCGGTGATCGATTCAACCTTGGCGGATCAACTCGCTATTCCTTCTCCTGAAATAACATGTCCGAGGAATCCAACTTCCTTCAGCCAAAATTCACATTTATGAACTTGGCATACAACTCGATGTTCTCAAGTTTCTCGAACTAGACGCAAATGTTCCTTATGCTCTTCCTCGCTCTTGGAGAAAATCAATATATCATCGATGAACACCACGACAAACTTGTCCAGATATTCCATAAATACCTTGTTCATCAAATTCATGAAGTATGCAGGAGCATTAGTCAATCCAAATGACATGACGGTATACTCATATAAACCATACCTGGTAGTGAATGCTGTTTTGGGTATATCCTTTTCACGGATCTTCAACTGATGATACCCTGATCGAAGATCGATCTTGGAGAATACCTTGGCTCCTACTAGCTGATCAAACAAGTCATTAATCATCGGCAGAGGGTACTTGTTCTTGATGGCCACTTCGTTCAACGCACGATAATCCACAACCATCCTCAAGGTTCCATCCTTCTTCTCTACCAAAAGAACTGGGGCTCCCCAAGGTGATGAGCTTGGCCGAATGTATCCTTTCTCCAATAACTCATTTATTTGATCCTTGATCTCTTTCAACTCATTCGGTGGCATCCGATAAGGTCTCTTGGATATTGGGGCTGTGCCGCAATAACTCAATCGAAACTCAATGTCCCCGTCCGGTGGCATTCTCGTAATTCCTCAGGAAACACATCGGAAAATCTTGCACCACGGCACTTCCTCTGAACAACTCCCGTGAGGGAATGCACCGATTCTTCATCCGGTTGTGCTGGCTACATACTTGATCCTCTTACGCCCGGTGGTGAGCAGAATAGACTTGTGGGCATGCCTATGTTCCTTCAACTCGTCAACCAATCCATGCCTAGGATTACATCCAAGGTCCGGGTTTCCAACACTATGAGGTCTCAAGGGAAATTTATGGTTCCCGATGTTGAGGGTTGCATGACAGCCTAAGCTCGCCATCATTTCTCCTCCGCGAACCGACGCGAAGGGGCTTCTAAGGGTTTTAGTGGGCAACCTGCATTTTTCCACAACTACCCTTGATATGAATGAATGCGCTGCACCGTAATCAAAGAGTACCAATCTGAACGTGAATTCAATAAAACTTACCAACCACGTTGTTCCGGCTGATCATAGACGCCCTCCACGCCAATGTGGTTCACCGAGCACGAGGGAAAGGGTTGGGCTTCTTCACGAGCCTCCATTGCCGTTTCCATTCCTCCGCTTGGCCTCCGGGCAGTCGGTGGCATAGTGCCTGCCTTCGGCACTTGAAACAGTGATGTGGCTCAGATCCTTGAGCCGGGCAGAACGATGTTGATTGCCATTACTGCTTCCATTGCCATTGCCATGGCCCGACTTGTTGTCCTGGTTGCGGTTGTTCCCATTTCCTCCATGGTTATGACCTCCATGGTTATGATGAGTGTGCCCTCCCGAGTATGGTGCATAACGGGCTTCGCCGAGCTCCCGAGTTGTGCTTCCCCGGCTGTACTTCCGCTATGGCTTCAATCTGCTGCTGCTTGCCTTCAAGTATGGTGGCCTTGTCTACCAGCTCTCCGGTAGTTGTTGAAGGTAGCCACAATAAGCTGCATACTCAGCTCATCGTTGAGTCCTCGAGAAATTTCTCCTGCTTTGCGGCATCTGTGGCCACATCATCCGGGGCATAGCGGCTAGCTTGCTGAACTCATCCACGCATTGTGCCACAAGACGGTTCCCTCGGCGTAATTTGCGGAACTCACGCTTCTTCAAACTCATGGCTCCGGCTGAAACGTGAGCGTGCGGAAGGCTCGCTGAACTGATCCCACATGATGGCACCAATGGGATAAGTGGCGTGTAGTTCTCCCACCAAGATGCTACAGGTCCATCAAGTTGATGCGCTGCAAAGCGCACCTTCTCTCGCATCGGTGCATCCAACGGTGATTAGCTCTTCCGACTTTGCGGATCCAATCATCACCACAATCGCTCGGTGCTACTAGAGAACATGGCGGATTCAGCCTCGTGAATCGAGTCAAGTTGTCCATGTGGGGTGGTGGCGGTGGATTGTTGGTGTTGTTGTTCGATTACGGATGAGTAGCTGCATGAGGGCATTCTCTGCTGAAGCAACTGGGTGAGCTCTGGCGGAAAACCGTGTCACGTCCCTGAGGCATCTGGTGTTTTGGAGTGGATGAGAAAATTAGAATAGAACAATGGTCTAATGAGAAATAACACTACCCATATGAATGCACAATCATAAACACACCAATCATTTATTCATTCCACTCAAACATGGTTCAATCTCGATTATAAAAGCTCATGACTAATCGAAAATATCGCCTAACTGATCGATTTAAAAAGTAAAATAACATGGTGGTCGACTAAAAGTCTTCATCAATAATTCTTGTGTCCTCCGTGCGATGTCCTCGGTGTGGCGCCCTCTGTTGTGGCGCCTCCTCTTGCGGCTTCCTCCAAAGGAACTCCCTTCATAATCCTGATCATTACTCACGAGGTCCATCATCTCCACTCGGAAAAAGGTCCTCTCCCAAGTCCATCTTTTCCTCTATTGCGGCAAGCTTCATCTTCGTGTCGCCGATCGCTCCATGAAGTCCGCGATTTCTTCCTCATGGTTAAGGAAGTCTGCGCGGTGCCTTCTCCTCCAGCCCAGTTCACGGAACAATAACCTCCTGTACCTTCGAGCTACGGCGAGTCCTGGATCTCCCGCTTCGAGGAGACACTCCAAGTCCTGGACATAAGAGAGAATGGAGTCGCCCTCACAGACGGATGATATCTCCATTCCTTGCTCTGCGAGAAACCATGGCGAGGTCTCGAGGATCGAGTTCAGCCTCAGATCCTCTCGGAGATGTCCAAGGGCACGGTAGATTGCCATGTCCCTTCCGATGATCCAGTTGAAGTCGGTGAACTCAAAGTCAATAGGCTCCGTATGTCCTCCGAAGGTTCTCCCCGAATATGCACTTCAACTCAGAAGCGGGTGTCCGCGGAAGTGCATTGGTTGGCTTCCGGTGATCGAGGGCGAGCAATCTTTAGCTTCTTCACCATCTGGACCAGCTTCCTTCCAAGGGCATCGCCTCGTAGGGCTGGCAAAACTCCGTAGCAAAACGGGGTGAACTCGACGCCATCTAAAATGTTGAAAATCGGAGAGGAGTCGAAATGAACAGGGAGAATTACGGAATGATAAGGATATAAAGTAAATAGTCTCTTCCTATGGCTTTCCGATCCTAGGGGTTACGATCCTACGGTCAGCAGTGCTCGATACCATCTCAGTAGCGACTGACCCAAAATCGGTCAAATCTACGTATCCGTATTCATCCCAAGATCATGCCGGTACTCACAAGACATCGATGAAATAATCAAAGTTCAATCACACCTGAATTTATTACACGATTCTCATATAGAGTCTTTATTACAAGAGAATAAATTCGCTCAAGGCCAACTCATGAGAAATAAACTACTAATGCTGCGGAAGCGAGAAGATAAAGCGAGTCCATCCGACTCAAAGGGCAATCGCTAAGCGCGGAGCGTAGCCTCACCCCGATCGAATAAATCGCAACATAAGACGTTGCAGCCGTAGGTTAGCTTTTGAATAAGTGGCAAGTCATGAAGAGAATAACAATAATAAAAATTACTAACACTATATGCATTTTTGGCCGTGGAGCTCTAAGTTTCATCATTTTTGCGAAAAGCCAATTTTCTCCTACTACAGTGGACTTGCTTGCAAATTACTACAAATTGTTGGTAGTTATTGAGATGGTTCCGCCAACCAAAATCTCATTCCCAAATTATTAAGTCATAAACCCTCAAATTAATTCATTAATTACAATGTTGAGATTTCCAAATACTTCCAAGTTCCAGAGGCTCAAATTGTCCGTAACCGGGGACACGGCTAATCGATTAGATCTTTAACTCTACAGAGGTTTATGACTTTACCCGCAAGAATCATTCCTCCTTTTAAGTCTTCGCACTTCATGGTGTTTGAAGATGGGATGAATGAAACAGGTCTTCCGAAGAGTTCTTCTGCTACCGCCAGTACTCCATCCAATCCTACCGTTCTTCTACATCTCGTAGTACCGCCCAGCCAGCGTTACTACTAAGGTTAACCCAGCCAGAGCCCATAATGGCTTGCGGCTGCACAGTAAGCTTCCGGTCAATGGGGCATCCATCCGTCTCTTCGTGGCTGGGTGAAGCTTTCCGCAAGATGTCATGGCACTTCTCCATGCATCCCGCCAACCACCGGGTTCTCCAGTGGTGCCCCACAACCGCCCTCCACCCAAAGAGTGAATTCAAGTCCATCTTGATCTTGTAATTCATGGGATTGTCATCATCATTGACTCTCATATCTTTCTTATGAATTTCACTCAACCAAAACCCGTCTCACGAGCATAGCAAAATAAACTACTTTGTCCCGGGTCATGGTAACAAGGGATTGGTTCATCCTACCACATGATACTACTCAAGATTAATAACTTCAAATTTCAACTATCTGCATGCATGGTGGGTGGTATAATTTCTAATGCACAAAATCATAGGTATTGAAAATAACATGATCAAAACTTGCCTTGCTGATGATCCTCGTAAGCTAGGGATTCGTAGTAGCAAGCTTCGCACTCCGGAAACTCTACCGAGACAACCAATAATCACAATAAGCATATAGCATATCATCACTTAACACAATAACAATAGCATCATAACACACCAAAACGAACAAATCAAAACTCAAAGGAAAACTCAAAGAAAACCAACTCAAAGTTTTCCTACTTCAAACAACAACTAGAAATAGTTTTATATAACAAAAATTTTCTTAACATAACCTAATCATGGATTTATGTTAACTTAACAGAAAAGAATGCATTAAGCAACTAGGAGCAAAAAGAATCAATTTAAAATCTATTATGAAACTCCTATTAGGCCTAATTCAAATTCTATTAGGAAAAATAAAATAAAAGTTTTATTTATTATAAATAAAAGTTCATCCTATAAAGTGACGAAACTATCCTAGAATAATCAATCACAAGTGAAAAATAAATTGATTTACTAATAAAATAATATGAAAACAAGAGCTAGTTAATTAATTAGGATTAACAAGATTCTGCTTAAAACTATATTTTTTATTAATCCTAAAATACCCAAATTAATTCCTATGGTTAGGTAATGTCAAAATAAAGTTGGGACAAAATAATCATATAAAAATAATTTTCCTAGCTCATGTTATAACAGATTTACTATTCTGACTAAAACTAAATTAAAGCAATTTTAATTAATTTTAACATAGCTAAATATATTTTCTGCAGAAACTATAGAAAATTTGCAAAACAACAAAAAAGAATCACCTAAAATATTAAGTAGAATAAAAGTTATGAATTTTTCCAATCAGAACTATTCTGTTAAAATGAAAATGAAAATAAAAGAAAATGGCCTAATGGGCCCGACCTACGACCGAGCGTAATATAAACTAAACGGGCCTAGGGTTAAACGAGTCGGGCCGGGCTAAATAAAGAAAACCCTAACTAAAATAAACCGTAAACTAACCGGCCGGTTTTATTTAAAGACATACCCTTGGGGTTCTAACTTAGCCGCTGGGCTAGATCGGACAGTGGGAGTGGTTCATGGCCACGGAGCTCGACGGCGGCGCGGCGGCGGCGGCGAGTGTGTTGGCCTCCGGCCGTCGTCGGGAGGTCGGCGGAGTCGTCCGCGGGTTGGGCGACGAGGGGGGTTCTGTGAGTCCCATGAGCTTGGGAGGTCTAGGGCGACGGCGGGCAGGCGAATGGCGGCGGTGGCGGCTCGGCAAGTCCGGGCGAGCGTGTGAGAGAGAGAGGAGAGGTTCCATGAGGGGCAAGGGGGGAATAAAAGGGAGGGGCTTTATAGGCGGGGGTCTCACCTTGGCGAGGTGGGCAATCGGGAGGATCGAATCCCGGATCCGCGGGATCCGCGATCGCGCAAGGCGGGCAGGCGTGGGGCGAGGGGTTGAAGGAGTGTGGGGTCCGCCGCAGAGAGAGGAGGGTGTGGTGCGGCTCAGGCCACCAGCCTGAGAGGTTTCGGCGAGGGGAGGTCGGCTCACACTGGGCCGGCTCGGTCGCCTGGTGGGCTGGCTGGTCCGCGCTGGCAAGGCCTGGGTGCCTCGGCACTGGCTGGGCATGCTTTGGTTCTGGCCGGGCACTGGGGGGTTTTTTTAAATTTATTTTTTAATAAAACAAAAACAAAGATAACTTATAAAATATAAATATTTTATATAGGACAAATATATACCAAAATGATCGGGAATATTCCTATCATTTGAACATTTTCCAGGCAAAATCCAAAGTTTATAAAATTCATTTTTTCCAATATTCAAATAAAACCCAAATTTGAATTCAAAACTTTTGGCACTGCTTCTCTCGATATTTTTGGAGTGTCATGTTTACTCCTCTCATACTTTTGATCAAGTATTTATCAGGCATAGTTTTTGAAATGATTCCCACTTGCCAAAGTTTGAATTCAAATTCAAAACTCAAAATCTTCTGAAACTTCAAATGGCATTCAAATTCAAACAGGATGCATAGATGCTTAGCTATAATTGTAAAACATTCCAAATAGGAAATTTGGGATGTTACACATTCCATTTGGCAAGATCCACATCTTCATTGGTAGGACCGTGTAGGAGCCAGAGACCGTCGTCGACTCCATCGAGTCAGGAACCTGGGTCTCCTTCAGCAAGACTAACGATTTCGTCGGCTTCATTCACTACAAAAAAATATACTTCCGTGATGATACATGTTTATCACAGTACGTCACATTTTTTGTCATGCATGTACATCCATGGCAATTTTATGACAGAATCAAGATAGTCATACATGTGCTGTCGTACAAGTGTTCCATGACATTACCAAAATTATCATCATGGAAGTGTCCACTTCCATGACGATAAATCGCCTGTCATAGAAGTGCTTTCGTCAAGGGTGACCGACACGTGGCATCCAACGTAACGGGTCGCCGTTAAGCTATCGGGTTCCGGTTTGAATCCGATAACCCGTTAACAGTCCGGACCAATGGGGATTTTCCACATGTAAAATTATCATTGGCTGGAGGAAACACGTGTCAGCTCACCGTTGGGACAGATGGCATCCACTCATCGGACAGAATGCGCCAATGATACGTCGACGCGTGGCACGGCCTAACAGAGGCCCATTCCCGTGAAAAGGCCGGCCCGTTTGACTTGGTCAAAAGATAGCGGGTCGCCCACGGAAAGCCTGTTAACGACCTGTTCACACATAGCCCGTTTACAGCCCGCTAACCCAGGGCCCGTTACGGCCTATCCGAATTAGGCCCAGTAGCGTCATCTGGGCCGTCCAATATGATTCCAACCTGTTGTAACTTCCGGACCATGTATGGCCCATGACGTCTTTCAGCCCATATGAGGCACTTCGTAACTCTTGGCCCATTAACGGCTTGTGGTGAAACTGGCCCGTAATGAACAGTATATCGCTTTATACCCATTAACGGCCCATTATTCCATTTGGCCGTTGAGGGAGTCCTGGATTAGGGGGTGTCCGGATGGGCGGACTATAGCCTTTGGCCGGACTCCTGGACTATGAAGATACAAGATTGAAGACTTCATCCCGTGTCCGGATGGGACTTTCCTTGGCGTGGAAGGCAAGCTTGGCAATACGGATATGTAGATCTCCTACCATTGTAACCGACTCTGTGTAACACTAACCCTCTTCGGTGCCTATATAAATCGGAGGATTTTAGTCCGTAGGGGGAACAACAATCATACCATAGGCTAGCTTCTAGGGTTTAGCCTCTCTGATCTCGTGGTAGATCTACTCTTGTACTACCCATATCATCAATATTAATCAAGCAGAGTAGGGTTTTACCTCCATCGAGAGGGCCCGAGCTGGGTAAAACATCGTGTCCCTTGTCTCCTTTACCATCCGCCTAGACGCACAGTTCGGGACCCCTACCCGAGATCCGCCGGTTTTGACACCGACATTGGTGCTTTCATTGAGAGTTCCTCCGTGTCGCCATCCTTAGGCCCGATGGCTCCTCCGATCGTCAACGATGATGCGTCCAGGTAAGACTTTTCTCCCGGACAGATCTTCAGATTCGCGGCTTTGCATCAAGGGCCAATTCTCTTGGCCATCCGAGCAGATCGAAGCTACGCCCGCCATCAGTCGATTTGGAAGCTTGAACTACACGCCCGACGTCGCGGAGACTTGATCTTCGATGGGTTCGAGCCACAGCCAAGCGCGCCGACTATCACGAGGGGCATGGTCTAGCTCTGCCCGAAAGGTCCCGAGGTCGCACGTTGTCCGCCCGACCTTAGCTCGAGCCGATCGCGCCGATCGAGGACGAGTGGCGTGACACCGCCCGGGGCTGCGATCTCTACGGCGGTTGAGCCGTACACCTACCCTGCCCTTTGCGGCTCGTGACTCAAGGTGTCGGACTCTTTCCGACCAACCTTCCGCTACCGCTAATCGAATCCGATTGGGCGCCGATCATTGAGTTCACCGCCGCGGACATCTTTCAGCACTCGCCCTTTGGCGACATCCTGAATTCACTAAAGTCTCTCTCTTTATCAGGGGAGCGCTGGCCGGACTACGGTCAGCAGGGTTGGGATGCGGACAATGAAGAAATTCAATGCCCACCCACCACCCACTTCGTAGCCACTGTCGATGATTTAACCGACATGCTCGACTTCAACTCCGAAGACATCGATGGTATGGACGACGATGTAGGATAGGAACATGAACCAGCGCCTATAGGGCACTGGAGAACCACCTCATCTCACGATGTATACACGGTGGATACACCTAAAGGAAGCGACAAAGAGGAACAACGGGACGCTACGAAGGATCATTCCCTCAAAGAGCAGTCAAAATGGCGACGTAAGCGCCGCTCAAAGTCCCGCCTCGACAAAGACAACAGCCATACAGACCCAGCCATGGAGCAGGGCGAACCGGTGGACGATGAACATGCTATCGAGCAACCGTCCAACAGACAACTCGATAAACAACCTGTCGCCGGCGAAGATAACAGTCCGGACGATCTCACGCCGGACAAGTTGCCGGAGCAGTATGAGCTCCACAAAAGGCTCGCCGCCATCGCACGTAGCCTCGAAAAAACAAGCGGAAGCTCAAAACAAGGAAGATGCACTCGTAATCGATGGAGCAAAGTACTCAACATCATAGACAAATACGGCGACGATCGCCGAACAAAGAGCTACCCAAAGCGAAAACTATCGCCCGAATTTCATGAGGAGGCCGAGAGCCCCGCAATCAAAAAATAAGGAGGCCACCCGGTCGATGGACGACCCCATGGAAAAAGAGAGCGCAAGCGGCGCTGCACACAAGCCGCACGCGATCCGCACAGGATTCAGATTAAAAGATGGCCCGATTAGATCTATCTACGGGCCAAGAACGCAAGCTCTAGTAAGCAATGCAACACATCAAGTATCCGAACATCACGGTACACCTAAATACAAGGGTGCCGCACACCCCCTATGTTTCACCGATGAGGTGCTGGGTTACGAATTTCCAGCGGGATTCAAGCCCGTAAACATAGAGTCATACGACGGAACAACGGACCCTGGAGTCTGGATTGAGGATTACATCCTCCACATACACATGGCTAGAGGAGATGATCTCCACGCCATAAAATACTTACCCCTCAAGCTCAAAGGGCCAACCCGGCATTGGCTTAAAAGCCTTCCCGAAAACACCATTGGAAGTTGGGAGGAGCTCGAGGACGCTTTTCAGGCAAATTTTTAGGGGACCTATGTGCGACCTCCGGATGCCGACGATTTAAGTCACATAACTCAACAACCTGGAGAGTCAGCCCGGAAATTTTGGAACAGATTCCTTAATAAAAAGAACCAAATAGTCGATCGTCCGGACGCCAAGCCTTAGCAGCTTTCAAACACAACGCTCGAGGCGAATGGCTCGCTGACACCTCGCCAAGAAAAGCCAAGAACAATGGCCGCATTAATAAGCCTCATGACCCGCTTTTGCACGGAGAGGATAGCTGGCTGGCAAGATGCAGCATCAGCGACCCAAGTACATCCAAGTCAGGATGGAACGGAAAACCACGACGCAGCAAGCACCAAATCGGACCAAGGGAAACAACCTGAAGAGCACGGCAGTCAACACCGGATTCAAAAGCTCTCGGCAGAATCATAAAAAGCTGCCCCTTAAGGATAACAGGGACGAGCTATCTAACTTAAACAAAATCTTGGACAAGATATGCCAAATTCACAGTACTCACGGGAAGCCTGCAAACCATACCCACAGAGATTGTTGGATCTTCAAGCAGTCCGGCAAACTCAACGCCGAACACAAGGGGCTCGACACACCAAGCGAGGACGATGACGAACCCCACAAGCAGCTCACCGGAAAACAAAAGAATTTCCCACAAGAAATCAAAACAGTAAACTCACTTCACGTGACAAAAGGGAAAAATAGATCGGCGCCCATAGAGGTACGCGCCATACAGCCTATCCTGGAGGAGTCTCGCCACTGGTTGTTAAAACCAATCACCTTCGACCATCAGGATTACTCTAGAAGTATACGGAATGCAGGTTGGACTGCCTTGATATTAGATCCGATAATTGGCAGACTCCAATTTACACAAGTCCTAATGGACGGCGGCAGTGATCTAAACCTGCTATATCAGGACACAATCCGCAAAATGGGGATAGACCCAACCAAATTTCCCACAGCAACACTTCCTTTCAAGGGGTAATGCCAGGCCCATATGCCCATTGTACGGGCTCTCTACGGCTAGAAGTTGTGTTCAGCTCACCCGACAACTTCCGCCGCGAAAAGTTAACCTTCCACCTCGCCTCATTTACAAGTAGCTATCAAGCATTGTTGGGACGCGAAGCTTTTGCCCGCTTTAACGCAACCGCATTATGCATCTCTTACACTAAAAATGCCCGGTCCACGCGACATCATCTCGTTAAAGGGAAACATCGAGGGTTCCTCGAGTCCGGAAAATTGTGCGGTTGCCTTGACAGCCACACAATAAACCGGCTTCACCAATACAAGCACTTAGACAGTCTTCCGGACCGGACACGGCTGGACGAGTCCGGCGAAACATCTAAGGGCTTACCAAACGATACCCCGCATAAGGCTCCAAGATGCACAACAAGAGACAATAAAGCTCAATTTTATTCATTTTTGAATTGTACTTCATTTATTTAATATAACGACATTTTCGCACGATCTTTTCAACTAAGTTCCTCTCTTTACAGATGAACACCGTGCTACACCCGCCCGTGATACGGCACAACGGAGACACAGCGCAGACGCAAGAGGGACCCGCTGTAAGGATTCTTTTAGATTAAGACCCTGCGTAAACCTTTTTTACTGTCTCTTGTTGATACGCATCCCCCGGTTTCTTGCTATAACCGAGGAGGTGGTTGGCGTTTTGGCATAGGCCACGCCGAATTTTGCGCTGCACTGGACACGTGGGCTTATTACAAAGGGCGTTGTTCGCCTGTTTTCATAAAGACCGAATACCTTAGGGAGTGTTCGCGCCTCGAAGTTAGGCCTTATATGCATCAGCTCAATCATGTCTTTGGTCAAATGTTGGGTTTGTTTCGGCTCGTGTTTTGCTGCCTTATGTTCCGCTTCTATCGCTAATGCGGCATCAGGAGAACTATGCGGTTGTGCCCTCGTTCGCCAAAGTAGCACCTCAAGAGAGAAAGCCAAAACTGACTGTCATGATATAGCGTGAGACTGGTCAACCACTGATGACCCGCTGGAATCTTTAGAATTCTCCGCATTGACGAAGGGCGCTTTCGGTCAGCACATACGCGCCCAATTGGTGAGCGTGGTGCCCTAGGGGCTATATAGTAGCTCCACCGTCAACTCCTATGCCTAAGTGGAAGTGATAAAGCATTATAGTCCGTTGCCTAGTTTGCTGCACTATCACCTCCTTTGTAGGACGAAGACGTTGGATCAAGTGTGAAAAGGCTTCAGAAACACCCCGCATTATATGCGTAATGAAGCCAAAGACTGCCATCTTTCAAAGTTATATACACATATACCTTAACGGCCGCACATGAGGTATTTTAATTTTGAAGGCACAAGTATAAAAAGCTTTTATATTCCATCAAACATTGTTTCACAATAATACATATTATTCAACATAATATCCTTCGAGCACTGCGTCTCTATTAAACGAAGCGCTCGCGTAACTTCCCGAAAATAGTGCTCGATGTACTCGGCTTCCGTCTCAATCTTGGGATGCAACATCGGTGGCCTTCATCTCCGCCAAGATGTCTTGACACGGCAAGAGCCATCCGCGCACCTCTATGCATGCCGACCGCCTCATTGCTTTGATATGCGGCCCGCACCAAGGAACCGCTGCACCAAGCCAAAATAACTCTTCGCTCGGGCCTTTTCGCCACAAATGAGTCACGACATCCTTCATGGCAAGTCCGGACAATCTATTCAGCTCCGCCCATTCGCCAAACGATCGTTAATGGAAGTGGACGCCTGGATTACGGAATCTGCGACCAAAAAGCTCTTCCATCTCGTGATCCTTTGATGTCCGGAAGTGTTCTGCGCGTCCATGACTCGCCGCCAAGTCCAGATAAGCATCCTCCACACTCCACAACCGTCCAACCGAGCATATTTAGGATCCGTGAACTTCCTCCGCAGCGTAAAGGGCTTTCCACCGCGATATCTCCGGCCCGACGAGCTCCTCCTTCATAGCTCTCATCGCAGAGCGAGCATCCTTGGCCTTGGTGGTGGCCTTCTTCAGTCCTCTTGCTCGCCGACCTTCTTTTCAAGAAGCTCACAGCGGTCGGTAGCATTCTTCAACTTCACGCCATCTCAGCCATTTCCTTCTTGCTTGGTAGTGAGCAGCCTGTTCGCTTTTAGCTCTTCGCCGCCTTTTAAGGCAGCCACATCACTTTTTCTCGCCTGCTCCTTGGCTCGGGCAAGCTCCACCAAGGTTCTCCATGGCAGCGCACCATCTCGCATCAAGCATACATGTTGTAAGGAACGGGCATCAAGCTCCCTTACCAGTGTCCGCGAGAAACGCATACCTTGTGACTCGTCAAGCCGCTTATTGACAAGTGCGATGTCGGCATCCGCCACGTGAAGTTGCCGCTTTAGTTCGGCAAATTCATCAGTCCGGCTAGCCACCGGACGCTGCGCCACCTACATAGGAAGGGCGAAATATTATAGCTGGGATTATGATCCTCGGCACGCTGTCATTTTTGACAACGCACCGAGTCTTAGGGGCTACTATCTACACAGGGCGCATCTTATATATGCGGAACCGCAAAAGGTACATCATTGCATCGCACCTCAAAACCCGTCAAGAACTCCCGGGCGGCCTCGCATAACCCGCTTCATGGACGAAATTTTTTCAATCACCATACCCATCAATGCACGGTGATCCTCCGAGATAGACGCCGCCGAAAGCAGATCCTTCAACTCCTCCGACTGCACCAGGAGGTGCCGAACTCGTCTCGATGGCCTTTTTTCGGTCGGACACGGAGGGCTTCGGGGCCCCACGACCGCCTCCGCCTGCCGGATTCAGAGAAACCTCCGTGATTTACCTCGGGATCGTCCGCCTCACTAAGCGGTACGGCAGGGGAGGCGTTCCGCCTCCATCATCTCCGGATGAAGATCCTCAAGACGAGCTCACGAGAAGGGCTGAGATCCGAACTACAAGGTAAAATTTGGTCATCTTCGTAAATAAAACAGGATGTCTCTTATTTTAAAACCCCTCTCTACTTACGGCTCATTGGAGGGCTGATCTCCTTGGGGAAATAGTGCGGCCGGGCATCTCCCGCGCAGACCTCTGGCGAATATTTCTTCCCCGCTTTAAGGCCTTGGTCTCCGGATCTTCTTGAGGCGGTCCTCTTCTCCTTGGATGGAGGGATTCTCGATCCTCCTTTCTTGATAACCTCCTTCATGGAGGCAGAGCTTCCTTGTTCCCCTTCGCTTTCTTCCAAAGGCGCAACCTCCAAAGATCTTGGTTAACATGGGATCCGCGTGGTCTCGTGGAGGGGGCCGACACCGATCAGTTTTGCTTTCGCTATCCACTCCTGCTTAAGGGACAACTCTTTTAAGGGCAAGTTTATGATAAATATACTGGATAGCGTGTCCGGCACAGACTACTTACTTGAGTATCCGGCGATTGCAGCTCAGACCTGCGTCCTCGGTCAAGTCCGACACATTGCTTGTGATCCAAGAACAGCTTGTACATCTCCACAGGCGTTATGCCCATAAAATGCCTGAGAGCTCGTGGTCCCTCCGGATTGAACTCCCACAGTGGAGGGGGCGACGCTTGCAGGGCAGGATGCATTTAATCAGCATGACCTGCGCTAATACGACCAGATTGATCTCTCTCTCTCTAGGAGGTCTCGAATACGACCCGCAACAAGGGCACGCCCTGGACGCCCCCACCAAGCCCTTTATTGACCCATGACGCCACCGCGGTGAAGGACCCGAGCAAAGGCAGGTGGCGCCACCCATTTGGTGCCCCAGGAGCTGTGATATAAAACCACACTTGTTGACATAGACTGAGCTCCTCTTAAAAGAGCCCTCGGGCCATGAAGCGCCAAGATTCTTGCTTATAACAGCCCCTCCGCACTCTCTGCTGTTGCCCCTTGATCATCTTCGCTCCACCTTGAAGGTCTTGAGCCACAATCCGAAGTGAGGGTTAATGCGGAGGAAGGCTTCGCATACGACAATGAACGATGAGATGTGGAGGATGGACTCCGGATCCAAGTCGTGAAATTCCAGCCCGTAATAAAACATGAGCCCCTCACAAAGGGGTCCGCTGGAAGCCTAGCCCTCAAGGAAGTGAGACGCGAACACCACACTTTCACCGGCTTGGGAGTGGGAATAACCTGCCCTTGGGCAGGCAGCCTATGCGAGATTTCGCCGGTTAGATACCTGACATCTCTTATCTTTAGGACGTCTTCTTCCGTGACGGAGGAAGGCATCCACCGGCCTTGAAGGTCGGAGCCGGACATCATCGAAGGTCCGAAGCGCCTGAATCTGGAGCTTTGGGTGTTGGAACTCGAGGCGAGGGGCGGATTCGATTGAGATTGAGGAAAAGGAGCGGGGCCTTGGTCTCTTTATAAAGAGGTTGAATACCAGGAGCCCTCCCCGTGACCGTTCGGGACTCGCCTTCGATAGAGGAGGCGTGCCAATGGGCACGACTGGGTTACCCACGCCCGTATTAATGAGAATCCCGGAATAATGGGACACGATCTCTGCTTTGACAAGACGTGCCAAGGAAACCGCCTCGCTAAACGCACTGAGGTGGGACAATAAAAACGATTCAAATAAAGGATTGGCCATGGTGTGATATCACGCTGCGGAATACATCAGCAGATTGAACTTGTGTAAATATTATTCTCTCTACGGTGGTATGTGGAACTTATTTTGCAGAGCCGGACACTATCCTTGTGTTCAAAATCTTCTATGAAGTATTCGGAGGAGGAACCCGCCTTGCAATGCCGAAGACAATATGCGCGCCGGACTCGTCGTCATTGAAGCCTGGTTCAGGGGCTACTGAGGGAGTCCTGGATTAGGGGGTGTCCGGATGGCCGGACTATAGCCTTTGGCCGGACTCCTGGACTATGAAGTTACAAGATTGAAGACTTCGTCCCGTGTCCGGATGGGACTTTCCTTGGCATGGAAGGCAAGCTTGGCGATACGGATATGTAGATCTCCTACCATTGTAACCGACTCTGTGTAACCCTAACCCTCTTCGGTGCCTATATAAACCGGAGGGTTTTAGTCCCAGGGGAACAACAATCATACCATAGGCTAGCTTCTAGGGTTTAGCCTCTCCGATCTCGTGGTAGATCTACTCTTGTACTACCCATATCATCAATATTAATCAAGCATGAGTAGGGTTTTACCTCCATCGAGAGGGCCCGAACCTGGGTAAAAACATCGTGTCCCTTGTCTCCTGTTACCATCCGCCTAGACGCACAGTTCGGGACCCCCTACCCGAGATCCGCCGGTTTTGACACCGATAGCCGTTTCAAGGCCATGTTATCTTTCGGCCTTCTCAGGGCCCATTTATTCTTGGGCTCATTTCCAGCATTCGGTTACTTACGGCCTATTACTAGTCTTTTCTGCTTGTGGGCCAAATTCAGCCCGTGGTTACAGTCGGCCCGTTTGCGGCCCGTTAATCTGTTAGGTTGTTTTCCTAGCATCATCAAATACGGCCGATTAACGACGGCCCGTCCGTTATGGTCGGCCCATGAATGGACGATTCCAACTCTAGCCCGTTTAAGGCCCATAATGCGGTCCATTATTAGCCCATGTTTGGCCAATCGATCATACGGCCCGTAGAAGGCCCATTGATGCTACTCCCCGTAGAAGGCCCATTGTTTCTACGGCCCGTAGGAGGCCCATGGTCACTACAGTAAATATGTAGCCCATGGTTATTGTGGCCTAGTTTTAAAAATAGGTTGTTGCAGCCACTAGCAAACCGCGGAAAAAGAACTGCATTGACTACAAGCAAACAAATAAACAAGACAACAAGGAAATAAATAAGCAAGCAACTTACGCTAGGCTATCACGACTATTACACATATTACATCCACTGGGCATCAAAGTTCGCCACCAGTGTTAAATATAGGGAACAAAGCAGCATATCACATACACTGGTTGTCAAAGTTGGTGACCAGTGCAAATAAACGCCGCAGCAAAAGAAGTCCAGAACTGAAACCACTTCAAAAGAGCTCAAGAAACAATATCATGGGTACCCATAATGCTGGCAAGATCCTTAGCAAGCTTATTAGCTTTCTCTTGTTTGGCGCTTAAATCCTCCAACGTTTGTTGTTGCACAAGAAAGTATGCATCTGAATTCTGCAGGGACTTCCTCAGTCCTTCGGCTTCTTGCCGCAACACAGCTAACTGATGCTTTTCAGCTTGTAGCTGAGACTGAAGAAGCCGAAATGATTCAGGCAGCGAGTTCGAAGAGCTTGTGCCAGCGGTATTGGCTAGTAACTCGAACACTGCATCAACGCAGGACTGTGGTGTTTTCTCATCGTCTACAAGATCGTTTTTATCACCTTTCTTGGAGACCAACAGGGTTGTCTCACTAACTTGAACCTTATCTGCATTACTTTCTCTACCATTGCATAGTGGGGTGCTCTTCTCTAATATTTTGTTCGCATACTACAAGAGAAACAAGCAGACACATCACAGGTTTAGCATATAGTATACAAAACTCATTTTGGTAAACTGGTTCAGTAGTAAGGTGGACAGGATAACAACATGAAACAAACATATATCTATGTACTATGGTCACTGTATTGTCCATATCATTCTAGTTTATGTTGCCAAATCAAGATAGAGACACATTTCAACTCATATATTTTAAGACATAGTAGCATAGACAAAATATAAGTGTGAGAAACTACACAACATTGGCAACACTTGTAATGTGCATCACATGAGAACATAACTGTTTATACAACTAAAACTGAAATCAACATAGAGCAAGAAGTTAGAACAACAATCCATTTAAAGAAATAGGTTTAAAACATACCTATTGCACCATTGGAGTTTCAATTGGATCCTTCAAATTCGAAAGTAGTTGGTATGAGTAAATACAGTGATGCAACGGCAAAGGAGTATGGACCATAGCTACGGAATCTAATCTGAGAACAGTTGCTCTTCTACTTTAAACATGGAGTTTGGGTTTGCTGTGGTGGTCTTCGTACTTTGGGCACTGCAGTTGCTTTACAAACTGCTCGTGTGGGGGTACTCTGTGGTGGACATGGTGCTTTGTCAACTAGAAGTGGGTTACTATCCGCTGGGGTAGATGGGTTGTAGCTGGTTCTCTATCCAACGGTGTAAGTGTGCAATCTGGAAGAGTCTCGATTATGTGTGGTGGGGCTAGTTCATGGGCCAGTACAACCATGGTTCTATCTGCATCGACGGGTAGCACTGTCTTTTGTGAAGAACGGGTTTTACCTCTCTTAGATACTGCCATCACCCCCTCCAATTCAAATGGCTGATAAACAAGAAAAGAAATTGATCGTACAGACATTGTATGATAGACAGATGTGGTAATTCACATATATGTTGTCTAACCAAATAGGACAGATGACACAATTTCACATATATGATGCCTAACTAAACAGAATAGCATGACACAGTTTCAGATATATGATGGATAACTTAACATGATATAATGGCATAATTCACCATATGATGAGTATCTAAACAGGATGACGTGACAAAACTATATGATGTCTTTCTAAAATAGGTTGGGATGAAATAATTCACATACATGTTGTCTAAGTATACATGATGGCATGATATAATTGACATAATTGATTCATATACTAAGCAGCTGGCACTCGCATGTATGATCTCTAAACTAAGCAGATGGAATTCAGTATTGTGCATATGATGTCTAAACTAAGCAATGCAAGACACCATGTGCATGATATGAGAAATATAAACATTGCAACTTAGAGCATACACCTCAGGTGGGATATAGGACTGTTCATCTGCCTCTGAATCCTCCTCTGAGGAGCTACCTATAACCATCGAGATATATGCTTCAACAGGTACCATTGCCTGCTTTGAAGACCTTGTTTTCACTCCTTGTTTTTCCACAACTGGCTCAAATGGGTAATACACATGAAGAGTAGTTCAATATACACAGATTGTCGACAAATGGAATACGTAATGAAAAAAAGATGGGATGAGATAATTCACATATATGATGCCTGTCTAAATGGCGGTGCATAATTCACATATATTATAACTGGTTGAAAAACATGGCATTGCATAATTCACATATCTGATATAGAAAGCAAACAGGAGGCATTCACACAAAGCATCTCTAATCTAAGCAGATGGCATGGCAATGCAAGACACCATATGCATGATATGAGCAATATAACCCCGCCAAGTTAGAGCATGCACCTCGGGGAATACGACCGTCATCATCTCTCAATCCTCCACCGAGGAGCTATTCAGAACCAGCAAGAAATCTGCATCGACGTGTAGCACCGATCGCTCGTAAGACCTTGTTTTCACCAGATTTTCCCATGACCGACTCAAATGGCTGATGCACAGGAAGAGTAGATGAATGTATAAACATTGTTGACAAATGGCATACATTATGAAAAAAAATATGACATGATACAATTCACATATACGATGACTAGCTAAACAGGATGGCATTGCTTGATTCACGTATATGATGCCTGTCTAAAGAAGATGACATTGCATAATTCCCATATACTCCCTCTGTTCCTAAATATTTTTGTTTTTTGAATTTCAAATGGACTACCACATACGGATGAATATAGACATATTTTAGAGTGTAGATTCACTCATTTTGCTCTGTATGTAGTCACTTGTTGAAATCTCTAAAAATACAAATATTTAGAAATGGTGGGAGTATGATATAGAAACCAAACTGGTGGCATTCACACAAAGCAAATCTAAACTAAGCTGATGACATATAAGATGTATAATGTAAGCAAAGCGAGGCGCCATATACATGATATGACTAACATCAGCATGCCAGGTCAGAGCAAACACCTCAGGTGGTAAATAGGAGTGGTCGGCTCCCTCTGAATCCCCATCTAAACAGTTATCTTCCTCTGGAATACAATCTGGAATGGCGGGAGGGGGGCCCACTTCTCCCACCATGGAGCGGCGTCTGCATGACAGTATATTCCCACACAACGGTTTTCTCTTTTTCTCTACATGTTTAGTACGATTGTGTACAATAACTGACATGCATAATAAAAAAACATAGTTAGATTATGTAAGGCCTAAGGGGTGCATGCAGAAATCAAGACTGATGGTAGCAAACGAGTGGATAGATCCAAAACTAATGATAGCAGGAAGATTATAGCTTCAGTTTAAAAAGATAGACAATGGATCATCTATTTTTTGTTGCCCACCCAACATGAACCACATAGAAGACCCCAGATGAACCAGATAGTAGACAGATACTATTCGTTGCTGCCTCGATATGTGCCCCACGGGCATTTTAAAACTCAAGTTTGAACAATAAAGTAGCAGGTAATAATAACTGATGTATAACGTAAGCAAACACGAAAGAGTGCGCCCTCTCTTCTGGAACTATGTAGTCCTCAGGTACATCTGCTCAGTCGATGATGGAAATGCAGTTGGCTTGGCTGCCGGCAACGGGGAAGATGATCCGAGGTGGCGAAAGATTGTCTGCAGTGCACACCTGGAAAATGGTCTTCATTCTCATCAATATATGTCCAATCTTCCCACTTCATATCACAGACAATGGGCTTCTTATCAAGCAAGATGGTCTCATAGAAATCCTGCTGCTCCTTGGTGTGGAACCTGTAATCCACAGCAATCCTCCTCACATCATATGGGTCTGATTGTCTCCATAGTCTAAGACCTGCATCCTTTCTGATCTTCATGTTTTCTGCCACAGGATGATTGTCATCATGGTCTGGGATCTTGGGCTTGAGTTTCCTAGGCACTTGGGCTTCAGCATCTTCTTCATCAATTTCAGTTTCAGGCACTCGGGCCTTGTTCTTTTCAGCAACTAAAATATTTCTTGTGCTCCTCTTTGGTGCAGCCTTTGGAGATGGAGTAGAAGCTTTGGGGGCTGTCTTGGGCTTAGAAGGGCCAGCCCCAGACTTGATGGCATCCCCCATCAGCTTTTGAGACTTTGGTGCTGGTGCAGCATCTTCTTCCTCTTCTTCATCATCCTCATCTGGATCTCTCATCATAGAGGATCTCCCAATGACTCTGGTAATGGTCTTCTTGACCCTTTCTTTTCTTTTCTTGCCCTCACCAGCCTCTTTTGGTTCAAGTGTGAACTCAATTGTATCCTGGGTTGAGGATTTGGCCTTAGACATGGGCACTCTCTTTGCAGGTGTCTTCTTGTGCAGTCCTGGCTTAGTTGCTGCAGCAACAACATATTCCCTTTTCAGCACCTTCTTCTTGGAGCTGACCTCTTCCTCAACAGCAACCTAATCCTCATCTTCTGAGCCAGAATTTCTCTTCCTTCTTGTCCTTGTAGCTGCTTTGGGCAAGTTGTTTGGGGTGCTCGTGCTACCCTCATCATAGCTGCTAGAGGGACTAGTGCCCTCACTCAGGTTCACCTGCTCTTCTGACTTGTTTTGGCTATCACTCTGATCTGACATGCCTGACACTGAAAACTGACAGCCGACCCTGTGAATAGTTATGGATAAGATAGAGTGGATGAGCATCACAAAGTGCAGAGATTTTGCAAAACAAATGAGTCAAAAACTTAGTTTTAGTTTTCCACAGAAAGCATTTCGGAGCTACCAATTTGTTAAACTCGGTGACACCGAAGCAACTTTTGGAGTCTAAACTAGTGAAATCAGTCAGACCGAGACACAGTTTGGTGACTCTAAGATTTCTAGGGTTTCACTGAGATTTGAACTCGGTCGCACCGATTTGCAAGTTTCAGTCAGACCGAAAAGTGCAAGTGCAATGGCCTAAGCCAAATCGGTGAGACCGATTTCCACAATTCGGTCGGTCCGAGATGAGTTTAGCGGAAACCTAACCCTAAATTTTCGAATTGAATCTAATCTAAAGGATGTTCTTGCTCGACAGGATGATCTCATATGTGGTAAAGAACATGGCATTTGCTTTGTGCTAAGAATCGGAATAAGGAACATCACAAAGATTCGACCTCATACCCTAGTTCGGTGATGAGCTCGCTATGGCAGCAACGGCGGGGTTGATTTCCGTTGGCAGTGATGGAGACCAGCGGCAGGAGGTCGTTGGCGACAAGAGGATGATCCGGAGACCCGAGGCAGCAGAGCAGGACACGCGCGGGCTGAGAGGTTTTGAAGGAATTTCCAAAATTTGACCCGACGATATATATATCCTGACCCTGTCGGTGTGACCGAGTGGAACAACTCGGTGGCACCGAGATGCAGAATTGCAAGCGGTTACTGCAACTCGGTCTGACCGAAATGTTCTAATCGGTTGCACCGAGATTGTAAACCTAGATCAACTCAGCGAACTCTGTCAGACCGAAAAGGATGAATCGGTCAGACCGAAATGCACAAAGAGGTTTTGGAAGTTTAAGTCTATGACAAATTGGGGACTCTGAGTGCTCCCCACACAGAATGTTCGAATGTGACTTGATCAAACTTTGTGATGTAGCATGAATAGAGTTTGAGACGAGAAAAGCATAGATAGCTAGAGGAAGTTCTTAGGCATTCTTGTCCATCCATTTAGCAAAAGAAGAGCCAAACAATCAAAGAAACAAATGGATGTCCTCGAATGAGAAAAATATGCAACCAACATGCTCACACAATAAAATGGCAAATGAAATATGTGACAAAGCATGCACAAACACTCTAGCTTCTATCAAGCAATTGACGATGACTAGGTCATCTATATATGAGTATATTGACTTAGGAGTCAAAGGAGAACATTTGATCATAGGTCATACTCATCGTTTAAGCACAAGTGGGGTTACCACTTTTACTTAAATCATTGTTGTGTTCGCACCATTAGAGTTGCTTTAGCTCAATAGTTAGAGTAAAGCTCCCCCTAGATGTGATATCCCCCCTAAGAGTGATGAACTAACCTTGGGTTTTGTCGATGATGACTTCATGTAGATGTTGAAGATGTGGATGGTCAATGTTGATGTAGATCATTTGGAGCAATCCATTGGAGTGAGTTGCACTTTCAATACCTACATGGGTTAGTCCCACAAGGAACAAACAAGGATATCCATAGACATAGAGTGAAGTTCATATATGATGATGTCCATGAAAGCATTAGGTTACCTTATCCCTTGTCTTACCAACAAGAGGGTTTGTGACTCCTTGAACTAGTACAAGATGTGGAAGTTGTTTGCACTTGTCCTTGCCAAAATAATATGAGTGAAGTATGTTGGCGGAGTCACCCTCAAGAACTCTCTAGTTCTTCTTCTTCGGGATCCACATCATCTTGATGGGAATCCTTGGAGTTGTGGTCGTACTTGATGAGGTAGAACTTGATGTAGTCTTGGGAACCCACCTGACCAAGGCCTTGGGAGCTTCTTCAAATGCATCAATCTCCTCTTGAAGCTTGTCCTTGCCTGTTTGCTTCTGGTCTTGTGGTGGAAGATCATCTTGAACTTGTGTCCCCTTGAAAGAAGTAGGATCATACTTCTCTTGTTGAGGAACAAACTTTGTCTTGGGGTTTTTGGCGGCCTCGGTGTATGAATGGGAGGGACGAAGGGGAAGGTAGGGGGAGCCATGGATTAGGGACGCGCTTGTCTGAAATGTAGGGTAAGTTACCAGCGTACACCCACCGGTTTTTACCATGCGACGTCGAGTCGACATTTCCGGCTGAGGGGTAGAAGGGGGATTTCGCGTGTCTGGGCTGCGGGACCGATTTCGGATGAGGAGGGAGTTTTGGCACGCGTCAAATTTCGAGATAACAAGGCGTGACGCGGGTTCAAGAGGCGGGAGTTTCACAACAGATGATACAAAAGATACTCGAGCTTCAAAATTTCGGGATAACAAGGCGCAGATTCCATGTTCGGCAGAACAAACTTAACGTGTACAAAAAAACAATTCATACAAGACACAAGGGAGTCATGTCCCCTTTTACTATATTGCTATAAATGCCATTCAAAAAACTACAAGAAAAATGTAAAAAAATGGGAGAACAAGATTACCCTATACAGTACCAAATCAATTCACACTTCCCTCAACAACAACAATAAACGAATCAATTCCCACCACAAGAAAGAGTCATGTCCCTTTTTGTATGATTACAAATGCCAGGATCTCGAATTTCAATTTTTGAATCCACGCCATGTTGAATTCAAATATATGTTAGGTGACCTTGCGGTTTATAATGGATGTAGTCCTACATTTTTATCTTCCATCATATATGAACATTTTAGTCCACCGTATGAACATATATATATTGTCGTCTACCATATGGACTAAATTTGAAGAAATTTTCCTTATTTGAATATCATTGTTGTCAAGTTATACCATCATTTAAATATTATCTTGATAACAAAAAACATGCATATAGCAGTAATCATATTTCACTATGAACTACATGTACCATACGATCTCCAATTCAAATATTTGTATCCATTTATGTTGAATTCAAATCAGAGTACATTGGTCGAGGTAGCGAGATGTTCGGGATAATCTAAACCATGTTTTCATATGTATAATTTTTGGCTGAATTAAGACAAGTTTTGGTATAAGCTTCTTGCAAAACCGGAGATTCTCTCAACAAGCCTCGTGGTTCTGAGAGGGAACGTGTCACCTTTGTGTGCGAAACGATATACGCTGCCTCCCCTGATTTTCTTTACAGAGGCAACATACAACTATATGAGTGCCCTGTTAAATTTTGGAATTATTCCGGGTTTGTTTGGCCTTTTTATACATGAATTGAGTTTCTGGACATTTAATGTGCATAATTCAAATTTGAACTGCAAGCACATGCTCCGGTGCACCAAAGTTGGTTGAAAAATCACATGTGTGTCCTTGGGTGAATTTCTAGGTCCCATGCAAGAAATGGGAATGATATTCAAACATCTAGGCGTCGTGACTCGGCCGACAACATCGAGAAACTTGGTTTTTAAATTCCTATGAATCCAATACTCGCCTGGAAATCATGAAACTTGGCATGGTGTCATGTCATGGCACTAACATGTTGTGGTAAAAAATTGGGCCGAATTGGAATAAGTTTTGGTATAATCTTCTTGAAAACCGGAGCTTCTCTCAAGAAGGCTTGTGGTTCTGAGAGGGAACGTGTCACATTTGAGTGCGAAACAATATACGCTGCCCCCCTTGAGTTTCCTTACAGAGGCAACATAGAACTACATGAGTGCCCTGTTAAATTTTGGAATTATTCCGGGTTTGTTTGGCCTTTTTATACATTAATTGAGTTTTTGCTCATTTATTGTGCATAATTCAAATTTGAACTACAAGCACATGCTCCCGTGCACCAAAGTTGGTTGAAAAATCACATGTGTGTCCTCTGGTGAATTTCTAGGTCCCATGCAAGAAATGGGAATGAAATTCAAACATCTGGGCATCGTGGCTCGGCCGAGAACATTGAGAAACTTGGTTTTAAAATTCTTGTAAATCCAAAACACGCTTGAAAATCATGAAAATTGGCATGGTGTCATGTCACGGTACTACCATGCCGTGGTAAACTTTTTGGCCAAATAGGAACAAGTTTTGGTATAAGCTTCTTGCAAACCGGAGCTTCTCTCAAGAAGGCTCGTGGTTCTGAGAGGGAACGTGTCACCTTAGTGTGCAAAACGATATACGTTGCCCCCCCTTGATTTTCTTTACAGAGGCAACATATAACTATATCAGTGTCCTGTTAAATTTTGGAATTATTCCGGGTTCGTTTGGCCTTTTTTATACATTAATTGAGTTTCTGGTCATTTAGTGTGCATAATTCAAATTTTAACTACAAGCACATGCTCCAGTGCACCAAAGTTGGTTGCAAAATCACATGTGTGTGTCCTCGGGTGAATTTCTAGGTCCCATGCAAGAAATGGGAATAAAATTCAAACATCTGGGTGTTGTGGCTCGGCCGAGAACATCGAGAAACTTGGTTTTAAAATTCTTGTAAATCCAAAAAACGCCTGAAAATCATGAAACTTGGCATGGTGTCATGTCATGGTACTAACATGCTGTGGTAAAAAAATTGGCCGAACTGGAACAAGTTTTGGTATAAGTTTCTTGCAAACCGGAGGTTCTCTCAAGAAGGCTCATGGTTCTGAGGGGGAACGTGTCACCTTTGTGTGCGAAACGAGATACGCTGCCCTTCCTTGATTTTCTTTACAGAGGCAACATAGAACTTTTTTTTTTGACTATACACAGTAGGGCAAAACCCCACTGCAATTTTTATTATTTTAAGGAAAGAAAGACAAAAAGGTTCTACATAAGGCTTGAGATAAGCAAAGGAAAAAACAGAAAGAAAACTAACAACTAAGAACTAGGATTACAACACAAGATTATCCAGCCAATAACAGTATGCTCCAGCATAACTCTTCTTAATTCTAAATCTAAGAAGATTGAGCTCCTCCAGGAAGATGGCTTTCCAACTTTGAATGCTAGGCTCAATTGCTTGGAAAATCAGATTGTTCCTGGAGATCCAGATAGCCCAAGAGGCAAGGATGATTATCTCCATGAAGAAAGGCACATGAAGTTTCTGTTTGAGATCAAGAAAAGCTTCCATGATTGAAACATTTGCCTGCCTTGAAGGGCAAACCAGGTCCCAGCATTGAGCTGCAAAAGGGCAAGTCCATAAAAGGTGCTGAAGAGTTTCTTCCTGTGGACAATTGTTGACAGCACAATTATAGTTGCCCAGCTGAAAATATTTCCTTCTCAGAAGATTTCTAGTATTGAGCCTGTCATGAAGTAGTCTCCAAAAAAACACCTTGTGTTTTGGCTGACAAGAGCTGTTCCAGATCCAATTGAACTGCTGTGGCACAACTTTAACTCCCATCATTACTTTATATGCCTTAGCAACAGAGAATTGCTCATTTCCCCATATGTAACTCCAGGTGTCTGTGCAATCTAAATTATCAGAGGCCCTTAAAGCAATGCATATGTCCTCCATAGCCTCAAATTCCTGGAAAGCTTGCACAGTCAGTGGCCAACATAGAACTATATGAGTGTCGTGTTAAAATTTGGAATTATTCCGGGTTCGTTTGGACTTTTTCATACATTAATTGAGTTTCTGGTCATTTAATGTGCATAATTCAAATTTGAACTACAAGCACATGCTCCAGTGCACCAAAGTTGGTTGAAAAAACACATGTGTGTCCTCGGGTAAATTTCTAGGTCCCATGCAAGAAATAGGAATGAAATTCAAACATCTGGGCGTCGTGGTTCGGCCGGAAACATTGAGAAACTTGGTTTTTAAATTCTAGTAAATCCAAAACACGCATGAAAATCATGAAACTTGGCTTGGTGTCATGACATGGCACCAACATGTTGTGGTAATTTTGCTGTCCGATTTGCGAAGGCGCACACATTAAGAATCAACAAAGTCATTTTGGAACAAGTGATGTCACATTACAATCGAAAACACAAGTATTATTGAAACCGTGGGCGTTCTATTTACCATTTATGTGTCGCCACGCGTCCCTTTTTTATTAGCTAGGAGGCGCCGTGCAGGGTAGCTATTTGAGTACGGGAGGCGTGCGATCAGACCCCTGCGCGTGCTTATCGGGAGGAGAGCCCTTTGACCTCCATCTGCCACCCACCTCTCTCCCAAGGTCTCCATTAATGGCGCCCGAGCCCCTGTTTAATGGCGTGGCTATGTCTCACTCGACTAAGATTTGAGAGAGAAAAAAGAAAATCTGGAAATAAAAATTTGCACGGATCTTGATGTAAGATCCGACGGACCTATATAGCATCTACTGCGACTTATAGCAAGACTGATGAATATATAAGGATGACGACAGTGGATAATAATTGTCTTACATAATTAGGAACATAATTAAAAAAAGCCACATGCGGCTACGCCCGAAATACACAAGGGCAAAAGAAGAAGGAAGACAACGATCTGGCTCGCTGATCTCTACTTTCTTGATGCATTGCTGCAGGCCGCGAGAACTAGTCTCCGCGGCATGCGGCGATGAGCTCTGTCACGTCCTCAAGACGCTGCTTGAGAGCATCCACGGATTCCTCCAACAGCCTTTGGCACTCGATGCGGAGCATGTCATTCTCGTCCATAAGTTTCTTGACGATGATGCCGGTCCTCTTCAACAAGGTACTGGTCTCCTCCTGCTGCTCTGCACTTCCGACGATCTTCGCCCAGAGCCTCTCATTGCCTCCCTTAGTTGCCGGATGACGCCGGTAGCCTGTTCAAACAAGGCTTTCACGTCGTCCTACAACCTCGCCCAGCCGGAGATCTGATGCATCTGGCTATGGACGATCACATGCATGCGCCTGTAAGAGTCGTCGCCTGCTCGCGAGACATTTTCCCAGGCCGCCGCGACACGGCGGGACATTTCTGCTGCATTCGCGGCGTGGCAGGACATCTCTGTTGCATCCGCGGCGCGACCGGACCAGTCTGCTGCATCGACAGCGCGACGGGACCTCCGTGCTGCTTCGGCGGCGCGGCAGGACCTCTGTGCTGCTACTTCCATGCGGCGGGACATGTCGGCTGCTTTCACGGCGAGGCGGTACATCTCTCGTGCTTCCGTTTCCATGCTCGACTCTCCCTGGTGGTAATCTCGACCGTAACTCACACCGCCATGGCGCATTTAAGGAAGGATGCTGAATGACTTGTTTATTTTTGTGGATGAGGAGTTGAGGAGGAATGTGCAGTCACCTTGGCATAGTAGTATTTATAACCGAGTACTAATACACTCCTAAGTGGGAAACCGTTTAGATTGTGATCGTTGTGAGCAGGTTTGTAATTAAATATAGTGTGGTAGTAATTTGGAATGTGACGAGACGCAAGCTCAAAATTTATTGATGGTTCTAGTTTCGAAGTGCGACACTATTCTCGGATGGCGTAACATGGGCACGTGTTCTCAGCCGTGGTGTAGCATATGCCATGGTACTTCTTTTTCCACTGCTGTGTACGTGTAATAACTGACACCGTCGAATACATATCTTACAGTTATTGGGGCGTTCGACATGAATAGCCTCGTGGCAAGCTATAGACTAGTCTTTTTTCACACGCATTACATCGACACATATCATCTCTCTCCCTCTTTTCCACGCACACACCTATCTCCCGGGGCTTCTCGCACGCACCATCTCTAGCTCCCTTGGTTGATGCCACCCACATACACTTGTACTCTGAGTTTAGTACGTTATACAGGAAGAGAAGAGGTGCACGCACGCACTCGTCCTCTCTCACACACGCATTGGCCACAAGGGTGGGAGGCACGCCCTACCCCCTGGGATCACCCCTATCCTTGTGGGCCCCGTGGCCCCCCTCCACTTATTCCAGCACCCATTCACTCCCTGTTCCTCCAGTAAAAGTCACTCCATAGATCAAACTCGTGTTCTTGCTCATTTTGCTGCCATTTTCGATAACCTTGCTCAAAGCCCCATTCACAAAACTGCTTTGGGGGATTGTTCTTCGGTATGTGACTCCTCCAATGGTCCAATTAGTTTTTGTTCTAGTGCTTTATTCATTGAATTTTTTTGCTGCTATGGTGACCTTGTTCTTGAGCTTGCATGTCAAATTAATATGGTCCCAAGTAGTTTTGATGCATGATATAGCCTCAAGGCACTTGTAGGAGTAGTTGCTATCAATTTTGTTGAGTTTCGTTCACTTTTATTTTGAGTCACTAAAAATTTCAGAAATTTTCAAAGGGAGAAAATGACGAGGATATTGTTGAGAGGCTCCTCGAGCCGGGGTTCGAAGGAAAAAGAAAATGAGGAGAAGTAAAAGCCCAAGTATAATCTTCCTCGCGCCGCGGAGATTTGGCCGTGCGAATGGCCATGTGACGCATTCTTACAGGCGGCTGAATTTATGATGATTTCAATTATTTGGCTGGGAATGCAGGCATCACCGACTTCCTCCTCGACCAGTGTGATCAGTACCTCATAGTCACTAATACTTTCGTGCAAAATTTTCATTTTCATGCTAGGAAATCACCACCCGTGGTAGACTTTTACTTATATGATGAGTACAAGGAACTGACGCTTTATGACTTTTGTGGGGTATGTAAATTACCTTACGAGGGTAGCGTCAAGGAACCACGTCCTAGTGATGTGGAAGATTTTATTCATGAGATTTTTAGAGCGAAAGGAGAAGGGTGTCGGAAGTGAGAGTGGCTAGTATACATTTTCCTGTGTTGCGCTATTACTCATTATTTGCTGGGAGATGTTTAATTGGTCGAGGGGAGAGTAGAGGCCTTAGTGCCCCTGACCTCGCTATTTTGCGCCATGCTTTGCATAGAGATAGAACTTTCAGTTTGGGCACTATGGTTGCTAAACGGTTGAGTATGAACCATACAAAGGGTCCTATTTTCGGAGGTGTCTTCGCCTCCCGCCTTGCCAAACACTTTGAGATACCCATTAGGCATTATGAAAAAGAGGAGAAATTGCTACCCACTATGTATTTAGATTATGACAGCATGGTAGCACATAAGTTTATTCTCCATGATGAGGAAAAGAGACTCATTTATAAATTGATATCCAGCGAGAATACTTTTAATATAATTACCTTGCCTGCTTCTATTTTGTTCAATATTCATTCAGGCAGGTACTTTGTTTTGCCCGCGGACATTCATGCATACTGGGAGGGGATGCGATCCCCACCTCCTGAGCCAGAGCCATCACCTGATCCATATCAGGAGTCTATTTATCACTGGGATCCACAGGAGCTGGCTAACCAGTGGAACCCTCAGGATCCTCCTCAGTACACCGGAGAGGGCTACTTTGATGCATGGGCATAGACCAACTTAGGCCAAAAGCCTAAGTTGGGGGAGTATGTATTTCTCACCGACATTACATTCATGTTCACACACTCATTCGAGTTGTCGGTGTTCATACTTTTTCATTGTATTATCCATGTTAGTTTTTTTTCTTTCGCTTTCTTCATGTGTGTCTGAAAAACCTTAAGGAAAAACCAAAAAATTAGTTAGTTGTAGTTAGTTTACTTTCTATGCATGCTTAGTTGTAGTATTTAAAAGAAAACCCAAAAAGGTTTCTCGTTCTTCACGTGCTTGTTGGGAGTTTTCCCCTGTAAATAGTTTTTCTCGTTCTTGTTTTATCTTTTTTAGAAAAACAAAATCTCCAAAAAAACATTTCAGTGTGTTTCTTTGAAATTCTTTTCTTTTCTTTGGGTGTCGAGAGGAGAAGACCACGATGAAAATGTTAAGTGGCTCTCATATGCATATTATTGTTGATCTAATAAAGAGCCCATATTACCTTGTCTTCTCCTTTGAATAAATGTTTGTAGATTCCAGCTTAGTCCAATGCATGTGCATTATTATTATTATCCACACCGTTCGGTCGTGCAAGTGAAAGGCAATTATGATGATATATGATGAAATGATTGGGACGAGGAAAAGCTGGTATGAACTCGACCTATCTTGTTTTGTAAATATGATTAGTCCATCATTCCTGATTCAGCCTATTATGGATGAAACATGTTTGTAATGACAATTATAGATTATAATTACTCATGCCATGCTTAATTAGCTAGGAGTTTATAATCGTTTACCTTGCGTGCCAACATCGAAATTAAAATGGTTATGATGTAGTATGATAGGATGGTATCCTCCTTTGAATGATCCGAGTGGCTTGACTTGGCACATTTTCACGCATGTAATTGAAACAAATCAACATAACCTCCACGATATTTATGTTCATGGCGATTTATATCCTACTCATGCTTGCATTCAATGTTGGTTAATCTCAATAGATGTTTATGACTGTTGTCGCTCTCTAGTTGGTCGCTTCTCAGTCTTTTTCTAGCCTTCACTTGTACTAAGCGGGAATACTGCTTGTGCCTCCACTTCCATAAACCCCAAAGTTGTTCCAAATGAGTCCACCATACCTTCCTATATGCGGTATTTACCTGCCATTCCAAGTAAATTTACAAGTGCCAAACTCTAAACCTTCAAATGATAATCTGTTTTGTATGCTCTAATCGCTCATGTACCAACTAGGGTTGTCAATATCTTCCATGCTAGGTGGGTTATTCTCACGATGAGTGGACTCCGCTCATTCGAGAAAATGGCTGGTAACCGGGATGCCCAGTCCCATGCTCAAATCAAAACAAAATAATTGCAAACAAAACTCCCCCAGGATTGTTGTTAGTTGGACGGTACCCGTTGTTTCGGACCAACCGCGGAGTGTGATTGTTGGTGGTGGGGGAGTATAAACTTTACCATTTTGTATTGAACCGCCTATGATGTATGTAGCATGGAAGATACCGAGATTTCTTGGTTTTTACGTTGGCAATGAAAGCATGCCGTTATTCATCTCTATTTCAAAACTCGAGCTTTGGCACCTCTGCAAATCCCTGCTTCCCTCTGTGAAGGGCCTATCTATTTACTTTTATTGTTGAGTCATCATCTTCTTATAAAAAGCACTAGTTAGAGAGCACCACTATCATTTGTATGCTTTGTTATTAATTTATATTGGGTATGACTGTGACTGGATCTCTTTTACGATGAATTACAATGTCTAGTCAGTCCTTGATCTTCAGGGATGCTCTACATTTATGTTTTGCGGTCTCAGAAAGGGCTAGCAAGATACCATCTTGTTATATCATATCATGATTGTTTTGAGAAAGTGTTGTCATCTGAGATTTATTATTACTGCTCGCTAGTTGATTATGCCGTTGATCTGAGTAAATGTGAGACCAAAACGTTATTGTGAATATGGTTAGTTCATAATATTTGTTGAAAACTTGAATGTTGGCTTTACATTTTGCAACAACAAGATCAACCAGAGTTTGTAAAAGTTTTTCTTTATCACATTCAGTTTGTCAACTGAATTGCTTGAGGATAAGCAATGGGTTAAGCTTGGGGGATTTGTACGTGTCCGTCGTATCTACTTTTAAAAACTCTTTTGCCCTTGTTTTGGACTCTAACTTGCATGATTTGAATGGAACTAACCTGGACTAACACTGTTTTTAGTAGAATTGCCATGGTGTTATTTTTGTGCAGAACAAAAAGTTCTCTGAATGACCTGAAAATCCACGGAGAATATATTTGGAAAATATAAAAATACTGACGAAAGAATCAACCGAAGGGGGCCCACACCCTGGCCACAAGGGTGGGGGTGCGCCCACCCAGCTAGGGCGCGCCTCCCGACCTTGTGGGCCCCCTGGACCTCCACCTACCTCAACTCCAACTCCATATATTCACGTTCGGGGAGAAAAAAGTCAGAGAGAAGGATTCATCGCGTTTTACGATACGGAGCCGCCGCCAAGCCCTGTTCTTCCTTAGGAGGGCAGATCTAGAGTCCGTTCGGGGCTTCGGAGAGGGGAATCTGCCGCCATCGTCATCATCAACGATCCTCCATCACCAACTTCATGATGTTCACCACCGTGCGTGAGTAATTCCATCGTAGGTTGCTGGACCGTGATGGGTTGGATGAGATTTACCATGTAATCGAGTTAGTTTTGTTAGGGTTTGATCCCTAGTATCCACTATGTTCTAAGTTTGATGTTGCTATGACTTTGCTATGCTTAATGCTTGTCACTAGGGCCCGAGTGCCATGATTTCAGATTTGAACCTATTATGTTTTCATGAATATATTTGTGTTCTTGATCCTATCTTGCATGTCAATAGTTACCTACTACGTGTTATGATCCGGCAACCCCGGAGTGACAATAGTCGGGCCCACTCCCGGTGATGACCGTAGTTTGAGTAGTTCATGTTTTCACTAAGTGCTAATGCTTTGGTCCGATACTCTATTAAAAGGAGGCCTTAATATCCCTTAGTTTCCATTAGGACCCCGCTGCCACGGGAGGGTAGGACAAAAGATGCCATGCATGTTCTTTTCCATAAGCACGTATGACTATATTCGGAATACATGCCTACATTATATTGATGAATTGGAGCTAGTTCTGTGTCACCATATGTTATAACTGTTGCGTGATGAATGCCATCTGACATAATTATCCATCATTGATCCATTGCCTATGAGCTTGTTTCATATTGATCTTTCCTCCGTTACTTTTCCGTTGCCAGTGTTACAATTGCTACAAAACTATTGTTGTTACTTTTGCCACTATTACCGTTACTTCCATACTTCTTTCTACTAAATACTTTGCTGCAGATAATAAGTATTTTAGGTGTGGTTGAATTGACAACTCAGCTACGAATACTTGAGAATATTCTTTGGCTCCCCTTGTGTCGAATCAATAAATTTGGGTTGAATACTCTACCCTCGAAAGCTGTTGTGATCCCCTATACTTGTGGGTTATCAATCACACGACGAGACTATTTTCGGAATACAAAATTTAACTTAGGCAAAATGATGCCCATTGTATAATCAGACCAAAGCAATGAAGCACCTAGTGTTGGCCAATAAATAGTACAGTACTACTTTTGTGTAGTCCATGAAGTGACTATCCAATCTTTCTGTGTCTATTTTCAAATGGCACTTTACGCAGTGACTATACTATTCTATTGTGCAGTTCCACCAAAATTGCGATCACTTTGTTTGTTTGCCAAATAGCAACGGGCAGACATATGTCTGCACAAATATCAAGCAGCTAGTAAACATATACCCCACCATGAATTTTCGGTTTAAACACGTCTCTTACGCTTAGCATCTGTCATGTTTTGCACCGGACAATTTGATATTGTCATGTATTTCCCTGGACAATTTCGTACTGAATTGATTTGCTGGTACAGAGCAGAAATATAGCACCTATTCTTCATCACCCAAGGATATCCATGTTCGCAGTGATGGAAGAGGTGGAATCTATACAACCGAAATTGAGCATCAATCATTGAGTCATGTCCTGCACCTCGAATGTAGGTCCACCCTGCCAATAAATTCACATGCAAACCACTAATATTACTATCTAATGACAATACAAAAAGAGTGGCAAGATAGTAGCAAACCATGTGCCTTCGTAATGAACAGCTCATAGTGCCACCAATTGGATATAACAGTTTGGAAGAAAACATGCTCCTAATGTTGAACCATTTGGACTTTTCGTGCAGTTCCACTAAAATCGAGCATCCCTGTTTGCACACATATTGAATGTGTGATTACTATAAAAGTGGCACTAGTTGAAGCATAGACTCACAAATATAAGCATTCCAATTTCTTAATGGGAAAAAGTAGCAACATTGTTTCTAACCACCTGTTTGAAGGAGTAAATAAGGCAACAGTGGATGATGTCAGGAAGGCATACATAGTATTTTCTTAAAAACCGAACCATTCCTGACCTTTCCTCCTCTTTTAAGCATATTTTGTGCAGTTCAACTAAAATAAATGCCATCACCACCTTGACAATTCAGTGACACTTTACAAAAAGAAATGACTTACCATTACATCATGATGTCAGGTAAGTAATCGACAGGCATTAGAGACAAACATACAGACCTCCTTCGATAACATAATGAACATTAATTTTAAAAAATGTGTGACTAGCTTTACGGGCATAATTTCCGTGAACTCTACACCGTCTGTTCCTTGATATAAGACATTTTCACTGTTTAGTTTAAAGTACCCAAAGGTCTAGTATTTAGAAAAATAGGTAGTAGTTTTCTTGAGCACATATCCGGGAAAGCTTGCCACACTTTATATATGTCCATACGCTAATGCAACACCATTCGAATAGTACAAATATACACTAATCCAGTGGCTAGTGCAACAGTAGAGTAGTTTTTTAACGGGGTACAGTACAATGGTTTTACTGAGCAGATTTCCATAAGCTAGCACTGGAAGATTTCTATAAGCATTAGCAATACAAAATGTAAAGGTAACAAGTTTCCGTATTTGTATACTAGCTATGCAACAACATTAAACCAAACACAAAAGTCTAAAGGTAACTAGCATTATTAACTAATAACAATTTTTTTTTTGCAAACCATGTACCTTCAAGGTAAATATCATTTCGAACTCGAGGGGACTTGAAAAATTGCTATCCCAATCTTGATAATCGATCAAACATAAAAACTTGATCAACCGAATCAAGAAAACGGTCGGAGGAGGAGGTGCCCACTCTTGACCTTTCCTCTTCTCTTCATAATTTTCTGTGCAGTTTAACTGAAATAAAATGACATCAACGCCTCGGCACTTTGGTGAGACTGTACAAAAAATTGACTTATCTCATTAAAGTGAGGTATGTAATCTATAAGTATTTACAGTGCAAAAATCTGAAGGTAGTAACAAGTTTCATCGTTGGTATACTGGCCGTGGAACAACATTAGAATGACTTAGCTGAAAAATCCTTAATACATCCACAATCAACAGCTAACCCTGAAATAATCTGGTGACATTAAATGACATTGCTTAAATTTATCAGTGGCATTAGACTAAGTGCAGCATTAGCTAAATGTGGCATCACTTTAGCAGTAGCATTGCTTGACTTTACCGTTGGCGTTATACTAACAGCAAAAAAGTGGCAATAAGAGCATGGGAGGCCCATTCAGACAGTGGGCGCACCGGTACGATGTACCTCCACGGACGCATAGAGTGGTGAGCGAGGTATGGTTGCCCAGAGCAACAAATATCCAGGCAGCATATGTGCATTACGTCCCATTTTTGTTCTCTTTAGCCACCTTTTTCCTATGTGAGGACAACAAATCGATCGACCTGGTCATTCTCTATTGTGTTGTCATGCCTTTCTACCCCTTTTCACCCTTTTTCAATCAAGAGACACGAGACTCGTTCCTTAGCTACTGATTTTCCCTTTTCAACCTAGATGCGGGTTCGATACCTAGTCCCTTCGGCAGTACTTTCTCCCTTCCTTTCCTTATTCAACCCAGACATGGATTAGTCTGCATGAAGTAGGTTTCCTTTAATAGTGCAAATTAAGGTTTTCGTCTGCGTGACCAGTAGAGCAGAGGATAGCAAATTGGGGAGATGGTGGAGTGGAAAAAGATCCACATGCAGCGACGTGACTAATGGGGCAATAGAACAAGGGTATGATTTGAAAAGAGGTAGCATACCTGAGGGTTGGCGGGAAGTGGCTTCGCTCATGGTCACCGTCCTCCACACAAACTATGACAGCGGGCTTGGGGACGGGGGTCATCCCGAGCGGGCGCTAGGTCTGAGAGCACGGCTGTCGGTGTCAAAACCGGCGGATCTCGGGTAGGGGGTCCCGAACTGTGCGTCTAGGCGGATGGTAACAGGAGACAAGGGACACGATGTTTTACCCAGGTTCGGGCCCTCTTGATGGAGGTAAAACCCTACGTCCTACTCGATTGATATTGATATTGTGGATGTTTACAAGAGTGGATCTACCACGAGATCAAGGAGGCTAAACCCTAGAAGCTAGCCTATGGTATGATTGTAAGGGTTGTTGTTGTATATGTCTATCGACTAGCTTTGGCCCGGTTTATATAATGCACGGAGGCCTAGGATAACAAGAGTCCTAGCCGAACACGCCGGTGGGGAGGAGTCCTTGTCTTGATCGCCAAGTCTTGTTGATTCTTCCTTGTATGCGGCAACTGTCCGGACTGGCCCATGAGTATACGACCATGGGGTCCTCGCCCAATCCAACGATCGGGAGACGACGTGGTGAGTACCCCTAGTCCAGACACCGTCAGTAGCCCCCTGAACCGGTCTTCAAGTTAGGGACGCTCCTCGATTCTTCCGAACTGTTCTTCATCTTCGATCGTCGGTCTTGAAAACTGGTTCAACAATCTTCTCATCTTCGATCTTGAGGATCGCCGAAATGCATTCGACGAGTTTACACGTCGGGTATCCGAGGAGCCCCTTTAAGTTTCCGGCCTTTATCAATGCCTTGTTATTTTTGTGCCACGCCTCGGGTTTGAAGTTGTTCCCGGTGGCAAGGTCCTCTTGCGTCCGAGCTCCAACGCCGGACTGCATTCGAGGTATCTTTGCAGCCGAGCACCAATGCCGGATCGCTTCCCAGCTCTAACGCCGGACTATGTATCCGAGCTCCAACGCCGGATCTGTATCCGAGCTCCAACGCCGGACTATGTATCCGAGCTCCAACGCCGGACTTTATCCGAGGTGTCATAAATCACCTTGGTTCAAAGAAGTTTGAAGGAGTTTAACCGAGCTTAATGCCGAAATGCCCTCTAAGGAGCCAGCCACTTGCATCCGAGCTATATGTCGAATCGCTTCCGAGGTGGTTAAGCACCTCGGTCGTGGGCTGATTTTTGGTCAATGTTTTTATTGATGTAATTTATTCTCTCGACGAGATATATAGCCGTAGCCCTCAAGGTGCGTGTCGGTCTAAAACCCGAGATGCACGAAGGATGACATAAGACCGCTGATCCCGAGTCAGCCGAGACTCAAAGTTGATTTGCAAAATCGGTCCGAGGATCAAGTCCTAGCTCGCAGAACACTTGGGACACAAAATCGCCGTGCTCAGTCCTCGAGACTCGGGTTGGGTGCGGCCGACCAACCCGAGGATCAAAATCTCCTCGAAACTGATTGCACTTAAGATTTTCTCGCATAGAACAAGCAATGCAGAGCCCCGAGACACTGGTCGGGTGGCAACACCGGATCAGGGTATCAATGTGCCCCTTTAATATTTGTAAGTAATAAGCCCAAAGCCCAGTAGCCCCCGAGCCTTAATGCGGGCACGCGTGGCCGAATTAAGGATCAATATCCATAGTAAAATCACAAATTATGTGTAATGACTCAATGTATCCAAGTACTTTATGTCATTAATGCTCGGATCCGCATTGTACAAAACTTTGTTGACCGACCATCGGCTTCAACCTCCTCGGCCAGTAGCCGAGGAGTGTTTGTCCTACTTTATAAAGCCTTTATGAGGGCAAAGATTTACGACAAACAAGGCAATCTGGCCATACGATTTTATAAACAAAGGTACGCAGAGAGATATGCTATATTACTGTTTAACAGAAGAAATGTCTTCCAAAGAAAATAGTCCCACTATTGGTTCCTTTCTTTGGGTTGCCATGCTAAGCATGATCATGAAACCTCAGCTCCAATGTAAGAGCAAAATATTGAGGATTTAGTTTGGGAGGTCAGTTACTAGCCCCCAGTAGTGTTCGGCAACAGGCGAGGTCAAGCCGGAAACACTTCGGCCAATGTCATGAATGACCCGTCATTTAATATAGTCATCGGATCACTGACCAGTTTACACCTATTGTGACAGTCAGTTTTTGGCTTTCTCCACTGAGGTGCTTGACCATGCGAGCTGGAAGCACAATCGCAGTGGTTCTCCCTGTGCACACCTAGCCGAACAAAGCGGAACGTAGGAGGCAAGTGCGGGAGCCGGGCAACCCAACTATTGACCGAAGACACAATTCGAAACTGATGCAAATATAGAAATACCCGAGAATGTTTTTGCCGAATCTGTAAAGGAGTCCGGCATTGCACTGCGAGACTTGTGCTGAAAACACACAAATAGTTTAAAAGTGCCAAAAGCTTGGAAAACCAAAAAACGCCAGTAAAAACATGACGTCCGAACACTCATGTCGAAAAAAGGAGAGATAAATAATAAAAACTTTGCAACGACTAAGAAGAAAAACACTTAGTATGAAATGGCTCAAATAAACATAAGAGCCCCCAAGTGACTTGGGTAAAAGTTGACTATATAATGTAAGGTGACATGTAGAATGCCTTCTAGCCGGATTGTAGATCGTTTGTCGTAGCATACCTTTTCGCTTCAACCTCTGGACCCAATAGTCCGGAGTGTGTCCGAATACCCTCGAGGTTATAAAAACCGAGGCATGCGTGGAGACCAGGCGTAGGGGTCATTAGTGCTGTATCAGACAAGTGCCCAACTAGTTATGTTATATTACATGGGTAGTAAGAAACATCTTCCAGGGAGAATAGTTCCGTTAAGGGTTCCTTTATTTGGGATGCATGCCCTAAAGTGCATGTCAAAGCTGCTATGAAAGCATAAAATCATCTAGGGCAGATGGGTAAATAATTAAAAATCATCTTTTAGTTCACCGACCAAGTATTCCCTTAAGAACGCTAGCTTTGGCTTCACCCATCTATGGTACACATCCGCTGACCCGCAAGAATAATCGCAGAGGTGCTCCTTTACCACTTAGCGAACAATCGGGAACGAGGGGTAAGCACAGAGCCAGCAACCCAGCTTGGCCAAAACTTAAGTCATATCGATGCATATAATGGTGAATAAAAGGTACATGCGGAAGTGTGACACATGTGTTGGGCATAAAGCCCGATTAATAAGCTTCCGTTAAAGAAGCCCCGGTGTATAATGAGCTGGTAACGCGTCAAGTGTAAAAGTGAACAAAGTTTCGACAAGGAAAATTTGTACAAGCAACTTTTACAAAAAGTATAATTCTTGGTCGAACCGAACACAAGTTAGAAATTTAAAACTTTGAGCATGAAGGCAACTTAGCTGGTTAATGTGTTCGGTGTTGACGACGCTGTCCGAGCTTGATGCGGACAAGGTTCCATCCCCAAGCCGGTCCCGAGGTGGCGGAGCAAGGAGCTCGACACTCAAGTGGTGACATAGCACGGTCAATGCAGGACGACAGAGTGATGCGAAGTCCCGGCATGGGGTAATGAAGTGTTGACGAAGCCCCGTCCCACCGAGGTGACGTCTAAAGGATATAGTCCGCTGGATCATTTTCCGTGCACAAAAATAGTGCAGACCGGGGATAATAGTAATAATAGGAATTTAAAAAAAAAATCGTTGCATAATAAATAATTTATGCAAAGTGAGTAATGACAGAAATATGGCCTGGCGCCGAAGTCAATGTCGATGTAGGGCGTCGGTGTGACGCGGTAAAGGCGTGGCCAAGCCTGAATTCACAGGTCGGTTCGAGTTTCGGATGCGGCGTTCGCCGGACTATGTACGAACCACATTGATAGACCTGCGTACATATGATGGAGAAACCAGAGTAATAATTCCTTGGGAAAAATGAGCCCAAACAAGCAAAAAATACTAGGATTAATAGCACCTGGTTCCTTTGTAGCAATCCGAAGGAAGGTGATTCCCAAAATTGGGACTCGATCAAGCGCACCCATTGACCTGGTCGGCTAGTGACGCGAAGTGTCCAAGTAGGTTGATGAAGAGATTGCGAGGCCCCGGTCCAGCCGAGATGTCGAAGTAGGTCGGCGTGATGGACACCAGCTTGAAGAAGCAATAGTGCGCCCCGCCGATGCGGTCGTGACGTGGTCGATGCTGGCTTGATGAAGGGACCGTGCGGCGATGCTGGTATGCCCGCTCCGTGTAATCCGTGGGGCGGCGATGTTGGTGATGATTTATCCTTCGCGATGCCGGACTCTTGTTCGGCTTGCTAAGATGATGATCCGAAGAAGTTGAGCTTGGCTCAACAAAGTGACGACGTGTCTAGCGTGGGTCGGCAGCCGTGGAGCAATATTGCCGGACTGGTTTGACACCAGCATGATGTTGAAGATCATGTTCAAAAGATCTTAAAGTTAGTGGGATGTTTCCAGGAACAAAACACAATACCCCATACAAAACTTCCTTCAAAAAGGATGTCCGAAATCCCGTTCATAAAAAAGATGAACCCGGGTCGGATTCGTTTTCGCGCAGAAAACAGATCCGAAAAGTGATGCACTAATCGGAAGGTTCCCGGAGTTCAGACGGTCGGATCGAGCTGAAATTTTGAGGGGTGGTAGATATAGGAATTGCGCAGCCGATCAACGGTTGGATCTTCCAAAGGAATTCCGAGCTGGAAGCTGGACACCACGCCCTAAGCTCGTCCGGATTCTCGTCCAGATTCAATGCGGCTTCGGTATACCGGAGATTGCCAGAGATTCCTCCATCGGAACTCGACGAAATTTTCCAGGGTTGTTGTAGACTCAATTTCCGCACAATTCCATCGAAGCAATCGTTAAAACGACACCTGAGGAGGCGGCGGCGGCGGACACAAGTCCGTTGTCTAGAAATACAGTACGGTCGCCCGAGGGCAATGTTGACGTTGAGCCCCCGGGCTCCCTGGATGATTCCTCCATGATCTTGATAGAGATCGGAGTTGATGTTGATGAAGGCCCTCATCCGAACATGACGATCGGAGATAGGGCGAGCCCTTGGTTGAACCAAGGTGACCGGTCGAGCTGGTGACGAAGATGCCGGTTGCAGTTGACTGCAGGGCGAGCCATCGACCTTTTGCCGGACACACAGAGGAACTCTCAATGAAAGCACCAATGTCGGTGTCAAACCGGCGGATCTCGGTAGGGGTCCCGAATCTGTGCGTCTAGGCGGATGGTAACAGGAGACAAGGGACACGATGTTTTACCCAGGTTCGGGCCCTCTTGATGGAGGTAAAACCCTACGTCCTGCTCGATTGATATTGATATTGTGGATGTTTACAAGAGTGGATCTACCACGAGATCAAGGAGGCTAAACCCTAGAAGCTAGCCTATGGTATGATTGTAAGGGTTGTTGTTGTATATGTCTATCGACTAGCCTGGCCCCGGTTTATATAATGCACCAGAGGCCTAGGATAACAAGAGTCCTAGCCGAATACGCCGGTGGGGGAGGAGTCCTTGTCTTGATCGCCAAGTCTTGTTGATTCTTCCTTGTATGCGGCAGCTGTCCGGACTGGCCCATGAGTATACGGCCATGGGGGTCGTCGGCCCAATCCAACTGATCGGGAGACGACGTGGTGAGTACCCCCTAGTCCAGGACACCGTCAACGGCCTTGTCGTCAGTGCGTGACCTCGCTCACCGACGCAAGTGCGTCAACGTTGCATGTCCTTTTCTTCCCCGGCGGATATGTGACCACCGGTGAGGAGGGAGAGAGAGGGGCACCACCGTCTTTTTTAGATCTGGAGAGAGGGTGATAGTGTGAGAAGCAAGTGGGCAGCCTTTACCAAGCAACCGCTGAAGCTCCAGCCTATATATCTTTTTTGATACTAGTACCAGAGGTGGAGTAGTGGTAGAGTAGTTTATATATTCTCTGCATACAGTACCAGTTAGTCGTCCTTCAAAACTAAATGGCATGCCATTAAAAAATAAAGTTGAGAAATAATGCGGCACCTCGGGCTAACGCGGCCAGATCGCATTTTGCATGAGAAATAACACACCATGTTTCGTTGACATGTGGTTTCGTTCCAACATGTCAGTGAGACGACGACGAGTCCTATTGTACAATTTCCGCACGGACGCCTATGTAGGACGGGGCACCTCTTCCCTTACCATGGCAACCATCCACTGCCTCTTCGCCTTTCCCTCTCGATTTGGAACTGATGTCGCACACTCTTCCTCCCTCCATTTGCCTTCACCCTTCCTTCTGCCATTGTTCTATCGTCTTCTCCATGGAGGAGCAGGCCAGAAACGACTCCGTTATTCTTGCCCCAATTTGAAAGATGACATGGTGGAGAAACTCATTGATCGGTGCGACGTCATCACCTCGGCCAGCATGGCAGGTTGGTACAAGACCATTCTCGACTCAACAAATAAAATCATTACAAAGAACCCAAGGGTCCAGGAGTGGTTCGATCTCCCCTATCTTCTTCGCCATGACCCTGCTCGCTGGAGCGCGCATGACGGAAGCCTCGCCTTGTGCAAGTTGATGCCGCTTGATAATGAAATGTGTGATGTTAAGATGCCATCGCTTAATGGTAAGGCCTGGGCAGGCGCAAATGGAGATTGGGTTGTTTATATTGGGCACAACTGCGAGTGGGAACTTGTGAATGTGTACACTCGTCACCGGGTTCCACTTCCAAAAATCTCAGAGTGCCCTGAGGTTGAGCACACAGATGATCTACGTACATTCAAATACGATCATGGTGACTGTCATCTATGAAAGATAGCAATTTATCAAGTTCCCAACTGCTCTTGGGATTACACGAACTATGATGTTGTTGCTATCTTCAACATGCTTGTTGCTGTCCTTACTTCCACGCCTCGATGGATATTGCTCAAAAATCAATTTCTGTACACGGATGAGTACCGTGATGCAACTCAATACGAGCGTCTTGTGTTTGCTGCCACCACTCATGGCATTGTTTTTGCATGGAATCCTTATGGTTTCGGTACGTTTGTCTTCCACCGTAATTAGAATTGTTTCATCCACATGCATGCGAGTTAGTATCCCCGTACTAATTAACCTTCTTATGTTTCCAAGGTCTTGTGAACATTCCACCACCTATATTTGGAAATTTTTATAACCAAGGGGGAGATGACGATGGTGATGATCACGAGCATGAGGACGAGCAGGACCTACATACTCCAGCACCCAAACGAGTCCTCGAACTCTTACCTTTCGGCGTGGGGCTTGACCTAGGGAACCTTCTCCGGGATATGCTCGGAGGCTGCGGACTCTTCATCAGAGTCCAAACTGTCATCGAGCAGGACCAGCTCCCCCTTACCCCTCTTCTTTGGAGCTGGAGAAGGGTTCTCCCCTTCGGCCTCGGTCGGTGCCGCTCTCTTCCTGGTGCGGGAGGAATTGCTCTCCTCCTCCTCCTCTTCTTCCTGGTCCCCCTCTTAGTGACTTAGGCCCTCCCTGGCCCCCTTATGGGGTTCTTTTTTTTCTCCTTCTTCTCTGGCGCCTTGTAAGGCGCCACTGTTAGCATCTCTCTTAGCTGGGCAGGCACGGGGTCTTCAGGCAGCGGGGCCGGACTGCCCATCTTCACAACTTTCTTCAGGCAACCCTAGAGGAATAAGAAACACGGGATTCAGAGCCATAATGGAAAGGCGAATATCCAAGCATAATGGGGAGTGGTATCACATTACCTCCTCGGGAGGGTCTTCGGCGTCGAGGTCGATGATGTCTACTATGCAACCTTCTTCTTGTAGACTCGCGTTGGGCCTCCAAGCGCAGAGTTTTGTAGGACAGTAGCAAATTTCCCTCAAGTGGATGACCTAAGGTTTATCAATCCGTGGGAGGCATAGGATGAAGATGGTCTCTCTCAAACAACCCTACAACCAAATAACAAAGAGTCTCTTGGGTCCCCAACACACCCAATACAATGGTAAATTGAATAGGTGCACTAGTTCGGCGAAGAGATGGTGATGCAAGTGCAATATGGACGGTAGATATAGGTTTTTTATAATCTGAAAATATAAAAACAGCAAGGTAGCAAGTGGTAAAAATGAGCGAAAATGGTATTGAAATGCTTTAAAACAAGGCCTAGGGTTCATACTTTCACTAGTGCAAGTTCTCTCAACAATGATAACATAACAATCCCTCAACATGCAAAAAAGAGTCACTCCAAAGTCACTAATAGCGGAGAACAAACGAAGAAATTATTGTAGGGTACGAAACCACCTCAAAGTTATTCTTTCTGATCGATCTATTGGGCTATTACTATAAGTGTCACAAACAGCCCTAGAGTCCGTACTAAAATAACACCTTAAGACACACATCAACCAAAACCCTAATGTCACCTAGATACTACAATGTCACCACAAGTATCTGTGGGTTTGATTATACGTTATGCATCACACAATCTCAGATTCAAAGAACTTCAAAGAGTGCCCCAAAGTTTCTACCGGAGAGTCAAGACGAAAACATGTGCCAACCCCTATGCATAAGCTCAGAAGGTCTCAGAACCCGTAAGTTGATCACCAAAACACACATCAAGTGTATCACGTGAATATCCCATTGTCACCACAGATAAGCACATGCAAGACATACATCAAGTGTTCTCAAATCCTTAAAGACTCGATCCGATAAGAAAGCTTCAAAGGGAAAACTCAATCCATTACAAGAAGGTAGAGGGGGAGAAACATCATAAGATCCAACTATAATAGCAAAGCTCGCGGTACATCAAGATCGTGCCAAATCAAGAACATGAGAGAGAGAGAGAGATATCAAACACATAGCTACTGGTACATACCCTCATCCCCGAGGGTGAACTACTCCCTCCTCATCATCGAGAGCTCCAAGATGATGAAGATGGCCACCGGTGATGGTTTCCCCCTCAGGCAGGGTGTCGGAACGGGCTCCCGATTGGTTTTTCGTGGCTACAGAGGCTTGCAGCGACGGAACTCCTGATCTAGGTTCTGTTCTAGAGGTTTTGGGATTTATAGGAGGTGTTGGCGTCAGGGACAAGTCAGGGGGTCCACGGGGAGCCTACAAGATTGGAGGGCGCGCCCTCCACCCTTGTGGAGGCCTCGTGGCTCTTCTGGCCCAACTCTTTTGCTTCGGGGGCTTCTTCTGCTCCATAAAAAATCACCGCAAATTTTCAGCTCAATTGGACTCCGTTTGATATTCCTTTTGTGTAAAACTGAAAAACAAGGAAAAATTAGAAACTGGCACTGGGCTCTAGGTTAATAGGTTAGTCCCAAAAATCATATGAAATAGCATATTGATGCCTGCTAGAACTACGTAGGTATTTCCCTAAAGAGGAAGGGATGATGCAGCACAACGACTTTAGGTATTTCCCTCAGTGATGAGACCAAGGTTATCGAACCAGTAGGAGAACCAAGCAACACTACATAAACATCACCTGCACACAAATAAAAAATACTCGCAACCCGACGTGTTAAAGGGCCTGTCAATCCCTTTCGGGTAACGGCGCCAGAAAATGGCAAACGGACGTGAGAGAGTTGTAATAATTTGATAGATCAAACGCTAAATAAAATAAAGTGCAGCAAGGTATTTTTATTTTTGGTTTAATAGATCTTAAAAAATCAAATAAAATAGATCGCAAAGGCAAATATATTAAAGAAGAGACCCGGGGGCCGTAGATTTCACTAGTGGCTACTCTCGAGAAAAATAGCAAACCGTGGGTAAACAAATTACTGTTGGGAAATTGATAGAACTTCAAATAATCATGACGATATCCAAGCAATGATCATTATATAGGCATCACGTCCAAGATTAGTAGACCGACTCATGCCTGCATCTACTACTATTACTCCACATATCGACCGCTATCCAGCATGCGTCTAGTGTATTAAATTCATGGAGAAACGGAGTAATGCAATAAGAACGATGACATGATGTAGACAAGATCTATTTATGTAGAAATAGACCCCATCGTTTTATCCTTAGTAGCAACGATACATACGTGTCGGTTCCGCTTCTGTCACTGGGATCAAGCACCGTAAGATCGAACCCATTACAAAGCACCTCTTCCCATTGCAAGATAAATAGATCAAGTTGGCCAAACATAACCCAAATATCAGAGAAGAAATACGAGGCTATAAGCAATCATGCATATAAGAGATCAAAGAAGACTCAAATAACTTTCATGGATAAAAAGATAGATCTGATCATAAACTCAAAGTTCATTGGATCCCAACAAACACAGCGCAAAAAGAGTTACATCATATGGATCTCCAAGAGACCATTGTATTGAGAATTGAATGAGAGAGAGGAAGCCATCTAGCTACTAACTACGGACTCGTAGGTCTACAAAGAACTACTCACGCATCATCGGAGTGACACCAATGGACATGATGCACCCCTTCGCGATGGTGTCTAGATTGGATCTGGTCTTTCTGGAACTTGCGGCAGATGGAATTGATTTTCGTCGACTCCCCTAGGGTTTCTGGAATATTGGGGTATTAACAGAGCAAAGAGGCGGTTTGGGGGGCACCCGAGGTGGGCACAACCCACCTGGGCATGCCTGGGCCTCCAGGCGCGCCTTGGTGGGTTGTGCTCCTCTCAGAGCACCCCCAGGTGCTTCTTCAGCCTACTGGATGTCTTCTAGTCCAAAAAATCCACAAAAAGTTTCTCTGCGTTTGGACTCCGTTTGGTATTGATTTCCTGCGATGTAAAAACATAAAAAACAGCAACTAGCACTTGGCACTATGTCAATAGGTTAGTACCAAAAATTGATATAAAATGACTATAAAATGAGTGTAAAACATCAAAGAATGATAATATAACAGCATGGAACAATCAAAAATTATAGACGGTGGAGACGTATCAGCATCCCCAAGCTTAATTCCTGCTCGTCCTCGAGTAGGTAAATGATAAAAACTGACTTTTTGATGTGGAATGCTGCCTAACATGTCATCTCATATTCTTTTCTTTATAGCATGGACATTTGGACTTTTATATGGTTCAAAGCAATAGTCTATTTTTGACATGATAACTTAAATACTCAAGCATATCAACAAGCAATCATGTCTTTCAAAATATCAATGCTAAAATAAGTTATCCCTGGCCCATCATGCTCAATCATTGATCCATTCATGGAACACACTCGCATATTAGCTACGCTCAATGCGTACGATCATTGCCCCCTAATTGGTGCTTTATAAGATAAGATGGAGATGAAAATAAAAATTGCATAAAGTAAAAGAAAGGGCCTTCGCGGAGGGAGGTACGGATTTGTAGAGGTGTCAGATCTCAAAGCTAAAAACATAGAGATAAAAACATTTTGGGAGGTATGCTTTTCCCACCAACGAAAATGACTTAGAGTTCCCAACACTTTCTGAAAGGACATGCGGTGCCCCCATGTGTGGTTTTGGTAATTGATGACATTCTCTATGGACTAATGGTTGCCTTGAGTTTATTTGAAGGTTTTGTCCATAGGCTTTTCTTGGAGTACATGTGTTGGTTTCAAGGAGAGTTTTGTGTCGACCAAGGTGCTATTCAAGGAATTATCCAAAGATTGGTCATGTGAGTGTTGATCTTATTGCAAGCATGTCTTGAAGAATAAGATTGTGTGATCATTCATGTCCACCTTCAAGACATCATCCAAATGAAGAGAGTTGGAAAGATTCAAGGTTGATCAAGACTAAGTCAAGAGTGAATCAAGTTGATCAACTCACAAAGCGTAGAAGATGTACCGAGAGGGATCAAGTGATCCCATGGTATGGTAAGCATTGTCCATTACGCTTTGTGTGCTAACCCATGTCTTCGTGAGAGTTCTTTGTGGGGTTAGGTTGCGGTGTGCAAGTTCAAGTGATGCATCACGAAGAGATCAAGTGCTTGAAGCTTGCCGTCCATTGTGGTGACAATGGACTTGTGAAGATGAGCGGAAGAGAGGCTCACCCACAGTAGAGTATGGGGGAGCAATCAACTAGTCTTCTTGAGCCAACGCAATCAAGAAAGGTGGTCCAACTTGAGGAGTCAAGATCGTCATCATCTAGCTCAAGTGGACCATGTGCAAGGCAAAGGTTTGCCCTTGATAGGTTTTCTATTTTACGGTCTCATGGTAGTTGGGAGACCGGGTTATAGGATCGATTGCCGTACTATCAAGGGGGCTCTCGATGAGTAGCTTGATCGTATCATTAGAGAGAGCTCAAACCATTGCATCCTTGCATCATCTTTTGGATTCTTGTTTGGTTCTTCTCCTTGTGAGATTTGGAGCTTATGGTCATTTTTATGACAAGCTCGAGTTCATCGAAAACGGAGTTCTCATGCATCTTCTATGATGTTTTCGATGTTGGAGGGTATGCCGGTTCTCCTCGGTTGGAGGGTATGCTACTCGTTGTCTTGTTTCAAACAAGCTTGAGTTTGCTCAATTCGGAGCTCATATGAAGAAGTTATGGCAGTTCTGGTTTTCCTTGGAGTATTCTTTGTTTTCAAGGTTGGTGCCAGCGGTAGTACCGTGCCCTCAGCGGTAGTACCGTCGAAGCTCCCCATGGTAGTACCGCTCTCGAGCGATAGTACCGCTCAAGCGGTAGTACCGCTCTCGAACAGTAGTACCGCTTGGGAGTTTCGGCCGTAGTACGCATTGTGCGTCTGGCTACTTCGCCTCGATTCTCGAGCAGTGTTTTCTCGTGTCGGGTTTTGCGGCACTAGAGCGGCATTGAAGCGGTAGTACCGCTCCGAGCGGTAGTACCGCTCTTCCCTAGCGGTAGTACCGCTCTGGGGCGTGGCCTTGACCTTCTCTTCAAGCGGTAGTACCGCTGGATAGGAGCGGTAGTACCGCCCTCGGTAGTACCGCCCTTCCTAGCGGTAGTACCGCTCTGTATGGGATTTTCGGTGGGGTAACGGTTGGATTTTCCCCTCCTATAAAAGGGGTCTTCTTCCCCATCGAACCTTATCCTTTTGAGCTCGTGTTCTTCCCCCATTGTTGACCTTCTCGAGCTTGCTATCTCTCAATCCCTCCATGGATTCTTGCTAGTTTTTGGGGGGAAAGAGAGAGGAGATCTAGATCCACATTTCCACCAATCACTTTCTCCTCTATGTGAGGGGAACCCCTTGGATCTAGTTCTTGGAGTTCTTGGTGTTCTCCTTCTTGTTCTTCCTCTCATTTTCCTCCCAAGCATTAGTTGCTTTGGTGGGATTTGAGAGAGAAGGACTTGGCACTCCGTGTGCCCTTGCCATTGCATTTGTGCATCGGTTTGAGTTCTCCACGGTGATACGTGGAAGTTACAAGTTGAGAAGCTTATTACTCTTGGGTGCTTGGTGCCCTTGAGCTTGTTCCTCTTGGGTGCTTGGGCGCCCTAGGCGGTTAGTGGTGTTAGGAGCTCAATCATTGTGGTGTAAAGCTCAAGCAAGCGTCGGGTCTCCAATTAGGTTGTGGAGATCGCCTGAGCAATTTGATGGTACCGTGACCGCCCCAAGGGTTGCCAAAGTGTACGGGTTCGGTGACCGCCCCAAGGGTTGCCATTTATGCAGGTTCGGTGACCGCCCTCAAGGGTCCCTTAGTGGAATCACGACATCTTGCATTGTGCGAGGCGTGAGGAGATTACGGTGGCCCTAGTGGCTTCTTGGGGAGCATTGTGCCTCCACACCGCTCCAAACGGAGATTAGCATCCGCAAGGGTGTGAACTTGGGATACATCGTCGTCTCCGCGTGCCTCGGTTATCTCTTACCCGAGCCCCTTTACTTATGCACTTTACTTTGTGATAGCCATATTGTTCTTTGTCATATATCTTGCTATCACATAGTTGTTTATCTTGCTTAGCATAAGTTGTTGGTGCACATAGGTGAGCCTAGTTGTTTTAGGTTTTGTGCTTGACAAATTAACCGTTAGGTTTATTCCGCATTTGTTCAAGCCTAAACCGTAATTATTTTAAAGCGCCTATTCACCCCCCCCTCTAGGCGACATCCTCGATCTTTCACTTTCCATGCTAGATATATCATAGGTGGTTCCCAAACAAAAAAATAAAGTTTATTCCTTTTTCCACCATACTTTCACTTTCCATGGCTAACCGTATCCATGGGTGCCTTCCATACCAACACTTTCCAAGGAATTTATTATTTGACAACATAAAGTAAATTCATTTTTCATTTTGGGACTGGGCATCCCTAATACCTTGGCCTTACTCTCGTGCAATGACAAGTGAATAAACACTCACCGTGAGAATAACACATCTAGCATGGAAAATTTTAGCCACCCCTCACCGCCTCGTGAGTGGTACGAACACACAAAATAGAATTTTTTTTGAAAATTAGAGATGGCACATACAAATTTGCTTAGAACGGCAAAAGAATACCACATATAGGTAGGTATAGTGGACTCATATGGCAAACCTGGTTTAAAGGATTTTGGATGCACAAGTAGAGATCATACTTAGTGCAAAATGAAGGCTAGCAAAAGATTGTGAAGCGACCAACCAAGAAACAAATAATCTCATAAGCGAGCATTAAGCATAATTAACACTGAATAATGCACCACAAGTAGGATGTAATTTCATTGCACAACTATTGACTTTCATGCTTGCATAGGAAATCACAAACCTTAACACCAATATTCTTACTAAAGCATAATTACTCACCAACATGACTCACATATCACATCATAATATCTCAAAACTATTATAAGGAATCAAGTTTATTTTGTCCAATGATCTTCATGAAAGTTTTTGTTATATCCTTCTTGGATATCTATCACTTTGGAACTAATTTTCATGTGTTGCTTTTGATAAGATCAAACAAATATAAGTGAAGATCGTGAGCATAATATTTCTTTCTCTCGAATTAATTTAAGTGAAGCAAGAGAGAATTTCTTAAAAAAATTACTAACTCTCAAATAAATCTAAGTGAAGCATGAGAGAATTTCTTCAAAAGTAACAAAGCACACCATGCTCACACTACAAAAAAAATACACTTCCGTGATGATACGTGTTTGTCACAGTAGGTCCCGTTTTTTGTCATGCATGTACATCCATGACAAATTTATGACAGAATCAAGATAGTCATACCTGTGCTGTCATAGAAGTGTTCCATGACATTACCAAAATTATCATCACGGAAGTTGTCGGGGATATACCCCGCGGTATGACCCGGCCGGAGTTATGACCCGGCCGGACTTGGCGATTCACCAGAAGACCCGGCTGGAGCTAGGCGACTCACTGGCGATCTGCCTGGACATGGCGGTTTACATATAACCTGCCTGGACATTGTGACTCACTGGAGACCTGGCGGGCGGGTCAAACGGACGATAAGGCCCAAAGCCCAGTAGGCCGGTTCATGTGATGGTGGGCCGACTTAAGAAGAAAGGTGTAAGGAATATTTCCCTTACAAGGAATCAAGACCCGGACTTGTATCCGGCTTGTAGTAGAAGATAGGCTAGTCCTAGTCCTACTAGGACTCCACATGTAACCCGCCCCTCTAACTTATGTAAAGAGGGGCAGGGCTCCCCAAGGAGGGACAAGCAACAAGAACAATCTCTAGGGCTAGACACAAAGAGCCGGCTTACCGACGACTCTCTCATGATCATAATGAGACCTGGCCACAAACATCATGTAGAGTTATTACCGGATGATGTTTCCCGGGGCCCGAAGCTGTCTAAATCCTTGTCTTGCGTGTTGCGTCTCTCGTCCCGATCAACCCCTCTCAAGCTACCACATAGATGCGTTGGCCTCGCGACTAATTCCTTACACTAGGACATCTGCCGTGACAATTCCACGTCAGTTTGACAATTCCACGACAGAAGTGTCCACTTCCATGACGATAAATCGCGCGTCACAGAAGTGCTTTCGTCACGGGTGACCGACACGTGGCATCCACCGTAACAGAATGCCGTTAAGCTATCGGGTCGGATTTTGGATCCGATAACCCGTTAACAACCCCGACCAATGGGAAATTTCCACGTGTAAAATCATCATTGGCTGGAGGAAACACGTGTCGGCTCATCGTTGGGACAGATGTCATCTACTCATTGGACAGAAGGCGCCTATGATACGTCGACACGTGGCATGGCCCATCAAGTTTAAATGGGCCGGCCCAACTAAAGGCCCACAAGATTTCGCGGACCATAATGGGCCGACCCAGTTAAAGGCCCATGAGATTTTGCGGACTATAATGGGCTGGCCCAGCTAAAGGCCCACAAGATTTCGCGGGCCATATTAGGCTGGCCTAGTAAAGGCCCACAAGATTTTTGTGTGCCATAATGGGCCGGCCCAGGTAAAGGCCCACAAAATTCTTGCGGATCATAATGGGCCGGCCCAGCTAAAGGCCCACGAGATTTCGCCGACATTAATGAGCCGGCCCAGCTGTAGGCCCACAAGATTTTGAGGACCCTAGTAGTCCGGCCCATTAACTAGCTGCCATGTTTTGGGCCAAATGCCGGCCCATATTTGATCCGGTCCATTAATGGCCTGCCACGTTCCGGGCCTAATAATGGCCCATACAAGATCCGGCCCATTAAAAGCCTCCCACTTTCTGGGCCAAATCACGGCCCGGATCAGGTCCGGCCCTTTAAGAGGCTTTGGGCTCAATTATGGCCCATATCAGATTCGGCACGTTCACGGGATGCTATGCTTTTGGGCCCACTTGCTAAAGGCCCATTTAGTAATTCGGCCTGATATTAGTTTCGGTCTGTTAAGGGCCCATTTAACATTTCGGCCCTATATTAATTTCGGCCTGTTAAAAGCCCGTCATATAGTTGGGCCTAACTACGACCGGTTTGCATCCGCCTGCTCGCGCACCGATATCCGAATGGGCCAAACAAGGAATGAGACAACTTTGGCTGTTAAAAGCCCGTGAATTGATTCGCACAATCATGGGCCGGGGTCCATTTCGGGCTGCTGCCGGCCCATGAGCTATTCGACACGTTTCAGGTCCAGCCTACTTCTCAGCCTCCTAAAAGCCCATTGAGTTTTCTTGCGAAAAGAGGGCCGGGTGTTACTCGGCCTATTAAAGGACCGAATCTACTAGTGGGACAGTTTGACGGGGCCCATGATGCGGATCATACATCGTGATTGCATGACGGCCCGATTATGTACCGTAATTTTATGGTTTGGCCGGTTTACTGCCAAGACAGGATATATATACAGTAAAACCTAGACTATACAATAAATAAATTATGGCATATTACATCCACTGGGCATCAAAGTTCGCCACTATGATAATAAAGCACAAGCAGACAGCAGATTACATACACCGGGCATCAAAGATCGCCACCAGTGCAAATAAACACGCCGACAAAATAATATACAAAACCGTGACACTTCAATAGAGTTCAAGAAAGGTTAGCCTCTTTGGGAGCTGCAGCATAAGCGGTGAGCAAGATGATGAGGCGCACTTGTTCAACACTTATATCTTCCTCACTCGAAAGATAAACAAGGAGACAGATGACGGGTTTTGCACATAAAAGTATCGGTCTTGACAATTCATCACCTTTCTTCTTGACGAATAAAGTGACACAGCTTAAAAATTGCATTAACACAATATGGTATTGTTCAGGTCAAGACATGGCAGGAAATGACATTGTGAAGGAGTTGGCAGCTTCACGACACCACTGTATTAACTCATAAGTATCAATGGTTAGTGTGCTGTCAATTTATTCCATTTCAGTTTGGCAAATAAAGAGACGGTTTAAATAATACTCCCTCTGTCCGGAATTACTTGTCATCAAAATGGATGTGTCTAGAACTAAAATACATCTAGATACATCCATTTCAATGACAAGTATTTTCGGACGGAGGGAGTAGTAGAATTGTTTTTGCGGGTTGTTGGGGATATACCCCGCGGTGTAACCTGCCGGATGTATGACCCGGTGGGAGCGTGGCGACTCACTGGTGACCCGCCTGGAGCTTGGCGATTCACAGATAACCCGTCCGAGATTGGCGACTCATTAGTAACCCGGCGGGCGGGTCAGATGGACAACAAGGCCCAAAGCCCAGAAGGCCGGCTCATGTTATGATGGGCCGGCTTAAGAGGAAAGGGATGACAAATATTTCTTTTATGAGGAAGCAAGACCCGGACTTGTATTTAACTTGTAAGAGAAGATAGATTAGTTCTAGTCCTACTAGGACTCCACATGTAACCCACCCCTCTAACTTATATAAGGAGGGGCAGGGATCCCGAAAGAGGGACGAGCAACAAGAACAATCTCTAGGGTTAGACACAAAGAGCCGGCTTACCAGCGACTCTCTCATAATCATAATGAGACCTGGTCACAAACATCATGTAGGGTTATTACCGGATGATGTTTCCCGAGGCCCGAAGCTGTCTAAATCCTTGTCTTATATTGCGTCTCTCGATTCCGCCCAACCCCTCTCAAGCTACCACATAGATGCGTTGGCCTCGCGACTAAGTCCTTGCAAGAGGACATCTGCCGTGACAAAACCACGACAGTTGGCGCCCACCATGGGGCCCGCATACGGTGGTGTTGAGTTCTTGAAGGGCGCTATCTCAGGGATCGAGAAGCTCCGCCCAGCTTATTGAAGAAGTTCCGGTCGACTTGTCGGAGAGTTCCAGCTGGCTCACCGAAAAAGTTCCGACCGCCTTGACGAAAGGTTCGTCTAAATTGCCAAAAAATTTCCGACCGCCTTGACGAAAGGTTCCGACCGCCTCGACGAAAGATTCCATCTGAATCGGCAAAAAATTCTGACCGCCTCGACGAAAGGTTCCGTCTGAATCATAGAAAGGTTCCGACCGCCTCGACGAAAGTTCCGTCTGAATCACCAAAAAGTCCCGATTGCCTCGACGAAAAGTTTGGTCCGTATCACTGAAGGGTTCCAGCCGAATCGCCGAAAGGTTCTGTCCGAGTCATCAAAGAGTTCCGACTTAGGCTACAGAAAAGTTCCGGATTATCAAAAGTTCCGGCCGGATTATCAAGAGGTTCCGGTTCAAAAGTTCCGAATTATCAAAGGTTCCGGCCGGATTATCAAGAAGTTCTGGTTCCAAAAATTCCGGCTCATAAAGTGCCGACCGGGTTATGTGGAGAGCTCAGGCACTAGAAGACACATAACCAATTAATTATTTTGTCAAAAAACAACCACTCTGCCTATAGTGTTGTTATATATAGCCATCGCCCCTGCGGTCCGGTTTACATCAACGCGCCGACCGACTCGCCCGTCAGCACCACCTTACAACGCGACGGACGACTCGCCCGTCCGCCCTCGCGGCCAGTTCACGCGTCCTCACCGGCTTACAACGTGGAGGACAACTTGCTCGTCCGTGCCGGCTTACAAACACCATGGCCGTTTTATCTGTTTGCTCCCGCGGCCGATTCACCCGTGAGGGATTTCAGTTTCACCTAGGGATCATCAACTTCATGGCGGATTATTTTCGGCCTAAACAAATCAGGTGATATCCATCCAAGTTTGTTTTATTATCGCATGTTGTTTTTGTCAAAGAACAAGTTTATCTTTGCCTTGGTCTGCAATATTGTTTATGCAGGGCAATTATTTATGAAAAAAAGTGATATTATACCGCGGAGGTGGAGGCACGCCAACATCTTTTGGCATAGGTGGTCGTTATTACTCAATGGACTCCCGCACCGGCTTACAACGCCGTGGCCGTCTCTCGTGACCGCGTCGGCTTACAACGCCGAGGCCGTCTCTCGTGACCGCGCCGGCTTACAACGCCTGTTGCCGTTTCTCGCGACCGCTCCGGCTTACAACGCCGTGGCCGTCTCTTACGACCACGCCGGCTTACAAGAAGGAGGACAATTTACCCGCCTGCACCGGTTTACAGCACCACGGTTGATTCATCTGTCTGAGCCGCCTTTGATGTTGCGGTCGTTTTTTACGGTCCGTCTCTCGCGGCCTGGTCTACATCAACACACCGGGCCGCATTTTTCTGGATGAGTTGTTTATTGAGTATGAGCAAGTCACTACTTGGGAAGCCCGGTTTCTTTTCAAACAAATTGGAGGCAAATTATCATATATTATCAAACCACCGTCTGCACTGGATGGCTCAATGGATAGGTGCACAAGTCGCTGGCACTATGGTTTGGTTAACTTCAAACAGCCAGTTGGAAGGAACCATTGGCCGAGTTGCTGACACGGCTCATACGGGATCATTTATAACCCGCCGCAGTCACCTCAACCTTCTGTGGATAATCACTAGCCTAACATATCAGGTGAAATCCATCCAATATATTTTATATTACATATTATTTTCTTCAAAAGAGCAATTACTTTGGTTTGCAAGTTATCCCATGCAGGATTTAAACCGGTCTATATCACGGTTAATTATGGAGAATCTCAAGCCAACTCCTCAAGTCGTCTTGAGACTCGGGGGCTACAATGATGGCAAAATTAGCCGGTTTCAATAAATTCAAGATCATTGAAGGGAAAAATAACCCGGGCCCGGAGATTACTTGCTAGATCGATGAAAATTTAAAAGCCGTCGGAAGATTTACGGCTCAAAATAAGGACTCGGTTTAAAATCCGGTTCAAGAGACATCTTTCTCCCACAAAGCACTGAAGCTCTTAAATCCGGTTCAAAAGCCGGCCCAGGGTAAATTTGTCCCTCACAAATTTTTGAACCTCTCAAATCCGGTTCAAAATCCGGCTCAAGGTAAATTTGCCCCTCACAAATTTTTAAAGCTTTCAAATCCGGTTTAAAGTTCCAGTTCAAAAAGCATTAATTTCTCGCAAGTTCGAGTTCTCAGAAAAATTAAAGGTTGCCAAAAGAACTTGCTGCCATGATGCGCGGTTCAAACTTGGGTATCCTGCCTTACGGCTTATCTTATTATGATCACTTGGGGGCTTCCTGCTCATCGAGCATAGCTATCAGTACCCTCTTGATCGGTGCAATGCCAAAACTTATATGATCACTTGGGGGCTTCCTGTTCAAACATAGGTCGTATTGAACCAAAGAGAACATAGCTGTCGATACCCTCTTGATCGGCATCTTGCCAAACCCACTAGGGGGCTTCTTGATCATATCTGAATCATAGCTTAACCCCTTTGGGTCTGACGTGGGTTGTATTCGAACCAGCGTCATTAAACAACTCTTATGGTCACTTGGGGGCTTCCTGTTCAAACATAGGTCATATTGAACCAAAGAGAACATAGCTGTCGATACCCACTTGATCGGCATCGCCAAAGCCTTCGGGGCTATATGATCGTATTCGAATCTTAGCTTAACCCCTTTGGAACGGTTTACTGATCGTATCCGAATCAGAAGCCTCAAAAAGTTTTATTCTATCTCGGGTTAAGTTTATTGCAGCCACAATTACTTAACTTGAGACCTTTTGGGGATTATATCTCAAATGTATATAAGTGTTTTATGATTAACCCGACTTTACTTTTGACTATAAGTCGCCAGCTTATGACAACCATCATTTATATGGAAGCATTGGCTTCTAAGGATTGGGTTATCACCCTTATTACACAGGTCATGTAAACCGGCAGTACAAATTCAATATCACAATGGTCATTTGGGGGCTTCCTGTTCAAACATAGGTCGTATTCGAACCAAAGAGAACATAGCTGTCGATACCCACTTTGACCGACAACGCCAATGCCACTAGGGGCTATATGATCGTATTCGAATCTTAGCTTAACCCCTTGAGAACAGTTTACTGATCGTATTCGAATCAGAAGCCTCAAATTTTTTTTTTTTACAATCACAAGTATTTGAGTTGTCACAAATATCTTATGTGCCAGCTTTTACAGAGTTGAGTTGTCAACTTTATTGTCCGGGTCACATAAACCGGCGGTATCATAAAGGATCATAGGGATCTTGTGATCTACTTGTGTGCAGGATAAGACTACATTTGGGTGGTTACCATACGGCTTTTGACGTTAAGTCGCGAGGCGTATGTTGTTTAAACTCATGCGGGATTTGCGAACTATGACTTATATAAATGCTTGGTCCAAGCTCATCATTTGGCTGGTATCTCAAAAGGGTTATCAATTATTGATTTTCTCAAGGGCTATAGGCCACCGGGTTACAAAAATTCCGGCTTACAATGAATGCGCATTAAGTCACCATCGGCCAAAAGCCGCCGAGTATTTGAACTTCGGATTTACTTGTCAATCGATAAGGTATTCAAATCTTTAATAGCCAAAACTGACTGGATTTTCATGATGATATTGAATGATTGAGGTTTTCATACCGGATTATATTATTCAAATCTTGAATAGCCAACATGGCTGGATTTCTATTGTGATTATCAATAACCAGTGTTATGATTAAGGTTTTCAAAGTCGCTTTAAGCGCAACGACTATTATTTTTATCAATGGGCATGAATTTATTTTACAATGGAGGAAATAGTCTCGAGTCGCCGCAGGCTTACGACCCGGCACTTGGGGGCTACATTGTTCAAATCAAGATTATATCGAATATATAAGTCTCAGGTCGCTGCAAGCATGCACCATGACACTTGGGGGCTAATGCAAAGTCATTTTTGTTCACCTCATTGAAGACCCGACTCATCACATCGTAATGAGCCGACCCTTGGAGGCTACCAATTGCTCCTGTTAAAATTCAAGGTACACAAGCCTTATTCCATTATATTGAAGGATCCACTGCTCAGTTGGTAAAGCAAAAAACTCTTAACCTTGTTGACGTGGGTTCAAGCCCCTGGATGGGGGTTACATCATATGATATTATTTTTCGATGAAAAGTCCCAGCTCAGTATTATCTTACTAAGCTGGCCCTTGGGGGCTACACATTACAGCTCAAATTTACATCATCATATTTACAAAGTCCCTGCTCATCATTACATAATGACCCGACACTTGGGGGCTAATGTATATCGTTCTTTGCTGAAGACAATTCTATGATGACCCGGCTACACTACTATGACTACAGCCGACTCATGGGGGCTACACAATTGGATTTTATTTAAAGCCATGGTGATAAGTCCCGGCTTATTCATGCTGATTAAACCGGCCCTTGGGGGCTACAGGTAATATGGATATAAGGAAGAAATATCTTCAAATTCTCAGTTTGAGTAAAACAGATTGATCCGGTGTCTGCAAAAATCATAAACCGGCGTCGGCTACAATTATGACTCGGCATCATCTATTTATAACCCGACAATTTTGGTAATCATAAACCGGCAAGTTTTATATCTTCAAGCCGGCTGAATATAAGTTGAATATTTGAAGACCAATATTTTTGTCAAGTCGGAGCATTGAAAGCCAACTCAAGTGGATTGTCTCTTACAATATTTCTCAACAAGAGAACAATGTCAGCAAATTGACTCTGAAGCTGGCCTGTTGACCCGGATTTTTCAAAGGAAGTATCTGGATTTTTTGCATTGGCAAAATTTGAACATATCTGTTAAAAGAGATTTGCTATAAGATCTTGAGTATGCATCCAGGAGGAAATGACAAGGAATTAAGGATGATCAGGTGTCGGCTCAGGAGAATATTTAACCCGGAGCACAAGGAATTAAGGATGATCAGGTGCCGGCTCAGGAGAATATTTAACACGGAGCACAAGGAATTAAGGATGATCTTGAGTAGTAGAATTTTTTTTGCGGGTTGTCGGGGATATACCCCGCGGTGTAACCCGCCGGATGTATGACCCGGCAGGAGCGTGGCGACTCACTGGTGACCCGCCTGGAGCTTGGCGATTCACAGATAACCCGCCCGATATTGGCGACTCATTAGTAACCCGGCGGGCGGGTCAGATGGACAACAAGGCCCAAAGCCCAGAAGGCCGGCTCACGTTGTGATGGGCCGGCTTAAGAGGAAAGGGATGACAAATATTTCTTTTATGAGGAAGCAAGACCCGGACTTGCATTTAACTTGTAAGAGAAGATAGATTAGTTCTAGTCCTACTAGGACTCCACATGTAACCTGCCCCTCTAACTTATATAAGGAGGGGCAGGGCTCCCGAAAGAGGGACGAGCAACAAGAACAATCTCTAGGGCTAGACACAAAGAGCCGGCTTACCAGCGACTCTCTCATGATCATAATGAGACCTGGCCACAAACAGCATGTAGGGTTATTACCGGATGATGTTTCCCGGGGCCCGAAGCTATCTAAATCCTTGTCTTATATTGTGTCTCTCGATTCCGCCCAACCCCTCTCAAGCTACCACATAGATGCGTTGGCCTCGCGACTAAGTCCTTGCAAGAGGACATTTGCCGTGACAGAACCACGACACGGGTGATATGACATTGTTCATAATTAAGACATTGCAGAATATGACATTGTGCTGTAGTGGGTAGGTTCACCACACCACTGGATTACGGATGAAGAACAGAAGCATACATGCAGTGCAAAAGAAGATCTGCTCTGTATAGTTTAATTTACATGGTATGAAGAAGGAACTTGGTTGTACAACTGAAAACGTAAATTGAGAAGGACAAACTTTTGTTTATGAACTACATAATGAACTTTAAACATGCAATTTGATGCAAACACCAAAAATAAACAAATGTTGCAGTCATGCCTAACCAAATATATACAACAAAGTTTGAAGGCTTGATAAGGACAAACTTACATTCTTGGTGAAGACAGGCTCTATAAAGCCCTTGTCCATCTTGATGGGGGGGCAATTCAAGAAGTTTAGCACAGAATGTTCTTCATAAGCATTCCCTTTATTCTACATTTTGTTAAGAGTAAATATAGATGTGATAATATACGAAAAAATGGAGAATATTTAAGATAAGATGAAGAGTGATGCTACATAACCAAGTAGCTATAAATGTATGTGTAGCGATACAGGCAAAAGGCACGACCAAGAGCAATGCACAGCTAAACTTCTTGATACCAACCTTATGGTAAGAGTAAATATAGATCGATGTGTAGAAAATGGAGGCAAAGGAAAATAAGCTGCGAGTGATGGTACATGAACAACTACTGTCAATATAAGTACAGCGATAAAGGACAGCATGTACTTACAAGAACAATGCAGAGCTAAAAAATTCATTGGCATTGGATATATTCTACACTAATGTAACCATTCATACAGATCAGATAATTTGGGCGAACAATTGATAAGCAAGCTATCATGCATACTGCTGTCACATAATGAACCGGTATGTATGCAAATGCGGTGATCTGAGGACAACGGTACTAACAAGAGCAAAGCAGCGGGCAGCATATTTGCGATATCCTCGTCGTTCTTTTCAAACCGAATTCTTCTTGAGCAGATTTCCTGCAAAAAGATCCGTAAGGCACATGCGGAAAAGTAGAAGTTCAAATTGTCATGTGATTTCATAGACGGTACCTCATCACAGGAGCAGGACGATTGCATAACAAGGTTTTTCCATTCAATGTCTTCTAAATTTAGCATAGGAGACTTCACTTTGGAAATTCGTTTATAGACTTGCCATCAAAGTGTGATTTCCTCGGGTAACACCGATCTTGCTGCAATGCTTCCTTGAAAAGCACAAGCAAGCTTTGCTCGTCATGACTATCCAGATTGACCCTCACCTAGTTACAACAATGTAATGTAAATCATTGATGTGTTCGATCAGCAGAAAACAGGAAAATAATAACCATGAAAATAGCACTTACACGTAAGTTGGACGGGAAGATGTGAAAATGGTGTTTGTCTTCACTATAATCTTCCCATGATGGGAATATATGCACGTAGTCCCTAACAACATTGAAAGCATTGTCTTTTATCTGGGAATAAATGGAATGGGGTTCCAATCTGCAGGAATTGGCCGTCTCTGTAGTTGGGATAGGTCTTGACGATGGACTTGCTGTACTTTTTTTTGGAGTGGGATTTTTACGTGGTACGGCTTGTGCTACGGCAAATGAAATCGGTATACCTTTTCTTTGGAGTGCAGGTCCTGTGTGGTGGGGATAGTGGTGTGGCGGTGAAGTATGGGTGCAGTCGGTGGAGTCGGTCCTATGTTTTTGTGTCCTTTGGTTGTACAGCCAATATAAGTGGGGTCTTGTCTGATTTCTCGGCACCACCACGTTTTCAAGGACTTTCTTTGGTGCTCCTTCAGGTTGGCAATCACCCTCTTCCTTTTTGATGTCTGATGCACAAGAACAGCATTTGAGTGGAAAAACATGGTATGACGACAGATTTAATATGTATTGATAATGGATGGGCATGGCATCTCGAGTTATATGATGAGTAAACTAAGCAGATGGTGGTGCAACAAAGTAGAAGAAATGCAAGACAACATATGCAAGATACACACAATCAATAAAACCTTGTCAAATTAGAACAGGCACCTTGATGGGTGAACATGTCATGCCATCTGCCTTTGACTCCTCGAGGTTAGAATAGTCATTAGGATGATATTCTGAACAAGAATCAACAGGTGGGGAGCGTACGAGTTTCATTCCTTCCAGAATGGCACTCAATGCCTTGGTGCCAATTTTGTAAGTCATTGCAGTGTTCCACAATATTCTTCTTATGCGCGGATTCTGATATTCATTGTAATTGCGTATGATATCTGAGAACCATGAAAACATAAATAGTTGTGAGATTATCTTTAATGCAGATGATATTCTAAAATAGGGGCGCCCCTGTAAACACTTATGTGCTATCACTGGATTCTGATGAGAGAGCTCATGTGTGTTGTAATATCGTGCGTGCATTTATATAATCTGGCACAAGTACACAAAAAATAGGCTCGAGTAAGGATAGCTGGCGGATGATAGGTTCATAATATCGTATACTGAGTTTATTGCCAAACCATGATAACAAGAGCACACAGCAACTAGGCAGATCATAGTGTACATAACAGGGGTACACCATAACCACGATATATAAATCGGGAAAGTGGAACTGGCTTGAAAATATGGTGTTGTATTGCCGCTAGTAATTGAAAGCCTATCAATCACGACAGCCAGCACTATCGAACATGGTAAAGAAGAGCAAGCAGATTTTGGATAATAAAATGTTGGTTGCGGTGCCCACACAAGATGAACGAGCGCATTAAGAATGCAACTCCCAACTGTCTCTCGACCATTTCAGGCGGTTGGATGAAGATCCTCGTCTCCTAACCCTTCTTCTTCCTCGTCTCTTAATTCTTCCCATCTGAGAACACCTTGCGGGCGCTTTGCGGACCACCGCCTTCACCTTTGTGTTCCTCCGCCACCTCCACCCCCACCAGCGTTGAGTTTTCTTTGTTCGGTGAGGCCCCACAACCACCCGAGCCCTTGGATCGCATCGGCGAACTCCGTGAGCTCTGAAAAATCGCAGACCCAATTTTGAAATTTAGTCTCTGTGATTTAACTAGTGTGGAATATAAAGGGAAAACCATAAGCATTGGGAGTATAGTGTTGAGCGTGCCATGGCGGATCTGAAGGTGCAAACCGGACAAAGGCAACCGTAACCAAGACAAGAAATCGAGTAAAGCGGTGGCGATCTATTTTCTTGCTGCGATAAATAAGTTGAGTAGATACGAAAAGAGTACGCCTCGGTGCACCGTATGCGCATCTTTGAGAATTTGTGGTGCTGCGGTAGCGATGGCTGTCGGCTGCGTGGAAGCAGATCTAGGACGGTAGAAGGTGGCAGCGGGGCGCGGTGGGCGAGACGGTCGTAGGAGCGGCGCTGGCAAGGTGGACGACGGCGGGGATGAAGCGAGAGGGCGGGATGCAAGGATCCCGGTCGAAGGTGTGGATGAGAGAGGTCGATCTCTTGTAATGGACGGCTGGCGGCAGGATATCAACTCGGCATGGTGGAGGAGGGCGGTGGATGGGGTGGCGGCGGCGGCGGACGGAGGAGGGTGGGGTGGAGAGGGTGTTTTGGCGCCCACGGAGTACGAATGGGGAAAAGGGAGGTAGAGAGGAAGGGGGGAACCATGTATTCAGGGCGCGCTTGTCTCAAATGCGAGGAAATTTACAAACTTAGCCCTCGTTTCAAATTTCTACTACATCACAACAACATTAGTCGGTTGGGGATAGGACGGTAATCTCGCATACACCGAATATTTGCCGATGAGAGTTTGTTTTTGGCGCCCACCGTGTATGAATATGAATCGGGGAGGGAGTCGATTTCGGCCGAGGGCACACTGTGTTTAATCCCGTTTAGACATTAATTGCATATAAACCATGCATTGTTTGTAATTGAAGAATCTATGGATCACCAATATTGATAAACTATATAACATTACACGTGTGCCCAAATTCAAATGAATATGCATGTTTGATACACCAATTGGCGTTATGATATTATCGATGTCGTGATCTCGGTTTAAATATTTGAATCCCTTTAATCCAGATATTAGTCTCATATAGCTATCACTCATGCTTATATAGGACTATCTCTCGGACCTATCTGCGTTCATCGTCTCTCGGGCATCTCTCGTGCTACGTATGTCAACAATGATCTTTTATCTTAAGTAACACACCGACGGTACTCTCTCCTCGACCTTCATCACTCTATCTCTCTCTAAGTATATCTAGCCCCCTGCTATGTGTCTCTAGCTATGATTCCCCATGTGGAATCTCTTTCTCTCACACAAGCGCAAACCTTTGTCTCCTGGGGTCTCATTTCTCTCAACTATTCCCATGTGTGCCACTCGCACACCCCTCATCTGAGATGACTTTCGCTCCTTAGATATGAGAACCTCGACTCTTCCTCTTCAATATCTCTTTCTCACACACAAACACAAACTCTGTCTCCTGTGGTCTCATATTTCTCCATTGTTCTCTTGTATGTCGCTCAAACACACCCTCTCTCCCTAGAGATATCTTGTGTTCCCTCATATGTCTCTCTAGCTATCACTCTCGTTGTGAAATATCTTTCTCTCTCATGAGACACAAAACTCCGTCTCTCTAGATCTCATTTCTCTCGATATCTGTTTGTATGTGACTCACATGCACCCCTCTCTATCTCTCTCACACCCACACACATAATCCAGCCTTGATCCACTCGACTCCTATCTCTACGCACACTAGCTAGCATCTTTATCTTTCTATTTATCTGTTTCTCCATCAACCTTCTTTCTCGCCCTCACTCTTGATTCCTATCACACACACTACATATGTTTCTCTCTACATGCAGTCAAGTGCCCTCTCACACACATATATAACTTCACCCTTTGAACCACCCGGCGGTCATCTCCAACACCCAAACTAACGGATGTCCCTCTAGCTAGCATCTCCATCTCTGTATCTATCTGTAGTTTCTCCGTCAACATTTCTTTCTCGCACGGAGTCTTGCTTCCTATCACCCACACTATATATGTCTCTCCATACATATGCATTTATAGGTTGACCTCTTTTGCACAATCTTTGCGCCTCACCCCCTCTGCTCGCCATAGATGCATGCTCCAGCCCACGCCACTATCTCTTAAAGACAAAAACACATGCTCAATTGTCGGGCCTTCTTACCTGCATTCTCACATGCATGCATATTGTCATACCGACCCGTCTCTCCCATGTTGTTGACCTTATGACTTATGTCTTCTTTCTTTTATCTCGATCATGCGCGCGCGCACACACACATCCCACGTATACATGTATACCTCTCACACATGCACGTTCAAGGTCTCTATGTCTCCATACGTACTTAATTACCCTCAATCCTAACGCCACATCGAATCATTCTCCTCTTTTGTGCACATAACTTCCTTTGGATGGGCAAAACACACACTCACACTTAACAATCTCCTTCTAGCTACCCCCCCGCCTCTCACTCTTCCCTATATCCCCAAAACCAATAAGACCATCCCTTTGTTTAATTCCCGCCTACATGCACCATCTATATATAGTAGTCTTCCTCGGTGTCTCTCAAACAAACACGTTCTCTCGATGTCGACTCATCTCACGTGCACGCACCTTCTCTTCCCTCTCTACGGGCATTTTCTCTCTCTCACCCCATCGTTGGTGGCCTCTGCCATACACATCACCTCTCTATGATGAAGCCATGCACACTTAAATTACATCCGCCACAGAGGACCCCGCGACACACACACACACACACGCACACACACAAACACACACGCACGCACACACGCACCCCCCCCCACACACACTAAGACTCCATCTCTCTCTCTCTCACACACACACAAACACACACACACACACGCACCCCTCCCCCCACACACACTTAGACTCCATCTCTCTCTCTCTCACACACACACACAAACTAAGACTCCATCTCTCTCTCTCTCTCACACACACACACACTAAGACTCCATCTCACAGACACATGCTCTAGGTGGAGCATTTGTTCCTACCACCCTTCATCCAACCTTACCCGTATGATAAACAATCACCTTTATTTACTTGCATAACATGGACAGATTCCACTTTACTTTAGTAGTCAGCAAACTTATCATCATGCCCTTATAAAAAAATGAGTTGGCGATGATGGTGTGCCTGCCATCTTATATCTGAGACCGTATGATCTATATCGGCGGATAGAAAGAAAACTATGATAATTTTACAAAAGATACCGCACCTCTCTCCACATCATTATCTCCATAACCTCATTGCTCAGCAATTAAAAAGGAATAAGTCTCTGGAACAATCTAGCATGCATGGTGGCGGCGCCGCCTTTGCCCGGCGCAAATCCATCCCCATGCCTCCGCCCATTCCGACCACCAGTCACCACCACGCTCCACTCCTCCTTGCCTTACCTCTCATCTTTCATTTTTTCGATGACATTCTCGAGATACCAGTTTTCCGATAAAATTCTCGAGATATCATTAGTTTTTACACATGGGATTACTCCTGCATGGGTCAATCACAACTTGTGTTTTGTAAAAGAATGCATCTTGATGTTCCGTGCAATGCATGAGAATCTTGCTTGTAATTATATAACGCAAATCACGAGCAGGAAGTGACATTTTTTTGACACAACCACGTTAACATGGCCACGTAAATCACGAGCAGGAAGGAGAAGGAAGCGGGCTGTGGAGTAACGTTTTTACCACAATTTCTTAGAAGCCGAGTGCAATAATTGAGTAGTTTTGCAAACTACCATTACTACTACACAAACGGTTCAAAACCTATACTCCCTTGCCACCTGGCGCTTCCGTGTGAAAGCGGTCAGCGCCGCCTCGAGCATCGATGCCGCATTAATGCCCGCCGAGCGGAGGCGACCTCTCACTGGCGCTGGCTTTGAAGTGGCGCGATGGCGAGAGAGTGCCGCTTCGGTGCCGCGATCGCTCGCGTCGAGATCGGCCATAGGCCCTGTTTGGATCCATGGGTTAGAGTTAGTTTGAGCTAGTTGGGGCTCAAATAGCCCTAAAGTATCCAAGCATGACGGTTTAAATTGGAGCAAGTTACACGAACCCACCAAAAAACTGTCCCACCAAGAGGTGCTAGCGGAGATTGTTCTCATTGGGACCTTTGAAAAATCACTTTTCTTTCTCCATGAAGTGCATTTATTGTCAATCTAACCTGTCACCCAAACACCTCTTTGGCTAAAGTTAGTTCAGGGTTAGTCATGAGTTAGTCTAACCTCTAGCTAAGTTAGAGTATCAAGCAGAGCAGTTATAGGACATGCAAGTTGCTCAAAGCATACGAGCAAATTAAATGCGTGAAAGGATTTTTTCTTTTGAAAGCGGAACATGAAAGGATTTTTTAGAATGATCTTGGCATGTCGCTAACATGTGATAGTTAACCGACCTCAATAGGCGGTAGAAACGCCAACCCGCCGCACTTTGATAGAGGCGAGGAGGAGAAGCGTCTGAGCTCTTTGGATTACTAGAGATAGGTGTCATACGGAAGCCAAGAAATATGGTGATAGCGTGGGTTAGCCATGTACTAGTATGATGTAACTACTTTGGGCTGCCGTGTTTAGTACTCTTCCGATCCTTTGTGGAGATGATTGTTAATTTTATATCGCTGAATAATATTAAATATTATGAGTCGAGGCGCCCACCACAAGGTTCCTTGCTCCTTCTCGGTCGTCCGGAATCTATTGTTCCTCCACTCTATTTTTTTTACGTGAGCTTTGTTCATCCTTTTGCCAACACGCGAGACATCTAGCATCAAGGTGCACGTGTTATGCAACGATCGTTCCATCTATATGAAGAACACGTGGGACTGGAACTACGAGACGGACAAGTACCCAGGAGTGGAAGTACGAACCTGAGTAATGTAGCGCAGTAAGTGAAGTAGAAAGACACATATGGTATGAACATGCGTGCCATACAGGGTTGATACGTCTCCGTCATATCTATAATTTTTGATTGTTCCATGCCAATATTATTCAACTTTTATATACTTTTTGCAACTTTTTATACTATTTTCTGGGACTAACATATTGATCCAGTGCGCAGTGCCAGTTCCTGTTAGTTGCATGTTTTTTATTTCGCAGAAACCCAATATCAAATGGAGTCCAAACGGGATAAAAACGGACGGAGAATTATTTTGGAATATTTGTGATTTTTGGGAGGAAGAATCAACGCGAAACGGTGCCCGAGGTGGCCACGAGAGTGGCGCCCCCCTATCTCGTGGGCCACCCGTAAGGCGGTTGATGCTCTTCTTTTGCCGCAAGAAAGCTAATTTCTGGAAAATGATCTGGGCGAAGGTTTCAGGCCAATCGGAGTTACGGATCTCCATATATACAAGCGGTGAAAGCAGGCGAGCAACGCAGAAGCAGAGATAGATCCAATATCGGAGGGGCTCTCGCCCCTCCCAAGCCATGGGAGCCAAGGATCAGAGGGGAAACCCTTCTACCATCTAGGGAGGAGGTCAAGGAAGAAGAAGAAGAAGAAGGGGGCCTCTCCCCCCCTTGCTTCCGGTGGTGCCGGAGCACTGCCGGGGGCCATCATCATCACCGCGATCTTCACCAACACCACCGCCATCTTCACCAACATCTCCATCACCTTCCCCCTTCTATATTCAGCGGTCCTCTCTCCCGCAACCCGCTGTACCCTCTACTTGAACATGGTGCTTTATGCTTCATATTATTTTCCAATGATGTGTTGCCATCCTATGATGTCTGAGTAGATTTTCGTTGTCCTATCGGTGATTGATGAATTGCTATGATTGGTTTGAGTTGCATATTTTATTATTGGTGCTGTCCTATTGTGCCCTCCGTGTTGCGCAAGCTTGAGGGATTCCCGCTATAGGGTTTGTAATAGGTTTATGATTTGCTTATGGTGGGTTGCGTGAGTGACTGAAACACAAACCCGAGTAAGTAGGTTGTTTGCGTATCGGATAAAAGGGGACTTGATACTTTAATGCTATGGTTGGGTTTTACCTTAATGAATCTTTAGTAGTTGCGGATGCTTGCTAGAGTTCCAATCATAAGTGCATAGAATTCCATGTAAGGGATGATATGTTAGCTTATGCCTCTCCCTCAAATAGAATTGCAAGAGTGATTACCGGTCTAGTAACATAGTCAATTGCTTAGGGACAATTCCACAACTCCTACACCACTTTTCCACACTCGCTATATTTACTTTATTGCATCTTTATCTAAACATCCCCTAGCTTTTATTTACGCTCTCTTTATTTTCTTGCAAACCTATCCCATCACACCTACAAAGTACTTCTAGTTTCATACTTGTTCTAGGTAAAGTAAACGTTAAGCGTGCGTAGAGTTGTATCGGTGGTCAATAGAACTTTAGGGAATATTTGTTCTACCTTTAGCTCCTCGTTGGGTTCGACACTCTTACTTATCGAAAACTGTTGCGATCCCCTATACTTGTGGGTTATCAAAACCTTTTACGGCGCCGTTCTTCGGGAGTCATAGCATAGGGTGAATATTCTCGTGTGCTTGTTTGCTTTATCACTAAGTAATTTTTATTTGCTGTTCTTAGTTGTTTTCTATCTTTAGCTATGGGTAGGAAACGCAAAATACCAAAAAAAATTAGTTGTACCTACCACTCCAATGGTTGAAGAACCACTCAAAATCTATCACACTACTGAAGCTTTTTACTTGGATCATCTTTGATCCCTTTGTGCTCGTGCTGAAACCCCAACTAGCTTAGTTGAGGGAAAATCTTTAGATGAGCATGCTTGTTATGTGCGACACCGTATATCTGAAAAAGGGAAACTATTATGGGAGCAAATTCAACGTTTGCAATGCTATGCTTGGAATTTATGTGAAATATATGATGTTACTTGTTGTTCTGAAAACCCTAAGAAACACCTTCCCTACCAATGTGAGTTTATTGATTTAGGAATCGTATCTTCGTATGCTAAGGGTGTTTATAATTACTATGATATTCAACAAATTAAAGTATTTGTTGCTTTTAAGGGTGCTTTTGAAATTGCTTCTTTGATTGAAAAGTATGATGCTACTCTTTACAAATCTGAAAGTTTTGCCATACTTGAATATTGTTATGATAATTATGCTTCTAATGCCAATGTTAAACCATATATTGAGAAATTCTCCGCTGTCAAAGAAGTGACTAATATTTTGCAGGAAGCTATGGATGAAGAAATTGATGAAACTGTGAGCTCATTGGATGAAAAAGATGATGAGGAGAGCGAAGAACAAAAGGAGGAAGAGCGGATTAGCTACCCATGCCCACCTTCTAATGAGAGTAACCCTCCAACTCATACATTATTTAATTCCCCTTCGTGCTTACCTAAAGATGATTGCTATGATACCTTGAATTTGTCTGAAATATCCCTTTTTGATGATACTTGCTATGCATTTGGCCAAGATGCCAATATGAATTATGCTTATGGAGATGAACTTGCTATAGTTCCTTATGTTAAACATGAAATTGTTGCTATTGCACCCACGCATGATAGTCCTATTATCTTTTTGAATTCTCTAGACTACACTATATCGGAGAAGTTTGCGCTTAGTAAGGATTATATTGATGGGTTGCCTTTTACCGTTGCACATGATGATTTTGATGAATATAGTATGCATGTGCTTTCTGATCCTACTTGCAATTATTATGAGAGAGGAACTATATCTCCACCTTTCTATGCTTCCAACACGATAGAATTGCAAGAAACTGCTTATACTATGCATTGACCTTTACTACGTGTGCATGAATTGTTCTTTTATGACATGCTGATGAATGTGAAGAGAGTTAGACTTCGTTGTTGCAAGATATATGTTACTTTGTGCTCACTACTAAATTATAAATCATTGTTAATTAAAATTGGCTTTGATATACCTTGGGATCCGGGTGGATTCATTACTTGAGCACTAAATGCCTAGCTTAATGGCTTTAAAGAAAGCGCTGCCAGGGAGACAACTCGGAAGTTTTAGAGAGTCATTTATTTCTGTTGAGTGCTTTTATATAGTTTAAAAACAAAAAAATAAAGAGGGGAACCTAAAAACTTTTCAAAAAGGAAAGTGACAGTAAGAAAGACAAGCATTGTTGAAGTGGGAGAGCTCCTTGAACTTTGTTCATGCTCACGGAAACTTTGCGAATCTTGATTACAGAAACTTTTCATCAAAAATAATTATCCCCTTGTACAATTCCATTGTATTATAAAAATAATGTGCAAAGGTTTGCCTTTAGGATGTTTACAATGCTTGTTGGTTTGTGCGGTGCAGGACAGAAACTTTGGCTAAAGTGCGCGAATTTTAATTTTTTACTGGAACGTCAAATGGTTCTGATTCTTTTTGCAGTGTCTTTATGTACAACTTTTCTATTTTTCCTAATTTTGTCAAAATTGTTCAAATATAATAAGTATGGTGAATGTTCAGATTGCTACAGACTGTTCTGTTTTTGACAGATTCTGTTTTTGATGCATAGTTTGCTTGTTTTGATGAATCTATCAATTTGTATCAGTGGATTAAGCCATGGAAATGTTATATTACAGTAGACACAATGCAAAAACAAGATATGAATTGGTTTGCAACAGTACTTAGAGTGGTGATTTGCTTTATTATACTAACGGATCTTACCGAGTTTTCTGTTGAAGTTTTGTGTGGATGTAGTGTCTAATCGAGGATGTCTCGATATGAGGAAAAGGAAGAGAGGCAAGAGCTCAAGCTTGGGGATGCCCGAGGCACCCCAAGTAAATATATAAGGAGACTCAAGCGTCTAAGATTGGGGATGCCCTGGAAGGCATCCCCTCTTTCTTCAACAAGTATCGGTATGTTTTCTATTGGTTTCGTTTATGCATTATGTGCAAGTCTTGGAGCGTCTTTTGCATTTAGTTTTCACTTTTATTTTATGCACCATGCTGGTATGAGATAATTCTTGGTTGATTTATAGGATGCTCATTGCACTTCACTTAGATCTTTTGAGTATGGCTTTATAGAATGCTTCGTGTGCTTCACTTATATCATTTGAAGTTTGGATTGCCTGTTTCTCTTCATATAGACAACCGCCATTTGTAGAATGCTCTTTTGCTTCACTTATATTTGTTAGAGCGTGGGCATATCTTTTGTAAAAAGAATTAAACTCTCATGCTTCACTTATATCTATTTAGATAGATAACAGGAATTGGTCATTCACATGGTTAGTCATAAAATCCTACATAAACTTGTAGATCGCTGAATATGATATGTTTGACTCCTTGCAATAGTTTTTGCGTTATAAAGGTGGTGATATTAGAGTCGTGCTAGTTGATTAATTGTGAAATTGAGAAATACTTGTGTTGAGGTTTGCAAGTCCTGTAGCATGCACGTATGGTGAACCGTTATGTAACGAAGTCGGAGCATGAGGTGTTTATTGATTGCCTTCCTTATGAGTGGCGGTCGGGGACGAGCGATGGTATTTTCCTACCAATCTATCCCCCTAGGAGCATGCGCGTAGTACTTTGTTTCGATGACTAATAGATTTTTGCAATAAGTATGTGAGTTCTTTATGACTAATGTTGAGTCCATGGATTATACGCACTCTCACCCTTTCATCATTGCTAGCCTCTTCGGTACCGTGTATTGCCCTTTCTCACCTTGAGAGTTGGTGCAAACTTCGCCGGTGCATCCAAACCCCGTGATACGATACGCTCTATCACACATAAGCCTCATTATATCTTCCTCAAAACAGCCACCATACCTACCTATTGTGGCATTTCCATAACCATTCCGAGATATATTGCCATGCAACTTCCATCATCATCATATACATGACCTGAGTATTTATTGTCATATTGCTTTGCATGATCGTAAGATAGCTAGCATGATGTTTTCATGGCTTGTCCGTTTTTTGATGTCATTGCTACGCTAGATCATTGCACATCCCGGTACACCGCCGGAGGCATTTATATAGAGTCATATCTTTGTTCTAGATATCGAGTTGTAATATTGAGTTGTAAGTTAATAAAAGTGTGATGATCATCATTATTAGAGCATTGCCCCAGTGAGGAAAGGATGAAGGAGACTATGATTCCCCCACAAGTCGGGATGAGACTCCGGACTTTAAAAAAAATAAAAGAGGCCAAAGAAGCCCAAATAAAAGAAAAGAGGCCAAAGAATCCCACCAAAAAAATAAAAGAATAATAAAAAAATGAGAGAAAAAGAGAGAAGGAGCAATGTTACTATCGTTTTACCACACTTGTGCTTCAGAGTAGCACCATGTTCTTCATAGAGAGAGTATCCTATGCTTTCACTTTCATATACTAGTGGGAATTTTCATTATAGAACTTGGCTTGTATATTCCGATGATGGGCTTCCTCAAACGCCCGAGGTCTTCATGAGCAAGCAAGTTGGATGCACACCCACTTAGTTTCAGTTTGAGATTTCATATACTTATAGCTCTAGTGCATCCGTTGCATGGCAATCCCTACTCCTCACATTGATATCAATTGATGGGCATCTCCATATCCAGTTGATACGCCTAGTTGATGTGAGACTATCTTCTCCTTTTTGTCTTCTCATACAACCTCCACCTTCATATTACATTCCACCTATAGTGCTATGTCCATGGCTCACGCTCATGTATTGCGTGAAAGTTGAAAAGGTTTGAGAACATCAAAAGTATGAAACAATTGCTTGGCTTGTCATCGGGGTTGTGCATGATGTGAATATTTTGTGTGGTGAAGATGGAGCATAGCCAGACTATATGATTTTGTAGGGATGAGCTTTCTTTGGCTATTTTATTTCAATAAGACATAATTGCTTGGTTGGTATGATTGAAGTATTATTATTTTTATGTCAAACGATAGACTATTGCTTTGAATCACTCGTGTCTTAATATTCATGCCATGAATAGACATATGATCAAGATTATGCTAGGTAGCATTCCACATCAAAAATTATATTTTTTTATCATTTACCTACTCGAGGACGAGCAGGACTTAAGCTTGGGGATGCTGATACGTCTCCGTCGTATCTATAATTTTTGATTGTTCCATGCCAATATTCTTCAACTTTTATATACTTTTTGCAACTTTTTATACTATTTTCTGGGACTAACATATTGATCCGGTCTGTGATGCGAGTTCTGTTAGTTGCATGTTTTTGTTTCGCAGAAACCCAATATCAAATGGAGTCCAAGCGGGATAAAAGCAGACGGAGAATTATTTTGGAATATTTGTGATTTTTGGGAGGAAGAATCAGCGAAGCGGTGCCGAGGTGGCCACGAGAGGGGGGCCCCTATCTCGTGGGCCACCCGTAGGCGGTTGATGCTCTTCTTTGCCGCAAGAAAGCTAATTTCTGGAAAATGATCTGGCGAAGGTTTCAGGCCAATCGGAGTTACGGATCTCCATATATACAAGAAACGGTGAAGCAGGCGAGCAACGCGAAGCAGAGAGATAGATCCAATATCGGAGGGCTCTCGCCCTCCCAAGCCATGGGAGCCAAGGATCGAGAGGAAACCCTTCTACCATCTAGGGAGGAGGTCAAGGAAGAAGAAGAAGAAGAAGGGGGCCTCTCCCCCCCTTGCTTCTAGTGGTGCCGGAGCACTGCCGGGGGCCATCATCATCACCGCGATCTTCACCAACACCACCGCCATCTTCACCAACATCTCCATCACCTTCCCCCTTCTATATTCAGCGGTCCTCTCTCCGCAACCCGCTGTACCCTCTACTTGAACATGGTGCTTTATGCTTCATATTATTTTCCAATGATGTGTTGCCATCCTATGATGTCTGAGTAGATTTTCGTTGTCCTATCGGTGATTGATGAATTGCTATGATTGGTTTGAGTTGCATATTTTATTATTGGTGATGTCCTATTCTGCCCTCCGTGTCGCGCAAGCGTGAGGGATTCCCACTATAGGGTTTGCAATATTTTTATGATTTGCTTATGGTGGGTTGCGTGAGTGACTGAAACACAAACCCGAGTAAGTAGGTTGTTTGCGTATCGGATAAAAGGGGACTTGATACTTTAATGCTATGGTTGGGTTTTACCTTAATGAATCTTTAGTAGTTACGGATGCTTGCTAGAGTTCCAATCATAAGTGCATAGAATTACAAGTAAGGGATGATATGTTAGCTTATGCCTCTCCCTCAAATAGAATTGCAAGAGTGATTACCGGTCTAGTAACATAGTCAATTGCTTAGGGACAATTCCACAACTCCTACACCACTTTTCCACACTCGCTATATTTACTTTATTGCATCTTTATCTAAACATCCCCTAGCTTTTATTTACGCTCTCTTTATTTTCTTGCAAACCTATCCCATCACACCTACAAAGTACTTCTAGTTTCATACTTGTTCTAGGTAAAGTAAACGTTAAGCGTGCGTAGAGTTGTATCGGTGGTCAATAGAACTTTAGGGAATATTTGTTCTACCTTTAGCTCCTCGTTGGGTTCGACACTCTTACTTATCGAAAACTGTTGCGATCCCCTATACTTGTGGGTTATCAAAACCTTTTTCTGGCGCCGTTGCCGGGGAGTCATAGCATAGGGTGAATATTCTCGTGTGTGCTTGTTTGCTTTATCACTAAGTAATTTTTATTTGCTGTTCTTAGTTGTTTTCTATCTTTAGCTATGGGTAGGAAACGCAAAATACCAAAAAAAATTAGTTGTACCTACCAATCCAAAAATTAGTTGTATCAAACTCTTGGAAAATTTGCATTATGCATACAGCAAGCCTCACGCATAGAGTCATACAGACATAGGCATAGTGGCATATCCCCAATCATGAACTGCCGAACAAGCCATCCAATGCATAATTTAAAATTGAGAACAACGAGCATTGGGTATTTGAAACAGATTTAGTTAAACTTCCTGCCAGGTTTGGTTTTTATGACGGACGTGGCGTTCAATTAATAATATTTTCAGCAATCCATGTAAACCATTGCTCAGTACTTTGAAAAAAATACAACAATGCATTGCGGTGTGATCAAAATATATCTTGGCAGCAGTATTTTCTTTCGAATCCATACGAACATTGCCATTGGCTGTGTTCATAAACAATTGTTATTCCTCTTAAATGAATAATGTTGTGAATAAGAAAAAAAAAAGCAACAATCCATTTTTGGATTATACAGGGGGTTGTTGCTAGAGGAAATTGTAAAAAGAAAAACGGCTTCATCAGGCCCATTTGTTTTCAACCTTCAGAGATGAGCAATTGATGAGAGCATATCTCTCTTTGATTTATAAAATTCTTCTTTTTATAATTGGAGCATTTATCGAATAGTCGAAATGAAGAAAAGCATAATTTCTCCGCAGCCGTTATATATACTAACTATGGGGCGCGAGTAGGTCTGAAGTTGTCCGTCAAATTGTCCTCAACATAAGTAAAAGCAGCAGGCTTTCCAGCCATGCTGCACTTGTGCAGAGCTGATTTTTGAAATTAAAACACCTAAAGAATGAATAACATAGAGTTTTTCCGAAAAAGGAACACTTACCAGGAAACTTCCAGTCCTTGAAGAAAGGATAACCTTCCTACAAATACACCATCCAATGCAGGTTCATACAGTTTTCATTGTGCACAAATGATGCAACATGCAGATTCAAGCCAATGCGACAAAATGTCCGATTAACTTAGAGCTATTTACATATCGTTTACTTAAGTAAAAAACTCAAGTTATCTTCTTTGCGAGCAATCTACTCAATCTGATCACACAAATAATAATGTCCGAAAGCACTTAGGAACAACCAGACCACACAAGCATAAAATTGTGTAACCAAATAGACATCGAGAGGGAGGAGCATTTTTGAAGTACCTCATTAAGTTTCACAGTTATTATGTGAGGAGTAAAGGACGAGATGAACCTACAAATCAAAAGAAATAGCATAGTCGGCACAAAATTGTTCAAAGAAGATGATCAAATTAAAAATCATGTAACTGAACATATAGAAGAATCTTCTTATAAAAAATCAGAAACCGATCTTTTGTCTTATTATATTCAAAGAGCTCATGCGAATGACACCTCTATATTGATAGGCTGCCTGTGCATATAACTAACATAAAGTATATGTACACTTCCCACCTCCTTTGAATATACACTCTCTGCATCCTATTTAATTCCTTTAGAATGTGGATAAATACTTATAAAGTTAATGGTCACATGCCCTTTAAGCGTGTGAATTCACATGTAAACAAACTAACCAAGAGGGATGCAGCCAAAATTACCCAAGGCATCTAGTTGTTTCTTTTAGGGTTTAGGGTGTGCAAGTGTCATTGAGGACATTACCTGTCCACTGAATCTAATGGAAAATTCATGGAATATATGTTTGTTCCCACGAAATTGGATTCGGACTCAGGTTTAAGACGAACTTGCATCGCTAGAGACTTCTCCAACTCCTTCAAAGACTCCTGCAACCAACTTCTTCAGGTGCCAACAACATGAACAGATAACATGGTGGGAGGGAAGGAGCAGAGATGGAGGAGGAGAAGGAGAGGAGAGAAGAGGGGAAAGAGTAAGTGGTGGAGATACCTGTGATAACGGGAGGCGGCGGTCTTGGGGACGGGAAGACTTCGCCGCCCGTGGCAGGATGAAGAGTGGCGGCTCCAACCCTAGCTTGCAGCGTGAGAATTGCATCCGTCGCACACAACTGGGGCATCCATCGGCTGCCGTCGTGCTCAATGAGCCGGGCGACCGAGGTTACTGGAGCGAGGTGGAGGTGACCAGAGCCAGCGGCGGTGCAGCGCCGAGGTTGGTCTGACAGCGAGCTCGGGCGGTGGTGGCGGCGGGCGAAGCTGCAGGAGAGGCGGCGGGGACCTCGAGGCCGAGCTCAGCCATGGCTTCCACAGCTCCAGAGGCGTGTGGCGGCGCGGACGCAGCAGCAATGGGCGAGGAGGAGGCCGGCCGTCGGGGAGGCAGGAGCTCCTCGTCCCCTCGATCCAGATCAGGATCGAGGAGGGAGCAACAGGGGCGCGAGGGAGCGGGCGACCCGCGGGCGGCGGTCAGGGCGTAGGTTTAATTTCGTAGGTTAACCGTCGTAGATTTTTTTCAGGTGCGAGTTTTTTTCGATCAACCGGAGGGTTTAGAATTGGACATAGTGGGAGCATACCGATTCTTATTTCCTGGTTCGAGGGCGGAGGGTGGGATCGAGGGGATGTGGGAGGTGGGATCGAGGACGAAAAAAACCCGTCTCTGGTGGGACGAAAATTGACCGGCGGAGACTACCAACTGCTCCATTAGGAGTAGAGATATTAGTTGGAGGCACATATTAAATTTTATATTTGTTTACGTGTATGCCCCGAGACCTTCCAAATAGACGTGTCTTTCTCTCCAGGTCGCACTTTGTATCGTTCATACCACTAAGTACTACTACGTGTGGTCTCCGACCTAGAACTGGAAGAAGTGGAGACGCTCTACCACGCTGGTTTTTTACGCTGGGCTCTACCATGCTGTTCATGTCCCACTCCTTTCACTGACGTGTGGGACATCCAGCACGTGCCGTGTTTGGCACCCTTCGTCGTAAGAGTTGAAACGCTAGCATTCATCAGAAATAAAAAACAATTATAAATCGGCAGTGATACTATTTTTTTTGCGAACCAATCAGCAGTGATACGATACCACGCGGTTTCCTTGCTCCTCGATATCGGAAAGAATACTTCCATTCGCCAACATGTGGGACGTCGACCATCCTGGTCCACTTGCCATGCACGCAGAACTCCAAGGGAGAGTCACCCAGGTCATCGCGCCACAGTAACAATGACCAATGAGCCGTCAAATCACATGCCCACTTCCCACTTTGAAGTTGCTCGGACGAAGGAACCATCATGTCTTCGTTGAATTCCGCTTCTTGAAGAAAACTACTGTACCAGCGAAGATTGCTAGCTCGATATTTACTCCAACAGAGGCCTCCTTTCGTTCATAGGATAGGAATATAAAAATCATAGGAAGTGAGATGACATGCATCTCAATTCCTATAGAGAAAGAGATGCCATTTGATGCATAGGATAGGAATGTTTCCATTTTGTCTAGGCTAATGTACTGGTAATTTGCTCTAAAAACTACAGTAGTAACTAGTAGTCTTGGTACATGCTCGTACTCGGTCTGAGACACACACACTAACTACTAGTACTACTACTTCTCACATGCTGGCGAGGCCGTCGTTCTCCTTACCGGCTTTGTCGGCGACACCCACCGTGCTTGGATCTCCGCCGACCTCTCCGCTGCGGTGGCGTCGTCCTTTTCTTTCTTGTGGCGGCGGGCCTCTCTTTTCTTGAGTGCTTTCGACTTTTCCGCTCCCTCTGTGCGGCTTTGGCCACCTCTTGCTCTACCGCCCATTCGGCCTTGGCATCTTCAAATTCCTCCCACATAGTTGTGAGGTCGCGAGCGGCGATGAACTCGGCACGGCGGGATGCCATCGCTTCCCTACCATTTTGTGTGCGTTAAGTGGGCGGCGAGGAACTTCGGCGCGGGGATGCCATCGCTGCCTTACCGGTTAGTGTGCGCGCGGTGGCATGAACGGCGCCAGTGAGAGCTCTGGGGTGGAGTGGCGGACAACCGTATAGTGCATTGGTTTGTCAAGAGCTCAAGGATAGAAGGCGAAGCAAATTAGGATTCCCCTTCAATCCTGGTCATTTATTACCGAGTAAAATGCATTGGCGGTCATCGAACTTGTCTTGATAGCTCACTTTGATCATTGTATCGAGATATGGTGATTATACGGTCATTGGCTCAGCGTATAGCTCCGTATTTGTATGGTTGGCGATAAAACAGTCCGCATCGCCTCATCAGCTCGTGTTCTTTATCTATCTCGCGGGCCTACAGTGAATGGAGAAAAATCTGTAAAAACCAAAATTATGCGTATGTGGGGAATCAAACCGCGGACTCGTCGCTGCAACGCACCCTCGTCGGCCAAATGAAAATGAAATACTTCACGTCAGACACTCACGCTCACGCTGTCAAAGCATGCTAATACATGCACGTCACCCTCTAAATCAAAGTCCTGCTCATGACGCAACCCAAACGGCGAGCCCATCTCCTGCGCGCCCCGGTGTTGCCTGACATTACTGTTTAGACGTTTGATGGAGGCCTACGCGAACGCCGAGCATGTATTCACCTGGCTCAACACCAACGGTCATACTCGGACCGCCTTGCTCATGTATATCGTCCGTCACAACGACAATCTATAAAACAGCCTAAGGTAGAGAGGGTACTATGGTAGTATGGTACGGAGTATGTACTATCGTGAGCGACCGATCTTAGTGCCACTGCACACCGAAACCCCTTCCATCGCTAGCGCGTGCTTCCCGCTGAAGCGGTCACCGTCTCTCCGAATGTCAATGCCGCATTCACGGACTTAAGCTGCAGGTGCAATTGGTGTGTCAGCGACATGCGGGCTGAGCGCCCGTTCTGCCCACATGTCGATAACCCAAAGCGCATCTGAGTTAAGTCATCAAGCAGCGTCCCCATTCACGCCGAGCGAACCTACTCCGGCGCCAGTTGTCCATTTTCCGCCGTGGCTCATTGCCATTCGCCCACTATATTAACTTGAGCCCCAGCTCCCAGCCATAGCCGAAGACCCACACTTATTCTCCTCCGGTCCCTTCCTTCTGTCGGCACCACTTCAACCATGGCCTCTGGCGCTCGAAGCTCTCTTGGGCGTCTTGTCGCAGGAGCGAGCGAGGACATCGGCGGCTCCGCTCGGCGGCGCTCAAAGCTCACTTGACGTCTTGTCGCAGGAGCAAACGAAGAGATCGCCCCGGCCGCCCTCGCCGCCACGACCACGAAGAGTAGTACACGGTAGGTCGCCACCGCTCTGGTCCTAGGAAGGCCACCGCTCCTCCACTCAGTCGACGCCAAGCTTGGTGGGATAAAAATCAGCGGCCGATTAGCCGCTTGATGGCGACGTGGAGGCGGAAATCTTCATAACCTTGTGCTCCGGAGGAGGAGGTTATCGAGGCGGATAAGGAGGAGGCAAAGGCAATGGCCTGCTTTGTCGGGTTCATGGCCGGACATGCTGGTCGGGGCCCGGCGATCGTTTAGATTAGGTTTACAGTAGGTTTTAGTACGGTTTGTGCGAAATATGTAATGAATTTCATCCAGTTTATAGGAGAAGTTCTCGAAATGTAATGAATTTCATCCGGTCAATTTGAAATTTGCTTTGTTTGCACGAATTTTGTCCGGTTAGTTCATATAGTTGTCGAAAGGTATGCCGGCAGCATCGGATGGCATCCATCAGTGTCCTCGGAAAGATGCCGGTGTAAATTTGTGGGCCAGCGCTGGAGATGCCCTAACTATCATGCTATAATCGCTAAAAATCCTCCATTATTTGGCAGGGAACAGTTATCCCTCGATCAAAATTATATCCGCGGTGTTTCGCACTCCTCCCACGTAAGAGTGTAAACTCTTGCTTACATAAAAATGGAGCAAGTGGGCGGCCTTTGTACGTCATATCACTCGAACTAGCCCGCCTAACGGCGGGAAAGCACCGCCCTCGTCATTTTGTTCTGGATTTCTATCGATCGATCGCCCAAAAATGTTACGCTTCGCAAGTTCTAAAGGAAAAGGCGGCACACTTACGACTCGTACGCATCGCAACCCCGACAGTCCGGCTCGCACGCCGCTCACTAGAGGGGACATGAGATGTCTTGCAATTTCACTGACATGTGGGACCGTAATTGAATAAACTATCGATAGCCAAAATCTAAACGGTGGGCGTCGGCTGAGAAGAGAGAAACGGGGGAGGGAGAAGAGATCACCCGCCCGCCGCGCACGGACTCCAAGAAATATACGGTGATAATGTGAGGTGGGCCATGCTGGAGTACGGACCGCTTCCGGAGCCCGCTCTCACCGCCCTGGCCCCTCAAGATGCTAGTTGCCCGCTGCATGCATAGCAAGTAGTCCCCGCTTATGTGGAGGAGAGAGAGGCATTGACAAAGTCAAGGAGTAACAGTGGAGACAATAGCTTTCATAAAAAATAAACAATGAATACTCGTTGCTCGTCCTCTATATCGGAAAGAATACTTTCATTCACCGACATGTGGGACGTCGACCATCCTGGTCCACCTGCCATGCACAAAATTATCCTGGTCTACCGGTCGTATCGCAGGCCCAACCTTTCCCATTGTAAGTTGTTTGGACGAAGGAACCATCATGACTTCGTTGAATTCCGCTTCTTCAAGAAAACTTCTTGTACCCGCAATCTGCTACCACGCAAAAGGCGGGCGGCACTATACCACGTCATATCACGAAACCCACTCGGCCAAACTAGCCGCCTAGGTCATCTATTTTCAAGCGGAGAATGCGTCTACTGCTTGCTATGATTTTGTGTTGCACGTTCTCGTACTTTTGCTACGATTTTCCTACCCTATGAACCAAATGAGGCCTGAATGTATGTCGACTATTGTCTGATCGATCACTAAGCCTACAATTTTAGGAGCTAGGGCTATTGGTCGATCGACGAGGGATAAGTATAAGCGTACCACGAGCTCATCAGCCCCAACGTTTCTCTTTGGTGAGTGTTTTGCAAGTACTATAGCTCGCACAATAGCTAGCCTACTAACACCAAGAATCATCAAACAAGCTCTACTGATATGATAAACAGTTCAAAATTACATCTAAGCATGCCATATATTACATCAAAAGCTGGTGAGGATACATCTGTTTCCATAACTCGGAGAGGGTTCGCATGATTCATCGCATGATTCACTATCAAACAAAAGTAGCAAGATCCGCCCACACAAGGCGATTGCACTAGCCCTAAGATGGTTTGATAACACGCATCGTTACGGTAATTAAACACGAGCAATGCAAACTACCACGAAGGATTAAGCGCGACCAACTATTTCTTGTCATCGATCTCTCGGGCAATGACCACAACACGGACATCGGCATGGGAATCGATTTACAGGCGATGTCCACAGGACTGACATGACGTCGGAATCGATCTACGGGCGATGTCCACGGGATGGACAGCGACATCGAAATCGATCTCGGGCGATGCCAGCAGGGACGGGCCACGACATAGGAATCATCAAGGACAACCACCGGCACCTGCACAACCCCAACATATTAGCAAGCACATTGCAAATAATCAAAAAGCAAGCACATTGCCAATAATCAAAAACCACAACTATGGTAATAGGCCATTATTTTTTACCTTGTGCAGCTCACCAAGGGATCTCATCCCTCCGGGGCCATCTCCTCGTCCTCGATGGGGGCCATCACCTTTCCAAGGGAATACTGCTTCTCAACGGCGACTATCTCCTCAAACTCGGTCTTGAGCCTCACATAGGTGGCAATCAGAGTTCCTGGGGTAGGCACGGTGGGGCCCTTGCTGTTCTTCCAACTTTATTTGAGGAGTTCGTCCGCCAACGTCCTCAACTCTTTGGCTAGTGCTTGTTTCTTGGAGTTCTTCGTCTCCATGGGTTTGCCCGCCAACATGGTCAACTCGTTGGTCGGTGCTCGCTTCCTAGAGATCGCTATCTCCAGTGGGTTGTCCGCCGGCAACTCTTTGCCTAGTGCTCCAGGATCCATCAATGAACTGACAAACAAAAAGCAATCGAAAGGAAACCACAATCGCAATGAAAACGGGAAAAGAATAGGATGTGAGAATCGGTTGATTGCCAAAAAGAAGATTATTGGAATGAAAATATAGCAGCATAACTGATTAGCCCACCTTTCCTTCGTCGGTAGAGAAGAAAAATGGCGAAGTGAGTAGCACAGGTGAGGTTTTCTTCAAGAAAGGGAAGAAAGGGCTTGAGCAGCGTTCAATGAAATGATGGTTGCTTCATCCAGTCCAACTTGGAGGCCACCTTACCTTTGCTTTCGTAAAGGTGTGGGTTTTGTGATATGATTGGTCATGGCGGCCACACCGGGGTGATATGTGAGTCTCATTGTAGCACCTCGCTGTGATTTGGTGGATGGCACGTGGGCCTGGATGCTTTGAAATGTCCCGCATGTAGATAGAGTGGCTAGTCATATAGGAGTGCTCAATATTGTGCACTGCGACCAAGGCGGAGAGGAAAATGAGAGAACTACGTAATTAATGCATGAGTTTAATTAGGGTAGTTTTGTAAAGTACGAGATACAGTACATTCCTCCAATCGCAAAATGCCTTGGTTCATGAGATTTGAGCCCTATAAACCGGAAGGGAGTGCACACGGTGTAGTCTAGTCACTCGTTGAAATCTCTAGAAAGGCAAATACTCCTTTCCGGTTTACAGGTCTATACTACTCCCTCCGTTTAGGTGTGTAAGTCATCTTACGAAAACCAAATAGTCCCAAAACACTTAAGCGTGGTGCATTAATTTCTACCTTGTTTCTTGTTTCTTGACATACGTATCAACCAATAAGAGATGAGAGGTGTGCATGCTTTTTATGACTTGCAATGGCTAGTTCATTGCATGGAATGCTATTAATTAGCAAATAAACATTGGTGACCCCAGGAGGAAACGGTGCTAAGCGCGTGGACCTATGCAGAATGAATATCAACCAATGGATAATGGAGTTTAATTGTTAAACAATAGCAATTTTGTCTCATGCAAGAGCCTGGCTAGTACTCAAGGAACCGCACCACACGGCGTTACGCAGAATCGCCACGTTCGGTTTGCGCTTGGCTCTTCGCCTCTTGAGAAGGCGAACAATGATGTTACTCCTACTTCTACGATATTGAATCCACTGCTGCTTGTCCGTCCACCTCGTGCGGGAAATATAGCATGTAGCTTAAAGCTTCTACTACTGCTCTTGCCTTTGCGTCTATGACAGGTGGGCCCAACAGGTGGTTGGCCCACTGTCATGAAAGCCAAAGGCAGTGCGCAGTTAAACACCGAGCTCGTCGCGAGGGAGAGGCGTCGTAGTAATCAAATTTCTCGGTCTTGTACGAGTTGTGCGACATATCAAAGCACTGCACTCGATAAAAGTCTTTTACACATTTCAAATGGGCTACGCCGTATGTAGGAGTAGACATATTCTGCTTCATATGTAGTCACTTGTTGCAATCTCTAAAAGGACTTATATTTGGAAACGGAGGGAGTACAACGCATGCATGCATGCCGTGACTTTCCTTTTGATACTTGCATGTGTTGATTTGATGCACCTTGCCAAATTTTGACTATAAATTTAACTAACCAAATTTTCATGCATGTCACAAAAAATTACGGGGCTGTTTGGATTGTGACTATGTTTGTCTTATGTTGCCACATTATTTTTCCCACACTTGCCACACTTGCCTAACCTGAGTTGCTCAAATTGTTAGACATAGTTTGGCTTGCATAAGGGAATCTTGCCACAATTTTTTTGTCTATGACATGTGGGGTTCACTTCTAATAAAAAAAATTCTTGTCTTACGTGTGGCTAATAAAAAAGACTTATATTTAGGAACGGATGGAGTAGAAAATATAAATAATAATGCATGTTGGGGCAACCCACATTTCCGCTAATTTTAGCCGTGGGCTTGTTCACAATTTTTACGAGGGGGTGGTTTTTCATTTAATGGAGGGACTTGTAGTACCAGACTTGAACGATACAAAGTGCGACCTGGCACACCGTAACACCACTTGGAACAAGCGGGTAGATATCTCAAAAAACAATCAACAACTAAAAAAACCGCGACCTGGCATGTAGTAGTACACACTTTTAAATGATTGTTTTGATGGAGTGAAAAAGGAAAACTACCCCACTACTTATATATAGGCCGGAGCCTCCACGCTTGCTTGCTAGGGCTGCTCTATTCACACACTCTCATCCTCTCCAGATCTAAACAAGATAGGGGTAGTAACACTGTCTTTCTCCTTCAAAAACACCGACTTTCTATCCTCACCGCTGGTTACAGACCGGACGTATCCCCTCCGCCGGTGAAGGGAGGAGGGCAGCGTTTAGGCCGTCGTCGACAGTGAGGGAGGAGACCCACTGCCGGCCGCACCATTATCTCTGGCCGAGCGCCGGCGCGGGAGGTCCTCCGATCCCTTCGTCGTAGCCTGTAGGCGGATCCGGCCTCCCGCCGCCCACCTATCCACATCCCGACGACCTTCAGGTATATCTTCGTTCGAAACCGCCTTAGCTCTACTTCCCCAGCTTGCTACGTCGCTGCATGTGCATCATTTTCAACCTCTCAGCCCCTCTCGATCGGATGGTCCAACGTCACATTTTTTTTTCTTCTATTGTTAGAGGTAAAGCTACTTCATGGAGTCGAATCTTGTACTTGGTTCAAACAAGAAATAAAGTGGGGGTGGGGGAATTTAGTATGTACATCGGACTTGGTACAAACAGGAAGGAAAGGGGGTGAAAGTAGTACAGACTGGTCATCCAACCGGTCTCTTGGTGAAAAAGGAAATATAGGGGTAACGCTGTACACGATGGTATGACCAGGACTAGATTTGCTATCCACACATAGGAGTAGGTGGCTAGAGTGAACAAAAATGGGACCAACCCAGATATGTTTCTTGGATGTTTGTTTCTCGGGGCAACAAACTATGAATCACCACTTTATGCCCCTGTTTACGTACATGGTCTTTGGATCTGCTTTGGTGCACCCACCTTGTCCCAGCTGTTCTTAATCTAATGTCCTGGTAAAAATGAAGCCATGCCACTATTATAAGCCATGACAAGTTTAGCCAAATGATTTTGCCTGTAATTGTTTGAGACTCTGACTGTTTCCTCTGTGCCTTTTTTTGCAAACAGGGATATCCAATTCACACAGTTCTTTGTTGTGACCTTTGGTGCCTTTGCACAAAACTCTTCTTAAAAGAAGTGACTTTTGTGTTGTTTAAGCTGGAATGTCGAATGGAACAGTTGGTTCATTTTGGTGGAACTGCACAAAGGGAGATCTGTGTTCCAATCCTCATCATCCATATTGGCGCCATAACCTTCCTTTAGGTAAGAATGATATTTAATGCATGTGTTTATCTCTATTTTCCATTGCCATGAGAAAATAATGTTGTTTTTACTAGTACACTTGTACTCCCTCACCGACAAAACCAATTCTGAATTAGAAGGCCAATCATGTACTTGGTTTCACCAACTAGTGAGGAGAAAGAGAACAGAGAATGAAGAGGAAGAAGAAGAAGAATAAAGCAGTGCCAAGGCGATCTTCTTTGAAGCGGAGGCCTCGATCGAGGCCATTCAAGGGCTCCGACAGCGACTACCTTACATGTGAGATGATCCTCCAGGAGCCCTTCCACTTGCTGTCTCACTTAATTAATTAGGAGTACTTAAGTACCACTAATTTATTCTTGCCTAATTTTCTGTTGGAGTTAAACAAATCTTTAGTAGGACCCTATGCTGAATCATGTGCGTGTGTGTGTTTGTCTATGGAGGTGAATCATGTGGTGGAGCAGGAGGAATATTATTAGTGTCATGACATAATAGTGCTATTGTTTTGCATGTCAATTTATTGCCATTGGTTCAATGAAGCAATGTTTTGCGTATTGTCCATCATGAATTTGATGCTCTGTTTGAGTAATATGCTAATGTCTTCCTATCCTTTCTCACTAAGCTAATGAAGGTTTCACCTTGTTCCTACTTGTGCAAACAGAGATCATGTTGTGCCAATCATACATTTTAGTGGAACTACACAAGACAATACAATGAAGCGTATCACAGCCGATTGCTTTAACTTTCTGCTGGAAGTTCTTGATAATCTTCGATATAATCCCAAAGACCTTTGGTAAACAAGAGTGATTTCAACCATACATTTGAAGTGCACAAAAATATATACTATTGTGTGATTCCAGTGAGTGCTTTATCATCTCTTATGGGACTACATGAATAGGCATTTTTTTTCTGGGGCCTAAGGCCTTCATCCATATTAGTTTTCTGTCATCTCTATTTGTATCGTGCTACTGTCATGAGAAACTTCTTTATCTTTGCACGTTAAAGTTTTGCAACCTATGATAAATGGCAATGCTTTGAGTGTTGAGTTGAGCTAATTGGCACTGATTAAATAAACTAATACCTCTCTTTAAGAAGACTACTATGTTGCTAACTTTACCCATTAAGATAATGAGGGTGCTTCTATTTGTTAGTGTATGTTTCATCAACTAGTCCCACTATTACAGTAACCTCACTCTCTCAATATATGTGCCAACAGGGATGCTCGATTTTGGTGGAACTACACAAAAACTTTGGGTGCTTCATTGCCTAGACAGCTTCCGTCCTTTCCTGTCAGTCGCTAATCTCCGCTTGCTTTCTTCCTTTGCTGTCAGTCGCTTGGCTTATCTCGGCTTCCAGTCAAAGGAAATAGTAATTGATATGCTACCTCACACAGCTACCTCACACAGGTTGGTACTGGTCTTTATCCTGATTATTGTGCATGTCATATGTATTGGTAATTTGGTATTGTGCTATTGTTTGCCGATTTCATAAAGGAGTAATTTGGAGCCTGAACTCGCAGGTAAATCATTACATCGGGTGATTTCAGTAGAACTACACAAAATGATCAGATGGACAGGTACTTATGCTGCTGCTAAAATGTACTCCAAAGTTCACTCAGACAACCAGATCGACTATGGAAGCAGAACTCACAGCATTAGACACATCATGCGTCGAAGCAGAATGGCTTCGAGAGCTTTTGATGGATTTGCCGGTGGTTGATAAACCAGTGCCGGCTGTCCTTATGAACTGTGACAATTAAACAGTGATTGCCAAGGCTAAGAGTTCAAAGGAAAACATTAAATCCACAAAGCACATAAGAAGAAGATTGAAATCTGTCAGAAAATCAAGAAACTTCGGAGTAATAGCGTTGGATTATATCCAGACGGCTAAGAATCTGGCAGACCCTTTTACGAAAGGGCTATCACGGACGATGTTGACAAGAAGTGCCTATATTCATTCGAGTATCAACCGGCGTCAACCAATTGTCAAACTCCAAGTATTAGGAGAGTGAACGCCAAAAATATTGCTTGGTGCATAGCCCAGAAAAACGCAATCCAGTCTTTGGTCCCAACTTGTGCCTTTTGGTTATCGGCACATATGGTAGCGAACTATATGGCATGGAGTCTAAAGATTTCAGACAAGTTGGTTGACGCGTATATTCATCTGGCACTTAATCAGTCTGCACGCCAAGGATGCTCCATTTCAGTTGAACTGCACAACAAATTTGGGTGGTTCATTTTCTCAACCGCCTCCTTTCTAAATCGCAATGTAGAATTTTGGCGAGATACAGGACCAAGATGAGCCAGTAAACTAGTTGGATGAAAGTAGTGGCCAAGTTGCTCAAACCTCCCTCGGCATGAGGCCACTATTTGAGGATAAACGTACAAGCAAAGTTTAGATTGTCTGTGTTGCCTCTTATGTACTCAAAAGTTTACTCGTACAAGAACTAATTTTAGCAAGAAGTACCTCCGATTGAACACCATTTACCAGTCTGTACCCTAGGTAATTAAAGTTCGTCCATGGATCATATTGGCTGTGATCTCAATCATTTGGATGCATAAACATCTTGAACATGTGTATATCTGAATCTTTTGTGAATTATGTATGAATATTGTCGTGTGATCTATCAATCATTTGGATGCATAGATATGTTGAGCTTGTGTATATATGAATCTTTTGAGTTGTTGATAGTGAATGTTGGCTATGAATATGAGCGTGTCCGTGAACCTGAGTTTGATATGAATGTTTACCTTTTACGTTGTATTTGTGTGTGAACTTGTTAGTATGCCTCTTGTCGGGTATAAAAGCGAGGTCTCTTATAAAAGTAATGTTGTGTCCAATTTATGTTTTCCTTCTAACAACATCATATATATTTATATTATTACTATTATCGTATATTTTATAGAGACTTATATATACATTATAAAAACATCCCACGTGTTATTAACTTATAAAAGTAAATGTTTAACGGAAAATCCTGGTTGTTTTTGACTCACAGGCAAGGAAAATCCTGGTGATTGCTTACAAAAGCTTGCGAAGATTTTAAGGACCAATTTAATAATAACGCGCTCATTTTTATTTGAGCAATAACTCGCTAATTTCTTAATTATATATATATAATGTGCCTCTCCGGTTTATTCTTTGATATTAATTGCTCCTTCTAACATAACATTATATATATAACGAGCCCACCTAATACGTATATTTCAAGGAAGTGCAAATGGGCTGGGATTTCTTAGAAAATATGATTGGGCCTGATTGACGCGAAATTATTTGTTCACCCAGCCCAGCAAATGGACTGTACATTCTAGAAAACATGGGTTAAATATATGCCACATTTTTGCAGGCTGACATGTGGGCCAATAGGTCGAAGCCTACGTAGGGCATTGTCAACTTGGTCAACAAATGATTGTGTCATCCATAGCCATTGGATTTATATCCAACGGCCGGCATGCACCTTCAATCTCTCATCTTCTTCCTCCAGCGTCGCCGGGACCGCCTGGTCCAGCCTCCGGCGGCTAGCGGCTCTGCTTAGCATGCATCGCTGCGAAGCGCTACCCCACCGCCGGCCAGGCTATCCCTCCACCCCTCGACACATCCTGTTATTCTCCACAGACTACAACCCCATGCCGCAACAGAACCAGTTATAACCCTTCTCCTCCTCTCAATCTGCGACTCCACTGCCGCGTTTTCCCATCTCCGAGTCGTTCCCGTCCGGGGCCTCATCGTCGTCCAGCGCCTCGCTGTGTTCGGTGCGGCATGGTCAACAAACGAGAGTCATCGGAAGAGGATCATGCGTGGAGAGCTCGACGGCTGGGACCCACGAGGTCCATGGTCGCACGCAAGGAAAGTTCCTCCTTATTAAGCTGAAAAAAATGTTTCCTCCACCTGACAGCTAGGACCCACCGGCTGTATCTTCGCACGGAAGGAAGTGCCTCCTTGTTTTGTGAAAAAAATTATTCATCCCGTTGACAGCTGGGACCCGCCATATTTGGTGACTGACTTGTGGGCCTGCTAAGCGGACGTGTACGTACGACTTTGTCAACTTAATTAACAAATGATTCTAGCAGCTGGACCGTTGGATGTTAATCCAACAGCCGTGCTCCTTCTTCAACCTCTGTTCTTGCTCCTGTCTCCCGTGCACCTGGGCTGTCTGCTGCGCAAGACCAACCAACCGATGAAGTTTCCCTCCTCTCCATCTGCGACTCCACTGCCCCGTCTTCCCCATCTCCAGGTCGTTCCAGTCGGGGTGCGCTCGGCACGGTGTGGTCAACATGGTCAACAACCGAGAGTCATCGGAAGATGACTGTATGTGAGAGTCTGACAGTTGGGACACACCATGCCCATGGACGCATGCATGCAACGGAACGCGGCGAGGTCAACGTGGTCAAGGAACGACTTCTATCGGAAGTATACTGTACGTGGAGAGTCTCGGCTGGGTCGGCAGCCGCAGCAAGTAAGTGCCTCCTTATTACACGGAAAATAATGATTCCTCCAACTGACAGCAGGGACCCACTGGACGGGCCACCGTATTTTGCGAAAAAAACGTTTGCCCCCTGACTGTTGGGACACACCTGACGGGCCACCGTATTTCGTGAAAAAAACGCCCCCCCCCCGCTGTCAGCTCGGACCCACCGGAAGTGCCTCCTTATTACGCACAAAAAAATGAATACTCCCCCTGCTAGCTGGGACCCACCTTGGTGGGAGGCTGACTTGTGGGCCTACTAAGTTGACGGGGATGAAGGGCTTTGTCAACTTAGTCAATATGAACGATTCTAGATCCAGTGACCGTATGATGTCCATCCAACGGCCATAGTGCTTCTTTAACCTCTGGTCTTCTTGCTCCAGCCGCCCAAACCAGCGCCGGTCGTGCCTCATGCTCCTGCCTCCCGTGGCGGTCAGGTTGCCATGAGGCCTCACCGCCCCTACTATTCCCACTGCTGGCCAGGCCTGCGGCGCGGCAGCCTCACACCATGATCGAACCAGTGAACCTCGTACTCCTCTCCGCGGGCTTCCTGCCGCGTCTTCCCGGCCCGTCGTCCCTTCCTAGGCCTCGCCGTCGTCCACCGCCGTGGTGCTCTCCGCGCGGCATGGTCAACGTGGTAAAGGAGCGACTTCCATCGGAAGAGTACTGTACGTGGAGAGGCTGACAGCTGGGTCCACGGCCACAACCCAGTTTTTTTGTTATTTTCCAAGTAAGTCGCTGGTCGAGAAAATGGCCCATCAGTAATTAGAATCGGGCTGTACATTTTTAAAACACATCAAACCGGCAATTAGTTTCAAATATCTTTTTTTTTTCATTTCGAGATTTTAAATTACATTAATTTTTATGCATGGAGAATTTGTTGGATTTTATATTGATATACATTTATTTTTAAAATCAGTTTGAATGTGAGTCGGAATTTCGGGATTAAAAACAGTTCGGACCGCACCGAAATATGCAAAATTACGTATAATTTTTTAACCGTGGCCACAGTATGGGCTGTAATGCCAACAAAAAGAATATGGGCTCCAAAAAAACCTTAAGAATTAGAAAATGGGTTGTAAATTATTAGAAATAATGGCAGATGGGCTGTATGCTGTTTTCCACAGATTTGAGGCTTTCCTAAAAAAAGGTTGACGCACAAGCAGTGACTGTTGAATGGCCATCGAATGGCCGTCGTGGTTCTTCAATCTCTTCTCTTCCTGCTCCAGCCGCTCAAACAAGCGCGGTGGACTGCTGCTCCTCCTCCTCCCATGGCCGGCTGTCTTGCCAGCACAGCCTCACCGCCCCACCAGACTCCCATCGCTGGCCTAGCCATCCCTCTACTCACCCACACTTTGTTATTCTCCGCGACGGCAGACGCAACCAATAAACCTCGTTCGGTCAAACTCCCACCGTGGGAAACAACTGCTAAGTCTTCCCGCCTCCGTGTCGTTCCTTCCTAGGCCTCGCCGCCGCCCACCGCCTCGGTGCTCTCGGCGCGGCCTGGTCAACGTGGTCAATGACCGACATGCATCTGAAGTGGATCAGACGTGGAGAGGCCGACAGCTGGGTCCACGGCCGCACGCAAGTAAATGCCTCCTTATTACACGCAAAATAATGATTCCTCCACGACATCGAGGGACCCACGAAAAGGGCCTCAGATTTCACGAAAAAACGTTATCGCTGCCGACGGACTCGGACCGACCAGCTATATCTTCGCATGCAAGGAAGTGCCTCCTTATTACGCACAAAAAATGAATACTACTTTGTTAGCTAGGACCCAAAGATAGTGGCAGGCTGACTTAGGGCCTACTAAGTTGACGGGACGGAGGGCTTTGTCAACTTAGTCAATATGCATGATTCTAGCTCCAAGGATCGTGACGATGTCCATCCAACGGCCGTAGTGCTTCTTCAACCTCTGGTCTTCTTGCTCCGGCCGCCCAAACCAGCGCCGCCGTGCCTCGTGCTCCTGCCTCCCATGGTCGGCTGCGATCGCGCGGAGGCCTCACCGCCCCTACTACTCCCACCAGCGCCAGGCCATCCCTCTACTCACCCACACCCCTGTTATTCTCGGCTCGCCAGACCTCACACCGCAGAGGAACCAGTGAACCCTCGTACTCCTCACGTGTGGGCATCCACTACCGCGTCTTCCCGGCTCGCGTCGTCCCTTCCTAGGCCTCGCCGCCGTCCACAGCCACGGTGCTCTCGGCGCAGCGTGGTCAACGTGGTCAAGGAACGGCTTCCATCGGACGTGGATCAGATGCGTGGAGAGGCCGACAGCTTGGTCCACGGCCGCAGCAAGGAAGTGCCTCCTTATTACGTGCAAAATAATTATTCCTCCACCGGCGGGGACCCACCGGACGGGCTACCGATTTCGCGAAAAACGATTCGCCCCTCGATCGCTGGGACCCACCAGCTACATCTTCGCACGCAAGGAAGTGCGTCCGGGCAAAAAAACGATTCGCCCCCCTGACTGCCGGGAACCACCAACTACATCTTCGCACACAAGGAAGTGCGTCCGGGCAAAAAAATGATTCGCCCCCTGTCGGTGTCAAAACCGGCGGATCTCGGGTAGGGGGTCCCGAACTGTGCGTCTAGGCGGATGGTAACAGGAAACGAGGGACACGATGTTTTTACCCAGGTTCGGGCCCTCTTGATGGAGGTAAAACCCTACATCCTGCCTGATTGATATTGATATTGTGGATGTTTACAAGAGTGGATCTACCACGAGATCAAGGAGGCTAAACCCTAGATGCTAGCCTATGGTATGATTGTAAGGGTTGTTGTTCTTCGAGTCCTACGGACTAGAGCCATCCGGTTTATATAGACACCGGAGAGGGCTAGGGTTACATAGAGTCGGTTACAATGTTAGGAGATCTACATATCCGTATCGCCAAGCTTGCCTTCCACGCCAAGGAAAGTCCCATCCGGACACGGGGAGAAGTCTTCAATCTTGTATCTTCATAGCCTTGGAGTCCGGTCGATGATGATAGTCCCGCCAATGATAGTTCGGTGATGATGATAGTCCGCTATCCGGACACCCCTAATCCAGACTCCTCAAGTAGCCCCGAACCAGGCTTCAATGACGATAAGTCCGCGGCAGATATTGCTTGGCATTGCAAGGCGGATTCCTCCTCCAAATGATAGAAGATTGTGAACACCGGGATAGTGTCCGCTCAAAAATAGATTCCACATTCCACCGTAGAGAGAATAATATATACACAAGTTCAATCACGACGTTTTCATGCGGCATGACATCACACCACTACCAAGCCATTACTTGAATTGTTTTTACTTTACCACCTCGGTAGCGTTTAGTGAAGCGGTTTCCTTGGCACATCTTGTCGAAGCGAGATTGTGTTTCCCTTAATCCGGGATTCTCATTAATACGGACGTGGGTAACCCAACGCGCCTGTTCGCCATGCCCCTCTATCGGCGAGTCCCAAGCGGTCACGGAGACGGCTCTTGGTATTCTCCTCTTTATAACGGGACCAAGGCTCGTTTCTTTTCTTCAATCCTCCATCGAATCCTCTCCCGCCCAAGTTCCAGCACCTAGAGCTCCAGATTCGAGCGCCGGACTTTCAACGATGTCCGGTTCCGACCTCGAGGGCGGTGGATGCCCTCCTCCGTCACGGAGGAGGACGTGCTAAAGCTGCGGAGGCCAAGTACACAGCTTATGAGATTTCAGACAGGTTGCTGCCAAGGGCAGACCATCCCCACCCCGAGCCCGCCGAGTATGTCGCCAGTATCCCACCTCCGTCGGGTTTAGGCTTCCGATGGATCCTTTTGTGAGAGGGCTCATGTTTTACTATGGGTTGGAATTCCACGATTTGGCTCCGGAGTCCATCCTCCATATCTCCGCATTTATTGTCGCTCTGCGAAGCCTTCCTCCGCGTCACCCTCACTTCGCCTGTGGTGAAGACCTTCAATGTGGCGCCAAGATGATCGGGGCGTCAGCGGAGTGTGGCGGGCGACCATAAGTAATAGGGCCGATGCCCCGTGGTCCGCTGGCTCCTTCCAAGAGGAGCTCGCCCGTGGCAGCAAGAGTGGTTCTATATTACCGCTCGAGGGGCCGCAGCAAAAGCCGCCGCCCTTATTCCGCCGGGACCTCCACGACGGTTGATGTCGTGGGTCAACCAAGGGCTCAACTGGGGGCCGTCAAAGGACGTGCCCCTTCTGCAGGGCCGGATTCGAGATCTCCTAACGAGGGAGATCGATATGGTGGTGGTGATGCAGGTTATGCTGATTAGGCGTCTCCTGCCCTGCAAATGCCGCCCTCTCCGGCTATGGGAGTTCAATCCGGAGGGCCCACGGATTCTTCAACACTTCATGGTTATGACACCCCTGGAGATGTACAAATTATTCTTCGGATCGCAAGAGGTGCGTCCGGAATTGGCCGAGGATGCTGGCCTAAGCTGCAATCGCCCGGATACTCAAGTAAGTAGTTCCGAGTCCGGACATACCGTTTGTTTGCCTTTCGATGATTCGCTTTATGACCAACTTCCTTCTACACAGGAGTGGATAGCGGAAGCAAAATTGATACGGTGTCCGGCCCCCCTCCCCGAGACCGCGCCGGATCCCGTGCTGGTCCGGATGCTTGAGGTTGCGCCTTCAGAGGAAGGCGAAGGGGAAAGCAGGAAAGCTACTGCCTCGCCTAAGGAGGCTCTTGAAAGAGGGGGGATCGAGAATCCCTCCCTCCAAGGGGAGAAGAGGACTGCCTCCGAGGACCCGGGGGCAAAAGCCCCTAAACGGGGGAAGAAATCTTCGCCAGAGGGTCCTGCGTCCGAGGAGGCCCCGGCCGCACGATCTCCCTTAATGGGTCAGCCCTCCAACGAGACGTAAGTAGAAAGAAAGGAGTTTTATAATAAGGGACATCCCTATTTTTGCTTCTGAGGATAACTAAAGTTTTTACCTTGTAGTTCGGATCTCCGTCCTTCGCAAATGAGCTCGTCTTCGGGGGACCTTCGCCCGGAGATGATAGAGAGCGAGACGCCCGTCCGGGCGCCGTCGGATAGGGCGGACGAGCTGAAGTGTAAATCACGGAGGGAGCCCGGGTTTGGCAAAGCCGGATAGTTCGGCGCCAAGCGGTGTACGGTGAAGGATCTGCTTGAGAAGGCGTCTATCTCGGAAGATCAGCACGCATTGATGAGCATAGTGATTGAGAGGATTTCGTCATCCAAGGCGGTTGCACAATGCCGTCGAGTTTGTGGCGGGGTTTGAGGTACATAAAATGACACACCTTTTAACAGTTTGCATATAGAATGCGCCTGTATAGATAGTAGCCCCGAGACTCGGTAGGTTGTCGAAATCGACAGCGTGCCGAGGATCAAAATCGCAGGTTTAAATTCCCGTCATGCCGATGCAGGTGGCGGGTCGTCCGGGGGCCAGCCGGACTGATGGAGTTGCTGAACTAAAGCGGCAACTCGATGCTGCGGATGCGGACATCACGCTGGTCAACAGGTGACTTGATGAGTCGCAAGGTAAGTGTTACTGTGCGGTCACTTGATAAGGGAGCCGAAGACATCACCTTACAACATGTGCGTGGAATGCGGATAGTGCCGCTGCCGTGGAGAGCCTTCGGGCCGAACTTGCTCAAGCCAAGGAGCAGGCCAGAATGAGTAATGCGGCGGCCTCGAGGGCGGCCGAGGAGTTAGCAGCCGAAAGGGTCGCACACTGCCGGAGCAGGGAAGAGATGGCGAAATGGCCGTGAAGTTAAAAGATGCTACCGACCGCAATGAGGCTCTTGGGAAGGGCGCCTAAGCGGGCAAGAAGACCTGCGGAAGGCCACCGCGAAGTTAAGGATGCCCGCTCTGCAATGCGGGCTATAAAGGAAGAGCTGCGCCAGGCCGGAGATATTGTAGCTGGCAAGCCTTTTCTGCTGCGTCGAAGGTTTACGGATCCAAAATATGCTCAGCTGGGTCAACTGTGGGGTTCAGAGGACCCTTATATGGACTTAGCAGCGAGTGCGGCGGATGCCATTGTGCATTTTCGAAGCCAAAAGGATCACAAGACGGAAGAGCTGTTTTGGTCTCAATTCCATAGTCCGGAGCATTCACTTCCGCTGACCGACCGTTTGGCCGAGTGGGCTGAGCTAAATAGGTTGTCCGGGCTTGCTATGACGGATATAGTGACCCATATCCGGCCGGATAGGCCCCAGCCGAACAGTTACTTTGGCTTATTGCCGCAATTTCTTGGGGCGGTGCCGCATATCAAGGCGATGAAGCGGTCGGCCTGCATAGAGGGTGCGCGGATGGCGCTCGCCCGTGTGAAGACACATTGGACAGAGATGGATGCCACCGCTGTTGCGACCCCGGGTTCGGATGATAATCGGTTACCCGCCGAGCACTATTTTGGGGAAGTGCTGCGTGGTGCTCGTGTAATAGAGTCGCAGTGCTCAAAAAATGTTACGTTTGAATGAACGTTTTGTATGATGTAAAACGATATTTATGATGTAAGCGCCTTTTATACTTGTGCGTTCAAGTAATAGAGTATCTCCTAAGCGCCGCTCATGTATACGTGTGTATAACACGAAAGATGGCGATCGTCGGCTTCAGCCCCCACGCACAAGGTGCGGGGTGTTCGCAAAAAATAGCGTTTTCACACTTAATCCGGACGCCTCGGTCCTCGTAAAGGAGGTGGTAGCGTAGCAAACGAGGCAACCGGACTATAATGCTTTATCACTTTCACTTAGCCATGGAGTTCGAGGGTGGGGCTACGACATAGCCCCGGGGCACCGCGCTCCGAATTTGGGGCGCCAGATGTGCCTGGCCGAAACGGCCCTTCGTCAAAGCGGAGGAATCCTAAACATTCCCATGGTCGATCGAGTGGTTGACCAGTCTCTCGCAGTATCATGACAGATCAGTTTTGGCTTTCATCGAGGTGCTCGCCCAATTAATCGGGGCACAATCGCAGAGTTCTCCCGGAGCAGCGTTAGCCGATGATACGGAACGTAAGGCAGCAAAACACAGGAGCCGGGCAAACCCAACATTTGACCAAAGACATGATTCGAGCTGATGCATATAAGGCCTAACTCGAGACGCCGAACACTCCCGAAGGTGTTAGGTCTTTATAATAGCGGCAAAACAAAGCCCTAAGCCCCTTGTGTCCTGTGCAGGCAGGTTCTTACGCGCGCCGATGCCAAAACGCCAGTCTCCACTCGGGTATAATGATAAACCAGGGGATTATAGCAACAAGAGACAGAAGAAAGGTTTACGAGGGTCTTAGTCGAAAAGAGTCCTTGCAACGGGTCCCCTCGCACGTCTGCTACCTGTGTCTCCGTTGTGCGTATCTCGGACGGGTGTGCACGTTGTTCATCCTTGTGAAGGATGTGCGGCTAGGTAGCCCCTAGCTTATTTATTCCGCACTCGCCCAGCCGTGTCCGGGTCTCAAAGCGACCTTTTAATGAAATGATGCCACGTGGACCGGGCATTTTAAGCGTGAGAGACGCGTAATGTGGTATTGCATTGAAGCGGTAAAGCTTCCGTCCCAAATGATGCTTGATAGCTACTTTTAAATGGGGCGACATGAAAGGTTAGCTTTTCTCGTCGGAAGTTGTCGGTGACCCAACACAACTTCTAGGAATAATGAAACTGCACTGGCGAGGCCTCGGCGCCACTCCTTTGAAGGAAGTGCGGCTATGCGAATTGCAGTATGGTCTATCCCAACTTGCGGATTGTGTCCGGATGTAGCAAGTTTAAGTCACCGCCGCCGTCCATCAAAACCTGCGTGAAATGCAGTCCGTCTGCTATGGGATCCAATATTAGGGCAGTCTATCCTGCGTTCCGGATACTTCTGGACTAATCCAGATGGTCGAAAGTGATTGGTTTTGATATCCAATCTCGGTGTTCCACTAAGGTGGACCGTGCGACACTTGTCTTAGCGAGTGCCGTGTTGGTTTTCCGTACTATCACGTGAAGCTAGTTTACTGTTTTGACTTCTTGTGGGAAAATCTTTTGACTTCGGTGCCTTCGCTGGTGGGGTTCGTCATCGTCCTCGCTGGTGCATCGAGCCCTTGTGTCGGCGTTGAGTCTGCCGGACTGTTTAAAACCCAACAATTTCGGTTGGTATGGTTTGCGAGCCTTCGGAGGTACTGTGGATTTGACATATCCGATCTAAAATTCTGTTTTTAAATTTGATAGCTCGTCTCTGTTGTCCTTAAGAGGCCGTGTTTTATTGTTTGGCCGCGAGCTTTTGAATCCGGCGTTGACCGTCGTGCCCTTTGGGCTTTTTTTCTTTATTCCGGCGCTGATCTTTCCTGCGCCGTGACTTTCCGTTCCATCTCGATCTCGGATGTACTGGTCGCTGGTGCTGCATCTTGCTAGCGGCTGTCTTCTCCCGCAAAAGCGCGCCATGAGGCTTGTTAGCGCGGCCATTGTTCTTGGCTTCTCTTGGCGAGGTGTCTGGCGAGCCATTCGTCTCGGACGTTGTGTTTAAAAGCTGCTAAGGCTTCGCGTCCGGACAATCGACTATTTGGTTCTTTTTGGTGAGGAACCTGTTCTGAATTTGTCTGCTGACTCTCCGGGCTGTTGAGTTATATGACTTAGATAAATCAGATCCGGAGGGCGGACATAAGTCCCTTGAAAATTTGTTCTAAACGCGTCCTCAAGCTCTTCCCAACTTCCAACAATGTTTTACGAGGCTTTTGAGCCAAATGCCGAGCTGGCCCTTTGAGCTTGAGGGTAGGTATTTTATGGCGTGGAGATCATCTCCTCTAGCCATGTGTATGTGTAGTATGTAATCTTCTATCCGGACTCCGGGTCTGCATTGTGCGTCAGATGCCTCTATGTTCATGGGTTTGAACCCTGCTGAAATTCATGGTCCAGCACCTCGTCGGTAAAACATAGCGGGTGTCTTGGCGCCCTCAGATTTGGGTGTGCGCTGTCTTGAACACTTGTTGTGTTGTGTTACTTCTGGGCCCTCTTTTTGGCCCGTAGATGGACCTAGTTGGGCCGTCCGTTTTCCTGTGATTATAATTGACTTGTGTGCGGCCCCGCTTGTCGCTTTTGGCTGTCATCGGCCGTCTATCCGGCTGGTGGCTACTTTATTTTTGACTGTGAAGGCTCTATGGCTTCCTCGTCAAATTCTGGCAGCAACTTGCGCGGGTAGCTCTTTGTTTGATGGCCATTGCCATATTTGTCCGCAGTCTTGAATACTTTGCTCCACTTCATTCTCGAGCGTGTCTTCGCTGTTTGAGCTTCCGTTTCGCCTTCTTCAAACTTCTTGCGCAAATGGCGGACGAGTTTTTGTGTATGTTCTTATGCTCGGTGTTGTGTCCGGACTGTTGATTGCTCCGTGAAGGGGTTGATTATCCGCTCGCCCTGTTCTTGAAATCGCTGGTTTGCCTGCGCTTATCGCTGGGTCGCTAGGAAGGCTGCTTTGATCGAGCGGGACTTAGGGCGCGTCTACGTCGCCGCTTTTGGTTGTTTATCGGCGGGATTATCCTCTGCCGCGCCCCGTTGTTCCTCGTTATTGCTTCCTTTGGGGTGTCCACCATGCATATGTCGTATGACGAGGTGGTCTTCAAAGGTGTCCTGCAGCCTCGGTTCTTGGTAGTCTCCGCATCGCCGTCCATACCGCCGATGTCTTCGGAGTCGTAGTCAGCACGTCGGTTAAATCGCCGACGGTGGCTACTGAAGTGGGTGGTGGGTGGGCTCAATTTCTTCGCCGTCTGCTGTCCCAACCATCCTGGCCGTAGTTCGCCAGGGCTCTCCGGATAGCGAGAGATGCTTCATGAATTTATGATATCGCCAAGGGCGAGTCTTGAAAGATGTCCGCAGCGGTGAATTCCATGATCGGCGCCAATCGGATTCGACTAGTAGAGGCGCAGGAGGTTGAGTCCGCAGAGTCCGCACCTCGAGTCATGAGCTTGATGCGGGACAAGGTAAGTGTTCGCCCATCGCCAGAGGTTGCGGCTCCCGGCGGTGTCCAGCCATCCGCCCTCGATCCGAGCGATCGGCTCCGGACTATGGGTCGGAGCGGATTCGCAGCGACCTCCAAGTTGCTGTCCGCGCGAGTTAGGTCATGCCCATCGTGACAGCGCTGCACGCTTGGCTGCGCTCAGATCCATCAAGATCAAGTCCCCGCGGATATCGGCTGTGAAGTTTAGGCTTCAAACCTGACGACGGCGGGCGAAGCTTCGATCTGCTCCAGATGGCCAAGTGAGTTGGCCCGCAAAGACGGCCGCCGAATCTGAAGATCTGTCCGGGAGAAAAGTCTCACCCAGACTGCGTCGTTGTCGATTGAAGAGGCCATCACGCCTATCGGTGACGACACAGAGGAACTCTCAATGAAAGCACCAATGTCGGTGTCAAACCGGCGGATCTCGGTAGGGGGTCCCGAATCGTGCGCCTAGGCGGATGGTAACAGGAGACAAGGGACACGATGTTTTTACCTGTGTTGGGCCCTCTTGATGGAGGTAAAACCCACGCCCCGCTTGATTGATATTGATATTGTGGATGTTTACAAGAGTGGATCTACCACGAGATCAAGGAGGCTAAACCCTAGAAGCTAGCCTATGGTATGATTGTAAGGGTTGTTGTTCTTCGAGTCCTACGGACTAGAGCCATCCGGTTTATATAGACACCGGAGAGGGCTAGGGTTACATAGAGTCGGTTACAATGTTAGGAGATCTACATATCCGTATCGCCAAGCTTGCCTTCCACGCCAAGGAAAGTCCCATCCGGACACAGGGAGAAGTCTTCAATCTTGTATCTTCATAGTCTTGGAGTCCGGTCGATGATGATAGGCCGGCCAATGATAGTTCGGCTGATGATGATAGTCCGGCTATCCGGACACCCCCTAATCCAGGACTCCCTCACCCCCCTGACTGCTGGGACCCACCAGCTACATCTTCGCACGCAAGGAAGTGCCTGATAGTCGGGACCCACCTGGTCGAAGCGTACGTAGCGTTGTCATTCTGGTCGCGAACGTGTACGTACATACTGGTCGATGTAGAGGCACGCACGTGTGTAGATGTAGAGGCACACACGTGTCGTAGTAGAGGCGCGCACGTAGCATGTACACGTACGTACAACGGCGAGGGTGCAAGAAAGAAAATACGGCCACGTACGTACATACGGGCAGGGTCTCGAACGCCTACTCGCGCATACGTACATGGCTGGGTCGGAACGGAGAAACAACGCCGTCGTCGTGTTCATGGGGAGCCAACCGCTGGGTCGGAACGGAATGCGTGGTCGTGTTCATCGGGAGGGCTTGGGACGAACAGCGATGGAAATGAGGCTGGCGTATCGCTAACGGAGGAAGCGGCCTTGTGTTCGACCGCCACATTCGAAAACGGATCCTGTTCATCGGGAGGGGCTCGCGCATCAACAACGAGGAAAGGGACCTCCTACAAGACAAACGGGGTCCTGTTGACCGGAGGGTGTGGCGCACCGCCAGAACGGAGGAAACGGACCTCCTACGGTCAAACGGGGTCCTGTTGATCGGGAGGGTGTGGCGATCGCAAAATGGAGGAAACAGACCTCCTACGGTCAAACGGGGTCCTGTTGATCGGGAGGTGTGGCGTCTCGCAAAACGGACAAAACGGACTTGTGTTGGAGCGCCACGGTCAAACGGGGTCCTGTTCATTGGGAGGTGTGGCGATCGCAAAACGGGACTCCACAGATACTGTTCATCTCCACCGTCGACCTCCTCCGGCCTCCACGGGCTCCTATTCATCCAGCCTCCACCGCGCGCTACTCCACGGCCACTATTCAACCACCCTCCACGGGCACCCCTCCACCGCTCTCTCGCTTATCCAGCCCTCCACACCACGGGTCTGTTCAACCACCCTCCATGGCCACCCTCCACCGTCTCATGCTCATCCAGCCCTCCACACCACGGGTCCTGTTCATCCAGAGGCAACGCCACCGCCATCGTTCATCCAACCCCCCGCCGCCCGCAACACTCACTGCTCATCCAATCGATCGGCTTGATTAGCAGCAGTAGCAAAGGAATCGCCCATCGGGTTCAGATTAACAGCCATCGATCGATCCCTCGGAGTTCGAAGAACGCGAGCTGCAAAGGCTGTCGCCGGGTTCGATTAGAGCCCAACGCCTCGCTTCGGGTTGATTAGAGCCAACGCCGCAAACACGCTTCGTACATCAGACGAGAAAACGCGATCGCTTCGCCCCGACCTCCCACCGTAATCGCAACTCCCGAAATTTTCCTCCCTCGCTTCTACCACGGATTTTTCCGTCATGGACGGCCCAAAGAATGTCATGCAGCTGCGTCTCCGGCCCGCCCAAGACGAAAAGCCCATTTTCTGTCATGATTTTTTGTCATAGAAGTAGGAGCCCACCACATCTATGATGATACCTGGTTTTGTCACAATTATCGTCATAGAAGTGTCATATGTATGACAGGAAAAAAAATTGTTCGACCCAAAATGTCACGGATGTGTCTTTTTTTGTAGTGTCAAAAAGATATAAGTGAAGCACTAGAGCAATTCCATAGATCAAAAAGATTTAAGTGAAGCATAGAGAGCAATTCTAACAAGTCATGGAATAATTTTGGCTCTCTCAATTGAGTGTGTCCAGCAAGGATTCATGACTCAAAACAAAAAGGAAAACAAGCAAAGACTCATATCATACAAGACGCTCCAAGAAAAACTCATAGTATGTGACGAATATTATATAGCTTCGAGTAAAGTACCGATGGTCATTAGAAGAAAGAGGGGATGCCACTCGGGCATGCCCAAGCTTAGTTGCTTGCTTCTCTTTGTATAATAGCTTGGGATGCCATGGGCATCCCCAAGCTTAGGCTCTTCTTACTCCTTATCCCTTCATCATGAAGGAAATATGCCCTAGAGGCAATAATAAAGTTGTTATTTATATTTCCTTATATCATGATAAATGTTTATTATTCATGCTAGAATTGTATTAACCGGAAACTTGATACATGTGTGGATACATAGACAAAACACAGTGCCCCTAGTAAGCCTCTACTAGACTAGCTCGTTAATCAAAGATGGTTAAGTTACCTAACCATAGACATGTGTTGTAATTTGATGAACGGGATCACATCATTAGGAGAATATGTGATGGACAAGACCCATCCGTTAGCTTATGATAATGATCGTTAAGTTTTATTGCTATTGCTTTCTTCATGTCATATACGTATTCCTTCGACTATGAGACTATGCAACTCCCGGATACCGGAGGAATACCTGGTGTGCTATCAAACATCACAACATAACTGGGTCATTATAAAGATGCTCTACAGGTATCTCTGAAGGTGTTTGTTGGGTTTGCATAGATCGAGATTAGGATTTGTCACTCCGAGTATCGGAGAGGTATCTCTGGGCCCTCTTGGTATTGCACATCATAATAAGCCTTGCAAGCAATGTGACTAATGAGTTATTTGCAGGATGTAGTATTACGGAACGACTAAAGAGATTTGCCGGTAGTGAGATTGAACTAGGTATGAAGATACCGACGATCGAATCTCGGGCAAGTAACATACCGATGACAAAGGGAATTACGTATGTTGTCATTGTGGTACGACCGATAAAGATCTTCGTAGAATATGTAGGAACCAATATGAGCATCCAGGTTCCACTGTTGGTTATTTACCGGAGAGGTGCCTCGGTCATGTCTACATAGTTCTCTAACCCATAGGGTCCGCACGCTTAACGTTTGATGACGATTTTGTATTATATGAGTTATGTGATTTGGTGCCCGAATGTTGTTCGGAGTCCCGGATGAGATCATGGACATGATGAGGAGTCTCGAAATGGTCGATAGGTAAAGATTCATATATAGGACTATGGTATTCGGACACCGGAAGTGTTCCGGGGGTACCGGGTACGTATCGGGTCATCGGAAGGGGTTCCGGGCATCCCCCCGTGTTGAGGCATATCTCTCTAGATGTAGTTTTGGTGATTGATGACAACATGTTTGCGGACTAATCATGTGCTTTGATCCTTTCAGAGATTCATCCTTGGCACGAGACGTTTTCTTTCCCCTCGGAGTGTTATTCAAGACGGTGTAGCTCTTTCGTTTTTCTATTTTGATGAACTAGTTCCGTAGGAGTCACCGTATGTAACGCCTCGGATTCGATGCGCCAGGTGTCCGTCAGTTGTTCGTCAGAGTCGCCATGTCATCTGCTTGCGTGTTGCACTTTGCCATGTCATCATCTGCATTTCATATCATGTCATCATGTGCTTTTCATTTGGCATGCGTGTTCGTCTCATGCATCCGAGCATTTTCCCCGTTGTCCGTTTTGCAATCCGGCACTCATATGTCTCCCGGCGCCCCCTTTTACCTCTTTTCGTGTGCGGGTGTTGAACGGTCTCGGAATGAACCGAGGTTTGTCAAGCGGCCTTGGTATAGCACCGTTAGACCGCCTGTCAAGTTTCGGATCATTTGGAGGTCGTTTGGTACTCCAACGGTTAACCGGGTAACCGCAAAGCTCTCTTTTGTTGCAGCCCAACTCCCCCTCCAAACTGGCCCAAAACCCATCTAACTCCCCTCTATGCTCTCGGTCGTTCGATCACGATCGCGTGGCCGAAAACCGCACCTCATTTGGACTCTCCTAGCTCCCTCTACCTATAAAAACGTCCTCCCCGTCCATTTTTCCCCCGAAACCCTAGATCCATCCCTCGGCTGCCGGACATGTCCGTCCGATGGACGGACACGCCCACCGCCGCTTGCGCGCTTAATCCGGAGCCGCCGCGTGGCTCCCGCGCCGCTTCGCCGCGCTGCCCCTGGAGCCTATCGCGGCACGCTATGCTCGAACCCTCGCGCCGCTGCTGTTGCCGCCCGCCGGCTGCAGCGCGCCTCGCCGCCGTGCGGTCGCCTGCCGCCCGGCCGCGCCCGGCGCCGCGCCGCCGCCGCCGAAGCGAAGCCGCCGCCCCTGCCGGAGATCTCCCGCGCCGCCCGCCGCCTGTGCCGCCACGCCGGCGTCGCCCTCCGCCGCGACCTCCGCCGCTGGCGGGACCTCTCAGGCCTGCTCCGCCACGGAGCTTCTCGCCCGGCCACCGGAGGAGTCCGCGCCGCCTCCTGCCGCCCGAGGGCCAGCCCTCGTCGGCCGCGCCCGGATCCGCCCCGGCGCCCTCCGGCGCCGCCTCCCCGTCCATCTCCGGCGCAAGATCCCGGCCTTCCTCGTAAACCGTGCCAAGGGTTGACTTCCCCCCCTCTAAAATTCATCTAAGTCCCGAGCATTTTGATATGTTGTGCCATTTTCATCGCATCATATCTCTGTCATCGTAGCTCCGTTTTGCGCGTGTAATATGTCAAAATGTTCGCCTCGATGAGTAGATCATTTCATCTCATTGCATCATTTTCATTTGAGCTCACCTTGTTGCCCGAAATGCTGTTAGAAGTGTGCTATGTGATGTTAGTTTCTGATTTTTATCAGAACTTGCACTTTTGTCATTTTTGCCATGATTGATGTGTGCATCCTATGGACTTGAGTCCTACATGTGTTTTGTAATGTGCCATGTCATCTTTACAGGGGTATATGTCATGTATTTTTGTGATCAATGTGGTGACTAGAACAAGCATGCAAACTAGGTGTCTTGTTGCTGATTTCAGCCCTGTTTTGCTGATATTTTGATGCCATGATAACTTGATGCTACATAGAGTTACATGCATATTTTGAGATACTTCAGTAAGGATGTTTTGTAAAACATGTCTTTATCTATCCATCCATGCCCTTGTTTGCAATTATGGAGTACCATAGCTTGAGTCAATCGAGCTCTACTTTTGCTATCAAATGTTTCCTGGCAGATTGTTTACATGTTATTCAATTTGGCCAAGCTTGTTGTGGTAGATCCGTATATGCTATGTTCTTGTTCTTGTCATGTGTGTCTTCTATGCCATGTCTTCTTGATGTATGTATGCTTAGTTTTTCATATAAGGCTCTGTAGTGTGTGCATTGAGCTTGTAAACATGCCTACTTGTTATCAGTTTTTGACATGCCATGTTGCTGAATCTGTTAACGAAACTTTCAATATTGACATGGGTGTTACTATATTTTCTGATCCATTTTGGCTTATGGTCACTAAAGGACTTTTGTTCTATGCAATTAGTAGATTCATGCCATGGCTTTGTTTGCCATGTTAAGTTCCTGTAACATGTTGTTTCATAGCTCTAAACATTGCAACCTGATGTTAATTTCTGCTAAGTCTGAAACTGTTATTACTTGCAATCTTGCCATGTCATTTTAAGCATGTTCTAGTGATTTCTGGAGATAGCTCAGTGTTCATGTTTTGTAATGCTTTACCTGTACATCATGCCCATGCCTTTTGTTTTCATGTTAAGATGCTGTAGCATGTTGTTTTGATGCTTGCAATATGCCTAGTTGCTGTTTTGGGCAGATTGTTGTCATGACTTGTATAGGGTGTATGTGTTGATCCGTTGCTCCGTTTTGAGTGTGCTCTATATGAAACTTGCTTGATTTTGCATGTAGTTTCATATTATCATGTTGCATCCATGTTTTGAGGTGTTTGCTTGATGTTTGTATGCATTTTGCATCAATGCCATGCTTAACTTGTTTTGCTCATATCTTCTAGACCGTAGCTCCGAATTAAATGAACTTTATATGTAACTTGACTAGAATTTCGTGTAGATCATCGTGGTGCATCTTAACTTGCTGTTTAACAACTTGAACATAAAATTATCCAGATCTGGACCAATTTCGAAATTTGCATATGAGGACTTGCTTTGATGTGTTGCTCTTGTTTGCATCATCTCTTGCCATGAGTAGCTTCATCCAACTTTGTCATGCATCATGCTTGATTGTGCATCATGTCTTGTTCATGTGTGGTGTGTTTACTATGTTGTGTGCTTCTTCTTGTTAGTTCCTGTTTCGTTGCGGTCGTGAGGATTCGTTCGTCTACGCTTGGTTCGGCTTCATCCGTTTGTCTTCTTCATGGACTCGTTCTTCTTCCTTGCGGGATTTCAGGCAAGATGACCGCTACCCTGGATCTCACTACTATCATTGCTATGCTAGTTGTTCCGTTCTATCGCTATGCTGCGCTACCTATTACCTGTTTATCAAGCCATCCCAAATTGCCATGTCAGCCTCTAACCTTTTGCACCCTTCCTATGCAAACCGTTGTTTGGCTATGTTACCGCTTTGCTCAGCCCCTCTTATAGCGTTGTTAGTTGCAGGTGAAGATGAAGGTTGTTCCTTGTTGGAACATGGAGATGTTGTTCCTTGTGGGAACATGTTTACTTGTTGGGATATCACAATATATATCTTATTTTATTAATGCATCTATATACTTGGTAAAGGGTGGAAGGCTCGGCCTTATGCCTGGTGTTTTGTTCCACTCTTGCCGCCCTAGTTTCCGTCATATCGGTATTATGTTCCCGGATTTTTGCGTCCCTAACGCGGTCGGGTGATTTATGGGACCCCCTTGACAGTTCGCTTTGAATAAGACTTTTCCAGCAAGGCCCAACATTGGTTTTACCATTTGCCTCACCACCACCTATTTTTCCCTTGGGAGTCGCTCTCTCGAGGGTCATCTTTATTCAGCCCCCCCGGGCCAATGCTTGTCTAAGTGTTGGTCCAAACTAGAGTGCTTTGCAGCGCCACCTCAAGGAAACTTGAGGGCTGGTTTTAGTTGTACGGACTGCTCATCCGGTCGTGGCCTAGGACGAGATACGCGCGGCTACTACCAGGGTGTCGGCACGCCGGGAGGTCTTGCTGGTCTTGTTTTATTGCTGTCGAAATGTCTCGTAGCCGGGATTCCGAGACTGATCGGGCTTCCCGGGGAGAAGGTCTATTTCTTCGTTGATCGCGAGAGCTTATCATGGGCTAAGTTGGGACACCCCTGCAGGGTTTGAACTTTCGACAGCCGTGCCCGCAGTTATGTGGCAGATGGGAATTTGTTAATGTCCGGTTGTAGAAAACCCGAAGTTGATCTCAATTAAAATACACCAACCGTGTGTGTAACCGTGAGTGTCTCTTTTCGGGGTTGATCGAGAGGAGAACACGGTTTCTGGGTTATGTTTGACGTAAGTAGGAGTTCAGGATCACTTCTTGATCATTACTAGTTGACGACCGTTCCTTTGTTTCTCTTCTCGCTCTCATTTGCGTATGTTAGCCACCATATATGCTTAGTCGCTGCTGCAACCTCACCACTTTATCCTTTCCTTTCCCATTAAGCTTTGCTAGTCTTGATACCCATGGTAATGGGATTGCTGAGTCCTCGTGGCTCACAGATTACTACACCACCAGTTGCAGGTACAGGTTTGTGATGATCATGACGTGAGAGCGATGCTTGTTTGCGTTGAGTTCTTCTTCTGCTTCTTCGATCAGGGGATAGGTTCGGTCGGCAGCCCTGGCTAGCGTGGTGGATGTCGTTTGAGTTTCTGTTTATGTTTCATCCGTAGTCGGATGTTGATCTTGTATATGATGTTGATGTATTCTTGTGGCATTTGTGCCTTATGTATGTATCCCTATGTATTATGTAATGTTGATGTAATGATATCCACCTTGCAAAAGCGTCTCAATATGCGGGTCTATCCTTGGTGGGACCGTCGAGTTCCTTTTGGATAGGGTCGCATATTGGGCGTGATACCGTACTATCAAGAGGGGGTCCGCTTTGGTAAGGCTAGGGTGGAATCAACACGTACACTTCCTTCTCACACCCTCTGAGCCTTTCCGCTTCAATGGAGAGCTCTTTCCCTTTATTTGTGCATTATCGGTCCCAGTGTAGTACTCAGGTGCCCGCGGTAGTACCGCTTAGGAGTCACAGGCGGCAGTACCGCTCCACAGCGGTAGTACCGCCAGTGGGTCCTCAGCCGTAGTACCGCTACAGTACCAGGCTCCTACCGCGTCGACTCGAGGGGGTCGCTTCTCGTGTCGGATTGTGCGGCACTAAGCAGCGGCAGTAGAGCGGTAGTGCCGCTCATGACTGGTAGTACCGCCCAACCACTGCGGCAGTACTGCACTAGGTCCCTCTCCTCCTCTCTCTCTCTCCTTCCCTCCAGACTGCACGGCAGTACCGCCTGGGGGAGCGGTAGTACCGCTGAGCACAGCGGTAGTACCGTTGCCTCCCGCGGTAGTTCCGCCCTCTGCGGGGCTGTTTTGGGGGGTAACGGTTGGATTGTTCCCCCACTATATAAGGGGGTCTTCTTCCCCAAAGTTGACCTACCTCTTCCCCCAAAAGCTCCATTGTTGCTCCAAGCTCCATTTTCGCCCGATCTCTCTCCCTAGCCAATCAAACTTGTTGATTTGCTCGGGATCGGTTGAGAAGGCCCCGATCTACACTTCCACCAAGAGAAATTTGATTCCCCCTCCAATCCCTAGCGGATCTTGGTACTCTTGGGTGTTTGGGCACCCTAGACGGTTGAGGTCACCGCGGAGCCATAGTCCATTGTGGTGAAGCTTCGTGGTGTCGTTGGGATCCTCCAATTGAGTTGTGGAGATTGCCCAACCTTGTTTGTAAAGGTCCGGTCGCCGCCTTCAAGGCCACCAATAGTGGAATCACGGTGTCTCGCATTGTGTGAGGGCGTGAGGAGAATATGGTGGCCCTAGTGGCTTCTTGGGGAGCATTGTGCCTCCACACCTCTCCAACGGAGACGTACTTCCCCTCAAAAGGAAGGAACTTCGGTAACACATCCTCGTCTTCACCGGCTCCACTCTTGGTTATCCCGTCCCTTTACTTTTGCAAGCTTACTTGTGTTAATTCCCTTGCTTGCTTTTGTGCTTGTTGTTGTTGCATCATATAGGTTGCTCACCTAGTTGCATATCTAGACAACCTACTTTGATGCAAAGTTTAAATTGGTAAAGAAAAGCTAAAAATTGTTAGTTGCCAATTCACCCCCCCCCCTCTAGTCAACTATATCGATCCTTTCACCCCGGAAACTACATGGGCCTAGTGGGCCAAGAAGGGGACAGACCAGCCCCTAGGGGGCTGGTGCGCCCCATGTAGGCCAAAATAAGGGGGAAGGAAAGACGAGAAGAGGGAAAAGAAGGGGAGGGATTCGGCCTCCCCCTTCCTCCTCCCTCCTCCTTCCTTCCCCCTCCGGATGAATATGGAAGGGGGGGAGGCCGAATTGGGAGGCGCCCAAGTAGGATTCCTCCTACTTGGGGCGCCCCCTTGGCTGCCTCTTCTCCCCTCCAACCTATATATATATGAGGGGGGCACCGCTAGAACACACAACATTGATTCCTAGCCGTGTGCGGTGCCCCCTCCACAGTTTACGCCTCCGGTCATATTCACGTAGTGCTTAGGCGAAGCCCTGCGTGGATCACTTCACCATCACCGTCACCACGCCATCATGCTGACGGAACTCTCCCCCGACACTTTACTAGATCAAGAGTTCGAGGGAAATCATCGAGCTGAACGTGTGTAGAACTCAGAGGTACCGTACGTTCGGTTCTTGATAGGTCGGAACGAGAAGAAGTTCAACTACATCTACCGCGTTGTCAAACGCTTCCGCTTTCGGTCTACGAGGGTACGTGGACACACTCTCCCCCTCTCTTTGCTATGCATCTCCTAGATAGATCTTGCGTGAGCATAGGAATTTTTTTGAAATTGCATGCTACGTTCCCCAACAGTGGTATCAGAGCCAGGTCTATGCATAGATGATATGCATGAGTAGAACACAAAGAGTTGTGGGCGGTGATCATCATACTGCTTACCAATGTCTTATTTTGATTCGGCGGCATTGTTGGATGAAGCGGCCCACACCAACCTTACATGACCATGTTCATGAGATTGGTTCCACCGACAGACATGCAACTAGTTTTGCATAAAGGTGGCTAGCGGGTGTCTGTTTCTCCAACTTTACTTCAATCAAATTTGACTGCGGTCGGTCCATGTTGAAGGTTAAAACAACAAACTTGATAAATCACCCTTGTGGTTTTGATGCATAGGTAAGAACGGTTCTTGCTAGAAGCCCGTAGTAGCCACGTAAAACTTGCAACAACAAAGTATAGGACATCTAACTTGTTTTTGCAGGGCATGTTGTGATGTGATATGGTCAAGACATGATGTGATATACGTTATTGTATGAGATGATCATGTTTTGTAAAAGTTGTCGACAACTGGCAGGAGCCTTATGGTTGTCGCTTTATTGAATGAAATGCAAACGCCATGTAATTGCTTTCCTTTATCACTATGCGTTAGCGATAGTTGTAAAACCAATAGTTGGCAAGATGACAATGACGCTACGATGGAGATCAAGGTGTCAAGCCGGTGACGATGGAAATCATGAAGGTGCTTTGGAGATGGAGTTCAAAGGCACAAGATGATGATGGCCACATCATGTCACATATTTTGATTGCATGTGATGTTTATCTTTTATGCATCATATTTTTCTTAGTACGACGGTAGCATTATAAGATGATCTCTCACTAAAATTTCAAGGTATAAGTGTTCCCTGAGTATGCGCCGTTGCGACAGTTCGTCGTGCCGAGACATGACATGATGATCGGGTGTGATAAGCTCTAAGTTCACATACAACGGGTGCAAGACAGTTTTGCACATGCGGAATACTCGGGTTAAACTTGACGAGCCTAGCATGTACAGACATGGCCTCGGAACACTGGAGACCGAAAGGTCGAACGTGAATCATATAGTAGATATGATCAACATAGAGATGTTCACCATTGAAAACTAATCCATCTCACGTGATGATCAGACATGGTTTAGTTGGTATGGATCACATGATCATTTAGATGACTCAAGGGATGTCTATCTAAGTGGGAGTTCTTAAGTAATATGATTAATTGAACTTAATTTATCATGAACTTAGTCCTGATAGTATTTGCATATCTATGTTGTAGATCAATAGCTCGCGTATAGCTCCCCTGTTTTATTTTTGATATGACCTTGAGAAAACTAAGTTGAAAGATGATAGTAGCAATGATGCAGACTGGGTCCATGATCTGAGGATTATCCTCATTTCTACACAGAAGAATTATGTCCTTGATGCACCACTAGGTGACGAACTGTTGCAGGAGCAGATGTAGACGTTATGAATGTTTTGCAAGCTCGGTATGATGACTGCTTGATAGTTTAGTGCACCATGCTTTACGGCTTAGAACTGGGACTTCAAAAATGTTTTGAACGCCATGGATCATATGAGATGTTCCAAGAAGCTAAAAATGATATTTCAGACTCATGCCCATGTTAAGAGGTATGAAACCTCTGACAAGTACTTTGCCTACAAGATGGAGGAGAATAGCTCATCTAGTGAGCATGTGCTCAGAATGTCTGGGTACTACAATCGCTTGAATCAAGTGGGAGTTAATCTTCCAGGTAAGATATTGATTGACAGAGTTATCTAGTCACTATCACCAAGTTACTAGAACTTCATGATGAACTATAATATGCAAGGGATGACGAAAACGATTCCCAAGCTCTTTGCAATGCTAAAATCAGCGAAGGTAGAAATCAAGAAATAGCATCAAGTGTTGATGGTTAACAAGACCACTAGTTTCAAGAAAAAGGGCAAGGGAAAGAAAGGGAAACTTTAAAAGGAATGGCAAGAAAGTTGCCACTCCCATGAAGAAGCCCAAAGCTAGACCCAAGACTGAACTGAGTGCTTCTACTGCAAAGGAAATGGTCACTGTAAGTGGAACTGCCCTAGATACTTGGCGGATAAGAAGGATAGCAAAGTGAACAAAGGTATATTTGGTATACATGTTATTGGTGCGTACTTTACTAGTGTTTATAGCAACCCCTCGGTATTTGATACTGGTTCAGTTGCTAAGAGTAGTAACTCGAAACAGGAGTTGCATTATAAACAAAGACTAGTTAAGGACAAGGTGACGATGTGTGTTGGAAGTAATTCCAAGGTTGATACGATCACCATCGCACACTCCCTCTACCTTCGGGATTAGAATTGAACCTAAATAAATGTTATTTGGTGTTTGCGTTGAGCATTAATATGATTAGATCATGTTTATTGCAATACGGTTATTCATTTAAGTCAGAGAATAGTTGTTGTTCTGTTTATATGAATAAAACCTTCTATGGTCATACACCCAATGTGAATGGTTTGTTAAATCTCGATCGTGGTGATACACATATTCATAATATTGATGCCAAAATATGCAAAGTTGATAATGATAGTGCAACATATTTGTGGCACTGTCGTTTAGGTCATATTGGTGTAAAGTGCATGAAGAAACTCCATGCGGATGGACTTTTGGAATCACTTGATTATGAATCGTTTGATGCTTGCGAGCCATGCCTCATGGGCAAGATGACTAAAACTCTGTTCTCCGGAACAATGGAGCGAGACACTTACTTATTGGAAATAATACATACCGATGTATGCGGTCCGATGAGTGTTGAGGCTCGCGGCGGGTATCATTATTTTCTGACCTTCATAGATGATTTGAGCAAATATGGGTATATCTACTTAATGAAACACAAGTCTGAAACATTTGAAAAGTTCAAAGAATTTTAGAGTGAAGTGGAGAATCATCGTACCAAGAAAATAAAGTTTCTACGATCTGATCGCGGAGGCAAATATTTGAATTACGAGTTTGACCTTCATTTAAAACAATGTGGAATAGTTTCACAACTCACGCCACCAAGAACACCACAGCGTAATGGTGTGTCCGAACGTCGTAACCGTACTTTATTAGATATGGTGCGATCTATGATGTCTCTTACCGATTTACCACTATCGTTTCAGGTTTACGCATTAGAGGCAGCTGCATTCACGTTAAATAGGGCACCATCTAAATCTGTTGAGACGACACCGTATGAACTATGGTTTGGCAAGAAACCTAAGCTGACATTTCTTAAAGTTTGGGGTTGCGGTGCTTATGTGAAAAAAGCTTCAGCCTGATAAGCTCGAACCCAAATCGGAGAAGTGCATCTTCATATAGGATACCCAAAAGAAATTGTTGGGTACACCTTCTATCAAAGATCCAAAGGCAAGCTCTTTGTTGCTAAGAATGGATCCTTTCTAGAGAAGGAGTTTTTCTCAAAAGAAGTGAGTGGTAGGAAAGTAGAACTTGGGAGGTAATTGTACCTTCTCTCAAATTGGAAATTAACTCATCATAGAAAATTGTTCCCGTGATGCCTGCACCAACTAGAGAGGAAGCTAATGATAATGATCATGAAACTTCAGATCAAGTTACTACCAACCTCGTAGGTCAACCAGAGCACGTTCTGCACCAGAGTGGTACGGTAATCCTGTTCTGGAAGTCATGTTACTAGACCATGAAGAACCTACAAACTATGAAGAAGCTATGATGAGCCCAGATTCTGATAAATGGCTTGAGGCCATGAAATCTGAGATGGGATCCATATATAAGAACAAAGTGTGGACTTTGGTGGACTTGCCCGATGATCGGCAAGCCATTGAGAATAAATGGATCTTCAAGAGGAAGACGGACGCTGATGGTAGTGTTACTATCTACAAAGCTTGAATTGTCGCGAAAGGTTTTCGACAAGTTCAAATGTGTTGGCTACGATGAGATTTTCTCACTCGTATCGATGTTTAAGTCTGTCTGAATCATGTTAGAAATTGCCATATTTTATGAAATCTGGCAAATGGATATCAAAACTGCATTCCTTAATGGATTTATTAAAGAAGAGTTGTATATGATGCAACCATAAGGTTTTGTCAATCCTAAAGTTTCTAACAACATGTGCAAGCTCCAGTGATCCATCTATGGACTGGTGCAAGCATCTCAGAGTTGGAATATACGCTTTGATGAGTTGACCAAAGCATATAGTTTTATACAGACTAGCGGGGAAGCATGTATTTACAAGAAAGTGAATATGCCCCAATCTTAGGCTCTTCTTACTCCTTATTCCTTCATCCTGAAGGAAATATGCCCTAGAGGCAATTATAAAGTTGTTATTTATATATCCTTATATCATGATAAATGTTTATTGTTCATGCTAGCACTGGCGCGTCGGTCCTAAACAAACGGTTTAAAACCCCATTCCGCGGCGACATTTGGAACCGTCACCAAGTGAGTGTGTGCGATAGGGGGGGTCCTTCCCACACGACCCAGAAACCGTCGGGGATAGGGCCCCTACAGTACTCCTACTCGTTTCTGCTTGCATTGCCATCACAGTCGGTATTCTGTGGTGCTACGTTTATGATGTGCGGCCCATCACAAACGGTTCACTATTATAGAACATGTATGATGTGTGGCCCATCACAAACGGTTCACCGTTAAGAAGATTAGCTAATCATCGTACGAGTGTCGGACATGATTACGAAACGTCGGGCCGTCATAACATCGTCGTACACGACAACTATCGCACACGCTATTCTGTGGTGCAACTTTTATGAGGCATACTTCATCAAAAACAGTTCATGGTTGCAAATCGTGTACGATAAGGCAACTAACACAAACGTTTAGTTTGCCCACACCGTTTGTGATATTGTCTGACATCACACACGCTTTGCAAACGGCAACTGTGTGCATGCTTGCACATGTTTCCTCTTTGTGAACCGTCTCGGATTATGGTGCATATCGCAAATGTATGTGTTTTACCAACCGTGTGTGCCGTAACAACCTGGAGAGCGTAATTTCCCCGTAATTTAGTTGCTGCTTTTCCAAATTGTACCAGATTTGGATTTGAATTTGAATGTATGCTATAGCTTTATTCATATCCACTAGGTTCAAACAACCAATGCATTATTCGATTCATAGGTACATATGTTCAAGAATTACATAAGAACCAAATAAAGAATGATGAACCACAGTTGTATACTTGTACTATTAAAGACGGTAAAGAAAGAGGCGAAATATATTCTGGTTGCTGAACAAGGTGAAGCGGAATGCCCATATTGTGCCCTCCTCCATGCAGAAGGCACGCACGACACTAGTCTAACCCCTTGTGATGGCCGACCGCCCATCCTTCACGGTCTTCATGAAAACATCTAGATAATCATCGTGTTCTGGTAGAAATACTTTAACCCTTGCATGCCCACCAATCATGTAGTTTGAGAGGTAATCTTGAGTAAACTGCTTTGGCAAACACTGCAAAGGAATACGATTTCAGACATTGTCATCTAACACAACTCATTATGGGCAGTAAAAAGAAGGCTGCAGAGTTCTTAGTTACCATCCTGCAGTTCGCTGTTGTCTTGGATAAAATGTAAACAAACAGTTTAATTGCCATCTTTGGACCCATTTTACTAACAATCTTTATCAGCTTCCTCACTTGATGCTGGTTCATCGATATCTCAATGCCCCATACGCAGAAAGGGTCGAAACGCGGATCTTTACCAATGGCATATGTACCTAAAAGCACCAAGTTAATATTAGAAGCTAAACAACAATTGCACAATGATGTAGTACAACACTCTTTTATAATATGTCTATATACATCCGTATGTGGTAGTCCATTTGAAATCTCTAAAAAGACAAATATTTAGGAACAGATGGAGTATCTTATAACATCCAATATACTCACATATTATATGAATTAACATCTTATATTATGGGCCGGAAGGAGTTTAGTTCATTCTTAAAAATTATCTGTTGCTGTATCCGCGGGTTATAGTTAGTTTGAGATAGTTCGGGCTCAAATAGCCCTGAAGTATATCTAAACATGAGGGCTAGTTTGAGCTAGTTGCATCTATAACCCACCAAAAACTAGTATCCAACCCAAGAGGTGCTAATTGGAGCTAGTTCTCCTAGTGCATTTATTGTCAATCTAACCCTGCCATCCAAACAACTCTTTGGATGGAGTTAGTTCAGGGTTAGTAATGAGCTAGAAACTAACTCTAACCTCTAGCTAAGTTGAGTATCCAAACAGGGTTGTGTTGTTGTTGTTGCTGCTGTTGCTGCTCTTCTATGTATATCTAGACATCATTAGAACATTAATGTAATACTCTTCCTTGTTGATATGTAGCCTAGGATTGCATATTTAGACATTAAGTACAGTGCATGTTGTTTGTAGCCTCAGATATATTACATATGGCCCTAGTTAACCTAAGGAAAAATGGGTTGCAGATATATTTAGTTAAAAGTCTGATTCACCGATTAGTCCCTTATCAGCCGCCAGCCTATATGGTACGAGCTACGGATATCCTGAACAGTGAGAAGATATAAGCCATGGGATGAAACTAACCTCGATGGAAAACAACAGTCGTTCCCAAAATTGTCCTGTGTAGGTACATCAAGAAGCGTGTTAAGCACAACAGCTAAACATCAACCAAAATTACACATGGCGAGATAAAATAATCTCCAAAAGATAGCTTCATTGTGCAGGTTTAAGCACGCTAGTAAAGCAAAACAAGTGGAAAGGTGTGCTAACTGCAACATGCCTAACATTTAACAACAAGCAAACATGGTCATTCAAACTGGTATTGTGCTGGTATAAGTACACTAGTTATGGTTAAATAAAAATGGAAAGGCATGTTAACTACAAGATGCAGCAACCAAATGTAGTCATTCATAGTGGTATTGTTGAAACTGGTACTGATGAAATTGAACTGCACAGTTCATACTTGCACATATAGAACATCACGTTGTGAAACTGGAATAAACAAGGCATACTACGAAAAACTAAAGATAGCATTTGAAACTGAACATATGCTATACAAACAACCGAACAATAAAAAAACTTTAAAAGAGGCATATGCTAGCTATAACAGGCTTAACTACAAGAAAATATATGCATTCCTATCGGTATGTTTAAAACTGGATTAATGAAATGTGCTGCACAGTAAATAATTGCACATATAGAGCACCACATTGTGAACAACTGAAATAAACAAATCATGGGTTTCCTCACTTATCACAGATGGGCTCGTTCCTGTTGGAAGAGCATGGACCCTGGATGCGCTCCATGTTGCCGCAGATGGGCTCCTTCCCCTTGGAAGAGCATGGCTGTAGGGTGCCCTCCCTGATGTCGCAGACGGGCGCTTTCCCCTTGGAAGATCCGGAGAGGGTGTCGTCCTCGTGGTCGCCGCCGATGAGGTCTGACTTGGAAGCTGTGGACCCCAAGCCAGCGTCACAGAACGTGTCCTTCAGAAATGACAAAAGGGGCTCGATGGCGATATAGAATGGCAAATTGTTGACAGCGAGCCAGAGGAGATCAGCGGCTGGGCCATGGATGAGATCGACGGCGGTTGAACCCAGGGGGTTGGGGTGGGCCACTAAACCTATGACACAGCCCGCCTCACGGCGTCGCTGTCGATGACGTCACATTGCCATCGCAGTCGGTATTCTGTGGTTCTACGTTTACGATGCGCGGCCCATCACAAACGGTTCACTGTTATAGAACGTGTATGATGTGTGGCCCATCACAAACAGTTCACCGTTAAGAAGATTAGCTAATCGTCGTACGAGTGTCGGACGGGATTACGAAACATCGGACCGTCGTAACATCGTCGTATACGACAACTATCGCACACGCTATTCTGTGGTGCAACGTTTATGATGCATACCTCATCAGAAACAGTTCATGGTTGCGAATCGTGTATGATAAAGCAACTAACACAAACGTTTAGTTTGCCCGCACCGTTTGTGATATTGTCTAACATTGCACACGCTTTGCAAACGGCAACTATGTGCATGCTTGCACGCGTTTCCTCTTTGTGAACCGTCTCGGATTATGGTGCATATCGCAAATGTATGTGTTTTACCAACCGTGTGTGCCGTAACAACCTGGAGAGCGTAATTTCACCGTAATTTAATTGCTGCTTTTCCAAATTGTACCGGATTTGGATTTGAATTTGAATGTATGCTATAGCTTTATTCATATCCATCAGGTTCAAACAACCAATGCATTATTCGATTCATAGGTACATATGTTCAAGAATTACATCAGAACCAAATAAAGAATGATGAACCACAGTTGTATACTTGTACTATTAAAGACGGTAAAGAAAGAGGCGAAATATATTCTGGTTGCTGAACAAGGTGAAGCGGAATGCCCATATTGTGCCCTCCTCCGTGCAGAAGGTACGCACGACTCTAGTCCAACCCCTTGTGATGGCCGACCGCCCATCCTTCACGGTCTGCATGAAAACATCTAGATAATCATCGTGTTCTGGTAGAAATACTTTACCTTTGCATGCCCACCAATCATGTAGTTTGAGAGGTAATCTTGAGTAAACTGCTTTGGTAACCACTGCAAAGGAATAAGATTCAGACATTGTCATTTAACACAACTCATTATGGGTAGTAAAAAGAAGGCTGCAGAGTTCTTACTTATCATCCTGCAGTTCGATGTTGTCTTGGATAAAGTGTAAACAAACAGTTTAATTGCCATCTTTGGACCCATTTTACTAACAGTCTTTATTAGCTTCCTCACTTGATTCTGGTTCATCGATAATGCATTGCCCCATATGCAGAAAGGGTCGAAACGCAGATCTTTACAATTGACATATGTACCTAAAAGCACAAAGTTAATATTAGAAGCTAAACATCAATTGCACAATGATGTAGTACAACACTCTTGTATAATATGTCTATATACATCCGTATGTGGTAGTCCATTTGAAATCTCTAGAAAGACAAATATTTAGGAACGAAGGGAGTATCTTATAACATCCAATATACTCACATATTAGATGAATTAACATCTTATATTATGGGCCTGAAGGAGTTTAGTTCATTCTTAAAAATTATCTGCTGCTGTATCCACGGGTTACAGTTAGTTTGACCTAGTTCAGGCTCAAATAGCCCGAAAGTATATCTAAACATGAGGGCTAGTTTGAGCTAGTTGCATCTATAACCCACCCAAAAAACTAGTATCCAACCCAAGAGGGGCTAATTGGAGTAGTTCTCCTAGTGCATTTGTTGTCAATCTAACCCTGCCATCCAAACAACTCTTTGGATGGAGTTAGTTCAGGGTTAGTAATGAGCTAGAAACTAACTCTAACCTCTAGCTAAGTTGAGTATCCAAACAGGGCTGTGTTGTTGCTGTTGCTGCTGCTGCTCTTCTACGTATATCTAGACATCATTAGAACATTAATGTAACACTCTTATGTAGCCTAGGATTGCATATTTAGACATTAAGTACAGTGCATGTTGCTATGTAGCCTCAGATATATTACATATAGCCCTAGTTAACCTAAGGAAAAATGAGTTGCAGATATATTCAATTAAAAGTCTGATTCTCCGAATAGTCCCTTATCAGCCGCCGGCCTATATGGTACCAGCTACGGATATCCTGAACAGTGAGCAGATATAAGCCATGGGATGAAACTAACCTCGATGGAAAACAGCAGTCGTTCCCAAAATTGTCCTGTGTAGGTACATCAAGAAGCGTGTTAAGCACAACAGGCTAAATATCAACCAAAATTACACATGGCAGACAAAATAATCTCCAAAAGATAGCTTCAGTGTGCAGGTTTAAGCACGCTAGTAAAGCAAAACAAGTGGAAAGGTGTGCTAACTGCAACAGGCCTAACATTTAACAACAAGCAAACATGGTCATTCAAACTGGTATTGTGCCGGTCTAAGTACACTAGTTATGGTTAAATAAAAATGGAAAGGCATGTTAACTACAAGATGCAGCAACCAAATGTAGTCATTCATAGTGGTATTGTTGAAACTGGTACTGATGAAATTGAACTGCACAGTTCATACTTGCACATATAGAACACCACGTTGTGAATAACTGGAATAAACAAGGCATACTACGAACAACTAAAGATAGAATTTGAAACTGAACATATGCTAACTACAAACAACCGAACAATAAAAAAACTTTAAAAGAGGCATATGCTAGCTATAACAGGCTTAACAGCAAGCAAATATATGCATTCCTATCGGTATGTTTAAAACTGGATTGATGAAATGTACTGCACAGTAAATAATCTCACATATAGAGCATCACATTGTGAACAACTGAAATAAACAAATCATGGCCGAGTTTCCTCACTTATCACAGATGGGCTCGTTCCTATGGGAAGAGCATGGACCCTGGATGCGCTCCATGTTGTCGCAGATGGGCTCCTTCCCCTTGGAAGAGCATGGCTGTAGGGTGCCCTCCCTGATGTCGCAGACGGGTGCTTTCCCCTTGGAAGAGCAGATGGGCTCTTTCCTCTTGGAATAGCCGGAAAGGGTGTCGTCCTCGTGGTCGCCGCCGATGAGGTCTGACTTGGAAGCTGTGGATCCCAAGCCAGCGTCGCAGAACGTGTCCTTCATAAATGACAAAAGGGGCTCGATGGCGATATAGAATGGCAAATTGTTGACAGCGAGCCAGAGGAGATCAGCGGCGGGGCCATGGATGAGATCGACGGTGGTTGAACCCAAGAGGTTGGGGGTGGGCCAGTTAACCTGTGACACAGCCCGCCTCAGGGCGTCGCTGTCGATGACCTTGATGTCGTACCCGTCGGACGAGACATGCCTGCATACTCTAGCCCGCTGCTTGAGTGCCTACCACTAGTAATGGTCGTCAGCTTCCTCGGCGACGTCGGGCGAAGAGACCGCTATACACGTCTTTTGGGCCAGTCGCTCCTCGAGCTCCACAGGAAGCGTAGTCGGGCTTAGGCTGCGACGCTCTAGAGTGGGGGATGGGGATCTGTGGGAAAGGGGGTGTTTGGCAGGCGTCATCTAAGAAACTCAGGGCGGCCTGGGTATGGAGATCGGTGGGTAAGCTGCACGGGCAAACCGGCAGATGTTGACAATGGAGGCCTTGGCCTTGCGGCGGCGGCGGCAGTAGTGGCGGCGGGGACTTTGCTAGGGTTTTGAGCGAGGGAGGGTGTGTGTGTGTGCGCACACGACCGAGGATGTGTGTGTGTGTGTGTGTTTGTGTGTGTGTGTGTGTGTGTGTGTGTGTGTGTGTGTGTGTGTGTGTGTGTGTGTGGAGGGGGGCGGGGTGTTTGAGGAAATAACGTGGGTACTGAAAATTTTAGCTACGCGGGAGTGAAATGTCGGGCTATTGAAAATTTTGACGATAGTGCATCCCACACGGTCCGGAGATAACAATTGTGTGTTATGAAAAAGAAAAACCCTCGAGGCGGGCAGATATTTTTGATGCAGGCGGGATTGGGAACAAGAAACATCGCACACCGCTACCTCTTGAGCATTGCGTTGGTTTTCCCTTGAAGAGGAAATGATGATGCAGTAAAGTAGAGTAAGTATTTCCCTCAGTTTTTGAGAACCAAGGTATCAATCCAGTAGGAGACCATGCATGAGTCCCTCGCACCTACACAAAGAAATAAATCCTCGCAACCAACGCGATAAAGGGGTTGTCAATCCCTTCACGGTCACTTACGAGAGTGACATCTGATAGATATGATAAGATAATATTTTTGGTATTTTTATGATAAAGATGCAAAGTAAAATAAAAGACAATAAAATTAACTAAGTGTTGGAAGATTAATATGATGGAAAATATACCCGGGGCCCATAGGTTTCACTACTGGCTTCTCTCAAGAGCATAAGTATTACGGTGGGTGAACAAATTACTGTTGAGCAATTGATAGAATTGAGCATAGTTATAAGAATATCTAGGTATGATCATGTATATAGGCATCACGTCCGAGACAAAGCAGACCGACTCCTGCCTGCATCTACTATTATTACTCCACACATCGACCGCTATCCAGCATGCATCTAGAGTATTAAGTTCATAAGAACGGAGTAACGCTTTAAGCAAGATGACATGATGTAGAGGGATAAACTCATGCAATATGAAATAAACCCCATCTTGTTATCCTCGATGGCAACAATATAATACGTGCCTTGCTGCCCCTAGTGTCACTGGGAAAGGACACCGCAAGATTGAACCCAAAGCTAAGCACTTCTCCTATTGCAAGAAAGATCAATCTAGTAGGCCAAACCAAACTGATAATTTGATTTTACCCTCCCGGAGGGAAGTATCCCTGGCGGAATCGCTCCGCTGGAGAGCAAAAGTTCTCCTGCCCAGGTTCCGTCTCGAGACGGCGGCGCTTTGTCCCGAAAGTCTTCTTCTGATTTTTTTTCTATGGTAAATGGCTTCATCTAGTAGAAGATGGGCCCCAGAGTCTTGTTGTAGGCCCCACAAGCTTGGGTGGTGCGCCCTAGGAGGGTGGGCGCGCCTGGCCCCACGGTGAGTCCCCTCTAGTAGCTTATTTTGCCAGTATTTTTTATATATTCCAAAATAAATCCCCGTTTTCAGGTCAATTGAAACTCCGGAGAATAGCTATTCCCAAGGTTGAACCTACTACCAAGCACCTCTTCCATTGAAGATAAACCAATCTAATTGGTCGAAAGAGATAAATATATCAAAGAGAAATACAAGGCTATAAAATCACACATATAAATCTCAGAAAAGACTCAAATACTTTCAATGAATAATCTAATCATAAAGCACAATTCATCATATCCCAACAAACACACCACAAAAGTTACGTCGAATAATCTCCAAAGAGATCATTGTACTGAAGATCAAAATGAGAGAGAGAGAGACATCTAGCTACTACTATGGCCCCATAGGTCCTCCGAGAACTACTCATATATCATCATGGAGGCAGCAACGTTGATGAAGATGGCCTCCGTGATGGATTCCCCTTCCGGTAGAGTACCGGTAAAGGCCTTCAGATGGGATCACAGAAGAACAAAGGCTTGCTGCGGCGATTAAATTGTTTTGGGTCTCGCTCTAGGGGTTTCTAGATTTTAGAGAATTTTTAGTGCCGGGCCCACAAGCTCAGGCGGCACACCCCCTAGGGGCTCACCCCTTGAGCTTGTGGCCCACGAGCAGGTCTTCTGGCCTCTCCCCGAAGCTTCTAGGTCTCTTCTAGTTCATAAAAAAATCACCGTAAAGTTTTATCGTGTTTAGACTTCGTTTCGTATGGTTTACCTGCGAAACAAAGAATTAGGCAAAAAACGAAACTGACACCGGGCACTAAGTTAAAAGGTTAGTCCATGAATATAATATAAAATGGCATATAAAGCATGCAAGATTGGTAATATAATAATATGAAACAATAAAAAATTATAAGTACGTTGGAGACGTATCAGCGAGCGGCGCCTGCGGCTCCTGATGCACCACTGGCTGTGCATGTGGCTGCTTACGGTCCGGGGTGGTGACTAAGGTTCGGCGCCCACCCAGGAGGGCGGGGCAGACACGAACTCCGTCGTGTAGGACACCGTCCATGTCCAGCTCTAGGATTGCCCCACCAACGTCGGTTCTTAGGGAGCACCCGCCAGCTCCAGAACGACGCCGTCCTCTGGCTTCGGATGGCCACATCGCCCGCGGCCGAGAGGGGCGAGATGCATGTCCAGGCCCTCCCACCGGCTTCGTTCATACTCGAGTACCAAGTCCTCAAGCACCTTCTTGACAAGCTTGTCCTCCTCCTCGTGTCGAGCGCTAGTGGGGGTGGTGGCGGGGATTGACGAGCATGTGCGGCCCCCATTGCTGGCCGGCGGGGTGGCGACGACTGGCAGAGCGTGTGCGACGAGGGCTAGAGCTTTGTCGGGCGTGTGGGGTTGGGGGGAGAGGAAGAGTGTGGACACTTTGAAAGTGGACTAGACAGTACACGCGCACAGACTTGTCATTAAAAAGGACCTCGGGGGCGGCGGCTAGGTGGTTGACATGCGGACCCCATCCACGAGTTTGGATAAAATGGGGCCGGTGGGAGGTGGTTGGCCAGCTAACATGCGAGCATGAGGGTGGACAACGAGAGAACACACGCACGACCGTGTGGATGCAAATCGGATCCAAATTTGCGTCGCCAATGGGTCGAGAGGGACGCAAAGTGCGCCCCAGGTTGTGCATTGAGCCATGAAATTTGTTCAGCTCGACCCAAACGGATACGGACAGATCAAATACGTACGTGCTTTAGAGTTGACCTAACGTAGACCGATAAGGAGGAAACGCGGAACCTGTGGCCGAGGTGTGGGCGCTGGGGCCGCTGCTCCAGTGAACGGCGCGGCGCGGCGGAGCCAGGGCGGAAGGTACTACGCGGGCGTTTCGGCGCTTCAATTCGATGGTGGGTGGAAGGGAACCGTCCTGGCTGGCTGTGCCGGGCTGGGGCTGCGTCTCTCCTGCCGTTTTCCGCTTCATGCAGCAGTACGTCTCGTAACTCCTGTCGCGTCCATGCCGCGAAATGGCGGAGACGTGAAGGTGCACTCCCTAAGCAGTAATAAGCACGAGCCATCAATGTAAACAAACGTTATCAGTAGGCGTAAAATAGCCTTAGGATCGATAACAAGATTCAACCGTCTACAAAGTGCAATGGAGATGCTCCGCACCGTAAAGCGAGTGACATCTGTCCCCGTCAAGTGTGTACAGGGATGCAGGTGCACATCACAAAGTCTGATGGCGAGGGAAAAAACGCGCTTCAACTTCATTACGAAACGGACATGTGGGTTTATCCGGCATGGGCCTATAGTGTGGACCCATTGCAAAACTTCCAAGCCATTGATGAGCTAGATGGACCGTTCGATAGCGAAGGCTAGCGACGGATGTGTCACTGGACAAGCGCCGAGCCGAGTCGGATAACGGTTTTCCGCCGTGCCCCTCTTGTTTGCGGAGAACTGGTGACATGTTCATCGTCATAGCATTTCCAGCCTTTAGCGTAGAGGTGCGAAAATGTGATTGGATAGTTAGAAGTGCAGTGGTATTCTAAGCGCACCAGAATTTAGGTACTAAACTTGCATCATTGCTTTTATTTTTTGGAATTTATTATTGATCTTTTGGCGATGTACGTTAAGTAGGAGAAGACGTTTATGTCAACTGTAGAGGCATCTGTGTTGACTTCGTCAATCTCAAAATGATGTATCGGCGCAGTCTACCGTATATGTTCATAAAAGTATACTGTGTATGCGTGCGTTCATAGAGGTTGGTGTATGCGTGTACATACGAGTGTATGTCTGTACCATATTAAAAAAAACTTCGGCCCATAGTTGGGTGCAATATGACTACTACTATCGTTGTTGTTTGTTGGTGTCCGGATATCGCAGTGAAGCAAGAACGGGCGCTCAACAGACTCGGGGAGACAACAAAGCTCCGTGGATTTTAGCGGGTACATGTCTACTTTTCACTCATTAGATAGAAAATGACAACTAAGGGGGTGTTTGGTTCAGAAGTCCTAAGACTTTTTTTAGTCCCAGGGACTAATCAAAAAAGACTGTAGAAAGAGTCCCTCCTGTTTGCTTCCTACGGACTTTTTAGGGACTTTTTCTAGTCTCTAGTGATAAGAAAATATGCAGTTTTTCGATTAAATTAATCCATGAATAAATCATGAGCATGACATGAACAACATTGATAACATACTGATTACGATCTAACAAAGCATGTACTACGCATATAGTAGAAACATCTCGCATATCGCTAATCTTGCTATGAAAAGAAACACGAGAGGGATAAGCGATGTATACCCTCAATCGGCCATGCGGTGGCGGTGGCGGTGATAGCAGCCGCGGCATCCTCGGCTGCCTTCTTGTCGGCCTCGGCCTTCTCGGTGGCGGCACGGTCGGCGTCGGTCGACATGGTGATAGCGAAGGTGGTGCGGACGTAGATGAATAGAAGCGGCGATCGGCGTAGTCGCTACCAAAAACCTAATCGCCCTCTCCCGTCACGGGATCCGGGAGGCGTGGTTTCGAGGCCTGCTCTCCCGTCAACCGTGTCTGAACGGTGAGCAGCGCCAGTCGCCGGCAGCAGCAGCAGAGGAACAGCGTGGCGTGGGCGGAGATGAGTTATGTTTTCGTTGCGGCTAGGGTTGGGCGCCCACATATATGTGCGGCGCCACAGTGGAGGCGTGGGCTGAACCCACGTCCAAGTCGATAGCCCATGATCCGGCGTCTCGGATCGTGGCCCCACTGTCAAAGACTCTCCGTTCTGACCGGCAAAAGAAGCGCATAGGAGTGAGCTCGGCTCGGCTCAATCCCGCAACCAGCATGGCGTCGTGGCGGCGGCGGAGGAGGAGGATCTGTGAGTGCCTCATCTCTTCTCAAGCTCCAATAGCATGAGGAGAGAGTCCCTTATAAACCACTCCAACTCTCCTTCCACTTCCAAGGTGGGACTAAACTTCCCACCACCTTGTCATGCCACCTACATGGGCCCTTAGAGATTAAATCTAAAATTGTCATATGGGCTCTAGGCCCATCTCACATTCAACAATCCCCACCAGATCTCGGGGCCCGGTCATCCTTTGTTCCAAACACTGTTTTGATATACCAACATCTCGGTGGAGACCGATTAAGGTTGAGCTCCACCTAGACCAAGTAGTTACACTCCTTCTGGCCCGAACAATGGACTATGCCTTGAATTGTCGGGTTTGGCGTCAAGAAGTTTCACCACAAGTCTCAACGTCTGAGGCTGCAGAAGGCCGACCCCTCGGGTGGAGCATATTAGTCACACTCTGGCCTGTTCATGAGCTTGCTAGAGATCACCCCAATCTCATAGGCTGTGACCAGCGATCGGGCTCATATAGGTGTGTTCCTCCAAAGATCGCTCTGTAGGATAGCATCTTGCTTATGCGTATAAGCCTTGGAACACATTAAGGCAGTAGTCATCCTTCCATACAGTTTGAAAGTATTGCATCTCCAGCGGAGTGGGTTAGTAAAATTACTCTCCTCGGTTCACCTTGGCTTGTTTTCCAGGTCCTACTTCACGGGCTCTCCGATCACATAGGTTGGGTTACTACCATGGCAACTCATGTGGGTCTCATACCCATCTCCTTGATCGCTATCTATCACAACACGTGATAGCCCTTTAGTGAAGGGATCTGCCAGATTCTTAGCCGTTTGGATATAATCCAACGCTATCACTCGGAGTTTCTCAATTTTCGACAGCTTTCAATCTCATTCTTATGTGTTTGTTGGACTTCATGTTGTCCTTTGAACTCTTCACCTTGACAATAACTGTTTGATTGTCACAGTTCATAAGGATGGCGGAACCGACTTTTCAACCAGCAGCAAGTCCATCAATAGATCTTAAGCCATTACCTTCGCCACCCGATGTGTCTAATCTTTGTTAATTCTGCTTCCATTGTCGATCTTGTTAAGATCGTTTGCTTGCAAGACTTCCGGAAACAGCACCACCTCCAAGAGTAAACATATACCCAGTTGTGGCCTTCATCTCATCAACATCGAGATCCAATTAGCATCACTATACCCTTCAAGTACCGGCGGGTATCCGGTATAGTGTAGTCCATACTTCATAGTACCTTTCAAATAACGCATAACTCTCTCAAGAGCACGCCAATGTACATCACCGGTTTGAAACAAATCGGCTCGGTTTACTAATAGCAAATGCGATGTCGAGCCTCGTTAAGCTCACTAGATCTTGGAGTGAACCAACAATCGAGAGTATCTCAATTGATCTATAGCTGTGCCTTTTGACTTTCGAATCAGCACACTAGAATCATATGGTGTTTGAGATGGTTTGCGATCGAATATCCAAAACGACTCAACACCTTCTCACCATAATGGGATTGCACAAGTGTAATCCCACCCTCATCATCTCTCAAAAGCTTGATGTTCAAGATAACATCAGCCACTCCAAGATCCTTCATCTCAAAGTTACGAGACAGGAAAGACTTAACCTCCTCGATCAACTTGAGATTAGTCCCAAATATCGATATGTCATCAACATACAAACACAGTATAACTCCTTCGCCCCCACCATAGCGATAGTATAAACATTTGTCGGCTTCATTAACAACAAAGCCAACAGATGTCAACGTTTCATTAAACTTGTCATGCCATTGCTTAGGCGCTTGTCTCGAGCCATACAAAGATTTCACCAACACACACCTTTCCTTCGACCATCCATCACAAAGCCATCAGTTGTTGCATATAGATTTCCTCCTTTAGCTCTCCGTTCGGAAAGCCGTCTTAACATCCATCGATGAATGAGAAGACCATGTGAGGCCGCCAGCGAGAGTAATACTCGAATGGTGGTCGGTCCGCCACGGGTGAATAAGTGTGAAGAAATCTTCTTCTTCTTCTGGCGTAGCCCTTAGCCTAAGCATAGCCTTGTACTTTTCTATTGTACCGTCGGGCCTAAGCTTCTTCTTGAACACCCACTTGCATCCCAATGGTTTGCAACCATAAGGATGTTCGATAAGCTCCCAAGTCCCGTTAGACATGATGGAATCCATCTCGCTTCACGGACCGCATCCTTCCGATGAGTCGACACGGAGATGCATATGCTTCGAAATAGAAGTGGGATTATCCTCCACGAGGTATATGAAGAAATCATCACCAAAGGTCTTTACAGTCATTTGTCTCTTGCCCTACCAAGGATTCCTCATTATCCTCCTCGGGATTTTCATCATGTGTTTGATTATAATATTCCATCGAATGGCGAGGTTCAGAGTCTCCTCAGTTCCTCTAGAAGTGCTTTGTACATCTCTCATGGGGAAAATGTCCTCAAAGAATGTAGCGTCTTTAGACTCCATAATTGTACCGACCTTCATGTCGGTACCTCAGATTTCACTACTAGAAATCTATAGGCAATACTATTCACAGCGTAGCCCAAATTAACAGATCCACGATCTTTGGTCCAAGCTTACGCTTTTTGGGGATCGGCACATTAACTTTCGCCAAGTAGCCCCAAATGCGTAAATCGAGAGTGTTGTACTTCTCTTGGTCCACTTCTCATAAGGAGTGATCTCGTTATCCTTTGTCGGAACTTTATTCAGGACATGACATGATGTCATTATAGCCTCCCCACCATGCCTTGGATAAACCCGGCGTATCTAACATGGCGTTAACCAAATCGGTTAGAGTACGGTTTTCCGCTCGGCAACCCGTTTGGTGGGGTGAGTAGGAGGCGTCCTCTCGTGAATAATACCGTGTTCATACGAAGGCATCAAACTCTTTAGAAGTACTCTCCACCACGATCGACCGGACTCGTTTAATTTTCTTTTCTAGTTGGTTCTCAACTTCTGCCTTATAGATTTTGGATTTTGAAGTAGTGTAGAGCCTCATCTTTAGTATTTAACAGATACACATAGCAATATCTAGTGGAATCATCTATCAAAGTCATGAAATATTTCTTTCCACCTTTAGTCAACACACCATTCATCTCACAAAGATCAGAATGTATGAGTTCGATGGGCGTAAGTGTCTCTCCTCTGCTGCCTTGTGAGGCTTGCGAGGTTGCTTAGATTGTACACACGAATGGCACTTAGAACCTTTGGCTAAAGTGAAACTCAGATTAAATTCGATTTTGCTAGCAGCGTCATAACAACGAAACTAATGTGACAAAGGCGTGAATGCCATACTTGATTCATTAACACTCAAATGAATATTGTTCACGACTTTATTACATAGATCTGCAAGAGAAAGGCGGAACATGCCTCCGCATTCATAACCCTTTCCAACAAATAGTCCATATTTCGTAACAACTAGTTTATTAGACTCGAATACCAACTTAAACCCTTCTCTACATAGAAGGAGCCACTAACTAGGTTCTTCTTGATGGCGGGGACATGCTGCGTTCTTGACTGCACGATCCTTCCCGAAGTAAACTTGGATCGACCGTGCCAACACCAAGAACGAAGCACTCGCGCCATTCCCCATCGATCTGGACCCGTGACACTGTGGCTGGTAAGAAGAAAACAATGAAATGTCAGCACACACATGAACACCTGCACTGTGTCGACCCACCAATCGGTGGACGGCCAAACTGAAAATACAACAAATAAATTACCGTACCCAGATGCACCACTCTCATTGTTGCTCACAATCATATTGACAGACTTGGAGTCCTGCCCTTGCTTCTTATACTTGTTTGGGCACTTGTTGGCCCAATGTTCAATGAACCACAAGTAAAGCAGCCCTCATCCTTCTTGTTCTTCTTGAAGGTCTTCTTACCCTTCTTCTTAAAGTCGGCACTCTGTTGGACACCGTTCTTTCCCTTGGGCTTGTGGGAATTGGAGTTCTTCGATGCACCATATTGGCCATGAAGTTCCTTGACCCATTTTCCGTCTGAGTCATTTGCCCTTGAATTCTGCTCAACACTCGGATGGCAAATGACATCCTCCTGAGAGAATTCACGCCTCGATGTTTGAGTGGTGGCAAAGTTCCTCCGAGGAATTGGGAAGCTTAGCGATTATGCAGCCCGCGACAAACTTGCCGTGCTTCGCACTTGAAGCTCAAGCTCCTTAACAATGCATATTATCTCATGAGCCTGCTCCAATACAGACGGTTTTCAACCATCTTGTAATCGTGGAACAGCTCTATAATATACATCTCGCTCCCAGCGTCGGCAGCCCGAACTTAGATTCGGCGCCTCCCACAAGTCCTTAGCAGACCGCACATGTAAATATGCATCAACCAGCTTATCTCCAATCACGCTCGAACTGCCCGAGGAACACCACGGTGGCCTCCTTAGCGCCTTCTCTGTTCGGGAGAGCGATCGTTCTGTGGAGTCACACGGCGACCAGAACACGTTCATGGCCGTGAGCCATAAGGTGGTTTTAGTGCATAGCGCTAAAAATGCGTCCCGTAGCGGTGGCGGTTTGATCAGCAGACAAAACCAGAATTGAAAAAATCCTACAGATTAGGTTTTGGATTGATAAGAAAATAGGCAGTTTTTGATTAAATTAATCCATGAATAAATCATGAGCATGACATGAACAGCATTGATAACATACGATTACGATCTAACAAAGCATGTACTACGCATATAGTAGAAACATCTCGCATATCGCTAATCTTTGCTACAATGAAAAAACACGAGAGGGATAAGTGATGTATACCCTCCAATCAGCCATGCGGTGGCGGTGGCGATGACAGCAAGCGCGGCATCCTCGGGTGACCTTCTTGTCGGCCTCGGCCTTCTCGGCGGCGGCACGGTCGGCGTCGGTCGACATGGTGATGGCGAAGGTGGTGCGGACGTAGATGAATAGAAGAGAGCGATCGCGTAGTCGCTACCCAAAAACCTAATCGCCCCTCTCCTCGCACAGGATCCGGAGAGGCATGGTTTGGAGGCTGCTCTCCGTCAACCGTGTCTGCGGTGAGCGGACGGAGTCGCGGCGGCAGCAGCAGAGAGAGCAGCGTGGCGTGGAGGCGGAGATGCGTTATGTTTTTATTGCGGCTAGGGTTGGCGGCGCCCACATATATATGTGCGGCTGCGCGTGGAGAGACGTGGGCTGAACCCACGTCCAAGTCGGTAGCCCATGATCCGGCGTCTCGGATCGTGGCCCCACTGTCAAAGACTCTCCGTTCTGACCGGCAAAAGAAGTGCATAGGAGTGAGCTCGGCTCGGCTCAATCCCGCAACCAGCGGGCGTCGTGGCGAGGCGTGGCGTGGCGAGGCGGCGGAGGAGGAGGAGTCGCGAGGGCCTCATCTCTTCTCAAGCTCCAATAGCATGAGGGAGAGAGTCCCTTATAAACCACTCCAACTCTCCTTCCACTTCCAAGGTGGGACTAAACTTCCCACCGCCTTGTCATGCCACCTACATGGGCCCTTAGAGATTAAATCTGAAATTGTCATATGGGCTCTAGGCCCATCTCATATTTCAACATCTGGGACTAAAAAGTCCCTAAACCAAACACCCCCTTAGCATCACGGTGCAGGCCATTCAAACTTGTGACATCACCATCTCTTTGGTCTCAACTCTTACGGCTTGTTTTGGATAGATAGAATACTAGATCAGCAACGCGCCTTGGCGTGAGGGTGCCGGTCCCAACGTTGTGGTTATGCAGGAAATGCTTAAATTAGTAGTAACCCGGGTTTAACATACTTACTCAAACAGAATATAACTAAATAAAAATAAGAAGAAACATTCACATATGATAGAAGCAAGAAATTATGGAGTTCAACATCACCATAAGATTATCATAAGGTAGCATCGAGTTTAATAGGTTCATGAGATCACAAAAGATAACCACTTGACAGGAAGTGTGGCTTGCCGCACCTCACCTGCACAAGCCATATCCAACCCGGTAAAAGTATGGTTTATATTCCGACAGTTCACAAAAACAAAAGGATCCAAAGCATCAAAGCCCATTAGAAGCAAGAGATGTAGCATGACATACCAAAAGAAAGCCATGATCAATCATTCATCAACTATTATCTACAGATGATGAGTCAGAAGGAATAAGAGCATCCATCATATCTATACATTATTTAGGCCTCATCCATAATTGTCCAATAGAATTACACAACTAAATATTTCCATAGAAAAAACTGCATAAAATTCCAAATGATGGGCTTGAAAGTTGTAATAATTAAAGGTGCATCCTTATTCTGATACAGATGACCAAAATATATACTGGAATTCTTGTAAGATACATATATGACCAAAATTAAAAGATATCATAACTACATATAATTCAGCCCTCATCCATAATCTCTCCAATCTATGCATCCTCCAAGTAACGAGTAGGAACCAAGTAGCTCGTGACACAGGTTGAAATTGAAAAGAATCTCTCCAATCTTGCAACATAATAGAAGTTTGTATCATTATGAAATCAGAGAGAGAGAGAGACTAAAGTAACAGACCTAGAAGATACCAATATATTTTCATAGCAGCAACAACCCAAGCAATTTTAATTTTCCACTACAATAAGAAATCATAAGCAAAAGGAATTGTAGAACAGAAGAGAAGAGGATACAGATGAAATGAATGCAACAAACACATGTAACCAACTTGATAAAAAAGGGCGTGGTACTGGACACTGTTACCCCGGCCTACTCCTATGCAATCAATGATGACTTATGACTCAGACCAAGTCATGACCAATCAATTTGAGGGTAAAATGAAGAAATGCTTGAAATGCTTACTTGAGACACAGAGCTTCTGCCAGACCTGCCTCGAGTCCCCTGAGCTGATCCTTTGGACCATTTGATTTTTTTCTATCATCACAAGAGGGCACAAGTTAGCAAGACCAAACACCTTCAGCTTTACATAAAAAATTGTACAACAACCCAAGTTAACTAATCACCAAAAAAACCACAATTATTCTGCAGGTCATGTAATTCTGCACTTTCGAGATTTGCAGATCAAACGGCTCGCCGCCATCAATGAACTGAATAGCGAACAACTGGTATTGTATGCTTCAGACATCACTCCCATGTGTTTCATAGCTTAAAGGATTTGGACTTGCTTAGAACCAAAAGCCAAAAAGAAAATAATTGTGCTTGTTCTTACTGAATTGCAACACGAATTTTTGGTACATTCCCTAAACAGGCAATTGAAATTGCCCTACATCTTATGAACATGGACTTCATAGAAAATTCTTCTACTTGATGATTCATTCATGGAATTTGGATACAGAAGCGTGGTACGTGGATCTTAATCTTGTCGACTCTATCGAATCAACAAAAATGATGATCTGATTTGCATCGCCTACCAATCTACCACTAACAACATCGTTTCATGACCGATGATACAAATATCCACTAAATAATCGAGGCAAAACTGATCAATCTTGTACATAGTGGATCATCAACCCTTTACACTGTCCCCACATGCATAATCGAGTCCTAACCTACTCTACTGGTACTTAGTGAGACCATTCCCGAGGCGAATGTTCATATAGCGGTGAAAATTCTATCAAATTTGCGGTGTGAGACTAAAAGCACAGTATGGACCTTACTCGTAGCAACAGGCCGACGTGTCCTCCCACGGTCCGGCTCCGCCGCGCCCGCCGTTCTCTGCTGCATAGAGCTTTGGAAGGGCCATATCCATGCTCTCAACTATAGTAACTTCATTTACAAAAGTACATAATATTAACTTATATATGCATTGTACATTGTAAAAGGAAAAAAGTTTATTAGTCACCTTGACAGTGTACCTCCAAACACCAAAATGACTAATAATTTCCTAGGGAATTAGAAAAACAGCACCAAACAAATTACAGTTCAACATGGACCACCTTTGTGCATTTTTAAGAACCCAAGAAGAAAAGAAGCATCCGCAGATTCTTGTTGATACATTAGAACTTAAAAAGTATTTAATATACTTGACAGATCAAAATAGTAGGAAACTAAATTAACACTGCATTCCTAACAACAATAAAATAGCAAGCAAGAAGCACTAAAAGAAAACAGAGAGCAGCATGAGCACACAACATAAAAAAATTGGGTCATCTTAAGATCAAGAACCAGTGGCACTCTCTCCATTCAGATCAAGAAAGAAAACATAGAGCAGCATGAGCACGCAACATAAAAAAACTGGTTAACCTAAAGATCAAGAACCAGCGGCCCTCTCCATTCAGATAAAAAAGAAAGACCACCGTAAACATCCTAAGCCGCAATGGAGGCACACACCAACTCCTGCATACAAAACATGAAGTGTCTTTTACTTTCATAGATAATGGTCTATGAAGGGTCTTTTACTAAATGCATAGTACCCTATGCCTTTAGTATCTCAACCAGAACCAAAACACAAAGAAATGGTCAACTAAGAGAATGGTCTACCAACACGATGAACCAAATTATCTAACAGAAGATACCATAACTGCATCAGGATCCAAAAATATGTCGTAAAAACATAGGGAACTATGGCCAATGCGGATAAGAAGACGTTGTCGCATGATGGAGAAGCGAGACATGGAATTCGAGGTCATAGGGAAGCGCTCACCCGAGGAGCAGGACAATACTATACATATGTCACCGAGAAAAATATAATCCAATGTATTGAAAAAATATATAAGCACCTTAACGATACTATACATATGTCAACCCGAAAATAAAAGACTTACTATACATATACATATGTCCTCCAATTTCCATAAATTCTAATAAATAATCTTCAGCTAAGAACAGAGTTGGGAGTGACCAAAATTACACAAATAATCAAGCATAAACCTAAGAATAGGTCACAAAGTTACATACTCAAGGGATGTTCATCCCACTACTTTTGCAACCTAAGACCATTTTCTATAGTCTACACTCCTCCACTTGTTGCCTATTCCAGCAAGTAGATGGCCTGAGGCCTGAATAATGAATCTATGTAACTAAAAAGACAGAGAATTCACATGACAGTGCCATGGATCAAGAGAAAGAGGAAAACTAAACAATAAATGCGATGAAAGCCAGGAAAACTGATATTTCCATCACACACCATATCACAAATTGAGATCATATAACCACCATTAGCAAATCAGACTTGAGATCACGTCAAACATTTCAGTCATAAATATTTTTAATATCAGGTTTTGAGGATGACAATAGCCTAATAATCAAATTCTGAGTTTGTTGCCATACCTTTGTGTTCCCGCACATCCTAGCGTTCCAGATGCACTAATTGCAGGACATTAACTCAAAGTACCTTGCACTATTATTCAGAATATGACCCTGGAGAAATCATATGCATGGATCTTAGAGCTGGTATGGCATGATATCCAAGCAGCAAACTAACTCAAATAGCAACAAATAAAGATAAATAAATGCTACAGGCATGTTTCCAACCTAAGTGTGCTTCCGAGATTCTAGGAAAGATAAAACATCAAAATCGAAACCACTACTGATGAGCTCTTATCAGATGCAACACCCCAAACACATTGTAGTAAGCACACAAAAAGAAAACTACAGCAGGAAATTGAAGAGCAAATATATTTTGAGCAGAAAAATTAACTGTAAATTGAGTCGAGTATGTCAGTGACCCGCAAGCTATGTGACAAACTGGCCGGAAACCTCGTCCAGCTGATGCTGGTGTATTCTTATATGTTAGCAAATACTACTTCTGCTGTGTAGTTCATCTAATCAGATTCGCAGGAACATAAAAACATAGAACATGAGATTTTTCTAGGGAAGTCCAAGTAAATACTATACATGAGCGAGTGGAAAACGACATCCTCATACTGCATTATTCAGTTAAGCACAAGTATATACTCTTGCTAATTGCTATGGTTTAGTAAAAAGGGCAGAGCCTTTTCCTTGGTTTCTATAGGAGGGAATCAAATTATTATTTATTTATTTTCATGCCCAATAGATTGTATTTTCATGCATCAAACTTATAAGATTTGAAGAATAGGGCAGAGCACAGAGACAGAGTTGAAGTGAAGAGTGAGGCTAGGAACAGGAGGAGTTTAGGCTGACCTTGTTGCTGGTGAAGAGGAGCTTGTCGCCGTGGTTGTTCCTCCAGGAGACGACCTGCCCGCCGTGCAGGCTCACCTGCAACAAATGCCCAAAACCCCATCAGAAATTCAGAATCACGCTGAACGCAGCAGCAGTCATGGTGGGGAAGGAGCACAGCAGGGACCATGGCGTCGTCCTCGCTGCTGGCCTCCTTCCTACAGAGACAAGACCATGGTGAGAGAGGGACAGAAAGAGAGAGGAGAAATCCGTGGAAGAAGGGGGAAGAGGAGAGGGATCCGGTGCAATGCCTCACCATGGCGGCTCGGTCCCCATGCTAGGGTTTGGGGTGCCTCCGTCCACGGCTACAGGTGGGTCGGACCCCCCTCCATGGCCGACCTCGAGGACGGTGGAGGCTCAGGTCGACGACGGCGTGTCGATGCCGCCGTGGATCTGGGCGCTGCATCACCACGTCCTCCTCACGCTCCGGGAGCAGGCTGTGGTTCCCCTTCTCGCCCCTGCGCACGAGCGTGCGGGGCGGCGGCGGCCGGCTGGGCTAGAAGACGACGGTGGCATGGGGCTGGATATGGACAGAGGCAGGGCTGAGAGGCGCAGGTGTGGTTCTAGGGTTTGGAGGGAGAGAGAGGGAGAGAGGCGAGGTGGGACGAGATGGGCGCGGGGGAGGCGCGAGTGCAGGAGGGAGGCGACGGTTAGGGGCGAGAGGAAGAGGAGAAGGAGGTCGGGCGGTGATGGGGAAGTAGACAGGGGCGGCGGTGCTAGGGGAGAGAGGAAGAGGAGAGGGAGGTGTGGGTGCGAGAGGAGGAGGGAGGGCGCGGGTGCGGGAGGAGGAGGAGGAGGCTGCTAGGTCATCTCCACGCAAGCCATCACCTTTTATACGCCTCTAGGTGAAATGACGAAAATGCCCCCAGTGGGGCAGGCTATTTACGCGCGGTGGCACGGTCGAGGTGAAACTACTAATTCCAGCAGTAACTTTTTCTTATCCGACGGACAAGTTCGTTCCAGGGGTCGATCCGACGGCCCAGATCCGATCAAGCCACCCGATCCAACGGCCAGGAATGCATAATCGCCGAGGAGCGGCCTGATGAGCTTCTATTCTTATTTCTAATAAATAATCTTCAGCTAAGAACAGAGTTGGGAGCGACCAAAATTACACAAATAATCAAGCATAAACCTAAGAATAGGTAACAAAGTTACATAGTGCTCAAGGGATGTTCATCCCACTACTTTTGCAGCCTAAGACCATTTTCTATAGTCTACACTGCTCCACTTGTTGCCTATTCCAACAAGTAGATGGCCTGAGGCCTGAATAATGAATCTATGTAACTAAAAAGACAGAGAATTCACATGACAGTGCCATGGATCAAGAGAAAGAGGAAAACTATACAATAAATGGGATGAAAGCCAGGAAAACTGATATTTCCATCACACACCATATCACAAATTGAGATCATATAACCAGCATTAGCAAATCAGACTTGAGATCAGTCATAAATATTTTTAATATCAGGTTCTGAGGATGACAATAGGCTAATAATGAAATTCTGAGTTTGTTGCCATACCTTTGTGTTCCCACACATCCTAGCGTTCGAGATGCACTAATTTGCAGAACATTAACTCAAAGTACCTTGCACTATTATTCAGAATATGACCCTGGAGAAATCATATGCATGGATGTTAGAGCTGGTATGGCATGATATCCAAGCAGAAAACTAACTCAAATAGCAACAAATAAAGAGAAATAAATGCTACTGGCATGTTTCTAACCTAAGTGTGCTTCCGAGATTCTAGGAAAGATAAAACATCAAAATCGAAACCAGCACTGATGAGCTCTTATCAGATGCAACACCGCAAACACATTGTAGTAAGCACACAAAAAGACAACTACAGCAGGAAATTGAAGAGCAAATATATTTTGAGCAGAAAAATTAGCGCAAATTGAGTCGAATATGTCGCGACCATAAGCTATGTGACAAAATGGCGGAAACCTCGTCCGGTGATTTGGTGTATTCTTATATGTTAGCAAAAACTACTTATGTTGTATAGTTCATCTAACCAGATTCGCAGGAACATAAAAAACATAGAACATGAGATTTTTCTAGGGAAGTCCAAGTAAATACTATACATGGCGGGTGGAAAATGACATCCTCATCTTTGCGATATTGATTAAGCACAAGTATATACTCTTGCTAATTGCTATGGTTTAGTAAAAAGGGGCAGAGCCTTTTCCTTGGTTTCTACAGGAGGGAATCAAATTATTATTTGTTTATTTTCATGCCCAATAGATTGTATTTTCATGCATCAAACTTATAAGATTTGAAGAATAGGGCAGAGGACAGAGACAGAGTTGAAGTGAAGAGTGAGGCTAGGAACAGGAGGAGTTTAGGCTGACCTTGCTGCTGGTGAAGAGGAGCTTGTCACCGCGGTTGTTCCTCCAGGAGACGACCTGCCCGCCGTGCAGGCTCACTTGCAAGAAATGCCCAAAACCCCATCAAAAATTCAGAATCACGCCGAACGCAGCAGCAGTCATGGTGGGGAAGGAGCACAACAGGGACCATGGCGTCGTCCTCGCCGCTGGCCTCCTTCCTACAGAGACAAGACCATGGTGAGAGAGGGACAGAAAGAGAGAGGAGAAATCCGTGGAAGAAGGGGGAAGAGGAGAGGGATCTGGTGCAGTGCCTCACCATGGAGGCTCGGTCCCCATGCTAGGGTTTGGGGTGCCTCCGTCCACGGCTACAGCTGGGTCGGACCCCCCCTCCATGGTCGACCTCGAGGACGGTGGCGGCTCAGGTCGACGACGGCGTGTCGATGCCGCCGTGGATCTGGGCGCTGCATCACCATGTCCTCCTCGCGCTCCGGGAGCAGGCTGTGGTTCCCCTTCTCGCCCCTGCGCACGAGCGTGCGGGGCGGCGGCGGCCGGTTAGGCGAGAAGACGACGGTGGTATGGGACTGGATCTGGACGGAGTTAGGGCTGGGAGGCGCGGGTGACGTTCTAGGGTTTGGAGGGGGAGAGAGAGAGGCGAGGCGGGAGGATATGGGCGCGGGGGAGGTGTTAGTGCGGGAGGGAGGCGGCGGCTAGGGGCTAGAGGAAGAGAAGAAGGAGCTCGGGCGGCGACGGGGAAGTAGACAGGGGCGGCGGCGCTAGGGGATAGAGGAAGAGGAGAGGGAGGCGCGGGTGCGAGAGGAGGAGGGAGGGCGCGGGTGCGGGAGGAGGAGGAGGCTGCTAGGTCATCTCCACGCAAGCCATCACCTTTTATACACCTCTAGGTGAAATGAAAAAAATGCCCCCGGCGGGCCAGGCTATTTACAGGCGGTGGCACGGTCGAGGTGAAACTATTAATTCCAGCAGTAACTTTTTCTTATCCGGCGGACGAGGTTGTTCTAGGGGTCAATCCGACGGCCCAGATCCGATCATGCCACCCGATCCAACGGCCAGGAATGCCTAATCGCCGAGGAGCGGCCTGATGAGCTTCTATTCTTATTTCTGGATACAAATTGCAATCTCTATAAATTATAAAAACCGTCTAACCGAATAAAATCTTGTTTGGCTGTTTCAACTAAAACCCAGAATTTTAAGGTTATGAAAAAAACGAGAATTAGTGATTTTTCCATAAACGTGTTTCGCAAAATTTTGGATCGTAACCGATCGACGCACGCCTCGCTCCTTTTCTCGCTGCCCGCTCCTTCCTAAACTCACGCAAGACATCAATATTTCTACTTCTATAAAAAAAACTCAGTTATTGATAAGGGTGTCTCTGCTATCTGTCACTTCTGACCATCAGATCTGCATTTAGCGACTGTATGAGATAAGTTGTGATGTTTTTGCAACAAGGCCCCTCTTCTCTGCTCCGATTTGTAAAAAAACATTGTAGTGTCTAGGAACCAACCACATCCCTTCCTCACCTCATCGAAACAGCCACGAAAAATATATTGTGAGTGAAACCTAATATATTTTGAGTGATATATATACACCAAAGCTAGAATATTTTTCTTTGGAGTTTGTGAACATGCATTATTTTCTTTTGGATCCGTTGCAACTCGGGGACACATTGCTAGTCCAAGCACGAAACTAGAGAAGCCAGCTTTAACTTTTCTAACTCCAAATGCGGTTGGTCATAAACTGTTTATTCATAAAAAAAAACTAGTAAAATTAATTTTATAAAAAGTGGGCTAAAAACTAGTTTCTGCATCTCATGGCTAATTATCGTTAGCTAAACAACCACTTAAGAGGATTACAGTTCCATGTTATGTTAGTTTTCTTTTTCCAAGTAAAGGTGTTTCCCCCCAATTTGATATCTCAATAAAACTGATAACACATACTTATGTTAGAACATTACGCATTAGGGCACCTCAAACACTGACCCACAAAATTATTCGTCGGGGGGACCAGTCCGCGGACACGAATGCGGGAACCGGCCGTCTAATGTACCCACATACATCTGGTCCCAATATTTTTTAAAGCCCACACACTCAAATACCCAATCCTTCCCATGACGTCCTTCTTCAAGATGAAGTAGTCATCAAAGGACCGAACGCCATGGTAGAGACGATCGACGACATTTTTGCGTATACGAAAGCGCCGATGAAAATTGTCAGCGAAAAGGGCATCATGGGTAAAGTAATCGTCCATCAGCCACGCGCCCTGTTGTGGTTGAGCACTTGATGACCTTTGATCCTTTGAAATTGCGAACGTGCTCTTTTGCATGCTCCGCGTCTGCAAGTACCGTCTGCATCATCATCGGCTCATCTGTGTAGTCCTCCTCGTCGGACAAGCTGTCGAACGATTCAATCTAGTGCTCGTATATGTACTCCATATCCAAACAAAGAAGAAGGGACAAAAAGATTTAGCACGGGCATTTCATCGAATAGTTGTCGGGCATGGTGAGTATCGTATGAGCTGATGGTACCTGCGCAGCGGTTGGAGGAGAGGTGTGCAACGGCGGCAGTGGAGAAGTGGCTTGGAGCCCGGATGTACCGTTGGAGGTGACGGACTCGTCGAGTTCCAGTAGGGGTATGACGGGGCAATGGGGGTGGTGGAGCGACGACAAAGGCAAGAGAGGAAAAGGGAAGGTGAAAATGGGAGGATGGAGGCATGGGGTCCAAGAGGGATTTTGGGTGAGCCGGAGGTGTCGAACTCCTACGTGTCTGCTCTCCGGACTCCCCCAAAGCATCCCTTGTTTGTCTCAGATTTGCCGTAAAAAATACGTGCAGAGCAATACAGAACCGTGTTGGATGGCTAAATACGTCCGGATTATGCAGTCCAGATGGTTGTGGGTGGTTCAAGGGTCCACTTTGGAGCTACCCTTAATGTCGGAACAAAGATGGGCCCATAACCGGCTATTCTAACTTCTGAGTTTCCTTGCAAACCATTTCTTCAGTTCTTTAGACAGGAGTAGTAGGCCAGTCCGAGCCATTTGACGTTACTTTATCGGATGTCCCCGAAGGGTTGACATTACTTTATCACCTTCATTTTAGTTTTTTCTTTGAGAAAGTCATCTTCATTTTAGTGTTTTGTCAGTCCACTAACTAACAGTAAAAAGTTCTTTTCCTCCCCTCTCGTTAGGGTTTTATCTCCTCTCGATGCCGGCGGCGACGTAGAGAACTCCAATCTCTCCCCCGCCTACCGGTGATCTCTTCATGGGCTGATCAAGGGGCGACCTCCAGGTCGCTGCCCGGCCTTGGAAGGGACACAGTTGTGGTGGGGTTAGGGTTAAGTTTATTGTCTTGGTACGGGAGCAATCTGCCTAGGGTTTGCCATGGCGAACCGAGGCAGTTCTTCTGCAGCAAACAAGGGGAAGGGTTACCTGGAGGACATGATGAAGGAACTTGCCCTCGAGGAGGGCGATCTGGATGATGTAGTTTTTGAGGACGAGGATGAGCCGGGAGATGAGAACCTCTGCTGGATGATCTTGGTCAGAGTTTACATGGATAAGGATTTCAGCAACTACTGGTTTTTCCGCACGATGTGAGCAGCCTGGGATCTGGCGAGGCCGGTTAAGATCAAAACTTTGGAGGAGAATCTCTTCATCATGCAGTTTGATTGCCTCGGAGATTAGGAAAGAGTAATGCAGGGACGCCCGTGGCACTTCAAGGGCAACCCGGTGATCATCGCTCCGTATGACAGATTCACCAAGCCGTCTATGATTGAACTTTTCAAATTTGAGATATGGGCTCGAATCATTGATCTCCCTCCGGCATATCATGGAAAGGTGAAGGCACTGGCCTCCAAAATAGGCGAGTTTGTGGATGCTGAGCCCGCCTCTTTCGATTTTGAGGGAAATTTCTTCAGGGTGAGGATCCATCTGGATGTGCGCAATTCGCTGAAAAAGGCTATCTCACTGATCCGAGCTGGTGAAACTGAGATATTTGCAGTTTGCTATGAGAGGCTCCTGGATTGGTGTCAGGTGTGTCGTATGATGGGGCACCAGTTCAAGGAACATGGTGATGGTGTTCACCCCCCGTCTGCGTTGGTCTACAAAAAATTGCACGCACCAGCCACTACCAGCTGGGCTACCAAGCGGAGAATAACAATGAGAAGCATCAACCTGCGAGAGGCGACAACACTGAAGCTGCGAGGCGTAATGCAAGGGATGCTGAAATGGTCAATAGTGGGGTGGATGATCATGACTTGACCCGCAAGAGATCCTCAGCTGCGGTAGTCATTGGAACCCCGAAGGAGGTGACAGGCATGGAGCTAGCTCTGGTAGCTAAGGATACAGTAGGGGCGGCTGTCCCCCTGAGCCTACCTCTGAAGCAAGATCCAAAAAGGACGAAAACCATGCTACAGAATGACAAAACTAGCATGAGTGGTGGTAGAAAAGCACCTGCTGGCAAGACCAACAACATTGATGCGCATGTGGTGGCCTCCCCGGGGGAGGACCGCCGTGCACAATGAATCTCCTAAGCTGGAATTGTTGTGGGATTGGCAACACCCCGACAATTCAAGAGCTACGCGAAATCGCGAGAAAGTTTGCCCCTAAAGTACTATGTATTGTGGAAACCCATATTAGCGGTGAGAGAGCAGAAAATCTTAAGAGTACTTTATATTATGATAATTCTTTTGTCGTTGATTCCTCTGGTAGGAGTGGAGGTTTATGTATCTTCTGGAACAATGAAATAAAGATTGAGAATTTGGGGTACTCCAAGTATCACATAGATGTAAAGATCAGTATTCTTGGGGGAGAACCATGGAGACTGTCTTGTTTCTATGGGGAGGCCCGGACGCACTTGAGGCATCAAACCTAGACCACTATGAGAAATCTAGCCACCCTACACGACATGGCCTGGTTGTGTTTGGGGGATTTTAACGAGGTTCTGCGCCAAGAGGAGCATGATGGGATTGGAACTCATAGTCAATCCAGATCCAGGGTTTCAGGGACACAGTTGATGTGTGTGGTCTGGTAGACCTTAGTTTCTTTGGAAGGATGTGGACGTAAGAGAAGAAGTTAGTCAGAGGGTCCTTCACACGTGTACGACTGGATAGGGCTCTCGGGACAGCCGAATGGTGCACTCAATTTCCTAGTGCGGCTGTTGAGCATCTCACCGCAGCAACTTCCGATCATTCACCGATTCTAGTACACCTCACTGAAGGAAATATGCCCTAGAGGCAATAATACGGTTATTATTTATTTCCTCATATCATGATAAATGTTTATAATTCATGCTAGAATTGTATTAACCGGAAACATAATACATGCGTGAATACATAGACAAACATAGTGTCACTAGTATGCATCTACTTGACTAGCTCGTTAATCAAACATGGTTAAGTTTCCTAACCATAGACATGAGTTGTCATTTGATTAATGGGATCACATCATTAGGAGAATGATGTGATTAACTTGACCCATTCCGTTAGCTTAGCACTTGATCGTTTAATATGTAGCTATTGCTTTCTTCATGACTTATACATGTTCCTATGACTATGAGATTACGCAACTCCCGTTTACCGGAGGAACACTTTGTGTGCTACCAAAGCGTCTGGCGTAACTAGGTGATTATAAAGGTGCTCTCTGGTGTCTCCCAAGGTACTTGTTGAGTTGGCGTATTCGAGATTAGGATTTGTCACTCCGATTGTCGGAGAGGTATCTCTGGGCCCTCTTGGTAATGCACATCACTATAAGCCTTGCAAGCAATGTGACTAATGAGTTAGTTGCGGGATGATGCATTACGTAACGAGTAAAGAGACTTGCTGGTAACGATATTGAACTAGGTATTGAGATACCGACGATCGAATCTCGGGCAAGTAACATACCGATGACAAAGGGAACAATGTATGTTGTGATGCGGTTTGATCGATAAAGATCTTCGTAGAATATGTGGGAACCAATATGAGCATCGAGGTTCCTCTATTGGTTATTGACCGGAGACGTGTCTCAGTCATGTCTACATAGTTCTCGAACCCGTAGGGTCCATGCACGCTTAAAGTTCGGTGACGATCGGTATTATGAGTTTTGTGTTTTGATGTACGAAGGTAGTTCGAGTCCCCGATATGATCACGGACATGACGAGGAGTCTCGAAATGGTCGAGGCGTAAAGATCGATATATTGGACGACTATATTCGGACACTAGAAGTGTTCCACTGGTTTGGAGAAAACCGGAGTGTCGGAGGTTCTGGAACCCCCCCGGAGAAATAATGGGCCTTAGTGGAGAGAGAGGGCTGGCCTAGGCGGACGCGCCCCTCCCTCCGGGTCTGAATTGGACTAGGAGAGGGGGCGCCTTTGCTTCTCCTCTCCCCTTCCTTTACCCTCCTAGTAGGAGTAGGAAGAGGGAGTCCTACTCCTACCAGGAGGAGGACTCCTCCTCCTGGCGCGCCGTAGAGGGCCAGCCGGCCTCCCCCCTTGCTCCTTTATATACGGGGGCAGGGGGGCACCTCTAGACACACAAGTTGATCTCTTGATCTCTCCCAGCCGTGTGCGGTGCCCCCCTCCACCATATTCCACCTCGATCATATCGTAGCGGTGCTTAGGCAAAGCCATGCATCGGTAGCAACATCATCACCGTCATCATGCCGTCGTGCTGACGGAACTCTCCCGTGATGCTCTGCTGGATTGGAGTTCGCGGAACGTCATCGAGCTGAACGTGTGCTGAACTCGGAGGTGCCGTACGTTCGGTACTTGGATCGGTTGGATCATGAAGACGTACAACTACATCAACCACGTTGTGCTAACGCTTCCGCTTTCGGTCTACGAGGGTACGTGGACAACACTCTCCCCTCTTGTTGCTATGCATCACCTTGATCTTGCGTGTGCTTAGGAAATTTTTGAAATTACTACATTCCCCAACACTCGCGCCATGAGTTCCAGGAGCAAAGGCTGATAAGAGATTTCGATACGAGGTGATGTGGGACACCCAAGAGGAGTAGAAAAACACCATTCAGACTGCATGGGAGCCGGGAGGACAGCTAACGGCGAACGAGGTTCGAGCCAAACTGAACGATCTGGCAAACAACTTGGGAGTTTGGGCCACAACTTCTTTTGGCAGTGTTCGTTGTGAGATCCGCAAGCTCAAGAAGGAACTCGATAGGTTGCGGAATGAGCCGGCTAGGGCTGGCCCATCTCATGTAGAAACTAAGATCAATGACAGACTCATCGAACTTTACTTCCGGTAAGAGCTTATGTGGAGGTAGCGATTTCGTATTGAATGGCTGTCTGCCGGAGATTGCAACACTCATTTCTTCCATATGCGAGCATCAATGAGGTGGAGGAAGAACCTGATTAAGGCGTTGCAAAGGGCGAATGGCGAGCTCACGGAGGACATGTCAGAGATGCAGCAACTTGCGCTCGATTTTTACAGAAACCTTTATACTTCTGAAGGTGTACATGGAGTTGCAGAAGTACTAGAACATGTACCGACAAAGGTGACACTGGCCATGAACGATATACTATTGGCACCATACGAGGAGAAGGAAGTGAAAACAGCTTTATTCCAGATGTTTCCTACCAAAGCACCGGGGCCTGACGGTTTTACGGCTCACTTCTTTCAGAGGCACTGGGATGTATGTGGGGAAGCGGTCACTCGGGCGGTTTTGGGCATCGTTCGAGGGGAGGAGAGCCCATCATGCGTTAATGATACACTCCTGGTGTTAATCCCTAAGGTATCTAACCCCACCTTACTGTCACAATTCCGCCCTATCAGTTTATGTAATGCGTTTTACAAGACTGCCTCGAAGGTGCTAGCAAACTGCCTTAAGATCATTATGCCTGATATTATCTCTGAGGAACAATCGGCTTCCGTCCCAGGAAGGCTGATCACGGGCAATATAATTTCAGCTTATGAGTGCCTTCATTTTATGAAGAGAAACAGGGCCAAGAGCAACAGGTATTGTGCACTCAAGCTTGACATGATGAAGGCGTATGACAGAGTTGAGTGGGAATATCTCAAAGTGATAATGGAGAAGCTAGGTTTTGCTGCACCCTGGATTACTGTCATTATGAATATGGTGAGCAATGTCTCATTCTCAGTAATGTTTAATGGACATAAGTTGGAAGAATTCAAACCTACACATGGCATTCGACAGGGAGATCCCATCTCTCCTTACCTTTTCTTGTTGGCAGCAGAGGGCCTTTCGTGCCTACTAAAATCACAAAATCAGTCATCCCAGCTCGGCGGCATTAAGGTGGCACCATCGGCTCCGCCGGTGAACCACCTTTTATTCGCGGATGATAGCCAGCTGTTTTTCAGGGCAAGTGTTAATGGAGCGGAGGAGATATCAAACCTATTGGAGTCATATTGTACGACATCGGGTCAGAGAATAAACAGGGACAAATCATCCATCTTCTTCAGTAAGGGGACCCCGGATATAGTTCGAGATGCAGTAAAGGGTTTCCTTCATGTCCCTAATGAATCTTTGAGCGACAGATACTTAGGGATGCCAACAGATGTAGGGCATTCTAAGAACGACTCTTTCAAATATTTAAGTGATCGTGTGTGGGACAAGGTTAAAGGATGGATGAGTAAATGTTTATCAGCAGGAGGGAAAGAGGTTCTCATTAAATTCGTAGCCCAGGCCATCCCAGTATACTCTATGTCATGTTTTAAACTACTAAGAGGATTATGTGATCATATAAAGTCTATTATCCGGAAGTTTTGGTGGGGATGCAAACAGGGACAAAGAAGCCGGCTTGGGTCTCCTGGGATGTAATGATGAGACCTAAACACTTGGGAGGACTGGGTTTCAGAGACTTGGAGCTTTTTAACCTAGCTTTGCTGGCCCGACAAGCTTGCAGACTCTTTAATGAACCGTCCACGTTGAGTGCCAGAATACTCAAGGCAAGTTATTTCTCTGATTCCTCATTGCTAGATGCTCAACTGGGAACTCGCCCCTCTCAGATTTGGTGAGCAATACTCGAGGGGAGAGATGTAATGAAGCAAGGTATCATTAGGAGGATTGGGAATGGTCAGACGACAAATATCTAGACGGATAATTGGATACCAAAAGAACATACACCACGGCCCATCACTTCCCTCGTGCAAAACCCTCCAATGAAGGTGGCGGAGTTGCTACAGCCAGCCACCGGATCATGGAACGAAGGGTTGGTCCGGTCGGTGTTCATACACTTTGATGCGGAAGCTATTTTGAGAATCCCAGTTTGCACGCGCAACATTGATGACTTCTGGGCTTATTACCCAGATAAAAAATAGAGGTTCACTGTCAGCTCAGCTTACAGATTCTTGGTTAGCACCAAGCTGCAGCGAGAAGAGTGGCTAGAGGGAAGAACGGGATCATCTTCGGGACAGGAGGAACAAAGGTCCTGGTCGGTCTGTGAAAAATAGCAATACCTGCGAAGATCAAAGTATTCATGTGGAGATTAGCACGTCATTCGCTGCCTACTACGGATGTGCTGCATCACAGAAATATGGCAACCCAAAACACATGTCCTCTGTGTGGGTGCCAAGACTCATGGCGTGATGCGTTGATCTCTTGTACCATGTCGAGGTGCGTGTGGGCTCTATCAGACGCAGATGTGGAGCAAGCGATGTCTGAACTGGAAGAACCAAGTGCAAAGAGGTGGTTGTTTGAGTTATATAGCAAGCTTGATCATTCCAAGTTCACGACGATGGCTGTCACATTATGGGTTGTTTGGTATGCACGTCGGAAAGCAGTGTACGAAGCGATCTTTCAAGCGTCGCAGCAAACCATATCATTTGTGAACAACTTCCTAGCAGACTTGCAACAACTCCAAAGGGAACCAGTGGTGGCCAGCCCAACAGCAGCGGTGGTCCGGCCACAATGCTGGCTTGCACCCGGGTCCGGCGCCGTCAAAATTAATGTCGATGGAGCGTTGGCATGGAATATGCATGGTGGAGCAGTGGCAGCACTCTGTAGAGACGAGAATGGCAACTATTTGGGGTCCTCGGCAGTGGTCTATGGAGGCATCACCGACCCCGTAATGTTAGAAACTTTTGCTTGCAAGGAGGGACTAGCCTTGGCAGATGATCCGGATGCTCATGACGTGGTGATGGCTTCCGATTGTGAGGGCGTAGTCAATGACATCAACAGAGGGACAAGTGGCCCTAACGCAGCTATCACACATGAAATATTAGCTCGCAGCTCTAGTCTCTCATCCTGCGAGGTTATTTTTTAGCGTAGAAATTTCAATTTTGAGGCTCACAATCTCGCAAAGCAAGCATGTAATCTAGGCATAGGCAGACATGTGTGGTTGGGCACTCCTCATGACCCAACTATTGTACCTATGAACATTACTCTTATTCAATAAAGCATGTGAGATTTCTCAAAAAAAAAAAAAGTAAAAAGTTCTTTTCCTGGAAGCCTTTTAGGGACGCTCAGTTTTGAGTTTTCAGCCCATCATCCTTTCAGAATAAAGGCCGAGTAGGCCGGAAGCTATCAGTCTCGGGCAATAAGGTAGCCCAAGTCGCCCTGAATAATCACGGCCCACTAGCTCGTCGAAACTCGAACCAACAAGCACCCAGGCCCAGCAGAATGGCCGAGCGTGGGCAAGGTCGGCAGCCGCCGCCTCGTCGCCGCGGCAGACCAACTCGAATTGTTCTTCCGCCATGGAAGCACGGAGATGCCCCGAAGTGAATCTCGATGCAGCCAGTAAGGCCAGTCTTTTAGAGTAATTAGCACTGCATGGATGCACAATTAGTACTAATAGATTTCGCTTGTTTGATTTCGGAGAGATACATCACACATGCGATCTTTATTAGTACAAATTTGTTGCCGCCAATTTCCTTCCCCTGCCTTCCCTCCCTCCCGGTAGCCGCAGCATCAACAGCGGACGCGCGCGCCTCTGGTGCAGCGCCATAGCCAACGGTAGTGCGCCTCTCGTTTCAGGAGATTTGGCTGGTTTTATAGGAGTTTTGGAAGGGAGAAATCCGTGTACCCAGGCCCAACAGTTTGCAATTTCAACAGAGCATCGATGGAGCACCCGGTCAGATTGTAGTTGTGTATTCTCTCCGTCCCGAATTAATTGAAGTTCTAATTTTGCTCTAAGTTAAAAGAAAACCTAATTTTGATAAATCTCACAGAAAATATATCAAAATCTGCATCATCAAATTAATATCATTATATTCATCATGAAATATATTTCCGTACCATATAAATTTGATGTGTTATATATTAGTATATTTTTCTATATAGTTGATCAAACTTAAATAAGTTCGACTTATGACAATGGAATGCTATAATTTCAATCAATTTAGAATGGAGGGAGTCCATATTAGATGCCAAAAGTGAGAACCAAACATAGCTTAGTTCGTTGGTGGACTAGTTGTATCTCCAGCCCCGGAGTAAATCATAGGTTTGATGTTATCTCCGTCTCACCTCGGCGGATCATTAGATGATGCATCTGTTAACTTGATTGTGATTTTATCAACCTTGAACCTTTTCACTTGTGTGAGTGTTTCATTGTGTGGTATATGCCTATGCTGTATCATTTTTTCTTCATTATTTGACTATTCATTATAGTGCGGAAAAAAAGTCTGAAGAAGAGTAGCCCCCCTCTTGTTGTTTCATTTCGTTTTCTAGTATATTAGAATTTTCCTTTTTATTGCTTTGTTAATGATATTTTATCTGTCAATGAATATTCTAATAGCAATGTTCATGATAATGAAATAGAAGAGCTCGGAATGAAAAATGTTTTTCAGCAAAATGAAATGTTGTATTCAATGTTTTCTAAAAAAAATAGTAGATGCTGAGAATCATTTACAAGTACAAACACATATAACTATTCACTTTCATTTCCAATAATGGTGCAAATATAAGAGATAGACAACATCTGAGACACGTAGACCATGTGGACAACTAATTACCATCATGGGAAACAATCAACAATTACCTTTTGCTTGGGTTGTGTGGTGGAGTCTTGCAAGGGACAGCGCCAAACTGCGTTATGGAACTAGCCTTGCATGATTGTAACCATGACAATGTTACCTAATTAACACACAACCCCTTAAAAAACAATTACCTCTTGCTTGGACTAGATGACTAATATTTCTGTGGTGTGACTACAATACTACTACCAGAGTAACAATGAGCCAAAAAGGTGCCCTAAAACGACCTCAAGGAGTGCTTTACAATCTACATATACCACATTTACATAGTTATTTCTTGACCTTCTGCTGCGAACAGACAGACTGAGCCGACAAACATGTGATGTCAGTTCTTAGGGAAGAGCTGAATGTGAAAGCCATCTGGGAAGCTCAGTCCTGGGGTACGCATTATGTTACCTCCTTTTACCGTCTTCCATCTGAAATGACGAAATTCAAGGTTAGAAAAGGCCGATTTCACCTTCACAGTTCTTATAGTGAAACAGTGTCCATATGTGACCCTGTGTACAAGGGACTAACTGCACCTGCATTTTGTCACCAGGCAGTGGATGAAGGTCGCCATCAGGACCTTGCTGAGATCAGTTCCGACGCAGAACCGGAGACCCCCGCCGAACGCCATGAAATGCTTTGTTCCACCGGTGATTTCCATCTTATCCTGCAGCCCAAGTAAAACCCGGAAGTGTTATTTCTTCAGACAGATAGGTGAGTCAAGACTCTAGATCCAAAAGTAAACACAACACATGACTTTCATATGCACTCTCGCTCACGAAGGCCATGCGTGCATGGACGCTTCTGTAAGCAGATATATATATATTAATCTAGCTTCCATTTGCTTCTACCGCTATGAGACACTAGCATGGCCGCATCCTTTTCTTTATTCCTACCTGTTACTTATCAACAGAACAGTGAGGATTAAGTATCATTTGACAGTATGCTGCTCTAGAAGCTGACTTGACCGCGCACAAGTGGACTAATCACGTAGCACAATACAGAGGACTGAGCTTATTGTTACCGAACTTTTAGGTTCATCCCCTATATACACTACCAGAAACTCGACTTCTGTATTTGCTTCCCAAATAAGCAGGTATTGAAATAGCACAACTTGCCACATTGATGAATTGTCGAATTGGAGTCCTAGCTAGAACCCAAACATGCTAGAGTACATTCCGAGCTAGTCATGATCCCATGCAAATACAGTAAAATACTCTGTAAACTAATGTAAGATTGTTTAGATCACTAAGAGTGATCTAAACAATCTTATATTAGTTTACAAAGGGAGTACTATATATGATTTTGGTACATTTTTCCAATGTCCCATGCGGTTCTCTGACAACCCTAATGCTGGCTAATTAGATAACCACTACACCAAGTGCACTTTGGCTTCCTCTTTTAATATATCCTTCCAAGTTACTAGACTCTATTTAACGTTTCAAGTTGGTAATAAGTTACAACTTGGGATAAATTCAGAGATTCAAGCATTGCATGGAGTCATTGACTGAGTGGCCTGACTATTGCTATTGGCTTTAATAAAAAAAATGATAGCTTATATTTTGATTAGAGTGGTCAAACTTAGGGTATGATTTATAGCTGTAGTCGTTTGCATAGCACTGGGAATTGAACCTTGGAAGTTTAAGCAAACAAAACCCTGAAGCTACCCACCACCCATGGTGACACTTTGTCGATGATGGGCCATGCCGGCAGTTAGATTCAGCGCGCGTACCGCAACCCTAACGTTCATTTCGCTTCCAAGATGAAGTGAGCTGGTTTCAGTTTGCATAAATAAAGATGAACGAGCACAAACCTGCCACCTCCATGGATTAAACGCCAATGGGTCTTCATAAATTTCGGGATTCAAGTGCACTGCTGGAGGGCACACCATGACTGCCCACCCTGCTGGAATAGTGTAGCCTGCACCCAAAGGAGGAGAATGCAAAAAGCATTAGATTTCTTAAACTCACGCCATGAATCAAAAAGTGTCTTTATTATTCAAACATGGTATGGCATCCACCACTCACTCAACGTACCTTTGAATTCAATGTCTTGCAAGGCCTTCCGGAAAATCCCGGGCACGATGTTGGCTATCCTTGCTATCTCCAACGTGACCTTCATGAACAAAGGATGCACAGAGGTGGGCGTGTCAGTTTCATCAGTCCTTCAGAGGCTCTAAGTAGTCTAGTGTCGTTAATTTCTTCCTCGACCTCGTTTCTTTTACTTTTCTTATTAAGATAATAAAACTAGTACTCCCTCCCTAAAAAAATATAAGAGCGTATAGGTCACTATCTAAACGCTCTTATATTTCTTTACAAAGGGGGTAAGATATATCTTCTCTCTCGTGGACTATGCATTTGGTCACCCAGGTAGGGAACACAAAGCAAGCTACTTGCACAATCGCATTTGGTCTGTCAGGGTGCCTCAACTTTGCCACTATCGTAGTGCAGCCCTAACAGCCATTCATTAGTCACTGTTACATCGAGTCAGTTTCTTAACCGTGCAATTTGCATCATAGCTTAGCTAGGTAGCTAGTCCCGGTTAGGCTCACCTGAGAGGTGAAGGTCATGGACTTGTACTCTGCCCACGTGAGGCCGACATCCGGGTCCTTCCTGTCCCTAACAATCGCCTCATGCTCCTCCTGACCACACAAAGAGCATTATATCGTCAATTGTTATTTTGCACAAGAAACTCGTCTAGCTAGTTCTTGCCGCTGCACACAACATCGATGGAGATCGATAGACGTAAAGTCGCATGCAGTTTATACTAGAAGTACTAACCGTTAACGCTTCGAGCACCTTCGGGTTCTCGGTAATGAGCCTGATGCCTAGCGTGAGGGCCAACGCAGTAGTCTCGAAGCTCGCGAAGAGGAGGACGAACATGAGGTCCAGCGCCACCGTCTCGGTGAGGACGGGCTTCTCCCTCCTCAGCTCCTCGATCATCACATCGAGGAAGTCCTCGGGCTGCCTCCCCTCGTCCGCCATCCTCTCCCTCATCATCCTCTTGAGCACGGTCATGGCGTTCCTTCTCCCCTGCACAGACATGCAATTGCAGCTCCGTCAAGCGTTCCAGGCAGACACAAGCTTAACGGAGTGGGTTCCGCGAGAGCCGCCATTTGACCGGTCGTATGTTGACTTGACACGCATGTGCAGTTTTGTGCACTACGTACGCTGGTCAAGAAGCCTTTGTGGCTTTGTGCGTACCTTCATGCACTCATGATACGCTGTGCCGGGGATGTTCACCGGGAAGGAGATAAGCCCCCGGATGAAGGCCACGAAGTTCTTCCTCAGGCTCTCGGACGACTTGGTTGGCTCGTAACCGATCAGCTTCTTCGCGGTTATGTCGAAGATCATCTGGGACAAGTAACAAACAAGAGATGCACATCAGCAATGATCTCTAATCTGATGATGTTAAACGCATGCAGTACCAGGTACTCCATGCACAGAGCATGCATGGTCTTACGGTGGAGAGGCCGTCCTTGAGCTCGACGCTCGGCTGGTCAGCCCAGGAGGCAAGGGTGGCGCGGCAGGCAGTGTCCGTGTCGGCGAGGAGCACAGCCCGGAGGTTCTCCTGGCCGTACAGGCGGAGCACGAGGGTCTTGAGGTACTTGTATATGAACCCGTGCAGGGAGCCGACGTTGTCCCGGCCAAAAATCTCGGTGAAGGTGGCCGGGTACCAGCTCTCGAACAGCTTGCCCTCCTGCTGGAACACGTAGTGGTTAAGGTCCGGGTCTGCCGACACCACCATAGCCCGGCCGACGACGCTGGTCTTGAAGATGGTACCGTACCTATGCGCACACACCCAATCAATGTCAGAGCAAGCTCAGTCTCATGCATACTTACTCCAATAGTCCAATGTGATCATGAACTGATTGGCTTTGATTGGCTTTGGATGCTGGTACCGTGGTGCATAATAACAGTGCTCTACGTGGTTAGCTAATTACCCTACCTGTTCACCCTGTCCTTGACAAAGGGGGAGACGTCGCAAGTAGGATTAGGGGCGAAGAACTGCATGGTCTCTCCGAGGAGAGGGAGGCCGAGGGAGCCCGGAGGCAGCCGGCCGTTCGCCTTGGGGTGGCTCCATCTGTACGCCCACAGGATGAGTGCTACGGCCATGGCCAAGGCAACTACCCATAGTGCTTCCATGGACTCCAAGGTGTGACTACAAGACTGTCAGCTAGGGCTACTGTATCGATCAATCCTATTAGATTAGGTCAAGGGACAGGAAAGAGAGAAGAGAAGCTAGCGCAAGATATGGCTGCAACAAGTACGGGGAGCTATGCTGGGAGATTGCCTCGCTTTATATAGCGGTTTCGTCGGAAATGCCGCGGGAGGCTGCCGGGCAGGAACTTAAACAATTGGAAGGAGGAGAATTATTGCCGCAGAATCCTTCCAAGTGTGTTTCTTTTTGACGGAGAAAAATCCTTCCAAGCTTGCGCAAGATCTGCTCTCGTTTGCTGTGGTGTTATGTTCCGACGACTGTGCTACACGCCACAGGGGGTAAGCTGTTCTGTTCTGAACTTTTCAGAGTGGTTAACACTTTCAGTCTAGCCCTTGTCCGTGAGCACCATTCAGGATAAAAGCATGTCCAGCTAGCAATGTATTTGCCGGCTGTTCCCCAGACCATGAGTTGTTCTCTTGGCATCTGTTAGGTGATTAGGCAAAACACTAAGCCATGCACTGAGGTTTCGAATAGTCCATGTGTGGCCGTGTCTTTCCATTTTGCCTTTTGGTTGGACAGTAGTTATAGGTTCAATGCAGATGGCAATTAGTTCGACAGGATCAAACAGTTCGGTGGGAAGGCAAATGTCTGTTGTATTAGGAAGAAATTATACTTATGAACTGTCAAGGCCAGCTAGGCTGTCGATCCCATGTAAACTCTGTGGATAAGAACCTGGCGGGGTACACAGTAGAACAGTAGAAGAAATGGGTAGAATATCCACCGGCACACCAGAATTGTCAAATGCCGATCGACAGCGAGTCAACACTTTGTTTTTGTTATCGATCGCTTTTGGCCTGTTGCTGTGAGCATCAGGGCATGCATATATATCTAGTAAGACGTCGCGATCACAAGTGCGGTAGACCCACAGCCCCCAGCTGGGTACGTACTGTACCAGCAAAGTTACATGTTCTTTCCTTCCAGACTATCTTGCGCATATATCTGCTTGTGCTGGCCCTGAATCCAGCACAGCAGGTAGCATACATGCATACATATACGCACTGCAGATCGACATGGATCGCGGAATCTTCCATGCACGTCATACGCCCTGTCATTGGGACGACCGATCGATCGATCACGCGTGAACTTGTCACGTCAGGTTTAAGTGTGTGTGTGTGTGTGTCCGTGACAAGTGGTTGCACGCACGTACGGCCACGTACGTACGTGCTCGTTCCTTCGGATCCATGCCGCCATTTTCGTCTGCATGCATGTCGGTCGTATCGATCTGGCCGGCCGGGTCGCCTTCCTCCAGATGTTCATGCATGCACCTTGCTTCCTTTCCTTACGTACGTACGTGCATGCATACACGTGTGCTCGTTCGTGGATGAGTATTGCACTGTCCTATCAATTCCCCCCATTGATTTATGATTAATGAATCGATCAGCTCCGCACGATCGGACTGCAGTTATGAACCCGTGACACGGCCGGCACCGGCAGCACTGACGCTGACCGAAGATCGAAGATCGGTCTTGGAGAGGTGTAGTTGAGCAGCCAACTGAGGGAGATTGGCACGTATCTACTCCCTCCGTTTCATAATACATGTCTTCCATTTATTAAAATATAAATGTATCTAGACGTGTTTTAATATATACATACATTTATTTTTGAATAAATGAAAGTCAAGTATTTTAGAACGGAGGGAGTATCTAGTATCTCTGTGAAAGGTGGCCCTAGTAAAAACAAGTCTCGCTCCTGCTCCCGTAGTGGATCTGCATAGCTCCATCCACGCCGTTCTTTAAATGCATCGTTGTTCGCGTGGCTGGTTGGTTAACTCGAGCCGGAGAAGCGTAGACCACGAGTTATATTCGTGTAGTCGTGTAGATCACCATGAGGGGATCGGTCGGTCGGGGGAAAAAGGCTGATCGCGTCATTGCTTCCCAACGACCATACTCAGTCTGAGGACGACAACAGATCAATCCAAGAGCGAAGAGATCTGGACATCTACCTAGAGAATTTGTCTTTTTTTTTTGAACGTCTACCTAGAGAATTTGTCGACTAGAGTAGATAGATCGATGCCAAGCGCAAGCAATTCTTAGATTGCATCCACACCTGTATAGCAATAATCTTATCATTATTCTGCACCTTATTCTTATTCCCTGGATCCCCTTCATCTGACAAGTTACCCATGGATTAGTTTAAGATCTTACAAAGATCTTCTACTGGTTGATATAATGTCACGAGGGCAAGGCGGGCGTGTATAACTTACACGCGGGAATCATCCGGGCTTATGCCCAAATCTTGGATATATTCCATGTATCGGAACTCCAATCCCTAACCCCGGGAATAGAATGCCTCAACAAAAGTACTAAGGGCATCTCAAACGCTGACTCCCAAACCGAACACCGTATCCATCCGCCTGTTGGCCCGATGAACCAGGACTTCGGCATCGTTAGATGAGCGGAGAGGTGAGGATGTGTGATGAGCCGAGACGGAGAGGAGCGGAGAGAAGGTGAGTGGAGAGGAGTGGTGCGGACAACGCCGGAACCAAGCTTAAATAAGTGCGGCCAGGCAAACGGACACACAACCGTCTTCAATGCGGCGCACTGGTCAGAGTAGGCTTCTTAATCGCCGCGTCGGTATTAAAGCGGCCCTGCTCACTTGTCCAATCACGTCACTTTGACCAACATCAATGCCGTGTGGAGTTAGTCCACTCTGGACGACCTGATCGACATAAATGTGCGGCAACCGCTTCATGCGAAGAGGGTTTTTCGCGCGGAGAGGGTTTTGAGGTGAGACGCAGCGGGCAGGCGCGTACGTGGTGGCAGTCCGGATCCCACAAAGATCCCTCTAATTTGCGTCCGATTTACAAAATTTCGAAGAAGCAGACGCTTCCACGAACCGATGAGGTACTGCTTTGAATGACTTGCAGCATCTGGACACCATAGTCTAGACGTTTGCGGACGTTTTAAGAGGGAAAACGTTTGTTTTAAGTCGGCTGATTACAGCCCGACGTAAGCCTCCTCCAACATCTGCCACCCGTTCCAGTGGGGCTTGCGCATCGCTTCTCCCTCCTGAACGTTATCCCCACGCGAGCTCGGGCACACAAAGAAACCCAATTAGGTCATTGACCCAGGTGCCCAACTCCTCTGAGTTCTAGCTCATTTTCCTCCCTCTGATCGATGCTCTTCCTCCGTCGTTTGCCACGTCTATTTCACCGGTGAATCAAAAGCAGCAGTTGAGCGCAGAGTCGTGTTGTGGGAGGCGCCGCTGTCAGGCTCTTTTTTCTGAAGGAGATGTTTCAATCCCGGCGGTGATGAAACTCACCGACGCTGGAAGACCAGCCGGAGACGCTGCAACGCGATGTTGCCAAAACGGCTCGTCACCGATGTTGCAGCACCGACTGCCTGAGGAGAGGGGGTGTTGCCCATGTGCTGCAATGGACAGCTAGGAGACGCCGCCACTGCAAGCCCGCACAAGGGGATCACCGGTGCTGCGATGGGGAGTCGCGCGAAGGTGCTGCAATGGGCGGAGGGTCGCACGGCGATGCTGCAATGGAGCACTCATCGACGGCTCCCGGTGCTATGATGCAGCGCCCGTCGGCAGCCCGGAGCTGCGATGCAAACCTCAATGCTACAATGGAGCTTCGCCAACGGCTCCCAATGCTGTGATGCAGCGCTCGCTGGCGGCCCGGAGGTGCAATGCAACCTCGGTGCTGCAATGGAGCTTCGTCGGCAGCTTTCGGTGTCCAATGCAGGGCTCGCCGGTGGCCCCGGAGTTGCGATGCAAACCTCGGTGTTGCAATGGAGTTTCATTGGCAGCTTCCGGTGTGCGATGCAGCGCTCGCCGGCAGCCCCAGAGCTGCGATGCAAACCTGGTGCTGCAATGGAGCTTCGCCAGAAGCTCCTGGTGCTGCGATGCAGAGCTCACTGGTGGCGGCCGTGATGCTTGCAACGACGGCACTTCGCGTTGCTATGACGTCAATGTAAGCTGCACCATCTGTGCTGCGCTGCTAGGCGCATTTATTTTAGAATTTTCGGTGATGCACATTCAATGGGAGGAGACGTTCCCGTCAACGACGAGGTGCCTACAGTGACTTCGTAAATTTCAAGATGATATACCGGCTCAGTCTTTCAGAAGTGCTCATAGAGGTATGATGTGTGAGCATTAATAGAGATGAGTGTATGCGCGTGTATATAAGCGTTTGCGTTTGTAATGTGTTAAAAAGGAAAAAATACCCATTACCTTGTCATGGAGGTGTTACTCGGAAAAAAGAGGATTATCAAATCGATGAGAGTTCCCATTAATCACATCGATGCACAGGCCGTTGCGTTCTTTGTTCTGGTGTGTCACTGGATACGCCATCCGTTTGCTTAGCCGCGTCGATAGGTGTCCATCCAAGCAGTCAAAGTCAGCCCTCTCTAGCCTCGATCGGTTACGGACCGGTCAAAGTACCAAGTTAAACGCCTCAGCCGATGAGTTTTTTTCCCTTTTCATTTGAGAACCACCATACCGGGATGCGTATATCTGCCTGCACTTCACGGCACCACACAAATGCCATCTTCATACGAACGTATGCGTCCACGTGCATGCATGCCTCAACAGTGTATCCGAAGGCTTATCAAAATGAGACCAACCAAGGGCTAAGGGCATCTTCATCGCCGACTTGTAAATTTCTTTGGTATATGTCCGTTTTTATATTCAAACATGATTTGCAGACATAATACAGGTGAGAGCAATCCAACGCTAATTGCAGCTGTGAGGAAAAAAAGTAGATGAGGACCATGCATGTGGTGAAATATTTATGGGTTGAGAGGAGAGAGAAGAGAGGGATCATGCATTTGCGGATGGGAGGAGGGAGAGAAGAGAGAGACCATGCATGTGATTGGTTAATTGTATGTATGAACTCTGGTTAATCTTACAAAAAGCCCCCGCTTTATATTATAAAGCACAACTGCCAAGCATCCAACAATATAAGAAAGTACAGGACAGAGTACATAAAGCAAATAAATGAGGTCCGGCTGGGGGCATAGCCAAACAAGCCCCAACCACAAGGAAAAGAACTCTAGTCAAGCTCCGGTGGTGGGGGTGGAGATGGCGGGGACATCGTGGCAGCCGAAGAACGAAGACCAGCGACGATGGAGTCAATGGAGCCACGATCACGCCACTTGCTAAGCGGTCTCCAGAGCTGTAGAAATCCACACATTTTAAAGATGGCGTCAGTGACACGACAAGGAATGACATGCTCGATCACTAATTTATTACGACAGTTTCAAAGGGTCCACGCCAGGGTGCCCACTGCGACCCAAAGGGACGGCCTACTAATAGGTGGGCAATCTAGGACCTCCCTGAATAGGCTAGGGAGGTTATCATGGCACCATGACCCGCCCACGACGCCCCGGAAGCAACTCCATAAGAATCGTGCCGCTTGGAATCGAAAGAAGATGTGGTTGGGGTCTTCCGGGATGCCACAGAGGGGGCATAGGCCATCACCCGGGCCATTCTGCTTCTGGACCTCCGTGCCCGAGGGCAAGCGATAACGAACCCATTGCCACATGAAGATACGTATCTAAAGTGGCAACTTGATTTCCCAAAGAACCGTAAGTTCATTGGGACCCGGAGCCGGCAAGATTGCCCAATATAGGGACTTAGTCGAGAATGTCCCACTCGACTCAAGGTGCCAGGCCACAGAGTCTGGTTCGAGCGAGGGAGTGTGTAGAGCCACACACTCCAAAAGCTCGTCCCACTGCGCTCGCTCTAGATCCCCAAAGGTGCGACGAAAGGAGATGGTGCCAATGTCATGAAGGGCAGCTCCCACCGAAATCTGTGGGTGGGAGTAAATCGAGAATAAGGCATAGAACCTTTCCACGAACGGTCTGGTTCCCGACCATCTATCTAGCCAGAATAATGTGTTAGAGCCCGAGCCCACAGCAATCGACGTGCCGATCCGGAGAACCGGCAGCAATTGAATAATTGACTGCCAGAACCGGGACCCCCAACCCGGGGGCAAAGGCGAGTGGTTGTCCGTGCAGATACTTTGCGCGGATAATATCCAACCACATCCGACCGACACCGGTCTCAATGCGGCACAACCACTTGGCAAGAAGAGCGATATTCATACGCTTCAAGGAGATCACACCAAGGCCACCCTAGTCCTTGGGTTTGCAGATCTCAGACCACTTGACCATGTGGTATTTCTGCTTATTGTTTTCTTCGGCCCAAAAAAATCGGGAGAGGTATTTGGGAATCTCCTGGTGAAGGGATTCATGCAGACTATAGAATCCCATAATATACATGAGAAGGCTAATAAGGGATGAGTTCATAAGAACCACCAGAGCTGCCTTGGAGAGCCACTTCCCTTGCCACGGCTCTACCCGGAATTGGAGCTTGGAGACCGTAGGGCAGAGGTCTTTTTCCTGAAGGCAAACGTCACTAATTGGCATGCCGAGGTAATTCGTCGGGGAGGATCCCAAGCGACAGTTAAGGCGGTTAGCTATACTGATCGCCTCCTCCGTGGAGTAGCCAAGCACCATTACCTCGCTCTTTGTGAAGTTTGTTGTAAGCCCCGACATCTCCTAGAAACACAGGAGCAAGAACTTGAGGTGTTGGATGTCCTCATCCGATCCCTCCACCATCAAGATCGTATCGTCCGCATACTGCAGGTGCGTGAGCCCACCATCTCCAGTGAGATGGGGACATATACCTCTAATGTGGCCAGCCTGCCTGGCCAAGTCCAGGATTGTAGCCAAGGCGTCTACCACCAAATTAAAGAGGAAGGGAGAGAGGGGGTCTCCCTGACCAGTGGGAAAGTATGGCCCCACCTCTCCATGGATATTGATCGCCGTGCGTCCACTGGTCACTAATTGCATCACGTGCGTGACCCAATGAGGGTCGAAGCCGCGCTTCAACATTATTTCCCGAAGGAATGACCAGTGGACTGAATCATAGTCCTTGTGAAAGACGATCTTAAAGAAGACCTCCCAGAGGCGTTTATGCCTAACTTCATGTAGGATTTCGTGAAGGACTAGGATACCATCTAAGATAAATCTGCCTTTTGGTGAAGGCCGATTGGTTGGGGTGATGGATCCTAGGAGCAAGAAGGGCCGCCCTAGTGGCGTATCCCTTAGCCAAAATCCGAAAGATTACGCAGAGGACCGTAATCGGTCGGAATTGCCTAATATCCGAGGCTCCTCGGATTTTCGGGATCAAGGAGATGATCCCATAGTTAAGGCGGGCAACATCAAGGGTTCCTCTAGAAAATTCAAGGAACAAGGCTAAGACGTCATCCTTGATGGTAACCCAGAACGCCTGAAAGAACCGGCCATCCGGATCGGGCGCCAACGCCGGGTTCATGGACTTGACAAAGCACTCAACTTTAGCAGCATCGAATGGGGCCATCAGGGCCGCATTCTCGTCTAGGGAGACCTGCTGGAGAGGGGTCCAGATGTGATCCGTCAGGGCGACACCCCCTAGGGCGCCCGGTGAATAGTTCCTTATAGAAATAATCCACATGCGCACGGATCTCATTCGGGTCCTGGAGCACCCGATCACCATCCCATAATAGAGGGGTGGTACCACGTCTACGCCTACCGTTAGCGATAGCCTGGAAATGTGCCGTATTGGCATCACCAAAAAGAACCCAGTTCTATTCCACGCCGCCACCAATATTCCTCCTTGGAGTAAATATCCATGAGAGTATCCTCAAGATTGTAGCGGTGAGCCCATTCCTCCGCGGAGATCCCCATAGAGTCTACCCGGAGGTCGAGAGCTTTGATCTCATCTAGGAGAGCTGCTTTGTGGACCCGAAGGTCCCTTCCTAAATTCACCCCCATCCCTTCATAAACTGCCTGGAACGCTTGGCCAGGTAGTGCCACTCATCAAGGGACAATATGGACCTATGGGGCTTGGTACGAGCGAGGGTCCAACGCTCCCGAACCGCCGTCATGAAGCCTGGCTGCCGAAGCCAGAACGATCCAAAACGAAAACGAGGAGGAGGGCGCGGTCGTTCATCCCGAGATGAAAGAAGGAGAGGGAGATGATCCGAGCCAATGCGAGTGATAGCCTAAAGCATAGCTAGTGGGAATCGGAGTTCCCAATCGGGGGAAATAAACACCCGATCGAGTACGCTAAGGGTAGGAGCTACCTGTCTATTGGTCCAGGTATATCTTGCTCCTACCCTGTCGAGCTCGCGCAGGCCGAGGTCGGCAACCCAATCATTGAATCGTTGCATCTCGGCAAGGTCTACCCGAGAGTTATTCTTGTCTGTGGCAGAGCGAAGGAGGTTGAAGTCCCCTCCTACAACCACCGGAAGGGTGGCAGATGTGATTTTGGCTCGTAGTTCTGCCAAGAACGCGGTCGATCGGCTATGATCAGCAGGGCCATAAACTACATGACTTCCCATTTGAAGTTCACATCCCTCTCCCAAATCTCCATGCTGACGAAGAAGTCGCCTCTGTCCATAGAGCCGAGCTCAAATGCCTCAAAGGTGGCATCCTTCACTCCAAAAAGGATGCCACCGGAGTGACCCGCCACTCCACTAGAGGGCAACCAATGCCACGCAAACAAGTGCCTACTAAGGCGTTCCAGTTCGGCAAGGGAGAAGTCTGCACTCATCATCTCCTGGATTGCAACAATATCAATGGATTCCTCGCGCATATAATCGATCAACTGGCTGCGGCGGCCATCGTGGCCGAAGCCCCGCGGGTTCCAGAAGAGGGCCCGCATGATTACTTGCCTAGGGGGTCCTCTCTGGACCCCATAGTAGTAGAGGCACTTTGTGCACGACGCAACTGGGCCTTGCGCGAACGGGTCCTGCCACGGACCTCCTCGGGGGCCAAATTGGGGTGGCCCCGTCTACCTAACGGGCGCGGGGTTGGGAGAGACCCCTCATCAGCAGCTACCGCCTCACAGGCCCGGGCGGCCGCAAGGCGGCCCTCGATAACCTCTTTGGCCTGGAGGGACGCGGTTTGCTCAAGTATTGGGCCTTTCTCACCACGAAAAACTATGGCAGAGTTTGCAACCACCTTAGCAAGGTGGCCCAAAGGAACTCCCGCAAGAGGCGAAAAGGATGCATCCCAAATATCATCGAGTGGATCAGAGAAGGGAACGGCGGGGATGGACGGACCTGCATCAAGGTTCTGTGCGGCAGCACGACGCATGACCTTCTCCACCGCGTTCGGCGAGGTCTCGTCCGGACGCGACGCCGATCCCAGTCGGGCGCTCTTCCGGGGCGAAGATGTCGGGGTCGAGGCCGAGCGAGGGCGCCTCTTGGTCTTGGTGGAGTGGGGTAGTGCAGCCGTCGTCGCCGGAGGGTCCGGTGCCACCGGGACCAGCGGCACCGGGACGGGAGGCGAGGCCCTGGAGGGGAGACCCCATCCATCAGATCAAGAGACGGAGGCCGTGGCGAAGACGCGGGCTGGACCTCCATCCCGACACTGCTGTTGTCACTCACCCCACCATCCGAGGAAGAAACTTGAGGCTCCATGAAGAGTGGTATGATCACATCGGGCAGGATGGAGGCTGCATCATCCAGCGTTACGGCGATCGCCGCGATGTCCTCCTCCCAAGTTCCCTCCGCCGAGAGGGTGTAGGACCTTGAAGTATGTCTAGAGGGGGGGTGATTAGACTACTTGACCAATAAAAACTTAACCTTTTCCCTATTTTATAGTTTGGCAGATTTTAGCTATTTTAGGACAAGTCAAGCAATCATCACACAATTCAAGCAAGCATGCAAAGAGTATATAGGCAGCGGAAAATAAAGCATGCAACTTGCAAGAATATAAGGGGAAGGGTTTGGAGGATTCAAACGCAATTGGAGACACGGATGTTTTTTGCGTGGTTCCGATAGGTGGTGCTATCGTACCTCCACGTTGATGGAGACTTCAACCCACGAAGGGTAACGGTTGCGCGAGTCCACGGAGAGCTCCACCCACGAAGGTTCCACGAAGAAGCAACCTTGTCTATCCCACCATGGCCGTCGCCCACGAAGGACTTGCCTCACTAGCGGTAGATCTTCACGAAGTAGGCGATCTCCTTGCCCTTACAAACTCCTTGGTTCAACTCCACAATCTTGTCGGAGGCTCCCAAGTGACACCTAGCCAATCTAGGAGACACCACTCTCCAAGAAGTAACAAATGGTGTGTTGATGATGAACTCCTTGCTCTTGTGCTTCAAATGATAGTCTCCCCAACACTCAACTCTCTCTCATAGGATTTGGATCTGGTGGAAAGAGGGTTTGAGTGGAAAGCAACTTGGGGAAGGCTAGAGATCAAGATTCATATGGTAGGAATGGAATATCTTGGCCTCACCACATGAGTAGGTGGTTCTCTCTCAGATATGGTAAGTTGGAAGTGTGGGTTCAGTCTGATGGCTCTCTCCACGAATGAAGAGGAGGTGGAGGGGTATATATAGCCTGCACACAAAATCTAACCGTTGCACACAATCTACCAAACTCGGTGGGACCGAATAGTTAAACTCGGTCAGACCGATTTAGTAAACCTAGTGACCGTTAGTGATTTTCGGTGGGACTGACATGCATCTCGGTGAGACCGATATGGTTAGGGTTAGGGCATAACGTAATCTCGGTGAGACCGATTACACAAACTCGGTGAGACCGATTTTGGTAATTAGCTAACCGGAGAGTTGGTCGTAAACTCGGTGGGACCGATTTGCTCTTTTCGGTGAGACCGAAATGTTACAAAAGGAAGCAGAGAGTTTACATTGCAATCTCGGTGGGACCGATCGCTCACTTGGTTAGACCGAAAGCGTTACGAAGGGAAGCAGAGAGATTGCAACCCCATCTCGGTGAGACCGAGATCCCTATCGGTTAGACCAATTTGCTTAGGGTTTGTGGCAGTGGCTATGACTTTTGGAATCGGTGGCGCCGGATAGAAAGAATCGGTGTGACCGATTTTGGCTTTAGGTTTAGGTCATATGTGGATGTGGGAAAGTAGTTGAGGGTTTTGGAGCATATCACTAAGCACATGAAGCAAAAGGCTCATTAAGCAACACCTCATCCCTTCTTGATAGTATTGGCTTTTCCTATAGACTCAATGTGATCTTGGATCACTAAAATGTAAAATGAAGAGTCTTGAGCTTTTGAGCTTGAGCCAGTCCTTTGTCCTTAGTATTTTGAGGGATCCACTTTCATCATCCATGCCATGCCATTAATTGAGCTTTCCTGAAATAATAGTCTTGGAATAGCATTAGCTCAATGAGCTATATGTTGTTATGAATTACCAAAACCACCTAGGGATAGTTGCACTTTCAGAGGGCCGCGCCGCGCTGCTTGGGTTGCGGAGGCGGAGCAACACTAGTCCGGGATGAGGGGTCTTCTTGTTCCCGCGAGTCACCCTCGGACTGATCCGAGCTAGGGGACCTGGCTGCGCGAGCGGCGAGGCCGACCGCGGTCGGGACGGTGATCGCCCGCCCCCCGGGCCCATTTTCCCCATTCGAGTCTGCGCCATCATCGGGGTTGGCGCGGGAGGCAGTGAGATCATCTTCCACCGAGATGTGCAGGTCATATCCCGCGTTGTTGAAGAACATCCGCAGAGTCGTCTGAAGCTTGGAGGGATTCGGAGATTTAATCTGTGCACGCACGACATGCCCCTTGATCAGAGAGAGGGTGTCAACCGCCACAATCTTGCCCAGGAGCTGAGACATGCCTCGGATGACGCTCTCCACACCAGCAATGGGAGGGTGCCCACGAATCTGAATCCAAACCGAGCACAAGGAGGCCACAGCAAGCGGATCCACCAAAGGCACCGAGATGCGGACCTTAAGCTGGTTGAGAGTCAAGGTCAACTGGGCGCTGTGAGTGCCCAAGCGAAGGTTGGCCGCATCCGGGAACACCGCCTTGAACTCTCGGTCCGAGATTGGAGAAACTTCCCAATCCCAGTCCGGCCTGAACAAGTGGCGGAGCTCCTCTGAAATGATCACTGGGGATGTCGTCTTGCCATCAAGGACCGAGATGAGTGCAGTCAGGGCGGGGGAAGCCACTGGCACAGGAAGGTCCATCTGGAAGAAGCCAGGCCGTCCAAGGCATAGCCAAAGAGTCCAAGCACCCTGGGAGCCTGATGATCCGGACAAAGCGCAGCGGGGTGATCGGACCTCTTGCACTTGAAGCATGCGGGAGGTTGCTTGCAGTCCACCTGGCAATGCCCCTCCAGGCCACAATTGAAGCACGTCACCACCGGTGCCGGCGGCCGGGGTGCCGCCACCGCAGGTGTGCTGGAAGGGTTGGAAACGGAAGATGCTGGGCCGGATGCTGCAGCCTCCTGTTGCTGTGCTGCGCATTTCTTCTTCTTCTTCTTCTTCGGAAAGCCCCGCGGCCATTGCGGTTGTTGGGCCCGGCCGGGGGAAGCTGCGCCTGACGCCGGGGAGGATCATACCGCCGTGGGGGGAGATGTCGTAGCAGCCGGGACACGCTGGCGAGCGAGAGCGACGCGGCGGGGAGCGCCGGTCCCGGTCACGACCGCGGTCGCGCCAGTCCGCTGCAGAGCGATCTCGTGCCCGAGAATTGCGCCACCCAGCCCCTCCGCTGACGCGGCACCTTTGCCCTTGAGCATGGAGTCCGGGAGCTCCGATTCCTGACGAGTGCCTTCTGGGGAGGGGCAGCGCGAGTCTTGCGTGGCCCTGTCGTCCAGTTCCTTCACACGCCGCTTGGGTCGGGGGTGCCCCATTGCTGGACTCACGTGCCATGGTGGCTGGGTGAGCAAGGGGTAGGGGAGGGGAGCACAGGGGGAGGGGACATAGGATGGAGGTGACACGTCTTCAACGTATCTATAATTTTTGATTGCTCCATGCTACTTTATCTACTGTTTTAGGCAATATTGGGCTTTATTATCCACTTTTATATTATTTTTGGGACTAACCTATTAACCGGAGGCCCAGCCAGATTTCTGTTTTATGCCTATTTGGTGTTTGAGGAAAAGGAATATCGACGGAGTCAAAACAGAACGAAATCAACTGGAGAAGTTATTTTTGGAAGGAAAACCTCCTGATGGACTTGGACCCCACGTCAGAAGATAAGGGAGGTGCTCACAAGGGTGGGGGGCGCGCCCTCCCCCCTGGGCGCGCCCCCCTGCCTCGTGGGGCCCCCGTAGCTCCACCGACGTACTCCTTTCACCCATATATACCTACGTGCCCTAAAACTTCCGAACAGAACCTAGATCGGGAGTTCCGCCGCAAGCCTCCAGAACCACCAAAACCAATGGGACCCCTTTCCGGTACCTGCGGAGGGGGATCCATCTCCGGTGGCCATCTTCATCATCCCGGCGCTCTCCATGACGAGGAGGGAGTAGTTCACCCTCGGGGCTGAGGGTATGTACCAGTAGCTATGTGTTTGATCTCTCTCTCTCTCTCTCTCTCTCTCGTGTTCCTCTATGGCACGATCTTGATGTATCCCAGCTTTGCTATTGTAGTTGGATCTTATGATGTTTCTCCCCCTCTACTCTCTTGTGATGAATTGAGTTTCCCCTTTGAAGTTATCTTATCGGATTGAGTCTTTTATGAGAACACTTGATGTATGTCTTGCCGTGATTATCTGTGGTGACAATGGGATATCATGTGCCACTTGATGTATTTTTTAGTGATCAACTTGCGGGTTTCGTGACATTGGGAACCTATGCATAGGGGTTGACACACGTTCTTGACTCTCCGGTAGTAGCTTTGGGGCACTCTTTGAAGTACTTTTATGTTGGTTGGATGAATCTGAGATTGTGTGATGCATATCGTATAATTATGCCCACGGATACTTGAGGTGACAATGGAGTATCTAGGTGACATTAGGGTTTTGGTTGATTTGTGTCTTAAGGTGTTATTCTAGTACGAACTCTTTTATAGATCGATCCGAAAGAATAGCTTTGTGGTGGTTTCGTACCCGACCATAATCTCTACGTTAGTTCTCCGCTATTACTGTCTTTGGAGTGACTCTTTGTTGCATGTTGAGGGCTTGTCATATGTTCTATCTATGTTATTATTGTTGAGAGAACTTGCACTAGCGAAAATATGAACCCTAGGCCTTGTTTCCTATCATTGCAATACCGTTTACGCTCACTTTTACCGCTCGCTACCTTGCTGTTTTTATTGTTTCAGATTACGAAAACCTATATCTACCTTCCATATTGCACTTGTATCACCATATCTTCGCCGAACTAGTGCACCTATACAATTTACCATTGTATTTGGTGTGTTGGGGACACAAGAGACTTTTTGTTATTTGGTTGCAGGGTTGCTTGAGAGAGACCATCTTCCTCCTACGCCTCTCGCGGATTGATAAACCTTAGGTCATCCACTTGAGGGAAATTTGCTACTGTCCTACAAACCTGTGCACTTGCAGGCCCAACAACGTCTACAAGAAGAAGGTTGTGTAGTAGACATCAGGAGACGTCGCAGAGGGAGTGGGGAGCGAAACAGGAGCGGAGCGAGAGGGATCGAACCCTAAACGGTGAGAGGAGGCGGGGCCCAACACCGCCCGGCCCAACATAGGTCCAGACTGGGCCGGCCCCGCCACAGCGGCCCAAGAGGGCCCGGGGTCACCCCCAACCCAGGCGGCCCATACGGCCTGGGGTGAGGGGAGGGTATGGTTTCCCGCGGGTGCGCCGGCGTCGCCGCCCGACTGTCGACCAGAGCCGGCGTAGAAGGGCGGAAAAGGTGGAACTTGGCCACGCGGACCACGACAGCTGGCGGCGCTGGACGGACCAACGGCAGCAGGGGGCCCGAATCGGCGGCGGCCCAGGGATCGCCGGTGGAGATCGCCACCACGACAGTGCCGCGTGACCCAGCTCCGACCTCCCGGCCACCCCCCAAGCTTTCGCTCAGGCCCCACGACCACGGCGACCGGTAGCCTGAGCAGTGCCCGATGTTGGTGGGGAAGGTGGTGCGAGACGGGCTGGACGCCGCATTCGCAGGGGGAGGGGAGGGGCCGAGCTCCTCGACGACAATGGCCTCAGCGAGCCGGTCACTGAAACGGCGAGGACGCCGGGGAAGGCCCGACGCGGGGGCCGCAGCCTCGGCGCACTCCTCGTCGGCAGCCCAATCCACCCAGCAAATTCGAGCCGGGGAGGCCGGGGCGGAGGCGCCAGCCGGGGCCGGTGTCAAGGGGAAAGAGGGCGACATGCCGGAGAGGGAGGATTGGAGATGGAGGGGCGAGGACGGGGAGGAGGGAGAGGCCGCCAGGGGCGCACCGGCGAGGGGGGGTGGCCACCCGTGGGCGACACCGCAGCCGCCGCCGCGGTCGCTGATACGTCCATTTTGCATCATGCTTTTATATCGATATTTATTGCATTATGGGCTGTTATTTCACGTTATGTCACAATACTTATGGCTATTCTCTCTTATTTTACAAGGTTTACATGAAGAGGAGAATGCCGCAAGCAGAATTCTGAATTTGGAAAAGGAGCAAATATTGGAGACCTATTCTGTGCAACTCCAAAAGTCCTGAAACTCCACGGAATACCTTAAAAGAAATAAAGAAAAATCGTCGCCAAAGATGAAGGCCAGGGGGCCCACACCATGCTCACGAGGGTGGGGGGCGCCCCCCCTGGGGCGCGCCCCCCTACCTCGTGGGCCCCCTGGTGGCTCTCTGATGCTCATCTTCTCCTATATGAAGTCTTTCGATGAGAAAAAAATAAGAGGGAACTTTTCGGGACGAGACTCCGCCGCCACGAGGCGGAACCTTGGCGGAACCAATCTAGGGCTCCGGCGGAGCTGTTCTGCCGGGGACACTTCCCTCCGGGAGGGGGAAATCATCGTCATCATCATCACCAACGCTCCTCTCATCGGGAGAGGGCAATCTCCATCAACATCTTCACCAGCACCATCTCATCTCTAAACCCTAGTTCATCTCTTGTCTCCATGTCCGGGATTGGTGCTAGTAGGTTGCTAGTAGTGGTGATTACTCCTTGTAGTTGATGCTAGTTGGTTTACTTGGTGGAAGATCATATGTTCAGATCCTTTATGCATATTATTACCCTCTGATTATGAACATGAATATGCTTTGTGAGTAGTTACGTTTGTTCACGAGGACACGGGAGAAGTCTTGCTATTAGTAGTCATGTGAATTTGGTATTAGATTCGATATTTTGATGAGATGTATGTTGTGTAGCCTCTAGTGGTGTTATGTGAATGTCGACTACATAACACTTCACCATTATTGGGCCTAGAGGAAGGCATTGGGAAGTAATAAGTAGATGATGGGTTGCTAGAGTGATGAAGCTTAAACCCTAGTTTATGTGTTGCTTCGTAAGGGCTGATTTGGATCCATATGTTTCATGCTATGGTTAGGTTTACCTTAATACTTTTGTTGTAGTTGTGGATGCTTGCAATAGAGGTTAATCATAAGTGGGATGCTTGTTCAAGTAAGAACAGCACCCAAGCACCGGTCCACCCACATATCAAATTATCAAAGTACCGAACGCGAATCATATGAACGTGATGAAAACTAGCTTGACGATATTCCCATGTGTCCTCGGGAGCGCTTTTCCTATTATAAGAGTTTGTCCAGTCTTGTCCTTTGCTACAAAAAGGATTGGGCCACCTTGCTGCACTTTATTAACCTTTGTTACTTGTTGCTCGTTACAATTTATCTTATCATAAAACTATCTGTTGCCACTTATTTCAGTACTTGCAGAGAATACCTTGCTGAAAACCGCTTATCATTTCCTTCTGCTCCTCGTTGGGTTCGAAATTCTTACTTATCGAAAGGACTACGATAGATCCCCTATACTTGTGGGTCATCAAGACTCTTTTCTGGCGCCGTTGCCGGGGAGTGTAGCGCCTTTTGTAAGTGGAATTTGGTAAGGAAAAATTTATATAGTGTGCTGAAATTTTCTGTCACTTGTTACTATGGAAAGTAATTCTCTGAGGGCTTGTTAGGGTATCTTCACCCGTCGATGAAACAAAGAGTTGCTCCTCAACCTACTGAACCTATTGAAAATGAAACTCCTTTTGAAGTTCCTTGGTATGATGGAAAAACTGCTAGCTAATACTTTTACGAGATGGAACAAAGCATCTGATGAACATCTACTCTATGTGGATGAAGTTTGTGGATTATTTAAGCTTGCGGTATACCCGATGATGTTGTTAAGAAGAAGGTCTTCCTTTATCTTTGAAGGAAGACGCATTGACATGGTATAGGCTATGTGATGAGACGAGATCATGGAACTATAAAAGATTGAAATTGGAATTTCATCAAAAGTATTACCCTATGCATCTTGTTCATCGTGATCGCAATTATATATATAATTTTGGCCTCATGAAGGAGAAAGCATCGCTCAAGCTTGGGGAGGCTTAAATCAATGTTATATTCATGCCCCAATCATGAGCTCTCAAAAGTGACAATTCTTGAGAATTTTTATGCTCGGCTTTTCGATAACAATCGCACCATGCTCGATACTTCTTGTCTTTGGCTCTTTTATGATGAAGACTATTGAATTTAAATGGAATTTATTGGATAGAATTAAGCGCAACTCTGAAGATTGGGACCTCGATGAAGGTAAGGAGTCAGGTATGACACCTAAGTTTGATTGTGTTAAATCTTTTATGGATACCGATATTTTCCGTAAGTTTAGCACTAAATATGGACTTGACTCGAGATAGTAGCTTCTTACGTGAATCTTTTGCTACTTATGTTGATCTCCCTAAGGAGAAGTGGTTTAAATATCATCCTCCCATAGAAGTAAAAGTAGTTGCACCTATTAAAGTTGAAGAAAAGACTATCACTTATAATGATCCTATTGTTCCTACCTCTTATGTTGAGAAACCACCTTTCCCTGTTAGAGTAAAGGATCATGCTAAAGCTTCAACTGTTGCTCGTAAAAGCAATATTAGAACTTATACACCTCCTGAGCAAGTCAAAGTAGAACCTAGTATTGCTATTGTTAAATATCTCTTGTCTGATAATATTGATGGGCATGTTATTCAATTTTGTGGTGAAACTGCTAGAATTGCTAAACCTTGTGCTAAAGATAAACATAGACCCGTGGTAGGCGTGCATGTTATTTCTGTTAAAATAGGAGATCATTGTTACCATGGCTTATGTGATATGGGTGCTAGTGCTAGTGTTATACCTATTGACTTATACAAATAGATTATGCATGATATTGCACCTGCTGAGTTAGAAGATATTGATGTTACAATTAAACTTGCCAATAGAGATACTATATCTGCAATGGGAATTGTTAGAGATGTTGAAGTCTTGTGTGGAAAAACCAAATATCCCGTTGATTTCCTTGTTCTTGGTTCTCCACAAGATAGCTTTTGTCCTATTATATTTGGTAGACCCTTCTTGAATACTGTTAATGCTAAGATAGATTGTGAAAAGAATGTCGTTACTATTGGCTTGGAAGATATGACTCATGAGTTTAATTTCTCTAAATTTAGTAAACAACATCGTGAGGAAGAATTGCCTAGTAAGGATGAAATTATTGGTCTTGCTTCTATTTCCGTACCTCCTAGTGATCCTTTAGAACACTATTTGCTAGGCCGTGAAAATGAGATGTTCATGAATGAAAGAAGGGAAATAGATGAAGTATTCTTTAAGCAGGAACCTATTCTGCAACACAATTTGCCTGTTGAAATCCTAGGGGATCCTCCTCCACCCAAGGGTGATCCCGTGTTTGAGCTTAAACCGTTGCCTGATAATCTTAAATATGCTTATCTTGATGAAAAGAAAATATATCCTGTTATTATTAGTGCTAACCTTTCAGAGCATGAAGAAGAAAGATTATTGAAAACTCTGAGGAAGCACCGTGTGGCTATTGGATATACTCTTGATGATCTTAAGGGCATTAGTCCCACTCTATGTCAACATAAAATAAATTTGGAAGCGGATGCCAAACCAGTTCGTGATCCTCAACGATGTTTGAATCCTAAAATGAAAGAAGTGGTAAGAAAAGAAATATTCAAGCTTCGGAGGCAGGTATAATTTATCCCGTTCTTTGATAGTCGTTGGGTAAGTCATGTCCATTGTGTCCCTAAGAAGGGAGGTATTACTGTTGTCCCTAATGATAAAGATGAATTTACCCCGCAAAGAATTATTACAGGTTATAGGATGGTAATTGATTTCCGCAAATTAAATAAAGCTACTAAGAAGATCATTACCCCTTACCTTTTATTGATCAAATGTTAGAAAGATTATGCAAACATACACATTATTGCTTTCTAGATGGTTATTATGGTTTCTCTCAAATACCTGTGTCGGCTAAAGATCAATCAAAGACTACTTTTACATGCCCTTTTGGTACTTTGCTTATAGACGTATGCCTTTCGGTTTATGTAATGCACCTGCTACCTTTCAAAGATGCATGATGGCTATATTCTCTGATTTTTGTGAAAAAAATTGTGAGGTTTTCATGGACGACTTTTCCGTCTATGGATCCTCTTTTGATGATTGCTTGAGCAATCTTGATCGAGTTTTGCAGAGATGTGAAGAAACAAATCTTGTCTTGAATTGGGAAAAATGTCACTTTATGGTTAATGAAGGTATTGTCTTGGGGCACAAAGTTTCTGAAAGAGGTATTGAAGTTGATAAAGCCAAGGTTGATGCTATTGAAAAGATGCCATGTCCCAAGGACATCAAAGGTATAAGAAGTTTCCTTGGTCACGCCGGATTTTATAGGATGTTCATTAAGGACTTCTCAAAAATTTCTCGGCCTCTGACTAATTTATTACAAAAAGATGTACCATTTGTCTTTGATGATGATTGTGTAGAAGCATTTGAAATACTTAAGAAAGCATTAGTCTACTTTTTGTTGTTCACCACTGATTGGAATTTACCCTTTGAAATTATGTGTGATGCTAGTGATTATGCTGTAGGTGCTGTTCTAGGGCTTAGAGTTGACAAGAAATTAAATGTTATCCATTATGCTAGTAAGACTCTAGATAATGCTCAAAGAAATTATGCTACTACCGAAAAGGAACTTTTAGTAGTTGTATTTGCTTGTGATAAGTTCAGACCCTATATTGTTGATTCTAAAGTAACTATTCACACTGATCATGCTCCTATTAAATATCTTATGGAAAAGAAAGATGCTAAACCTAGACTTATTAGATGGGTTCTCTTGCTGCAAGAATTTGATTTGCATATTGTTGATAGAAAAGGAGCTGAGAACCCCGTTGCAGATAACTTGTCTAGGTTAGAGAATGTTCTTGATGACCCACTACCTATTGATGATAGCTTCCCTGATGAGCAATTAAATGTCATAAGCACTTCTCGTAGCACTCCATGGTATGCTGATTATGCTAATTATATTGTTGCTAAATTTATACCACCTAGCTTCACATACCAACAAAAGAAAAAGTTCTTTTATGATTTGCGACATTACTTTTGGGATGACCCACATCTTTATAAAGAAGGAGTAGATGGTGTTATTAGACGTTGTGTGCCTGAGCATGAACAGGAACAGATCCTACGCAAGTGTCACTCCGAAGCTTATGGAGGACACCGCGCTGGTGATAGAACTGCACATAAGGTATTGCAATCCAGGTTTTATTGGCCCACTCTCTTCAAAGATGCCCGTAAGTTTGTTTTGTCTGGCGAAGAATGTCAAAGAATTGGTAATATTAGTAGACGTCAAGAAATGCCCATGAATTATTCACTTGTTATTGAACCATTTGATGTTTGGGGCTTTGATTATATGGGACCTTTTCCTGCCTCTAATGGATATACACATATTTTAGTTGTTGTTGATTACGTTACTAAGTGAGTAGAAGTTATTCCAACTAGTAGTGTTGATCATAACACTTCTATTAAAATGCTTAAGGAAGTTATTTTTCCGAGGTTTGGAGTCCCTAGATATTTAATGACTGATGGTGGTTCACATTTTATTCATGGTGCTTTCCGAAAAATGCTTTCTAAGTATGATGTTAATCATAGAATTGCATCCCCTTATCACCCGCAGTCTAGTGGTCAAGTAGAATTGAGTAATAAAGAGCTCAAATTAAATTTGCAAAAGACTGTTAATAGGTCTAGAAAGAATTGGTCCAAGAAACTTGATGATGCATTATGGGCCTATAGAACTGCATATAAGAACCCTATGGGTATGTCTCCGTATAAAATGGTTTATGGAAAAGCATGTCACTTACCTCTTGAACTAGAACATAAGGCATATTGGGCTATTAAAGAGCTCAACTATGATTTCCAACTTGGCGGTGAGAAGAGGTTATTTGATATTAGCTCACTTGATGAATGGAGAACCCAAGCTTATGAAAATGCTAAGTTGTTTAAAGAAAAAGTTAAAAGATGGCATGACAAAAGGATACAAAAGCGTGAGTTTAATGTAGGTGATTATCTATTGCTATACAACTCTCGTTTAAGATTTTTTGCAGGAAAACTTCTCTCTAAATGGGAAGGTCCCTATTTTGTCGAGGAGGTCTATCGTTCCGGTGCCATAAAAATCAACAACTTCGAAGGTACAAATCCGAAGGTGGTAAACGGTCAAAGAATCAAACATTATATCTCAGGTAATCCCATAAATGTTGAAACCAATATTATTGAAACCGTAACCCGGAGGAATACATAAAGGACACTTTCGGACCGTTTGGACTCCAAAAGGAATAGGTATGTGGTGCGGTAAGTAAACCGACTCCAAAACAATTTTTAAGGCAATATTTCTCCGTTTTGGAATATTTAGAAAAATAGAAAAATAAGTGGCAGTCCGGGAAGGACACGAGGCCTTCACGAGGGTGGAGGGCGCGCCCCCTACCTCGTGAGCACCTCGTGTGCCCTCCGGACTCCGTTTTCTTGCAAGATACGTATTTTGGTCGGTAAAATTTCATTATATATTCTCCCGAAGGTTTTGACTCTTGTATCACGCAAATATCCTCTGTTCTTGTTTTTGAGCTGTTGCTGCTGCAGATTAGAGCAAGATGTCTTCTCCAGAGTCAGTCGGGCAGGTATCTAATCCGGCACTGGAACCAAGGGCAAACAGCGATGCTGACCACTTTGGGCCAGCAACGGAGGAAGAGATGGAGGCCGACTTGATGAGGGTAGATGCCATGGAGGATCAAGAAGTCACCTCTCGCCTCCGAACTGGGTTTACGATGGGGGAACTACAGAGCTCAGCTATTCCAAACTCGGTTATCCCTTCCAATGTTAGATTTCTTTCTTATGAAAATATGAGGAGGAGTGTCTCTTGTTCCCCCGCGGCTATGCAACACCCTTGGGTGCAAGGAGCTCTAGCTGTTACAGGGAAGCTTCGTAAGGAAATAATGACCCTCAAGCAGCAAGTCAATAGGCTCGAGGAGGAGAACCGTATCTTGAGGGGAATCATCGCCAAGAATATTACACCGACAAAGAAGGAGACATAATCACACAGGTATGGGCACTCCCCTTGGCAACTACCAAGTTTGGGGGAGGTGCCCCGATATGTATCACCATCACAACTCCTATCTTTACCGTTTTTCTTAGTTCGATCCTATTAGTAGTATCTTGATCTAGTAGAATAAAAGTTATGGCATGATCTAGTTTTGAGTTTTGCTTTATGATCCCTCTATGTAATCGAGTCTGTGAGCTATATATAATAAAGTTTAGTGTTGAGTCAAGGGCTTGATTGTTTTGCCATAATCTTGGGTGAATAAAAGAAGAAAGAATGAAAAGAAACAAAGAGTTCATATTGATCTTATTGAGGGTGATGACTTCACATAGAAAGAGTATGATGATTAAAAGTTGTTGGGAGTTGGCAAATATAGCTTTGGTCATCGTTGCAATTAATAGGAAGTAATAAGGAGAGAGAGGTTTCACATATAGATATATTATCATTGACATCTTTTATGATTGGGAGCACTCATTAAAATATAACATGCTAAAGAGTTGATGTTGGACAGGAAGACAACGTGATGAGTTATGTTTTCTTATATCTGAGATAAAGTATGTTGTCATGGATCCTCTAACATGTTGAGCTTGCCTTTCCCCCTCATGCTAGCCAAATTCTCAGCACCAAGTAGAGATACTACTTGTGCTTCCAAACACCCTTAAACCAGTTTAGCCATGAGAGTCCACCATATCTACCTATGGATTGAGTAAGATCCTTCAAGTAAGTTGTCATCGGTGCAAGCAATAAAAATTGCTCTCTAAATATGCATGACTTATTAGTGCAGAGAAATAAGCTTTGTACGAACTTGTTGTGGAAGTAATAAAAGCGATGGACTGCATAATAAAGTTCCACATACAAGGGGCAATATAAAGTGACGTTCTTTTGCATTAAGATTTTGTGCATCCAACCATAAGCGCATGGCAACCTCTGCTTCCCTCTGCGAAGGGCCTATCTTTTATTATTATCCTCTACCTTATGCAAGAGTCACGGTGATCTTCACCTTTCCTTTTTCATTTTATCCTTTGGCAAGCCCAGCATGTTGGAAAGAACATGATATATATATATATATATATATATCTAATTGGATGTAGGGGAGCATGAATTGTTATTGTTGATATTACCCTTGAGGTAAAAGGTTGTGGGGCAAAACTATAAGCCCCTATCTTTCTCTGTGTCCGATTAAAACTCCGTAACCACAAGTATTGCGTGAGTGCTAGCAATTATGAAGGACTAAGTGATAGTTGAGTATGTGGACTTGCTTTTAAGCTCTGGCATAGAATCTTTCCGATGTTATGATAAATTGCAATTGCTTCAATGACTGAGGTTATAATTTGTTGGTGCCCAATAAGGTTTCCGATTCATACTTTTGCATTGTGAAAATATCATCACTTGAACATAAGTAATCATATGACAAAATCTATTATGAGAATAATCATGATGCCTTCATGTCTGTATTTTATTTTTATCGACGCCTCTACCTCTAAACATGAGGACATATTTATTGTTATCGCCTTTTCGCTTGAGGACAAGCGAGGTCTAAGCTTGGGGGAGTTGATACGTCCATTTTGCATCATGCTTTTATATCGATATTTATTGCATTATGGGTTGTTATTTCACGTTATGTCACAATACTTATGGCTATTCTCTCTTATTTTACAAGGTTTACATGAAGAGGGAGAATGCCGGCAGCTGGAATTCTGGGCTGGAAAAGGAGCAAATATTGGAGACCTATTCTGTGCAACTCCAAAAGTCCTGAAACTCCACGGAATACCTTAAAAGAAATAAAGAAAAATCGTCGCCAAAGATGAAGGCTAGGGGGCCCACACCCGGCTCACGAGGGTGGGGGGCGGCCCCCTAGGGCGCGCCCCCTACCTCGTGGGCCCCCTGGTGGCTCTCCGATGCTCATCTTCTCCTATATGAAGTCTTTAGATGAGAAAAAAATAGAGGGAACTTTTGGGGACGAGACTCCGCCGCCACGAGGCGGAACCTTGGCGGAACCAATCTAGGGCTCCGGCGGAGCTGTTCTGTCGGGGACACTTCCCTCCGGGAGGGGGAAATCATCGTCATCATCATCACCAACGCTCCTCTCATCGGGAGAGGGCAATCTCCATCAACATCTTCACCAGCACCATCTCATCTCTAAACCCTAGTTCATCTCTTGTATCCAATTCTTGTCTCCAAGTCCGGGATTGGTGCTAGTAGGTTGCTAGTAGTGTTGATTACTCCTTGTATTTTATGCTAGTTGGTTTACTTGGTGGAAGATCATATGTTCAGATCTTTTATGCATATTATTACCCCTCTGATTATGAGCATGAATATGCTTTGTGAGTAGTTACGTTTGTTCCTGATGACACGGGAGAAGTCCTTCTATTAGTAGTCATGTGAATTTGGTATTCATTCGATATTTTGATGAGATGTATGTTGTCTAGCCTCTAGTGGTGTTATGTGAACGTCGACTACATAACATTTCACCATTATTTGGGCCTAGAGGAAGGCATTGGGAAGTAATAAGTAGATGATGGGTTGCCAGAGTGACAGAAGCTTAAACCCTAGTTTATGTGTTGCTTCGTAAGGGGCTGATTTGGATCCATATGTTTCATGCTATGGTTAGGTTTACCTTATTACTTTTGTTGTAGTTGCGGATGCTTGCAATAGAGGTTAATCATAAGTGGGATGCTTGTTCAAGTAAGAACAACACCCAAGCACCGGTCCACCCACATATCAAATTATCAAAGTACCGAACGCGAATCATATGAACGTGATGAAAACTAGCTTGACGATATTCCCATGTGTCCTCGGGAGCGCTTTTCCTACTATAAGAGTTTGTCCGGGCTTGTCCTTTGCTACAAAAAGGATTGGGCCACCTTGCTGAACTTTATTTACCTTTGTTACTTGTTGCTCGTTACAATTTATCTTATCATAAAACTATCTGTTGCCACTTATTTCAGTACTTGCAGAGAATACCATGCTGAAAACCGCTTATCATTTCCTTCTGCTCCTCGTTGGGTTCGACACTCTTACTTATCGAAAGGACTAGTTAGATCCCCTATACTTGTGGGTCATCAGTCGCCTCAGGAGTCGCCTCAGCCATCGCTGCCACCCTCGCTACTCCCGGCTACAAAGAAGTTACCGACTCTGGCTAATCACCCCCACACTTGTCTCCAAAATACAGGAATTTGAACGACCGAATAGCTTCGCGGACTGATACATGTCCTCATTGAATTGCAAAAGTGAACAAATGTGTCCGGTCGACATATACCGGCGTTTTACAGGTCTCCCTTGGAGATGCCCTCAGAGCATTTACAACCGGACTTGGCAAATCGGACCCCTCACACGAACGTGAGCAGATTTGTTTGACCGGTCACGCCTTAAATATTTGATTCTACAACTGGATACCTCAAATTAGAAATCTCAAATCCATATTATTACTTGCAATGTAAACAGATTTTAAGCGGGCGGCTCCGCCGTGCCCATGTCTGTGTTCGTGTTGGTCTGGTCGTCGACAAGGTAGACTAGGGCATGGGACACGAGACGGCTCACAGGATTCAAGGCGTCGTCGTCTTCCATGCCCAACTCTTTCTCGTCGGAGCTTGGAAGCCGAATGGTGCCGGTGGATGTCAGATCGATGATGGATCTGTCCCGAGACGAGCTGGCGACATGCACCAGGACGAAGTTGCGGCGCCCGAACTGGTGCACCATACGAGGGCACTAGAGAATGCAACTCCGCCTCGCCGATGTCCAGCGCCGCGAGGGCTGCTGCCGCCTCCCGCGTCAGCTGACTTACATGACACGTGATACGTCTCCAACGTATCTATAATTTATGAAGTATTCATGCTATTTTATTATCATTCTTGGATGTTTTACAACCATTTTATAGCAACTTTATATCATTTTTTGGGACTAACCTATTGACCCAGTGCCCGGTGCCAGTTGCTGTTTTTTGCTTCTTTTTTACATCGCAGGAAATCAATAGCAAACGGAGTCCAAACACCGCGAAACTTTTTGTGGATTTTTATGGACCAAAAGACATCCAATGGGCCAGAGCATTACCTGGGGGGTGCCCCGAGGGGGGCACAACCCACCAGGGTGCGCCTGGGCCCCCAGGCACACCCAAGTGGGTTGTGCCCACCTCGGTGCCCTCGCGCACCCCCTCTTCGTCCTATAAATCACCAAATATTCCAAAAACCCTCAGGCTAACCCTAGATGAGAAGTTCCTCTGCCGCAAGCCTCTGTAGCCATCGAAAACCAATCTAGACCCCGTTTCGGCACTCCGCTGGAGGGGGGAATCATCACCGGTGGCCATCTTCATCATCCCGGCGGCCACCATGATGAGCAGGGAGTAGTCCACCCTCGGGGATGCTCTCTCTCTCTCTCTCTCTCTCTCTCTCTCTCTCTCTCGTGTTCTTGAGATGACACGATCTTGATGTATCACGAGCTTTGTTAATATAGTCGGATCATATGGTGTTTCCCCCTCTCTATCTTGTTGTGATGAATTGAGTTTTCCCTCTGAGATTTCATTTTATTGGATTGAATACTTTTATGCATTTGAGAGCACTTTATATATGTCTTGCATATGAATACTCGTGGTGACAATGGGGTATCACATTGATTCACTTGATATGTGTTTTGGCACTCAACTCGCGGATTCCCGAAGTGACATTGGGGTAATCTATGCATAGGGGTTGATGCACATTCTCGTCTTTGTTTCTCCGGTAGAAATCTTGGGGCAATCTTTCAGGTTCTTTGTGTTGGATTGAGTATTGTGAATCTAAATTTGCCTTGGTGTTATTTTAGTATGAAATCTTGGTTAGATCGATCGGAAAGAATAGCTTGATGTTATTTTAGTACGAAGTCTAGAATAGATTGATCGGAAAGAATAGCTTTGAGGTGGTTTCGTACCCTACAAACAATTTTGTTCTTATGTTCTCCGCTAGATAGGAACTTTGGAGTGATTCTTCATCGCACTTTAAGGGATGGTTATATGATCCAATTATATTAGCATTGTTGAGAGATTGCGCTAGCGAAAGTACGGACCCTAGGCCTTGTTTTCAAGAATTGCAATACCGTTTGTGCCCACTTTTATCGATTGCTACCTTGCTATTTTTATTTATTCAGATTATAAAAATATATTTCTACCATCCATATTACACTTTTATCACCATCTCTTCGCCGAACTAGTGCACCTATACAATTTGCCATTGTATTGGGTGTGTTGGGGACACAAGAGACTCTTTGTTATTTGGTTGCAGGGTTGCCTGAGAGAGACCATCTTCATCCTACGACTCCCAAGGATTGACAAACCTTAGGTCATCCACTTGAGGAAAATTTGCTACTGTACTACAAAACTCTGCGCTTGGAGGCCCAACACGAGTCTACAAGAACAAGTTGTGTAGTAGACATCAACCTCTTTTCTGGCACCGTTGCCAGGGAGGCTAGGTAAGCGGCACTCACATCCCATCAATGAAGCTCTTTTCTGGCGCCGTTGCCGGGGAGGTGAGTGCTTGAAGGTATATCTTTAGATCTTGCAATCGAATCTTTTAGTTTCTTGTTTTATCACTTGTTTGGTTAATAAAAGAAAAATACAAAAAAAATGAATTGAGATGGTCTCATATTGTTCATCTTTATCATGTCTTTCTTGAAATTGATGGAAAGGAAAATTGTACTCAGTTGATAGAAGAAGAATTCGATAAAATGTTTGACATAAAATCTTTGAATGATGAGCATGGTTGCAATGTTGCTAGTATTAATTCTTTGAATACCCACGATGCTAGTGATATGCAAAGCCATAAGCTTGGGGATGCTATGTTTGACGAAGATGTTTAGACCCCCAAGTTTTGATGAGAATATTTATTATGATGATAGCATGTCTCCTACTTATGGTGATTATATTGATGAAAGTGGATTTGGTGAGGTCATGACTTTATTTAGTGATGAATCCACTATCTTGGAAGAGGTTTCAATTGATTATGACAACAAAGTTCCTACCTATGATGATTATGGTGATGACATGTATGCTATAAAGAATAATGATAACCATGAAACTTGTCATCATGATTTTAATTTTCAATCACAGGATAATTTTTTTTTGAATTTGCTCCCACTATTATTCATGAGAATAAATTTGCTTATGTGGAGAGTAACAAAGTTTCTATGCTTATTGATCATGAAAAGAGTGCTTTATGTGATGGTTTTATTGTTGAATTCATTCATGATGCTATTGAAAATTATTATGAGGGAGGAACATATGCTTATAGGAATTGCAATAATATCAAGTTTCCTCTCTTTGTGTTGAAAATTTTGAAGTTGTGCTTGTTTTGCCTTCCTATGCTAGTTGATTCTTGTTCTCATGAATTGTTTGATCACAAAATCCCTATGCATAGGAAGTGGGTTAGACTTAAATGTGCTAGTAATATGCTTCATAATGCTCTCTTTGTGTTTCAATTCTTATCTTTTACGTGAGCATCATTGAAATCATCATGCCTAACTCAAAACACATTAAAGGAAAGCGCTTGTTGGGAGACAACCCAACACTTTTACCTACTGTTTTGGTGTGTTCACATGATTAGGCTATTTTAGTAATCATGTTTTATAGCTTTTTTTCAATAAAGTACCAAGTAAAGCCTTTGGGATAGTGTGGATGATAGTTGACTTGATTCTATCCAAAAACAGAAACTTTTGCGCTCAGTTCAGGAATTTTGAAAATTCACTGGAACATGCTTTTGATCTGATTTTTACAGGTGATAGATATACAAATTATCTACGTTGTCCTAAGTTTTCAGAATTTTTGGAGTAGCAGAAGTATGGTTGGAATACAGATTACTACAGACTGTTCTGTTTTTGACAGATTATGTTTTCAATCCATAGTTTGCTTGTTTCCTAGTTTCTATGGCTTATATTGCGCAATATAAATTGTCGAATGATATGGTACAGTAGGCATTGTGTGAGAACAATTATGAATCTTGTCTTTGGCAGTACCAAATGTGAGTGGTTTGCTCTTTATCATACTAACTTATCTCACAAAGTTTCGTTAAGTTCTGTGTGATTGAAGTTTTCGAGTTTTGGGTGAGATGTCGATATGAGGAGAATAAGGAGTGACAAGACCCTAAGCTTGGGGATGCCCAAGGCACCCCAAGGTAATATTCAAGGAAGATCCAAGCAACTAAGCTTGGGGATGCCCCGGAAGGCATCCCCTCTTTCGTCTCCAACATTACCGGTAACCTCACTTGGAGCTACATTTTTATTCGTCACATGATATGTATTTTTATTGGAGTGTCATTTTCTTTTGTTAGGATTTACTTGATGTTATTTAGAATAATTTTTTGCATCTTTATTTTCAATTAAAATGTCGAGGATAGCCTTTACCATGCTTATTTTGCAAGTCTACATGTTGCTGTTTCAAAACAGAAAGTTTATAGCTGTTGCGAAAATTCCTGAGAAAAGTCAGAATGTGATAAAATGTTGAAACTTCTTGCAATTTAAGCTCTGATAAATTTTCTACAGTGTGGTAAATTTTTAGAATTTTTGGAGTTAAAGAAGTATTGATATTCTTGCATCCTTTATAGACTATCCTGTTTTGGTAGATTGTTGTTATGTTTGCATATGTTTGCTTGTTTAATGATTCTATTTGAGGATAGGAATATTAAATATGAAGAGGCATTTAGTATGCAATGTTAAATAATAATTTTAGTTATTTTTTACAGTATTGAATGATAAGGTTTTGCATTAGTTTATACTAACGTATCTCACCAGTTCTTGTTGAGTTTTGTGTGGATGAAGTTTTTGAGATTTAGGGAAACCGTGATATAAAAGGAATTAAGGAGACACAAAAGCTCAAGTTTGGGGATGCCCAAGGCATCCCAAGATAATATTTCAAGAAGTATCAAGCATCTAAGATTGGGGATGCCCCGGTAGGCATCCCACCTTTCTTCATCAACAATTATCGGTTAGTATCGGTTGAGCCTAAGTTTTTGCTTCTTCACATGAGATGTGCTATGCTTGGAATGCCATTTTATCTTGTTTGCTTGTCGTGTTAATAAAATACTTAGATCTGAAAGTTTTAAATAAGAGAGAGTCCTCACATAGCTATCTATTTACTTAAATACTCGATTGATCTTCACTTATATCTTTTTGGAGTAGTTTGTCATTTACTCTTGTGCTTCACTTTTATCCTATGAGTAAATTGTTGAATGAATCGAAAGTAATGAAGTTGAAATTATATGTTCATATCATGCCTAGTGGTAGCTTAAAATTGGGTTTAGAAAGTGAAATTTTTTGAGGCTTGACAATCACAATATTGGTCATACAAGAAATTCACGAATGATTAGTAGAAGGAAGAGAACTTTCACATGCAAATACACTATCTCGGAAATCTTTTGTGATTGTGAGCCCCCATCCAAATATTATATGCCAAAATTATTGACGTTGGACAAGGAAGTCAACGTAATGATTTATGTTTGTTCATATTCACATAGAAGTTATATTGTCATAGATCCTTCAACATGTGGTGCTTGCCCCCATCTTTGCTAGCCAAAAATTCCGCACCAAGTAGAGATAGTACTTGTGCATCCAAAAATCCTTAAACCCAAATATTATTCTCAAGAGTCCACCATACCTACTTAAGGATTGAGTAAGATCTTTCAAGTAAGTTGTCATCGGTGCAATAAGGCAATAAAAATTGCTTCTAAAAGTGTTAGATCATTTAGTGTATAAGAAAATTGAGCATTGTACGAACTTGTGACGGCGAAGAATAAAAGCGACAGACTGCATAATAAAGGTTGCTATCACAAGGGGCAATATAATGTGATGTTCTTTTGCACTAAGGGATTGAGCATACAAACAAAAAGCGCATGTCAACCTCTGCTTCCCTCTGCGAAGGGCCTATCTTTTACTTTTATGTATTTACTTTCATGCAAGAGTCAAAGTTTTTCTCTCTATTCCTTTTTATTTTGCTCTTTTGGCAAGCATCATCTGGTGAGGAAAGATCTAGGCACATATATCCAGTTGAATATGGGTAGCATGAGTTATTATTGTTGACATCACTCTTGAGGTGAATACGTTGGGAGGCGAAATTATAAGCCCCTATCTTTCTACGTGTCCGGTTGAAACGTTTTGCTCATATGTATGCGGTGAGTGTTAGAAATCATAGAAGACTATATGATGGTTGAGTATGTGGAGCTCTTACTTAAACTCTGTTGAATAAGTTGAATTGCAATTGCTTGGTGACTGAGAATATAGGTTGTTGAGTTTCAAGAGAATTCATTGTTTGAACCTTAACATGTGAATTGGTTGCTACTTTAACATGAGAAATTTTATGAGAAAGAATTGCTTTTATGATGCTAGGAAAAGTGATTGCACTTGTCATTGATCAAACTTGTGCACTTTGCTAGCATCCACACCTCATAAATTATTTCTTTTATCATTTACCTACTCGAGGACGAGTAGGAATTAAGCTTGGGGATGCTGTAAGTCTCCAACGTATCTATAATTTATGAAGTATTCATACTATTTTATTATCATTCTTGGATGTTTTACAACCATTTTATAGCAACTTTATATCATTTTTTGGGACTAACCTATTGACCCAGTGCCAGATGCTGTTTTTACTTGTTTTTTACATCACAGAAAATCAATATCAAATGGAGTCCAAATACTGCGAAACTTTTTGTGAAATGTTTATGGACCAGAAGACATCCAATGGGCCAGAGCAACACCTAGGGGTGCCCGAGTGGGCACAACCCACCAGGGCGCGCCTTGGGCCCCAGGCGCACCCAGGTGGGTTGTGCCCACCTCGGTGGCCTCCCGCACCCCCTCTTCGTCCTATAAATCACCAAATATTCCAAAAACCCTCAGGGTAACCTAGATGAGAAGTTCCGCTGCCGCAAGCCTCTGTAGCCACCGGAAAACCAATCTAGACCCCGTTCCGGTACTCCACCGGAGGGGGGGATCATCACGGATGGCCATCTTCATCATCCCGGCGGCCACCATGATGAGCAGGGAGTAGTCCACCCTCGGGGCTGAGGGTTTGTAATAGTAGCTATGTGTTTAATCTCTCTCTCTCTCTCTCTCTCTCGTGTTCTTGAGATGTCACGATCTTGATGTATCACGAGCTTGGTTAATATAGTCAGATCATATGGTGTTTTCCCCTCTCTATCTTGTTGTGATGAATTGAGTTTTTCCTTTGAGATTTCGTTTTATCGGATTGAATACTTTTATGGATTTGAGAGCACTTGATATATGTCTTGCATATGAATACTCGTGGTGACAATGGGGTATCATATTGATTCACTTGATATGTGTTTTGGCACTCAACTCGTGGATTCCCGAGGTGACATTGGGGTAATCTATGCATAGGACTTGATGCACAATCTCGTCTTTGTTTCTCCGGTAGAAATCTTGGGGCACTCTTTCAGGTTCTTTGTGTTGGATTGAGTATTGTGAATCTAAATTTGCCTTGGTGTTATTTTAGTATGAAATCTTGGTTAGATTGATCGGAAAGAATAGCTTGATGTTATTTTAGTACGAAGTCTAGAATAGATTGATCGAAAAGAATAGCTTTGAGGTGGTTTCGTACCCTACAAACAATTTTGTTCTTATGTTCTCCGCTAGATAGGAACTTTGGAGTGATTCTTCATCGCACTTTAAGGGATGGTTATATGATCCAATTATATTAGCATTGTTGAGAGATTGTGCTAGCGAAAGTACGGACCCTAGGCCTTGTTTTCAAGAATTGCAATATCGTTTGTGCCCACTTTTATCGATTGCTACCTTGCTATTTTTATTTATTCAGATTATAAAAATATATTTCTACCATCCATATTACACTTTTATCACCATCTCTTCGCCGAACTAGTGCACCTATACAATTTGCCATTGTATTGGGTGTGTTGGGGACACAAGAGACTCTTTGTTATTTTGGTTACAGGGTTGTTTGAGAGAGACCATCTTCATCCTACGCCTCCCATGAATTGATAAACCTTAGGTCATCCACTTGAGGGAAATTTGCTACTGTCCTACAAAACTCTGCGCTTCGAGGCCTAACACGAGTCTACAAGAACAAGTTGTGTAGTAGACATCAACACGCCGCGCCATGTTTGCGTCAGACGATGCCTATGGTGCGTCCATGGCCTCGGCGCGCCAACGGAGGGGTTGCGTATCCGCCACCGCGTTCGGACGCCAGACGGACGGCACCGCCTCCGGTGAGGCATTGAGGGCTAACCTAGCGCCGGATCCATGCGCCATTTGAACGGACTCAATAGATTCTCAACAGAACGAGTCCGAACGCTGCCTCACACGGTTCTCCTTCCGGGAGCATTAGAGCGCAAACCAGACGGCCATCTCCCCCTCGGGGCCGCGTGGGATGAGCTCGTTGTCGACGGATCTGGAGGTGAAGGCAGGCCCGGCCCTAAGGGGGCGCGAACGGGGCGGCCGCTCCGGGCCTCCAGTTTGGAGGGCCCCATAGGTATGTGTTCTGCTTTTTTATGAGCCTAGCGCCTAGGTATCATCTACTGCCAGATTCAAAAAAAGAAGGGTATTATCTAGTCTCTCCGTCTGGTAAAGAGTGTGCATTTGACTTTAAAATTTGTCCACAAAAAAGTGTACTCCTATCTTTCAATGCACTTTAAAGTAGAAAAAAAATATTTTTCTCTCTCATCACACGGTAATCAAGACCAACAACATTGTACACATGGTCTTCTTAATTTCTACATGCACTTAGCTCATTGGGAGTTGGGTAATTAAAGAGAAGAGAGATGGTGACTTGCACATTTTCAATATATTTTTTGCTCCACTCCATAATTTATCTTAAAATTTTCACATGTATATTTTTCACCGGGCAAAGGGGGTAGTTTGCAAATGAGCATCCGTCATTGAGCAGTGCTACACAGACGATAGCTTCTGCACGATTTGTAGACCATGAACAATAGTGTCCGTTGGATAGTATTGTTTAACAAATCTGCACTGTTCAAGGGTGCCGTCGTTCAGACATCATGCATGCGCAGTCGTCTGTAGAGTAGTTTCGTCCGTCATTTTCCCTGATTTTGTTCCTGCTAACCACTACTTTTGAGGAATATAGCAGTTATTGCACGCAGTTAATTAGGGGTGGTTATGGGGAAAATCGCTCCTGAGTCCCTTCCCTAGTCCACGAGCCAATTGTGCACCCAATTTTTGGAAAAAGAACAGACGCTGAGATGCTAGAGAAATGGAAGAACCAAACGTGATCTAGATCGTCCCCTCCGGCAACCGCACGATGCTTGCTTCATGTGCCTGCGTGGCGCCGTTTGGAGTCGGAGGAGGCCAGGCGGGTTGCCGGAGATAGCCTCGCCGCTGCCTCCCACGCAACCACACAGACTCGTCGAGAGGCGAGATCGCACCGTGAAGATGCGATTACAGTTATAATGAATTGAAAGTATGTCTCTAATCTCTATTTATATAAGTAGCCTATATGCTCTTTGAAATTTTACCATGTCGGTTCTTGATTGATTATAAATTGATGAATGATCATCAGTATTACCTCCCTGTTGTTGCAACTGGTCGCAGATAGATATTGTTTATCGCTATACATTGTTTGGGTTATGAATTTTGAGTTTGGCGACCTACTGATATTTACTAATCTCAGTTGATAAGATGACGGCTATGCATGTGTTGACATCAACATGAATGATAACAACATGACTGTGATTAGGAGTATTTCATCATTTGTTAGTCTTGATGAGGTATTTGTTTTTACTATGATGCTTCGCACAACTAAATACTAACACACTTCACTTCTGTACTATGGAACATATTCGTAAAGAATATAATAATATATAAAATAATAGTGTATTTCATGTAGCTGACAATTCAACATATTTCGTACAATTTTCTTTTATGTTTATGTTAAAGGCATTTGAGTCTAGCTTTCGTCCTGGACCCCCGAAATCTCAGAACCGGCCCTGGGTGAAGGATACGGACCCGCTGCCCACTGTGCTGGAGACGGCCGGAGATCGGCGAACGAGAGCTTGGGTGGCGGAGGGGAGTGGAGCAGAGTGGAGTGAAGTGGCTCGGGTTTGGTCCGGCAAGCAAATGAGGAGGAATATATGTGGGGTCGGGTGGGCCAGCTTGGGCCGGGTCCGACGTGGCGGACGCGCCCGAGCGCTCCCATATCCACTTCATATTTTGGTTGGATATGAGAGGTGCCGGTCAGCCCGGCATTTGAGGCCCGTTTGAGGCGCCCGTCTGGATCGATTTTTTGTGACTGGTCAGTGACCAGGCAGTCCGCACAGACGTTTGAGGCGGGTTTGGGGCATCCAGCTGTAGATGTTCTAACTCTCGTTGGCTTTTTTTATTGGAGATACTCTGTGAGCGCCGCGCGCTAGAGCTCAGGCTCGAACGCTGACGGGATGGCAGCTACCCCAGCTGCCCAGCCAACGGGTTGATGCCCCGTTTTCTATCTGAAGGCTTATCACGCGTGCAACATCTCAGCTCAGCAACCGGGCATACATAAAAATGAGTTCCATAGGCACTAGCAACAAGTGCATAATTTTACATAAGAAGCCCACTCAGATGGAGCACAAGAAATTCGCTCAGGGTTCAAACATACATAGACCGCACACAGATAAATTATTTAACTTTTTGCCTATGGTGCTGCGTTGTGGCTAACTGTTGACTGAGCTTACGTAGCATAAACCCAAAAGTTAACCCACTTACAAAGATCACTAAGATCACCGGTCAGTCTGATATAGGCTTCTTAGAGAAGGTTATATGTTACTCAACGTCCAGTAAACAATTGGCATGTTGCTCAGGGTATGAGAATAAAATTGGAAAGGACAAATGGTGGTAAAGGTGGAATAAAGATAGGTACGTACACGTGAAACTGCGTCTATGTACTGTTATTTCTTGAAAAGTACTTCTCTGTCCTTTTGCTTGGCGAACATAACACATTTCAGACATAGATCTTTTGACTGTCTTATTGGATTCTTTAAAGTGGTTATCGTTTTGACCATAAAGTCCGTATGATTTCACGTGAAGCACCCGCGTTAGGTTTTCATAAATTCGGGTGCAATGACTTTTCCTACAAAATTAGTTGCATTTTTATGCTCTAGCTACGATCGTGTGATAATAGTTTTTTTTTTGAAACAAGGCAAAAGATTTGTCATTTTTCATTGATTAAGAAAAAAGGTTTACACTTATGCCCGCAACGCGGGAAAGAAAACAACTACTCTCGCGACATTACATTACTCAAGTATTTCGCACCCGCTAGAGCCCAAAGATGGGCCTCTTCCTTGATCCTCCCAACAATTAACATGGTGGGTGCGGCGGTGTTGCGGAAAACTCTCGCATTGCGTTCCTTCCAAATCTCCCAAGATACCAACATCATCAGCGAAGTGAGAGCCTTCCAGTGCGGTCTTGTATTGTTCACTGTATCAGTCCATCAACCTCTCACCGAGGTGGCATTTGCCCAAGCCAAAGTAGAGAAATCCAGGAGGCCAAGCCAATTGGCGATCTTAGTCCAGATACGGGTCGTGAAGCGGCATTGGGCAAGAAGGTGCACAGCGGACTCAGGAGCTTGCTTGCAAAGAGGGCAAAGATCGCAGTTTGGCCATCCACGGCGGCTTAGTCTATCGGCTGTCCAAATCTTGTTTTGTAAGACCAACCAAGCGAAGAACTTGCACTTAGGGGTGGGTGGGGGGGAGGGGGGGCAACCCTTCCAAATGGTTGTAAGCATGGTCGAGATGGTAAGACCCTCAAATTGCGCCTTATAAGCCGAGGACGTAGAGTACACGCCATCAACAAAGAGCTTCCAAGTAATTGAATTGCGAACCCCGTCCCGCGAGAGTGATGTCAGCGAGCCTTTCCCAAAGCATAACCACTTCCTGGATGTGTGTGAGAGATGCCCTGCTGGGTTACCCCTTAGTTGTGACACTGTGATAATTTTTATTCCATTTTGTTACTTTACCCAACTAAGAAGCTATTAGATCCATTTGGGAGGAAAATTCCAATGCGTACTCGTTAGAGGCAATACAAAATTCCCCGAGAAAAACAGGTAATATAAAATGATGTCAAACTTGATCATATTCAGTCAAATTCCAATGAAACTGTTGCCGTTCAGGTATGACTAGCTCACCACATTGCCCATGTGTCATACTGAGAATGAGTTGTCCAGCTAGTCGTTTTGACCCATCATATTGACACATGGGTCCACCCTGTCAGCTTGGGTAAAATAATAAAATTCTTATTGTAGATACAACCCCGTCACAAAGTCACTACTACTAAACTGGCAAAATTCTTAGACATGACAGGCGCTGCCACAAGATCACAACTAAGGGTGAAAAGGCAGAATTTACTCAAAAGAAATGTTGCTAACCAAACACAAGACAAGACGGACGAGGTGTTAGTGTAGCAATACTATCACTTGCCATTCCTGGCAACTAAATTGTTCTTTGCCCTTGCATACATCGATGAAGTTACAGCTTGTCCATATGCCAGTCTGCACTAAACTCATATAAATATGACAAGGATGTGGATAGGTCTCAATCGACTGAGACTTGTCAAGTGATATAGTATGTAAGAAAAAAAGAAAAACTAAAAATATATTTTTTTTAGAAATCTCCTTGCAAAATTGAAGGAAGATAGCATTGACTGAGATATAACGAAATCTCAGTCGACTGAGACAGACTTAGCAAAACTGATTTGACAAACCATGTTATACTGTCTACTGTCGAGTTGGCAGTTTGGAGAGATTATGCTGGTTGCTAGCTACCGTAGAATCCTAGAACAAACTGTACTTGGTTTGCATGAGTTGTCACCTATGACTCCTAGCACAGACTTGCAGACAACTTCCGTGCCTATGAACCGCCAGAAAGTTGATAGTTCAGGGATTTCAGGCTAATTTTCTTATTCTGTTTTATTGGCTGGCATCGTTCGCAGGTAGCAGCAGCCAGCAGCCCATCTCGTTCCCTTTCTGAAAGAGCAACGTGACGTGCCTATGTTTCCAAAGGCAATGACCTGACAAGAATTGCAGTTGGGTTTTGTCGATAGACTGGTCAAGGCAAACCTCGGATACATGCGAATGCATGGACACTAGCTTGAAGCAACAAGAAAATGTCTCAACTTGCTGGTGCATCACATGCTGTGCTCTTTTTTAGGCCAAAGACTTTCCCCTGGTGTTATACATAAGAGGAACTCTAACAGGGCAATCCATTTCGTCCGTTGACGTATGTTTTGGTCGGTGTGGACAAAAACGCCGGTCCAACGTGTTGACCCATTTCTAAAATTCGTCCGCATTGCATCCACACGGACCCATTTCCAGCTCAAAATTGTGCCTGAAATGCGTCGGCGCGGACGCGCCGCGCGTCCCTCGATACCCGCCGCGGTCCCACTTATCGGCCGCCCAACTACCACCCACGTCTTATTAAATGCCAGCACCTAACTCAGGGCTCGCCTGGCAGCGTGCGAAAGGTGCGCGAGCCCGTCCTTTTTTTTTTGAAAGAACCGGTGTATCACCGGCATTCATATATTAAGTGGAGAGAGGCAGAAAATATGTTCATGATCAAGTGATCATGGTGGATTACAAGACTTAGGCATGAAAAAATGATATGTGATGGCCCTAGCCCGGATCGCCCAGAGGAGTCGCGAGGCATTTGGCTCCTGCCAGCTTCCAACCTTCTGCATCTCTCCTGATCGCAGCGACGACATTGCATACTGGGCTTGTCTCGTGCCTGAAGGTGCGATTGTTCCTCTCCTGCCAGATGTGCCATGCAGTTAGGAAAATCATTGTCTTGAGCTTCTCTCTGAGCCTCGGTCGTGCCTGTTGGAGGATGTTTCTCAGCCATGGGGCAGAGGTGGCTGTGTCTTGGGTGTTCTCTGAAATGAGCGCAAGCTTGTCGCAGTCAGCCCAGGTTGCGTACGGCAGGACCGGCCTCATCCACTTACAACACCCGTCCACATCTCGCCGCACCGTGCTCCCTCGCCGACGACAGGGAACCCTAGCAAGCCCAAACCACCATGGGGTTTTTCAGTGGCAAGGGAAGAGGGAAGCTGACCCCCGGTGCGAGCTCTTCCCGCAGCTCGCCGGCTCTTCCACCGCCGCCTCCTAGACGCGGCTCGCCACTAGAGCGGCAGCGTCTGTATATACCAGTCCACCAGCCGTGGTGGCACTGGCAGTACAACCGGCCACTGCAGTATTCGGTTGTTAACCTGCCTCACGGCTGGCATCTGAATCGATAGTGGATCCCTATTCTGGTAGTGCCACGCACGCCGCGGGTGCATGCCGAGGAGGTTCGCCGGCATCGTGAGGCCCTCACTCCATACTTGGTTTGCATGAGGTGTCACCTATGACTCTAGCACAGACATGCAGACAGCGTTCGTGCCTATGAACCGCTAGAATGTTGATGGTTCAGGGATTTCGGGCTAATTTTCTTATTCTGTTTTATTGGCTGGCATCGTTCGCAGGTAGCAGCAGCCAGCGGCCCATCTCGTTCCCTTTCTGAAAGAGCAACAGAGGTGCAAGTTGAGAGGTGCCATGTTTCTAAAGGCCCTGACAAGATTTTTTTTTTTTTTTTGCGAGGACCTGACAAGAATTGCAGTTGGGTTTTGTCGATAAACTGGTCAAGGCAAACCTCGGATACACGCGAATGCATGGACACTAGCTTGAAGCAACATGAAAATGTCTCAACTTGCTGGTGCTTCATATGCTATGCTCTTTTTTAGGCCTGTTGTTATATACTCATGAAAGTGTCTCAACTTGCTGGTGCTTCATATGCTATGGTCCTTTTTAGGCCTGTTGTTATATACTCCCTCTGTCCTAAAACAAGTGTCTTAATTTTGTACTAACTTTAAAACAAAGTTATAATAGAGTTGAGGCACTTATTTTGGGACGGAGGGAGTAGGAGTATAAAGCCACAAAATCTTACAGTACAACAGACGCCACACACACTGAAAACCTCAGTTTGCAGTTACAGTCGAAAACCGGGCAGAAATGCAAGGCAAATCGACAGCCACTGCACCACCACGTACGCATCTCTTTTTTTTTAGAACGAAGACGTTAGGTGCGTCCGGCTTTAAATTAATAAAGCCTACAATATAGGCAGCGTACCAAGGATCCAAACCGTACAAGCACAAAAGCCCTCAGGCCACACACGGGGAAGTCATAGGGTTCAAGGCCAGAAGACCGCGAAGCAGAGTTACAAGGCACAGACACGCAGGCTCGCTACCAAAAGGGGCCACTCCATTAAGAAGTGGCAGTTGGCTCCCTAGCCATCACATACACCTGGTGAAGACGGGCTTGAGCTTGCTGCATCCTCTCAATATCCTTGCGCCTCATCAACAGACTCCACTGCTGTAGAAACAGATTGCATTTGTGGATAACATTAGCCGGGTGAGACGGGAAAATCCCTTCAATAGCTAGTTTATTCCTAGTCAACCAGAGAGCCCAGAACAGTGCCCCAACACAGCTCCACAATACACGATTTCCGCTCCTCTGGACCGAGTCTAGAATGCCAACTAAATCGTCGGTGGACCGCGGATCCCACCAAACTCCCGCCGCGGTCCAAACAGCTCTCCAAGCGAACCTAGCTAGCGGGCATCGGAAAAAGACGTGGTTTGCGTCCTCATTAACCCCGCACACCGCTCATGTGCATGTTGTCGGCCCCTGCCGTTTTGCCACATTTTCGGACGTAGGTAATCTGTTATGGAACAGTTGCCACATAAACACTTTGATTTTGAGAGGGATACGTGCCTTCCAAAGGCCCTTAACCACTGGCTGGGCCGTCCCTTGGCATAGCTTGTGGTAAAGCCATTTGACCGTAAATCTGTCGGACGCGGTGAGCGCCCATGTCACTGAGTCGGGCGTTGTGGACAGCGTGGACGAGCTAATAAGTTCAAGCATCGTTGTATAACTCATCCGCTCTTGGTTATTGAGCTCATGGCGGAAGTGGACCGCTGGGGCGAGGCTAAAGCCGAGGCCACTGTCATGTTTGGGTCTACAACTATTGTAACGCCCGGATAATCAAGCTACAATAATCCCTTACTAATGATGCCAAGTCACCACTGTTACTGATGCTAATCTCACTTAGATTCAAAACCAATTCAAATTGGATTTTAAAATAAAGTCAAATAAATTATTTCTCCAAACAGTAAAACAAAAATGTTCGCTGGCTTGCAAATATTCACTAACTAAATGTAATGAGCGATTCAACATCATTTGAGATAGCTAATTTTTCCCTGGGAACTAAAGCAGTTCCAAATCAGCATTTTTAAATGCTTTTCCATTTGTGAAAAATCCAAATCAATTCAAACTCCTCCCAATCTTTTTATGGCAGATACCAAATATTGTATTTATTTGGCCAAGTCCCACAATTTTACAGAGCTCCTTTTGGCAGCTCAAATATTGCATAGCATTTTTCCTTTAAAAAAAGGAAAGGGAGGAAACCCCTGTGCTTTTGGCCCATCGGGCAAGTGGCCAACCCAGCCGGCCCACCCTGGCGATCCCTCCCCTCTCCCTGTTCACGCGACCGGGTCGCTACAGGGGCGGGTCGCCCCTGACCACCTCGTCGGCGTTGCCTGGGAGAGGATAAGGCCTCCACTGCCCGCGCCTCCTCGATCCCCTCGCCCACTTGCCCCCTCGCTCCTTACTCCTCTCTCCCCCTCGTCCAGATCTCCTCCTCCCGAGCGCCTCCGCCGCCGTCATCGCCATGGCCTCCTCTGTTCGTGTGGCTACCGCCGTCCCCGCTGGTTAAGACCTCACCAGAAGACGCGCTGGCCACCCCTGCTTCGTCTGCGTGGATTGGATCGAGCGCTACACTGCTACACCGACCGGCTCGAGCTCCGACCCCCTGCAACGCGAGAACGCCGCCGTCTTCTTCCACTACGTTCGCCGGTGCTCTCCTTCGACTCCGGCCAACGCCCTGCAGATACTAAGCCACCGAAGGGCCACCTTGTGCCCCCACTGTAGGCTACCTCCTTCTCCCCTTCCCTCTGTTGCCGCTCTGGCCACTGCACACGGCGTCCGCCCGACCACTCAGCCTGCTTCGCCGGCGTAAGCGCCGCGCTCGTGCCGCTCCGCTGGTCGCCTACCCCCCTGATACGTCTCCAACGTATCTATAATTTTTGATTGCTCCATGCTACTTTATCTACTGTTTTGGACTATATTGGGCTTTATTTTCCACTCTTACATTATTTTTGGGACTAACCTATTAACCGGAGGCCCAGCCCAGAATTGTTGTTTTTTGCCTATTTCAGTGTTTCGAATAAACGGAATATCAAACGGAGTCCAAACGGAATGAAACCTTCGGAAACATGATTTTCTCACCGAACGTGATCCAGGAGACTTGGACCCTACTCAAGGAAGTAACTGAGGCGGTCACGAGGGTGGGGCGCCCCCTAGGGCGCACCCCCTGCCTCGTGGGCCCCCTATTGCTCCACCGACGTACTCCTTCCTCCTATATATACCTCACGCACCCCAAAGCGATCGAACAGGAGCCAAAACCTAATTCCACCGCCGCAACTTCCTGTATCCACGAGATCCCATCTTGGGGCCTGTTAGGAGCTCGCGGGGGGGCATCCACCACGGAGGGCTTCTACATCAACACCATAGCCTCTCTGATGAAGTGTGAGTAGTTTACTTCAGACCTTCGGGTCCATAGCTAGTAGCTAGATGGCTTCTTCTCTCTTTTTGGATCTCAATACAATGTTCTCCCCCTCTCTCGTGGAGATCTATTCGATGTAATCTTCTTTTTGCGGTGTGTTTGTTGAGATCGATGAATTGTGGGTTTATGATCCAGCTTATCTATGACATTATTTGAATCTTCTCTGAATTCTTTTATGTATGATTGAGTTATCTTTGCAAGTCTCTTCGAATAATCCGTTTGGTTTGGCCAACTAGATTGGTAGTTCTTGCAATGGGAGAAGTGCATAGCTTTGGGTTCAATCTTGCGGTGTCCTTACCCAATGACAGAAAGGGTTGCAAGGCACGTATTGTATTGTTGCCATCGAGGATAACAAGATGGGATATTTATCATATTGCATGAATTTATTCCTCTACATCATGTCATCTTGCTTAAGGCGTTACTGCTTTTTAACTTAATACTCTAGATGCATCTTTGGATAGCGATCGATGAGTGGAGTAATAGTAGTAGATGCAGAATCGTTTCGGTCTACTTGTCACGGACGTGATGCCTATATACATGATCATACCAAGATATACTCATAACTATGCTCAATTCTGTCAATTGCTCAACAATAATTTGTTCACCCACCGTAGAATACTTATGCTCTTGAGAGAAGCCACTAGTGAAACCTATGGCCCCTGGGTCTATTCTCATCACATCAATCTCCATCACTTTAATACTTGCTTTGTTTTTACTTTGCCTTTTACTTTTCACTTTGCATCTCTATACCAAAAATACCAAAAATATTATCTATCATCTCTATCAGATCTCACTCTCGTAAGTGACCGTGAAGGGATTGACAACCCCTAATCGCATTGGTTGCGAGTAGCTATCGTTTTGTGCAGGTACGAGGGACTTGTGTGTGGCCTCCTACTGGATTGATACCTTGGTTCTCAAAAACTGAGGGAAATACTTACGCTACTTTACTGCATCACCCTTTCCTCTTCAAGGGAAAACCAACGCAGTGCTCAAGAGGTAGCAAGAAGGATTTTTGGCGCCGTTGTCGGGGAGTCGACGCAAAAGTCAACATCCAAGTACCCATCACAATCCCTATCTCTCGCATTACATTATTTGCCATTTGACTCTTGTTTTCCTCTCCCCCACTTCACCCTTGCCGTTTTATTCGCCCTCTCTTTCCCAATCTCCTCCTCTTTTTCCCGTTGCCTTTTCCTCGTCCGTTTGTTTGCTCGTGTGTTGGATTGCTTGTTTGTCGCAATGGCTCAAGATGCTACCAAATTGTGTGACTTCACCAATACCAATAATAATGATTTCCTTAGCACTCTGATTGCTCCTCTTGCCAATACTGAATCTTGTGAAATCAATACTGCTTTGTTGAATCTTGTTATGAAAGATCAATTCGCCGGCCTTCCTAGTGAAGATGTCGCTACTCATCTGAATAGCTTCATTGATTTATGTGATATGCAAAAGAAAAAAGATGTCGATAATGATGCCGTTAAATTGAAGCTATTTCCTTTTTCGCTTAGAGATCGTGCTAAAACATGGTTTTCATCTTTGCCTAAAAATAGTATTGATTCTTGGAACAAGTGCAAAGATGCTTTTATCTCTAAATATTTTCCTCCCGCTAATATTATCTCTCTTAGGAACGATATTATGAGTTTTAAGCAACTTGATCATGAACATGTTGCACAATCTTGGGAGAGAATGAAATTAATGATACGTAATTGTCCTACTCATGGTTTGAACTTGTGGATGATTATATAAAAAAATTATGCCGGCTTGAATTTTGCTTCTAAAAATCTTTTAGATTCGGCCGCGGGAGGCACTTTTATGTAAATCACTTTAGGAGATGCTACTAAACTTCTATATAATATTATGGTTAATTATTCTCAATGGCATACCGAAAGATCTACTAATAAAAAAGTGCATGCGATAGAAGAAATTAATGTTTTGAGTGGAAAGATGGATGAACTTATGAAATTATTTGCTACTAAGAGTGTTTGTTCTGATCCTAATGATATGCCTTTGTCTACTTTGATTGAGAATAATAATGAATCTATGGATGTGAATTTTGTTGGTAGGAATAATTTTGGTAACAACGCGTATAGAGGGAATTTTAATCCTAGGCCTTATCCTAGTAATCCTTCTAATAATTATGGAAATTCCTACAACAACTCTTATGGAAATTTTCATAAGATGCCCTCTGAATTTGAGAGTAGTGTTAAAGATTTTATGAATTCACAAAAGAATTTTAATGCTTTGCTTGAGGAGAAATTGCTTAAAGTTGATGATTTGGCTAGGAACGTTGATAGAATTTCTCTTGAGGTTGATTCTTTAAAGATTAGATCTATTCCTCCTAAGCATGATATCAATGAGTCTCTCAAAGCTATGAGAATTTCCATTGATGAGTGCAAAGAAAGAACCGCTAGGATGCGTGCTTCCAAAGATGCCTTTATTAAAGCGTGTTCTTCCAATCCCTATGAAAATCAAGATGAAGATCTAAAAGTTATTGATGTGTCCCCTATTAAATCTTTGTTTTGCAATATGAATCTTGATGAAACTGATTATGATCTTCCCTTACCTAGAAGGCGTTCTAAGAATTCGGATTTTTTAGATCTCGATGATGAAATTGATAAAAGTGGGATTGAAAGAAATAAAAACCTAAATGTCGCTAAACCCACTATATAGGATCTCAAGGAATTTAATTATGAAAATTTCTCTTTAATTGATTGTAATTCCTTGTTGCAATCTGTGCTAAATTCTCCTCATGCTTATAGTCAAAATAAGGCCTTTACCGAACACATTGTTGATGCCTTGATGCAATCTTATGAAGAAAAACTTGAGTTGAAGGTCTCTATCCCTAGAAAGCTCTATGATGAGTTAGAACCAACTATTAAAATTAAAATTAAAGATCATGAGTTTAATGCCTTGTGTGATTTGGGTGCTAGTGTCTTTACTATTCCCAAAACTTTGTGTGATTTGCTAGATTTTTGTGACTTTGATGATTGCTCTCTAAACTTGAATCTTGCGGATTCCACTATTAAATAGCCTATGGGAAGAATTAATGATGTTCTTATTGTTGCAAATAGGAATTATGTGCCCGTAGATTTTATCGTTCTTGATATAGATTGCAATCCTTCATGTCTTATTATTCTTGGTAGATCTTTCCTTAGAACGATTGGTGCAATTATTGATATGAAGGAAGGAAATATTAGATTTCAATTTCCCTTAAAGAAGGGCATGGAACACTTCCCTAGGAAGAAAATAAAATTACCATATGAATCTATCATGAGAGCCACTTATGGATTGCTTACCAAAGATGGCAATACCTAGATCTATCCTTGCTTTTATGCCTAGCTAGGGGCGTTAAACGATAGCGCTTGTTGGGAGGCAACCCAATTTTATTTTAATTTTTTTTGTTTTTGCTTCTGTTTAGGAATAAATAATCCATCTAGCCTATGTTTAGATGTGGTTTTATATTTTAATTAGTGTTTGTGCCAAGCTAGACCTATTGGATCTTCTTGGATGATAGTTATTTGATCTTGCTGTAATTTCCAGAAACTTTGCGCTCAGTGCCCGAATTGTTAAAAATCACCAGAACGTGATAAAATACTGATTCCAATTGCTGCTGATCAATAAATAAATTTTACAAGCCTTCTAATTTTGGTAGATTTTTTTGAGTTCCAGAAGTTTGTATTAATTACAGATTACTACAGACTGTTCTGTTTTTGACAGATTCTGTTTATCGTGTGTTGTTTGCTTATTTTGATGAATCTATGGCTAGTAAAATAGTTTATGATCCATAGAGAAGTTGGAATACAGTAGTTTAACACCAATATAAATAAAGAATTAGTTCATTAAAGTACCTTAAAGTAGTATTTTGTTTTCTTTCTCTAACGGAGCTCACGAGATTTCTATTAAGTTTTGTGTTGTGAAGTTTTCAAGTTTTGGGTGAATTCTTTTGATGGATTATGGAACAAGGAGTGGCAAGAGCCTAAGCTTGGGGATTCCCATGGCACCCGCAAGATAATCGAAGGACACCAAAAATTCAAAGCTTGGGGATGCCCCGGAAGGCATCCCCTCTTTCGTCCACTTCCATCGGTAATTTACTTGGAGCTATATTTTTATTCACCACATGATAAGTGTTTTGCTTGGAGCGTCTTGTATTATTTGCGTCTTTGCTTGTTAGTTTACCACAATCATCCTTGCTGTACACACCTTTTGAGAGAGCCATACATGAATTAGAATTTGATAGAATACTCTATGTGCTTCACTTATATATTTTTAGCTTGATAGTTTTGCTCATAGTGCTTCACTTATATCTTTTGAGCGTGATAATTTTGCTCTAGTGCTTCACTTAGATCTTTTAGAGCACGGTGGTAGATTTGTTTTAAATAAACTATTGATATCTCATGCCTCACTTAGATTATTTTGAGAGTCGTTAATAGCGTGGTAATTTGCTTAATATTAATATACTTGGTATTAAAGATATGTGAAACTTTCTTTTGAGTGCGTTGAATACTAATAAACGTTTGATGCTTGATAATTGTTTTGAGATATGAAGATGGTGATATTAGAGTCATGCTAGTTGAGTAGTTGTGAATTTAAAGAATACTTGTGTTGAAGTTTGTGATTCCCGTAGCATGCACGTATGGTGAACCGTTATGTGATGAACTCGGAGCATGATTTATTTATTGATTGTCTTCCTTATGAGTGGCGGTCGGGGACGAGTGATGGTCTTTTCCTACCAATCTATCCCCCTAGGAGCATGCGCGTAATACTTTGCTTTGATAACTTCTAGATTTTTGCAATAAGTATATGAGTTCTTTATGACTAATATTGAGTCCATGGATTATACGCACTTTTTCCCATCCTTCCACCATAGCTAGCCTCTCTATTACCGCGCACTTTCCGCCGGTATCATACACCCACCATATACCTTCCTCAAAACAGCCACCATACCTACCTATCATGGCATTTCCATAGCCATTCAGAGATATATTGCCATGCAACTTTCCACCGTTCCATTTATTATGACATGCTCCATCATTGTCATATTGCTAGCATGATCATGTAGTTGACATCGTATTTGTGGCAAAGCCACCGTTCATAATTCTTTCATACATGTCACTCATGAATCATTGCATATCCCGGTACACCGCCGGAGGCATACATATAGAGTCATATTTTGTTCTAAGAATCGAGTTGTAATTGTTGAGTTCTAAGTAAATAAAAGTGTGATGATCATCATTATTAGAGCATTGTCCCAAGTGAGGAAAGGATGATGGAGACTATGATTCCCCCACAAGTCGGGATGTGACTCCAGACGAAAAATTAAAAAAAAGGCCATAAAAAAGAGAGAAAAGGCCCAAATAAAAAAAATGAGAGAATAAGAGAGAAGGGACAATGTTACTATCCTTTTACCACACTTGTGCTTCAAAGTAGCACCATGATCTTCATGATAGAGAGTCTCCTATGTTGTCACTTTCATATACTAGTGGGAATCTTTCATTATAGAACTTGGCTTGTATATTCCAATGATGGGCTTCCTCAAATGCCCTAGGTCTTCGTGAGCAAGCGAGTTGGATGCACACCCACTTAGTTTCTTTTGTTGAGCTTTCATATACTTATAGCTCCAGTGCATCCGTTGCATGGCAATCCCTACTCACTCACATTGATATCTATTGATGGGCATCTCCATAGCCCGTTGATACGCCTAGTTGATGTGAGACTATCTTCCCTCTTTTTGTCTTCTCCACAGCCACCATTCTATTCCACATATAGTGCTATATCCATGGCTCACGCTCATGTATTGCGTGAATATTGAAAAAGTTTTGAAAACGTTAAAGTATGAAACAATTGCTTGGCTTGTCATCAGGGTTGTGCATGATTTAAATATTTTGTGTGGGGAAGATGGAGCATAGCCAGACTATATGATTATGTAGGGATAACTTTCTTTGGCCATGTTATTTTGAGAAGACATGATTGCTTAGTTAGTATGCTTGAAGTATTATTATTTTTATGTCAAAATAAACTTTTGTCTTGAATTTTTCGGATCTGAATATTCATACCACAATTAAGAGGATTCACATTGAAATTATGCCAAAGTATCACTCCGCATCAAAAATTCTTTTTTTATCATTTACCTACTCGAGGACGAGCAGGAATTAAGCTTGGGGATGCCTGATACGTCTCCAACGTATCTATAATTTTTGATTGCTCCATGCTACTTTATCTACTATTTTGGACTATATTGGGCTTTATTTTCCACTTTTATATTATTTTGGGACTAACCTATTAACCGGAGGCCCATCCTGAATTGTTGTTTTTTGCCTATTTCAGTGTTTCAAGAAACGAAATATCAAACGGAGTCCAAACGGAATGAAACCTTGAACGTGATTTTCTCACGAGCGTGATCCGGAGACTTGGACCCTACTCCAAGAAAACAGAGGCGGTCACGAGGTGGGGCGCCCCTAGGCGCGCCCCTGTTGCTCCACCGACGTACTCCTTCCTCCTATATATACCTCACGCACCCAAGCGATCGAATAGGGCCAAAACCTAATTCCACCGCAACTTCCTGTATCCACGAGATCCCATCTTGGGGCCTGTTTCGAGCTCCGCGAGGGGGCATCCACCACGGAGGGCTTCTACATCAACACCATAGCCTCTCCGATGAAGTGTGAGTAGTTTACTTGAGACATTGGGTCCATAGCTAGTAGCTAGATGGCTTCTTCTCTCTTTTGGATCTCAATACAATGTTCTCCCCTCTCGTGGAGATCTATTCGATGTAATCTTCTTTTTGCGGTGTGTTTGTTGAGACCGATGAATTGTGGGTTTATGATCCAGCTTATCTATGAATAATATTTGAATCTTCTCTGAATTCTTTTATGTATGATTGAGTTATCTTTGCAAGTCTCTTCGAATAATCCGTTTGGTTTGGCCAACTAGATTGGTAGTTCTTGCAATGGGAGAAATGCATAGCTTTAGGTTCAATCTTGCAGTGTCCTTACCCAGTGATAGAAAGGGTTGCAAGGCACGTATTGTATTGTTGCCATCGAGGATAACAAGATGGGGTATTTATCATATTGCATGAATTTATTCCTCTACATCATGTCATCTTGCTTAAGGCGTTACTTTGTTTTTCACTTAATACTCTAGATGCATGCTGGATAGAGGACGATGAGTGGAGTAATAGTAGTAGATGCAGAATCGTTTCGGTCTACTTGTCACGGACGTGATGCCTATATACATGATCATACCTAGATATACTCATAACTATGCTCAATTCTGTCAATTGCTCAACAGTAATTTGTTCACCCACCGTAGAATACTTATGCTCTTGAGAGAAGCCACTAGTGAAACCTATGGCCCCCGGGTCTATTCTCATCATATCAATCTCCATCACTTTAATACTTGCTTTGTTTTTACTTTGCCTTTTACTTTTCACTTTGCATCTTTATACCAAAAATACCAAAATATTATCTATCATGTCTATCGATCTCACTCTCGTAAGTGACCGTGAAGGATTGACAACCCATAATCGCGTTGGTTGCGAGTAGCTATCGTTTTGTGCAGTACGAGGACTTGTGCGTGGCCTCCTACTGGATTGATACCTTGGTTCTCAAAACTGAGGGAAATACTTACGCTACTTTGCTGCATCACCCTTTCCTCTTTAAGGGAAAACCAACGCGGTGCTCAAGAGGTAGCAACCCCCCCCCCCCCGCGTGTTCACTCACCGCCCCGAAGCGCTTCGCACCATCCGCCCGCCATGGCCTCGGCGCCGTCCGTCCCCGCTTGGCGGCAGCCCCCGTCGCCGCTTTTCGCCGTTTAGCGTTGTTGCTGCTCCACCGCATGCCCCGCACGGCGCGTCCCGCTCTCTCCTGCGCCTCACGGCGCGCGCTGGGCCGTGTCCGCTGTGTGCATGCCGCCTGGGCCACGTGACATCCGCCGCGCCACGCCTGCCGCCCCCTCACCGCCCCGTGGCGCCCGCAGCCATGCCACCCTCGCCAGAGCCTCGCCGAGGCCACGGCCTCTGCCGGCGCCCTCCGTTACCCCCGTGCGGGTGCACGGGCACCCCTACCCACGCGCCCAGTAAACCCGCCCTGTTAGGCCCGAGTGGGCCACTGACAGTGGCCCAGCCACCCACTTAAAAAGAAGAATAATAATAATATATATTTAAAAATAATAATTATTAAAATTAAAATTAATTAAATTAATTAATCCTGTTAATTAACCTAATTAACTTATTAACTAATTAAACTGTTAATTAGTGTTAGTCAATGACAACCGGGACCCACGTGCTAGTTTGACCAGTCAAACAGACTGTTGATTGATGACATCATGCTGATGTCATGCTGACACAGTAATGGTTTTTTTAATTAATTCTGTTAATTCCGAAAGTGAATTAAGACTTTGGAAATTCATAGAAATTAAACCGCAACTCGGATGAAAAAGTTTTCTACATGAAAGTTTCTCAGAATTTCGAGACGAATCCGGATGCGTGGTCCATTCGTGTGCCACACGTCTCTAGCATAGTGAACCTGCAAACTTTCCCCTCCGGTTCATCTGTCTGACAGACGTCCGGGACCGGGAAAACTTTCCCGGATGTTTCCCCTTCGCCAGTAATGCCTAGCACTACGTGAGAACACCTCTAGCCCCGCTTATAGTCATGTTGTGCATATGTTTGCGTGTATTTACTGTTTCTTCCCCCTCTTCTCTCCTGTAGACCCTGAGACCGCTGTTGATGTCGTTGTGATCAACTACGTCGACGACGACCCCTTCTTCTTGTCTGAGCAACCAGGCAAGCCCCCCCTTTGATCATCCCGATATCGCCCATTCTATACTCTCGTGCTTGCATTAGATTTTGCTACTGTTATTGTTTTCTCCTATTCTGACGCATAGCCTGCTTTTGTACCTGCTATTGTTACCTACCTGCTTATCCTAACTGCTTAGTATAGGTTGGATAGTGATCCATCAGTGACCTCCACCTTATCCTTATTGCCCTTGCTTCATCATCGATGACTCGAGCTACATGATCGACGAACAAAGCCCGACACCGCACATCACATCACGACCCTTTAGTTGTTTGACTCTGCAGAGCTACTATCGAGTGCCGAGGGTGATCCCTCATAACGCACTCCTGATGATAATTCTGTAGTGTAGCTATTCGGTCGTGGTCATCGAGGGTGATTTCCTCCTTCACCATTCCCGATACGGCTCTGTCGTGCAACCCCTCAAGTGTGTACCTCGAGGGTGGTTCCTCTTACGTTCACCTTGATGATTACATCGAGTGGAATCCTCCGAGGGTGATTCCTTGGGTTTTCCCTCTAATGTTTGGACACACGGCTACCTTGGCATTACTTGAGACCTTTGGGAAAGTTGGGCGGGCTCGGAGAGCACCCGCAAGATGGTTACGAGGCACGACCGGGAAGTCTGGCAGCCCTCGAGTGGGCTGGGCTTGCCCTTGCCGTATTTCCTCGAGACGGGGCGACGGGGTCACATTATCGTGAGTCTCTGCTCGTCTCCGTGAGCCCCCAATGCACTAACAGGTTTGGGTATTTGTTCTGAGTTGGCCTCTGGCCTTTACGCACTAACCACCACGCGAGAATAGATATGGGCCTCGACGTCGCAGTATCAGCCAAAGCTTTGTCAGACGTCCAGTTCAGCTGTGCAGCACGGTCGGATCGTGCTGGCCATCCAAAGCGGTGCTGGTATCCACCCTGCTCGCAACGACCCAGAGTGCTGCGGGCGATGGGCCCAACACCCCGGAGTGCTTAGGATGTAGACCGGTGGGGACCTCTCTGCTGAGCCTAGGTAGGGCTGCGACGTGTTGATCTTCCGAGGTCGGGCATTGACCCCAGAAAAGTGTGTCCGGCCAGAGCGATCGAGCGTGTTGGGTAACGTGGTGCACCCCTGCAGGGAAGATCTTTATTCGAATACCGTGTCCACGGTAACGGAGGTTCAGACTTATATCTTGATCTAATACAACTAGAAATGGATACTTAAGTTATGTGGCTCCGGGATTGCTTTCTCGTAGGAGGTCGAGGAAGGATCCCAGGGCGTTGATACTTCAACATGTTTGTTAAATATAAACTACTATTCTTTACTCTTCTATATGCTGCAAGATGCTTGGAGTTGCGTGAAGATGCTAGTCTTCGATAGGCTAGGCCTTCCCCCTCTATTCTGGCATTCTGCAGTTCAGTCCATAGATACAACCCTTCCATTTGATACCAATGCATACTTAGTCTAGTTTTGATGCTTGCGAGTACTTTGGATGAGTACTCACGGTTGCTTTGCTACCCCTTTCCCCCCTTCCTTCTTCTTTCCGTTTGATGCAACCAGATGGTGGATCCTTGGAGCTAGATGCCACCGCCGACGGATGTTGCTACGTGGAGACCGCCGACGACCAGGAGTAGTAAGGAGGTCCCAGGCAGGAGGCCTTGCCTCTTCGATCGTGTTGCTTTTGTGCTAGCCTTGTTAAGGTATCCTTGTTTAACTTATGTCTGTACTCAGATATTGGTGCTTTCGCTGACTTTTGTGTATCGAGCTTGTATTCGAGCCCTCGAGGGCCCTGGCTTGTAATATGAAGCTTGTATTGTTTCTTTTTGTGTCTAGAGTTGTGTTGTGATATCTTCCCGTGAGTCCCTGATCTTGATCGTACACATTTGCGTGTATGATTAGTGTACGGTCGAATTGGGGGTGCCACAGCTATGGCGTACATGTCCTGGTATTCTGACCAGAGCGGTTGGGAGCCAACCCCAAAATCTAGCCAGAACCGGGTCGACCGGCCATCTCCAATGGCAAACTTTGCCCCCATGGCAAAGTCCGGCTTGATGGCTGGGATGTCATTCCTTCGAAAAAATCCCCTCTCGGGAAATACTTTGCATGTAGGAGATCCACCCACAAGGCCGTCGCCCCTTGCGACAGCTTCCAGATCCACTTGCACTTGAGTGCAATGTTTAAAATCCTGGTGTTAGTGATCCCGAGGCCCCCCAAGGCCTTGGGCCGGCAGACCGCCGCCCACTTAACATGTGGTATTTGCGCTTTGGGCCCATTCCTTCCCAAAAGAAACGCGATCGTGGCGTGTCTATTTTGGCGTGGACTCCTTCAGCAAGAAGAAAGAGACACATCGCAAACACGGGTAGGGAGGAAAGGCTCGAGTTCGTGAGCACTAGCCTTGCTGCGGAGGAGAGAAATTTGCCTCGCCAAGGGCACACCCTTCCCCCTATCTTGGCGCAAAGTGGAGCCCAATCATCGATCGTTAGGCGTTTAGTATCTAAAGGTAGGCCTAAATACGTGAAGGTGAACTTCCCAACTTTACAGTTGAGCATGTCCGCGATGCGCTTACCCTCCTACAAGTCTAATCCCATGGACAAAACTTCACATTTATGGAAGTTGATCTTCAGCCAGGACATGAGCTCGAAGCTAAGGAGAAGGGCTTTGACCATCGCTATGCTGTGGAGGTCCGGCTGGAAAAGCAATAACGTGTCGTTGACATACTTTAGGTGAAAGACCCCCCTGGGATGAGGTGACCAACCACACCTTCACTACAAGAAATATGTCAACTGGTGACCTTTTGTCAGTGACCCTGGAAGAATTGGTCATAGATCTATGACCATTTGAGACCAATTGGTCAAAAGCTGTTCGGGGGGCTCCAAACCCTAAACCATTGCGACCATTTTGGTCAGAAAGGTCGTAATTTCCTTACACCAAATGGTCACAAAGCAAACAGGACTGGCCGCTGCCTTATTTCTATTTGTTAACGACCAAAATAGATGGTCATAGCCTTGTAGATTGTGGTTGGTTGTGATGACTAGGCGCCACCTCATCAGTTTTGCCTATGTGTCATGTCCATGTGGTAGTTTTGGCCCTAGGTTGTGAAGCAACCTATATTTCTGTCATTCCAAAAATTCCCAAAAAAAATTCATAAATTGTTTGGATCATATCTTCATCAAATATGTCAAAAACCTTCCTTTCCTAGTTCAAAAATAACTCAACAATATTCATTTTCCTATTCTGTTCAAAGCAGCAGTTTGTGAAGGAAGTACCACTTTGGCATGTCCAAATAGTATCCATTTTATACAGTGCTTTCCTATGCCCAAATAACCATCCTCCACCAAATGCCAGCTCAATCCATTCATTATTTTGAGCCGAGCTTCAACATTTGTAGTTATGTCCAGTGTGCTAGTTTGCAAAAAGCAAGTACCACCTAGGCTCCTCCTTTTGAGCTGAAAATTTGTGAAGACGGTCTTCTTAGTAACTGATCATCCTCAGCCAAAACTCACGCCCATTAGCCATGTACATTTCCCGTACCGCTAATCAAACACTTGGCTGCTAATTCATGTTTGAGCATCGATCGGTCTCCTCGTGAGAATGTTATGTTGTGATTTTGTTCCTAGCACCTACCTGGGGAGTGCCCAACCCACTAGACATGCCTAGGCCGCCCAGAACACATGGCAACGCCACGGTCACGCGGTGACCACGCGGCGGGCATCTTGAGCTTCTGGCAGCTCTAGAGTTGGGGCCCTCGGCCACCGTCCAAACCTCGATGTCTCGCCATCAAACCATGTATTTCTGATTAAATAGATACTTATTTACCTAGAAATGATTTTTGGAAAAAATAAAGAGCAAACTATGAGGCAGCTGCAGTTCAAATTTGACCCGCTTCCAGCTGAATCGACGGGAATTTGTCTTTTTCACTAGAGGTGGATCAAAAATTTTGACACCCAACCATTTTTTCAATTGTGCATTAAATATGGCCTAGTATTTTATAAAATTGATTAGGTCCAATTTTGCAACAAATATATGGTAGGTCCTTCACAAAAAAAAACTCATTTCACGCACTTGAAAAATGGAAAATGGTTTTTTCGTGCAAAGAAAATGAAAACTTCCTTAGGCAACATTGTTTGCCATTCCAATATGCACCCTTGTGCACGATATGAGATCATTTGAACAAACTATGCCATGAATGTGGCCATAAGATTGATCATTTGACTTGAAAGCCATGAATCTTCACACTTGATAGCTCATTTTTGAGAATACTTTTTTAAAAAAATTACCGTATTACAAGTTTTTTAATTTTCCTGGAAACTTGGTCACATATAATGACACAATGCGAAGGTTTCCCAATTTTTCGATTTTTTTTGAATTTTTTATGCCCATTTCAAAATGCGGTCAAAACGGCGGGCTTGACCGTTCCTAGCTAGTGGTTGAATCTTGGAATTTTTTGGTGTTTCTATGATTAAATAGATACTTATGTACCTAGAAATGATTTTTGGAAAAAATAAATAGCAAACTATGAGGCAGCTTCAGTTCAAATTCGACCCGCTTCCAGCTGAATCGGCGGGAATTTGTCTTTTTCACCAGAGGTGGATCAAAAATTTTTACACCCAACCATTTGGTCAATTGTGCATTAAATATGGCCTAGTATTTTATAAAATTGATTAGGTCCAATTTTGCAACAAATATATGGTAGGTCCTTCACAAAAAAAAACTCATTTCAGGCACTCGAAAAATGGAAAATGGTTTTTTCGTCCAAAGAAAATGAAAACTTCCTTAGGCAACATTGTTTGCCATTCCAATATGCACCCTTGTGCACGATATGAGATCATTTGAACAAACTATGCCATGAATGTGGCCATAAGATTGATCATTTGGCTTGAAAGCCATCAATCTTCACACTTGATAGCTCATTTCTGAGAACACTTTTTTAAAATAATTACCGTATTACAAGTTTATTAATTTTCCTGGAAACTTGGTCACATATAATGACACAATGCGAAGGTTTCCCAATTTTTCGATTTTGTTTGAATTTTTTATGCCCGTTTCAAAATGCGGTCAAAACGGCGGGCTTGACCGTTCCTAGCTAGTGGTTGAATCTTGGATTTTTTGGTGTTTATATGATTAAATAGATACTTATGTACCTAGAAATCATTTTTGGAAAAAATAAATAGCAAGCTATGAGGCAGCTTCAGTTCAAATTTGACCCGCTTCCAGCTGAATCGGCGGGAATTTGTCTATTTCACCAGAGGTGGATCAAAACTTTTGACGCCCAACCATTTGGTCAATTGTGAATTATATATGGCCTAGTATTTTATAAAATTGATTAGGTCCAATTTTGCAACAAATATATGGTAGGTCCTTCACAAAAAAACCTCATTTTGGGCTCTCGAAAAATGAAAAATGATTTTTTCGTTCAAAGAAAATGAAAACTTCCTTAGGGAACATTGTTTGCCATTCCAATATGCACCCTTGTGCACTATATGAGATCATTTTATCAAACTATGTCATGAATGTGGCTATAAGATTGATCATCTGGCTTGAACGCCATTGATCTCTACACATGATAGCTAGTTTATGAGAACATTTTTTTAAAAGAATTATCGTATTACAAGTTTAATATTTTTCCTGGAAACTTGGCCACATATAATGACACAACGCGAAGGTTTTCCATTTTTTGATTTTTTTTTATTTTTTCATGCCCATTTCAAAATGCGGACAAAACGGCGGGCATGACTGTTCCTAGCTAGTGGTTGACTCTTGAAAAAACTTTTGGTGTTTCTCTCATTAAATAGATACTTTTGTACCTAGAAATGATTTTTGTGAAAAATAAATAGCAAACTATGAGGCAGCCGCAGTTCAAATTTGACCCGCTTCCTGCTGAATCGGCAGAAATTTGTCTTTTTTATGAGAGGTGGATAAAAGTTTTTGACACCCAACCATGTGGTCTATTATGCATTAAATATGGCCTAGTATTTTAGAAAATTGATTTGGTCCAATTTTACAACAAATATATGGTAGGTCCTTCATGAAAAAAACTCATTTTGGGCACTCAAAAATTATTTTAGTCAACTACGACCAATTTAGATGGTCATAATGTCGTACTGCATTCTGATTGGTCCCTGGACGTATCACGCGGATCGTGCATCAAACACCGTTGGATGCTCGCGGATCCAACGGCCGTCCTCAACCCTTCCACACCAACCCCGAAACCCTAGATGGTCATTTTGCATCCACCCCCCGCCTCCTTTCTTTCCAGTTTCAGATCCATCGATCCCATTCCAGATCCCCCGTCTCCTCGCTGTCTCGCCCGATGGAGAGAGCTCGCCTCCTCCCTTCCATATCCATCGCCGCCACCGCCACCTCCCTCTAGCGGAGCTCGCCGTCGTTCATGGCCTCCCCCACGCCCCCTCCTCTCGCCCCTCGCCTTCCCTCACCACCCAACCGAACCAACCAGCCCACCAACCCGAAGAGAAAAGCGGGCTGAGGCGAGATGGCAACCGGACGCGAGGCCGGCGAGGCGGCGCCAGGGGAGGAGGAGGAGCAGAGGGAGTGGGCGGATCTGACGCCGGTGTGCTGTTGAGGCGTTCTCGGCTGGGCTCGAGGACTGTGGCGCGGCGCCATGGCGTGCTGCCGCTCCTGGCGGGCGGCCGTGCGCTCCCGGCCGGTGCTCTTCGCCGTGCTCGACCTCCGCCTGGCTTTCGAGGCCGTCGGCGCTGCACTTCTGCAGCTGGGACCCGAGGCCCCACCACACACACCGTCTCTCCCGCGACCACGCGCCGGCCAGGTTCGCCGCCTGGGCGATGGGTGGGAGGGTCCGTCAGAGGAGGGGGCGCGGAGGGAGAGGAAGGCGGAGATGGCGCATAAAACACTGCCGAGAAGCTGTAGAGCCAGGCCTCCCCCGACTACGAGTTCGAGAACGAGAAGTTCGAGCTCCAGAAGGTCAATAATCCCTCTACTTCATAGCCACAACTTCATTCTACTACCGCGGCGTTGTTGATTGCAGATTGCCTGTGTAGTACTGATGCAGCACATGTACATAGCCACAATCCCTGTAGACAGTGACACTGCAGAACCAAATTAGCATGAACAGAGGGGATTGGATCGAACCAAGCCACACACTGGTAGCTAGTCTAGTATGGACAGTTTGTTATTATCCCATTCGTGCCTAATATTTTTTGTAGAATTAGATTCTTACAGAAAGTGGGGAAGGAGATTGATCATATTTGGGGCTGTGTTTGCAGGTGGCGAAGGAGGAGGCCAACAGCGAAGCAGATGTTGGATTTGGGGCAAAGGGTGCGCCGGAAGTGATGTATGGCCTCCGCTCGTCCTTCCAGGCCTCACCCGTTCACCTGTAAACATAAATCCAATGTATAAATCCAAACAAGATTCGTTCCATGTAGGAAGGTTGCACATCCTGCATGTCACTTGCCACGCTGAACTTTGTCACCAACCCAACCTAACTCGTTTCATCTTGATTGTCTGGAAACATTTATGAGGACAGAATCACAATCACGCTTTGTCACTTGCCACATCGCCATATTGCCACAGACCAAGCAGGTGCGGGGCGTGGTCTCTTCCTCTTTTCGTTCGATTCTTTTTGAAGTTACAGCACCAGCCTATTGCATGCATCTCCAAGCATCAGGCTGCTAGTAGTTTACCTGTGCAAGTCAGGCATCATTGGACCCTTGTTCAGAAATCAAGGGCTGGCATATATAGCTAGTATAATTGGACACATTGTCTGAATTTTTAACACAATGTCTGGGCTTGTATAGCTAGTATTATAGGCAGGGTGTCTTTTTAAGTGAAAGTTCTTTCTAAGTATTTTTTCAACTGCTTGTCTGGGCATATATTGTTGTATTATAGGATGCACGAACAGCGAGTCCCAAATTTGGGAACAGGATGACAGCTACCTCCCGCTTTTGTATATATGAAAGTGAGCGAGTCCCGAATTTGGGGACAGGCAGGGGTCCATTAGGAACATGGCAGTTAATTCGCATAATCCTCGACCTCCTCCTGCAATCTCTCTTTCTCCCTTTCTTCTCTGAATTTCTCGGTGTTGTATAAGTCTGTAAGATTCAGATTTTAAGAGTACTTGCTCCCTGTACTAGTTACTTCTACTACTTATTTTTAACTGTTTAGTACTACTCTATAGATCTGTGATAATAGTCTAGTCGCTTGTATAATTTTGTTTATTAGTGTAACCTGAACCATGGAGTAGTACCTTGTTCGCATATGTGTGATTATGTGTGGTCTGTAGTCTCTGTGATAGCTCCAGTACATGTGAACTATATGTTGTGGTGTAAATCATTTTCATTCTATCTTATAAACGTGTTTCTTCAATAGCTATTTCTGTTCAAGTCTTGTTTTCATTGATGTTAGCATTTAGTTTGTCTCAAGTAAAAAAATACTAAAAGGATGATATATGGGTGAGGGACTGAAAGGATGATATGCTTCCATGAATTGATTTGTAAGAAGTTTTCTTGGTTGTGTACAAATCAGCCCAAATATGTGAGCCTCGGTTCTGAAAACTAAAGAGTTCATATATTGGTAGATAGACTGTGATTTAGGATATGCTAAACAGAAAGCTTTATAAGATGGAACTATCAATTCATCATGACTTCACTTTATCCTTTAATTTAATATGGTTAGAACTACCATGGGGTTTTAAGTATTTGGGGCATTAAGAAACAGTATGTTGGATGTTTGGCCTTGCATCCGTCCTTCCATGAATTCATGCTTGTACATTGCTAGTTATTGCTTTCTTTGCAGGTCTTATTCCTCCTCGATCTGGTGCAACAGCAACAATTCAAGGTCATGGTCATGGAGCAGCAGCCATATATTTTTCTTCTTATTCTTCCCTGAGATGAGATGAGATGAGGTTTGTTTTCCTCAAGGTCAAGGTGCAGCAGCTCGATTTGATTTGATGTGATTGGATTCAGTTTCCTCACGCCTCCCTGTTTGCATTGCAGGCTCTGTTGGTCGGTCTTCAATTCTTCATGCTACTGCTGCTACTGCTACATGAGGGCCCTCTTCAATTCTGCATCCGTTGCGGCCGCCGCAACTTCCACCTCCAGAAGAGCACCTGCTCCTTGTGCGGTTACTCGGCCGCCTGCATACGCAAGTGTAAGCTCCCCCCTCCCTCCGTCCTAGATCTCTAGGTCTATTGCTGTCATGCGCCATGTTCTTGATGTTGCGTGTCCTCATGTGGATGCCACGAACGGCGCTGCTCCTGCGTGCAGATTTGATTCGCCGCATTAGTATGCGGTTGTTGTCTCGCCGTGGTTGTTCAAATTGAGATGCACCCAGTTGATTCTTCATCTCGGGTCATAATTTTTCTGCATTCCCTGTTGCTGTAGCTTGTTGGATGCATAGTTTGATCTCCCAATGGGAATTATTAGTGAATGGTGATGTCTGTGGTCACGAGAATGGTGTTGTAGTAGCTGGTATGCTTGATGCGTGTATGTCCATCTCTTTACTGTTTTGCTAGAACCACAAATCCTGATGCATGATGATCATGGTCTGGTTTGTTAGATCTATTCTGCTGGTGCTTAAAATTTGACATGCCTGGATTCTAAAACTCGTTCTTACAGTTTTCATTTCTACGATCAATTTAGAGAGTTGCACATGTCAGTATATTATATACCAAAAACATTCCTAGCTAGTGAGAACATTTTAGTCACTCCATGAACGCATACTGGTTAGTGTTAGTCATACTATTTATGTACATGGCATTTGCTGTCAATTCTTGATTACAAGTTATTGGACCCCTCATTGGCTACTGTTTGATGTTCTATACCTATTCTATTCTTATACGTTCATTCTTATTTTTTGCACAGGTGAAGTGCGAATCCATGTTCGAAGCTGTGAAGCATATCATCAAAGAGTAGCATATTATGTGTTGTAGTTGTAGGCAGTAGTAGGCATATCTGGGTTGTAATATTTCGTAACTATTGTAATAGATTAATGTAGTATTGTTTTGGACCAATTTCATTTGCTCTCTTATGCATTGAAACAATGATTGTGTATGTGATTTGAATACCCGTGAAATGGAAACCTGACAAGTTGGGTCCAAGTTATAATGGTTGTGTGACAAATTTCGAAATTTCTAATGTGTGGGACAAATTTTGAGCTAAGCATGACAAGTGGGACCCGTTGCAAAATAAAATGGCTGAGAATAGAAAATCAGTAGACTATAAAAGGCTGCATTCTAGAATATAAAAGGCCAAATTGTTGGGCCAGGCCCATGTAGCTAGCGAAAATTAATAGAAAAATATCTGAGAAAAGGCCGAATTGTTGGGCTAGGCCCATGTAGAAAACCGAATTGGACCGGCTGAATCTTGTGCCACATCAGCTTGCCACGCTGGATGCCTACGTGGACTGGGGAGGATGCTAGTGACCAAAACGCCACAGTAGGAATATTTTGGTCATAAACGTCCATGACCTTCTCACAGAGAAGGTCGCTATAATCGATTCGACCCTCGACTTTTGACCTTCATTTTTGGTCACAAAAAGGTCGCAAATGAAAAACTATGACCTTTCAGTGACCAATAGTGGAGGTCACAAGATAGCATATTTCTTGTAGTGCTTTTATGTGACTGGCCTCAATGGCTTTCCGCGACATAGCCGCCAGTGCATCGACCATGAAGTTGAATAGGATCGGGGACATTGGGTCGCCTTGACGTAGCCCGCGCCTGTTCCGGAAGAAGTGCCCTACTTCTCCGTTGACCGAGATCGCTGTCTGGCCTCCCGAGACCAGCTGCATCACTCGATGAACCCAAACAGCCGAGAAGCCACGGCTAAGGAGAACTTGACGCAGGAAATCTCAATTAACCCAGTCGTATGCCTTTTCGAAGTCTAGTTTTAGCAAGATGGTTGGTTCCTTCGTTCGTTTGAGCTCGTGGATTATTTACTTCAGGGCTAAAGGACCCTCCAGGATGTTTCAGCCACGATTGAAAGCTGACTGCATTCGACTAATCGTGAGGTGAGCGATCAGGACGAGACGCGTCGTGCACACTTTGGAACAGATCTTGAACGACACATTAATCAGCGCAATGGGTCTAAACTGGCGAATATTGTCAGCCCCTGCTACTTTGGGGATAAGCAAGAGAACACCATAGTTGAGTCTAGCGATGTCTACTATTCCTCACATAAAGCCATTACACAACTGAAAAATGGGTCCTCTAAGCAATGGCCAAAAATGTTTGCACATTGCCACCGGCCACCCGTCCGGGCCCGGCGCCGTGTCCGACTTCGTGCTCATGAGTGCGTCATCGATCTCCTTGGGGAGGAACGCTAGTCCCAGCTTCGTGTTCTCACTATCTAGGACGATCTGAGAGGGCATCCAGACATCCGTGCGCAGGCTGATAACCCACAAGTATAGGGGATTGCAACAGTTTTCAAGGGTAGAGTATTCAACCCAAATTTATTGATTCAACACAAGGGGAGCCAAAGAATATTCTTAAGTATTAGCAGTTGAGTTGTCAATTCAACCACACTTGGATAACTTAATATCTGCAGCAAAGTATTTAGTAGCAAAGTAGTATGGAAATAACGGTGATATGATGGCAAAAGTGATAGCAGTTTTGTAGTAATTGTAACAAAGGGCAGCGGAAAAGTAACTAAGCAAAGAGCAATATGTGAAAAGCTCGTACGCATTGGATCGGTGATGGATAATTATGTCGGATGCGATTATTCATGCAATAGTTATAACATAGGGTGACACAGAACTAGCTCCAGTTCATCAATGTAGTGTAGGCATTTATTCTGAATATAGTCATACATGCTTATGGAAAAGAACTTGCATGACATCTTTTGTCCTACCATCCCGTGGCAGTGGGGTCTTATTGGAAACTAAGGGATATTAAGGCCTCCTTTTAATAGAGTACCGGACCAAAGCATTAACACATAGTGAATACATGAACTCCTCAAACTACGGTCATCACCGGTAAGTATCCCGATTATTGTCACTTCGGGGTTAACGGATCATAACACATAATAGGTGACTATAGACTTGCAAGATAGGATCAAGAACTCACATATATTCATGAAAACATAATAGGTTCAGATCTGAAATCATGGCACTCTGGCCCTAGGGTGCCCCCCTTTCCCTCTCCCTCTCCCTCTCTTTCCTTCCCCCTTCCTTCTTCCTAGTAGGACTAGGAAAGGGGAGTCCTACTCCTACTAGGAGGAGGACTCCCCCCTCCCTTGGCGCGCCTCCTAGGGCCGGCCGGCCCTCCCCCTTGCTCCTTTATATACGGGGGCAGGGGGGCACCCTAGAACACACAAGTTGATCTTCGTGATCGTTCCTTAGCCGTGTGCGGTGCCCCCCTCCACCATATTCCACCTCGGTCATATTGTAGCGGTGCTTAGGCGAAGCCCTGCGACGGTAGAACATCAAGATCGTCACCACGCCGTCGTGCTGACGGAACTCCTCCCCGACGCTTTGCTGGATCGGAGCCCGGGGATCGTCATCGAGCTGAACGTGTGCCAAGAACTCGGAGGTGCCGGAGTAACGGTGCTTGGATCGATCGGATCGTGAAGACGCACGACTACATCAACAGCGTTGATATAACGCTTCGCTTTCGGTCTCACGAGGGTGCGTGGACGGACACTCTCCCTCTCGTTGCTATGCCATCACCATGGTCTTGCGTGTTCGTAGGAATTTTTTGAAATTACTACGTTCCCCAATGATGGTATCGAGCCTGGTTTTATGCGTTGATGTCATATGCACGAGTAGAACACAAGTGAGTTGTGGGCGATATAAGTCATCTTGCTTACCAGCATGTCATACTTTGGTTCGGCGGTATTGTGAGATGAAGCGGCCGGACCGACATTACGCCAGACGCTTACGCGAGACTGGTTTCACCGCTGCGAGCACTAGTTGCTTAAAGGTGACGGCGGGTGTCTGTCTCTCTCACTTTAGTTGAACCGAGTGTGGCTACGCCCGGTCCTTGCGAAGGTTAAAACAGCACTAACTTGACAAAGTATCGTTGTGGTTTTGATGCGAGGTAAGAACGGTTCTTGCTCAGCCCGTAGCAGCCACGTAAAACTTGCAACAACAAAGTAGAGGACGCCTAACTTGTTTTTGCAGGGCATGTTGTGATGTGATATGGTCAAGACGTGATGCTATATTTTATTGTATGAGATGATCATGTTTTGTAACCGAAGTTATCGGCAATGGCGAGGAGCCATATGGTTGTCGCTTTATTGTATGAAATGCAAACGCCATGTAATTGCCTTTACTTTATCACTAAGTGGTAGCGATAGTCGTAGAAGCAATAGTTGGCGAGACGACAACGATGCTACGATGGAGATCAAGGTGTCGCTACCGGTGACGATGGTGATCATGGCGGTGCTTCGGAGATGGAGATCACAAGCACAAGATGATGATGGCCATATCATATCACTTATATTGATTGCATGTGATGTTTATCCTTTATGCATCTTATCTTGCTTTGATTGACGGTAGCATTATAAGATGATCTCTCACTAAAATTATCAAGTAGTGTTCTCCCGAGTATGCACCGTTGCCAAAGTTCGTCGTGCCGAGACACCACGTGATGATCGGGTGTGATAAGCTCTCGTCCATCTACAACGGGTGCAAGCCAGTTTTGCACGCAGAATACTCAGGTTATACTTGACGAGCCTAGCATATGCAGATATGGCCTCGAACACGGAGACCGAAAGGTCGGCGTGAATCATATAGTAGATATGATCAACATAAGATGTTCACCATTGAAAACTACTCCATCTCACGTGATGATCGGTTATGGTTTAGTTGATTTGGATCACGTGATCACTTAGATGACTAGAGAGATGTCTGTCTAAGTGGGAGTTCTTAAGTAATATGATTAATTGAACTTTAATTTATCATGAACTTAGTCTTGGTAGTATTTTGCAGATTATGTTGTAGATCAATAGCTCGCGTTGTTGCTTCCTGTGTTTTTATATGTGTTCCTAGAGAAAATTGTATTGAAAAATGTTAGTAGCAATATTGCGGATTGGATCCATGATCCGAGGTTTATCCTCATTGCTGCACGTAAGAATTATGTCCTTGATGCACCGCTAGGTGAGAGACCTATTGCAGGCAGCGGATGCGGGCGTTATGAACGTTTGGCTAGCTCAATATGATGACTACTTGATAGTTTAGTGCACCATGCTTAAACAGCTTAGAATCGGGACTTCAAAGACGTTTTGAACGTCATGGACCATATGAGATGTTCCAGAGTTGAAGTTAATATTTCAAGCAAATACCGAGTTGAGAGATATGAAGTGCGCAACAAGTTCTATAGCTAAAAGATGGAGGAGAATCGCTCAACTAGTGAGCATGTGCTCAGATTGTCTGGGTGCTTCAATCGCTTGAATCAAGTGGGAGTTAATCTTCCAGATAAGATAGTGATTGACAGAATTCTCTAGTCACCATCACTGAGTTACTAGAACTTCGTGATGAACTATAATATGCAAGGGATGACGAAAACGATTCCCGAGCTCTTCGTGATGTTGAAATAGACGAAGGTAGAAATCAAGAAAGAGCATCAAGTGTTGATGATTGACAAGACCACTAGTCTCAAGGAAAAGGGCAAAGGGAAGAAGGGGAACTTCAAGGAAAACGGCAAGCAAGTTGCTGCTCGAGTGAAGAAGCCCAAGTCTAGACCTAAGCCTGAGACTAAGTGCTTTTGCTGCAATGGAACTGGTCACTGGAAGCGGAACTACCCCAAGTATATGGCGGATAAGAAGGATGGCAAAGTGAACAAAGGTATATTTGATATACAGATTATTGATGTGTATTTTACTAGTGTTCATAGCAACCCCTCGATTATTTGATCTGGTTCGGTTGCTAAGAGTAGTAACTCAAACGGAGTTGCGAATGAAGCGAAACTAGTTGAAGGGAAGTGATGATGAGTGTTGGAAGTAGTTCCAAGATTGATATGATCATCATCGCACACTCCCTATACTTTCGGGATTAGTGTTAAACCTAAATAAATGTTATTTGGTGTTTGCGTTGAGCATGAATATGATTTGATCATGTTTATTGCAAAACGGTTATTCATTTAAAGTCAAAGAATAATTGTTGTTCTGTTTAAATGAATAAAACCTTCGATGGTCATACACCCAATGAAAATAGTTTATTGGATCTCGATCGTGTGATACACATATTCATAATATTGAAACCAAAAGATGTAAAGTTAATAATGATAGTGCAATTTATTTGTGGCACTGCCGTTTGGGTCATATCGGTATAAAGCGCATGAAGAAACTCCATAAGGATGGATTTTTGGAATCACTTGGTTATGAATCATTTGATGCTTGCGAACCGTGCCTTTTGGCAAGATGACTAAAACTCCGTTCTCGTAACAATGGAACAAGCTACTTGACTTGTTGGAAATAACACATATATACCGATGTATGCGATCCAATGAGTATTGATGCTCGTGGCAAGTATCGTTATTTTTCGACCTTCACAAGATGATTTGAGTAGATATGGGTATATCTACTTGATGAAACATAAGTCTGAAATAGTTGAAAGGTTCAAAGAATTTCAGAGTGAAGTGGAAAATCATCGCAACAAGAAAATAAAGTTTCTGCGATCTGATCGTGGAGATGAATATTTGAGTTACGAGTTTGGTCTTCAATGAAAACAATGTGGAATAGTTTCACAGCTCACGCCACCTAGAACACCACAACGTTATGGTGTGTCCGAACGTCAGAATCGTACTTTATTTTGATATGGTGCGATCTATGATGTATCTTACCGATTTACCACTATCGTTTTGGGGTTATGCATTAGAGACAGCTGCATTCACGTTTAATAGGGCACCATCTAAACCGTTGAGATGACACCGTATGAACTATGGTTTAGCAATAAACCTAAGCTGTCGTTTCTTAAAGTTTGAGTTGTGATGCTTATGTGAAAAAGTTTTCACCGATAAGCTCGAACCCAAATCGAGAAATGCGTCTTCATAGAATACCCAAAGGTAACTATTGGGTACACCTTCTATCACAGATCCGAAGGCAAGACATTTGTTGCTAAGAATGGATCCTTTCTAGAGAAGGAGTTTCTCTCGAAAGAAGTGAGTGGGAGGAAAGTAGAACTTGATGAGGTAATTGTACCTTCTCCCTTATTGGAAAGTAGTTCATCACAGGAATCAGTTCCAGTGATTCCTACACCAATTAGTGAGGAAGCTAATGATGATGATCATGAAACTTCAGATCAAGTTACTACAAAACCTCGTAGGTCTTCCAGTAAGTCCGCACTGTGAGTGGTACGGTAATCCTATTCGGAAGTCATGTTACTAGACCATGATGAACCTACGAACTATGAGGAAGCGATGATGAGCCCAGATTCGCGAAATGGTTTGAGACCATGAAATCTGAGATGGGATCCATATATGAGAACAAAGTGTGGACTTTGATGGAGTTGTTCGATGATCGGCAAGCCATATTATATAAATGGATCTTCAAGAGGAAGACAGATGCTTGATAGTAGTATTACTATCTACAAAGCTCGACTTGTCGAGAAAGGTTTTCGACAAGTTCAAGGTGTTGACTACAATGAGATTTACTCAAGCTGTAGCGATGCTTATCTCTGCGAATCATGTTAGCAATCGCCACATTTTATGAAATCTGGCAAATGGATGTCAAAACTACATTCTTTAATGGATTTATTAAAGAAGAGTTGTATATGATGCAACCAGAAGGTTTTGTCAATCCTAAAGGAGCTAACAAAATGTGCAAGCTCCAATGATCCATCTATGGACTGGTGCAAGCATCTCGAGTTGGAATAAACGCTTTGATAGTGTGATCAAAGCATATAGTTTTATACAGACTTGCGGTGAAGCCTGTATTTACAAGAAAGTGAGTGGGAGCACTACAACATTTCGATAAGTATATGTGAATGACATATTGTAGATCGGAAATAATGTAGAATTATTCGCAAAGCATAAAGGAGTGTTTAAAAGGAGTTTTTCAAAGAAAGACCTCGGTGAAGCTGCTTACATATTGAGCATTAAGATCTATAGAGATAGATCAAGACGCTTGATAAGTTTTTTCAATGAGTACATACCTTGACAAGATTTTGAAGTAGTTCAAAATGGAACAGTCAAAGAAAGAGTTCTTGCCTGTGTTACAAAGGTGTGAAATTGAGTAAGACTCAAAACCCGGCCACGGCAGAAGATAGAAAGAGAATGAAAGTCATTCCCTATGCCTTGGCCATAGGTTCTATAAAGTATGCCATGCTGTGTACCAGATCTATTGTATACCCTGCATCTGAGTTTGGCAAGGAGTACAATAGTGATCTAGGAATAGATCATGGACAGCGGTCAAAATTATCCTTAATGGAATAAGGATATGTTTCTCGATTATGGAAGTGATAAAGGTTAGGCCGTAAAGGGTTACGTCGATGCAAGTTTTGACACCGATCTGGATGACTTTAAGTCTCGATCTAGATACATATTGATAGTGGGAGCAATTAGCTAGAGTAGCTCCGTGCAAGAGCATTGTTGACATAGAGATTTGCAAAATACATACGGATCTGAATGTGGCGGACCCGCTGACTAAGATTCTCTCACAAAGCAAAACATGATCACACCTTAGTACTCTTTGGGTGTTAATCACATAGCGATGTGAACTAGATTACTGAATCTAGTAAACCCTTTGGGTCTTGGTCACATGGCGATGTGAATTATGGGTGTTAATCACATGATGATGTGAACTATCGATGTTAATCACATGGTGATGTGATCTAGATTATTGACTCTAGTGCAAGTGGGAGATCAAGGAAATATGCCCTAGAGGCAATAATAAAGTTATTATTTATTTCCTTATATCATGATAAATGTTTATTATTCATGCTAGAATTGTATTAACCGGAAACATAATACATGTGTGAACATATAGACAAACAAGATGTCACTAGTATGCCTCTACTTGACTAGCTTGTTAATCAAAGATGGTTATGTTTCCTAACCATGAACAAGGAGTTGTTATTTGATTAACAAGGTCACATCATTAGTTGAATGATCTGATTGACATGACCCATTCCGTTAGCTTAGCACACGATCGCTTAGTATGTTGCTATTGCTTCCTTCATGACTTATACATGTTCCTATAACTATGAGATTATGCAACTCCTGTTTACGGAGGAACACTTTGGTACTACCAAACGTCACAACGAATCGGGTGATTATAAAGGAGTACTATAGGTGTCTCCAAAGGCAGATGTTGGGTTGGCGATTTCGAGATTAGGATTTGTCACTCCGATTGCTCGGAGAGGTATCTCTGGGCCCTCTCGGTAATACACATCACTAAGCCTTGCAAGCATTACAGCTAATGAGTTAGCTGTGAGATGATGTATTACGGAACGAGTAAAGAGACTTGCCAGTAACGAGATTGAACTAGGTATTGGATACCGACGATCGAATCTCGGGCAAGTAACATACCGATGACAAAGGGAACAACGATGTTGTTATGCGGTCCGACCGATAAAGATCTTCAGAGAATATGTAGGAGCCAATATGGGCATCCAGGTCCCGCTATTGGTTATTGACCGAGACGTGTCTCGCCATGTCTACATTGTTCTCGAACCGTAGGGTCCGTGACGCTTAAGGTTTCGATGGCGGTTATATTATGAGTTTATGTATTTTGATGTACCGAAGGAGTTCGAGTCCGGATGTGATCACGGACATGACGAGGAGTCTCAAATGTTCGAGACATAAAGATTGATATATTGACGGCTATATTCGGACACGGAAAGGTTCGGAAGTTTCCGGAGAAAACGGAGTGCCGGAGGGGTTACGGAACCCCGGGAAGTAATGGGCCTTATTGGGCCAAGAGGGAAGAGAGAGGGCTGCACAGGAGGTGGCGCGCCCCCATGGGGAGTCCGAATTGACAAGGAGGGGGCGCCCCCCTTCCCTCTCCTCTCCTCTCTTTCCTTCCCCTTCCTTCTTCCTAGTAGGACTAGGAAAGGGAGTCCTACTCCTACTAGGAGGAGGACTCCCCCTCCTGGCGCGCCTCCTAGGGCCGGCCGCCCTCCCCTTGCTCCTTTATATACGGGGCAGGGGGCACCCTAGAACACACAAGTTGATCTTCGTGATCGTTCCTTAGCCGTGTCGGTGCCCCTCCACCATATTCCACCTCGGTCATATTGTAGCGGTGCTTAGGCGAAGCCTGCGACGGTAGAACATCAAGATCGCCACCACGCCGTCGTCCGACGGAACTCCTCCCGACGCTTTGCTGGATCGGAGCCCGGGATCGCCATCGAGCTGAACGTGTGCCAAGAACTCGGAGGTGCCGGAGTAACGGTGCTTGGATCGGTCGGATCGTGAAGACGTCGACTACATCAACCGCGTTGATATAACGCTTCGCTTCGGTCTCACAGTGGTACGTGACGACACTCTCTCTTGCTATGCCATCACCATGGTCTTGCGTGTTCGTAGGAATTTTTTTGAAATTACTACGTTCCCCAACAGGTGGAGCACCAGGGGGCCCACGAGGCAGGGGGCGCGCCCCCCACCCTCGTGGACAGGGTGTGGGGCCCCTGGTCTTGATTCTTTCGCCAGTATTTTTTATTAATTTGCAAAAATATTCTCCGTGAAGTTTCATGTCATTCCGAGAACTTTTATTTCTGCACAAAAATAACACCACGGCAATTCTGCTGAAAACAACGTCAGTTCGGGTTAGTTCCATTCAAATCATGCAAGTTAGAGTCCAAAACAAGGGCAAAAGTGTTTGGAAAAGTAGATATGATGGAGACGTATCAACTCCCCCAAGCTTAAACCTTTGCTTGTCCTCAAGCAATTCAGTTGATAAACTGAAACTGATAAAGACAAACTTTTACAAACTCTGTTTGCTCTTGTTGTTGTAAATATGTAAAGCGAGCAGTCAAGTTTTCAGCAAAGATTATGAACTAACCATATTCACAATAACCTTTAGGTCTCATATTTACTCATATCAATGACATAATCAACTAGCGAGCAATAATAATAAATCTCGGATGACAACACTTTCTCAAAACAATCATAATAAGATATAACAAGATGGTATCTCGCTAGCCCTTTCTGAGACCGCAAAACATAAATGCAGAGCACCCCTGAAGATCAAGGACTGACTAAACATTCACTACAAAAAAAATACACTTCCGTGATGATACATGTTGGTCACAGTAGGTCACGTTTTTTTCATGCATGTACATCCATGAAAAATTTATGACAGAATCAAGATAGTCATACTTGTGCTGTCGTAGAAGTGTTCCATGACATTACGAAAATTATCATCACGGAAGTGTCCACTTCCATGACGATAAATCGCGCGTCACAGAAGTGCTTTCGTCAAGGGTGACCGAACGTGGCATCCACCGTAACGGAACGCCGTTAAGCAATCGGGTCGGGTTTTGGATCCGATAACCCGTTAACAGCCCCGACCAATGGGGATTTTCCATGTGTAAAATCATCATTGGCTGGAGAAAACACGTGTCGGCTCACCACTGGGACAGATGTCATCCACTCATTGGACAGAAGGCACCTATGATATGTCGACACGTGGCACGGCCCAACAAGTCTAATTGGGCCGGCCCAATTAAAGGCCCACAAGTTTTGCGAACCATAATGGGCCGGCCCAGCTAAAGGCCCACAAGATTTTGCGGACCATAATGGGCCGGCCCAGCTAAAGGCCCACAAGATTTTGCGGACCATAATGGGCCGGCCCAGCTAAAGGCCCACGAGATTTTATGGGCCATAATGGGCCAACCACTAAAGGCCCACAAGATTTTTGTGTGCTATAATGGGCGGCCTGTAAAGGCCCACAAGATTCTTATGGATCATAATGGGCCGCCCACTAAAGGCCCACGAGATTTTGCCGACATTAATGGGTCGGGCCATTTGTGAGGCCCACAAGATTTTGAGGACCCTAGTAGGCCGCCCATTAAGCGGCTGCCATGTTTTGGGCCAAATGCCGCCCATATCTCGATCCGTCCATTAATGGCTGCCACGCTCCGGCCTAAAAGTGGCCCATATGAGATCCAGCCCGTTATAAGCCTACCATGTTACGGGCAAATTACGCCCAGATCAGTCCGACCCTTTAAGAGGCTTTGGGCTCAATTATGGCCCATATCAAATTCGCCCGATAACCGGACACTATGCTTTTGGGCCCACTTGCTAAAGGCCCACTTAGTAATTCGACACGATATTAGTTTTGGCCTGTTAAGGGCCCGTTTAACATTTCGCCCTATATTAATTTCGGCTGTTAAAAGCCCGTCATATAGTTGGGCCTAACTACGACCGATTTGCATCCGCCCGCTCGCAGCCTAATATCCGATTGGGCCAAACAAGGACCGAGACAATTTTGGCTGTTAAAAGCCCGTGATTTGATTCACACAATCATGGACGGGTTCATTCGGGTTTTGCCGCCCGTGAGCTGTTCGCACGCGTTTCGTGCCCAACCTACATCGTGATTGCATGACGCCCGATTATGTACCGTAATTTTGCGGTTTGGCGGTTTATCGCGAAGACAGGATATATACTGAAGAAAATAACTGCAGCATCGTGAATAAGAAAAAACCTAGACTATACAATAAATAAATTATGCATATTACATCCATTGGTCATCAAAGTTCGCCACTATGATAATAAAGCATAAGCGCATAAATAGATTACATACATTGGGCATCATAGATCGCCACCATTGCAAATAAACACACCGACAAAATAATATACAAAACCGATAAAGACTTCAATAGAGTTCAAGAATGGTTAGCCTCTTTGGGAGCTGCAGCGCAAGCACCTGAGCAAGATGATGAGATCAAGCTTGTTCAACACTTATATCTTCCTCACTCCGAAAGATAAACAAGCAGACCGATGACAGGTTTTGCACGTAAAAGTATCGGTGCTGACAATTCATAACATTTCTTACTGACGAATAAAGTGACACGGTTTAAAATTGCATTAACACAATATGGTATTGTTCAGGTCAAGATATGGCAGGAAATGACATTGTGAAGGAGTTGGCAGCTTCACGACAACACTGGATTACAGATCAAGAACTCATAAGTATGAATGGTTAGTGTGCTGTCAATTTATACCATTTCAAATTGGCAAATATAGAGACGGTTTAAATAATAGTAGAATGATATGACATTGTTCATAGTTAAGACATTGCAGAATATGACATTGTGCTATAGTGGGTAGGTTCACCACACCACTGGATTACGGATGAAGAATGAAGCATACATGCAAAGGTGCAAAAGAAGATCACTTGCTCAGATAGTTTAATTTACATGGTATGAAGAAGGAACTTGGTTGTATAACTGAAAACTTAAATTGAGGAAGGACAAACTTTTGTTTATGAACTACATAATAAACTTTAAATAAGCAATTTGATGCAAACACCAAAAATAAACAGTTGTTGCAGTCATGCCTAACCAAATATATACAACAAAGTTTGAAGGCTTGAGATGGACAAACTTACATTATTGGTGAAGACATGCTCTATAAAGGCCTTGTCCATCTTGATGGGGGGAATTCAAGAAGTTTACCACAGAATCTTCTTCAAAAGCATTGCCTTTATTCTACATTTTGTTAAGAGTAAATATAGATGTGATAATATACGAAAAAATGGAGAATATTTAAGATAAGATGAAGAGTGATGCTACATAACCAAGTAGCTATAAATGTAAGTGCAGCGATACAGGAAAAAGGTACAGCCAAGAGCAATGCACAGCTAAACTTCTTCAGTACCAACCTTATGGTAAGAGTAAATATAGATCTGATGTGTAGAAAATGGAGGGCAAAGGAAAATAAGCTGCAGAGTGATGGTACATGAACAACTATCTGTCATTATAAGTACACTGATAAAGGACAACATGTACTTACAAGAACAATGCAGAGCTAAAAAAACATTGGCATTGGATATATTCTACACTAATGTAACCATTCATACAGATCAGATAATTTAGAGCGGACAATTGATAAGCAAGCTATCATAAATACTGTTGTCACATAATGAACCAGGTATGTATGCAAGTACAGTGATACAGGACAACAGGTACTAACAAGAGCAAAGCAGCGGGCAACATATTTGCGATATCATGTCGTTCTTTTCAAACCGGAATTCTTCTTCGAGCAGATTTCCTGCAAAAAAGATCCGTAAGGCACATGCGGAAAAGTAGAAGTTCAAATTGTCATGTGATTTCACAGACAGTACCTCATCCTGGGAACGAGACCAGTGCATAACAAGGTTTTTCCATTCAATGTCTTCTAAATTTAGCACAGGAGACTTCACCGGAAATTCGTTTATAGACTTGCCACCAAAGTGTGTTTTCCTCAGGTAACACCGATACTGCTGCAATGCTTCCTTGAAAAGCACAAGCAAGCTTTGCTCGTCATGACTATCCAGATTGACCCTCGCCTAGTGTAACATCCCAAATTTCCCATTTGGAATGTTTTACAATTATAGCTAAGCATCTATACATATTGTTTGAAATTGAGTGGCATTTGAAGTTTCAGAAGATTTTGAGTTGATGGAATTTGAATTTGAATTGGCAGATGAAATTTATTTCAAATCAATGCCTGACAAATACTTGAGAAAAAGTATGAGAGGAGTAAACATGACACTCCAAATATGTCAGATGAAAAACCTTGCCAAAAAGTTTGAATTCAAATTTGATTTTTATTTGGGATTTTAGAAAATGTTTTTTTAAAAAGTTTGAGTTTTGCCCCTGGAAAAATGTTCAAATTATAGGGAATATTCCCCTGATCATTCTGATATATATATGTCCTATATAAAATATATATATTTTTTATTCTCTCTCTCTCTCTATTTCAAAAAAAAAGGAAAAGAAAACCCAGCGCCACCAGCTAACCGCCCACCAAAGACCTAGGCGGCCCACCATGGGCCAAGCCAACTGCCCACCACCAGCGCAGCCCACCCGACCGAGCCGACTCAAGCCGTCACGAACTCCCTCCCTCGGTCGCCCGACCGATCCGCCCTCCTCTCCCGCCGACGCCCGAACCCACCTCTCCCTTTCCTCGCCACGCCAACCAAGAACGCCACTGCGTCGCGCCGCGGAATCCCGAACTTCTGGGATCGCCTCCCCGATCCGCCTCCTCCAAGCCGGTCCCCCTATATACCCCCTCGCCCGTTCGCCCCTCGCGCAGGCCAAACCCCTCCCCTCGCCGCAATCGCTCGCCTGAGTCGACGCGCCGCCCGCCATTGCCCCTGTTCCGCCGCCCGAACCCTCGAGCTCCCCGACTCCACCATCGACTTCCCCTCGCTCCGCCAGACCTCGACCCTCCGCCGCCGCCGGACCACCGAGCCAGCCTTGCACACATCGCCTCGAGCCGCCGTCGGCCGTCTGTCAATGCCGCCACTGCTGTGAGTCACTGAACGCCTCCCCACCGTCCCATCCTATATCTAGGGTTTAGATTAGAAGTAGCGACGGGGTAGGTTTTAGTTTAAAGATCCGGTTTTAGTTACGGTTTTTATTTAGGTTTAGTTAGACCGGCCCGAAGCGGTTTATTTCCTCGGGCGCATTTTAGTTATTTGACGCCCGATGCGTTAGATAGGCCCATTAGCGCCAGTTTTCTTTTAGTTAATTTTTTCGTTTCTGTTTTTAACAGAATAGTTTCAGTTTTGTAAAATCCATATCTTTTAGGTTACTTAATATTTTTAATTGATTCTTTTTTTGTTGGTTTGCAAATTTGTTGTAGTTTCTGTAGAAAATATGTTTAGTCATGTTAAAACTATTAGAAATTGTTTTATTTTAGTTTAGGCAGATTGGTAATTCTGCTATAAAATGAGTTAGGATTATTTTATTTTAGTGATTCTTTTTGTCACTACTTTGTTTTGACCTTGCCTAACCGTAGGAATTTATTGGGCATTTGAGATTTAATAAAAAAAATAGTTTTAATCAAAATCATGTGGTTCTTATTTATTTAACTAGCTACTGTTTTCCTATTGTTTTATTTAGCAAATAATTTTATTTTTCCTATGTGATAGTTTATTTTAGGTTAGTTTCTGTAACTTTAGAACATGAACTTCTATTTACAATAAATAAAATTTTTATTTTATTTTTCTTGCTAGGATTGTTCTAGGCATAATAGGAGTTCTATAATAGCCTTTGATGTGATTCTTTTTGCTCCTAGTTGCATGATGTTTTCTTCTCGTTAGTTAGCAAAAACCCATGCTTAGGTTCTGTTAAGAAAATTTGGTTGTGTAAAACTATTTCTTGGTTGTTGTATGATGTGGTGAAAACATTGATTTGGATTTCTTCGAGTTTTCTTTGGGTTTTTGGTCCGGTTGTTTTGGGTGTTTTATGTTAGCATGCTATTATGTTAATTGATTGTATGCTCTTATGCTTATATGATTGTTGTTTGTCTCGGTAGAATTTCCGGAGTGCGAAGCTTGCTACCACGAGTCCCTAGCTTTCGAAGATCGTCAGCAAGGCAAGTCATTGATCATATTTTTCTTTTATTATACCTATGATTTTATTGCATTAGAATTATACCTCCCCACCATGCATGCAGTAGGAGAATTTGAAGTTATGTTCTTGAGTAGTATCATGAGGTAGGATGAACCCAATTTCCCTTGTTACCATTGCCCGGGACGAAGTAGTTTATTTTGCTATGCTCAGAGCGGGTTGGTTGAGTGATTCATAAGGAGATGTGAGAGTCAAGATGATGACAACCCCATGACTTCAAGCTCAAGATGGACTTCAAAATTCACTCTTGGGTGGAGGGCGGTTGTGGGCACCTCGAGAAAACCAGCGGTTGGCCAGATGCATGGAGAAGCGCCATGACATCTTGCGGAAAGCTTCACCCAGCCACGAAGAGACGGATGGATACCCCATTGACCGGAAGCTTACTGCAGCAGCCGCAAGCCATTATGGGCTCGCTTGGTCAACCTTAGGTGTGACTCGGCGGACGGTGCTACGAGATGTAGAAGAACGATAGGATTGATGGGTACGGCAAAGTGGCTGAGGAACTCTTGGAAGACCCTGTTTGTTCGTCCGTCTTCAAACACCGTGAAGTGCGAAGACTTAAAAGGAGGGAACGATTCTTGCGGGTAAAGTGCACAAACCTCTGCAGAGTGAAGATCTAATCGGTTAGCCGTGTCCCCGGTTACGGACAATTCGAGCCTCTGGAACTTGGAGTATTTCGGATATCTCAACACCAAAATTAATAAATTGAGGGGGTTATTTAATAATTGGGAATGAGACATTGGTTGGCGGAACCCAATAACTACCAACATTTTGTAGTATTTGTAAACAAGTCCATTGTTGTAGGGAAAAACTGGCTTTTTCGCAAAACAATGAAACTTAGAGCCCCACAGCCAAATTGCATATAGAGTTAGTAATTTTTTATTGTTATTCTCTCTTCATGACTTGCCGGCATATTCAAAATGCTGACCTACATGGCTGCAATGTCTTATGTTGCAGAGGAGTATTCCGATCAGGAGTGAGGCTACGATCCGCGCTTGGCGATTGCCCTATGGAGTCTGATGGACTCGCTATTCTTCTACGCTTCCGCAGCTTTATTTAGTTTATTTCTCATGAGTTGGCCTTCGGCCGAATTTATTCTATTGTACTAAAGACTCGATATGAGAATAGTGTAATAAATTCAGGTGCGATTGAACTTTGATTATTTCATCAATGTACTGTGTGTGCCAGCATGATCTTGGGATGGTACAACTACACAGAGACTTGACCGATTTTGGGTCGGGTCGCTACACCTAGTTACAACAATGTAATGTAAATCATTGATATGTTCAATCAGCAGAAAACAGGAAAATAATAACCATGAATAATAGCACTTACACGTAAGTTGGACAGGAAGATGTGAAAATGGTGTTTGTCTTCACAATAATCTTCCCATGATGGGAATATATGCACGTAGTCCCTAACAGCATTGAAAGCATTGTCTTTTAAACTGGGAATAAATGGAATGGGGTTCCAATATGCAGGAATTGGCCGTCTCTACAGTTGCAATAGGTCTTCGGCCGGTGGCCTTGCTGTACTTTTTGCTGGAGTGGGATTTTTCTGTGGTATAGCAAATGAAATCGGTATACCTTTTGCTGGAGTGCAGGTCCTGTGTGGTGGGACTAGTGGTGTGGCCAGTGAAGTATGGGTACAGTCTGCTGGAGTCGGTCCTACGTTTTGTGTCACTAGTTGTACAGCCAATATAAGTGGGGTGTTGTCTGATTTCTCCGGCACCACCATGTTTTTCAAGGACTTTGTTGGTGCTCCTTCAGGTTCGGCAATCACCCTCTTCCTTTTTGATGTCTGATGCACACGAACATCATTTGAGTGGAAAAACATGGTATGATGATAGATGGAATATGTATTGATAATGGATGGGCATGGCATCTCGACATATATGATGAGTAAACTAAGCAGATGGCGGTGCAACAAAGTAGAACAGGCACCTTGATGGGTGAACAGGACAGGCCATCTGCCTTTGACTCCTCGAGGATAGAATAGTCATTAGGATCATATTCTGAACAAGAGTCAACAGGTGGGGAGCGTATGAGTTTCATTGCATCCAGAATGGCACTCAGTGCCTTGGTGCCAATTTTGTAAGTCATTGCAGTGTTTAGCTTCAAGAGTACACAGGAGGCTGTTGTTCCGTGAACTGGAACTGGAAGAGAAAGCACACGCATACTTCCTTGACCATGAAGAAGAAATCAAGGATTTCATGGAGAGAGTCGACAAGCTGAAGATGGATGTTGCCGCATTAGAGGAAAAGATGGACCTGGGAGAAGAAATTTTTTCGAGTGGAGATGACGGACCCCTCGTGAGCAATGACCAGGATTATGAAGAGAGCTCCACTGAAGAAAGCCGCAAGAGGAGGCGCCGCATCAGAGGACACCACACTGGAGGACGCCGCACCAGAGGACGCAAGGATAATTGATGAAGACATTTAGTCGACCGCCATGTTATTTTATTTTTGTCGTCGATCAGTTAGGCCGTTATTTTCGATTAGTCGTGAAATTTGTAATCCGAGATTGAACCATGTTGAGTTGATTGAATAAATGATTGGTGTGATTATGATTGTGCATTCATATGGGTAGTGAAATTTTCTCATTAGACCATTGTTCTATTCTAATTTTCTCATCCACTCCAAAACACCAGATGCCTCCGAGACGTGACCCCGGTCTCAACTTCCGCCGGAGCTCACCCGGTGATCCAGCAGCAGAATGCCCTCATGCGATGCTCATCCGTAACTGAACAACAACAACAACAACAACCCACCGCCACCACCCCCGTTGACAACTTGACCCGCTTCCTAAGGCTGAATCCGCCGGTGTTCTCTAGCAGCACCGAGCCGATTGTGGCGGCGATTGGCTCCGCAAGGTCGGAAGGAGTTAGCCACAGCTGGGTGCACAGATGCAGAGAAGGTGCGCTTTGTCGCACATCAACTTGATGGACCTGCAGCCTCTTGGTGGGAGAACTACACCGCCACTTATCCCATCGCCACCATCACGTGGGATCAGTTCCAACAAGCTTTCCGCACCGCCATGTTTCACTGGAGCCATGAGTCCAAGAAGCGTGAGTTCCGCAACTTACGCCAGGGAACCGCATTGTGGGGCGAGACGAGATGAGTTCAGCAAGTTAGCTCGCTATGCCCCGGATGATGTGGCCACAGATGCCGCAAAGCAGGAAAAGTTTCTTGAGGGACTCAATGACGAGCTGGGAATGCAACTAATGGTGGCTAACTTCAACAACTACCAGGAGCTGGTAGACAAGGCCACCATACTCGAAGGCAAGCAGCAGCAGATTGATAGCCGCATAGCGGAAGTATGGCGGGGAAGTACAACTCGAGCTCAGCAGAAGCCCGTTATGCCCCATACTGGAGGACATACCCATCACACCCATGGAGGACATACTCATGGAGGACATAACCATGGAGGAAATGGGAACAACCGCAACCCCGACAACAAGACAGCAATGGAAACGGCAATGGCAATCAAGATCGCCCCGCCCGGTTCGAAGGATCTGAGTCACATCACTGCTTCAAGTGCCGTAAAACAGGCACTATGCCACCGATCGCCCGGAGGCCAAGCAGAGGAATGGAAACGGCAATGAAAGCTCAGCAAAGAAGCCCAACCCTTTTCCTCGTGCTCGGTGAACCACATTGACGTGGAGGACGCCTATGATCAGCCGACATCGTGGTTGGAAAGTTTTATTAAATTCACATCCAAGATTGGTACTCTTTGATTCGGTGCAACGATTCATTCATATCAAGGGTAGTTGTGGAAAAGTACGGGTTGCCCACTAGAACCCTTAGAAGCCCTCTTCACGTCGGGCCCGCAGAGGAGAAATGATGGCGGGCTTAGGCTGTCATGCAACCTCAACATCGGAAACCATAAATTTCCGCAGACCTCATAGTATTGGAAACCCAAACCTTGGATGTAATCCTAGGCATGGATTGGTTGACGAAGTTTGAAGGAAACATAGATCGTGCTCAAGAAGTCGATTCTCGCTCACCACTCCGGAGCGTAAGAGGATCAAGTATGTATCCGGGCGTATCCCGATGAAGAATCAGTGAATTCCCTCACGGAGTTGTTCAGAGGAAGTGCGGTGAGTGCAAGATTTTCCGATGTGTTTCGGAGGAATTACCAGAATGCCACCGGACGAGACATTGAATTTCTGATTGAGTTATTGCGGCACAGCCCCAATATCCAAGAGACCCTATCGGATGCCCCGAACGATTTGAAAGAGATCAAGAATCAAATTAATGAGCTATTGGAGAAGGGATATATTCGGCCAAGCTCGTCACCTTGGGGAGCCCCAGTTCTTTTGGTAGAGAAGAAGGATGGAACCCTGAGAATGGTTGTAGATTATCGTTCGTTGAACGACGTGACCATCAAGAGCAAGTACCCTCTGCCAATGATTAATGACCTGTTTGATCAGCTAGTTGGAGCCAAGGTATTCTCCAAGATCGATCTTCGATCAGGGTATCATCAGTTGAAGATCCGTGAAAAGGATATACCCAAAACAGCATTCACCACCAGGTATGGTTTATATGAGTATACCGTCATGTCATTCGGATTGACTAATGCCCCTGCATACTTCATGAATTTGATGAACAAGGTATTTATGGAATATCTGGACAAGTTTGTCGTGGTGTTCATCGATGATATACTGATTTTTCCAAGAGCGAGGAAGAGCATAAGGAACATTTGCGCCTAGTTTCGAGAAACTCCGAGAACATCGTTGTATGCCAAGTTCATAAATGTGAATTTTGGCTGAAGGAAGTCGGATTCCTCGGACATGTTATTTCAGGAGAAGGAATAGCATCGACCCCACCAAGGTTGTATCAGCCACCGATTGGCAGTCACCCACCTCAGTCAAGGAGATCCGCAGTTTTCTCGGACTCGCAGGATATTATCGGAGGTTTATTGAAAATTTCTCGAAGATTGCCAAGCCCATGACTGAGCTGTTGAAGAAGGATGCCAAGTACATTTGGACCGAGGATTGTGAAGCCAGCTTCCAGGAATTGAAGAAACGTTTGGTTACAGCCCCAGTACTGATTTTGCCGGACATACACAAAGATTACCAGGTATTTTGTGACGCTTCTCGTCAGGGACTCGGAGGAGTACTCATGCAGGAAGGAAAAGTTGTAGCTTATACCTCCCGACAGCTACGACCACACGAGATGAATTGTGCCACACATGATTTGGAGTTAGCAGCCGTAGTGCATGCACTCAAGACCTGGAGACATTTCCTTATCGGAAACCGTTGTGATGTTTACACAGATCATAAGAGCTTGAAGTATATTTTCACGCAGAAAGAGTTGAACCTCAGGCAGAGGAGATGGCTGGAGCTAATCAAGGACTATGACATGAAATTGCATTACCACCCAGGAAAGGCTAATGTTGTAGCAGATGCTTTGAGCCGTAAGAGTTATGTGAATACTCTTATAGCGGAGGATTACCCCAGAGTTAGTCGATGACCTCAGAGATCTCCGATCGGAGATAGTTCCGAGAGGATATGTTGCAACTCTAGAAGTTCAGTCCACTTTGGCGAAAAGAATTCGTGAAGCCCGTAAGTCGGACAAGGAAATTGATGAGATAAAGAAAAGGATGAATGAAGGAAAAGCTAAAGGGTTTCGTAAGGATGAATACGGAGCTATATGGTTCGAGGATCGATTTATGTACCCAATGATCCCGAACTCAGAAGCTAATTCTTCAGAGGCTCATGATTCACCGTACTCGATTCACCCTGTAACACCAAGATGTATCTGGATTTGAAGGAAAGTTTCGTGGGCGGTATGAAGAAGGATATTGCCGAGTACGTAGTAAGATGCGATGTTTGCCAACGAGTAAAGGCGGAACATCGAAGCCAGCAGGGTTACTTCAACCTTTGCCGATTCCCGAGTGGAAATGGGAAAAACTTGGAATGGATTTTATCACAGATTACCCAGACCCGCTCAGGTTATGATTCCATCCGGTAGTGGTTGATCGATTGACCAAGGTAGCTCACTTCATTCCGTGAAGACTACCTATACCAGCGCTAAGTTAGCCAAGATATACATGACCAGGATCGATGTCTGCATGGAGTTCCGAGGAGTATCATGTCAGATAGAGGAACACAATTTACCTCAAAGTTTTGGAATCAGTTACATGAAACTTTGGGTACGAGGCTAGAGTTCAGTACAGCTTTTCATCCGCAGATAGATGGACAGACCGAGAGAGTCAACCAGATCCTGGAGGACATGTTGAGAGCTTGTGCGCTAGACTATGGGTCTAGCTGGGATGATAATTTGCCATACGCGGAGTTCTCATACAATAACAGTTATCAGACCAGTCTGAAGATGGCCCCTTCAAGCTCTATACGGAAGGAGGTGCGTAACACCTTTTGTGTGGGATGGTGTTGAGATCGAAAACTTTTCGTCCCGATCTTATCGAGATTCGAAGAAAAGTCAAGCTGATTCGAGATAGACTCAAAGTAGCTCATCGAGGCGTAAGAGTTATGCCGACAAGAACGCAATGAAGTAACATACTGAAGCGGGAGACCGGCATATCTTCGTGTGTCCCACTTCGTGGAATCAAGAGGTTCGTGTTAAAGTAAAGTTAGCACCCGGTTCATTGGCCCTACAAAATCCTCGAACGTCGTTGAGAAGTTGCTTACAAGTTGGAATTGCGGAAGGATTGTCCGGAGTTCATGATGTCTTCCATGTTTCTCGGTGAAGAAATGCCATGCCGACATGGCCGATATTCCGTTGAGAGACACAAGGTGCCCCAGAGGCCATACAGCTCGACGGTGATCTCGACTTATGAGGAGAAACCCGTCCGAATTCTCGAGACTGCAAACAGAGTCACCCGCAAGAAGATCATCAAGTTTTGCAAGGTGTTGTGGAGTCATCATTCGAGGAGGAAGCCACCGGGAGCGAGAAGAAGACCTCCGCCGAGACCACCCGCACCTATTTGTTAGTTAACCCGAATCTCGAGGGCGAGATTCATCTTAAGGTGGTAGGTTTGTAACATCCCAAATTTCCCATTTGGAATGTTTTACAATTATAGCTAAGCATCTATGCATATTGTTTGAAATTGAGTGGCATTTGAAGTTTCGAAGATTTTGAGTTGATGGAATTTGAATTTGAATTGGCGGATGAAATTTATTTCAAATCAATGCCCGACAAATACTTGAGAAAAAGTATGAGAGGAGTAAACATGACACTCCAAATATGTCGATGAAAAACCTTGCCAAAAGTTTGAATTCAAATTTGATTTTTATTTGGGATTTTAGAAAATGTTTTTTAAAAGTTTGAGTTTTGCCTCGAAAATGTTCAAATTATAGGAATATTCCTGATCATTCTGATATATATATGTCCTATATAAAATATATATATTTTTATTTCTCTCTCTCTCTATTTCAAAAAAAAAAAGGAAAAAAACCCAGCGCCACCAGCTAACCTGCCCAGCCAGCACCTAGGCGGCCCACCCGCGGGCCAAGCCAACCGGCCCAGCCACCAGGCGCAGCCCACCCGACCGAGCCTACTCAAGCCGCCGCGCCGAACTCCCTCGCCCTCGGTCGCCCGACCGATCCGCCCCCTCCCTCTCCCGCTGTTGCCCCGGACCCACCTCTCCCTTTCCCCTCGCCCACGCCAACCCGCAACGCCACCGCCGGAATCCCGGACTTCTCGGGATCGCCTCCCCCGATCCGCCCCCTCCTCCAAGCCGTCCCCCCTATATACCCCCTCGCCCGTTCCGCCCCCGGCGCCAAAACCCTCTCCCCTCGCCACAATCGCCGGAGCGGAGCCAGCGCCGCCCTTCATTGCCCTGCTCCGCCGCCCAACCCCTCGAGCTCCCCGACTCCACCATCGACTTCCCTCGCCCGCCGCACTTCGACCCTCCATGCCGCCCGGACCACCGGAGCCGCCTGGCAATCATCGCCCGAGCCGTCGACCGTCGCCGCTGCCGCCATCATGGTGAGTCACTGAACGCTTCCCCACCGCCCCATCCTATATCTAGGGTTTAGATTAGAAGTAGCGACGGGTAGGTTTTAGTTTAAAGATCCGGTTTTAGTTACGGTTTTATTTAGGTTTAGTTAGACCGCCCAAGCGGTTTATTTCTCGTAGCATTTTAGTTATTTGACGCCCGATGCGTTAGATAGGCCCATTAGCGCCAGTTTTCTTTTAGTTAATTTTTTCGTTTCTGTTTTTAACAGAATAGTTTCAGTTTTGTAAAATCCATATCTTTTAGGTTACTTAATATTTTTAATTGATTCTTTTTTTGTTGGTTTGCAAATTTGTTGTAGTTTCTGTAGAAAATATGTTTAGTCATGTTAAAATTATTAGAAATTGTTTTATTTTAGTTTTAGACAGATTGGTAATTCTGCTATAAAATGAGTTAGGATTATTTTATTTTAGTGATTCTTTTTGTCACTACTTTGTTTTGACCTTGACTAACCGTAGGAATTTATTGGGCATTTTAGATTTAATAAAAAAATAGTTTTAATCAAAATTATGTGGTTCTTATTTATTTAACTAGCTACTGTTTTCCTATTGTTTTATTTAGCAAATAATTTTATTTTTCCTATGTGATAGTTTATTTTAGGTTAGTTTCTGTAACTTTAGAACATGAACTTTTATTTACAATAAATAAAATTTTTATTTTATTTTTCTTGCTAGGATTGTTATAGGCATAATAGGAGTTCTATAATAGCTTTTGATGTGATTCTTTTTGCTCCTAGTTGCATGATGTTTTTCTTCTGTTAGTTAGCAAAACCCATGCTTAGGTTCTGTTAAGAAAATTTGGTTGTGTAAAACTATTTCTTGGTTGTTGTATGATGTGGGGAAAACATTGATTTGGATTTCTTGAGTTTTCTTTGGGTTTTGGTCCGGTTGTTTTGGGTGTTTTATGTTAGCATGCTGTTATGTTAATTGATTGTATGCTCTTATGCTTATATGATTGTTGTTTGTCTCGGTAGAATTTCCGAGTGCTAAGCTTGCTACCACGAGTCCCTAGCTTTCAAGATCGTCAAGAAGGCAAGTCATTGATCATATTTTTCTTTTATTATACCTATGATTTTATTGCATTAGAATTATACCTCCCCCACCATGCATGCAGTAGGAGAATTTGAAGTTATGTTCTTGAGTAGTATCATGAGGTAGGATGAACCCAATTTCCCTTGTTACCATTGCCCGGGACGAATAAGTTTATTTTGCTATGCTCGTAGACGGGGTTGGTTAAGTGATTCATAAGGGAGATGTGAGAGTCAAGATGATGACAACCCCATGACTTCAAGCTCAAGATGGACTTCAAAATTCACTCTTTGGGTGGAGGGCGGTTAACGGGCACCTGGAGAAATCCAGCGGTTGGCGGGATGCATGGAGAAGCGCCATGACATCTTATGGAAAGCTTCACCCGCCACGAAGAGACGGATGGATACCCCATTGACCGGAAGCTTACTGTGCAGCCGCAAGCCATTATGGGCTCGCTTGGTCAACCTTAGGTGTGACTCGGCGGACGGTGCTACGAGATGTAGAAGAACGGTAGGATTGGATGGGTACGGCAAAGTGGCGGAGGAACTCTTGGAAGACCCTGTTTGTTCGTCCGCCTTCAAACACCGTGAAGTGCGAAGACTTAAAAGGAGGAACGATTCTTGCGGGTAAAGTGCACAAACCTCTGCAGAGTGAAGATCTAATCGATTAGCCGTGTCCCGATTACGGACAATTCGAGCCTCGAACTTGGAGTATTTGGATATCTCAACACCAAAATTAATAAATTGAGGGGGTTATTTAATAATTGGGAATGAGACATTGGTTGGCGGAACCATCTCAATAACTACCAACATTTTGTAGTATTTGTAAACAAGTCCATTGTTGTTGGGAAAACTGGCTTTTCGCAAAACAATGAAACTTAGAGCCCCACACCAAATTGCATATAGAGTTAGTATTTTTTTATTGTTATTCTCTTCATGACTTGCGGCATATTCAAAATGCTGACCTACACGGCTGCAACGCCTTATGTTGCAGAGGAGTATTCCGATCAGGAGTGAGGCTACGATCCGCTTGGCGATTGCCCTATGGAGTCGGACGGACTCGCTTATTCTTCTACGCTTCGCAGTTTTATTTAGTTTATTTCTCATGAGTTGGCCTTCGGCCGAATTTATTCTATTGTAATAAAGACTCGATATGAGAATCGTGTAATAAATTCAGGTGTGATTGAACTTTGATTATTTCATCAATGTACTGTGTGTGCCAACATGATCTTGGGATGGTACAGCTACACAGAGACTTGACCGATTTTGGGTCGGGTCGCTACACCTAGTTACAACAATGTAATGTAAATCATTGATGTGTTCAATCAGCAGAAAACAGGAAAATAATAACCATGAATAATAGCACTTACACGTAAGTTGGACAGGAAGATGTGAAAATGGTGTTTGTCTTCACAATAATCTTCCCATGATGGGAATATATGCACGTAGTCCCTAACAGCATTGAAAGCATTGTCTTTTAAACTGGGAATAAATGGAATGGGGTTCCAATATGCAGGAATTGGCCGCCTCTGCAGGTTGTAATAGGTCTTCAACGGTGGCCTTCTTTGTACTTTTTCTTTGGAGTGGGATTTTTCGTGGTACAAACAAATGAAATCGGTATACCTTTTGGCTGGAGTGCAGTCCTGTGTGGTGGGGCTAGTGGTGTGGCCGTGAAGTATGGGTACAGTCTGCTGGAGTCGGTCCTACGCTTTGTGTCACTAGTTGTACAGCCAATATAAGTGGGGTCTTTTCGATTTCTCCGGCACCACCATGTTTTTCAAGGACTTTGTTGGTGCTCCTTCAGTTCGCAATCACCCTCTTCCTTTTGATGTCCGATGCACACGAACATCATTTGAGTGGAAAAACATGGTATGATGACAGATGGAATATGTATTGATAATGGATGGGCATGGCATCTCGACATATATGATGAGTAAACTAAGCGGATGGCGGTGCAACAAAGTAGAACAGCACCTTGATGGGTGAACAGATAAAGCCATCGCCTTTGACTCCTCGAGGTTAGAATAGTCATTAGGATCATATTCGAACAAGAGTCAACAGTGGGGAGCGATGAGTTTCATTGCATCGAGAATGGCACTCAATGCCTTGGTGCCAATTTTGTAAGTCATTGCAGTGTTTAGCTTCAAGAGTGGACTGCTGCTAGTGCGACACAAAGCAGCTACACAGATCATAGTGTAGATATCACAGGAAAACCTTAAGCATCAGAGTAGAATCAGCAAAGTGGAACTTGCTGGGATATATGTCCTAGTATTGCCGGTACGGCTAGAAAGGCTTCGGTACCAGCTCTCTTCAAGTGAAGGTGTGGTACTGTTAATATCAGTGTAACTCTCAAAGGCGACACAGCTCCGCGCATTTCCTTGCTATTCTTATAGGATTCATGTGGGCAGGCCACTACAAATCCTATTCCTATGTTTACAAGATCCTACGAATCAAAGAGGCTCAAAGTGTCCATCACAACCAATCGTGATAGACCTCTACACTACAATTGTCCCTGCTCATCTTCAAGACAAGGAACATATCAGACTACTAGCATACTCGCTCCATTCCAAAATATAAGTCTTGGTAGAGATTTCCACTATGGATCACATACGAGATGTATCCAGATACATTTTAGAGTGTAGATTCACTCATTTTGCTCCATATGTAGTCCATGGTGGAATCTATACAAAGACTTGTATTTAGGAACGGAGAGAGTACATATTAAAGAAGAACGGAAGAGGAACATGGTAAAGAAGAGCAATCAGATTTTGGATAATAAAATGTTGGTTGCGCAGTGCCCACACAAGATGAACCAGAGAGCATTAAGAATGCAACTCCCAGCTGTCTCTCGACCATTTCAGGCGGTTGGATGAAGATCCTACGTCTCCTAACCCTTCTTCTTCCTCATCTCTTAATTCTTCTCATACAGAACACCGCTCGGGCCGCCGGCCGGACCACCGGCCCCCACCGCCTGTGTTCCTCCGCCACCCCACCCCCACCCGCGTCGAGTTTTCTTCGTTCGTGAGGCCCCACAACCACCCAAGCCCCTTGATCGCACCGATGAACTCCGCGAGCTCAAAAATCGATCGACCCAATTTTGAAATTTAGTCTCATCGATTTAACTAGTGTGGAATATAAAAGGGAAAACCATAAGCATTGGGAGTATAGAGTTGAGCGTGCCATGGCGGATCTGAAGGTGCAAACCGGACAAACACAACTTCGCAACCAAGACAAGAAATCAGAGTAAAGCAATGGCGATCTATTTTCTTGCTGCGATAAATAAGTTGAGCAGATATTTAAAGAGTACCGCCTGCAGTGCGGGCGCTGCACGATCTGCTGAGAATTTGACGGTGCTGCGGTAGCGATGGCTGTCGGCGGTGTGGAAGCAGATCTAGGAGGGTAGACGGTGGCGGCAGGGCACGGTGGACGAGACGGTCGTAGGAGCGGCGACGGCAAGGTGGACGACGGTGGGGATGAAGCGAGAGGACGGGATGCAAGGATCCCGGTCCGAAGGCGTGGATGAGAGAGGTCGATCTCTTGTAATGGACGGCGGCGTCGGGGTATCAGCTCCGGCATGGTGGAGGAGGACGGCGGTGGATGGGGTGGCGGACGGCGGCGGACGGAGGAGGGTGGGGTGGAGAGGGTGTTTTGGCACCCACGGAGTACGAATGGGGAAAAGGGAGGTAGAGAGGAAGGGGGAACCATGTATTCAGGGTGCGCTTGTCTCAAATGCGAGGAAATTTACAAATTTAGCCCCTGTTTCAAATTTCTACTACATCACAGCAACATTAGTCGGTTGGGGATAGGACGGTAATCTCGCATACACCGAATATTTGCCGACGAGAGTTTGTTTTTGGCGCCCACCGTATGAATATGAATCGGGAGGAGTCGATTTCGCCGAGGGCACACTGTGTTTTGGCGCCCACCGTGTATGAATCCGGGTGAGAGGCGGTTACGTCACGTTTGGGTGAAATTACAAACCTACCCCTATCGAAACCTATAGAAATCCAACAGATAGGCTTTGCGTGGCGGGATAGGCAGTAGTGATTTCCATCTCGCAGATTTTGGTTTAGGGCGGGGTTACTGCGACTTTCCCCGCTTCGTTCAAATTTTGCATAGTGCACGTTTACCGTGCCAACTCAATTCGAATCCCGTTTGTATTCTACTATTTTTTTCCGGGCGGGATCCATTTTCAATTGGAATTACATTCTATATACATCATTCTTTTTATATATACTTTCAAAGCACAACAAAGAATTCTGCTCCTTTATATGTATAATACGATTTACAAATACAACGATCTCAAAATCTTAAGGTTGAATTCGAAAAAATTTAACCAAATTATGTTCTACTAAAATGTATGGATCAGTAATATCTACATATTAAATAACATAGATGTGCGTGAATTCATATGAGTATGCATGTTTGATAGATCAATTTTGGTTCGAGTATGGATTACATGTATCATCATCTCAATTCAAATATTTGAATCCCTTTTTCTTCACTCCTTTCACGCCCATCTCTCTCGCATGCATGCTCCTTCGTAGCTATCACTCTCTTTTCTCCAGCTCACCAAGACGCTCACTTCATGTTTCTCCTATCCTCGCAAACATGGTCTCTCGACGTCTCCCTTGAGAAGTGTCACACTCTCCCTATCATTATACATTGCACGGTTTTCATTATCTCTCACGTCTCTACTGTTCTCTGGTATCACTCGGTACCTAAGCTTTCTTTTTCACCGCAACACATAGTCTCCACTCGTCTTTCACTTTGTCTTTCTCTCTATGGGATTCTCTCACACACCCTATATGTCTCTACATATGACTCATACCACTAAAATTACTCTCTCTCTCTCCTGTAGACACAACATTTGTTGCGGTCTCCTTTTGGTCTCCATCCCAGACTGACATTATTCATTTTTTTACCGATCAGACAACCCCGACTACCGTCTCCTCTCGCTCTCTCTCTCTCACAGACACAAACACACACAACTCCTGCTTCCACTCCCCTTCCCGACTACCGTCTCTCTCTCTCACACACACACAAAACTCTCGCTTTCGCACCCCGACTCGTATTTCTCCCACAAACATTTATCAACTGGCTAGCCTCTAGATAGGTTTATAAACCCGCACACTCGTGCTTCCACCATTGCATACATGTCTCTCTCCCGCTCCTTGTATCTATGTAGCTTTTTCTTCCCTTCTTGAGACACGCCCTCTCGATCGTGCACACACACACACACTATCGCCTCATTTTAAGTTGATACCTATCGCACACACACTACTTGTGTCTTTTTCACACATGCACTTCACCCTCCTCCACTCTCCCTCTCTCTCACACACATGGGCCTTTTGCAACAACTAGCAAGATGCCCATGCATTGCACGGAACATCAAGATGCATTTGTATGAGTAGTTTATCTTGTGGGGGAAAAGGATGAACGAGGGAAGGCCTTATTTGCAAATGTGGAGAGGGTGTGGGTATCTTTTACAAAATTGCCATAGTTTCCTTCCTATCCGTCAGATATAGATCGGACGGCCTATATATGCAGGATGGCAGGCACACGATCATCACCGACAATGCTTTTTATAAGAGTAGGGATAAAAAATAGAGTTGGTGATGATGGTGGGCCTGCCATCCTGCAATGTAGGTTGTCCGATTTATATCTCGTGGATAGGAAGGAAAATATGGCAATTTACCCACACTCTTCACCACATTTGCAGATAATGCCTTCCTCGCTCATCCTTTTCTCCCACAAGATCTTGATGTTCCGTGCAACGCACGGCATCTTGCTAGTAAGAGTAGAAATTAGACATATACCACTTCTCGAATCTTGAAACCAACAACATTCCTCCCTTATCTCATCAAAACCGCCAAAGGAATATATTTTGAGTGAAACATAACATATTTTAGTGATATACGTATTTCAAAACTAGACTTTTTTTTCTATCAAATCGGTGAATATGTATTAATCTACCTTGATCGTGTGGCAACGCATTGGCACATTGCTAGTAGTTATTATAATTTTTTGGACATCAGACAAACGGTGGAGTACATATACGAAGAGAAGAGGCGCACGCATGCAGTCGGCCTCTCGCTGTCTCACACACATGAGTGTTACATAAAGGCGACGTTAACAAATAAACCCTAAAACCCTAGGCGCACACTTGCTGCATTCGCGGGTACCGGGTACGTGGTGGAGCACCTTTGCAGGAGTTGATGGTCGGGACCACAGGTGAACGACTTGGAGCGTGGTGGCTCGCCAGTTGCCACAGATCGAGTAGCCATGTTTAAAATATCGTTTTTAGCGGGGTTAAGAGTTCCGATTTTCAATGGCACGTTATAAGTAGTAAGTAGTTTTTAGAACGATTGGTATGGAGCGAAAATGGAATTCATAGTACTACGTACCTCCTTGGCGTATGGTTGTATGGGTTTATGTTGCGAGATATTGAACCTGGTAGTTCTAGGGAAAATACTATGGTTTAGATTTACATGCTAGTTTTCAGTAATCGGAAGGGGAAACCATTCTTTGATTAAAAAAAACTACTACGTCCATTCTGGTTTACTAGTCCCCATCGTACTTTGGGTCAAAGTTTGTCCACGAATTTTACTTGTAAAATGTGAATGGAAAACGAGATTTTGTTATACCCATACAAAAAGGACGGAGGGAGTGATTGCTCGACACGGACGCGACCTCTCATAGCGCAGGCATTGAACCGTGCGCCGCCAAGAGGGCCGACTCGCTGTAGGCCCGGCTGAGCACGCCTCCCGCCGCGTGCAACCAGCTTAAGATTGCCCTTTGCCTTCATTGAATCCAGCGTGTGGGCAACACATCCTTCCATGAGCCGGCAGGCATTTTAGAACAGAAAACAAGACTAAAATATACTCATGGTCTTGACTTGTTGTGCTCATGACCGTAGCAGGAACTAGTAGGGTTTTTCTTTATTTATAACTCTCCTCACATTTTTTTGGCTTTGAAGTGAATCATGGTTGTGGACATTATGTATGAATGTGCGATATCTGTGAACATGAGTTTGATGTGGAAGTTGAACTTGGAATGTCGGGCTTATGCGTGAACTATACCATGTCCAATGCTTAAATCATTATTGTTTGGAAAGTATTGCTGTTATTACATGACCCGAAAAAAACATTTTGTGCCACATCAGTAGATGCACAGACATCACAACAGCATGCTTGTTGGATAAACATTTGAACCTAGCTATTATGAAGGAAATTTTGTATTGACAACAGTTTTAGATAGCAGGAGACGCCTAGCCTGCTCTGCCTCTGCTAGCTTATTTCTGGCTTCTTCCATCTCTTCTTTGGCTTGGGTGAAGAGAGCATCTGATTTCTCTTTTCGCTTCTTCAGGAACTCAGCTACATTCTCAAGGGCTGCTGCACGCTTTCTTTCAGCCTTTACTAATGCCACGAGGTCACGAACAGTGACGACTCCACCGGCTTGTGTGTAATCCAACATCATCTGGGAATTTGCACCTTGTGTCTAATCCAAGATCATTAGGAACGGCACCTTGTGTGTAATCCAGCCTCATTTTGGAAACATGATCTCGAGGTTGACCATACTTCCCTCCACGCAGAACTGCATCCCGACATGAAGTTACTTCTTTTTAGATCAATACTCAGAGAAACCTAGATCCATTTAGTAGAAGCCAGATAGACAGAACTCGGAGAAGTGAATTCAAAAGGAAAAGAAATATAAAAACAGACTACAAGGTGAGAACACCCACTTCCTACATCATGTTAAAAACGAAAGCATTAGGACGATTAAGACTCTTCTTATTACACATCGAAGAACACCACGCTTAAGAGAAACAGAAACTACAACATATACACATCGAAGAACACGAGGCTAAACGAAAGTAATTGAAAGGGTGTTACTTACCAAAGCTCGTTTTACAGGTTCGGTGCAGCTCCTCTTTAACTTGCCACGCTCCTTGAAGATGTCCTAAATATCCCGTGTTTGGTCTTCATTGCTCCTCTTCATGTTCACACTCGTGATTTTAAAATCTCAACATGGCAAGAAAAATACTACTAGTAATACTCGCGCATCTTGTGGGCAACATTAAAGCACTCGTCTGCCATGTTAGAGCATCTCCAACAGAATCGCAACGCGCGGCGCTTTAGAAAAGCGTTTACAGTGCTGAGATCGAGAAGTAGATACTAGAGAGTAGAGGATAGTTCTCAGCATAAATAGATAAAAAAAAGATAATTCAACTACTCCTCGTCGTCCGACTCCTCCTCGGTGATGTCCTCCTCCGACGTCTGACTGTAGGCGTGAAGATACCGATCGTCGTCGGATTCCCAGGGCGACACTGCTGCTAGCCTCATGTTGAATTGAGCATCCGCTTTTCGCCTACACTTGTCCTCGCGATAGGCGGCTCGCTCCGCCCTCCTCTTATCCCTCTCTGCCCTCCTTTGCGCGTAGAACTCGCGCTCGTTGATGATGTCCTGCGGGAAGTGTTGGCGCCACAGCGCCATGGCTTCCTCGTCCATCCCGGCGATGCCGAGACGGTGCTCCCGCCTCCGGTTGTCGCGACGATCCTTGTCGGTCTTAAGCCGCAGCACAGGCGCGAGCTCCTGCGCCCGCTCCCGCGTCGGCACGTTGGGGAAGTTCAATGTTCTATGAGGCCACCGGAGGCGCCATGCCACCGCGTCGTACGCGCGGGCGGTCTCGTTGGCGGTGTCGAAATTGCCAAGGCCGAGGCGCATCCCGCGGAACCGGATCTCGGCAGAGAAGCCGCCGGAGGGGCGCGCGCGGACGCCGCGGTATCCCCAAGTTTCCCGGCGACGCGGCGGCATGGTGGCACGGGCGGCGAGGTGAAAAAGAGCGGGAGAGAGCGGTGGCGAGGCATGAGCGGTGGCAAGGCACAGAGCGGTGGGGGTGTTGATTTATAAAGCGCCACGGACGCCAAGACACCAAAACTAGCGCACACCCGCAGCTTTTTCCCCAGCTTGCGATCCTTTCCCGACGTCTCTGCTATCTCTACTCTCTTCTCTACGGTTATATTTATTTAATATTTAATATTTAATATTTATCTCTACTTCCTTTACTGTCTACTTTTTTTCTCTATACTTTTTTTTCTTGCAATATAGGCCGTCCAATTTATATCAGACAGATAGGAAGGAAACAAATGGGAATTTTGCAGAAAGATACCCATACCCCTCTCTAGATTTGCAAATAAGGCCTTCCCTCGTTCATCCTTTTCTCCCACAATATAAACTACTCATACAAATGCATCTTGATGCGTGCAACGCATGGGCATCTTGCTACTTCTAAAAACCTTTTCATCATTTGCCACACTACAGGTTGCAGGAAAAACCTACCCAAGCACAGCGCGATACAGGAGCGACGCACAATTACCAGCTGATATTCTATTGGACAATGGAGGCTATAACCAATTACTCTTACGAGAACAATAGCACCTTGGAAAATTGAAGGGTAGGTATGAACAAAATTGTAACTGCACATGTACTGCTAAGTGATTCAATACACACATTACCAATCGAGGAGGAGAACGATGGTCGCGGCGGCCTCTGTGAGTCATGGTCGGCAACGGGAGTCAGTTCATTGTCCACGACGGTGGTACTTCTGCGCTTGGCGTCGACTTCCGGGAAGCAGATCCGAGACCGTGGAAGACGATGCAGGGGAAGAGGCTCCGTCTACGACGATGACGGTGGACCGGCTCCAGTGCGGCGTACGAGGTCGTCGATGAGGCAGATGCGCTGCGGTGGACGAGTGCGCTGATGTAAAGGGGAGGAGCACGAAGGCTGCGGTGTCGTGGAGAAGTCTATTTTGCGGTGGGGATAGAAAATGGGGAGTATTCAAGTGTACTACTCTGGGTGCCGGGGTGGGGTTGGCTGGGTAGGGTGAACCTGAAGTTACGAAAACAGCCCCCTACCAAGCGTCGTCCGTAGGCCTATTCCGAAGGCTATGATGGTAACTTCCCACTGCTCGAATCAGGGTCGCGGGAGATTTTTCCGCCGACCTCAAAATTTTTTGACATTGGACTCCCCGTGTGGCGTGTTGAGTGATTCAGCTAAGCAACTAGCGAGTAGTAGTAGTAAACTCCGCATATTAGGTTTGACCAAAGTCAAACTTCCTAAAGTTTGACCAAGTTTATATAAAAATATAAAAGTTTACCATAAAAAATATGTATGATGTGGAAGTACATTCAATAATGAATCTAATGGTATTTATTTGTTATTGTATATGTTAATATTTTTTGATAGGGAAAATTTTGTTTTTGCCACTCTAGTTTTTGCCAACTTTGCTTATGCCACTCTAGAATTTGACATCTCACTTTTGCCACTGTTAGCTTTTGATAATACATCACAAATGCCATTCCATGGCAAAAACGATAATTTTTCATTTCACTTTTTCCACTCTTAGCATTTGACATGTATCACAATTGCCACTTGGAAAATTTTGTTTTTGCCACGGAAGGGAAAAGGTGATATATTGTCAAAAGCTAAGAGTGGCAAAAGTGAAATGCCAAATTCCAGAGTGGCATAAGCAAAGTGGGCAAAAACTAGAGTGGCAAAAACAAAGTTTTCCCTTTTTGTTATAAGCTTTATGAGAGTTTACAAAACTTGACTTTGACCAATGCTAATACGCGGACTTAAATAAAAACGGAGGGAGTACACATTTGTTTTCTTAGTTTGTAGTGAACTAATCATTTGTTGAAATTGTGAAATAAATATATTAGGCTATTGACTTCGAATGTAATGGTCTATACAATTCAATAGTTACAATCATTGTGAATCCCAAGATGTATACAAGGTCTATAGTACTTCACAACATGCTCAAACTCACATAATCCCAGTCAAATGAGAATCTAAATGCATTTCATAGTTATTACTTTGTAGGATGCAACAAAACAACCAAAACTCTACATCAGCCATTATAGAAGCAACATTTTGACATATCCCATTGTGTGAATGAAACGCAGAGAGAGCTTTTGAAGATGGAGCAGATAGGGCGGAAAAGATTGTATATATGTGGACGAGAGAGTAGGAGACAAATTTAACGAGACTGAGACAGAGAGAGAGAGAGAGAGAGAGAGAGAGAGAGAGAGAGAGAGAGAGAGAGAGAGAGAAGAAGTTAGGTCTGTGAGAAAGATGGAGACATGTAATATCGTGAGATCGTGTGCATCCGGATTCTGTATACGTGGAAGGAGAAGAGACAACATATTTGATGAGAGAGCTGGAAAAACATGGACGAGAGGGAAGGATCTCATGGGTTGAGGGATTGACAATTTTGTGCGGGGAGAGAGGGATTGGTAATTTTGTGCAAGAGAGAGAGAGAGGGTGGGGAGGAGTCAGACAGCCGTTGTCACATCACCCTGCTTCCAAATGACCCCGCATTCTCTAGCGCGGTGTGGTCGCCGTCTTCGATCTGCTCGATGCCCTCTTTGAAGATTGAGGTGTTGTGCAAGTTGGGGTGCAAAGAAGCACAAGCGAGAGTGGTCGCCGTATAACCTTGGATGGGTATGAATTGTGTGCTCGGGGGAGTGTGCGTGTGTGTTGTGCTGCGTGTGTGTGTGTGTGTGTGTGCGCGTGCGCGCGCGCGCGCGTGTGTGTGTGTGTCAGATAATGAGCGAAAACAAACCTAAGGAGAGAAATGGGTATTCACAAAGAGATTGTGCGGGCCTTGAGGTGGGCAGGGCCCAAGTGAGGGTGTCAAAATGTGCGCGTTGATGCATGTGTTGCATGCGATCGTGCGAGGGACGGACGAATCGAGAGCGATGGTTGTTGTGTTACGGATGCTCTCTCTCTCTCTCTCTCACACACACACACACACACACACACACACACACACACACACAAGTAAACTAGAAGACCGTTCTCTCATGTATACACAACGTATCGGCATCTGTCTATGTCTCACTCATGCATGATCATTTGCACATTCACACCTCTCTATGTCTGTATCACACGCACACCGTCTCCACATTGCCCTTCCGCCACAACACACATATGGACACATACACACGTTCTCTCTCAGTCACACACACACAAAATAAGTATTAAAAAAACTAGGGCTCACCTAAAACGTCCAAATCCAAATAAACACAAACTGGAGCTAAATTCAAATATATGGAAATATTGCAGCGTCAAGAACTTTCCCAGGAAAAAAAAACTTGAGTGATATTCGAGGATTATTTTCACACACACAAAAAGGTTCGGTGGATGTCCTTCGAGCGACACGGTGACGCACTCGATCGATCGATCACACCGTCATGGTTCACGCGCTTGCACAGGATTCCATATCGTGGCTGTGGTACTAACTTAAAAAATTAATAAAACGCTGCCTAAGTCTAATGTTTACGTGTACTAGTACGGTTTTCTTTTACGGGTTTGCTATTTCACATCTAGATGTGAAATATTATCTCATAACTCACTCACCCTTCATTTTTTTAAAGTCTTCCACTCACTCACCCATGATTTTTTTAAAGTCTCCCATGGATTTTAAGGGTGAGGGAGTTAGATGTGAGATAATATCTCACATCTAGATGTGACATAGGCAGACCCTTTCTTTTAAGTTTGACCAACCTTATATAAAACTAAAGTAAGCTCCCATATGCGCACTCATCAATATGCCGCCGCCGCCGTTGCGCATGCCGGCGCCCAACTGCTCCGGCCAACAATTTCTCGCCCATCCCTGCCGTGTCGCCGCCATCCCTATGCCATGAAGCCGAAGGCTCGCCCGCTCACGTCGTCTGCAGTCCCTCCTCGCCATGCCGCCGCGCTGCCAAGCACGCGAGCAGCTGGTGGAGCCGCGTCTATGCACGCAGTGTACGAAGAGGAGGACGAGCGCGTGCTCCAGCACGCCGGCGAGGAGGAACTAGCGTGTCATTGTCGTCTCCGCCCGCGCGGAGGAGGCGCGCATGGTGGCTGTCGCGGCGGAAGCTGGTCGCGCACGCGTCGAGCCCGCAAACTCGGTGCGGACGCGGAATCTACCTTCGAGACCTTGAATGCCACGTGGATCCTGCAATCTGAAGGAGAAATTTGGGCCAGTCGACTCATGTGAGCCGTTTGATGCAACATGGATGGCTAGAAGGGCTTCTTCCACCTCTTCTGTCGTCTTCTTCCTTCGCTCCGTCGAACTTCTTTCACAAATCGACTGACCCAAATTATACTACTAGTACGAACGTATTAAGTACAGTAGGAACACGAAGATACGAGCAGTAGTACCAACTGCAAGAAGAACAGTAGTAAGACATAGTACTAGTACTACTCTACGTACTAAAGAGTTCAAATAACGAGAAAGAACATAAACATAGTTCTGCTGGGGCCTCAAAGACAACACACCCTTGAAAATAAACTAAGCAACTAGTCCGCTTGACACTGCAGCAGAGAACCAGCATGAGCGACAACACGCCACCTACTCGAGTCCGAGTCCACGCCCTCGACTTTGTCATCGCCCCTCTTCCTCTTCCTCTTTGCCGGCCTTCTTTGCTTGAACCGACCTTTGGGCTCGCTTCTTCATCCAACCCATGTAGATATTTAAACAAAGGTAGGCATCCATTGCTGCATACATGATGTGATCTTCATCTAATGTCTTCGACTCCCATGCATGATGAAACTCGTGATGAGGTTTCTTCAGTTTAGCGTTCAAAGGATCAATCATGGCTGCTGCCAAGGTCAGCATTGAAGGTTGAGAGGAGGACACCAGGCTTACCTTCTGGAGATCGAAGGGATGGCCTACAACGAGACCTATCCGACGCAGGACATCTCTATCGTTCTTAAAGCCTACAGTAACGAAATTCACTCTTTTGTCCTTGAGGAAGTTCTTAAAATCCTGGCACTCAACGTCGACATGGCATATGTGGTAGACCAAGCAAACATTATGTACGCAAACCTGGATTACGGCGGGCTTCTTCCTCTCTTCGTCCTTTAGATCCTTGTCTCGTCCCAGGACTGTGGTGTACTCAACATCTAGCCCAGCGACCCACTCATCCGTTGAACTGTTGAACATGCATAGGAAGCGAGCAAGCCATGCTTTCACCGTAGCGGATCCACGTGTGTACATGACGATGAACTGATCGCCGGTGATGGCTCTAACCTGGTACTCAGCGGCGACCATGGATTTTGGAGGAGGGTTAGGAGAAGTTGAACTGTTGTACCCCGCAAAAACTGGGAGCGAACTAATGTGAAAGGACGAGACGACTGGGAGCGAACTGTTGTGAGGTAGAAGACAAGGATGAGTAGGGCGTGTGAACAGCGTGGGGTTGCTGGCTTGCCCGGTGGATAAATGGCTGCAAGCCCCCAAAGAGTTCTCGAGAACTATGCGGGACCCACTAGATGTCATGTCTACTAGACCCATATCGTAAGCCTGACGGTATAGCTTCGCTGTTCAAGACGCCATGCCGGGCGTGGATGTAACTTCACTTAATTCCGTCAACCGTCGCGCCTCCCATGACCTTCGCCTCCCTCGCGCGGTCGCGCCCTTTGAGACTTCGATCGGCTATAAATGAGCAATTTTTTTTGCCTACTCCCCATGCATGATACTCCCTCTGGTCCTTTTTACTCCCGTCAACCGTTTGCAAAGTGTTTGACCAAATATATACTTTTTTGAACACCACCTTATATTAATTAACCAGCCACACCAGTACACTCATTCGATACAATATTCACCACACAGGGCGGTACGTTATTTACAAGAATACCATCTAATCTATTGTCAAAGCTATACTTAGCGATTAAGTGTGCCACCTTATTGGCCGAACGGCTAATCTTTGACAATTGAAGATTGTTGATCAACTTCGAGATGCTCAACGCTTTCATCTTCAGGTCACGCATAGCAGACCTGTCATAGTCCCCCGATGCAAGAGACGCTACCACAAAAGCGCAATCAGTCTCTAAAATTACAGGATTATGAAGAGAAATACCTATGTAGAGACCGGCAATGCAAGCCCTAAGCTCCGGTTCCTCCACGCTTTGACAGGCATGAATGAAATCCCACGACCAAATTTATGCTAAAAATACCAATATCTACAATACCGATTATAATGAGTATAAGAACTAAGTTTTATAATGAGTGTAAAAATATTGATTTGACATTGTGAATTTTGATACTCCCTCCGTCTAGGTGAGTAAGTCATCTTAGGCTGTGCACCGTGACCAAGGAGGAGGGGAAAACGAGAGACATTAATGTTTATTTGCTAATTAAATAGTATTGCATGCAATGAACTAACCACTTCATGTCATGTTTGATAGTCTTAGGTCATTAAAAGCATGCACACCCTCATGTCTTATTGGTTGATATGTCAAGAAACAAGAAACGAGATAGAAGTTAATGCACCGCGCCTACGTGTTTTGGGATTATTTGGTTTTCGTAAGATGACTTACACACCTAGCTATTAGAGTACCACTACCTCCCTTCTAGTTTAAAGGGCTCGACTCAAAAATTTCACCTACTCTTAGCAAGATAGTAGAGGCGGTGGAATAGTTTTTGAAGTCTGCAAAAGTACTCAACTAATGTTGTCGTTCTTCACAAAAAATGTGTTTACCAATGCATGCATGAACACTAGTTACTCTAACCCCCCTCTCTTCTTTAATTCTTTGCCACATCAGCATGTTTGCTATTCCCGTGTGCATGATACCAGCTAAGATACCACCATTATGGCCAGCCTTAATCATCGCATGCAATAATTTAGTGCACCTTGAAATATGAACATGTGTGGGGCGTGTATGTTTTTAATCACTTGATACTATACCTAGCCCAGCATGCAAGATGACTTATTATGCACCATTCCCCATACCTGCAGGAAGCCCGTTCGTCTCCAAATCTTTTCCTCTCCATGTGTGGAAACAATATGCCTGCCAAACTCTCCTTCTCCCTCCGGCGGTCCCACCACTCCACCCCGTGTGAAAAAATCTGCATGCATGACCCTCCTCCCCCCACGCTCGTCCAATCCACAGACCAGCAATATTTCCACCCTTCGCTCCCCGTAATTTACTCCAACAAATATGCCCACGTAGCTTTTACTTAACTTCAGTTGCATTGGGTCATCGACATACGGGCCCAGCAGTGTCATCGCCCACATGTCGACAAGAATCGGACCTGCAGTTAAGTCATTGCAGCTCAGTCCATATCTTACGTTGGTGTGCCATTGCTCGCTATAAATACTGCGCCTCCCATGAAATCGCTATCTCCTCCCCCTCATGTTCATGTTCATCGCTATCTCCTCCCCCTCCCTCTCACGTCGACCACCATGGCATCGCCCCTCCCAAGCCCTAGGAGCCCCTCGCTGCACCACGCGGACGGTCACGCGTCGCCATTCTGTTCCTCGCTACCACTAGTCGAGGAGGACGCGTCGGCGTTCCGCTCCTCGCCGCTACGCGACGTGTCGCCGTTCCGTTCCTCGCCGCCACTAGTCGAGGAGGACGCGTCGGTGTTCCGCTCCTCGCCGCGACACGACGCGTCGCCGTTCCGTTCCTCACCGCCACTAGTCGAGGAGGACGCGTCGGCGTTCCGCTCCTCGCCGCGACGCGTTGAGGTGGACGCGTCGGCGTTCCCAATCTCCCCAGCACGCGCGTCGGAGGACGCGTCGACTCCCCGCTACGAGGAGAACGTCGTGCCGCCCGCGGAGCCCCCCCAGCCTTGAGGAGCTTTGGCAAGAAATGGATGTCGCCTTGTGGGAGACTTTGCCTCCAGCAGAGCGCGCCAAAATAGAGGCGGAGAAGAAGGCCGAGGAAGAGAAGCGCACCGCGCAACAAGCTTTCTAGGAGATCTATGTCGCGTCCGAGAGAGTCAAGCAATTGGTTCTTTGGCAGAAGGCTCGTGCGAGGGCCGTGAGGGTGGTGGAGGACGCCTGCGCCGACATACGAGTGCGGTCGGGCCCAAGCGCCTCATCTACGCTTGGCGGCACGTGGACCGGTGCACGCTTCCAGACAGGAGGAGTACCTGTTGGCGCCGGATCACCAAACCGGTGAGATCGCGCTCGCCCACCGGAAAGCCGCCAATCAGCACCTCGCGAGTTGCGAGGCTGAGGAAGAGGCGTTGTGTCGGCGCGCTGGGAAACGGCCGTGCACCAGGGCACTCGTGGCGCGCCGCAAGCGCTCCTGCGAGCATCGTGGCTTTTAGGAGGAGTATAAATTTTGTTTCGTAAGGCGATCTCATTAGTTTTGGGACGCAAATGATAAATCCCGAACGTTCAGGAATTTTTAGCGTCCTTAATTAAGTACATAAAAGGGAAAGTTTGGAAACGTTGTGTATTATTACGCATTTTGCAAGTGCGTGCATATAGCACAAACTTTACTATAGACTATCGGACTACACGTCTCTCTCGATATATGCCTGCAGACTTTTCTACTCCCTCCGTCCAGGTCAATAAGTCATCTTTGGTTGTGCAAAGTGACCAAGAAGGAGGGAAGATTTTTACACCTAGACGGAGGGAGTACTACTATTACTTATGTACGTGCAAATGCACGTTTAAACATTACGATGCGGTTTTTTTAAAAGTAGAATAACAACACTAGTCAAGCTTGTGAAACGATTCCAACGTGAGTACTACTAATAGTAGGAGTACCATGGGCCAGTTCTTTTAGGCTTCTAGATTAGTAATCCCATAACTACTACCCGTCCTGGTTTATTGGTCCCCATTGTAATTTGTGTCAAATTTTGATCATAAATTTAACTAATGAAATGTTAGTGCATGTCACATGCACAACTCCATCCGTCTAGGTGAGTAAGTCATCTTAGGCTGTGCACCGTGACCAAGGAGGAGGAGAAAACGAGAAACGTTAATGTTTACTTTCTAATTAATAGTATTGCATGCAATGAATTAACCACTGCATGTCATGTTTGATATCTCAAGTCATTAAAAGCATGCACACTCTTTATCTCTTATTGGTTGATATGTCAAGAAACAAGAAACGAGGTAGAAGTTAATGCACCGTGCCTAAGTATTTTGGGATTATTTGGTTTTCGTAAGATGACTTACACACCTAGATGCACCGCGCCTAAGTGTTTTGAGTAACATTTTATCAGTTAAATCTTTGGTCAAAATTTAGCACAAATTACAATGGTGAGGAATAAACCAGGACGGAGTAGTAGTTTAGAAGCCTAAATAAATGAGTGAGGCGCCTTATTGTTACTCTCCACTGTGACTAGTCTTGTGGGAAAATCTGGGGAAGCCGCCAAAAGAACTGGCCCTAGGAGTAATAGCTAGGGATCAAGTGTGGGAGATGAACCGGAGAAAGTAAATGCAGAGAGATGAAATGCAAAGAAGACGGAGGGATGTGATGGTTGCTTGTCCGTTTATTTTACCAGGCCACTTATTATTGGGAGTGGTTGGGTTTTGTGATATGACGGCTTTTATCGCCGCGCCACGAGTGAGAGGTGAGACTCCCGTGCAGCGCCGCCCTCTACACTTGTACTACATCGGTCGTGGTTTATTAGTCCCCCATTGAATTTGACTGAAGGTTTAACTGACAAAATGTTAGTGCATGTCAACAAAAACTATATCGTTTCATTCGTATTTGAACATAGTTTTGAATGATATAATTTTAGGTGACATGCATCAGTATTTATCGTACTATATAGAATGTTAGTTCAATTCTTGGTCGTATTAATCTATAGTAGTAAGGTGCCCGTGCGTTGCACCGAAGAGTGAAATGCATTGATCGGGGAGTTGTTTATTTTGACAAAGGATGTGGGGGTCATATCATGTGTAACGGGTATCGATAGGTTTCTTCGGATATTATCTCATCTCTAGAGCTCACAAACATCCGGGTGAAATAGATAAAAAAAAGGTATCTTTTGCAAACAAAAGCGTTCAACTGTTCAACCTGCATCCAAAACTTGTGAAGAAATAACACTTATTGTGCTTTGCAAGAAATGATCTTTAAGAATTAATTTTTGAGTATCGATTGTTATACATGTTGGCTACTGACATGGCACTTTCTTATAGTCAACAGTTGGCTATACTATTAAGTAATATTAACCATGCCCTTATACACCTAGACGGAGGGATTAAATCAGGATGACTTGCAAGGGGGCAGAGGAGATGTAATAAATGGTTCATCGTAAGTCTTTCACTAGTACTGTAGTAAAAATTCATACATGGAAGATTCTAGACTAAACCATAAACGGATACACTTTTATTCATGCGCGATACTCCAATAGAGCAAGATCCTGCATGGAAGTCTCCACATGCTTAGACAACGGATTACATTGAGCAAAGACTAATGGTCAACATTTAACTTGATAGTGCGTATTTTTTTAGAAGAACAGGGAGGCTCCTCCCCGGTTCCATTATCAAATGAAACCCAAAGTGTCTTACATCAGCTCACTGAGAGGAGCAGTTCAAAGGAAGGACTGCGGCGAAAGCCACTCAAGTTTAACGACAAGCTTACGTAATCAAAAGCGGCAAAGACACGGGCCATAAGCGCCACACACACACTACATGTTTTCTAAGTGCACTTGATAATGTGTATGTCCGGTGAACCTCCTTGAGTCCCCTGCACCGAGTCGGCGGGTAAAGGATAGAACGGATGCCATGGGTTTTCCAAGTCCACATTGGCGGATAGTCCCAGCTCCTCGATTCCAAGTCTGTCCGATGAGGCCGGTTTCACCGCCCACGTGACCCGGAGGGTAGTAACATTGACCTCGCACCCGTACATCTGCCTCGTGTCGATGTCGGCGCCGTGACGCCTCGATGCACGCCACAAAGACGGGCGGCGGCTCGCGCTGGCCTCGCCGGTGCCCACGATCAAGAGGAAGACGCTGCCGTCCTCCTCCGAGACTAGCAGGCGGCGGTGATCCTCCAGCGACTCCGGCATGGTGAACCGGTAGCACATGTCGTACTTGATGTTCTCCGCCAAGGGCTAGCAGTGACCGCTGCACGCATCTGTGAGATGATGCACCATGTCCGCCAGCGAGCCACAAAACGGCATCGGGCACTAATAGCAGTGGACGAAGGGCTCCTTGGAGGCATCGACCAGGCCGTCCATGAAACGGGAGTGGCTGTAGGGGACGTTGCACCAGTTGAATATGTGAGCAAGTTACTATGAGATTTAATCCGAATAAGCACAAAATAAATCATGACGGCTATAACAGAGATGAAACTAATCATGTGGACTAGCATAGTAGTAGGATACAGAGTAGAAACATGAATTCTACCACGATTTCAAACAGGAAGGACAGAAACACATATGATGCAACGGGAGCAGCACCGTTGGCGTTGAGGTTGTCGCCCATGTCATTGAGGAAGAGGTTGCTGAGGTCGGGGAAGAAGTCATCGTCGGTGAAGTCGTGTCTACCAGTAGTCGCGAGAGTGCTCTCCCCAGATTACAACAGCGCCCACCGAATGGAGCACATGAGGGAGTGGCTGTAGGGGACGTTGCAGCCTCCGAATGGAGCGCAGGAGTAGCACATGAAGCAGTAGATGGTGTCCTTACTAGTACTCCCAAGTCTCTATATATCTATATCTATATATATCTACTCTTATAGAAAACCGAGTTGGTGATGATGGTATGCCTGCCATCTTGTAATATAGACCGTCCGATCTATATCTGACGGATAGAAAGCCAACTATGACAATTTTACAAAAGATACCCGCACCTCTCTCCACATTTACAGATAAGGCCTTGCCTCGTTCATCCTTATCTCCCACAACCTCATGCTCCTCCCTATGTCTCTATCTCTACTACATTTTTTAATAACAAATCGAATAGTGTTGCGCCGTCCGCTGCACGCTCGGCTGAACACGCCTCCTCGCCTCCATCATCACCAACTGAGTCTTTTATAGGAGTAGGAGTAGAGAAAAAACCGAGCTGGTGATGATGGTGTGCCGTGCAATGCACGGACATCTTGCTATTTTTTCTACATATAAGTCAAAACACCACGTAGACACGGTCTTTGAGCATGGTTCGTAGTCGTTCCACGCTCGGGCATTGAAGTTTGTAACTATTTTAGATTAGAATATACTACTCCTCCGGTGCTAGTAGTAGAGCAGAGTCCTACTCTACTACTCTACTCTAGCAAGCTAGGCATAGCAATCGTAGTAGGTACCGTAGGGAGTACCGAGATGTGATCACTCAAGCAAGTTGTCCGCATCGATATGACCTTACGCTGCTGGTATGTGTCTCGTAAGTCAAGCGGCATGCTGTAGTCATCATCACCTGTCCACTTCCCGCAGCACATATTCGCTTCTCCATCTTTGTCCGCACATAATCTCGTCCAAGCTTCCATCCCTCTAAGGCCGCCCCCTCGTCAGAAACCCAAGCACTAACAATGGCAGACCGAGCAGCGTCCGCCAAAAGAGTGGCTGGAATTCGCTCCCCACAGAGGTAATCAAGCTCATTGTTTCGCGTGTGGACAATCTCAGTACCATGCCGCTCGCCGGCGTGCTCGCCGGGCTGTATCGCTTACTCAAAGCCCTCAGCTCGAGCTTTTAAGCCAGCTCCTTGCTTGCCGATGCCGCCGATCTTCGTAAACGGCGGTCACGCAGCATAACGATCGAGGGTGGCGAGCATCAACACCCTTCATCGCGATCCGATCCCCGTCAGCCTCAGCTACATTAACGGTTTGTACTGGTCGGCATGAACACGCCTTGATGGTGCTCGCCGACGGTCGCGTAGCTGGATGCTCGTGGAGGTCTACACCCGCGATTGATCCCCTTCCTTCGATTAACACTGCACCGCTTTGGCACCGCGCCCGTAATACCGGAATCTTACAAGAGCCAACATGATACCAAGTTTGATTTGCTCAAGGTTGTAATCTGCCAAGTGCCCACAAGATTTGCGAATTATAAAGATTTCAGGCTAATTATGCTTCTTCAACCGCGGTCTCGCTTATATGACAGGTCATCTGCGTAAGTGGATAAATCTGCACGCCCATCGCAGGATCAAACATCCTCCATGGTTCTCGATGCCATGGAACACAAGGGCTTCATTTACGCTGTCGACTCCTTCTATGGCTGGACGATTGCTGGCCTACTCGAATATCGCTACAAACGGCTGTTACAAAGAGATGTTACTTTCCTATGATATCATGATGGCTTGCTTATATTATGTCAACATTTATCAAAAAATATTCATGCTCATAACATGTTGTTCTTAAGATTGACTAAATCAAGAGCCTTTTTTATTTGACTCAACTTGATATGATGTTGTAGGTCACTGGTGTCCCTACCCTTCCTAATCCCGTAACCTTCCAAAGAAAAGCGGCATGGCAGTTGCGGTGGTTCTGGCTCGATCGACGACGGCGAAAGATTGATGATCGTTCGACGCACTCGACGTGTTGTTTCGCGGAATACAATCACATTCACCGCCGTGTCTTTGAGCAGGATCCCAGCTTCTCCGGGCCTTCGGAATTTTTAAATGGAGGCTGGTAAGTAGCCTTGGTACACGCTCTCTGCTTGTCAAACTGAATTATCCGATTAACTGGAGATAACCGATGGCAAGGATCATGATGGCAGCGGTTTCGTTCATCGAGCAAAACTGTGTGCACACGGCGTACCATGCGTCTCGCATGCACCATACCTCGATATGTGCCGCCATGCTCGCAGCCCAAAGTAGGAGAGAGGGTCGCAAGTATCGACTTCGACCGCCTGCTGGAGTTTCCGTCAGCACCCATCCGTTCAAGTCGCCACCAATCTCCACAGCTTAATAAATAGTAACGCCTAACCGAGCCAGTTAGTTAGATGCGCATACTTGGTGTAGTAGGATCTTTATTTAGTTTGATGCATACACTTGTTCTTTTTGGTAGCCTTTTGTAATGATGGCTGATGTTTGGTTTGGAAGAGAGATCTGCGTCTTCACTCTTCCGCCTGCTTATCGCTTCGCTGCACCCCAGCCCTGGTTGTTGCTGCTGCTATTTTCAATGTACAATCAGTAGTATATTTAAATGCTGGTTGAATAAATGTGTTGTTTTGGAAGTCGCTAACGGTTCGATCCTTTAGTGCCCTGCACTGCACGTAGCTCATACTATTTTTCAGACGAACACATTTTCCACTTGTTGATAACATGCAACCCTCGATGAAGGCCCAATAGAGATGCCCATAATTAATCGGAAGGGAGGCTCACATGAATCCGCCCTGTACATGCTCATGGCCCCTAAAATAAATAAGTAAATAAATAAATAAAGCTAAATGCTCATGCACCAGTTCTTTGGGAAAATAGGTAGCCCAGTATTTCTTTTTGAAGAATACCCAAGCTAGGCCTATTTGTTTTCTCCGAATTACTGGGTTGCAAATCTTTCAAGAAGAGGAGGGATGCATTCCGTCCTGGCCAAAGAGTATGGTCAATGTCTGTTAAAACTAATATCAAAAGGGGTTGAAAATTCCAAAAAAATTATAGCAAATGGGATATTAGTTTTATTTTTAATTTTGTTCTTCACTCATATCTTATACGTATTTCATTGGATTTAACATGACATAGTACTAATTTATTTTTAAATTTGTTTTAGTATGACTATTAATTTTTAGATTAAGAATGTTTCGCTCCCTAGCAAAAATTTGCGAATTTTCAAAATTTACCACATATTTAGTTAATTTTTTGACCCTGGTACTGACCAGAAAATGGCCGGCAACTCTAAAAATGGAAAACGGGCTGCAATAAATTCCATATGAATTAGAAAATGAGTAAAAGTTATAAAAATAATAGCAAATGGGCTGTACGCACCACAGATTTCGAGGCTGACTTGTTTACGCAAGGCTTTGTCAGTGAACACACGATTCTAGCAAGAAGGATCGTTGGATGTCCATCCAACGGCCGACGTCTTCTTCAATCTCGATCTTCCTGCTCCCACCGCTTAAACTAGCGCCGCTGGACTGCTCGCTCCTCCTCTTGTGGTTCGTTGTGATACCGCTGCAGCTTCCTCGCCCACCCTACTCCCTCTCGCTGGCTGGCGCACGCAATCAACTGCCTCCTTATTACGCGAAAAAATGATTCCTCCCATCGACATCCGGGCGCACCGTTGAGAGGCTGACCTGTGAGCCTACTACGCTGACGCTGCACGCAGGCTTGTCAACTTAGTCAACAAACGATTCTAGCAGCAAGAATCGCTGGATTTGAATCGAACGGTCCTGCCGCTTCTTCAATCGCTGCTCTTCTTGCACCAGCCGCCCAAACCAGCGCCGGGAAACCGCCGCCTCCGCCTCCAAAGGGTCTGTGCTGCCGTTGAGGCCTTATTGCCCCCTACTACTCCCACCGCTAGCCAGGCCGTGCGGCGACGGCAGCCTCAAACCACAGTTGAACCAGTGAACCCTCGTACTCCTCTATGCGTGGGCATCCACTGCCTCGTCTTCCCCGTCTCCACGTCGTCCCCTTCCTAGGCCTCACCGTCGTCCAACGCCTTGGTGCTCTCGGCGCGGCGTGGTCAATGTGGTCAACGACATTCCATCGGAAGAGTACTGTACGTGGAGAGGCTGACAGCTGGGTCCACGGTCACAGCCCAGTTTTTTTATGATTTGCCAAGTAAGTCGCTTTGTCAGGCCTGTTGGGCTGCAAATCTTTCAAGACGAGGAGAGCTTTCATTCAGCTGACCGAGAAAATGTCCCATCAGTAATGAGAAATGGGATGTACATTTTTAAAACACATCAAACCGTCAATTAGTTTCAAATATCTTTTTTTTCATTTCGAGATTTTAAATTGCATTAATTTTTATGCATGGAGAATTTGTTGGATTTTATATTGATATACATTTATTTTTAAAATTAGTTTGAATGTGAGTCGAAATTTCGGGATTAAAAACAGTTCGGACCGCACCAAATATGCAGAATTTCAGATAATTTGTTAACCGTGGCCACAAGATGGGCTGTAATGCTAACAAAAAGAATATGGGCTCCAAAAAAACCCTTAAGAATTAGCAAATGGGCTGTAAATTATTAGAAATAATGGCAGATGGGTTGTATGCTGTTTTCCACAGATTTGAGGCTTTCCTAAAAAGGTTGATCCTAAGCAAAGGATCGTTGGATATCCATCCAACGGCCGCCGTGCTTCTTCAATCTCTGCTCTTCCCTGCTCCAACTGCTCAAACAAACGCCGGCGGACTGCTCGCTCCCTCCTCCCAGCGGCTGGGTGTGCTGCCGCCAGCAGCCTCACCGCTCCACCGCACTCCCATCGCTAGCCTAGCCATCCTCTACTCACTCACACTGTTGTTATTCTCCAACGACGGCAGACGAACCAAGTAAAACCTCAGACAACAGATTCTCCGCGGGAAACAATCGCCGAAGTCTTCTGCCTCCGTGTCGTTCCTTCCTAGACCTCGCCGCCGTCCACCGCCTCGTGCTCTCGGCGCTGCCTGGTCAACGTGGTCAACGCATCGACATGCATCGGTGGACTGTACATGGAGAGGCCGATACTGGGTCCATGGCCGCACGCAAGGAAATGCCTCCTTATTACGCACAAAAAATGAATACTCCCCCGTTAGCTGGGACCCAAAGATAGTGGCAGGCTGACTTAGGGCCTACTAAGTTGACGGGACGGAGGGCTTTGTCAACTTAGTCAATATGCACGATTCTAGCTCCAAAGGACTGACGATGTCCATCCAACGGCCGTAGTGCTTCTTCAACCTCTGGTCTTCTTGCTCCGGCCGCCCAAACCAGCGCCGGTCGTGCCTCGAGCTCTCGCCTCCCGTGGTCGGCTGCGATGCAGCGGAGGCCTCACCGCCCTACTACTCCCACCGCTAGCAGTGCCATCCTCTACTCACCCACACCCCTCGTTATTCTCGCGGCGACGGCAGCCTCACACCGCAGCGAACCGGTGAACCTCGACTTTCACGCCGTGAGGCATCCATCGTCGCGTCTTCCCCGGCTCCGCCGCCCCTTCCTAGGCCTCGCCCGCCCACCGCCCTGGTGCTCTCGGCGCGCGTGGTCAATATGGTCAAGGAACGGCTTCCATCGGACGTGGAATGTACGCCGAGAGGTCGACAGTGGGTCCACGGCCGCAGCAAGGAAGTGCCTCCTTATTACGCACAAAATAATTATTCCTCCACCTGAAAGCGGGGACCCACCGGACGGGCCACCATATTTCGTGAAAAAAACGTTTCCCCCCTGACTGCTGGGACCCACCAGCGACATCTTCGCACGCAAGGAAGTGCGTCCGGAAAAAAAAACGATTCGCCCCCCTGACTGCTGGGACCCACCAGCTACATCTTCACACGCAAGGAAGTGCCTGATAGTCGGGACCCACCTGATCGAAGCGTACGTAGCGTAGTCATTCTGGTCGCGAACGTGTACGTACATATATACTGGTGGATGTAGAGGCGCGCATGTGTCGTAGTAGAGGCGCGCACGTAGCATGTACACGTACGTACAACAGCGAGGGTGCAAGAAAGAAAATATGGCCACGTACGTACATACGGGTAGGGTCTCGAACGCCTACTCACGCATACGTACATGGCTGGGTCGGAACGGAGAAACGGCGTCGTCGTCGTGTTCACGGGGAGACAACCGGTTGGGTCGGAACGGAATGCGTGGTCGTGTTCATCGGGAGGGCTTGGACGGAACAAGCGATGGAAATGAGGCCTGGCGTACCGCACAACGGAGGAAACGGCCTTGTGTTCGACCGCCACGCTCAAACGGGTCCTGTTCATCGGGAGGGTCCGCGCATCAAAACGGAGGAAACGGACCTCCCACGGTCGAAACGGGGTCCCGTTGATCGGGAGGGTCCGCGCATCGCGAAACGGAGGAAACGGACCTCCTACGGTCGAAACGGGGGTCCTGTTGATCGGGAGGGGTGTGGCGTACCGCAAAACGGAGGAAACGGACCTCCTACGGTCAAAACATGGGTCCTGTTGATCGGGAGGGGTGTGGAGTACCACAAAACGGAGGAAATGGACTTGTGTTGGAGCGCTACGGTCGAAACTGGGGTCCTGTTCATCGGGAGGGGTGTGGCGTACCGCAAAACAGGACTCCATGGGATATTGTTCATCTCCACCGTCGACCTCCTCCAGCCTCCACGGGCTCCTGCTCATCCAGCCTCCACCGCGCTACTCCACCGCCATCGCTCAACCACCCTCCACGGGCAACCCTCCACCGCTCACTGCTCATCCAGCCCTCCACACCACGGGTCTTGTTCAACCACCCTCCATGGCCACCCTCCACCGCTCATCGCTCATCCAGCCCTCCACACCACGGGTCCTGTTCATCCAGAGGCAACGCCACCGCCATCGCTCATCCAACCCCCCGCAACGCCACTGCTCATCCAATCAATCGGCTTGATTAGCAGCAGCAGTGGCGAATCGCCCATCGGGTTCAAGAACGCAGAGCTCGCAAAGGCAATCGCCGGGTTCGATTAGAGCCCAACGCCGCCGGTTCGATTAGAGCCAACACTCGCACACACGCAGCAGCACGCACGAGAAAAACGCGCATCGCCGCCCCGACCTCCCACCGTGAACCGACAACTCCCGAAATTTTCCTCCCTCGCTTCTACCACGGTTTTTCCGTCATGGACGGCCCAAAGAATGTCATGCAGCTGCGTCTCCGCCCGCCCAGACAAAAAGCCCATTTTCTGTCATGATTTTTGTCATAGAAGTAGGAGCCCACCACATCTATGATGATACCGGGTTTTGTCACAATTATCGTCATAGAAGTGTCATATGTATGACAGAAAAAAATTCGTTCGGCCCAAAATGTCACGGATGTGTCTTTTTTTGTAGTGATTGTAATTCATGGTAAAAGAGATCCAGTCATAGTCATACTCACTATAAATTAGTAGTAATGGATGCAAATGACAGCGATGCTCTCCAACTGGTGCTTTTTAATAAGAGGATGATGACTCAACATAAAAGTAAATAGATAGGCCCTTCGCAGAGGGAAGCAGGGATTTGTAGAGGTGCCAGAGCTCAATTTTTGAAATAGAGATAAATAATATTTTGAGTGGCATACTTTCATTGTCAACATAACAACCGAGAGATCTCGATATCTTCCATGCTACACGCATTATAGGCGGTTCCCCAACAGAATGGTAAAGTTTATACTCCCCACCACCAACAAACATCAATCCATGGCTTGTCCGAAACAACGGGTGCCTCCAACTAACAACAATCCTGGGGGAGTTTTCTTTGCAATTATTTTGACTTGATTTGAGCATGGGAATGGGCATCCCGGTTACCGGCCATGTTCTCGTGAATGAGGAGCGGAGTCCACTTCCCTTGAGAATAACCTGCGCCTATCATGGAAGATACAGACAACCCTAGTTGATACATGAGCTATTCGAGCATACAAAACAGAATTTCATTTGAAGGTTTAGAGTTTGGCACATACAAATTTACTTGGAACGGCAGGTAGATACCGCATATAGGAAGGTATTGTGGACTCATATGGAATAACTTTGGGGTTTATGGAAGTGGATGCACAAGCAGTATTCCCGCTTAGTACAAGTGAAGGCTAGAAAAAGACTGGGAAGCGACTAGCTAGAGAGGGACAACAGTCATGAACATGCATTAAAATTAATCAACACTGAGTGCAAGCATGAGTAGGATAAAATTCACCATGAACATAAATATCGTGGAGGCTATGTTGATTTTGTTTCAACTACATGTGCGAACATGTGCCAAGTCAAGCCACTCGAATCGTTCAAAGGAGGATACCACCCTATCATACCACATCACAACCATTTTAATAGCATGTTGGCATGCAAGGTAAACCATTATAAACTCCTAGCTAATTAAGCATGGCATAAGCAACTATAATCTCTAATTGTCATTGCAAACATGTTTCCTTCATAATAGGCTGAATCAGGAACGATGAACTAATCATATTTACAAAAACAAGAGAGGTCGAGTTCATACCAGCTTCTCTCATCTCTATCAGTCCATCATATATCATCATTATTGCCTTTCACTTGCACGACCGAACGGTGTGGATAATAATAATATGCACGTGCAATTGGACTAAGCTGGAATATGCAAGCATCTAATACAAGGGAAAAGACAAAGTAGTATGGGCTCTTTGTTAAATCAACAATAATGCATATAAGAGCCACTTCAACATTTTCATCATGGTCTTCTCCTCATAACCCCCAAAGAAAAAGAAAGGGAATAAAACTACTTACACGAGAAAGCTCCCAACAAACAAAAAGTAGAACGAGAAATCTTTTTGGGTTTTCTTTTAATTATTACTACTACAAGCATGGAAAGTAAACTAGCTCAAAAGCTACAACTATTTTTTTGGTTATTCTTAAGGTTTTTCAAACACACAAGAAGAAAGCAAGAAAAGAAAATAAACTAGCATGGATAGTACAATGAAAAAGTGTGAGCACCAATAACTAGAATGAGTGTGTGAACATGAATGTAATGTCGGTGAGAAATATGTACTCCCCCAAGCTTAGGCTTTTGGCATAAGTTGGTTTATGCCCACGGATCAAAGTTGTAGCTAGGGTCGTACTGTGATGCAGCGGCTATTGCCTGATGAGCTGCAGCTTGGAAGCGAGCTGCCTCCGTCCTCCTCTCATACACGTTCGCCTCCTCCCTGGTTATAATATATCTCCTTTTTGCCTGAATGTCAAAGAAACCAGGAGCAGGGAGAGCAACATGGACAATACGGCGCCTGTCAAAGGTTAGTCGCTATTGGAGGAACTGTTCGTTCCTCTCAACAAACTGATGGCGAACCATAGCATCATAATCTTGATAAGCGGGAGGCAATTCCATATCATTTTCATGTATGGGTATCTCAAGAAAATTAGCCACACGGGTTGCATAAATCCCACCAAACAAGTCTCCACTTAAACCATTACTATGCAACCTTCGTGCAACAATGGCCCCCAAGTTATATTGTTTATCTCCTAAAACAGCACTCTTGAGAACACTGAGATCTAGAACACACATGTGGCATGCTTCATCCTTACCATTTATGCATGAACCTATAAAGAGAGCAAAATAATGTATAGCAGGAAAATGAATGCTCCCTATGGTAGCTTGCGTGATTTCCCTAGATTCCCCCACAGTGATACTAGCAAGAAAATCTTTAAACTCAGATTTGCGAGGTTCACTGGCGCTACCCCATTGCGGGATTTACAAGCTGTATTAAAATCTTCTAAGTCCATGATATAAGATTTATTATAAAGATCAAATAGGACAGTGTGAGAATTGCGTGATGATGTAAATTTAAATCTTCTCACAAAGGAATCAGTAAGGTGGTGGTACTGAGGGCACTTATCTAACATGAAGCCCTCGAGTTCAGCGCTACGTGCATACGCTTCAAATTCATCCTTAATTATAGCTTGGACCATGAAATTTTCTGACGGGCACTCACAAGGCCGCACTTGAGCTTCTCTTGGTGGTTCATGGTCCGGCTCACATATTGCAGGCCTGGGTCCTTGCTTCCTTGAAGAACCGCCTTGGTACTTTCCTAAACATATTTCTTCCTCTAAAAAAATTCTGAAATTTTTAGTAACTTAAAATAAAAGTGAACCAAACTCAACAAAATTGATAGCAACTACTCCCACAAGTGCCTAGATACTACATCATGCATTAGAACTACTTGGGACCAAATAAATTGGACATGCAAGCTCAAGAACAGGGTCACCTAAGCAGCAAGAATTTGCAACGAATAAAGCACTAGAAAAAAAAGTAATTCTACCATTGGAGGAGTCACATACCGAAGAACAATCCCCCAAAGCAGTTTTGTGAGTGGAGCTTTGAGCAAGGAGATCGAAAATGGCAGCAAGATGAGCTGGAACTCGTGCTTGAGCTGGTTGGTGATTTTTTTGGGAGGAAGAAGGAGTGTGTGGGTACTGGAATAAGTGGAGGGGGGCCACCAGGGGGGTGGGCGCGCCCTTGACCCTCGTGGCTAGGTGCTGGCTCCCCCTGATGTGTTCTCAGTGCCAGATATTCTCAAATATTATAGAAAAAAATCATATTTCAATTGCAGTGCATTTGGAGAACTTTTATTTTCGGGGTATTTTTTATTGTACGGATAATTTAGAAAACTGACAGAAAATACTATTTTTGCTTTATTTAATCTAAATAACAGAAAGTAAAAAGAGGGTACAAAGAGTTGTGCTTTCTAACTTCATCCATCTCATGCTCATCAAAAGGAATCCACTAACAAGGTTGATCAAGTCTTGTTAACAAACTCATTCCGAATCGCATGAAACCGGAGAATTTTCGAATAGCACTAGGTTACCTCAATGGGGATATGCACGTCCCCAACAATAAGAATATCATATTTCTTCTTGATAGTAGGAAGAGGAAATTCAAAACCTCCAATAGTGATCGTTGGAATCTTTCCAATAGAATTGATACTGTGGACTTGAGGTTGTTTCCTCGGAAAGTGTACCGTATGCTCATTACCATTAACATGAAAAGTGACATTGCCTTTGTTGCAATCAATAACAGCCCCTGCAGTATTCAAAAAGGTCTACCAAGGATAATCGACATAATATCATCCTCGGGAATATCAAGAATAACAAAGTCCGTTAGAATAGTAACGTTTGCAACCACAACAGGCACATCTTCACAAATACCGACAGGTATAGCAGTTGATTTATCAGCCATTTGCAAAGATGTTTCAGTAGGTGTCAACTTATTCAAATCAAGTCTATGATATAAAGAGAGAGGCATAACACTAACACCGGCTCCAAGATCACATAAAGCAGTTTTAACATAGTTTCTTTTAATGGAGCATGGTATAGTTGGTACTCCTAGATCTCCTAATTTCTTTGGTATTCCACCCTTAAAAGTATAATTAGCAAGCATGGTGGAAATTTCAGCTTCCGGTATCTTCCTTTTATTTGTAACAATATCTTTAATACTTAGCATAAGGATTCATTTTAAGCATATCAGTCAAACACATGCGCAAAAAGATAAGTCTAATCATTTTAACAAAGCGCTCAAAATCCTCATCATCCTTTTTCTTGGATGGTTTAGGAGGAAAGGGCATGGGTTTCTGAACCCATGATTCTCTTTCTTTACTATGCTTCCTACCAACGAAGTCTCTCTTATCATAACGTTGATTCTTTGATTGTGGGTTATCAAAATCAACAGCAGGTTCAATCTCTACATCATTATTATTGCTAGGTTGAGCATCGACATGAACATCATCATTAACATTATCGCTAGGTTCAAGTTCATTATCAGATTGTGTTTCAGCATCAGAAATAGAAATATCATTGAGATTCTTAGGTGTATCAACAACAGGTTCACTAGAAGCATGCAAAGTCCTATCATTTTTCTTTTTCTTCCTCTTAAAAGGACTAGGTGCATCAACCTTAGTTCACTGAGAATCTTGCTCAACTCTCTTAGGGTGGCCCTCAGGATACAAAGGTTCCTGAGTCATTTTACCCCCTCTAGTCATAACTCTAACATCATTGTCCTTTATCTTGTTATTTAATTCATTGAGCAAATCATTTTGAGCTTTAAGCACTTGTTCCACTTGAGTGGTAACCATAGAGCATGTTTACTAATGATTTTAAGTTCACCTTTAACTCTAGACATATAATCAATCAAGTGTTCAATCATATAAGCATTACGTTTCAATTGTCTACCAACATAAGCATTGAAGTTTTCTTGTTTAACAATAAAATTATCAAACTCATCTAAGCGTTGGCTAGCAGACTTATAACGAGGAATATCACCTTCATCAAATCTATAGAGAGAATTTACCTTTACTACCTGTGTCGGGTTATCAAGACCATGTATTTCTTCAATAGGTGGTAAATTCTTAACATCTTTAGCTTTAATACCCTTTTCTTTCATAGATTTCTTTGCCTCTTGCATATCTTCAGGACTGAGAAATAGAATACCTTTTCTTCGGAGTTGGCTTAGGAGTTGGTTTAGGAAGTGTCCAATTATTTTCATTAGTCAACACATTATTCAATAGCAATTCAGCTTGATGAACAGTTCTCTCCCTGAAAACACAACCAACACAACTATCCAGGTGGTCTCTGGAAGCATCGGTTAGTCCATTATAAAAGATATCAAATATTTCATTTTTCTTGAGAGGATGATCAGGCAAAGCATTAAGTAATTGCATAAGCCTCCCCCAAGCTTGTGGGAGACTATCTTCTTCAATTTGTACAAAATTATATATTTCCCTTAAAGCAGCTTATTTCTTATGAGGAGGGAAATATTTAGCAGAGAAGTAATAAATCATATCCTGGGGACTACGCACACAACCAGGATCAAGAGAATTAAACCATGTTTTAGCATCACCCTTTAATGAGAACGGAAATAATTTAAGGATATAGTAGTAGCGAGTTTTCTCATCATTAGTGAATAGGGTGGCTATATCATTTAATTTAGTAAGATGTGCCACAACAGTTTCAGATTCATAGCCATAGAAAGGATCAGATTCAACCAAAGTAATTATCTCAGGATCGACATAGAAAGTAGCAAAAGCAGGGTCATACTTCATTCTAGCATTCAAAGACTTTTCTTTCAGCTTAGCTAGTAATTTCTTAAGATCATTCCTATCATTGCAAGCAAGAAAGTCTCTAGCAGTTTCTTCATCCATAACATAGCTCTCAGACACAACAGGCAATTCATATCTAGGGGGAGAATCTTCATCATCACTTTCATCAATATTATCAGTTTCAATAATTTCATTCTCTCTAGCCCTAGCAAGTTGTTCATCAAGAAATTCACCTAGTGGCACAGTATTATCAAGCATAGAAGTAGTTTCATCATAAGTATCATGCATAGCAGAAGTGGCATCATCAATAACATGCGATATATCGAATTAATAGCGAAGTAGGTTTAGGTGTCGCAAGTTTACTCAAAATGAAGGTGAATCAAGTGCGAGCTAGATGGCGTTCCTTACCTCCCTCGTAGTTGAGGGATAAATCTTGGTTTTCTCGTCTTTCAAGTTCCTCATAGTGACCAGCAGATATAAATCCCAAGTGACTCAAAGAATAGAGCTATGCTCCCCGGCAATGGTGCCAGAAAATAGTCTTGATAACCCACAAGTATAGGGGATCGCAACAGTTTTCGAGGGTAGAGTATTCAACCCAAATTTATTGATTCGACACAAGGGGAGCCAAAGAATATTCTCAAGTATTAGCAGTTGAGTTTTCAATTCAACCACACTTGGATAACTTAATATCTGCAGTAAAGTATTTACTAGCAAAGTAGTATGGAAGTAACGGTAATAGTGGCAAAAGTAAGAGTAGCAGTTTTGTAGTAATTGTAACAGTGGCAACGGAAAAGTAACTAAGCAAAGAGCAATATGTGAAAAGCTCGTAGGCATTGGATCGGTGATGGATAATTATGTCGGATGTGATTATTCTTGCAACAGTTATAACATAGGTGACACAGAACTAGCTCCAGTTCATCAATGTAATGTAGGCATGTATTCCGAATATAGTCATACGTGCTTATGGAAAAGAACTTGCATGACATCTTTTGTCCTACCCTCCCGTGGCAGCGGGGTCCTATTGGAAACTAAGGGATATTAAGGCCTCCTTTTAATAGAGTACCGGACCAAAGCATTAACACATAGTGAATACATGAACTCCTCAAACTACGGTCATCACCTGTAAGTATCCAGATTATTGTCACTTCGGGGTTAACAGATCATAACACATGATAGGTGACTATAGACTTGCAAGATAGGATCAAGAACTCACATATATTCATGAAAACATAATAGGTTCAGATCTGAAATCATGGCACTCGGGCCCTAGTGACAAGCATTAAGCAAGGCAAAGTCATAGCAACATCAATCTCAGAACATAGTGGATACTAGGGATCAAACCCTAACAAAACTAACTCGATTACATGATAAATCTCATCCAACTCATCACCATCTAGCAAGCCTACGATGGAATTACTCACGCACGGCGGTGAGCATCATGAAATTGGTGATGGAGGAAGGTTGAAGATGATGACGGCAACGGATTCCCCTCTTCGGAGCCCCGAACGGACTCCAGATCAGCCCTCCCGAGAGAGATTAGGGCTTGGCGGCGGCTCCGTATCGTAAAACGCAATGAATCCTTCTCTCTGATTTTTTTCTCCCTGAACGTGAATATATAGAGTTGGAGTTGAGGTCGGTGGAGCACCAGGGGGCCCACGAGGCTGGGGGGCGCGCCTCCCACCCTTGTGGATAGGGTGTGGGCCCCCTGGCCTTGATTATTTCGCCAGTATTTTTTATTAAGTCCAAAAATATTCTCCGTGAAGTTTCAGGTCATTCCGAGAACTTCTATTTCTGCACAAAAATAACACCATGGCAATTCTGCTGAAAACAGCGTCAATCCCGGTTAGTTCCATTCAAATCATGCAAGTTAGAGTCCAAAACAAGGGCAAAAGTGTTTGGAAAAGTAGATACGATGGATACGTATCACAGGCCAGCCCTCTGGTCCTCGCAGGCTCCCATCAATTAGATATAGAACTCGTAAACGTGGCTCATTATGTCCGCTTGGCACAACAACAACCCATGTTCTGATTGCAGCCGCAGGATCACACATTTCCGACGTCTTCCATTGGCATAGGCATGGAAGTACTTGGTGTTGGCGTCCCCTTTTAGAGTCCATTTGAGGCCGCCCCAGCGCTGCCAGTATTCCTCCTCTGCACGGAGCAACGCTTCGACTTGTCCTTCCAAAGCGTAACGGTGCGCCCGCTCTTGCTCTGAGAAGGACCTCTCATCGGCATGGGCGTCGAGCCACGAGATCTCATCGACTTTACTCGCGCTGAGTAGCTTGTCGTCACGCCCTTGGTTCGTGCCCCAGCCCTTGAGGCTAGCATGAAGGCGGCCCCCTGCCGCGTTCCATAACTCCATAGGACCATCTTGTTGGCCTATTTGTTGCACACTGCACAACCATTTTTCCCTAAAAATGGTATCAAATTCTGGTATATCGAACCAGGCCATCTCAAAAAAGAAACAAGGGCTTCGCCGGATCCGGTCCTCCCCCGAGGACAGGACCAAGGGTACGTGATCTGACCCAATGCGAGTTTCCATGATGAGCGAGCAGAGAGGATATAACACCTCCCAACCAGGTGACACGAACACCCGATCCAGCACTGAACGCACCGGGGCGAGCTGCTTGTTCGTCCAGGTGTACCTGGCACCAGAACTAGCCACTTCCTGGACAGCCATGGACGCAATTGCATTGTTAAACATGGCCACCCGAGGCTAGTTGATGATATTATTGTTTTTGTCCGCTCCCGAGCAAATTAGATTGAAGTCGCCGCCTACCATCACAGGGATCAGGGCTGCGGAAACCACAAGCACCTTGGCTTGAAGTTCTCCCAAGAACACCGCCGAGCGTGAGTGAACCACGGGCCCGTAGACTTGGATGACCACTTGCTCCCTTAAGGATGCGCGAATGCGAATATTCGCAGCGATGAAAAAGAAACTGACATCACAGGAAAGCACCTCGTATATGGATAAGTTAAAACCTAATAGCACGCCTCACGAATGCCCTATAGCAAGTACATGGTTCCAAGCGAAACGTTCCAGAGGGTCTACTGAAAGTAATTCATGGTGGCGAAACTCTGCTTTGATCATTTCTTGTAACCCTACTATGTCGACGTCCTCTTTCCTGATGTAATCCTTAAGTTGGGTGCGTCGCCCCACGTGTGCGAAGCCATGGAAATTCCAGAACATAGCCCACATCTAGATAATACGATTTCACAAACGATCACCTTGGCCACGCGCCTCACCTTGCCACGACAAGGTGAGGGAGGAGAGGCAACCCCTGTTTCCAGATCCTCTTCGGGCCGGAGCGCGAGCGCATCCGAGGCCCCTGCCTCGGTTGCCATCTGGTCCGCGTGCTTTGTAGCCGCCGCCGCAAGCGCTGCTTGCGCCAATTCTTTAGCACGGATTAGCGAGATCAACTCGCCAGTTCCTCCCGCACCCAGCGGGTCCACTCCACTATCCCCTAAAACCTCGCTCAAGTGATCATCAGAAAAGGAATCAAGAACCATGAAACGAGGGGGGGGGGGGTTACCGAGATCTCCATGTTCTTCTGTGCTTGGAGGAGTTGTGCGCGTTGGAGAGATGGCATGTTCCCCTTGGCACCCTTGGGATGAGAGCTGGTCCTCACCGGTGCCGCCGGCACCGCCTTGGATTGTCTGGCCTTGGAGATGGGCGCCGTCTTGCTGGCTTCCTGAAGGAGAGGATCGACGAGAGGCGGGGCCGTGGGTGCCACCAACGCCATGACCGTCTGGCGAGGGCTTGCTGGCGCTCCCAGCGGCTCTGCGAGCCGGGCCACCTCGGCGCTCACCTTGTGAACTACCGCCTTCTTAGCTTGCCTCACCGAGCTGGTCTTGCTACTGCTGCGCCCACCCTGCATCGGAGAGCGCGACGGGGGGAGCTGCGAGGTGACCGTGGACAGGACCAGAGGGGTGCACGCGCCCACCGGCACGTCCGAGTCCTGCATGTCCACGAGCCCCTTGTCCACCGCATGCACCGGTGGTGAGGTCACCGAGCCCAGGTTGGAGCCGTACTGATTGGGGATCGACACTGAAGGAAATATGCGCTAGAGTCAATAATAAAGTTGTTATTTATATTTCCATATATCATGATAAATATTTATTATTCATGCTAGAATTGTATTAACTGGAAATTTAGTACATGTGTGAATACATAGACAAACGGAGTGTCACTAGTATGCCTCTACTTGACTAGCTCGTTGAATCAAAGATGGTTATGTTTCCTAGCCATAGACATGAGTTGTCATTTGATTAACGGGATCACATCCATTAGTGAATGATGTGATTGACTTGACCCATTCCGTTAGCTTAGCATTTGATCGTTTAGTATATTGCTATTGCTTTTTTCATGACTTATACATGTTCCTATGACTATGAGATTATGCAACTCCCGAATACCGGAGGAACACTTTCTGTGCTACCAAACGTCACAACGTAACTGGGTGATTATAAAGGTGCTCAACAGGTGTCTCCGATGGTACTTGTTGAGTTTGCATAGATCAAGATTAGGATTTGTCACTCCGATTGTCGGAGAGGTATCTCTGGGCCCTCTCGGTAATGCACATCATTATAAGCCTTGCAAGCAATGCAACTAATGAGTTAGTTGCGGGATGATGTATTACGGAACGAGTTAAGAGACTTGCCGGTAACGAGATTGAACTAGGTATTGAGATACCGACGATCGAATCTCTGACAAGTAACATACCAATGACAAAGGGAATAACATATGTTGTTATGCGGTTTGACCGATAAAGATCTTCGTAGAATATGTGGGAGCCAATATGAGCATCCAGGTTCCGTTATTGGTTATTGACCGGAGACGTGTCTCGGTCATGTCTACATAGTTCTCGAACCCGTAGGGTCCCCACGCTTAACGTTCGTTGACGACCGGTAATATGAGTTTATGTGTTTTGATGTACCGAATGTAGTTCGGAGTCTCGGATATGATCACGGACATGATGGGGAGTCTCAAAATGGTCGAGACATAAAGATCGATATATTGGATGACTATGTTTGGACTTCGGAAGGATTCTGAGTGAGTTTGGAAGAATACAGGAGTACCGGGGGGTTACCGGAACCCCCCGGGGAGTGTAATGGGCCTCATGGGCCTGTGTAGAGAGAAGAAGGGGCGGCCAGGGCTGGCCGCACGCCCCCTCCCCCTCTAGTCCGAATTGGACAAGGAAGGGGGGCGGCGCCCCTCTTTTTCCTTCCCCCTCTCTCCTCCTTCCTTCCCTCCTACTCCTACTCTTGGAAGGGGTGGAATCCTACTCCCGGTGGGACTAGGACTCCCATTGGGGCGCGCCTAGGAGGCCTGCCTCCTCCACTCCTTTATATACGGGGAGGGGGGCACCCCATAGACACACAAGTTGATCATTGATCTCTTAGCCGTGTGCGGTGCCCCCTCCACCATAATCCACCTCGGTCATATCGTAGCGGTGCTTAGGCGAAGCCCTGCGTTGGTAGCTTCATCATCACCGTCATCACGCCGTCGTGCTGACGAAGCTCTCCCTCAAAGCTCTACTGGATCGTGAGTTCGTGGGACGTCACCGAGCTGAACATGTGCATAACACGGAGGTGCCGTACGTTTGGTACTAGGATCGGTCGATCGTGAAGACGTACGACTACATCAACCGCATTGTCATAACGCTTCCGCTTTCGGTCTATGAGGGTACGTGGACGATACTCTCCCCTCTCGTTGCTATACATCACCATGATCTTGCGTGCGCGTAGGAAATTTTTTGAAATTACTATATTCCCCAACAGTGGCATCCGAGCCAGGTTTATGCATAGATGTTATATGCACGAGTAGAACACAAGTGAGTTGTGGGCGATACTAGTCATACTGCTTACCAGCATGTCATACTTTGATTCGGCGGTATTGTTGGATGAAGCGGCCTGGACCGACATTACGCATACGCTTACGCGAGACTGGTTCTACCGACGTGCTTCCCACATAGGTGGCTGGCGGGTGTCGGTTTCTCCAACTTTAGTTGAATCGAGTGTGGCTGCGCCCGGTCCTTGTTGAAGGTTAAAATAGCACAAACTTGATGAAATATCATTGTGGTTTTGATGCGTAGGTAAGAACGGTTCTTGCTCAGCCCGTAGCAGCCGTGTAGAACTTGCAACAACAAAGTAGAGGACGTCCAACTTGTTTTTGAAGGGCATGTTGTGATGTGATATGGTCAAGACATGATGCTAAATTTTATTGTATGAGATGATCATGTTTTGTAACGGAGTTATAGGCAACTGGCAGGAGCCATATGGTTGTCGCTTTATTGTATGAAATGCAATCGCCATGTAATTGCTTTACTTTATCACTAAGTGGTAGTGATAGTCGTAGAAGCAATAGTTGGAGAGACGACAACGATGCTACGATGGAGATCAAGGTGTCACGCCGGTGACGATGGTGATCATGACGGTGCTTTGGAGATGGAGATCGAAGGCACAAGATGATGATGGCCATATCATATCACTTATATTGATTGCATGTGATGTTTATCTTTTATGCATCTTATTTTGCTTAGTTCGGCGGTAGCATTATAAGATGATCTCCCACTAAATTTCAAGGTACAAGTGTTCTCCCTGAGTATGCACCTTTGCGAAAGTTCGTCGTGCCGAGACACCACGTGATGATCGGGTGTGATAAGCTCTACATTCACATACAACGGGTGCAAGCCAGTTTGCACACACATAATACTCGGGTTAAACTTGATGAGCCTAGCATATGCAGGTATGGCCTCGGAACACTGAGACCGAAAGGTCGAGCGTGAATCATATAGTAGATATGATCAACGTATTGATGTTCACCATTGAAAACTACTCCATCTCACGTGATGATCGGACATGGTTTAGTTGATTTGGATCACGTGATCACTTAGATGCTTAGAGGGATGTCTATCTAAGTGAGAGTTCTTAAGTAATTTGATTAATTGAACTTTAATTTATCATGAACTTAGTACCTGATAGTATTTTGCATGTCTATGTTGTTGTAGATAGATGGCCCGTGTTGTTGTTCCGTTGAATTTTAATGCGTTCCTAGAGAAAGCTAAGTTGAAAGATGATGGTAGCAACTACACGGACTGGGTCCATAACTTGAGGATTATCCTCATTGCTGCACAGAAGAATTACGTCCTGGAAGCACCGCTAGGTGCCAAACCCGCTGCAGGAGCAACGCCAGATGTTATGAACGTCTGGCAGAGCAAAGCTGATGACTACTCGATAGTTTAGTGTGCCATGCTTTACGGCTTAGAACCGGGACTTCAACGACGTTTTGAATGTCATGGAGCATATGAGATGTTCCAGGAGTTGAAGTTAATATTTCAAGCAAATGCCCGGATTGAGAGATATGAAGTCTCCAATAAGTTCTACAGCTGCAAGATGGAGGAGAATAGTTTTGTCAGTGAGCACATACTCAAAATGTCTGGGTATAACAATCACTTGATTCAACTGGGAGTTAATCTTCCGGATGATAGTGTCATTGACAGAATTCTTCAATCACTGCCACCAAGCTATAAGAGCTTCGTGATGAACTATAACATGCAAGGGATGGATAAGACAATTCCCGAGCTCTTCGCGATGCTAAAGGCTGCAGAGGTAGAAATCAAGAAGGAGCATCAAGTGTTGATGGTCAACAAGACCACCAGTTTCAAGAAAAAGGGTAAAGGGAAGAAGGGGAACTTCAAGAAGAACGGCAAGCAAGTTGCTGCTCAAGTGAAGAAACCCAAGTCTGGACCTAAGCCTGAGACTGAGTGCTTCTACTGCAAAGGGACTGGTCACTGGAAGCGGAAGTGCCCCAAGTATTTGGCGGATAAGAAGGATGGCAAGGTGAACAAAGGTATGTGTGATATACATGTTATTGATGTGTACCTTACTAATGCTCGCAGAGCACTGGTATTTGATAACGCTTCATTGCTACTATTTGCAACTCGAAACAGGGACTACGGATTAAGCGAAGATTGGCTAAGGACGAGGTGACGATGTGTGTGGGAAATGGTTCCAAAGTCGATGTGATCGCGGTCGGCACGCTACCTCTACATCTACCTTCGGGATTAGTTTTAGACCTGAATAATTATTATTTGGTGCTAGCGTTGAGCATGAACATTATATCTGCATCTTGTTTAATGCGAGACGGTTATTTATTTAAATAAGAGAATAATGGTTGTTCTATTTATATGAGTAATATCTTTTATGGTCATGCACCCTTGAAGAGTGGTCAATTTTTATTGAATCTCGATAGTAGTGATACACATATTCATATTATTGAAGCCAAAAGATGCAGAGTTGATAATGATAGTGCAACTTATTTGTGGCACTGCCGTTTAGGTCATATTGGTGTAAAGCGCATGAAGAAACTCCATTCTGATGGACTTTTGGAATCACTTGATTATTAATCACTTGGTACTTGTGAACCATGCCTCATGGGCAAGATGACTAAAACTCCGTTCTCCGGAACAATGGAGCGAGCAACGGATTTGTTGGAAATCATACATACTGATGTATGTGGTAAAATGAATGTTGAGGCTCGCAGCGGGTATCGTTATTTTCTCACCTTCACAGATGATTTTAGCAGATATGGGTATATCTACTTAATGAAACATAAGTCTGGAACATTTGAAAAGTTCAAAGAATTTCAGAGTGAAGTGGAAAATCATCTTAACAAGAAAATAAAGTTTCTAAGATCTGATCGTGGAGGAGAATATTTGAGTTACGAGTTTGGTATTCATTTGAAAGAATGCGGAATAGTTTCGCAATCACGCCACCCGGAACACCACAGAGTAATGGTGTGTCCGAACATCGTAATCGTACTTTACTAGATATGGTGCGATCTATTATGTCTCTTACTGATTTACCGCTATCATTTTGGGTTTATGCTTTAGAGACAGCTGCATTCATGTTAAATAGGGCACGATCTAAATCCGTTGAGACAACGCCTTATGAACTGTGGTTTGGCAAGAAACCAAAGTTGTCGTTTCTTAATGTTTGGGGCTGCCATGCTTATGTGAAAAAGCTTCAACCTGATAAGCTCAAACCCAAATCGGAGAAATGTGTCTTCATAGGATACCCAAAGGAGACTGTTGGGTACACCTTCTATCACAGATCCGAAGGTATGACATTCGTTGCTAAGAATGGATCCTTTCTAGAGAAGGAGTTTCTCTCGAAAGAAGTGAGTGGGAGGAAAGTAGAACTTGATGAGGTAATCGTACTGCTCCCTTATTGAAAGTAGTTCATCACGTAAATCTGTTCTGTGACACCTACACCAATTAGTGAGGAAGCTAATGATGATGATCATGTAACTTCAGATCAAGTTACTACCGAACCTCGTAGGTCAACCAGAGTAAGATCTGCACCAGTGTGTGCTACCTCTTGAGCACAGCGTTGGTTTTCCCTTGAAGAGGAAAGGGTGATGCAGCAAAGTAGCGTAAGTATTTCCCTCAGTTTTTGAGAACCAAGGTATCAATCCAGTAGGAGGCCACACGCAAGTCCCTCGCACCAACACAAACAAATAAGAACCTTGCAACCAACGCGATAAAGGGGTTGGCAATCCCTTCACGTCCACTTGCAAAAGTGAGATCTGATAGAGATGATAAGATAACATTTTTGGTATTTTTATGATAAAGACTAGATGTAAAGAAAGCAAAATAAACGGTAATAGGAATAACGGTAGATTAATATGATAGAGAATAGACCCGGGGGCCATAGGTTTCACTAGTGGCTTCTCTCAAGAGCATAAGTATTACGGTGAGTGAACAAATTACTGTCGAGCAATTGATAGAATTGAGCATAGTTATGAGAATATCTAGGTATGATCATGTATATAGGCATCACGTTGATGACAAGTAGATCGACTCCTGCCTGCATCTACTACTATTACTCCACACATCGACCGCTATCCAGCATGCATCTAGAGTATTAAGTTCATAAGAACGGAGTAACGCTTTAAGCAAGATGACATGATGTAGAGGGATAAACTCATGCAATATGATATAAACCCCATCTTTTTATCCTCGATGGCAACAATACAATACGTGTCGTTTCCCCTTCTGTCACTGGGATAGAGCACCGCAAGATTGAACCCAAAGCTAAGCACTTCTCCCATTGCAAGAAAGATCAATCTAGTAGGCCAAACCAAACTGATAATACGAAGAGACTTGCAAAGATAACCAATCATACATAAAAGAATTCAGAGGAGATTCAAATATTGTTCATAGGTAATCTTTATCATAAACCCACAATTCATCGGATCTCGACAAACACACCGCAAAAGAAGATTACATCGAATAGATCTCCAAGAGAATCAAGGAGAACTTTTATTGAGATCCAAAGAGAGAGAAGAAGCCATCTAGCTAATAACTATGGACCCGAAGGTCTGAGGTAAACTACTCACACATCATCGGAGAGGCTATGGTGTTGAAGTAGAAGCCCTCCGTGATCAATGCCCCCTCCGGGGGAGCGCCGGAAAAGGCCCTAAGATGGGATTTCACTGGTACAGAAGGTTGCGGCAGTGGAAATAGGGTTTTTGCTCCGTATATGATATTTTCAGGGTACGTAGGTATATATAGGAGGAATAAGTAGGTCGGTGGAGCTACGAGGGTCCACGAGGGTGGAGGGCGCACCCAGGGGGTAGGCGCGCCCCCCTGCCACGTGGCCTCCTCGTTGATTGCTTGACGTCCACTCCAAGTCCTCTGGATCACGTTTGTTCCGAAAATCACGTTCCCGAAGGTCTCATTCCGTTTGAACTCCGTTTGGTATTCCTTTTCTGCCAAACACTGAAATAGGCAAAAAAAATAGCAATCTAGGCTGGGCCTCCGGTAAATAGGTTAGTCCCAAAAATAATATAAAAGTGTATAATAAAGCCCATTGAACGTCCAAAACTGAATACATAATAGCATGGAACATAAAAAATTATAGATACATTGGAGACGTATCAAGCATCCCCAAGCTTAATTCCTGCTCGTCCTCGAGTAGGTAAATGATAAAAACAGAATTTTTTGTGTGGAATGCTACTTAGCATAATTTTCAATGTAATTCTCTTAACTGTGGCATGAATATTCAGATCTGAAAGATTCAAGATAAAAGTTTAATATTGGCATAAAAATAATAATACTTGAAGCATACTAACCAAAGCAATCATGTCTTCTCAAAATAACATGGCCAAAGAAAGTTTTCCCTACAAAATCATATAGTCTAGCTATGATCTATCTTCATCACACAAAGTATTTAATCATGCACAACCCCGATGACAAGCCAAGCAATTGTTTCATACTTTTGATGTTCTCAAACTTTTTCAATCTTCACACAATACATGAGCGTGAGCCATGGACATAGCACTATATGTGGAATAGTGGTGGTTGTGGAGAAGACAAAAAAGAAGAAGATAGTCTCACATCAACTAGGCATATCTATTGATGGGCATCTCCATATCCCTTCTCTCTTTTTCTCTCATTTTTTTACTTTTTTATTTGGGCCTTTTCTCTTCTTTTTTATGGCCTCTTTTTTTCGTTCGGAGTCTCATCCCGACTTGTGGGGGAATCATAGTCTCCATCATCCTTTCCTCACTGGGACAACGCTCTAATAATGATAATCATCATACTTTTATTTACTTACAACTCAAGAATTACAACTCAATACATAGAACAAAAATATGACTCTATGTGAATGCCTCCGGCGGAGTACCGGGATATGCAATGAATCAAGAGTGACATGTATGAAAATTATGAACGGTGGTTTTGCCACAAATACGATGCCAACTACATGATCATGCAAAACAATATGACAATGATGGAACGCGTCATAGTAAACGGAACGGTGGTAAGTTGCATGGCAATATATCTCGGAATGGCTATGGAAATGCCATAATAGGTAGGCATGGTGGCTGTTTTTAGGAAGGTAATGGTGTGTATGGTACTTTCGGCGAAAGTTGCGCGATACTAGAGAGGCTAGCAATGGTGGAAGGGAGAGAGTGCGTATAATCCATGAACTCAATATTAGTCATAAAGAACTCACATATTTATTGCAAAAGTCTATTAGTTATCGAAACAAAGTACTACGCGCATGCTCCTAGGGGGATAGATTGGTAGGAAAATACCATCGCTCGTCCCCGACCGCCACTCATAAGGAAGACAACAATAAATAAATCATGCTCTGACTTCATCACATAACGGTTCGCCATACGTGCATGCTACGGGAATCACAAACTTTAACACGAGTATTTCTCAAATTCACAACTACTCAATTAGCATGACTCTAATATCATCATCTTCATATCTCAAAACAATTATCAAGTATCAAACTTCTTCTAGTATTCAACGCACTTATAAGAAAGTTTTTACTAATCTTGGATGCTATCATATTAGGATCAATTTCACTATTCAAGCAAATTACCATGCTGTTTTGTAGGACTCTTAAAATAATATAAGTGAAGCATGAGAGAACAATAATTTCTATAAAATAAAGCCACCACCGTGCTCTAAAAGATATAAGTGAAGCACTAGAGTAAAAACTATATAGCTCAAAAGATATAAGTGAAGCACATAGAGTATTCTAACAAATTCCGAATCATGTATGTCTCTCTCAAAAGGTGTGTACAGAAAGGATGCTTGTGGTAAACTAAAAAGCAAATACTCAAATCATACAAGACGCTCCAAGCAAAACACATATCATGTGGTGAATAAAAATATAGTTCCAAGTAAAGTTACCGATAGACGAAGACGAAAGAGGGGATGCCTTCCAGGGCATCCCCAAGCTTAGGCTTTTGGTTGTGTAACATCCCGATTCTCGAAATGTTTAAGAAATTTTTTTCCAAAAATCAAGGCGAGAAAATTTCGTTCTGTTTTATTTGTTAACAAGCTTAAATTGAGTTTTATAAATTTGGAGGAGCTAATGCCAACTTAAATTAAATTTGAGGTTTCTTCATTTCTTTTAGCTGTGTTTTATTTCTTGTCTTGTTTATATTTAATTATGCATGTGTGCACTTTGTTCGATTTCTCAGTTCGTTTTATATTTGTTTGAGCTTCTATTCCTTTCCTAGATTCCCCTTTTAGGAAATTTTATTTCCTTCTCTAGAAGGTTGTGGGTCGAATCTCCTAGCCCAACATCTCTTTATGTTCCCTGGGTTTAGCCATTGTTTTTTTTTCATCCCTGGTAGCATGGGCCTAGCCCATCAATTTTCCCTCTCTTCCTTTTCCCTCCTCCCCTCCTCCCCATGGGCTTCGACCCACTTGACCCACCTCTCCTAGCGAGCACCTCCTCTCCTTTCCTTCCTGTACGTTCACGTTCACAACTCAGGGAAGAGGAAACCTCGACAGCCACCACGCACATTGACTGATGCCTTCCTTTAATCCTCCTTGACTCATCCTTGCTTGGCCCATCACCTAGCGCCCCAAGCGCTTCTCCTTCCTCCACCCACGCACACGTTCATGCAAACCCACAGAAAAGGAAACGCTACAGCCATGATTGGTGACATTCCATAACTCCCATCAAATTTCAATCGTTTCTAGTTATGAAGATATGAGGGCCTGCCTCCCGACCTCCTCTCTCATTTCCTTGAGCGCTTCTGCCTACTCCCTTCCCCGTCCTCCCAAGAACTCTCCTTGAACAACTGCTGTCCATGGACGCCGGTGCTTGTTCCCGATGACTCCAAGCACGTCCATCCAAATCCTTGCGCCATGATCTCCTCCTCCACGCCATGAATCCATTCTGGGAATAAGGAACACATTCCGTCGACCACATATGAACAATTTTACATGTCCGTCTACACTGTTCATCGAGTTCATCGCTTCATTTCATCAAGTTCGGTGAGTTTCTTTCCAATTCGTTTTGCACGTGCGCTAAACCATGTTCAATCTATCTCCTAGACATCTTAGTTTGACCTATTTCTCTTGTTGGCCGCGCCAAGCACGTCATGTCCATAAACCGGAGGCCATCCGATGATATTCACATTTTTCTTTTGTTTTCCCCATAGATGAAATATTCTCTAGAATGTTTGTAACCCCGTGGATGAGTTATATTACTTGTTTGGTCAATTGGATGTGGTGTAGGTTTATTGTTTGTTCATCGGTGATATTTTTGTTTGTTTGTTGAATACTTTATTTATCGTATGCTCATGACATGCCTATGAGTCGCTCCTAATTATTTCATAATGTTAAGAGTAAACTATGATTTAATAGATTTATTTTACTTTCGTTAAATTGTTGAAATAGTTGTACGTTGTTTTGGCTCGATAATTTTTCGTAGTATGTATTCTTTATTCTATGCATGTGCACTAATTTCTGAGCTATTGTCATGTTTATTATTTGTATTTTTATCTAGACATTGTTTGGGTGACTAGATATTGTTGATGTGTTGTTTAATTATTTTAATTCTAATAGAGTATGTTAGTTGCGGCTTCTAGAGTCATTCTCATATATGTTGCATGTGTGTTCTAGAGATTAAAGTCATGCCATGCTCTAGGTTGATGTTCATGATGATATTTTTGTTTTGTGCAGTAGGAAGTCATATGACATGCCAATATATATACTAGGTTTTTGCGATTTATTACCATGTGTATGTAAATGTAAGATTATTCTAAGCTTTGCTTGATTTATTTAATTATGGAATAGTTCATGTTATAGAACATTTCTACTTATGTAGCTTATGTCTTTACAAGTGTAAGTTGTACTTGACAGAAATGCATGTTGTCTCTGTTATTCGTGCTATGATACTTCATTGCTTGATTTGGTTGATGTCGTGATCTAGTTGTTTACTTGCCTACATGTTTAGTATGCTTGCTTGATGTGCTTATATGTCACACTAGAATGTACGGTGGTGTGCTATTGCCATACTTGATAGTCGTGTTAGTCGATATCAACTAAGTTATCTCATAGTTTCGAGTTGCATTGTATTAGTAGCAAACTTTGGCATCTCGTGTGATGATCGTTCATTCTTAGCGTTATACATTTGTATCTAGTTGTTGCATTGTTGTATATCTAGATGTCGTTCATGCAAGCGATCTTGCATGTATTATGATGTTCCATGTGTTATGCTTGTGTTGCTCTTATATGCTTACATGTCTCACATTAGTATTATGAGTGTTGTATACGTGTTGCAATAGTTCACCACATGCATATGATAGTTTACCTTTCATTTTAGTAGAGTTATGCTTTGATCATATGCTTAGCGTGCATAACTATCTATGTAGTTCAAGCATGTGGTGCTAATCTTATTGATAGTTGTTATTGGACATTTGTTGTTTCTTTTAGAGCATGTCCTAGTTTAGTATTTTCTTAGGATCACTCGCATGTATGATGTTTATCTTATTTGTTAGGACCTCTAGTGATTTTATGTTCACATGTCTTATATGATATGTGTCTTATTATTTAGTTGTTTAATTAACTCCCGTCATAGTATTGAGTTGGCTCTTATTATAGAAGTGTTTCTAGTAGTTGTTATGGTTGATGTTTGATTCTGCTTGATGTTAACCATTATCAATATTTAGAAGTATCTAAATATCTATTTGTGGTTAATCGCTACTCTTAAACATGCCATGTTCTTGCTTGTGGTCGGCTAAGGTTACATTAGCTTGTATTACCATGTCATGTCTAGGACAATTGTTATTTATTTATTCGATGTTTAGTTAGTTTATTTATATTAGTTAACTTATTATGTTTATTGTTGTTATATTGGATCTATACGGCTCAGTATTGCTTTAGGACTGCACATAGATCCAACTCAATTCATGTGTGTTGTATGTTGTTTCATTCCTGGACTAATATAGTGTGTAATGTTGGTTGTTTGTCTTATGGAACACTTGCTTTTGAATTTTATAGTTGATGTATATGATTGGTTGCTATTGACCATTATAAGTATTTGGATTGTACCCAAATATTTATTCGTGGTTAACTTTTACCTTATCATGCCATGTTGTGATTGTTTAGTTAAATGCATAGGATGGTTCCTTTTCATGTGTGTTGATGCCATTGTGTTTGTTATATAGTAGTTTCCTATATAGTTTGTCAATATGTGTAGTGGGTACTACTAGTGTTTAATCGCATAATTCATATTAGAATGTTAGTCTTGATCGCCAAGTCTTCCTTAGCCGTGTCAACCTAACCCTCTCCCTTCGATGAACCATATCTCTTACCTTCCTATCTTGCTACTTCATTTTGGAATCTCCATCTGATCGATATCTCTCTATCCATCCACTCTTAATTTGTTTTGGATGTTATTTGAATTTACTATTGTTTTGGTATTTGTTTGTTTTCCATTTGCTATCGTTACGACGAGTAGGGAGTGGCGATGTTGGACAAGGACAGAATATGTTACTGAAGAAGGACTCAACAACGAAGGCATGCCTCCTTCTTGATCATACTTATCCTATGTTTTACAAAGTTGCATTGTGGCTTACTATATGCATGCTTTTTAATCTCGTATCTAGCGGCTCGATTGACACATTACCTTGATCCGCTTGTCGCCTATTCGCTTGACACATGAGTAGAATTATATAGTATTCTGGTAGAGTAGAAATGCTTAGCCATGCTTATCACCCTATAGGTGCTTTGTTGAATGACCTCTAAGTCATTGACAATTGAAACTTAACGCTGAGCTAGGCCAGTTGGCCCTTATTGACCTTCTCTATCCTCTTCTACTCTGGGTGAAACTTACCATCTGAATACTGGTGCGGGCGACAGCTCAATCAAGGATTGAAGGAGCGATTGGCCGCCCTTCACGAGTGGAAGGGGGCAATCAGTCGTCCGTGCCGCATGAGGCCTAATAAGTCTTGGATTTGAAGATTGTGATAACAGTACAACCACATGCTATATGGGCACTGGCTTGGTCAAGTAAGCTAGTCAGCCTTAGTTGTCGATGTCGCCGTACCGCAGATGGGATAGCTGCCCTGCGGGGAGTATCCTCGGCACAAATGGGGGGGACCGGTTTGAGGACGTACTCTCAGTTCCGTGCGCCAGAATCGGTGGGCATGTCACATCTTTGGGGGATCTAGTCCAAAGACCTCGTCACAATCTCCCTGCTGGTATACCAAATGGTGTACTATGCTAGCGACGGCTAGTGGCAACAAGTCGAGATTGTGTCGTGTGGGTAAAGTGTACAACCTCTGCAGAGTGTAAAACTATTCGAATAGCTGTGTCCACGGTCAAGGACAACACATGAATCTTTCTTGACATACAGGACCTGTATTTCGTATTCCCTCTTTGCCCCCATTATTGAAACCTATGAAGGACGTGAGTTGATCGAGGATCCTCACTTTGATGAAAGTTATTCTGAGATAAAACATTTTTCATCTAAAACTGCTCTTATCCAGCTACTTTATTTGCCAAACAAAATTAGCTTTACGCAAATGAGCCATACAGCCTTCCTTTGAAGCCACATGTTGTTATTAGGACCTTCCCCAAGGGAGGCATGTTGAGTACGTAATGTACTCATGGCAATAATTTTGTTGACAACAGATTTGCATGGGGACGAAGATGATGACTACGACTACTATGGCAATCTGTAGAAGTGAGGTCACGTGGACTACATCGACTGCATGTGGCTGAGATGGAGTCGCTACGCATTGTACTTTCCGCTATTTTTCTGAATGTAATGAATGTCATGAGACATTTTGCTAGGTATGTCTTGTGACAATATATATTACTTGTAATACTTTAATGTATTGTGCAATGATATCATTTCACTGTGTTGTCAACAATGATCCTGGGGTTGACAAATATACACAGGAGGATCTGGAAGCTAATTCCGGGTTCCCACAGGTTGTCCTTGAATTTTACCTTGGGGTGCCTTGGGCATCCCCAAGCTTAGGCTCTTGCCAATCCTTGTTCCATAATCCATCAAATCTTTACCCAAAACTTGAAAACTTCACAACACAAAACTTAACAGAAAATCTCGTGAGCTCCGTTAGCAAAAGAAAACAAAACATCACTTCAGGGTACTGTAATGAACTCATTCTTTATTTATATTGATGTTAAACCTACTGAATTCCAACTTCTCTATGGTTTATGAACTCTTTTACTAGCCATAGATTCAACAAAATAAGCACACAACACGCGAAAAACAGAATCTGTCAAAAATAGAACAGTCTATAGTAATCTATAACTAACGCAAACTTCTGAAACTCAGAAACATCTACCAAAATAGGAAGACCTAGATAATTTGTTTATTGATCTACTGCAATTGGAATAATTATTTTATCACGCTCTGGTGATTTTAAACAATTGTTTTCGTAAACAGAAAGTTTCTGGAATTTCAGCAAGATCAAATAACTATCATCCAAGAAGATCCTATAGGTTTCACTTGGCACAAACACTAATTAAAATATAAAAACACATCTAACTAGAGGCTAGATGGATTATTTATTACTAAACAGAACCAAAAAGCAAAAAACTAAAATAAAACTGGGTTGCCTCCCAACAAGCGATATCGTTTAACGCCCCTAGCTAGGCATAAAAGTAAGGATAGATCTAGGTATTGCCATCTTTGGTAGGCAATCCATAAGTGGCTCTCATAATAGATTCATAAGGTAATTTAATCTTATTTCTAGGGAAGTGTTCCATGCCTTTCCTTAACGGAAATTAGAATCTAATATTCCCTTCCTTCATATCAATAATTGCACCAATCGTTTTAAGGAAAGGTCTACCAAGAATAATAGGACATGAAGGATTGCAATCTATATCAAGAACAATAAAAACAATGGGCACATAATTCATATTTGCAACAATAAGAACATCATTAATTCTTCCCATAGGTTTGTTGATAGTGGAATCCGCAAGATGCAAGTTTAAAGAGCAATCATCAATTCCACGGAAACCCAGCAAATCACACAAAGTTTTCGAAATCGTGGAAACACTAGCACCCAAATCACACAAAGCATAGCATTCATGGTCTTTAATTTTAATTTCAATTGTAGGTTCCCACTCATCATAAAGTTTTCTAGGGATAGAAACTTCCAACTCAAGTTTTTCTTCATAAGATTGCATCAAAATATCAATGATATGTTTAGTAAAGGCTTTATTTTGGCTATAAGCATGAGGAGAATTTAGCACGGATTGCAACAAGGAAATACAATCTATTAAAGATCAATTATCATAATTAAATTCCTTGAAATCCAAAATAGTGGGTTCATTGCTATCTAAAGTTTTTACCTCTTCAATCCCACTTTTAACAATTTTTGCATCAAGATCTAAAAAGTCTGAATTTTTGGGACGCCTTCTAACTAAAGTTGACTCATCTCCAGTCCCATCATTATCAAGATTCATATTGCAAAACAAAGATTTTAATAAGGGACACATCAATAACTTTTAGATCTTCATCTTTATTCTCATAAAAACTAGAAGAACACGCCTTCACAAAACAATCTTTTTTCGCACGCATCCTAGCGGTTCTTTCCTTGCACTCATCAATGGAAATTCTCATGGCTATGAGAGACTCATTGATATCATGCTTAGGTGGAATAGATCTAAGCTTCAAAGAATCAACATCAAGAGAAATTCTATCCATGTTCCTAGCCAATTCGTCAACTTTAAGCAATTTTTCTTCAAGCAAAGTATTGAAATTCTTTTGCGAATTCATATACTCTTTAACACTAGTCTCAAAATCAGAGGGCAACTTATTAAAATTTCCATAAGAATTGTTGTAGGAATTACCATAATTATTAGAGGAATTACTATGATACGACCTATAATTAAAGTTTCCTCTATATGCATTGTTACCAAAATTGTTCCTGCCAACAAAATTCACATCCATAGATTCATTATTATTATCAATCAAAGTAGACAAAGGCATATCATTAGGATCAGAAGAAACACTCTTATTAGCAATCAATTTCATAAGTTCATCTATCTTTCCACTCAAAACATTAATTTCTTCAATTGCATGCACCTTTTTACTAGTAGATCTTTCAGTGTGCCATTGAGAATAATTAACCATAATATTATCTAGGAGTTTAGTAGCTTCTCCTAAAGTGATTTCCATAAAAGTGCCTCCCGTGGCCGAATCTAAAAGATTTCTAGAAGCAAAATTCAATCCGGCATAAAAGTTTTGTATAATCATCCATAAATTCAAACCATGAGCAGGGCAATTACGTATCATTAATTTCATTCTCTCCCAAGCTTGTGCAGCATGTTCATGATCAGGTTACTTAAAATTCATATTATCGTTTCTAAGAGAGATGATCTTAGCGGGAGGAAAATACTTAGAGATAAAAGCATATTTGCACTTATTCCAAGAATCAATACTATTTTTAGACAAATACGAAAACCACGTTTTAGCACGATCTCTAAGCGAAAAGGGAAATAGCTTCAATTTGACAATATCATTGTCCACATCTTTCTTCTTTTGCATATCGCACAAATCAACAAAGCTATTTAGATGGGTAGCGCATCTTCACTAGGAAGGCCGGCGATTTGATCTTTCATGACAAGATTCAACAAAGCAGCATTAATTTCACAAGATTCAGCTTCGGTAAGAGGAGCAATCGGGATACTAAGAAAATCATTGTTGTTGCTATTGGCAAAGTCACGCAATTAAGTATTATCTTGAGCCATCGTGACAAGCAAGCAATCCAACACACGAGCAAACAAGAAGCGAGCGGAAAAGAGGCCGAATAAAATGGCAAGGGTGAAGTGGAGGAGAGGAAAACGGGAGGCAAATGGCAAATAATGTAATGCGAGGGATAAGAATTTGTGATGGGTACTTGGTATGTCTTGACTTGTGCGTAGACTCCCCGACAACGGCGCCAGAAATCCTTCTTGCTACCTCTTGAGCACAGCGTTGGTTTTCCCTTGAAGAGGAAAGGGTGATGCAGCAAAGTAGCATAAGTATTTCCCTCAATTTTTGAGAACCAAGGTATCAATCCAGTAGGAGGCCACACGCAAGTCCCTCGCCCCTACACAAATAAATAAGAACCTTGCAACCAATGCGATAAAGGGGTTGTCAATCCCTTCACGGCCACTTGCAAAAGTGAGATCTGATAGAGATGATAAGATAATATTTTTGGTATTTTTATGATAAAGACTAAATGTAAAGAAAGCAAAATAAACGGTAATAGGAATAACAGTAGATTAATATGATAAGAGAATAGACCCGGGGGGCATAGGTTTCACTAGTGGCTTCTCTCAAGAGCATAAGTATTACGGTGGGTGAACAAATTACTATCGAGCAATTGATAGAATGGAGCATAGTTATGAGAATATCTAGGTATGATCATGTATATAGGCATCACGTCCGTGACAAGTAGATCGAATCCTGCCTGCATCTACTACTATTACTCCACACATCGACCACTATCCAGCATGCATCTAGAGTATTAAGTTCATAAGAACGGAGTAACGCTTTAAGCAAGATGACATGATGTAGAGGATAAACTCATGCAATATGATATAAACCCTTCTTTTATCCTCGATGGCAACAATACAATACGTGTCGTTTCTCTTCATCCATTGGGATCGAGCACCGCAAGATTGAACCCAAAGCTAAGCACTTCTCCCATTGCAAGAAAGATCAATCTAGTATGCCAAACCAAACTGATAATTCGAAGAGACTTGCAAAGATAACTAATCATACATAAAAGAATTGAGAGGAGATTCAAATATTGTTCATAGATAATCTTGATCAGAAACCCACAATTCATCGGATCTCGACAAACACACTGCAAAATAAGATTACATCCAATAGATCTCCAAGAGAATCAAGGAGAACTTTGTATTAAGATCCAAAGAGACACTACTAGGGAAAACCTTATACACAGAATCTTACCAGTAGCAATGGTTAAAAACATGCGCTACTGTTAATTACTAGTAGCGCAGGTTATAAACCCACGCTACTACTAAGTTGATAGTAGTAGCGCGGGTTTTTACCCCTCGCTACTACTAAGTGATTTCCACCGTGACTTTCGGGACCAGCCGTAGTAGTAGCGCGGGTTATAAACCCACGCTACTACTAAGTTGATAGTAGTAGCGCGGGTTTTTACCCCTTGCTACTACTAAGTTATTTCCATTGTGCCGTACTGGTCAGCCCACTTAATAGCAGCACCACTGCGAACTTAGTGGTAGCGTGGTTCACCGGCATGCGCTGCAACTAAGTGCACCGCACCTCCCTCTCTCCCTTATCCCCTCTCATCACGTTCTCTCTCCCTCCCTTTCCTCCCTCGACTTCGATCCAGATCCAGGGCCATGGTGCGCCCTCTTCCCCATCGCCGCCAGCCGCCATCCCCACACTTTCTCTCCCTTGTCCCGTGGATCCATCTCTTCCATTGCTGCCTCCCACACCGTCTCCTCCTTCCCCATCTCATCCTGTTTTTCTTGTTTGGGAGCAACGAGGGGTTGGCGAGGCTGGAGGCGAGCACGTGGAAGAGCGGGAGCGGGGCCGGTGAGGGGAGGGTGCGGAAGAAGGAGAGCGCCGCCGCCGAGGTGGGCGCCGCGCAGATGCGGTGGAGCGCGACCACGGGGTCGTCCTTTGGGAGCGGCGGCGGGAGGAAGGGGAGCGGAGGCGGAGGCGTAGCGAGTTAATGAGGCACGCGCGGCGGAGGTAGGTGGCGACGCGGCTGCCGGGTGGGGGCATCGCGTTGCAGAGGAGACGGCGGCTGTCGGGCGGGGGCATCGCGTGGCAGAGGAGACGACAGCGGCGGCGAGACGAGGGACGCCCGAGCTCCTCGACCCTGCTCAACAGAAGGTTTTACAGCTCGAGTCATACTCAGATATGCCCATCAGTTCAGCAACATCACAGGTTGATAGCATTTCATTTCGTTTGTGCAATTTGAATCTGTATTCAGGTTTTCATAGATAATTAGAGCACATGCCTTGTTTTTGAATTTCCCCATGACTTTTGTTCAGTTCATTGTAGTTCATCATGATTACTTAATTAAAGTATACCATGTTTTTTCTGTTGTAGATAGAAAAACATATTTGGTCTGATGGAATAGAAGAAAGCACATGTGAACTCAAGAACAATACAACACATTATATAGTGGGGGAGAACAACCAATTTGGGGGAAATATACTTGTAGATCAGTAGAAGATTTGCAAACTGCAACCATGGCTCAAGGACTGCAACCTTGGATCACGAAGATGCATGGAAAAACACACACAATTCAGTACATCAAATGGTTCCATGGATTAAACATTAAAGCCTCATTCCCGAACACCGGACAATTCAGTAGAAGCTTTGCACATAGCAGTCGTTGCCGCCAACGATGCGCAAACCAGAAAAACAGGGAATGTCTGACCTAGGCCAGAATCGTCAATCGCCGCATGCGTTCTCTTGCTGCCCTCGAATTGATATCATGCAACTGCAATCAATCAGCAGTAAGCATCATGTAGGTGTTTTGATCATGTGTGCCTAGTCTTGTTATTGTTTCAATCAGTGTGCCACGCGCCGGACAAGCAGGTCAAGAGAAGGGTCCACTTCAAGGTATGTACCAACACTCTTCTACCTGGCACGACAATAGCTTTTTCAGTCTGTCCAACATCACACCCTACACCACTGTCAACAAAGACTGCTCCTCGGGGATGAAGGGTATCCAAAATTCATCTCTTCACCAGCAATGTCTCGGTAGTTACTTGCCGCTGCTGCTAAAAAACTTGTGTTGTTGCTTGTTGGCATGTTCCTTGTTATTTGAAGTATTTTTTTTCTGTCGCTCATTCGCTATCTGAAGAATTTTATGTAGGTAGTCTTAATGTGTGTTTAGCTTTCAGTTTTTACTTCTACTTCAAAGTCTGCTACCCACCACCTCCCACGGGCGCCTCTCTCGACCCTTCTCATATGGCATCTCTCTCTGCCCCTCCCTTTTCTGATGGTGCCTCTTTTCCATTTGTCGTAGCATCTGCCCTCTACAGTTACCTGCTCACTAAAATTCTACAAGTCAGAAATGTCAAGCCTCAAGTTTCTTCTTGGCTGCACATAATTTGTTTTCTCTTTCCTCTTTTAGGTTGTTTTGGAGCTGTAGATGAAGATTTGGTAGGAGATCAGGAAATTTGCCGGTGAAGGTCACAAAATAGATCTTGCCGATTATGTAGTTGCATAAAGAAATTGACTTGACTTACAGTGTGGTACATCATTCTAGATATTTGGTTCCCTAAACACTTATTTCATTTATGAATGAATCAGATTGTCAGTTAGTTTTTACTCACAATTGATTGTTGTTGTTTTGCTGAAGAGTTTGTGACAAAAGAGATAATTGTTACAGCTGAGAGCATAGACAAATCTTCTCTTGTAACAGGTTTGGAGTTATGCTGAGAATCAAAATGCCAAGGCTCCAAAAAATAGATGCTTCAAGTATGTTCCTTTGTCCATCTCTTCAAATACTCTTTATCATGTTCCTTTCAACGGTTAGATTTTTTTTACTGACAATATGTCAGCGGTCGATCTCATTGGAGTTTGTTGCTACATATTGTCTGTTTATTATAAAAGTACAACTCTCTGAGCCTAGAACTAAGATATGTTTACTTCACACTCATGGTTGTAATACGCATATGTGGCTCCCTATTTTATCATGTCTAAGTTTGTAATTCTCTGGTGCAACGCTGACCAATACTAGAGGTTAATTATTTTTAGCAAAACTTTCCAGTATTGTACTAATTCTATGTGCTCTTTGGTGCAGCTAGCTGAACGTATTGATATGTAAGTCAAATCCAATCTAAGAACTAACTCTTCACTTTGTCGCAGTGGCGCAAATATATCAGATTTATCAGCACCTAGAACCAAAAATTGGATTCTTTTAACTACATGTGTTTCCTGAACATGTCTAAAGTTTTTATAAGAAATACAGTTCTGAGCTCGGGCAATCGTAGGATGACTAGACACATACTACATATGATTTTAGATGTATATGTATGCAGTTTCACCCTTTGCTAAAAAATGTCCTATACAATGTAGACTTTGTGAAGCCACATGAGCTAGGGGTTTCACCGCAGGAGCATAGCATGTACAAGTACTGAACATTGAAGATTGCATTGCATCTCATCAGTATGCCTTCCTTGAAATCTTTGAAGCCTATTAAATTCGGAAGTGTTATTTTTTATGTACAAGTCTGTATGTGTCAAGTACTTGCTAATTGATGTTTTGAGGGGTGCTCATATACTTACTCGGCAACATGGAAAGTTTTCACATTTTTTCTAGCTGTCTCTATGGGTTAGCGACTTAGCATACATGTTGTAATAAGGTTTCACATTTGCTTCTCTGACAAGTAAGGTCTGTTTTTATTCATAGGTAGAAGATAGCGAAAGAGTGTTGCAGGATAATGAGATGTTGAAGCGACAGACTGAATCCATGACACCGAAGTGCAATTGCGGCAGATTATCTCTATCTTTTCTTTTCATTTTTCTTATTATTGAGTGAGAACAGAATGAGGAACTGTGTGATAGTACATACAACAACTGTAGTAAAAAGAAACTTATGTTTGCAATTGTTAATGACATAGATACTTGAATGTTCTTTGAAGTGGTCATTTGTGAGTAGCAATGCATAATGAGGTTTTTTGGCTGATTTATTTCTTTCGGTTTCCGGTTAACCATGAAATAGGAGCCCAACAGTGCTCACTATTGTGCTAACTATTGTGTCTACTAGGAACTGTATGCATAAAATGGAACTGGTGGATTTTATTTTTTTTAATTCTTAATTAGTTAGTAGTGGCGTGGGAAAAAACTGCGCGCTACTAGTATTTAGGATACTAGTAGCGTTGGTAGTATGGACACGCTACTACTATTTCGTTAGTAGTGGCGTGGGTATGAAATAGCAGTAGCGTGGGTGGCACACGCTACTGCTAACAAAGTTAGGAGTAGCGCGGGTTTAACCCACGCTACAACTAACTATTAGCTGTAGCGTGATACTAGTAGCGTGGGTACCCGCGCTGCTAGTAGCCTTTTTCCTAGTAGTGAGAGAGAAGAAGCCATTTAGCTAATAACTATGGACCCAAAGGTCTGAGGTAAACTACTCACACATCATCGGAGAGGCTATGGTGTTGATGTAGAAGCCCTCCATGATCAATGCCCGCTCCGGCGGAGAGCCGGAAAAGGCCCCAAGATGGGATCTCACGGGCACAGAAGGTTGCGGTGGTGGAAATAGGGTTTTTGCTCCGTATCTGATGATTTCGGGGTATGTAGGTATATATAGGAGGAAGAAGTTGGTCGATGGAGCTACGAGGGGCCCACGAGGATGGAGGGCGCGCCCCCTGCCTTGTGGCCTCCTCGTTGATTGCTTGACATCCACTCCAAGTCCTCTGGATCACGTTTGTTCCGAAAATCACGTTCCCGAAGGTTTCATGCCGTTTGGTATTCCTTTTCTGCGAAACACTGAAATAGGCAAAAAAAAAGCAATCGGGGCTGGGCCTTCGGTTAATAGGTTAGTCCCAAAAATAATATAAAAGTGTATAATAAAGCCCAGTAAACGTCCAAAACAGAATATATAATAGCATGGAACAATAAAAAATTATAGATATGTTGGAGACGTATCAGAGTGGTACAGTAATCCTGTTCTGGAGGTCATGTTACTTGACCATGACGAACCTACGAACTATGAGGAAGCGATGATGAGCCCAGATTCCGCAAAATGGTTTGACGCCATGAAATCTGAGATGGGATCCATGTATGAGAACAAAGTGTGGACTTTGGTTGACTTGCCTGATGATCGGCAAGCCATCGAGAATAAATGGATCTTTAAGAAGAAGACTGCGCCGACGGTAATGTTACTGTCTACAAAGCTCGACTTGTTGCGAAAGGTTTTCGACAAGTTCAAGGAGTTGACTACGATGAGACCTTCTCACCTGTAGCGATGCTTAAGTCCGTCCGAATCATGTTAGCAATTGCCGCATTTTATGACTATGAAATTTGGCAAATGGATGTAAAGACTACATTCCTGAATGGATTTCTGAAAGAAGAGCTGTATATGATGCAAACTGAAGGTTTTATCAATCCAAAGGATGCTAACAAAGTGTGCAAGCTCCAGCGATCCATTTATGGACTGGTGCAAGCATCTCGGAGCTGGAATAAACGTTTTGATAGTGTGATCAAAGCATATGGTTTTATACAGACTTTTGGAGAAGCCTGTATTTACAAGAAAGTGAGTGGGAGCTCTGTAGCATTTATAATATTATATGTGGATGACATATTGTTGATTGGAAATGATATAGAATTTCTGGATAACATAAAAGGATACTTGAATAAGAGTTTTTCAATGAAAGACCTCGGTGAAGCTGCTTATATATTGGGCATTAAGATCTATAGAGATAGATCAAGACGCTTAATTGGACTTTCACAGAGCACATACCTTGACAAAGTTTTGAAGAAGTTCAAAATGGATCAAGCAAAGAAAGGGTTCTTGCCTGTGTTACAAGGTGTGAAGTTGAGTCAGACTCAATGCCCGATGATACGTCTCCAACGTATCTATAATTTTTGATTGTTCCATGCTATTATATTATTTGTTTTGGATGTTTAATGGGCTTTATTATACAAGTTTATATTATTTTTGGGACTAACCTACTAACCCAAGGCCCAGTGCAAATTGTTGTTTTACTGCCTATTTCAGTGTTTCGCAGAAAAGGAATATCAAACGGAATCCAAACGGAATGAAACCTTCGGGAGAGTGATTTTTGGAACAAACGTGATCCAGGTGACTTGGAGTGGACGTCAAGAAAGAAGCGAGGAGGCCACGAGGTAGGGAGGCGCACCCCCCACCCTCGTGGGCCCCTCGCAGCACCACCGACCTTCTTCTTCCTCCTATATATATCCATATACCCCGAAAACATCCAGGAGCACCACAAAACCCTATTTCCACCGCCGCAACCTTCTGTACCCATGAGATCCCATCTTGGGGCCTTTTCCGGCACTCCGCCGGAGGGGGAATCGATCACGGAGGGCTTCTACATCAACACCATAGCCTCTCCGATGATGTGTGAGTAGTTTACCTCAGACCTTCGGGTCCATAGTAATTAGCTAGATGGCTTCTTCTCTCTCTTTGGATCTCAATACAAAGTTCTCCTCAATCTTCTTGGAGATCTATTTGATGTAACTCTTTTTGCAGTGTGTTTGTCGAGATCCGATGAATTGTTGGTTTATGATCAAGATTATCTATGAACAATATTTGAATCTCCTCTGAATTCTTTTATGTATGATTTGTTATCTTTGCAAGTCTCTTCGAATGATCAGTTTGGTTTGGCCTACTAGATTGATCTTTCTTGCAATGGGAGAAGTGCTTAGCTTTGGGTTCAATCATGCGATGTTTCGATCCCGAAGTGATGTAAGGGAAACGACACATATTGTATTGTTGCCATCGAGGATAAAAGATGGGGTTTATATCATATTGCTTGAGTTTATCCCTCTACATCATGTCATCTTGCCTAATGCATTACTCTGTTCTTATGAACTTAATACTCTAGATGCATGCTAGATAGCGGTCGATGTGTGGAGTAATAGTAGTAGATGCAGAATCGTTTCGGTCTACTTGTCGCGGACGTGATGCCTATATACATGATCATGCCTAGATATTCTCATAACTATGCACTATTCTATCAATTGCTCGGCAGTAATTTGTTCACCCACCATAATACTTATGCTATCTTGAGAGAAGCCACTAGTGAAACCTATGGCCCTCGGGTCTATTTTCCATCATATTAATCTCTCGTCAACTAGCTATTACTGTCACTGTATATTTTGCAATCTTTACTTTCAATCTTTATCATAAAAAATACCAAAAATATTATCTTATCATCTCTATCAGATCTCACTTTTGCAAGTGGCCGTGAAGGGATTGACAACCCCTTTCTCGCGTTGGTTGCAAGGTTTTTATTTGTTTGTGTAGGTATGAGGGACTTGTGTGTGGCCTCCTACTGGATTGATACCTTGGTTCTCAAAAACTGAGGGAAATAGTTACGCTACTTTGCTGCATCACCCTTTCCTCTTCAAGGGAAAACCAACGCATGCTCAAGAGGTAGCAAGAACAATTGCTGGCGCCGTTGCCGGGGAGTCTATGCACAAGTCAAGACATACCAAGCACCCATCACAAACTCTTATCCATCGCATTACATTATTCACCATTTGCCTCTCGTTTTCCTCTCCCCCACTTCACCCTTGCCGTTTTATTCGCCCTCTCTTTCCGTTCGCCTGTTTTTCGCTTGCTTCTTGTGTCCCGTGTGCCGTCATGGCCAGTCCTTTATCTACTCCTTTGTCTTTCGAGAATGAAGTTCTTAATTTTAAACAAAGGGAGGGAGAAAATATAAAAGATGCTTGGTACAAAATTTGCAATGCTCAAAATAGATCTACTAGGAAGCAATCTACTTCCGTTCTTCTTCGCAATTTTTATGTAGGCATCACTCCTTGGAATAGATATATTCTTGATACCATTACCGGAGGGAATTTCTTGGGTAGCCATACTTTTGATTGTTATAATGCTATGATAGATTTGTTTGGCCCACCACCTCTTTTGGTTAATGGAACTATGCTAACTTTGGAACATGTGATGCAAAGGCTTGAAATTATAGAAAATAAAGTTGCCACTGTGGAATTGATTGAGAATTTGGATAAAAAGATCCACAACCAAATTACCCAATATGGATCTCAGGTAGGAGTTACTCTGAAAAGTTTTAAAGAAAAAGAACCCATAGTTAATGAAAGAATGGAACAAGATTCCACTAGAATTGATAAACTTGAGGGTATTATTACCAACTTAGGGTCCGCTTTTTCTGCCGTAAGAAATACTCGAAATCCTACTATTACCAAAGTTGCCAAATTAATGTATGTTCCTAAAAATAAGGGTGAATCTTCTAGTAAGAAAAATGCGGATGTCAAATCAATAAGTGTTCACCCCAGCTTTTTTGCTATCATTAAGGAACCTTTTGCTACAAATGATTTTCTCGATTTCTTACCTAGGAGTTTAGTCATTAATAAAAATAATGAAACTCCTAAGGGTTATAAGTGTTCAATTGAAGAATTGCATGCCAAAGATGATAATAACTAGATCTATCCTTGCCATTATGCCTAGCTAGGGGCGTTAAACGATAGCGCTTGTTGGGAGGCAACCCAATTTTATTTTTGCTTCTTGCTTTTTGGTTCTGTTTAGTAATAAACCTTTGATATGGCCTCTGGTTAGATGTGGTTATTTATGTTTTAATTAGTGTTTGTGCCAAGTAAAACCTATAGGATCTTCTTGGATGACAATTATTTGATCTTGCTGAAAAAGTCAGAAACTTTCTGCTCACGAAAACAATTGTTACAAATCACCAGAACGTGATAAAATACTTATTCCAATTGCAGTAGATCAATAAACAAATTATATAGGTCGTCCTATTTTTTTAGATTTTTCCGAGTTACAGAAGTTTGCGTTAGATACAGATTACTACTGACTATTCTGTTTTTGACAGATTCTGTTTTTGTGTGTTATTTGCTTATTTTGATGAATCTATGGCTAGTATCGGAGGTTATGAACCATAGAGAAGATGGAATAAAGTAGGTTTAACACCAATACAAATAAATAATGAGTTCATTACAGTACCTTAAATTGGTTGTTTGTTTTCTTTCGCTAACGGAGCTCATGAGTTTTTCTGTTGAGTTTTGTGTTGTGAACTTTTCAAGTTTTTGAGTAAAGATTTGATGGATTATGGAACAAGGAGTGGCAAGAACCTAAGCTTGGGGATTCCCAAGGCACCCAAGGTAAAATCCAAGGACAACCAAAAGCCTAAGCTTGGGGATGCCCCGGAAGGCATCCCCTCTTTTGTTTTCGTCCATCGGTAACTTTACTTCATGCTATATTTTTATTCACCACATGATATGTGTTTTGCTTGGAGCGTCTTGTATGATTTGAGTCTTTGCTTTTAGTTTACCACAATCATCCTTGCTGTACACACCTTTTGGGAGAGACACACATGATTCGGAATTTATTAGAATACTCTTGTGCTTCACTTATATCCTTTGAGCTAAATGATTTTGCTCTAGTGCTTCACTTATATCTTTTAGAGCACGGTGGTGGTTTTATTTTAGAGAAATTATTGATCTCTCATGCTTCACTTATATTATTTTGAGAGTATTCTAGAACTGCATGGTAATTTGCTTTGGCTATAAAATCAGTCCTAATATGATAGGCCTCCAAGATGGATATAATAAAAACTTTCATATAAGTGTGTTGAATACTAAGAGAAGTTTGTGTTACACCCCAGATGTAAAACTTCCATATTTGGCAATATATCTATGTTGGTCTCCATCCAATTCCATTCGGGGTCCCATCTTTTGGTCCCTTTATGTTTTGATTATGTTGTTCTACTCATTTCATTGCCATGCTTACCTGGTCATATTGCATTTGTGCTTCTTGTCATATTCCTTTTAGCCATCATATATCATCATCATATAGTGCATATTCATCTCATGCCATCCTTGTCTTATTGCATATTTTTCTTACATGCTCAACATATGCCTTGAGATGCCCATAATATTGTTCTATGCATCACCACCTCCTCCTTCCCTCTACTTCCTTCTTTTGACAAGTGCCATTTTCCCTTCTCTTTTAATGTTCATATTCTTCCTGTAAATCTTGCACCATGCCTACAACCTCTCTACCGAATCGCATGCTTTTTGGAATTGCTTTGGTTAGGTTCAAAAATGCCTCAAGTTTGAATATAATTCAGACTTGTTTTTTTTATACCTCTAAAAAGGCCCAATGCAATTTATTCATTTAGATCACAATTCCAGGAGCTTGAGTATATTTCTTTATTCTCAAACTCCTCTCCTTTTACCTTGTGATTTTCTGTTTCTTTCCTGTTTGAGCAAATGGGAAAATAGAAGAGCAGCAGCTAGCAGCCCAGCCGAGGCCTTTTCCACCCAGCAGCCCACCTAGGCACCGCAGCCAGGCGCAGCCCAGCAGCCCATCCAGCCCACGCGTACAGAGGCGTCGTCAACCTCCTGTACGGCAGAGCATCCAGCATGTCCACGTCGACAACCTCATTGATTTGACGGCCGGAGGAGCTCCATAGACCCCTATAAAGTTGTCCCCGGTGCCCTAGGGTCTCCCCTCAACCGATCCCCCTCCTCTCCTTCCCTCGCCGCCGCCAGGTAAGCCGAGCCGCGCCTCGCCGTCGCCCTGCCCACCATGAACCGACCGAGCTTCAGCTCGAGCTCGGGATAGCCATCGCCGGCGTGCACTCCGGCCACCTCCGCCTCGCCAACGTCGTCCGTCTTCCTCCACGACGTCGACTACGTCCCCGTCGTCCTCTTCCTCGCCTGGGATCGTCAAGTCCGACTACCTCCCCGTCGTCCTCTTCCTCCCCTGCTTCGCGGACAGCAGCCCCGCCAAGTTCAGATCTCCCTCTCGTCGCCTCCAGCACGTCTCCGTCGACCCCGTCTTGTCCTATGGTGAGCTGGGTAACGCACCTCCCTCTCCCATCCATCCCATGGCATGTAGGCACCCGTAGGACTCGCCCGATCCGTGTTTTTGCCGCGCCCGTAGTGCTCCGGCGAAGCCTGAAGTTTATTGTTGTGTGCATCTTTGCTGTAGCGCACCCGTTCGTCCCAGCGCTCCGGTTCTAGCCTAGCCGCGTTTCTCCTCACTGCGCTTGCCTCACGCGCTCGCCCACGCTGGAAAGCAAGAGCAGCTGCCTCGTCCAGTCTGGTCGCTGTCGTACCCGAGGCAAGATCGAGCTCGTGCTCGAGTCCCACACGCGCACGCGCGACACCACGAGCAGCAGCCACGCGCTCCCGCGCCTTCACATGTTCCCGCACGCCCGCCGGAGTCCCTATGCCCCGCTGGTTGCCGCCGTTGCCCGCCGGCGACGTCGCCATCTTCTCTGCGTAGGAGCAAAGGGAAGGCTCGGCCTTCGCGTCTTTTCAAAGGGGCAAGTCCCCCTGGTTTTGGCACAAGCACGCGCGCAGCCGAGTTGGTTACCCAGGCACGTACACACCTGGGAGGTCTCGGGTTCGAATCCCAGGCTCCGCGAATAATTTTTGGGGCGCGGTGTTATCAGCGTATCACTGACGTCTCAGCCCCACTGTCATACACACACCCGCATAGACCCACTGTCATACAAACACGCACACATCTCCCTCTCTTTTTTTGTATTTTGTTCTTATTACCCCGCGCTTTCCATTTCGGTAAAGTCCTCTCTTTCCATTTCAGGCAAGTCCAAATCTGGACATTTCATTTCTGAAATACTGTCAATAGCCATTTTAGGCAGGTTTTAACTTAATGCACTTGTGAATGATTTTCTACAGAAACCCCAACATATTATATATGTTTTTGGGGTAGAAAAATCCCACCAACCCAGTGGTTGCATTAGTTTCTGCATTTGAGCAAGTTCATGAACATGTCATCTTACATCATGATGCTGTTTTGTCATTTTCGTGCGATTTAATTCAAACATGCCATGAGGTTTCTTTGCACATGGAAAGCTTCATTTTCATGTCTACTTCATGCTAGATTTTGTTCCATGCCATGACATGCCTTGTAGTGAGTTAATCAAGCTTGTAAAGATGCCATGTTGAATATGTTTCTGCCATGTCTAGCATTTTCACTAAGTCTGTAAAAACTGTTATCTTTTGCAAATTGCCATGCTGTTTTAGTCATGCTCTAGTGGTTTTTAGATTTAGCTCAGTGTTCATGTTTTGTAGAGCATCTCATGTATATCACTGCCATGCATTTTTTTTCACATGTTTGGGTGTTGTAGCATATTCATACTTTGCATCAAAGTGGCCATGTTGCTGTTTTAAGCAGTTTGCATCATATCTTGTCTTGCTTGTCTTTTGCAAACCGTGCATCCGAATCCGGTGATCTTTATATCGATTTCAACCGAAATCATCTCATCTTTCTAGAGGCATACTTGGTTTGCCAAGATTATGCCTTGTTCATCTTTTTCCTTCCGGAGCACGCATATGCATTGCATATCACATCTCGCATATCATGCCATGTATTGCATCATGTTGTTTGTGCATCGCCCGTGATTTATTGTGGTTCCATTGCTTGTGTTCTTGCTTTGGGTAAAGCCGGGAGACGAGTACGTGAACGAGGAACCTGTTGAGAACGCTTACGAGGATCAAGCTTTCGACAACTCTGAGAACTTTGCAGGCAAGATGACCATACCCTCGAAGTCACTTCTATATTTGCTTGCTAGATGCTCGCTCTTTTGCTATGCCTATGCTACGTTACCTACTACTTGCTATATCATGCCACCCATATTGCCATGTCAAACCTCTAACCATCCTTTCCTAGCAAACCGTTGATTGGCTATGTTACCGCTTTGCTCAGCCCCTCTTATAGCGTTGCTAGTTGCAGGTGAAGATGAAGTTGGTTCCATGTTGGAACATGGATATTTTGTGATATCACAATATCTCTTATTTAATTAATGCACCTATATACTTGGTAAAGGGTGGAAGACTCGGCCTTATGCCTGGTGTTTTGTTCCACTCTTTGCCGCCCTAGTTTCCGTCATACCGGTGTTATGTTCCTTGATTTCGCGTTCCTTACACGGTTGGGTGATTTATGGGACCACCTTGACAGTTCGCTTTGAATAAGACTCCTCCAGCAAGGCCCAACCTTGGTTTTACCATTTGTCACCTAAGCCTTTTTCCCCCGGGTTTTCGCGAGCCCGAGGGTCATCTTTATTACCCCGGGCGGTGCTCCTTCGAGTGTTGGTCCGAATCGAGCTACTGGGGGCCACCTCGGGAAACTTCAGGTTGGTTTTACTCGTAGCTAGTCTCATCCGAATGTGCCACGAGAACGAGATATGTGCAGCTCCTATCGGGATTTGTCGCACAATCGGGCGGCTTTGCTGGTCTTGTTTTACCATTGTCGAAATGTCTTGTAGTCCGGATTCCGAGATCGATCGGGTCTTCCGGTAGAAGGAATATCCTTCGTTGACCGTGAGAGCTTATAATGGGCTAAGTTGGGACACCCTGCAGGTATTATCTTTCAAAGCCGTGCCCGCGGTTATGAGGCAGATGGGAATTTGTTAATGTCGGTTGTATAAAACCCGAAGTTGACCTTGATTAAAACACATCAAGCTGCGTGTGTAACCGTGATGGTCTCTTCTCGGTGAGTCCGGAAGTGAACACGGTGTTGGAGTTATGTTTGACGTAAGTAGTTTCAGGATCACTTCTTGATCGCTACTAGCTTCACGACCGTGCCTTGCTTCTCTTCTCGCTTTCTTTTGCGAATGTAGCCACCATATATGCTAGCCGCTTGCTGTAGCTCCACCTCACAACTCTGTCCTACCTATAAGCTTAAATAGTCTTGATCTTGCGGGTGTGAGATTGCTGAGTCCCCGTGACTCACAGGTTCTACCAAAACAGTTGCAGGTGCCGGCGATGCCAGTGCAGGTGATGCAACCGAGCTCAAGTGAGAGTTCGACGAGGAACGTGGTCGTTACTATGTGTCTTTTCCTGATGATCAGTAGTGGAGCCCAGTTGGGACGATCGGGGATCTGTGTAGCATTTGGGGTAGTCTTCTTTTATTTTGGTTCCGTAGGCGGACCTTGAGTGTAATCTGGATGATGGATGTTTATTTATGTATTGTGTGAAGTGGCGACTGTAAGGCAACTATGTATCTCTTTCCTTATGTATTACATGGGTTGTGTGAAGATTACCTCACTTGCAACATTGCTTTCAATGCGGTTATGCCTCTAAGTCGTGCTTCGACACGTGGGAGATATAGCCGCATCGAGGGCGTTACAAGTTGGTATCGAGCCATCCCGACTTAGGAGCCCACGCTTGTTTGTTTGTTTGGCGTTGTTGAGTCTAGAACAAAATGTTTTGAGTCTTAGGAATATATATATCGGAGAGTAGGATTCTTTTTACTCCTCAGTCCCTTCGTCGCTCTGGTGAGGTCTCCTGACGTAGAAGTTTTGACTCTCCTCTCCTCAAATTTCACTAAAAAATCTTTTTAGGATCACGCGGGTATCTTGGAATCATTCCGATGGTTTTGTGACGAGAACATTGTTCTTGGTGCCTCCTGACATTTAGGGGTTGTGGCAGTTTCCCGGGGAGTTGAGCTCTGAGGTGTTTTCGTCACAATTTTATCGTTGCAGTTCTGGAATACCTGAGCTTTGCCGACATCGAAAATCTCTTTTGTACAGTTGTTGGTGAGATAACCCCGATAACCCAGTACTGGGGTGAGCTCGGGAGTATTGCCATGACTCGTATAACGGATGCTTTTCGAAGGTCGAGGTACACGATTTCCGAAGGTTTCTTGGTTATGTGTTGACGGATGGATACAGCTGGATCTAGGTATTGTTAGTTTGGGTGATATATTTTGTGTCCCCTGTATCCCCAACACCTGATTGCATAACCAGAAAGTTTCGGGAGTTTATAGGTGGGATTCAAGTAGCTCTTAGCATTTCTTCCCGCAGATATTTGGTTTGTGATTGGGTAATCCTTACCACTTATTTGTTCCAGTCGTACCTTGTTATTTCATTCATCAACTCTTTATCAAGTGGCTTCTCACCTTAATGGACGTGTGATGTTAGCTTTGGAATTCATTCGTTCATCCTTGTTCGAATGTTTATTGTGAAGACTATATGTTGCAATTTCTATCCATTGTTTCAACTTGTTTACCTGTCTATCAAGATGCTAACGAATGTCACCCTTTTCAGGATGGCTCCGCCAACGCGTCAGAATCCGGAACGCAATGATGGGAGTCAGTCGAACCCTCCGCCTCCACCTCCGCCTCCGGAGGCATGGCAAGTTGTCATGGCAGCCACCAACGCAAATGCTCAGATGATTTTGCAACTCTTGCAAGAGCGCACCCAAGGGCAAGGCAACCAAGGAAATCAAGGCCAAGGCAAAAATCAGCCGCACTTCGCTACCCTCAATCAGTTCCTTGCTAATCAGCCGAAGTCTTTCAGCTTCTGTGCCGAGGCCATAGACGCCGACGATTGGCTTGTGGACATCTGCAAATATTATGAATGTAGCAATGTCAGACCTGAGGACTTTGTCAAGTTTGCTTCGTTTCAACTCAAGGACCAAGCTGCCGAGTGGTATCAACAATACAAAGATTCCAGAGGAGGTCGTGTAATTACCTGGGATGATTTCGGCCGAGACTTCAGAGCTCACCACATTCCACAAAGTGTTGTTGCGAGCAAGCGTGAGGAGTTCCTCAATCTCAAGCAAGGCAACATGTCTGTGTATCAATACAATACCCAGTTCCAGAAACTCGCTCGCTTCGCTAAGCAAGATGTCCCTGATGAAAACAGTATGATCTATCAATTCAGAGGTGGCCTCAGAGAAGATCTGCAATTAGCTCTCGTGCTTTTTGAGCCGAAAAAGTATGATGAATTCTACAACATGGCACTGAAGCAAGAAGCTGCCCAGCTCAAATGTGAGGCTTCTAAGAAGAGAGTCAGGGTCGCAGTTCAGTCCTCTTCTTCCTCACTAGTGGCAACTAAGCAACAGAAGTTCTGGTTGCCTCCTCCTCCTCCGTTCCGTCAGCCTTACCAGCAGAAGAACAAAGGTGGCCATGGATCTTCCCACCCACCCAACCCTGGCTATCAGAACAAGTCAAATTCTCAAGCTCCAAGGTCAAATGCTCCTTATCACCGTCCGCTCTCAGAGGTGACTTGCAACAAATGTTAGCAGAAAGGTCACTATGCAAACAAATGCTTCAACCAAAGGCGCCTTCTGCCTCCTCCTCCTATGAGATCTTCCAGCAATGCAGTGGTCAAGCATAATCCAAAGCATGCCAAGGTGAACATGATGAATGCAGCTCAGGCAGAGGATTCTTCAGATGTGATAATGGGTAATCTTCCAGTTAATGATATTCCTGCAAAAGTCTTATTTGATACCGGTGCATCGCATTCTTTCATGTCATATCCTTTTGCATCGAAGCACAATTTTGACACAGAGGAATTACCTAAAGCTATGCAAGTTATTTCTCTGGCTAAGCGTTTGAGCTCTACCATGATGGTTCCGAATGTCGGTATCAAGATGGGCGACTATAGATTTCTGGCTAAACCAATTGTCCTTGGTGACTCGGATATTGATCTAATTCTTGGGATGGACTGGCTTTCTCAGCACAAAGCTCAACTTGATTGTGCTGCCAGGGAAATTCAATTGACACACTCTTCTGAGGATGTGATCATCTATGCCGCTCGTGATGAAACCATTCGGTTGTTTTCTCTCGATGAGAAGGGCGAGTTGGATGCTATTTCTCAGATTCCAGTCGTTTGTGAGTATCAAAATGTCTTTCCAGAAGAGCTCCCGGGTATGCCTCCTCACCGGCCAGTCGAATTCGTTATCGATCTTGAGCCTGGCACTGAACCCGTTTGCAAGTGTCCATACAAGCTTGGACCTAATGAGCTGAAGGAATTGAAGAAACAGCTTGATAAACAAGAGCGTCTGGGTTTAATCATACCGAGTTCATCTCCATGGGGTTGTGGAGTTCTTTTTGTCCAGAAGAATGATGGCACGGACCGACTGTGCGTCGATTACCGTCCATTGAATAAAAAGGCAATCAAGAACAAGTATCCACTTCCCAACATCAATGAGCTTTTCGAGCAACTAAAAGGTGCTAAAGTATTCTCCAAGCTTGACCTTCGTATGGGTTATCATCAAATTCGCATTCGTGAACAAGATATTCCCAAGACAGCATTCAGAACAAGCTTTGGTTCTTATGAATATACTGTCATGTCTTTCGGCCTTGCCAATGCTCCTCCAACATTCTCTCGAATGATGAACTTCATCTTCAACCCCTACAACAATGAATTCATATTGGTCTATCTCGATGATATTTTGGTCTTCTCCAAGAATAAGAAGGATCATGCCAAACATTTGCGATTGGTGCTCGACAAGCTCAGAGAGCATCAATTCTATGCGAAGTTTTCCAAATGTGAATTTTGGCTTGATGAAGTTCTTTATCTTGGTCACATCATCTCCGCCAAGGGCATAGCTGTTAATCCCGAGAAGGTGTCTGCAGTTGTGAATTGGGAACCTCCTCAGAATGTCAAGCAGCTTCGCAGTTTTCTTGGTCTTGCAAGCTATTGCCGAAGATTCGTTGAGAATTTCTCTAAGATTGCAAAGCCTCTTTCCAACCTCCTCCAGAAGCATGTCAAGTATGTCTGGACTCCTGAGTGTGACGTTGCTTTCAATACTCTCAAAGAGAAACTCGTCACAGCTCCTGTCTTAACTCCTCCTGATGAATCCAAGCCATTCGAAATTTTCTGTGATGCTTCTCTTCAAGGTCTCGGTGTTGTGTTAATGCAAGAGAAGAAAGTTGTGGCCTATACCTCTCGTCAGTTGAAGCCCAACGAAAAGAACTACCCGACTCACGACCTTGAGTTGGCGGCAGTTGTCCATTCATTAATAACATGGAGACATCTCTTGTTGGGAAGGAAAGTGGACATATTCACCGATCACAAGAGTCTCAAGTATATCTTCACTCAACCCAACCTCAACCTCAGGCAAACTCGATGGGTCGAAATGATTCAAGAGTACAACCCGAGTATTGAATATATTCCAGGCAAGGCCAATGTCATTGCAGATGCTTTGAGCAGGAAGGCTTATTGCAACAGCTTAATTCTCAAGCCCTTCCAACCGGACCTTTGTGAAGCTTTCCGCAAGCTGAATCTTCAAGTTGTTCCTCAAGGCTTTCTTGCCAACCTCATAGTCTCTCCTACTTTGGAAGATCAGATTCGTGAGGCACAACTCCTGGATACCATGGTGAAAAAGGTGAAACGTGGTATCGACAAGGGCATTTCCAAATACAAGTGCTTCCACATTGATGACAAAGATACTCTTTTCTTCGAGGATCGAATTGTGGTTCCTAAAGGCGATCTGAGAAAAGTCATTATGAACGAGGCACACAATTCCCTTCTATCCATTCATCCTGGAAGTACGAAGATGTACCATGACCTCAAGGAGTCGTATTGGTGGACTCGAATGAAGCGAGAAATTGCTCAGTTCGTGAATGAGTGTGATGTCTGCAGAAGGGTGAAAGCAGAACACCAACGACCAGCTGGTCTCCTCCAACCTCTTGCTATTCCGGAATGGAAGTTTGATCATATCGAGATGGACTTCGTGACTGGATTTCCTAAGTCCAAGCGTGGAAATGATGCCATCTTCGTCGTCATCGACAAGCTCACTAAAGTGGCTCATTTTCTTCCTATCAAAGAATCTATCACAGCAGCTCAGTTGGCAGAGCATTACACCTCCAGGATTGTCTCCTTGCACGGCATTTCACAATTGATATCTTCAGATCGTGGAAGCATCTTCACTTCTAAATTCTGGGACTCCTTTCAGAAGGCCATGGGCACCAACATTCGTTTCAGCACAGCTTTCCATCCTCAAACTAGTGGCCAAGTCGAGCGAGTCAATCAAATCCTCGAAGATATGCTCAGGGCTTGTGTCATCTCTTTCGGTATGAAGTGGGAAGATTGTCTTCCATATGCCGAGTTCTCCTACAACAACAGCTTCCAAGCGAGTTCGGGCAAGGCCCCATTCGAAATTCTCTATGGCAAAAGTGTCGTACTCCTCTCAATTGGTCCGAGACAGGTGAACGCCAACTTCTTGGCAACGACTTGATCACGAAGTCAAGAAATGTGCAAAGTCATTCGTGAGAATCTCAAAGCCGCATAATCGCAAGAAGAAGAGCTATTATGATGACAAGCACCGTGATGTGGCTTTTGAAATCGGAGACCATGTCTACCTCGCGTCTCTCCAATGAAAGGCACTCGCCGCCCGGTATCAAAGGGAAGCTTGCCCCTAGATATGTGGGTCCTTTCAAGATCATTGGAAAAAGAGGCGATCGCGCCTATCAACTTGAGCTTCCATCCAACTTCGCGAATGTGCACGATGTGTTTCACGTGTCTCAGCTTCGCAAGTGCTTCAAGACTCCTGAACGCACTATCAACTTCGAAGAAATTGACCTCTAAGAAGATCTCTCTTATCATGAGCACCTCGTTGCTATTCTTGAAGAAACCGAGCGCAAGACTCGCAACAAGTCAATCAAATTCCTGAAAGTGAAGTGGTCACACCATTCCGACCGAGAAGCCACCTGGGAGCGCTAGGATCACCTCCGTTCCGAATATCCGGAGTTCTTTCAGTCCTAGATCTCGGGACGAGATCCTCTTGTAGTGGTGGAGTGTTGTAACACCCCAGATGTAAAACTTCCATATTTGGCAATATATCTATGTTGGTCTCCATCCAATTCCATTCGGGGTCCCATCTTTTGGTCCCTTTTTGTTTTGATTATGTTGTTCTACTCATTTCATTGCATGCTTACCTGGTCATATTGCACTTGTGCTTCTTCTCATATTCCTTTTAGCCATCATATATCATCATCATATAGTGCATATTCATCTCATGCCATCCTTGTCTTATTGCATCTTTTTCTTACATGCTCAACATATGCCTTGAGATGCCCATAATATTGTTCTATGCATCACCACCTCCTCCTTCTTTTGACAAGTGCCATTTTCCCTTCTCTTTTAATGTTCATCTTCTTCCTGTAAATCTTGCACCATGCCTACAACCTCTCTACCGAATCGCATGCTTTTTGGAATTGCTTTGGTTAGGTTCAAAAATGCCTCAAGTTTGAATATAATTCAGACTTGTTTTTTTTATACCTCTAAAAAGGCCCAATGCAATTTATTCATTTAGATCACAATTCCAGGAGCTTGAGTATATTTTCTTTATTCTCAAACTCCTCTCCTTTTACCCTGTGATTTTCTGTTTCTTTCCTGTTTGAGCAAATGGGAAAATAGAAGAGCAGCAGCTAGCAGCCCAGCCGAGGCCTTTTCCTTATGTATTACATGGGTTGTGTGAAGATTACCTCACTTGCGACATTGCTTTCAATGCGGTTATGCCTCTAAGTCGTGCTTCGACACGTGGGAGATATAGCCGCATCGAGGGCGTTACAGTTTGACACTTGATGATTGTTTTGATATATGGAGATAGTGATATTAAAGTTGTGCTAGTTGAGTAGTTGTGAATTTGAGATATACTTGTGTTGAAGTTTGCAAGTCCCGTAGCATGCACGTATGGTAAACGTTGTGTATAAAATTTGAAACATGAGGTGTTCTTTGATTGTCATCCTTATGGGTGGCGGTCGGGGACGAGCGATGGTCTTTTCCTACCAATCTATCCCCCTAGGAGAATGCGCGTAGTGCTTGGTTTTTGATGACTTGTATATTTTTGCAATAAGTATGTGAGTTCTTTATGACTAATGTTGAGTCCATGGATTATACGCACTCTCACCCTTCCATCATTGCTAGCCTATTCGGTACCGTGCATTGCCCTTTCTCACCTTGAGAGTTGGTGAGAACTTCGTCGGTGCATCCAAACCCCGTGATATGATACGCCCTATCACACATAAACCTCCTTATATCTTCCTCAAAACAGCCACCATACCTACCTATTATGGCATTTCCATAGCCATTCCGAGATATATTGCCATGAAACTTTCCACCGTTCCGTTTATTATGACGCGCTTCATCATTGTCATATTACCTTGCATGATCATGTAGTTGACATCATATTTGTGGCAAAGCCACCATGCAAATTATTTCATACATGTCACTCTTGATTCATTGCCCATCCCGGTACACCGTCGGAGGCATTCATATAGAGTCATACTTTGTTGTAGTATTGAGTTGTAATCATTGAGTTGTAAATAAATAGAAGTGTGATGATCATCATTAATAGAGCATTGTCCCAAATAAAAAAAGAGAAAGGCCAAATAAAAAAAGAAAGGCCCAAAAAAAAAAAAAGGGACAATGCTACTATCCTTTTTCCACGCTTGTGCTTCAAAGTAGCACCATGGTCTTTATGATAGAGAGTCTCTTGTTTTGTCACTTTCATATACTAGTGGGAATTTTCATTATAGAACTTGGCTTGTATATTCCAACAATGGGCTTCCTCAAATGCCCTAGGTCTTCGTGAGTAAGCAAGTTGGATGAACACCCACTTAGTTTCCTTTGTTGAGCTTTCATACATTTATAGCTCTAGTGCATCCGTTGCATGGCAATCCCTACTCCTTGCATTGACATCAATTGATGGGCACCTCTCTAGCCCATTGATTAGCCGCGCCAATGTGAGACTTTCTCCTTTTTTGTCTTCTCCACATAACCCCCATCATTATATTCTATTCCACCCATAGTGCTATATCCATAGCTCACGCTCATGTATTGCGTGAAAGTTGAAAAAGTTTGAGATTACTAAAGTATGAAACAATTGCTTGGCTTGTCATCGGGGTTGTGCATGATGAGAGCATTCTTGTGTGACAAAAATGGAGCATGACCAAACTATATGATTTTGTAGGGATGAACTTTCTTTGGCCATGTTATTTTGAGAAGACAAAACTGCTTAGTTAGTATGCTTGAAGTATTATTATTTTTATGTCGCTATTAAACTTTTATCTTGAATCTTTCGGATCTGAACATTCATGCCACAATAAAGAAAATTACATTGAAGAATATGCTAGGTAGCATTCCACATCAAAAATTCTGTTTTTATCATGTGAAAAAGCTTCAACCTGGTAAGCTCGAACCCAAGTCGGAGAAATGTGTCTCCATAAGATACCCAAAGGAGACTGTTGGGTACACCTTCTATCACAGATCCGAAGGCAAGACATTCGTTGCTAAGAATGGATCCTTTCTAGAGAAGGAGTTTCTCTCGAAAGAAGTGAGTGGGAGGAAAGTAGAACTTGATGAGGTAACTGTACCTGCTCCCTTATTGGAAAGTAGTTCATCACAGAAATCTATTCATGTGACTCCTACACCAATTAGTGAGGAAGCTAATGATGATGATCATGTAACTTCAGATCAAGTTACTACCGAATCTCGTAGGTCAACCAGAGTAAGATCCACACCAGAGTGGTACAGTAATCCTGTTCTGGAGGTCATGTTACTTGACCATGACGAACCTACGGACTATGAGGAAGCGATGATGAGCCCAGATTCCGCAAAATGGCTTGAGGCCATGAAATCTGAGATGGGATCCATGTATGAGAACAAAGTGTGGACTTTGGTTGACATGCCCGATGATCGGCAAGCCATCGAGAAAAAATGGATCTTCAAGAAGAAGACTGACGCCGACGGTAGTGTTACTGTCTACAAAGCTCGACTTGTTGCAAAACGTTTTCGACAAGTTCAAGGAGTTGACTACGATGAGACCTTCTCACCCATAGCGATGCTTAAGTCCGTCTGAATCATGTTAGCAATTGCCGCATTTTATGACTATGAAATTTGGCGAATGGATGTAAAGACTGCATTCCTGAATGGATTTCTAGAAGAAGAGTTGTATATGATGCAACCTGAAGGTTTTATCGATCCAAAGGATGCTAACAAAGTGTGCAAGCTCCAGCGATCCATTTATGGACTGGTACAAGCATCTCGGAGTTGGAATAAACGTTTTGATAGTGTGATCAAAGCATATGGTTTTATACAAAATTTTGGAGAAGCCTGTATTTACAACAAAGTGATTGGGAGCTCTGTACCATTTCTAATATTATATGTGGATGACATATTGTTGATTGTAAATGATATATAATTTCTGGATAGCATAAAAGGATACTTGAATAAGAGTTTTTCAATGAAAGACCTCGGTGAAGCTGCTTATATATTGGGCATTAATATCTATAGAGATAGATCAAGACGCTTAATTGGAATTTCACAGAGCACATACCTTGACAAAGTTTTGAAGAAGTTCAAAATGGATCAAGCAAAGAAAGAGTTCTTGCCTGTGTTACAAGGTGTGAAGTTGAGTCACACTCAATGCCCAATGATACGTCTCCAACGTATCTATAATTTTTTATTGTTCCATGCTATTATATTATCTGTTTTGGATGTTTAATGGGCTTTATTATACATTTTTATATTATTTTTGGGACTAACCTACTAACCCAAGTCCCAGTGCAAATTGTTGATTTTTGCCTATTTCAGTGTTTCGCAGAAAAGGAATATCAAACGGAATCCAAACGGAATGAAACCTTCGGGAGAGTGATTTTCGAACAAACGTGATCCAGGGGACTTGGAGTGGACGTCAAGAAAGAATCGGGGAGGCCACGAGGCAGGGAGGCGCGCCCCCCACCCTCGTGGGCCCCTCGCAGATCCACCGACTTACTTCTTCCTCCTATATATACCCATATACCCCGAAAACATCCAGGAGCACCATGAAACCCTATGTCCACCGCCGCAACCTTTTGTACCCGTGAGATCCCATCTTGGGGCCTTTTCCGGCGCTCCGCCGGAGGGGGAATCGATCACGGAGGGCTTCTACATCAACACCATAGCCTCTCCGATGATGTGTGAGTAGTTTACCTCAGACCTTCGGGTCCATAGTTATTAGCTAGATGGTTTCTTCTCTCTCTTTGTATCTCAATACAAAGTTCTCCTCAATCTTCTTGTAGATCTATTCGATGTAACTCTTTTTGCGGTGTGATTGTCGAGATCCGTTGAATTGTGGGTTTATGATCAAGATTATCTATGAACAATATTTGAATCTCCTCTGAATTCTTTTATGTATGATTTTTTATCTTTGCAAGTCTCTTTGAATTATCAGTTTGGTTTGGCCTACTAGATTGATCTTTCTTGCAACGGGAGAAGTGCTTAGCTTTGGGTTCAATCATGCGGTGCTCGATCCTAGTGATAGAAGTGGAAACGACACGTATTGTATTGTTGCCATCGAGGATAAAAAGATGGGGTTTATATAATATTGCTTGAGTTTATCCCTCTACATCATGTCATCTTGCCTAATGCGTTACTCTGTTCTTATGAACTTAATACTCTATATGCATGTTGGATAGCGGTCGATGTGTGGAGTAATAGTAGTAGATGCAGAATCGTTTCGGTCTACTTGTCGCGGATGTGATGCCTATATACATGATCATGCCTAGATATTCTCATAACTATGCACTATTCTGTCTATTGCTCGACAGTAATTTGTTCACCCACCGTAATACTTATGCTATCTTGGGAGAAGCCACTAGTGAAACCTATGGCCCCTGGGCCTATTTTCCATCATATTAATCTCCCATCAACTAGCTATTACTGTCGCCGTTTATTTTGCAATCTTTACTTTCAATCTTTATCATAAAAAATACCAAAAATATTATCTTATCATCTCTATCAGATCTCACTTTTGCAAGTGGCCGTGAAGGGATTGACAACCCCTTTATCGCGTTGGTTGCAAGGTCCTTATTTGTTTGTGTAGGTACGAGGGACTTGCGTGTGGCCTCCTACTGGATTGATACCTTGGTTCTCAAAAACTAAGGGAAAATACTTACGCTACTTTGCTGCATCATCCTTTCCTCTTCAAGGGAAAACCAACGCATGCTCAAGAGGTAGCACCCGACCACTGCAGAAGATAGAGAGAAAATGAAAGGTGTTCCCTATGCTTCAACCATAGGCTCTATCATATATGCAATGCTGTGTACCAGACCTTATGTGTGCCTTGCTATAAGTTCAGTAGGGAGGTACCAAAGTAATCCAGGAGTGGATCACTGGATAGCGGTCAAGAACATCCTGAAATACCTGAAAAGGACTAAGGATATGTTTCTCGTTTATGGAGGTGACGAAGAGCTCGTCATAAATGGTTACGTCGATGCAAGCTTTGACACTGATCCGGATGACTCTAAGTCACAAGCCGAATACGTGTTTATATTGAACGGTGGAGCTGTCAGTTGGTGCAGTTCTAAGCAAAGCGTCGTGGCGGGATCTACGTGTGAAGCGGAGTACATAGCTGCTTCGAAAGCAGCAGATGAAGGAGTCTGGATGAAGGAGTTCATATCCGATCTAGGTGTAATACCTAGTGCATCGGGTCCAATGAAAATCTTTTGTGACAATACTGGTGCAATTTCCTTGGCAAAGGAATCCAGATTTCACAAGAGAACCAAGCACATCAAGAGACGCTTCAATTCCATCCGCGATCAAGTCAAGGAGGGAGACATAGAGATTTTCAAGATACATACGGATCTGAATGCTGCAGACCCGTTGACTAAGCTTCTCTCAAGACTCCATGGGTGTTAGAACCATTACTGTGTAATCTAGATTATTGACTCTAGTACAAGTGGGAGACTGAAGGAAATATGCCCTAGAGGCAATAATAATGTTGTTATTTATATTTCCTTATATCATGATAAATGTTTATTATTCATGCTAGAATTGTATTAACCGAAAACTTAGTACATGTGTGAATACATAGACAAACAGAGTGTCACTAGTATGTCTCTACTTGACTAGCTCGTTGAATCAAAGATGGTTATGTTTCCTAGCCATAAACATGAGTTGTCATTTGATTAACGGGATCACATCATTAGTGAATGATGTGATTGACTTGACCCATTCCGTTAGCTTAGCATTTGATCATTTAGTATATTGCTATTGCTTTTTTCATGACTTATACATGTTCCTATGACTATGAGATTATGCAACTCCCGAATACCGGAGGAACACTTTGTGTGCTACCAAACGTCACAACGTAACTGGGTGATTATAAAGGTGCTCTACAGGTGTCTCCGATGGTACTTGTTGAGTTGGCATAAATCAAGATTAGGATTTGTCATTCTGATTGTCGGAGAGGTATCTCTGGGCCCTCTCCGTAATGCACATCACTATAAGCCTTGCAAGCAATGCAACTAATGAGTTAGTTGCAGGATGATGTATTACGGAACGAGTAAAGAGACTTGCCGGTAATGAGATTGAACTAGGTATTGAGATAACGACGATCGAATCTCGGGCAAGTAACATACTGATGACAAATGGAACAACGTTTGTTGTTATGCGGTTTGACCGATAAAGATCTTCGTAGAATATGTGGGAGCCAATATGAGCATCTAGGTTCCGCTATTGGTTATTGACCCGAGACATGTCTCGGTCATGTCTACATAGTTCTCGAACCCGTAGGGTCCGCACGCTTAACGTTCGGTGACGATCGGTAATATGAGTTTATGTGTTTTGATGTACCGAAGGTAGTTCGGAGTCCCGGATATGATCACGGACATGACGAGGAGTCTCAAAATGGTCGAGACATCAATATCGATATATTGGATGACTATGTTTGGACTTCGGAAGGGTTCCGAGTGAGTTTGGAAGAATACTGGAGTACCGGGGGGTTACCGGAACCCGCCGGGGAGTGTAGTGGGCCTCATGGGCCTTGGTGGAGAGAAGAAAGGGCGGCCAGGCAGGCAGGCGCGCCTCCCCTCTAGTCCGAATTGACAAGGAAGGGGGCGCCCCTTTTCCTTCCCCTCTCCTCCTTCCTTCCCTCCTCCTACTCTTGAAGGGTGGAATCCTACTCTGGTAGGAGTAGGACTCCCCTTGGGGCGCGCCTAGGAGGCCGGCCTCCTCCCCCTCCTCCACTCCTTTATATACGGGGAGGGGGCACCCCATAGACACACAAGTTGATCATTGATCTCTTAGCCGTGTGCGGTGCCCCCCTCCACCATAATCCACCTCGGTCATATTGTAGCGGTGCTTAGGCAAAGCCCTGTGTTGATAGCTTCATCATCACCGTCATCACGCCGTCGTGCTGACGAAGCTCTCCCTCGAAGCTCTACTGGATCGTGATTTCATGGAACGTCACCGAGCTGAACATGTGCAGATCGCGGAGGTGTCGTACGTTCGGTACTAGGATCGGTCGATCGTGAAGACGTACGACTACATCTACCGCGTTGTCATAACGCTTCCGCTTTCGATCTACGAGGGTATGTGGACGATACTCTCTCCTCTCGTAGCTATACATCACCATGATCTTGCGTGTGCGTAGGAATTTTTTTGAAATTACTACGTTCCCCAACAGACACCTCCAGCCCGTTGGATAGCCCAACCTGCACCACCTCAGCCACAGGGGCAGTCTGCCTAGGAGGAACCGCCGCCGTGTCCCTATCATAGATGCCAAGATTTTCCCAAGCCGCCGTGTCAATGGAATCGTCCTCCATACTTGCATCTTGTTCCTTGTCCCCATCCCTCCCCTGGTCGCCCTGATCTGAGCCCTTGCCATTGTTGGGAGGTGGAGGAAGGGGAAGGGCAGGGGCCCCCAGGCGGGGCAGGTCGAGCTCTGACTCCACTTTGATGTTGTAGCCTGCTTTGTTGAACCATATCTGCACCATGCCCCACAGCTTGGACGGGTTATGGCAGGCGAAGCGCGTGCGGACCGGCCCCAGACGGATCAGCTACTCCTCATCGACTAAAAGAGGCCTTCCGAGCATCGTAGTTGCTGCCATCATCCGATCTGTCCGCCGCTACTTGGGCGGCACCCCCCGTAGGTTGACCCAAACCTTAGGCATAGCCTCTCCCTTTGGCTCGTCGAGAACGGCATCGCGGATGTCAGCTGTGATGTTATTGATGGAGAGGAAGAGCTTGCCGCTGCGCGTTGCCATCTGCAACATGGTCGGGTCCAGGAACACCACCAAGAAAGAATCGTCGTCAAGCTGGGTAACTTGCCAGTCCAAGGACCCCTCTGCTACCTCTTGAGCACTTCGTTGGATTTCCCCGAAGAGGAGAGGATGATCCAGCAAATTAGCGTAAGTATTTCCCTCAGTTTTTGAGAACCAAGGTATCAATCCAGTAGGAGACCATGCACAAGTCCCTCGTACCTACACAAAACGATAGCAACTCGCAACCAACGCAATTAGGGGTTGTCAATCCCTTCACTGTCACTTACGATAGTGAGATCTGATAGAGATGATAAATAATATTTTTGGTATTTTTTGATAGATAGATGCAAAGTAAAAAAGTAAAAGCAAAGTAAAAGCAAAGTAAAAACAAAGCAAGTAAATAAAGTGATAGAGATTGATATGATGAGAATAGACCCGGGGGCCATAGGTTTCACTAGTGGGTTCTCTCAAGAGTATAGATATTCTACAGTAGGTGAACAAATTACTGTTGAGCAATTGACAGAATTGAGCATAGTTATGAGTATATCTAGGCAATGATCATGTATATAGGCATCACGTCCAAAACAAGTAGATCGAAACAATTCTGCATCTACTACTATTACTCCACTCATCGACCGCTATCCAGCATGCATCTAGAGTATTAAGTTAAAACAGAGTAACGCCTTAAGCAAGATGACATGATGTAGAGGGATAAATTCATGCAATATGATAAAAAAAACCCATCTTGTTATCCTCGATGGCAACAATACAATACGTGCCTTGCAACCCTTTCTGTCACTGGGTAAGGACACCGCAAGATTGAACCCAAAACTAAGCACTTCTCCCATTGCAAGAACTACCAATCTAGTTGGCCAAACGAAACGAATAATTCGAAGAGACTTGCAAAGATAAATCAATCATACATAAAAGAATTCAGAGAAGAACCAAATATTTTCCATAGATAATACTGGATCATAAACCCACAATTCATCGGTCTCAACAAACACACCGCAAAAAGAAGATTACATCTAATAGATCTCCACGAGAGAGGGGGAGAACATTGTATTGAGATCCAAAAGAGAGAAGAAGCCATCCAGCTACTAGCTATGGACCCAAGGTCCAAGTAAACTACTCACACTTCATCGGAGGGCTATGGTGATGATGTAGAAGCCCTCCGTGGTGGATGCCCCCTCCGGCTGAGCTCCAGAACAGGCCCCAAGATGGGATCTCGTGGATACAGAAGGTTGTGGCGGTAGAATTAAGTTTTTGGCTCCTGTTCTAATCGTTTGGGGATACGTAGGTATATATAGGAGGAAGGAGTACGTCGGTGGAGCGTCAGGGGGCCCATGAGGTAGGTGGGCGCGCCCAGGGGGCGTGCCCTCCACCCTCGTGATCGCCTCTGGCACTTCTTGGAGTAGGGTCCAAGTCTCCTGGATCACGTTCGGTTGGAAAATCACGTTCCCGAAGGCTTCATTCCGTTTGGACTCCGTTTGATATTCCGTTTCTTTGAAACACTGAAATAGGCAAAAAACAACAATTCTGGGTTGGGCCTCCGGTTAATAGGTTAGTCCCAAAAGTAATATAGAAGTGGAAAATAAAGCCCAATATAGTCCAAAACAGTAGATAAAGTATCACGGAGCAATAAAACATTATAGATACGTTGGAGACGTATCAGGCATCCCCAAGCTTAATTCCTGCTCGTCCTCGAGTAGGTAAATGATAAAAAAATTATGCGGAGTGATACTTTGGCATAATTTCAATATAAATCTTCTTACTTGTGATATGAATATTCAGATCCGAAAGATTTAAGACAAAATTTCATATTGACACAAAAATAATAATACTTCAAGCATACTAATGAAAGCAATCATGTCTTCTCAAAATAACATGGCAAAAGAAAGTTCATCCCTACAAAATCATATAGTTAGGCTATGCTTCATTTTCGTCACACAAAGATGTTCCCAACTTCTATACCCCCGATGAAAAGCCAAGCAATTGTTTCATACTCAAATAATCTCAAACTTTTTCAACCTTCACGCAATACATGAGCGCGAGCCATGGATATAGCACTATGGGTGGAATAGAATATGATGATGGGATTGTGTGGATAAGACAAAAAGGGAGAAAGTCTCACATTGACGAGGCTAATCAACGGGCTATGGAGATGCCCATCAATTGATGTCAACATGAGGAGTAGGGATGGCCATGCAACGGATGCACTAGAGCTATAAGTATATGAAAGCTCTACAAAAGAAACCAAGTGGGTGTGCATCCAACTTGCTTGCTCACGAAGACCTAGGGCATTTTGAGGAAGCCCATCATTTTAATATACAAGCCAAGTTCTATAATGAAAAATTCCCACTAGTATATGAAAGTGACAAAATGAGAGACTCTCTATCATGAAGATCTTGGTGCTACTTTGAAGCACAAGTGTGGTAAAAGGATAGTAGCATTGTCCCTTCTCTCTTTTTCTCTCATTTTTTTTGGGCCTCCCTTTTTTTTATTTTTTTCGTCCGGAGTCTCATCCCGACTTATGGAGGAATCATAGTCTCCATCATCCTTTCCTCACTTGGAACAATGCTCTAATAATGATGATCATCACACTTTTATTTTTCTTACAACTCAACAATTACAACTCGAAACTTAGAACAAAATATGACTCTATATGAATGCCTCCGGCGGTGTACCGGGATGGTGCAATGAATCAAGAGTGACATGTATGGAAAATAATGCATGGTGGCTTTGCCACAAATACGATGTCAACTACATGATCATGCAATGGCAATATGACAAAAGTAATGTATATCATAATAATGATGATGGAAGTTGCATGGCAATATATATCGGAATGGCTATGGAAATGCCATGATAGGTAGGTATGGTGGCTGTTTTGAGGAAGATATAAGGAGGTTTATGTGTGATAGAGCGTATCATATCACAGGGTTTGGATGCACCGGCGAAGTTTGCACCAACTCTCAAGGTGAGAAAGGGCAATGCACGGTACCGAAGAGGCTAGCAAAGGCGGAAAGGTGAGAGTGCGTATAATCCACGGACTCAACATTAGTCAAAAGAACTCATATACTTATTGCAAAAATTAAGAAGCCATCAAAAATCAAGTACTACGTGCATGCTCCTAGGGGGATAGATTGGTAGGAAAATACCATCGCTCGTCCCCGACCGCCACTCATAAGTATGCACAAGCCAGGTACACTTCATGTTTCAAATTTGTTACACAACTTTAACCATACGTGCATGCTACGGGACATGCAAACTTCAACACAAGTATTTCTCAAATTCACAATTATCAACTAGCACGACTTTGATATTATCACCTCCATATCTCACAATTATCAAGCATCAAACTTATCTTAGTATTCAATTCACTCAAAAAGAAAGTTTCACATATCTTGAACACTAAGTATATTAACATTAAGCAAATTACCATGCTATTAACGACTCTCAAAATAATCTAAGTGAAGCATGAGAGATCAAGTTTCTTTAAAACAAATCCACCACCGTGCTCTAAAATATATAAGTGAAACACTAGAGCAAAAATTATCACGCTCAAAAGATATAAATGAAGCACTATGAGTAACATTATCAAGCTCAAAAGATATAAGTGAAGTACATAGAGTATTCTAACAAATTCCAAATCATGTATGGCTCTCTCAAAAGGTGTGTACAGCAAGGATGATTGTGGTAAAATAACAAGCAAAGACGCAAATAATACAAGACGCTCCAAGCAAAACACATATCATGTGGTGAATAAAAATATAGCTCCAAGTAAATTACCGATGGAAGTGGACGAAAGAGGGGATGCCTTCCGGGGCATCCCCAAGCTTTGACTTTTTGGTGTCCTTGTATTATCTTGGGGGTGCCATTGGCATCCCCAATCTTAGGCTCTTGCCACTCCTTGTTCCATAATCCATCAAAAGAATTCACCCAAAACTTGAAAACTTCACAACACAAAACTCAACAGAAATCTCATGAGCTCCGTTAGAGAAAGAAAACAAAAGACTACTTCAAGGTACTGTAATGAACTCATTATTTATTTATATTGGTGTTAAACCTACTGTATTACAACTTCTATATGGATTATAAACTATTTTACTAGCCATAGATTCATCAAAATAAGCAAACAACACACGCAAAACAGAATCTGTCAAAAACAGAACAGTCTGTAGTAATCTGTAACTAACGCAAACTTATGGAACTCAAAAACTTCTACCAAAATTAGAATACCTGGAAAATTTGTTTATTGATCAGCATCAATTGGAATCAGTATTTTATCACGTTCTGGTGATTTTTGACAATTCGGGCACTGAGTGCAAAGTTTCTGGAAATTACAACAAGATCAAATAACTATCATCCAAGAAGATCTAATAGGTTTAACTTGGCACAAACACTAATTAAAAGATAAAACCACATCTAAACAGAGGCTATATGGATTATTTATTCCTAAACAGAAGCAAAAACAAAAAACTAAAAATAAAATTGGGTTGCCTCCCAACAAGCGCTATCATTTAACGCCCCTAGCTAGGCATTGAGATTTCAATGATGCTCACAAGAAAGACAAGAATTGAGGCACAAAGAGAGCATCATAAAACATATGACAAACACACTTAAGTCTAACATACTTCCTATGCATAGGCATATTATAGGCAAACAAATTATCGTAGCAAGCAAAAAACTACCATATGCAAGGAAGCGGAAAGGAACAATAGCAAACTCAACATAACGAGAGGTAATTTAGTAACATGAAAATTTCTATAACCATATTTTCCTCTCTCATAATAATTACATGTAGGATCATAAGAAAATTCAACAATATAGCTATCACATAACATATTCTCAACACGATCCACATGCATGCGAAGTTGACACTCCTCCAAAATAGTGGGATTAACATTAACTAAAGTCATGACCTCTCCAAGCCCACTTTTATCAAAAAATTCATAAGATTGAATTTTCTCCGAATATGTGGGATCTAAAGTTGACACTTTTCCAAACCCACTTTCAAAATTATTGCAAACAATATTATCAATCTCATATTCATCATGGGGCTTAAATAATTTTTCAAGATCATAAGAAGAATCACCCCAATCATGATCATTGCAACAAGTAGTAGACATAGCAAAACTAGCATCCCCAAGCTTAGGGTTTTGCATATTATTAGAACAATTGACATCAAGAGAATTTATAGTAAAATCATTGCAATCATGCTTTTTATTCAAAGACCTATCGTGAATCGTTTCATAAAGTACTTTATCACAATTTTTAGATTCACGAAATTCAGGCAAAACCTCATAAAGATAATCTAGTGCACTCAACTCACTAGCAACAGGTTCATCATAATTGGATCTCTTAAAGAGATTAGCAAGTGGTGAGGGTCCATAAACTCTTAGCAAGCAAAGATGCAAGCAAAAAGAAGGCACATGGTAACACAAGATTGAACGGAGGAAGGGCGAATAAAACGGCAAGGGTGAAGTGCGGGAGAGGAAAACGAGAGGCAAATGGCAAATAATGTAATGCGAGAGAAAGGGATTGTGATGGGTACTTGGTAAGTTGACTTTTGCGTAGACTCCCCGGCAACGGCGCCAGAAATTCTTCTTGCTACCTCTTGAGCACTGCGTTGGATTTCCCCGAAGAGGAGAGGATGATGCAGCTGAAAGATCGAGGATGTCGCCTAGAGGGGGGTGAATAGGCGCTTTAAAATAATTACGGTTTAGGCTTGAACAAATGCGGAATAAACCTAACGGTTAATTTGTCAAGCACAAAACCTACAACAACTAGGCTCACCTATGTGCACCAACAACTTATGCTAAGCAAGATAAGCAACTATGTGATAGCAAGATATATGACAAAGAACTATATGGCTATCACAAAGTAAAGTGCATAAGTAAAGGGCTCGGGTAAGAGATAACCGAGGCACGCGGAGACGACGATGTATCCCGAAGTTCACACCCTTGCGGATGCTAATCTCCGTTTGGAGCGGTGTGGAGGCACAATGCTCCCCAAGAAGCCACTAGGGCCACCGTAATCTCCTCACGCCCTCGCACAATGCAAGATGCCGTGATTCCACTAAGGGACCCTTGAGGGCGGTCACCGAACCCGTACAAATGGCAACCCTTGGGGCGGTCACCGAACCCGTACACTTTGGCAACCCTTGGGGCGGTCACCGGTACCCGTCAAATTGCTCGAGGCGATCTCCACAACCTAATTGGAGACCCCGACGCTTGCCCGGAGCTTTACACCACAATGATTGAGCTCCGAACACCACCAACCGACTAGGGCGCCCAAGCACCCAAGAGGAACAAGCTCAAGGGCACCAAGCACCCAAGAGTAATAAGCTTCTCAACTTGTAACTTCCACGTATCACCGTGGAGAACTCAAACCGATGCACCAAATGCAATGGCAAGGGCACACGGAGTGCCCAAGTCCTTCTCTCTCAAATCCCACCAAAGCAACTAATGCTAGGGAGGAAAATGAGAGGAAGAACAAGAAGGAGAACACCAAGAACTCCAAGATCTAGATCCAAGGGGTTCCCCTCACATAGAGGAGAAAGTGATTGGTGGAAATGTGGATCTAGATCTCCTCTCTCTTTTCCCCCAAAAACTAGCAAGAAACCATGGAGGGATTGAGAGATAGCAAGCTCGGGGAAGGTCAACAATGGGGGAAGAACACGAGCTCAAAGGATAAGGTTCAATGGGGAAGAAGACCCCCTTTTATAGGAGGGGGAAAATCCAACCGTTACCCCACTGAACAGCCCCGCACAGAGCGGTACTACCGCTAAGGAAGGGTGGTACTACCGCTGAGGGCGGTACTACCGCTCCCTACCTAGCGGTACTACCGCGCTAAAGAGAGAGGCAGGCCACTGGCCACAGAGCGGTACTACCGCGGGAGTAGAGCGGTACTACCGCTTCTACTGCCGCCCTAGTGCCGCAAAACCCGACACGAGAAAACACCGCTCGAGAATCGAGGCGGAAGTAGCCAGACGCGACAGCGGTACTACGGCCGAAACTCCCAAGCGGTACTACTGTTCGGAGAGCGGTACTACCGCTTGAGCGGCATTACTACAGCTCGAGAGCGGTACTACCGCTTGAGCGGTACTATCGCTCGAGAGCGGTACTACCGCTGGGGAGCTTCGGCGGTACTACCGCTAAGGGCACGGTACTACCGCTGGCACCAACCTTGAAAACACAGAATACTCCAAGGAAAACCAGAACTGCCATAACTCCTTCATATGAGCTCCAAATTGAGCAAACTCAAGCTTGTTTGAAACAAGACAACGAGTAGCATCAAAACAGCCGAGCAAACAAAGGAGTGAAACCTCCAACCGAGAAGAACCGGCATACCCTCCAACATCGAAAACATCATAGAAGATGCATGAGAACTCCGTTTTCGATGAACTCGAGCTTGTCATAAAAATGACCATAAGCTCCAAATCTCACAAGGAGAAGAACCAAACAAGAATCCAAAAAGATGATGCAAGGATGCAATGGTTTGAGCTCTCGACGAACGATACGATCAAGCTACTCACTTGAGAGCCCCCTTGATAGTACGGCTATCGATCCTATAACCGGTCTTCCACAACTACCATGAGACCGGTAAAATAGAAAACCTATCAAGGGCAAACCTTTGCCTTGCACATGGTCCACTTGAGCTAGATGATGACGATCTTGACTCCCTCAAGTTGGACCACCTTTCTTGATTGCGTTGGCTCAAGAAGACTAGTTGATTGCTCCCCCATACTCCACTATGGGTGAGCCACTCTTCCGCACATCTTCACAAGACCATTGTCACCAAATGGACGGCAAGCTTCAAGCACTTGATCTCTTCGTGATGCATCACTTGAACTTGCACACCGCAACCTAACCCCACAAAGAACTCTCACGAAGACCATGGGTTAGCACACAAAGCGTAATGGACAATGCTTACCATACCATGGGATCACTTGATCCCTCTCGGTACATCTTCTACGCTTTGTGAGTTGATCAACTTGATTCACTCTTGACTTAGTCTTGATCAACCTTGAATCTTTCCAACTCTCTTCGTTTGGATGATGTCTTGAAGGTAAACATGAATGATCACACAATCTTCTTCTTCAAGACATGCTTGCAATAAGCTCAACACTCACATGACCAATCTTTGGATAATTCCTTAATAGCACCTTGGTCAACACATAAACTCCTTGAAACCAACACATGGACTTCAAGAAATGCCTATGGACAAATCCTTCAAATATAACTCAATGCAACCATTAGTCCATAGAGAATGTCATCAATTACCAAAACCACACATGGGGGCACCGCATGTCCTTTCAGCAGCAAAGTAGCATAAGTATTTCCCTCAGTTTTTGAGAACCAAGGTATCAATCCAGTAGGAGACCACGCACAAGTCCCTCGTACCTACACAAAACGATAGCAACTCGCAACCAACACGATTAGGGGTTGTCAATCCCTTCACGCTCACTTACGATAGTGAGATCTGATAGAGATGATAAATAATATTTTTGGTATTTTTTGATAGATAGATGCAAAGTAAAAAGTAAAAGCAAAGTAAAAACAAAGCAAGTAAATAAAGTGATAGAGATTGATATGATGAGAATAGACCCGGGGGCCATAGGTTTCACTAGTGGCTTCTCTCAAGAGTATAGATATTCTATGGTGGTTGAACAAATTAATGTTGAGCAATTGACAGAATTGAGCATAGTTATGAGTATATCTAGGCAATGATCATGTATATAGGCATCACGTCCAAAACAAGTAGATCGAAACGATTCTACATATACTACTATTACTCCACTCATCGACCGCTATCCAAAGATGCATCTAGAGTATTAAGTTAAAAAGAGTAACGCCTTAAGCAAGATGACATGATGTAGAGGGATAAATTCATGCAATATGATAAAAACCCCATCTTGTTATCCTCGATGGCAACAATACAATATGTGTCTGCAACCCTTTACATCCTCGGGTAAGGACACCGCAAGATTGAACCCAAAACTAAGCACTTCTCCCATTGCAAGAACTACCAATCTAGTTGGCCAAACCAAACGGATAATTCAAGAGACTTGCAAAGATAACTCAATCATACATAAAAGAATTCAGAGAAGAATCAAATATTTTCCATAGATAATCTTGGATCATAAACCCACAATTCATCGGTCTCAACAAACACACCGCAAAAAGAAGATTACATCGAATAGATCTCCACGAAAGAGGGAAGAACATTGTATTGAGATCCAAAATAGAGAAGAAGCCATCCACTACTAGCTATGGACCAAGGTCTCAAGTAAACTACTCACACTTCATCGGAGGGGTTATGGTGATGATGTAGAAGCCCTCCGTGGTGGATGCCCCCTCCGGTGGAGCTCCGGAACAGGCCCCAAGATGGGATCTCGTGGATACAGAAGGTTGCGGCGGTAGAATTAGGTTTTTGGCTCCTGTTCTGATCGTTTGGGGATATGTAGGTATATATAGGAGGAAGGTATACGTCGGTGGAGCATCAGGGGGCCCACGAGGTAGGGGGGCGCGCCCAGGGGGCGTGCCCTCCACCCTCGTGACCGCCTCTGGCACTTCTTGGAGAAGGGTCCAAGTTTCCTGGATCACGTTCGGTTGGAAAATCACGTTCCCGAAGGTTTCATTCCGTTTGGACTCGCTTGATATTCCGTTTCTTCAACCATCAAATAGGCAAAAATAGCAACTCAGGCTGGGCCTCCGGTTAATAGGTTAGTCCCAAAAGTAATATAAAAGTGGAAAATAAAGCCCAATATAGTCCAAAACAGCAGATAAAGTAGCATGGAGCAATCAAAAATTATTGATACGTTGGAGACGTATCACCCTCGAACAGGTGCGGCAGCTCCACCTCCAAAATCGCCTTCGAGAGCGTGCCCGGAGCCGCGGACAGAACGACCGCGTTGGCCCCGAGTAAGCCCTGCGGCTCCTGCTCCGAGTCTTCAGCGTACTGCAGGCAGAAGAACCCCTCCCCGGCGATGGCGTGCCCCATGGTTTGGAGCAGCAGGGGTCTCCTACGGGAGGGATCATGTGTGGATGCGTGGCCCTCCTGGGTGCACACCACACACAACGGATTGAAGGTGCAGGTGTTCTAGAAGTGGCTGGTGCGGCCGCACTTGAAGCACTCCGGGCCGTCCGCCTCCTTGGCAGGGAACGACTCCGAGAAGAAGGCACCATAGGTTGCTGCGGGAGGGGCGGCTTGGAGGCCGTCGCCCTCGAGGTCTTGTACTTCTACTTCTTCGCGAAGGGATCTCCGACGCGGTCGCCGCCATGGGGTAGCGGCATCACCTTGCGGTTGAGCTCTAGGTTGCGCTTCTTGTGCTCCTCCTTCTTCTTTTTCCCGCTCCTGTTCCTTGAGCCACCAAGTGGGCGGTGGACGCCAGCCTCCCTCCTCGCTGGCGCGCTCCGCCCCCTGCGCCATGGGTTGCGCCCGCCGCTCGCGGTCTCGTGACCTCTCCGCCGCCGGATCTTGGGATCCCACGACCCTCTTCTCTGCCCGGCGATCTGCCTTGGAGCCCATCACCACCACCTCGGCGAAGGAGCGCACGAGGGGTGGAGGGGGTGGGTGGGGAAGAGGGTGCGGGTGGATCGGCCGAATCGCCGTACCTCAGATCTGGTGGCTGGAAACCCTAGAGTGGCGTCTAGGGTTCCCCGGCGCAGCCACAACCACTTATATGGCCTCGCCAATGGGCCTGGGCCGGGCTGGGGAACCACTTGCTGAACTAGTTGGGCCTGAGCGGTGTTTGCGCATGATGGGCTCTCAGCAGGCGAAGACGACTGCACCAAGGCTGCCACAGGCTCCGGCGCAGGGCTACGGCCCACTTGCCCGACCTGGCCCACCATCCCTGGGTTCGTCTCCTCACCAACCCTAGGCGCGGAATCCCGTGGCACTGTCGGCACTGCCGCCACCGCGGACCTAGCCACCGCCGGCCAGAGCTGCCCCGGACTAGCATGAAGGAGAAGGCCGTCGCCCGCCTCCGTACACATCTGCCCACACAAGGCTGCCCCCGTCGGAGCGGCCCGTGGCACCGGCCAGGGCATCGACCGAGCTTGCCTGGGGCCGTGGCCGCCAGCGCGAACGCCGCCGCCGCCGCCTTGAAGGAGCCCCGAGTTCCTCCGCCTGCGCCACAAAATCGCCAACAGAGCACGGGGCCGTGCCACGCTCCGCATCAACCACTGCATCGCATTCCCCCGTCTCCTCGTTCGAGCTCTCCCCGGCCAGAGCCCGGAATCTGCTCCCCGACCAGCCGCCAGCTTGATCTGGGCGTGGAGCCAGCTCCTTGCATGGCGAGAGGCGCATCCGCCCCGTCACCGGCCGGACCTTTGTCCACTCGCCGATGGCGCCGCAGGCGCAGCCGACGGAAGCGGCGCAAGACGCGCCATCGCCGCCCGAATCACCAGTCGCGCCAGATCAGACAGATCCGTTGGAGCCATCTTAGTCCAACCGGCAAGGGTCTTCACCCGGAACTCTGAAGCGGCCCCGTATGCAGCTCTCGGGGCCTACAAAGTCTTAATTAACGAGTGAAGAGCCCTAATCGCCTTCAGCGCGGCCCCGGCAGCGCTTGTCCTTCCCCTGATGGCATCCAAAGCTACAAGAAAATAAGCATTTTGCGAGCCACTAAGTCATTATGCAGGTGGATTTTTTTTGTATGCTAATACTTTTCTTCTTGCCGCCACAAGAAAAATGCCACCTGCCCTATCACCCGGTTTTCAAGATGTGAAGATTTTCACATTCAAAATGGGCCGAATCGGGAGGTCAGGCTTGCAACAACTTGCCAGCCTACTCAACAAGGATCCACGGGCCCAAGAAAAGCAGCCCAGGATAATAAAATTTCAGTCGCCAGGCCGTAAAAGGAGTCCAAATCAGGACCGAACAAATTAACCTGTTCATGTACCGCGAAACTGTTGGCCTTGCTGTTACCACTGTTAGCTGCGAGTGTTTGGACACTCCTCCGTACTGTCCAAAATATGTGGGCATGCAGTATGGACCAATGGCAAAGTTTCAGATCAGACGCTTTAGACTTTAGAGAGGCCTCTTGCCCTGTCAATATGTCTGTATCAATTCAGTTCATGACCCCATTATCCTCCCTAGCGCTTCTGAGACGGTCCCCATTTTGTCGCCGGTCGGGCATCCTAAGCATGTAGCCTCGCACAGTTGCGAGATCTGAAGAAGAAAAATGGCATATAGCCTCACACAGTTGCGAGATCTGAAAGCCTAGGTCTGCTATGAATAAATCCTTAATCCCGTGTTGCTCATCGGTTAACTTTTCTGAAGACGTAGCCAAGCTGGATTTTAAAAACTCACCCGTATCAAAATATAAGAAGTTTTTTGACAGTCATGGTATCAAAAAACATCTTATATTTTGATACAGAGGGAGTAACTCGCAAACAGTACTTCTATTAATCACTTGGTGCAATTTAGCGATCAAGTGACACATACAAATTATGCTGTGTTTTACAACTTACTTGGAGACGAATTTCCTATATAAAGACATAAATAAAGAGCATAAAATAAGCAGTTCATGGAGCTACAACAAATGGCGATCCAACTTTGAGATCTTCTGAGCAATGTGCTTATGAGCAATACTATATAGATGCTATACTCCACTGGTGCTATTGGTTCTTGGCAGTCCAATACGTCTTGGCAACCAGGAGGATCTTCTCCCGGACGAGCGGGCCGTCTTCGTGGTCGACGATCTGGCTGTCCCACCTCATCCCGTCGGCGACGCTCTTGACCTTCACCAGCATGTCCACGTCGTCTCTGATGATCACCGTGCCCTCGGGCCTCAGGACCCTGTCCATCTCCAGCAGAATGGTGTCCATCTCACACCTTGCAGAGTCGGAAGCCGGCCCATCGTCAGAGAGGGTGAACACTGACGCAAGTTAATTTCAGGGGAGTTTTGATGCAGATTATGTATGTACGTTACCTGCTCTTGTACAGAGTGAACACCGAGTCGGCGTGGATGAGATCGTAGGTCCGCGGATAGGTGGACGTGCCCTCGCACCTGCAGTGAATTAATGCATGCAACGAGATCAGAAACCGTTGCCAGACCACGACGCCGACACCGACACCGGCACACCGCTGGTGATCACTGTGGTAGGGCCTTGTGGTGGTACGGTTGACGTGCCCTGTGGTAGAGGACTAACCAGTCCTGGTAGCTTCCGATGAGGCCGCGCTCGTAGACCACCCCGAGTGCGCTGGAGTTGGCCACGGTCGGGACCATGTTCATGACCCACAGCGGGTAACTCGCCAGCGCCGCCGCGAAGCCGCCGAGGCGGGCGTTCATGTCGAGCACGTTCCGGTACCGTCCTTTCTGCTCGAACTGGTTAATCACCGCCTTGTAGTGGCGGACCCGCTTCTTCCACAGCTCCGTGTCCTGCTGGAACGCCTTGGCCGTCACGCCCTTGACCGTGCCCCGGGAGACCCTGGGCGGCACGGCCGTGAGCCTCTGCGGCCATTTCTTCACCGCGCCGCCGGCCACCTCGCTCGCGTCCGAGACCTCCGGCAGCGGCGTCACGCAGGCCTCCATCTTGTCGTACCTACCATGAGAGGTCAATCACCGCAACAAACTGGTAAGTTAATGTTGATGACTCGATGTGGTGCTGTAATTACCACGCTGCGTCGGCATTCTTCTTGGAGCAGAAGGGCGGGGACTTGGCGGCCTTGCGGGAGGCCTTGCAGCCGGCGTGGTTGGCGGGTTTCTGCCAGACGGCGATGTCGCCGGCCTCCTTGATCTTCTTCCAGCAAAGGCTCCGGGCGACCGCCTCGATCGCCTCCTGCTCGGCGTTGAGGTCCTCCTTGCTCCTCTCCCACCCCTTCCAGTACTTCTTCCAGTTGATCGGCGGGCCGGACAGGATCCAGTACCCGCCGGGGCGCAGGACACGGTCGACCTCGATCAGGTACAATCCATCTGCACAATTTTTTCCACAGCACATGCATATGTCTGAGGTTGGAACTGCGTTTCGGTGAAGAGAGCTAGCAATAGCATTGGGGGTGTGATGAGGGTGGGCGTACCGTAGAGGTGCCAGGGGATGAGGCAGCGGGAGCAGTGCACCATGTCGAAGGCGCGGGCCGGGTAGGTGAGGCGGTTGGAGGCGAGGACGCCGATCATGGCGGGGACGCCGCGCTCCAGCGCGAACTGCACCTGCGCCTCGTGCGAGTCCCGCGGCGCGAAGGACATGGCCAGGATGTCCCGGGAGAGCAGGTACGCGCCCCAGCTCGCCACCTGCACGGGCCACTCACGACGCATCAGAGAGAAAGAAATGCTACCACTACTACGTGCCATTCCCATGCCACGTACTACCAGTCTACCACCACGACTGGCTTGTTCTGAGGTCCAAAGTGGAAAGTTTCTTCCTACCGAATTACTTCAGGGTTCAGATAGCAGGTCGGCATTCGTGCAGGCAAGTGGTACTGAAATTCAGCCGTATGCGGATCAGCGAATGCACGTGAAGGCGGTACATTTGATCGCAAGAAAAGTTACCCTGTAAACGTTACTGAAAAGATAGACGACACTTGAACGGCGTCACAGGTGCAGGCTGGCAGTGCCCATAATTGTGCTACTGTGCGTTCGTTGAAAAAAGGCCACGATATTTTTGTCAGTAATTTTGTGGCACCAGCTGAAAAGTGACAAGTCAAGTTTTTTTAATGAGTGGCAGCTGAGAACTCACCAGTCAAGTGACAAGCAGATTTCACGGTCCATTCGTGCTGTTTCAGTCGAGGGGAAAATTTTACAAGCCAAATTTGGGCCCAGTTTTTTTCGATTCTAAAGAATCGTGAAAGAATCTAATCCTTCACCCAACCATATTTTTTTACGGGCTAGGGAGAATCGGCCAAAAGAACCGGGCCTTGTACTACTAGTTGTATTGTACTAGTTCATAGTTGCATAATTCACAGCTTTAGGGCCTCTTTGATTCGCAGGATTGTTAAAATGAAGGAATAGGAAAAATGCAGGAATAGGATGTCATGTCCCATAGTAGGCAACAAGATTTGAAAGAATGTTTGATAGCGCAGGAAAAACAAAGGAATTCTACAAAGAGGTTTGAGTGGATGGAAATTTTCCTTCAAAATGTAGTACAAATGGATCCTATGGAAAAATTCCTTAGGATGTCAATCCTACGAATCAAACGAGCATCACAGGAAAAATTCTTAAGGGTTCAAATCCTCCAAAATTCCTATGCAATTCCTTTGAATCAAAGGAGCCCTTAGGTGAAAAAATCACCGATTCAAATATTGAAAATGTGAACAAATGTGTTACTACTAGTTAATTCACCCCATGTAATATGTTTTCAACATTCTGCAGTTTGTTCTCTGTTGATACATCCTTTTTATCTATTTTATTTTCGGACGGAGGGATTATTATCTGAGAGTGTCTGACAGACCTGTTTGACCTCGGTTGAGCAAGAAATGTTCGCGTTTCCATTTCTCATACTCCAGATGTAGTAATACTACCACAAGAACTAAGCCGGTTTCGAGCAAGCAACCCATCCAAAACCTAGTTAAGCAATCAGAGCTAATTAAGATTAACAAGCTTGGTGACTTACCCCGCAGCCGGTGTCGAGCGCGGTGCGGATGGAGCCGTCGTGGAGCGGGATGAGCTTCCCAATGTCGTCGATGTAGGCGTCGGCGCCGTGCGGGAACATGGTCCCGCCGCCGGGGAACCGGAGCTTGTCCCCGTCCACGCGGATCCAGTTCTGCACCGCCTTCTCCACGGTGAGCTCCTTGTGCGGCACGTTGGCGAACCACGCGACGTCGCGGCTGGCCGGCCACGGGAACGGATTGCGGTACCCGGCCGGCGCCGGCACCAGGCACCGCAGCCGCTCGCGCCCCGAGGGGCAATGCCGCTCCCGGTACACCAGCCGGTCCCGCGGGTACCGCAGCGACCGCTTCACGTCCTCGCACGGCGTGTACTCCGAGTACTCGGCCGGGCAGGCCGGGTACCTCCGCGGCGCTGAGGACGCCGAGGACGCGGCCCTGGACGCCACGGCGTCGACCGCCGCCGCGTGGTGCGCGGAGAAATCAAGGGACTGAGCGGTGGTGGTAGTGGAGGGGGTGAGGGTGGTGGTGGTGCAGGAGATGTCGGTGGCAATGGTGACGGAGCGGGAGGGGGAGGAAGGGGAGAAGCCGCCGCCGTGGTGCCAGGCGCCCAGGAGGTAGGAGGCGGAGCAGAGGAGGGCGACGGCGGCGAGCGGCAGGAAGAAGGAGCGCCGGGCGGCGGAGTGGGCGGGGGGGATGTGCAGCTTCGTGGCCGCCGAGCGGACCCCCATTGCTCCTTCCTCGCTCTGCTTCGGCAAGCACCCACCCGCCCTGTGCTCACTGCTCACTGCCCACTTCACTCTGGCTTGGTCAGTGTGGTCACTCACTGAGCTGGTATCCCTGCCCGTTAGGTAGCCAGGCGGGGACACGGGTGTGAATAGCGCGTTTGATTTGATCAACGGTACGCGGGTTAGGTGGTGATTACGAGTACAAGTCACCCGTAAACAGCTTTTCACCGCGCATCGCTCTGTAATTCTGTGTTCTTGTCGAGAATGTTAAGCTCGTGAGGCCACTGGATCTCGATGCTCATGTGATTGCTCACTGCACACCATCCGAACCTTTTGTTATTTGTCTTTACTGCTCATTGCCGGTGGCTCTAGCCCGTGTTGGGAACATTCGCTGAGCTCAAGTATAAACAAATAGCAACAGTTTTATTAGGGCATCTCCAATGTTAACCCGCCAATTTTCTCCTGCATGGACCAGTACACCGATACTGATATCTAAGACCATCGTAACGATGTCGACATACATTTCAACAACTAATTAAATTAACCAAACGAAATTCATGCAAATACGACAGATTTCATATAAACAGGACGACATTCATGCAAAGACGGCAGATTTTCGTTACATTTTAAACATTTAGAAAGAAAAAAGTTTCGGCCCTAAACCTATCCTAAGGCGGCGGCCGACGTCCAAGCCCTTGTCCTCCTCCCTCTGCCGTCTTCATGGGCACCAATGATAAGACCGATGAAGTGAAATTGCGGTCTCCGGCGAGGAAGAGTAGAACATGAGAGACAGATTGGCTCACATGGGACAGAAGGCCCTGCGACCTCCCGTGCCCCACTCATCCTCGTAGAAGTGTGTGCCTTATCTGTCGCCGGTGGACATGAGGTCCACGATAGAAATGTTGGTGCCGCGCTCTTGTCGTCCCACTCCCATCGGACTGCGTGAAAGTTTGTCGACGGCGCGTAGGAGGTGCAATTGGTGTTGTTCTCGTCCGCGATCGTCTGCAACTGCACCTTACGACAACCGCTTCCTGGCGAGCGGCGGCTTGAGTGCGGGCAGACTCGTAGATCGCACGCTGCTCTGCGATGAAGTTGTGGTTTGTCTAGCCACGCCCGCCACAGCCTCCTCGCTCGCGCGCTCGCCGTCGATTTCTAGAAAGAACAGGTTGTACCGCTATTCCCCCAGCACCTACTGGAACACCGACATAAGCACCGGTGCAGGCCACTCCTTCGCCATGGCGGCGATGAGATGCACTAACAATTTGCTAGTTAAATATGTGATCAAATTAACTACGATAAGACTAATAACATACACGGAGGATAGTGCCATCAACGGCCTAGCATACTTGCTTTTTGCGGGAATACTGTTGATGGTGTGTAAGAGCATCTACAATCCTGATCACCTAATTTGGGACACTATATACCTGCGCGTCCGATTGGGTGACTCGGCAAACCGCATATCTCCCCCCATATCTACACACCTCATATGTCCTATGTCAAATCCGTAAAAAACCATGCAAATGACGTACCCTACATAGATCAACATATGAACATAGCAATCCAGCATAGATAACATATAAACATAACAATCCGACATAGATATGACATTAAAAAATTAACACAATCTGATCCAAAAGTGCCTACCGGAATTCATCACTTAACTAACTTAGATACTTTTTTGCTTGGATTTTGAGCTTCCTTGAATGTTAAGACTCTGTTGCGACTTTTAATAATATGGCTGCATGCATCGACTGGTCCTTTAAAAAAAACTAACTTAGATACTTATTAAAACTAAGAGATAGGGCGGCCGGATTTCACCTCTTCCTCGCGGGACGCCTCCCCTTGGGGTCTCGGGAGGGGCGATTGTTCTCGTCGTAGGCGTCGGTGGCGGGTGGCACATCACCGTCCGTTGTGTCGCTGTCCGACGGGGAAGAGAAGGACAAGATGATAATCCCCGCCATGCGTCGGGTGGCGCGGTTCTGCTCCGCCACGAGCCGTACGACTCTCTTCGTCACCACCCTCTGCATCGCCAATCGCCGCGACTCGTCGAGCCCCATGCGGAGCACCGCCGCATTTTTACGGCGATGTTGGCGTGCGTCCGTCTCCGCAGATTGTAGGAGCAGTGGATGGCGTCGGGGACGGCCTCGTCGTCGTTGCTGGGGGAGGAAGCGACTCCGTTGTTAATTTGCAGGACCCGCACTTGGAGCGGCTGGAAGTCGCCTCTGCCACCCGCATCCTCACTCGCCGATAAGCGCGGCCCTCGGACGTCGGCTGCCTTGCAGCACGCACGAGCACCCAGCGGCTCCCCGGAGGAGCGGTTCCTATAAGTTGGTTCGACATGGCGGACACGCCCTGGGGCGTTTGAATCTCCCCATAACCGCCCCAGATATGTACTCCCTCCATTTCAAAATATAGTGTGTCTACGCTCACCGAGGTCCAACTTTAATCATAAATTTAACCAACGAGACCGACTGCGGCGCGAGAAAAAATATATAATTGAAAACTTATTTTGTATACGAGTTCACTGGTATAATTTTTGCTCCCGCCGCAGTCGGTCTTGTTGGTTAAATTTATGATCAAAATTAAAGCACGGAAATAGAAGAAGCACTATATTTTAAAACGGAGGGAGTATTGTATATTAGGGTTGTCAACCCGGAAGTATGAAGTCCGTATGATTAGCCCAGCTAGAACGGGTTTATTTTATCAGTGAGTGACCGGGCGGTTCCGTCGGTGGAGCTGGACAGCATGGCTGCTGTAGTTGCTCCAAATCCATGGTCTAAGGCCAACTCCACCGCAAGACCCCATCCGGACGTCCGTTTTGTCCTGTTTTCGTCCGTTTGGGGAGGCAATGGGGTTGCCCATGTCTGTTTGGGGTCGTCGCCGTGTCATTGTGCCCATCGCGCGAACGCACCCCATATTATGTCCGGGGTGACATATCCGACTCACATTTTATCAAACACGTAGGAGGCAGGGAAGCTCGCAGCGGCTGGGCGTGGAGAGGCGAGGCCGACGTCTGCAGGAGCACCGGCCGGATGCGGGCGCAGGCGCGAGACGAGACCGGCGGTCGAGCTCGAACTCCACGCCGGCGAGACGCAGCAGGGAGGAGGAAAGTGCGCGAACTCCACGCCGGCGAGACGCCTGCCACGCCTGCCCATGTGGCCTTTCCGCGCTGGCACTGCCGGCCAGCGCGCCAGCCACCAGCCAGCGCCACAGCGCGCAATGTGGTGGCAGCGCTGCGCTGGCGCGCCCGGCCATGATGGTGCAGCCGGCCCGCGCCATGGCCGCCCATGGTGGCAGCGCCAGCGCTTAGCCAGCGCCGCCCTCGCCCGGCCTTCCCGGCCTCGCCCGGCCTCCCCCGGCTCGCCGGCCTCGCCCCGTGTGACGCCCTCGATTTAATCGTACACTAATCATGCACGCAAATGTGTACGATCAAGATCAAGGACTCACGGGAAGATATCACAACACAACTCTAGACACAAATTAAAATAATACAAGCTTTATATTACAAGCCAGGGGCCTCGAGGGCTCGAATACATAAGCTCGAATACACAAGAGTCAGCGGAAGCAACAATATCTGAGTACAGACATGAGTTAGACAAGTTTGCCTTAAGAAGGCTAGCAAAAAAGCAGCAACGATCGAAAAGGCAAGGCCTCCTGCCTGGGAGCCTCCTAATTACTCCTGGTCGTCGGCGGCCTCCACGTAGTAGTAGACATCGGCGGTGGCATCTGACTTATGGGCTCCAACATCTGGTTGCATCAACCGGAAAGAAGAAGAAAGGGGGAAAGGGGGGAGCAAAGCAACCGTGAGTACTCATCCCAAGTACTCGCAGGCAAGGATCTACACTACATATGCAACATTATCAAAGGAAAGGTTGTATATGTGGACTTGGCTGCAGAATGCCAGAAGAGAAGGGGGGAAAACCTAGCCTATCGAAGACTAGCTTCTTCTCGAACCCACCATCTTGCAGCAACAGGAGGGAGTAGAGTAGCATAAAGTAAAGTAGTAGTAGTATTATCAACCTTGGCGGAGATCCTTTCTCGACTCCCTGAGAAAGCAATCCCGAGCCATACTATCCGATTATCATCACAATCCAGTTCTCATCACCATCCAATTCTCATCACAAGTATCCAGTTCTAGTTGTATCGATCGGGATACAACTCCAAGTGTCCGTTATCAGAGGACAGGCTATCGATAGATGTTTTCTTCCCTGCAGGGTGCACCAACTTACCCACCACGCCGCTTAACTCGGCGGACACACTTTCCGTGGTCATGCCCGCCTCGCCAAACAATACGCCGCAACCCGACCTAGGTTTAATAGAGAGGCCAGACGCCGGACTAAACCTATGCCCCAGGGTCATGGGCCATCTCCCGGAACTCCTGCACGTTGCGACGCTGCCGGTGAGCGAGACCTAGCTACCTCCTTCAACAAGGCAGCGCCACGCAGTCCAACCCGGCGCGCCACTCGGCCGACGCCTATTAAGCTTCGACTGATGCATACGACTCATAACGCCCATACTATGCCCACGTGATGGTTAGTGCTATCAGGCCAGAGGCCCCTCGGATCAAATATCCAAATCATAGTGGATTAGGAACGCGTGGTAACAGCAGAGACTCACGAAGATGTGACCCGTTGCCCGCCTCGAGGACTTGCGGCAAGGGCTAGGAATGCCCGCCACGCCTCGTAATTATCTCGCGGGCACCTTCCGGTCAACCCGACTCCACATCACTGCAATTAAGCTCGCTGGCACCCTCGTGGTCGACCGTCTTTAGTACCATGGCTCGGTGTAAAGTCATAGTAATCAAAGTAACGTGTGTCTAAACATCAAGGGAAAAACTCGAGGAATCACCCGGTGAATTCCACTCGATGTAGTCATCAAGGTGAACGAAGAGGATTCACCCTCAAGGTTCACACTTGAGGGTTTGCACAGATTCGTATCGGAAGTGGTTAAAGAGGAAATCACCCTCGATGACCACGGCCGGATAGCTATACTACTGAGGTTAATATCGAAGTGTTGTAGAGGTCTCACCCTCGGTACTCGATAGTAACCCAAGAGTGTCGAGCAACTAAGGGAAGTGATGTGCGTGTGTCGGGCCTGGTCTTCGATCCCGTTGATCGGTCTTCGATTATCCGGTAGGCGATCGGGACAGAGTGGGGGTCACCGATGGATCTCTAAGCAACCTATACTAAGCGATTTAGGATAAGCGGTAAGGTACAACAACAGATACAAAAGCAGGCTATGCATCGAATAGGTGCAAATAATAACAGTAGCAAAATCTAATGCAAGCATGAGAGAATGGAATGGGCGATATCGGGATGATCAAAGGGGGGGCTTGCCTGGTTGCTCTGGCAAGGAGGGGTCGTCGTCGACGTAGTCGATCACCGGGGCATCATCGGCCTCGGGATCTACCGGAGAGAAGAGGGGGAAGCAACAGTAAATATAAAGCAAACATAGCATCACAAAGCAGAACGTGGCAATATACTGTGCCGGGAGTGACCTAACGTATGGCTACACGATAAAGGTGGAGGGGGGGAATCAACCGAATGTTTTCTCGGTTCCGGACGTCTGTTAGACAGATGAACCGGAGGGGTAAAGTTCAACGTTTGCTATGCTAGGGACGTGTGGCGGACGAACGAACCACGTGTTCAGATTCGTCTCGTTGTTCTGAGCAACTTTCATGTAGAAAACTTTTTCATCCGACTTACCGATTATTTTCTATGATTTTTCAAAGTTTTAAATAATATTCTGAAATTATTATTAATGCAAAATAAAAGGGGGAAATTGCTATGTGCACACAGAACAGTGTACACAGCAAAGGGCTGCGAGGCTGACGGGTGGGGACAGTTGACGAGGTCAAAAGTTGACTGGTCAAAAAGGGAATAGTGTTGGGGTCCCACTTGTCATTGCCTCTGGCTTTATTAGATTAACCAATTTTATTTTAGCTACAGTGGGGCCCTTCTGTCATGGAGTCATTAACTTAACAGATATTAGTTAACTAAAATTAAATGTTCTTTTTAACTAGCGATTAGGGGTTAGTTAATCCGGTCGGGCCCACGCGTTAGTGGGTCAACCCACTGGCTAAACTTGCGTCTTATGCGTGCGCCGGCCAATCTTGATCAAGACGACGGCGGTGTTTGGGACTCGCCGCCGGTGGTCAAACAAAGACGGTTGTACGTCTCAACGTGGGCGCCGAAAGCTGCGTCGAGGCGGTGAAGGAGGCGCTGAGGTTGCCGAAGCGTGTCAGGGCGACAACGCCCAGCAGCGATTGCTGGGCGGCGCCCGGTGCCGCAGATCTGCGCAGACCTGAGGCGGGCGGCGGGCTGCGCGAGGCCTAAGCGCGGCGAAGTGCGAGGCGGATCGCATGCTGGCGCGGCAGTATGAGGGCCTGCAGGCGAAACGCACGGCGGACGTCTGAGTGGCGGCGGTGACGGTGCACTGAGTGGGGTAGAGAGGAGAGGGGGGGGGGCTCGCTCACATCGTTGGAGAGAGGAGGACGACGAGGCATGGGGAGGCCGGGTCGGGGAGGAGGCGTTCCGGCGAGTGGCGTTCGGCGAGGAGTCGGGGATGGATGTGGTGATCCGGTGACGAGGTCCAGCGCATCGAGGCTGCGAGCCGCGGCGGCAGCGGGGGCGAAGCAAGCGGCGGGGCGACGCCGGGATGGGCGTCGGCTTCCGAGCGCAGGGCGACGCGGGATGGGGTCCTCCCCGATCCAGATCAAAGTAGTAGGGGAGACGAGGAGAGAGTGGGGTTAGTGGGGTTGCTCGTTTTAGGTCACGCGGTCCGGAGGATAAGGAGAGGAGAGGTGGGCGGCCATGTGGTGCAGTGGCCCGGTGGGCCACGACCCAGGGGGGGGAGGGCTTCTCTCATTTCCTTTATTTTCTTTTCTTGACAGCCTTATGCCTTTTCATTTAGCCACAGTTGACGTTACAAAAATAAGCCACTGGCTAAAACAATTTCAAAGAATTGCTGGGCACTGCCACAAAAAGATTGGGAGGCTTTTGAAATAGTTTGCAAATTTTATGAATTAAAGAGGCATTTAATTTATTGCTTAGGTCACTGTTTTAAGTAGTTTATGCCACTTAAACCCTTATAAAAAATGTTGGATCAACATGACAAATATCTAGGGATTATTTGCCATAGGGTGAACTATTTTATTTGCATGAAAGAAGAAGCAAATATTTGACATGCCATTTGAATTTGAATTTGACGTGGATTTTGGACGAGTGGAATTTTGACATGATGATCATGATGACATGACCTTCATTAGGGGAAGATTACTGTAGTGTGATGCTGGGGATGTTACAAATCTCCTCCACTACAAGAAATCTCGTCCCGAGATTTAAGGAGTGAAATAAGAGGGAAACTATAAGAACGGATGCCTGAAAGGATAGGCATCCGATAGTTATCTCAAGTAAGGATATTTTAGAAGCACCAAGAAAAGTATCGAGAGTGCCATAAGGAGGTTCAACAAGTTCAACCAGGTAGGCATCCAGCGGATGCCTAAAACAAGTGATGATGGGGTTCAGAGCAATGAAGAATAATGTTGCCTCTGACACCAGAATGAGACATGGGGAGGAAGTTGGCTCGTGAATTACATACGAATCCAAGTGCCAAGAATGTTTCGAAATCAAGGTTGTACATGAGAGTAAGGTTTTGATCCTGTGGAACTGTGGGTTATGGGCCCACCATGTGGGTTAAAAGGCAGGAAGGGTGCTAACATTTGCACCGTCATGATAGCAAGGCAGGTCAAAGGACAACCTGTCAGTTATGTTGGCAACAACGTTGGTACCAAGGGCGAGGGACGAAGAGAACCATTTTCCTGCTCATAAGACGAGGCGGACCAATAGGCAAAGTTCTCATCCATCGGTGGTTACCGGAATGTCAACAGCAATAGTAACAGGGTCTCACTAACAAGGTTGTACATCGGGGCGTTTTATAAGCAGGGGAATTATTTCTGCTTATATCATATAGATCACAAGAAAGGTTAAACAAAACAATGGAAAGGAAAATGTGATTATGCCCGAGTATCAAGAGTATATCTTTCCCATCCATGATAGGACAACAAGTAGATAACCAATTAGGTAAAGGGGCGAGGGAATCAATGATGTTACCTGTACAACGGTGTTTGGATAAATGATCAAGAAACATTTAGCATTGTGCTTCCAATGTTCTTAATGATGTTCAGAGTCATGCTTCGGGATAGCATTGACATGGTCATCAGGTAAAGGTCGGACCTTGGGAACATAAAGGATACATCGGGAATTTTTAGAACATCTCATGAAATTTTATCAGGGAAAAGATGAGGAGGTGGCCGATGGGTTAAGCAGCAATCCATCGACATGTCAAAAAGATTTGTTTCTAAATTTTTATGAACAAGTTTGTGTTGGGAGGAAGGCAAGAATGTTGTCGATGATAACACCAACCATCGAGGGGCAAGGATGGTACTTCTCATCAGGAATTCGATTGATATCCTGAAAGAGCTCAGAATATTGATGATGATCACGACACCTTTGTTGAGAGATTTCATGAAGAGGTAAACGATCGACGATGACATCAAGTCAAAGGAATGATAAAGTGAAAGGTTATTGGATCCACGGGTGCGACACAAGCTCGAAATCAAGCTTGTTGTTTGAGGTGAAATGATAAGATGAGGAAGATCGACGTGAGCTTAGCCCATCGTCGGAAGTTGTGCTCCGGGAAGAAGGACTGGGTAGCACAGTTAAAATTAGCTCGATAATGATATAGCCGATCAGGCTAGGAATGATGTGATGGAGTATCATTCCAATGAGAATTCACAAGAGGTAGTGCAATGACACAATATCCTAGAGATAACAAGGGGCAATACTCGAGGTAGATCAAAAATAAAGGTTGGACAGATGAAATGATCTGCAGAAGACAAGTATTTTAACTTGGTCGGGAAATGGAATTAAGGAGAAACTATGGTCGGAACCACGGTTATGAATGATCAAACCACCGATACAGGATGAACTTATAACAATGGGTAATCATTTTTACGAGCAGCTTCCATGATAAGTTCTACATCGGGTCCATGGGCATGAACACAAAGGTTCAAGGTCGACTCCCTCTTCTTGAATGCATAACCTTTCGTTCACTCCTCGTTTTCGAAGAAATTGTAGTGCAGAAGATTTATCTGGCGAAGTACCAGAAGAGTAAGACTCACATCTCTTTTGAGTTCACACGGATTAGGGAAGGCATAGGTTCAACCCGTAGGGGTATCTTAGGAACATATACCACTAGCTTCAGGATTAAAATATACCAGCTCGAAAGCAGAGCATGGTTGACCAAAGCAGATGATAGAATTTACCAAAGGTATTATGTGTCAGGGCAAAACTCACAAGTTTAATGAATATGAAGGACATTGTCGGATAATAATCCAACCAAGGATATGGCGGTCCATAAAAGATTTGATGTGAGTATCGATACTCACCCAGAAGAAGAAAGAATGCAAAGGCATCGGGTTATAGATATAACTGGATAACTTCAAAGCTTGAATACAAATGAATTACGATTTTCAGATCAGAAGATCTGAAGCAGAGGCTCTGATCAAAAGATAATAGAGTTGGATCGATACAGATCCACAATCAATCAAGGTTCGATTTGACAAGAACAAGCTCATGTTTGGAGTGACGTCTGAGCCGGAAGGATGAATGCTAGGATCTGACTGAGGATTACGAGCATTCGCGACATATTGGATCAAGGGACTCGAAACTATAGTGACAGAGGGTGTCAATGAAGATTACTAGAAGTATGGAATTAACCATAATGCAAGCAAACTAGAATTTCAACAACAATAGGCTGCTGAGGATTTTTGGAAGATTAGATAGTATTTCCAAGTATTTAGGAAAGCATATGAACAAGCTGGGATGAACGAACCCGGTTAAGTGAATTATCCATGCAGTAAAAGAAGTCGCAAAGCGAGAAGGCACAAAGGATTCTCGAAACAACAAAGAGTACTAGGGCATCTTGTAATAACAGGATCAAGCGGGGATGAAGGTACAAGCGGCAAGGATATTATTCACGGGATTATCGATGGTCGAACTGCAAAGCAAAGGCATGTGGTCTCGGAAACATCGAGGAGTATTCATGAATCTTCCGACGAAACAAGCGATCATCTGTAGTGAAGGGGCTCTCCGGAAGGAAGTGGTTACGAGATCCTAGAGTCAGAGTTAGTAAAAAGTTTAACCCGAATAGACGAGAGATCAGAGTCCCAGAGTATAGACGAGGAATAAAAGATCCTAATACCACCCAATGGCGACATGGGTCCGTAAGCCACACAACCAATGTTAGTAAAAGTTTTTCGGTGACTAGACTCAACTTCGGCCAAGGAGTTGGAAAGGGGGCTACCTACAGGCAATCGGCTCTGATACCAACTTGTGACGCCCTCGATTCAATCGTACACTAATCATGCACGCAAATGTGTACGATCAAGATCAAGTACTCACGGGAAGATATCACAACACAACTCTAGACACAAATTAAAATAATACAAGCTTTATATTACAAGCCAGGGGCCTCGAGGGCTCGAATACATAAGCTCGAATACACAAGAGTCAGCGGAAGCAACAATATCTGAGTACAGACATGAGTTAGACAAGTTTGCCTTTAAGAAGGCTAGCACAAAAGCAGCAACGATCGAAAAGGCAAGGCCTCCTGCCTGGGAGCCTCCTAATTACTCCTGGTCGTCGGCGGCCTCCACGTAGTAGTAGACATCGGCGGTGGCATCCGACTTCTGGGCTCCAACATCTGGTTGCATCAACCGGAAAGAAGAAGAAAGGGGGAAAGGGGGGAGCAAAGCAACCGTGAGTACTCATCCAAAGTACTCGCAAGCAAGGATCTACACTACATATGCAACATTATCAAAGGAAAGGTTGTATATGTGGACTTGGCTGCAGAATGACAGAAGAGAAGGGGGGAAAACCTAGCCTATCGAAGACTAGCTTCTTCTCGAACCCACCATCTTGCAGCAACAGGAGGGAGTAGATGTGACGCCCCAAGACCGGAGCTTCAGTTGCCTTCCAGGGTTTCCGAGTTTTGTCGTGTGGTTGTTTTGTTTTTGCATTGCATCATGTCATCATGGCATCATATCATTAATATTTTTAAAACTCTTCTAAATAAATTGCATGGATTTCTCGATCCATTTAAATCGAGGGAATTCACATGGTGTTTTCTCTTTATAACATATCCTCCTAATAGTTATGGAGCTATTATAATTTATTCCATTTAATTGGAATTTACCATAACACACTTGCAAATAATTTCGTTCCTTTTTCTGCTTCAAGTTTGGTCTCCAAACCTCGCCATTATTATTCTATCATTTTCCGGAGTTCCACCAAAAATCCTTGGATCATTTTTGTTAAATTCCTCATATTTTTATGAGTCCGGGAAAATTGTCCTCGTTCCCAAATCCTTTCTCCAACCCTCTCGTTCTTTTGTCTCTCTTATTTGTTTTTCTGCTAAACATTAGTGTGAGAGAGAGGTCCCAGCCCAGCTGGCCTCTAAGGCCTAGGCCCAGCCGCGCCTCCCGCAGGCCCAAGACCTTGGCCCCTGGCCTTTCTCCTCTCCACCTAGCGCCTCCACCAGGCCGGCCTCTAGGCCCATCAGGCCCATCCGGCCCCGTTCCATCTTAACCCTAGCCCATCTCTCCCGATCCCCCTCTCCCTCGTGTCCCTGCTAGCGCCGCCACTCGCACACGAGGGGAGCGCCCGCGCCCGATCCCCTTTCTCGCTCGATCCCTCGTCGCCCCATTCCTCGCTCTCTCCCAGCCGGCCCCTTCTCGTCCTCCCTCCACCGGCGCCACGGTTCCCAGCCGCGCCCTACCTGCCCGTCGCCCTCCGGTCACTCGCCCAGCCCGCCCGCGCCCGCCTCCGCCACCACCAGCGCTCGGCCAACTCCGCGGCCTCGGGCCGGATCCGCGCGCCTCAACCCACCTCTCCGTCCGCACCTCCTGCCCGTGCTGCGCCACCCTCCGTCGTCCTCCCTGCCGCTTGCTGGGCGCCTCAACCTCCGCGCAGCCAACCCGGGGGGCAGGCCTCGACCCGGATCTCGCCGCTTGGACCGTTCCCTTGGCTGGTGCCCGTCTGCGCACCGCAGAAGCTCTCCATCGCGCCGCCGGCGAAGCCCCTGCGTCTACCTCGCGGTCTTCTCCTCCTCGTCTCTCTGTCCTCATCGCCACAAAGACGCATGCCGATTCGCCTAGTGCGTTGACGTCGATCCATGGACACAACAACCGTGGGTGCCAAGTTCCTCTTCCGGAGTCGTCAAGTGCACGAGGACCCCGATCCCGAGAACGACTACTACACCGGAACGCCAAGTACATGGAGACGCCAAGTCCGCACGGAAGCCCGAATGACTACTTCCACGACGACCGTCGAGATCGCCAAGTTCGACCGCCAATGAACGTTTTGGACCGTCAAGTTCGACTTCACAAACTGCAAGTACCACTACGACCCGACGATCACCGAACCGGAAACGACAAGTACCCCTACGAAAACCCGAATCGCCAAGACCGGATCCGACAAGTACCCCGATGACACGTGTACCACTACCGTCGACCCCGGAGACATCGGATGCGCCAAGTCCCTCTTCGAACATCCACGGGACGTGTACAACTACTTCCGATGATGAGATGTACCACTACCATCGAACGTGAACAACGACTTCCTCTCCGAACGTGTACCCCTACTTCCCTCGGTGATCATCCCGTGAACGTCTACTTCCCTCTACGCAACTCGACCCGTCCCGTTTGAACGTTCCGAAGGTATAACCCGTGACGACCGCCGTGATCGAATCATCCTTGCGATGCCCCTCTTTTGCCATTCTACCGTTCCGTGGGAACCCGGAATCCGGGATCACCCCACCATCTTGCATGACTCGCTTCCATCACGCTTTCCTTTGCACCGATATCTCAATCGGGTTATCGGAACCGATATGTTGCCGTGGCACCATTTTCGGATTCGTTGCCGTGGCACCCCTTTCTTCCACCACGGTGACATAATGCTTCATGTCATGTTCATGTCAACGTTTTCATAAATTGCATAAAACTTGCACATGTCATCCGCATCATGATAACAACCTTTTAATGCTTGTAATTGTTGTTTGCATTAATATGCTTAATTGCCATGCTAAAATGATTTATTTCATAACTAAATAACCGTAGCTCCATTTTAAATAAATTATATATGTAAATGGGGTAGAAAAATGCCTAGTTTAACATGGTAGCTTTACTTTGCATGTTTAACAACTCTAAAATATGCTTTAGGTCAGATCTGTTCCGAATCCATAATTTGCATATGGGGATTTTCCGGAAGTGTTGTTTCTTATTTCCGGCCTCATTTAAACTTGCCTAGATAGGTAGTTTCATATTGCTTCACCTCTTTCCATGTTTAATAACATTTAATATTGTTGAGTACCTAATAGAGAGAGAACTAAATAATTGTTGTGGTGTTTTGTCAATATGCAACCCGTTGCATATTGAGCTCCACTTAATTTGTAGGATTGTTTGTGCATATTGCCATGCCATGCTATTTAAACCGGACATGCATCATACTTGTTTGCGCATCATGCCATGTTTAGGTGATGGTTGTTTACTATGTTGTTTGCTTCTTTCCGGTTTGCTTCTCTCGTTAGCTTCGGTTCCGTTCCGGAGTTGTGAGGATTCATTCGACTTCGTCCGTTTGTCTTCTTCATGGACTCGTTCTTCTTCCTTGCGGGATTTCATGCAAGATGACCATACCCTCGGAATCACTTCTATCTTTGCTTGCTAGATGCTCGCTCTTTTGCTATGCCTTTGCTACGATGCCTACCACTTGCTGTATCATGCCTCCCATGTTGCCATGTCAGCCCCTAACCATCCTTTCCTAGCAAACCGTTGTTTGGCTATGTTACCGCTTTGCTCAGCCCCTCTTATAGCGTTGTTAGTTGCAGGTGAAGATGAAGTTTGTTCCTTGTTGGAACATGGAGATGTTATTCCTTGTTGGAACATGTTTACTTGTTGGGATATCACAATATATCTTATTTTAATTAATGCATCTATATACTTGGTAAAGGGTGGAAGGCTCGGCCTTATGCCTGGTGTTTTGTTCCACTCTTGCCGCCCTAGTTTCCGTCATATCGGTATTATGTTCCCGGATTTTGCGTCCCTAACGCGGTCGGGTGATTTATGGGACCCCTTGACAGTTCGCTTTGAATAAGACTTTTCCAAAGAAGGCCCAACATTGGTTTTACCATTTGCCTCACCTATGCCCCTTTTCCCTTGGGTTTCGGAGCGAGGGTCATCTTTATTTTAGCCCCGGGCCAGTTCTCCTTTGAGTGCTGGTCCAAACCGAAGCGATGTCCGGCGCCACTGGCAATCGGGGTTTATGCCAACCCGACGTCTTGCTCATCCGGTGTGCCACGAGACCGAGATATGTGCAGCTCCTATCAGATTTGTCGGCACATCCGGCGGCTTTGCTGGTCTTGTTTTATTGTTGTCGAAATGTCTTGTAGCCGGATTCCGAGACTGATCGGGTCTTCCCGGGAGAAGAATATCCTTCGTTGATCGCGAGAGCTTATCATGGGCTAAGTTGGGACACCCTGCAGGTTTTGAACTTTCAAAGCCGTGCCCTGCGGTTATGTGGCAGATGGGAATTTGTTAATGTCGGTTGTAGAAAACCGAAGTTGATCTTAATTAAAATACACCAACCGTGTGCGTAATCGTGAGTGTCTCTTTTGGGGTTGATCGAAAGGAGAACACGGTTTCGGGTTATGTCGGCGTAAGTAGGAGTTCAGGATCACTTCTTGATCATAGTTGTTCGACCGTGCTTTTGCCTTCTCTTCTCGCTCTCATTTGCGTATGTAGCCACCATATATGCTAGTCGCTGCTGCAGCTCCACCTCACTACCCCTGTCCTACCTTTAAGCTTAAATAGTCTTGATCTACATGGTGTGAGATTGCTGAGTCCCCGTGACTCACGAGATACTTCAAAACCAGTTTGCGGTGCCGATGAACCGTGCGGTGATGCACTGAGCTCAAGGAGGAGCTCGGCGAAGACTTTGTGCATTGTGTTGTTTCGTTTCAGCTGATCAATAGTGGAGCCAGTTGGGACGATCGGGATCTGTGTAGCTTTGGGGTAGTCTTCTTTTATTTTGGGTCCGTAGTCGGACCTTGATTGTATCTGTATGATGTAATGTTTTACCCATGTATTGTGTGAAGTGGCGATTGTAAGCCAACTATGTATCTCTTTCCCTTATGTATTACATGGGTTGTGTGAAGATTACCTCACTTGCGACATTGCTTTCGATGCGCTTATGCCTCTAAGTCGTGCTTCGACACGTAGGAGATATAGTCGCATCGAGGGCGTTTCAGTAGAGTAGCATAAAGTAAAGTAGTAGTAGTATTATCAACCTCGGCCGGAGATCCTTTCTCGACTCCCTGCGAGAAAGCAATCCCAGAGCCATACTATCCAGTTATCATCACAATCCAGTTCTCATCACCATCCAATTCTCATCACAAGTATCCAGTTCTAGTTGTATCGATCGGGATACAACTCCAAGTGTCCGTTACCGTAGGACAGGCTATCAATAGACGTTTTCTTCCCTGTAGGGGTGCTCCAACTTACCCACCACGCTCGCTTAACTCCGGCCGGACACACTTTCCAGGGTCATGCCCGGCCTCGGCCAAACAATACGCCGCAACCCGACCTAGGCATAATAGAGAGGCCAGCACGCCGGACTAAACCTATGCCCCCAGGGGTCATAGGCCATCTCCCCGGGAACTCCAAAGCCGCTATGACGCTGCGCCGGTGAGCGGACCTAGCTACCTCCTTCAACAAGGCAAAGGCCACGCAGTCCAACCCGACGCGCGCCACTCCGCCGGCGTCTATTAAGCTTCGGCTGATGCATACGACGCAGAACGCCCATACTATGCCCACGTGATGGTTAGTTCTATCAGGCCAGAGGCCCCTCGGATCAAATATCCAAATCGTAGTGGATTAGGAACGCGCGGTAACAAGCGAGACTCACGAAGATGTGACCCGTTGCCCGCCTCGAGGACTTGCGGCAAGGGCTAGGAATGCCCGCCACGCCTCGTAATTATCTCGGGCACCCTCCAGTCAACCCGACTCCACATCACTTCGCAATTAAGCTCGCGGGCACCCTCGTGGTCGACCCGTCTTTAGTAACATGGCTCGGTGTAAAGTCATAGTAATCAAAGTAGCGGCGTGTCTAAACATCAAGGGAAAACCGAGGAATCACCCCGGTGAATTCCACTCGATGTAGTCATCAAGGTGAGCGTAAGAGGATTCACCCTCGAGGTTCACACTTGAGGGGTTGCCTGACAGACTCGTGTCGGAAGTGGTTAAAGAAATCACCCTCGATGACCACGACCGGATAGCTATACTACAAAGTTAATATCGAAGTGTTGTAGAGGTCTCACCCTCGGTACTTTCGATAGTAACCCAAAGAGTGTCGAGCAACTAAGGGAAGTGATGCGGTGTCGGGGGCTGGTCTTGATCACGTTGATCGGGTCTTCGATTATCCGATTAGGGCGTCGGAGAGAGTGGGGTCACCGATGGATCTCTAAGCAACCTATACTAAGCAGTTTAGGATAGCGGTAAGGTACAACAAATAGATACAAAAGCGGCTATGCATCGAATAAGTGCAAACAATAACAAGATAGCAAAATCTAATGCAAGCATGAGAGAATGGAATGGGCGATATCGGGATGATCAAAGGGGGGGCTTGCCTGGTTGCTCTGGCAAGGAGGGGTCGTCGTCGACGTAGTCGATCACCGGGGCATCATCGGCCTCGGGATCTACCGGAGAGAAGAGGGGGAAGCAACAGTAAATATAAAGCAAACATAGCATCACAAAGCAGAACGTGGCAATATGCTGTGCTGGGAGTGACCTAACGTATGGCTACACGATAAAGGTGGAGGGGGGAGAAATCAACCGGGAATGTTTTCCTGGTTCCGGACGTCTGTTAGACAGATGAACCGGAGGGGTAAAGTTCAACGTTTGCTATGCTAGGGACATGTGGCGGACGAACGAACCACGTGTTCAGATTCGTCTCGTTATTCTGAGCAACTTTCATGTAGAAAACTTTTTCATCCGACTTACCGATTATTTTCTATGATTTTTCAAAGTTTTAAACAATATTCTGAAATTATTATTAATGCAAAATAAAAGGGGGAAATTGCTATGTGCACACAGAACAGTGTACACAGCAATGGGCTGCGAGGCTGACAGGTGGGGACAGTTGACCAGGTCAAAAGTTGACTGGTCAAAAAGGGAATAGTGTTGGGGTCCCACTTGTCATTGCCTCCGGCTTTATTAGATTAACCAATTTTATTTTAGCTACAGTGGGGCCCTTCTGTCATGGAGTCATTAACTTAACAGATATTAGTTAACTAAAATTAAATGTTCTTTTTAACTAGCGATTAGGGGTTAGTTAATCCGGTCGGGCCCACCGTCAGTGGGTCAACCCACTGGCTAAACTTGCGTCTGCTGCTCGCGATACTGAGCCAATCTTGAAAACGACGGCGGTGTTCGGGACTTCGCCGTCCGGTTGGTCAAACCGCACGCGGTTGGTACGTCTCAACGTGGCGCCGAGCTGCGTCGAGGCGGTGAAGGGAGGCTTGGGGTTGCCGAAAGCGTGTCGAGGACGACAACGCCCAAAGCGAAGCAGGGCGGCGCCCGTGCCGCAGATCTGCGGACACGAGGCGGCGAAGCGCGGGCTGCGCGAGGCCTAAGCGCGCGAGTGCGAGGCGGATCTGTGCGGCTGGGCGGCGGCGAGACCCGCAGGCGGTGCACGGCGGACGTCTGAGTGGCGACGGTGACGGTGCACCGAGTGGGGTAGAGAGGAGAGGGGCTCGCTCACATCGTTAGAGAGAGGAGGACGACGAGGCGGGGAGGCCGGGTCGGGAGGAGGCGTTCCGTGAGTGGCGGCGGCGTCCGGAGGAGTCGAGGATGGATGTGGTGATTCGGTGACGAGGTCAGTAGCGTCGAGGCTGCGAGAGCGGCGGGCGGGGGGCGGGCAAGCGGGCGGGCGACGCCGGATGGGCGTCGGCTTCGAGCGCAGGCAGGCGACGCGGATGGGGTCCTCCCGATCGAGATCGAGCGAGGGGGGGAAGACGAGGAGAGAGTGGGGTTCGTGGGGTTGCTCGTTTTAGGTCACGCGATCCGGGAGGATAAGGAGAGGAGAGGTGGGCCGACCATGTGGTGCAGTGGCCCGGTGAGCCACGACCCGATGGGGAGGGCTTTCTCTCATTTCCTTTATTTTCTTTTCTCCGACAGCCTTATGCCTTTTCATTTAGCCACGATTGGCGTTACAAAAATAAGCCCTTGGCTAAAACAATTTCAAAGAATTCTGAGCCTTTGCTACAATAAGATTGGAAGGCTTTTGAAATAGTTTGCAAATTTTATAAATTAAAGAGGCATTTAATTTATTGCTTAGGTCACTGTTTTAAGTAGTTTATGCCACTTAAATCCTTAGCAAAAATGTTGGATCAACATGACAAATATCTAGGGATTATTTGCCATAGGGTGAACTATTTTATTTGCATGAAAGAAGAAGCAAATATTTGACATGCCATTTGAGTTTGAATTTGACGCGGATTTTGGACGAGTGGCATTTTGACATGATGATCATGATGACATGACCTTCATTAGGGGAAGATTACTGTAGTGTGATGCTGGGGATGTTACACCCGCCACGCTTCGCTCGACCTGCCCGGCCTCGCCCGCCTGCCACGAGCGCCAAGGGGCTGCAGCTGCTTGGTTCTTACTGCGAGTCTTGTGGCGGAAGGACGATGCATGCTCCAGAGAGAAAAAGGGAGAGAGAGAAAAAGGAAGAAAGAGACCGGTGGAGGTGAGTGGTTGACAAGTGGTCCAGGCCCGGACAAGAGCGGACGGGGAGGAGCAGAAAGCGTCCGTTCGGTGTCCGCTCGACCCCAAAGCCGAGCTAAATTTGCGTTCGGAATGGGGCAAGCCGGACCAGAAGCGGACGTTTTTTGTGGATGGGGTTGCGCGTTGGGCCGCTTCATTTATCCGTTTTAATCCAAACGGACAGACCCGGACGTTTTGGGGTCACGCGGTGGAGATGGTCTAAATCCGAGTCTCTTTGATTTGACCCCCGCGGACTGAGGAAGGATGGGTTACCGGCTTTCCTGTCACTCGAATGTGGGCAGCACAGTGGGCATGCATCGTGGTCGTACATGTCAGTCGTGTAGGTTTCGCAGGTCAGATCTACGAGTCGAGGAGTGGTAAATTCTAAAGCAGAGTAGAGCAGTACACAAACATTAATCGCTGAGCGAGTGCACGCGCAATGGCCAGCGCCCAGGCGAAGTTTGCAATCGGACGATAGCATAGTGTTGAGTAACGTGATTATATTAAAAAATATATAAATTAGAAAGTATTCTGGCTTATCATGTACTTCTATATATATGTCCACGAGGCTCAAGCAATACAATGAACTATTTTAATAAATCTTTCTCCCTTTCAACATGATATCAGCCTAATCACGATTCAAACCCTAGCCGCCGCTTCCGCACCCGCGCGCCGCCCCAAGGGCGGTCGGCCTCCATGACCGCCACCGGGGGCCGCGCCGCCCGTACTAGGGTTCGTCCGCCAGCCGTGTTGGCCGGCTGCCCTAGAGAATCTTTTTCCCGAACCCTTGCTCCGGGTTTTTTCGCTCATTCGCCGGTCGTTTTTTATCGGCGTTCTTTTCAGTTTTCTGATCTAATCTTGATAGGTTTGCGTCGCCCGCCACCGCCGTTGACCCTCGTGCGCCTCTACTCCAATCCCCGCGCGACCAGCCGGCCTCTCCTTCGACCCGGCATCCACGCGCGCACGGCGGCCCGGTGGTCTACCTCGCCAGCCTCGTCATCGGCTGCGTCGATACGGCTGCATCAGACTCGTCGGCTGCCTCAACTCGGGCGCCGCTACTCCGTTGGTCGCTCGGGCCTCGCTGCCCGGGCGTCGACGTTGCTTTGGCAGCGCAGGTGTCGGTGCTGACAACCTCGTTCGCACGACATCCCACGCCGTCCGTCGTCGCCGGCCTAATCCCGGACTCCGTCGCCATCTCGCCTCCACCGAGCGGCGTCCCCGACCTCATGCGCAATCGGCTTGATCACCCGCTCGCCGCCGTCATCCGCCTCATCTACGCCGCGCGACCGACCTGGCCCGTTGGTTACGCGCGCCTCCGCAGGTGCCGTGAATAATATCCCGGAGTTCAGCGCGCCCCTCCACCAATCGAGCAACAGGCTGCCGATGCGTCGCCCAGTCGGACCGCAGCGCTGCCGCCCCGTGGTTCTCCTCGCGGTTGCATCTCCCCGTGGTTGCACCGACCTGTGCTCCGCGCTGCACCGCCCCTTCAGGCCGTAGCGTCGCGGCCCGCGGTCCCCGCCGCCGCCACGAGTCTTCTGGCGTCGCCCGACCCGCCGCCGCGTACGATCGCCCGCCGGGTCCGAGTGCGGCGGCCCGCGGTCCACTCCGCCATCACATCGCGTCGACCTCCCGTGGTGTGCACCACACAGTCTCCCCTGGCGCGGGAACGCCACCGTCCACGCCGGTCTTCGTCACGCTGTCAGGGTTCTTCGCCTACTTCGAGCACCGCCGCCGCACTCCTAACCTAGCCGCTGCCGCCGCTACCTCCGTAGCCGCCACAGCCACCCGTCCACCCCCTTCATCTTCGTCCAGCACCAGCCCGTCGCCAGCGTCGCCGTCATCTACCCCGACCGCTTCATCTACTCCGACAACCGCGGGCGACATTGGCCCCGTGCCGATTGTGTTGGGGAACGTAGCAGAAATTCAAAATTTTCCTACGTGTCACCAAGATCTATCTATGGAGAAACCAGCAACGAGGGGAAGGAGAGTGCATCTACATACCCTTGTACATCGCTAAGCGGAAGCGTTCAAGAGAACGGGGTTGATGGAGTCGTACTCGTCGTGATCCAAATCATCGATGATCCTAGCGCCGAGCGGACGGCACCTCCGCGTTCAACACACGTACAGCCCGGGGCGTCTCCTCCTTCTTGATCCAGCAAGGGAGAGGAGAAGTTGAGGAAAACTCCGACAAGACAACGGCGTGGTGGTGATGGAGCTCGTGGTTCTCCCGCAGAGAGCCGCTAAGCACTACGGAGGAGGAGGAAGTGTTGGAGGAGGAGGGCTGCGCCGGGAAGGTGCGGCTGCCCTCTCTCCCTCACTATATATAGGGGTAAGGGGGTGGAGGAGGCGCCTAGGGTTCCCTAGGGGAGGCGGCGGCCACGTGGGAAACCCTAGATGGGTTTGGGCGCCCCCAACCCCTAGGAAACTTGCCTCCCAAGCCGGGAAGGGGGGCTGCCCTAGGGGAGGCACCTCCACCTCTCCTGGTTACGTGAGAGGGGCTGGAAGGGGCGCACCACCCCTTAGTGGGCTGGTTTGCCCCTTCCCCTTTGGCCCATGAGGCCCTCCAACACTTGTCGGGGCTCCAGAAACACCTTTCGGTCATCTTGGCCATAGCTTTGGTACCCCGGAACACTTAGGACTCCAATACCCTTCGTCCAATATATCGATCTTCACCGCGGACCATTCGGAACTCCCCGTGGCGTCCGGGATCACATCCGGACTCGAACAACCTTCGTAACCACATACTATTTCCCATAACAACTCTAGCGCCACCGAACCTTAAGTGTGTAGACCCTACGGGTTCGGGAACCATGCGAACATGACCGAGATGTTCTCCGGTCAATAACCAACAGCGGGATCTGGATACCCATGTTGGCTCCCACATGTTCCACGATGATCTCATCGGATGAACCACGATGTCGAGGATTCAATCAATCCGTATTCAATTCCCTTTGTCTAGCGGTATTGTACTTGCCGAGATTCGATCGTCGGTATCCCGATACCTTGTTCAATCTCGTTACGGCAAGTCTCTTTACTCGTTTCGTAACACATCATCCGTGATCAACCCCTTGGTCACATTGTGCACATTATGATGATGTCCTACCGAGTGGGCCCAGAGATACCTCTCCGTCAACCGGAGTGACAAATCCGATCTCGATTCGTGCCAACCCAGCAGATACTTTCGGAGATACCTGTAATGAACCTTTATAGCCACCCGATTCGTTGTGACGTTTGGTACACCAAAGCATTCCTACGGTATCCGGAGTTGCACAATCTCATGGTCTAAGGAAATGATACTTAACATTAGAAAAGCTTTAGCATATGAACTACGATCTTTGTGCTAGGCTTAGGATTGGGTCTTGTCCATCACATCATTCTCCTAATGATGTGATCCGTTATCAATGACATCCAATGTCCATGGTCGGAAACCGTAACCATCTATTGATTAACGAGCTAGTCAACTAGAGGCTTACTAGGGACATGGTGTTGTCTATGTACCCACACATGTATCTGAGTTTCCTTTCAATAAAATTATAGCATGGATAATAAGCGATTATCATGAACAAGGAAATATACTAATAACTAATTTATTATTGCCTCTAGGGCATATTTCCAACAGTCTCCCACTTGCACTAGAGTCAATAATCTAGTTCACATCATCATGTGATTAACAGCGATAGGTCACATCGCCATGTGACCAACATCCAAAGAGTTTACTAGTGTCGTAAACTAGTTCACATCATCATGTGATTAAGACTCAATGAGTTACGAGGTTTGATCATGTTTTGGTTGTGAGAGAGGTTTTAGTCAGCGGTGCGAACCTTTCAGATCCGTGTGTGCTTGCAAATTTCTAGGTCATATTGTAACGCTGCTTCCACGCTCCACTTGGAGCTATTCCAAATGGTTGCTCCACTATCGTATCCGGTTTGCTACTCGAGTCACTCGGATAGGTGTTAAAGCTTGCATCGGCGTAACCCTTTCGCCGAACTCTTTATCACCTCCATAATCGAGAAACATGTCCTTATTTACTCCAAGGACAATTTTGACCGCTATCCAATGATCCATTCTGGATCATTCTTGTACCCCTATAGTGACTCATGGCAAGGCACACTTCCGGTGCGGTACACGGCATAGCATCTTGTAGAGCCTACGTCTAAGGCATAGGGGCGACCTTCGTCCTTTCTCTTTGTTACTGCCGTGGTCGAGCTTTAAGTCTTAACTTCATACCTTATATCTCGGCAAGAACTCCTTCTTTGGTGATCCATCTTGAACACCTTCAAGATCATGTCAAGGTATATGCTCATTTGAAAGTACCATTAAGCGGTTTTGATCTATCCTATAGATCTTGATGCTCAATGTTCAAGTAGCTTAATACAGGTTTTCACTTGAAAACACTTTTCAAATAACCCTATATGCTTTCTAGAAATTCTACATCATTTACGATCAACAATATGTCAACAACATATACTCATCAAAATTCTATAGTGCTCCCACTCACTTCTTTGGAAATACAAGTTTCTCATAAACTTTGTATAAACCCAAAATCTTTGATCATCTTATCAAAGAGTATATTCCAACTCGAGATGCTTACTCCGGTCCATGGAAGGATCTTTGGAGCTAGCATACCTTTCAGCATCCTTAGGATCGACAAAACCTTTACGATTGTATCTCATACAACCTTTCCTTACGAGCTGGTAAGGAAACTCGTTTTGACATCCATCGCTAGATTTCATAAATGCAGCTAATGCTAACATGATTCCGACGGACTTAAGCATCGCTACGGATGAGAAAATCTCATCGTAGTCAACTTGTGAAAAACTCTTTGCCACAAGTCGAGCTTCATAGACGGTGACATTACCGTCCACGTCCGTCTTCTTCTTAAAAATCCATTTATCTCAATAGCTTGCCAATCATCGGGCAAGTCCACCAAAGTCCATGCTTTGTTCTGATACATGGATCCTATCTCGGATTTCATGGCCTCTAACCATTTGTCGGAATATGGGCCCACCATCGCTTCTCCATAGCTCGTAGGTTCATTGTTGTCTAGCAACATGACCTTCAAGACAGGATTCTTGTACCACTCAAGCGAGACGCATCCTTGTCACCCTCACGAGGTGCAGTAGTGACTTGATCCGAAGTTTCATGATCACTATCATAGCTTCTACTTCAATTGGTGTAGGTGCCACAGGAACAACTTCACGTGCCTGCTACACACTAGTTGTAGTGACGGTTCAATAACCATATCAAGTCTCCACCATCCTCCCACTCAACTTTTGAGACAAACTTTTCCTCGAGAAAGGACCTGATTCAAGAAACAATCCCTATTGCTTTCGGATCTGAATTAGGAGGTATACCCAACTGTTTTGGGTGTCCTATGAAGATGCATTTTATCCGCTTTGGGTTCGATCTTATCAACCTGAAACTTTTTCACATAAGCGTCGCAACCCCAAACTTTTAAGAAACGACAACTTAGGTTTCTCCAAACCATAGTTCAAACAGGTCGTCTCAGCGGAATTACGTGGTGCCCTATTAAAGTGAGTGTGGTTGTCTCTAATGCCTAACCCATGAGCGATAGTGGTAATTCGATAAGAGACATCATAGTACGCACCATATCTAATAGGGTGCAACTATGATGTTCGGACACACCATCACACTATGGTGTTCCAGGCAGTATTAATTGTGAAACAATTTCCACTATGTCTTAATAGCGTGCCAAAGCTCGTAACTCAGATACTCATCTCTATGATCATATCATAGACATTTTATCCTCTTGTCACGATGATCTTTAACTTCACTCTGAAATTACTTGAACCATTCAATAATTCAGACTTGTGTTTCATCAAGTAAATAACTCAAGTATCTACTCAAATCATCGTGAAGTAAGAACATAACGATATCCTTTGCGTGCCTCGGCATTCATTGGACTGCACACATCAAAATGTATTACTTCCAACAAGTTGCTTTCTTGTTCCATTTCTTTGAAAAACGAGGCTTTCGGTCATCTTGCCCATGTGGTATGATTTGCATGTCTCAAGTGATTCAAAATCAAGTGAGTCCAAACGGTCCATTTGCATGGAGTTTCTTCATGCATATACACCAATAGACATGGTTAGCATGTCTCAAACTTTTCAAAAGCGAGTGAGTCCAAAGATCCATCAACATGGAGCTTCTTCATGCGTTCTATACCAATATGACTCAAATGGCGGTGCCACAAGCAGGTGGTACTATCATTACTATCTTATATCTTTTGGCATGAAAATGTGTATCACTACGATCGAGATTCAATAAACCATTCCTTTAGGTGCAAGACCATTGAAGGTATTATTCAAATAAATAGAGTAACCATTATTCTCCTTAAATGAATAACCGTACTGCGATAGACATAATCCAATCATGTCTATGCTCAGCATAATCACCAAATGACAATTATTCAGGTTTAATACTAATCTTGATGGTAGAGGGGCGTGCGATGTTTGATCAAATCAAACTTGGAAACACTTCAACACATATCGTCGACTCACCTTTAGCTAGTCTCCGTTTATTCCGTAGCTCTTTTATTTCGAGTTACTAACACTTAGCAACCGAACCGGTATCAATACCCTGGTGCTACTAGGAGTACTAGTAAAGTACACATTAACATAATGTATATCCAATATACTTCTATCGACCTTGCCAGCCTTCTCATCTACCAAGTATCTAGGGTAAATTCTGCTCCAGTGGCTGTTCCCCTTATTACAGAGGCACTTAGTCTCGGGTTTGGGTTCAACCTTGGGTTTCTTCACTAGAGCAGCAGCTGATTTGCCGTTTCATGAAGTATCCCTTCTTGCCCTTTGCCCTTCTTGAAACTAGTGGTTTCACCAACCATCAACAATTGATGCTCCTTCTTGATTTCTACTTTCGCGGTGTCAAACATCATGAATACCTCAAGGACCATCATATCTATCCACGATATGTTATATTTCATCACGAAGCTCTAGCAGCTTGGTGGCAATGACTTTGGAGAAACATCACTATCTCATCGGAAGATCAACTCCCTCGATTCAAGTGATTGTTGCACTCGGACAATCTGAGCACAAGCTCAACGATTGAGCTTTTCTCCCTTAGTTTGCAGGCTAAGAAAATCGTCGGAGGTCTTATACCTTTTGGCGTGGGCACAAGCCCGAAATCCCAATTTCAGCCCTCGAAACATCTTATATGTTTCGAGAAACGTCTTTAGTGCCTCTACTCTAAACCATTTAAGCGAACTATCACGTAGTTATCAAAATGTGTATGTCGATGTTCGCAACATCCACAGACGACGTTTGGGGTTTAGCACACTTGAGTGGTGCATTAAGGACATAAGCTTTCTCTTGTCCGCATAATCGCTCATGTCAACTTTCAACTATATTTTCTCTAGGAACATACTAAGCAGTGGAACTAAAGCGTGAGCTACGATATAATTTGCAAAGATCTTTTGACTATGTTCGGGATAATTAAGTTCATCTCATGAACTCCCACTCGATAGACATCCCTCTAGTCATCTAAGTGATTACATGATCCGAGTCAACTAGGCCGTGTCCGATCATCACGTGAGACGGACTAGTCATCATCGGTGAACATCTTCATGTTGATCGTATCTACTATCGACTCATGCTCGACCTATTGGTCTCTTGTGTTCGAGGCCATATGCTGTACATGCTAGGCTCGTCAAGTCAACCTAAGTGTTTGGCGTGTGTAAATCTGGCTTACACCCGTTGTATGTGAGCGTAAGAATCTATCACACCCGATCATCACGTGGTGCTTGAAGCGCACGAACTTTCATAGCGGTGCACGCAGTTAGGGGAACACTTTCTTGAAATTTTAATGAGGATCATCTTATTCACTACCGTCATTCTAAGCAAATAAGATGTATAATCATGATAAACATCACATGCAATCAAATAGTGACATGATATAGCCAATATCATATTGCTCCTTTTGATCTCCATCTTCGGGGCTCCATGATCATCATCGTCACGGCATGACACCATGATCTCCATCATCATGATCTCCATCATCGTGTCTCCATGAAGTTGTCTCGCCAACTTATTACTTCTACTACTATGGCTACGGTTAGCAATAAAGTAAAGTAATTACATGGCGTTGTTCAATGACACGCAGGTCATACAATAAATAAAGACAACTCCTATGGCTCCTGCGGTTGTCATACTCATCGACATGCAAGTCGTGATTCCTATTACAAGAACATGATCAATCTCATACATCACATATCATTCATCACATTCTTCTTGGCCATATCACATCACATAGCATACCTGCAAAAACAAGTTAGGCGTCCTCTAATTGTTGTTTGCATGTTTTATGGCTGCTATGGGTTTACGGCAAACGTTTCTTACCTCATAAAACCACAGCGTGATATGCCAATTGCTATTTACCCTTCTAAGGACCCTTTTCATCGAATCCGTTCGACTAAAGTGGGAGGCGCCACCGCTAGCCACCTTATGCACCAAGTGCATGTCGATTCGGTGGAAACTGTCTCACGTAAGTGTGCGTGTAAGGTCGGTCCGGGCGCTTCATCCCACAATACCGTCGAAACAAGATTGGACTAGTAGCGGTAAGCAGATTGACCAAAATCAACGCCCACAACTACTTTGTGTTCTACTCGTGCAAAGAATCTACGCAATAGACCTAGCTCATGATGCCCTTTGTTGGGGAGCGTGGCAGAAATTCAAAATTTTCCTCGTGTCACCAAGATCTATCTATGGAGAAACCAGCAGCGAGGGAAGGAGAGTGCATCTGCATACCCTTGTAGATCGCTAAGCGGAAACGTTCGAGAGAACGAGGTTGATGGAGTCGTACTCGTCGTGATCCAAATCACCGATGATCCTAGCGCCGAACAGACGGCACCTCCGCGTTCAACACACGTACAGCCCGGGGACGTCTCATCCTTCTTGATCCAGCAAGGGGAGAGGAGAAGTTGAGGGAAAACTCCCACAACCACGACGGCGTGGTGGTGATGGAGCTCGTGGTTCTCCGCAGAGCCGCTAAGCACTACGGAGGAGGAGGAAGTGTTGGAGGAGGAGGGCTGCGCCGAGGGAAGGGTGCGGCTACCCTCTCTCTCCCTCACTATATATAGGGGTAAGGGGGGTGGAGGCGCCTAGGGTTCCCTAGGGGAGGGGCGGCGGCCACAGGGGAAACCCTAGATGGGTTTGGGCGCCCCACCCCTAGGAAACTTGCCCCCAAGCCGGGAAGGGGGGCTGCCCTAGGGGAGGCACCTCCACCTCTCCTGGTTACGTGAGAGGGGCTGGGAGGGGCGCACCACCCCTTAGTGGGCTGGTTTGCCCCTTCCCTTTGGCCCATGAGGCCCTCCAACACTTAGGGGCTCCGAAACACCTTTCGGTCATCTTGGCCATAGCACAGTACCCCGGAACACTTCGGACTCCAATACCCTTAGTCAATATATCGATCTTCACCGCTGGACCATTCCGGAACTCCTCGTGACGTCCGGGATCACATCCGGGACTCTCGAACAACCTTCGGTAACCACATACTATTTCCCATAACAACTCTAGCGTCACCAAACCTTAAGTGTGTAGACCCTACGGGTTCGGGAACCATGCAGACATGACCGAGATGTTCTCCGGTCAATAACCAACAGCGGGATCTGGATACCCATGTTGGCTCCCACATGTTCCACGATGATCTCATCGGATGAACCACGATGTCGAGATTCAATCAATCCGTATTCAATTCCCTTTGTCTAGCGGTATTGTACTTGCGAGATTCGATCGTCGGTATCCCGATACCTTGTTCAATCTCGTTACCGGCAAGTCTCTTTACTCGTTCCGTAACACATCATCCCGTGATCAACCCCTTGGTCACATTGTGCACATTATGATGATGTCCTACCGAGTGGGCCCAGAGATACCTCTCCGTCAACTAGAGTGACAAATCCAGTCTCGATTCGTGCCAACCCGCAGATACTTTCGGAGATACCTGTAATGAACCTTTATAGCCACCCGATTACGTTGTGGCGTTTGGTACACCAAAGCATTCCTACGGTATCCGGAGTTGCACAATCTCATGGTCTAAGGAAATGATACTTAACATTAGAAAAGCTTTAGCATACGAACTACGATCTTTGTGCTAGGCTTAGGATTGGGTCTTGTCCATCACATCATTCTCCTAATGATGTGATCCCGTTATCAATGACATCCAATGTCCATGGTCAGGAAACCGTAACCATCTATTGATTAACGAGCTAGTCAACTAGAGGCTTACTAGGGACATGGTGTTGTCTATGTACCCACACATGTATCTGAGTTTCCTTTCAATAAAATTATAGCATGGATAATAAACGATTATCATGAACAAGGAAATATACTAATAACTAATTTATTATTGCCTCTAGGGCATATTTCCAACAGATTGGCGCCGCAACCATCGTCGAGTCCTTCTCTGCTGGCCTCTCCGACTTCTTCGACATGGCTTACAGCTCGTGTAGGTCCCAGTCTACGCATGCCCGGTGCTGGCAACACCTCCGCGTGCCTTCGTCCACAGCGTGTCCCGGGCTGGCAAGCACAGTGCGGTAACCGTCAACCGTCTTCGTCCGTCTCGCCTACGGTCTGGCAACACCGACGCGTGCCTTCGTCTATGATGTGTCCCCGGGGTTGGCAACCCCGGCACAACGCGTCGTTAACAACGTCTTCTTCGATCGTGGCGCACCACTGCGCCCATGACTGGCTCGGCGCCTCCTTGCGTCCGCGGCTCCACGACGACTTCCTCGACACCGGCTACCCCGACTCGACGTCGACCATGGCATTCTTTGCACGGCTACCTCGACCACGGCTACACCACCTACGCTCTCGGCTACTTCGATAAACGGCACAAAGGGCTACCGCCTTGCTTGAGCAACCTCTTCGGATGCCACTCCAGCCACGACACCGCGATGCATCGGCCGCTACGACTGTGGGTGGGTGTCCATCGTTGTGACGCCCGGATAATTCAGCTACAGTAATTCCCTGCTAATGATGCCGCGTCACCACGATTACCGTTACTAATCTTGCGTTAGTTCGAATCCAATTCAAATTCAAATTTGAATTAAAGACAAACAATAAAAGTTTTTAAATATTAGAACTAAAATGTTCGGTTTGTGCCACATAATACCTAAGTGATTATGGTGCACAAACCACACTTTGTTTTTATGTTTAAATACTCTAAAATGTTTGAATTGCGGAAAAAAAATTATTTAAATGCTTTTAAATACTAAACAAATTTTAATATAGTTTATTTAATCACCAAACTTTTTGAGTAAGTGGCCTATGTTATTATGCTAATTTAGGAGCAGGGGTTATACTTTAGTAAACTTGTTTTTGCTAACTGTAATAAATAAAGCAGAAAGGAAAATTAGATAAGTGTAAAGACAGAACAAAATTAAAAAAACAAAGCAAAACAAAGGAAAAACCCCACCTTGCTGGGCCTCGGCCCAGCTAGCCACTGGGCTAGCCATGCCGGCCCAGCCGGCGCCCCCCCTTAATTCCCCACGGCCCCCAAAACCCTAGGGCATCGAACCCCACTCTCCCCACTCCTCCCTCTCCCCTCCCCGTTTCTAGATCAAGGGAGCGACCACCCGGACCGCGTCGTCGCTTGCCGCCTCCACCCGGCGCGCCGCACCTGAGGACTGCCGCCTCCGCGTCGCAGCATCGCCATCGCCCCGCGTGCCTCGGCATCCTCCTCGCCCCGTGCCGAGGTCACCGTTCCTGCGTCGCGCCCTCGACCCCGTCGCCCTCGACGCCTGCAACCGTCCGCCGCCGCCCGAAGACCTCGCCGCCTCGCCGGACCGCTACCTCGCCGGACTTCCTCCCCAACGTCGCCGTCGTCCCCGTCGACCTCCCCGCGCCCGCTGCCCGTACCCCACAACTACCTCGTGAGGCCCCCTCTTTCTCCTCTGCCTCGCTCCCGCCGCTTTGCAGGCGCACCCGCCAGCGCATGCCGTCGCCCTGCAGCCATGCTCGTCGTTGCTCCCGGCGCCATCACGCGCGCATCGCCGCACCCGGCAGACCGCCGTCGTGCCTCGCTTGCCTCCCGCCGCTGCTGGCGGCGGCGGCAACCTCTACCCTCGACCGCCGCGCTCGCTCCGCCCCAGCCTCGCCGCGGCGCCTCCCCCGCCACCACCACCTCGATTCGCCCCTGCGCCTGCTCCGCCCAGCCGGTCTGCGGCCACCCCTCCACCGCCTCCCCTGTCCCTGGCCGCCGGCGTACGCCGTGCATGCCCAACGCTCCTTGGGCATGCGCCCATTCGGGCTTTGCCCGTTAGCCCACGCGCCCATCGCCCGATATGCTAGATGGTTCACTGCCATTCAGGCCCCATGCCCCCAGAACGAAAATGTAAAAAAAAAAAGAGAATTAAAAAATAATATGTAAAAATAAAAGTATTAGTTAATTAATTAATTAATAAACTTAATTAACCTAATCATTTAGCTAAACTAATTAAACCTGTTTAATTATTCTCAGTCAATGACGAACGGGACCCACACGGTTGTTGACCCAGTCAACAGACGGTTGACAGATGACATCATGATGACATCGTAATTGTATTTTCTAATTTAATTATTTCTGTTAATTCTAGAAAATGATAAAATCCTTTTAAAATTAATATAAAATAAACCGTAGCTCGGTTGGAAATACTTTGTACATGAAAGTTGCTCGAGCGGCGAGGCGAATCCGAATCGCAGCTTTGTTTGTCGCCACTCATCCATTGCATAGCAAACCGCAACTTTCATCCTCCGGTTCATCTGTCAAGAAAACTACGAACAGGAATACTTTTAGGATGTTTCCCCTTATTTGGTATCGCATATCCTGCGTTCGTCACCCCTAGCACTGGCGTATTGCGCGTCTTGCTTTGTGCAACATTTGATTGCTCTGTTATTTATTGTGTTCCCCTCCGTTACTTCTTTTTGGTAGGCTCGAGACCGTTGCGATACCCACGTGATCGGCTACATCGGCGGCGACCCCTTCTTCTTGCCGAGCAACCGGGCAAGCCCCCCCGTTGAGAACCAGATATCGCCTATTCTTCTCTTTACTGCTTGCATTAGAGTAGTGAAGCATGTTTCTGCTTTCGGTTAAATCCTATTCTGCTGCATAGCCTATCATTATTGCTACAGTTGATACCCTTACCTGCAATCATAAATGCTTAGTATAGGATGCTAGTATTCCATCAGTGGCCCTACACTCTTGTTAAATGCGCCATGCTATACTCTTGAGCCATGATCACTTTGGGAGGTGATCATGGGCATATCTATTACTTTATCTTGTTACATTACTTACGATCTTGTTGGGAGATGGGGCTGAAGGCAGGTGGCTCCATCCGGTAGAGGTGGGCACAGGTTCAACGGCCCCGATTGTTACTTTGTGGTGGGCGACACGGCAGGTTGAGACCACCTAGGAGAGAGGTGGGCCTGGCCTGGTCGGCGTTCGCGGATACTTAACACGCAACGAGATCTTGGTATTTGATCGAGTCGGCCTTTGGCCTATACGCACTAACCAACTACGCGGGAAAGATATGGGCACTTTCGGCGTCGTGGTATCAGCCAAAGCCTTCGTGGCGTCGGCCGACGGCGGCGGCACGCCGGGTTGGGTGGGCGCCTACTCTTGTATAAGGGAGGCTAGGTCGCTCACCCACCAGCGTCACATAGCGTCTTTGGTGTGCATTGGGCGATGGGCCCAGACCCCTGCGCGCATAGGATTTAGACCAGCGTGCTGACCTCTCTGTTGTGCCTAGGTGTGGCTGCGACGTGTTGATCTTCCGAGGTCGGGCATGTCCCAGGAAAGTGTGTCCGGCCAAATGGGATCAAGCGTGTTGGGTTATGTGGGGCACCCCTGCAGGGAAGTTTATCTATTCGAATAGCCGTGATCTTCGGTAACAGGATGACTTGGAGTTGTACCTTGACCTTATGACAACTAGAACCGGATACTTAATAAAACACACCCTTCCAAGTGCCAGATATAACCCGGTGATCGCTCTCTAAAGGGGCGATGAGGAGGGGATCGCCGGGTAGGTTTAAGCTATGCGATGCTACTTGGTGAACTTACCATCTACTCTCTTCTACATGCTGCAAGATGGAGGTGGCACGAGCGTAGTCTTGACGGGATTAGCTATCCCCTCTTATTCTGGCATTCTGCAGTTCAGTCCACCAATATGGCCCTTTACACATATACCCACGCATATGTAGTGTAGATCCTTGCTTGCGAGTACTTTGGATGAGTACTCACGGTTGCTTTTCTCCCTCTTTTCCCCCTTTCCCTTCTACCTGCTTGTCGCAACCAGAAGCCCGAGCCCAGGAGCTAGACGCCACCGTCGACGACAACGCCTACTACACCGGAGGTGCCTACTACTACGTGCAGGCCGCTGATGACGACCAGGAGTAGTTTAGGAGGATTCCAGGCAGGAGGCCTGCGCCTCTTTCGATCTGTATCCCAGTTTGTGCTAGCCATCTTATGGCAACTTGTTTAACTTATATACGTACTCAGATATTGTTGCTTCCTTGACTCGTCTATGATCAAGCACTTGTATTCGAGCCCTCGAGGCCCTGGCTTGTATTATGATGCTTGTATGACTTATTTACGTTTTAGAGTTGTGTTGTGATATCTTCCCTTGAGTCCACGATCTTGATCGTATCGTTTGCGTGTATGATTAGTGTCTGATTGAATCGAGGCGTCAAGTTAATATCGAGCCGACCGCCTGTAGGAATCCCCCTGCCACACTCCTTGGCCGAAGTCGAGTCTAGTTATTGCAAAACTTTTAGTAACATGGTTGTGTGCCTTACGGGCCCACGTCGCCATTGGGTGGTATTAGGGTCTTTTACTCCTTGATCTTTACTCTGGGACTCCGAGCTCTCTTCTATTCGGGTTAAATGATTTTGCTAAAAACAAAACTAACTTTAGGTTCTCGCAAGTACTTTCTCCCGGAGAGCCCCTCACTCCAGATGATTACTTGGTGCACCAGAAGACCCTGAAGATACTCTTCGTTGTTAACCTGAGAACTTGTGTTCATCGCGTTTGCAATTCCCCTCCCACCGTCAACCCTTATGGATAACTACATGCAGTTGTCATTTTTACATTCATCCCCAGTTGGTCTTGTTATTACAAGATACCCCGAAATACTCGTCGTTGTTCCGAGAATCCTTTATGCCTACTGCCTTGCAGTTCCTTGTTGCCTGAATACACCTACAAATTAATCCTCACACTTACTGAGGAATTGTTTCTCCCCAGTTGTTCATGTGTTTCACAAAATTCTTCGAAATACTATCCAATCTTTCGAGAACCATCGTTAACCTATGGCTCTTGAAATGCTTGTCTGCCCGCATTTTGGTTAATTCCAAATGGCTAGCAATATTCATGGATGTCCTTTGCCTTTATCATCTTGGGTCCCTTGATTCAATATGTTGCGAATGTTGCAATCCTTAATCAGATCCTAGAATTCATCTTTTCTACTCAGACGTCATTTTAAACAAGAGCTCGATCTCGACCAATCAAATTGCCATCGATTGTACCCCTAAGCCTACTCAACTTATCCATCCTTGATCGGAGCGTTGCTTCTGATCCCTTGATTTGGAAATCATAATTCTTTTGTATTTGAGTTTGAATTAGTCAGTTGTTTCTATAATCAGATCTCCTTGCATTCTTCTTCCTCTGATTGGGTATCGATACTCACATCAACTCCATTGTGGATCGCCATAATCCGACAGTGTCCTTCATAATTAATCACCTTGTGAGTTCTTTCTCCGATACATAATGCCTTTGGTAAATTGTATCCTCTCCTTATGTCAACCATGCTCTATTTTTGAGCTTGTGTTAGTTACTCTTGAAGCTTGTGGTATATGTTTCTAAGATACCCCGATGGGTTGAACCTATGTCTTCCTTAAAATGTGTAAACTCGAAAGTTTTCACGAGTCATACTCTTCTGGTCTTTTGCCAAATAAAATTTCAACACTACAACTTCATCGAAAGCGAGAAGTGAATGAAATGTTAGGCGTTGAAGAAGTGGGAGTCGACCTTGAACTTGTGTTCATGCCCATGGACACGATGTAGATCCTATCATGGAAACTTCTTGTAATAATAACTATTTCCTTGATATAGGTTCATCTAGTATCCATGTTTGGTCCTTTGCAACCGTGGTTCCGACCATGATTGTTCCCCTTTGATTCCATTTCTCAGACAAGACGAAGTACCTGTCTTCTTCGGATCATTTCACGTGTCCACCGTCTACTCCGCTCTACCGTCGAGTATTATACTCTGGTATCTCGAGAATATCACCGAACTACATAACTTCTTGTGAGTTCTTCATCAACTATTATTTCTCGATGGTTCCAATTTTCTTCGGGTTTTGAGTTGTTTGTCACTCGAAACACCGATAACTGAATCGAGTCCGTTCTACGGTTCAACTACTCTTTGTAATCCTTATTACCTGCGAGTTGTACTCGCTGATGTCATTCCCAACCGATTGGCTACATCATCATCGTCATGTTAAAGCTTAAACTGTGCTACCTGGTCCTTATTCCCAGAGCTCAACTTTCGATGATGAGCTAAGCTTACGTCGTTCTTCCTTGTCTTACCGTTTCACCTCAAACATCAAGCTTGATTTCGAGTTCGGGTCGTACCCTTGATTCCAATAACCTTTCGCTTCATCAGTCCTTTGAAATGATGTCATCGCTGTTCGATTACATCTTCATGAAACCTCGCGACAAATGTGTCATGATCATCATCAACATTCTGAGCTCTTCCAAGATATCAATTGAATTCATGATGAGAAATACCATCCTTGCCCTCGATGATTTGTGTTGTCATCGACCATTTTATTGCCTTCCCACCAACACAAACTTGTTCGTGTTCTGTGTTATACCTTGAGTTCCTTGCTATCCAGCATTTGTTATTCTTTACCTTGGAGTATTACCATCTTTTATGTCAAGAATGTTGTGAGAATTTCACCACCTTTTATAAATTCTTGATATAGTAATACTTCTCGTCATCTCCGTTCATTTCTTGTTCCCCATGTTGTTTCGACCGGAATACTGACACTTGAACTATGATGAGTGAATTCAAAACTTCTAGCAACCCTATTGCTTTGAAGTGAATGGTCGATAGTTTCATTCTAAGTCTTTTGGTTATCAAATCACCATTCTAACATTGATTGTGCTACTTAGTCCATACTTCTAGGTGCACTTTCGATCAATGTTTAATTGTGGATGTTTTTCCTCGAGCATACATCATTATATCATGTGATCTGACATACGTGATCTCCTTGTTCACGTAATTATGGAAATCCATCTTTTGTTAATCTCCATGAATTGTCGCCGATTCCATCAGCCACCTCCTCATCCTCTCCATAGTTTAATGATGAACTCTTGTTTTGGAACTCGCTTCCATGGTTCATTTTCCGAGAATCTTATAATGTCATCTCGTCAATTTGTGTTGCACCTTATCTTCTCAGGCATCCCGAGTCTGAGGTATCCTGACACCAATCAGATCTGAATCTCGGTCAGATATGATGGTTGGAACATATTTCCAAGAGTTATAACGTTGGTCTTTATATGACCCGGTAAGGTGATGTCATGCCTAGCACACCTGGCCGGAGGACCTATTGTTATAATATTTTTTAGCAAGTTAACCATTCTTCCAAGAGGAAATTGTAAGACTTATTCTATAAGTTATCCCTGATGAATCCTTGTGTATCCAGAGTCCAACCTTTGATTGAAGACCATGTCAATGCTATCTCGAAGCATGTCTATGGTACTTCGATTTTCAATAAAAACATTGAAAGCACAACGCTAAAATTTCCTTCTCAATTATCCAAACACCGTTGTATGGGTAATGTCAAGAATTTTCTCCCCCTTACCTAAATGGTTTTCTATGTTATATCCTATCATAGATATCATGCTCTGCTCGTCCTTGGGAAGGATATACCCCTGAATGTGTTTAAACACATTTTTCCTTTCCATTGTTCTGTTTAACCTGATGATCACATTTTCCTTTCCATTGGTTTGTTTGACCTTTCTTGTGATCTATATAATCTAAGCAGTAATAATTCACTGCTTATGTAGACACCTCGGTGTACAACTCTGTCAGTGAGACCCTGTTTCTATTGTTGATGACATTCCGGTAACCACCGATGGATGAGAACTTTGCCTATTGGCCCGCCTCGTTCAACGAGCAGGAAAAATGGTTCTCTTCGTCCCTCGCCCTTGGTACCGATGTTGTTGTCGACATAACCGACAGACTAACCTTTGACACGGCTTGCTTACATGATCGTGCAAGACGTCATCACCCTTCCTACTTTTAACCCACATGGTGGGCCCATAACCCACAGTTCCACATGATTGAAACCTGACTCTCCAATGCACCCCTGTTTCCATAGTTATTCCTCACGTGTGGCTTTGTATGTAATTCACGAGCTACCTTTCGAGAGATCATCAATTCTGGTGCTAGACACAACACTTATTGTCGTTGCTTTGAACCCCTTCACACCCTGTTTCAGGCATCAAACAATTGCCTGCCCGCTCAAAATTTCCCATGATACCTCCTTACTTTGCTCTCGATATTTTCTTAAGTTTCAATTCGAGAGTTACTTTCCGCCACCTTCCCCGATGTTATTGACCAGATAGTCAACCTTGCCGAGGTCCGTTCTCCCGGAATACTCCCTCCTTTATTCTTTCATAAGTACGATGGAGTTTCCGAAGAAAGGATGCCGACTTCATCATGATGACAAGAAGCAGAGAAATGGAGACATAAACGTAATGGATCGACCTCTTGGAGAAGAGCAACCAGGACCGAGAAGACCCGTTAGAATTTCGTAAACCAAATCCCTTCCCCTTACTCTCCCTCCTAAATCTCGGCACGAGATTTCTTGTAGTGGAGGAGAATTGTGACGCCCGGATAATTCAGCTACAGTAATTCCCCGCTAATGATGTCGCGTCACCACGATTACCGTTACTAATCTTGCGTTAGTTCGAATCCGATTCAAACTCAAATCAATTAAAGACAAACAATAAAAGTTTTTAAATATTAGAACCAAAATGTTCAGTTTGTGCCACACAATGCCTAAGTGATTACGGTGGAGAAACCACACTTTGTTTTTATGTTTAAATACTCTAAAATGTTTAAATTGCGGCAAAACAATTATTTAAATGCTTTTAAATACTAAACAAATTTTAATATAGTTTATTTAATCACCAAACTTTTTGAGTAAGTGGCCTATGTTATTATGCTAATTTAGGAGCAGGGGTTATACTTTAGTAAACTTGTTTTTGCTAACTATAATAAATAAAGCAGAAAGGAAAATTAGATAAGTGTAAAGACAGAACAAAATTACAAAAACAAAGCAAAACAAAAGAAAAACCCCACCTTGCTGGGCCTCGGCCCAGCTAGCCACTAGGCCAGCCAGGCCGGCCCAGTCGGCGCCCCCCTTAATTCCCCACGCCCCCGAAACCCTAGGGCATCGAACCCAACTCTCCCCACTCCTCCCTCTCCCCGCCCCGTTTCTGGATCGGGGGAGCGACCACCCGGACCGCGTCGTCGCTTGCCGCCTCCACCCGGCGCGCCCGCGCTGAGGCTACCGCTTGGCGTCGCGACGCCGCCATCGCCCGCGTGCCTCGGCCTCCTCCTCGCCCCGTGTCGAGGTCGCCGTTCCTGCGCTGCGCCCTCGACCCCGTCGCCCTCGACGCCCGCCAGCCTGAAGACCTCGCCACCTGGCCGGACCGCTACCTCGCCGGACTTCCTCCCCAACGTCGCTGTCGTCCCCGTCGACCTCCCCGCGCCCCGCTGACCCGTACCCTACAACTACCTCATGAGGCCCCATCTTTCTCCTCTGCCTCGCTCCCGCCGCACACTGGGCGCACCCACGCCCGCGGATGCCGTCGCCCTGCAGCCATGCTCGTCGTTGCTCCCGTGCGCCATCACGCGCATCGCCGCACCCGGCCGGCGGCTTCCGCCTGCTCCGTCCGGCCGGACCGCCGTTGTGCCTCGTTTGCCTCCCGCCGGCTCTTTGGCGGCAACGGCAGCCTCTACCATCGACCGCATCGCGCGCTCCGCCCCCAGCCTCGCCGCGGCGCCCCGCCACCACCACCTCCATTTACGCCCCCTGCGCTGCTCGCCTGACCGGTTCGCGGCCACCCCTCCGCCGCCTCCCCTGGCCCTGGCCGCCGGCGTACGCCGTGCGTGCTCAACGCTCCTCGGGCATGCGCCCATTCGGGTTGTGCCCGTTAGCCCACGCGCCCATCGCCCGATAGGCTAGATGGGCCACTGCCATTCGGGCCCCATGCCCCCAGAACGAAAATGTAAAAAAAAAGAGAATTAAAAAATAATATGTAAAAATAAAAGTATTAATGAATTAATTAATAAACTTAATTAACCTAATCATTGAGCTAAACTAATTAAACCTGTTTAATTAATCTCAGTCAATGACGAATGGGACCCACACGTCTATTGACCCAGTCAACAGACGATTGACTGATGACATCACGCTGACATCATAATTGTATTCTCTAATTTAATTATTTCTGTTAATTCTAGAAAATGATAAAATCCTTTTAAAATTAATATAAAATAAACCATAGCTCGGTTGGAAATACTTTGTACATGAAAGTTGCTCAGAACGACGAGACGAATCCGGATATGCAGCTCATTTGTCCTCCACACATCCATAGCATAGCAAACACGCAACTTTCATCCTCCGGTTCATCTGTCCGAAAACTCTGAACATCGGGAATACTTTTCCGGATGTTTCCCCCTTCGCTGGTATCACATATACATGCGTTGCGTCACCCCTAGCACAACGTATTGCCGCATCTTGCTTTGTGCAACATTTGATTGCTCTGTTATTTATTGTGTTCCCCCTCCGTTACTTCTTTTCGGTAGGCTCCGAGACCGTTGCCGATACCCCTGTGATCGGCTACATCGACGACGACCCCTTCTTCTTGCCAGAGCAACCAGGAAAGCCCCCCCTTGATCACCAGATATCACCTATTCTTCTCTTTACTGCTTGCATTAGAGTAGTGTAGCATGTTTCTGCTTTCCGTTAAATCCTATTCTGCTGCATAGCCTGTCATTATTGCTACAGTTGATACCCTTACCTGCAATCCTAAATGCTTAGTATAGGATGCTAGTATTCCATAAGTGGCCTTACACTCTTGTCCGTCTGCCATGCTATACTACTGGGCCGTGATCACTTTGGGAGGTGATCATGGGCATATGCTATTTACTTTATACTGTTACATTATTTATAATCTTGTTTGGAGATGGGGGTGAAGGCGGTGGCTCCATCCGGTAGAGGTGGGCACTGGGTTCCACGGCCCCGATTGTTACTTTGTGGCGGCTGCAGGGTGAGTTGAGACCACCTAGGAGAGAGATGGGCCTGGCCCTGGTCGGCGTTCGCGGATACTTAGCACACTTAACGAGATCTTGGTATTTGATCTGAGTCTGGCCACTGGCCTATACGCACTAACCAAGTATGCAGGAAAGATATGGGCACTCGATGTCGTGGTATCAGCCGAAGCCTTCGTGACGTCAGTGACTGAGCGGTGCGCGCCGGGTTGGACTGGAATGCCTACTCTTGTATAAGGGAGGCTAGGTCTGCTCACCGGCCGCGTACGCAACATGCAGGTGTGCAATGGGCGATGGGCCCAGACCCCTGCGCGCATAGGATTTAGACCGGTGTGCTGACCTCTCTGTTGTGCCTAGGTTGGGCTGCGACGTGTTGATCTTCCGAGGTCGGGCATGTCCCAGGAAAGTGTGTCCGGCCAAATGGGATCAAGCGTGTTGGGTTATGTGGTGCACGCCTGCAGGGAAGTTTATCTATTCGAATAGCCATGATCTTGGTAATAGGGCGACTTGGAGTTGTACCTTGACCTTATGACAACTAGAACCGGATACTTAATAAAACACACGCTTCCAAGTGCGGATATAGCGGTGATCGCTCTCTAACGAGGCGACGAGGAGGGATCGCCGGTAGGTTTATGCTATGCGATGCTACTTGGTGAACTTACCATCTACTCTCTTCTACATGCTGCAAGATGGAGGTGGCACGAGCGTAGTCTTGACGGGATTAGCTATCCCCTCTTATTACGGCATTCGCATTCGGTCCACCGATATGGCCCTTTACACATATACCCATGCATATGTAGTGTAGATCCTTGCTTGCGAGTACTTTGGATGAGTACTCACGGTTGCTTTTCTCTCTCTTTTCCCCTTTCCTTCTACCTGCTTGTCGCAACAGACGCCCCGAGCCCGGGGCAGGCGCCACCGTCAGCGACAACTCCTACTACCGGAGGTGCCTACTACTACGTGCGGGCGGCGGCGGCGACCGGGACTAGTTTAGGAGGATCCCGAGGCGGGAGGCTGCGCCTCTTCGATCTGTATCCCGGTTTGTGCTAGCCATCTTATGGCAACTTGTTTAACTTATATGCGTACTCAGATATTGTTGCTTCCGTGACTTCGTCTATGATCGAGCACTTGTATTCGAGCCCTCGAGGCCCCTGGCTTGTATTATGATGCTTGTATGACTTATTTACGTTTTTAGAGTTGTGTTGTGATATCTTCCTGTGAGTCCCTGATCTTGATCGTACACGTTTGCGTGTATGATCTTGATCGTACACTTTTGCGTGTATGATTAGTGTACGATTGAATCAGGGGCGTCACAATCGGCTTGCTTTCGGATTCTTCTCCAGTCTCACCGTCTGCGTCGCTACCATTGTGACTGCGGGGGGATGTTGAGTAACGTGATTGTATTAGAAAACATAGGATAAATTAGAAAGTATTCTGGCTTGTCATGTACTCCAAGTAGATCATGTACTCCTATATATATGCCCACGAGGCTCAAGCAATACAATGAACTATTCCAACAAATCTCTCTCTCCCTTTTAACACATAGCATCCAGATAATCCCGTACACTGCCTGACAGGTAGTGGAAGAATTCATGGAAGGGCAGGAAATATGTGTTTTTCTCTTTTTTGAGAACGGCCATCAAGGCACTTCATTCATTTTGGCGGATTATATCTGATGGTAAAACATCAAACAGAAAGTCAGGGATTAGAGCAACGTCAATGCGCCGACCAAAATAGATAGCGTTTTTTGTCCGCTTTTTGTCGTTTGGTTGGCCCCATTTGAGATTTAAGTCGGCAGTGCGCCCAACGCGCTGACCCATATGTGTCGGCGTGACTGGTCGGTCGCCCTTTTTTCAACAAATAGCACAAATTTTGCATTATTTCACACACAGTTTTCGCATTATTTCACAAGTAAACACATAGTCCACAAACCAAATAAATAGCATAGTTTGAACCAAATAAAATAGCATAGTTTTACAAGCCGAATAAAAATAACATTGTCTTACATAGTTTTGCAAGCCGAATAAAATAGATACATCTATTGGTTGCCAACATGAGCCCACATATGCTCAACCAAATCATTTTGCAGTTGCATGTCAGTTTCCCAATCACGCATGTCATGATGAAATTGTGTAAACTGTTCAAACGTTGCCGCTCATCCATGCTCAGGCATAATATTCTCACCCTGAAACTGAAACCCTTAACGTAGAGCCGTTCCAGACGCTCATCTTATATGATCATATTGTGCATGATCACACAAGCAATCATCATCTCTCATAGTTTCTGCGTGCTCCAAGTATTAGCAGGATACCGGACGATTCCCCATCGAGATTGTAAAACACCAAAGGCACACTCAATGTCCTTCCTAGCACTCTCTTGCTCTTGGGCAAATCTTTTCCTCTTCTCTCCGACAGGGTTGGGAATTGTCTTCACAATAATGGTCCACTGAGGATAGATGCCGTCACCCATGTAGTATCCTTTGTCGTAGTTGTGGCCGTTGATAGTAAAGTTCACCGGTGGGCTGTTGCCTTCCGCAAGCCTAGCATGAAGTAAATATACCCTAGAGGCAATAATAAAGATGTTATTTATATTTCCTTATATCATGATAAATGTTTATTATTCATGCTAGAATTGTATTAACCGGAAACTTGATACATGTGTGAATACATAGACAAAACAAAGTGTCCCTGGTATGCCTCTACTAGACTAACTCGTTAATCAAAGATGGTTAAGTTTCCTGACCATAGACATGTGTTGTCATTTGATGAACGGGATCACATCATTAGGAGAATGATGTGATGGACAAGACCCATCCGTTTGCTTAGCATGTTAATCGTTCAGTTTTATTGCCATTGCTTTCTTCATGACTTATACATATTCCTTTGACTATGAGAGTATGCAACTCCCGAATACCGCAGGAACACCTTGTGTGCTATCAAATGTCACAACGTAACTGGGTGATTATAAAGATGCTCTATAGGTGTCTCCGAAGGTGTTTGTTGGGTTGGCATAGATCAAGATTAGGATTTGTCACTCCGTGTATCGGAGAGGTATTTCTCGGCCCTCTCGGTAATGCACATCACTATAAGCCTTGCAAGCAATGTGACTAATGAGTAAGTTGTGGAATGATGCATTACGGAATGAGTAAAGAGACTTGCCGGTAACGATATTGAACATGGTATGATGATACAGACGATCGAATCTCAGGCAAGTAACATATCGATGACAAAGGGAATGAAGTATGTTGTTATGCGGTTTGACCGATAAAGATCTTCGTAGAATATGTAGGAACCAATATGAGCATCCAGGTTCTGCTATTGGTTATTGACCAGAAATGTGTCTCGGTCATGTATACATAGTTCTCGAACCCGTAGGGTCCGCACGCTTAACGTTCGATGACGATTTGTATTTTGAGTTATGTGTTTTGGTGACCGAAGTTTGTTTGGAGTCCCGGATGAGATCACGGACATGACGAGGAGTCTCGAAATGATCGGGAGGTAAAGATTGATATATTGGAAGGTAGTATTCGAACACCGGAAGGGTTCCGGAGTGTATCGGGTACATACCGAGTCTGGGAGGGTTACGAATCCCGGGAAAGATATGGACCATATGGGCCATGGGAGGAGGCTAACCAGCCCACAAGGGGCTGGTGCGCCCCCCACAAGGGAGGAGGCCGAATTGGTTTAGGGAAGGGGGCGCCACCCCCCTTTCCTTCTCCTACTCCTACTCCCTCTCCTTTCCCCCCTTTCCCCCTCCATGAGAAGGAAAAGAAGGGGGGGCGCGAATCCTACTAGGACTGGAGTCCTGGTAGGACTCCCCCCTTATGGCGCACCCCCTAGGGCCGGCCTCCTTCCTCTCCCTCCTTTATATACTTGGGCAGGGTACCTCTTGGAGACACAACAATTCTTCCAAGCCGTGTGCGGCGTCTCTCTCCACAGTTTGCTCCTTCGGTCATAGCGTCGTAGTGCTTAGGCGAAGCCCTGCACGAATCACACCACCATCACCATCATCACACCGTCGTGCCGACGAAACTCTCCCTTGACCCTCTGCTGGATCAAGAGTTCGAGGGACGTCATCGTGTTGAACGTGTGCTGAACACAGAGGTGCCATACGTTCGGTACTTGGATCGTTTGGATCGCGAAGACGTTCGACTACATCAACCGTGTTATTAAACGCTTCCGCTTTCGGTCTACGAGGGTACGTGGACACCGTCTCCCCGCTCGTTGCTATGCTTCTCCTAGATAGATCTTTTGTGATCGTAGGAATTTTTTGAAATACTACGTTCCTGAACATAGCAAACACCAGCGAGCGCTGAAGCACGTTGATATCATTGTGTGACTCGGCCATGCCAAAGAAAGAGTGCCAGATCCAGAGATCTTGAGACGCCATTGCCTCAAGTATGACAGTGCAAGCCCTGACATGGCCCTTATACTGCCCTTGCCAAGCTGAAGGGCCGTTCTTTCACTCCCAGTGCATGTAGTCTATGCTGCCAAGCATCCCTGGGAAGCCCTTGCTGACATTCATCGCCAACAAACGGGCTGTATCTTCAGGAGTCGGCTCTCTCAAGTACTCAGGGCCAAACACAGCAATAACAACCTTGCAGAAGTTATACAAGGAGTCTAGGCATGTAGACTCTCTCATACAGACGTACTCGACAATGAGATCATCGGACACTCCGTAAGCAAGCATTCGGATGGCGGCAGTGCATTTTTGATAAGAGGAGAAACCAATCTTTCCAAGGACATCCTCTTTGCACTCGAAATAGTCATCATAGCCGACCACCCCCTCTCTAATACGGTTGAAAAGATGCCTACTCATACGGAAACGGCGCGGAATTTCTGATGTTTGAACAACTAGTTTGTTAATGCCCGCTCTCTCGGTTGCGATTCAACGCCGGAAGGTGGACTGGAATGGAGCCACGGAACGCCGGGCGCTGGCTATTGAGGTGGTGATGGACCAACACGGCAGCCAAGATCTCCTCCTCATCATCGGACGAGGAATCGTCGGAGTCGCAAAGGAAATTGTGAAAAAAGAACTCGTCGGTGGAGTCCATTTTATACCTTGGCAAACTGTCAAACAGCTTGCGGGCATCGACGAAGGAGACGGCCGACGAAGGGAGTCGGCGTCCAGCTAGCTGCCCTGCCGGCGTCCGACGAGCGTGCCGTGAGGATCTGGCCAGGGCGGCGATGCGGCTTCTTGGTTGCGGTCGCGGCTGTGTCGGGGGAGCGGGGGTGGGAAGCTTTCGGTTCCCCGGCGGTGGCAGGCTACGTGGGAGGTGGCGGCGTTGCAGAGGGGATGTTGCGGCGCCGACAGCTGGCGGAGGCATCGGAAAAATGGGCGGCGGCGGCGGTGACAAAGTAGGCAGGCGAGGGTTTGCTGGTGGAATGAGAGAGGATGGCCAATGTGCCACCGACCAGCGGGCCAAGGGGAGGAGTAGGCGGCCAAGCGCGTGTCCGTCTCATGTCCGTGCCGGCGCAAATCCGGCTCAAAACTGGGCCGAGAATCGGTCGTCAGGTGCACGAAAAGCGAATGCGCGTCCGTTTGGGTCGGCGCGGACAGTCTGTCCGCGCCGACCCAAACGGATGCCCGCGGACGAAATGCGTTGCCCCGTTGGAGTTGCTCTTAGGGCATCTCGAAGGTGAACCCATAAACCTCCCGCAATCGTTCGAGCCGTGCTGTTTGGACCGAGAAAGTTATTCAACGCGATCCTGTATCGGTCCGCAAAGCGGTCCGGACACGATTTCTCGTGTAAACTGGAGACAAAGGTGATTTCACCAAAGGGAAACAATCTTATTTCTAGAGTTTCTGACCTCATTGATCCGGTGACAAGGAGTTGGGATGAGCAGCTGGTTAACCAAACGTTTTGGCAAGTGGATGTTCAAAGGATTTTGGCCATTCCACTACCGTTACATGAGATGACAGATTTCTTGGCATGGAACCTGACAAAGTCAGGGACTTTCACAGTGCGATCTGCATACCATACAGAATGGGAATTTCAATTTGGGCATAAGTTGGAATCAACGGCTGGAGCTTCAAACCCATCTTATACATGGGACTCGGTATGGAACTTAGTCTGCATGACAAAGATAAAAATATTTATGTTGCGCGCCCTCAGTGCTATTCCTGTCGATCTATCACGGCTAATAAGCACTTGAAAATAAATCCGAGTTGCCCAGCCTATAACCAGGGCTGATGACATAAGACATATGTTGTTGAATGCAAATTGGCAATGGACGTGTGGAAGATGCTCGGTCTTGAGCTTGTTATCAAACAGGCACTGAAAGTTGACAAGGCGGGTGAGCTTGTGTTGGCACATCTTTTGTGCCTTCCAGAACAACAAATCGAAGTGTTGGGCTTGCCGAAGTTTAGAGAAACGATGGCAACAACGGCTTGGTATTTGTGGTATGAAAGGTGAAAATTGACACATGACGAAGAAACTCGAAGTGCATGTCAAATCAATATGTCAGTGAGAGGCTTAGTAGCAAATTATACCATCTCTTATAGCCCAAAGGCTCACGTCCGTTCAGATGCTTGGTTGAAACCAAAGTATGGTTACGTGAAATTAAACGTTGACGCGGGATTTGATAGTGACACACTCGCAGAAACATTTGAGAAGTTATCCGGGATCATAGGGGAAAATTTATAGCGGCTGCTAATGAAAAGATGGACCTTTGCTTCGACTCGTTCACAGCAGAAGCAATTGCAGTGAGGTTTGGTTTGAATCTTGCTAATACCATCAGATGCAGTAAGATTGAAGTGAATTCGGATAGCGTGAGGGTGGTGAATGCGTTGAGCCAAGGCTACTCTTCTTCAGTCGCTTCATCCATTATAGATGACTGTTATTTCATGTCATTAGGTTTTTTCCATGTCATTTATGATCATTGTAATAGGGAACGTAATCGAGTAGCTCACGAACTAGCAAGGTTAGCTAGGTTTTCTTCTCCAAATGTTTGGATGGATAACGTCCCTGATGATGTTGTCCCTTTACTTGTAAACGATGCTACTTTACTTATGAATGAATAAAGGAGAAGAAGTTTATTAAAAAAAACTGAAGACGAATGTGAGGGAGGTTTACGGGACTTAGGACAGATCTCACGCACACTTCGGAGCGCCCTGGCCCACAAGAAAAGGATGGATTATCGGCCTGGGGGCCTGCTACAAGAAAATGCTATTCTTGGCTTCTTTTTTTGAGGGGAATGCTATTCTTCACCTGTTACAACGAATAGCGAGCGCGTCCATGTCTCAGTTTCTGCGAGGTGCATGGGGGTGCTCGTTGACAGAAAACGGTAAATGGTCGGTCCCAAGTTCATAGCTGCTCGCCTGTTGACAACCCATCCTTTTCTCCTTTTCCTGCCATTTGTTTCCGTTGTTATTTTTTCTCAATTTATAAGTATAAGTGTAGTTTTCGAAAAAAATATATATTTGAAAAATATGTACTATTTATCGTATGTAATTACCAAAAAAATGGTTCATACAATTCAAAAAAGTTTTCACGGACCTTTTAAAACTGTTCATAGTTTATTTTTCTAAATTGTTCGTGCATTTCTAAGGAAACTTTCAGGGCATTGAAAAAAACTCGCACCATTTAACAAAACTATCCACACATTTATAAAATTCCTCATGACATTTTGAAAGAAATATTATTGAAACATAAAAATCTACTCTCCCAATTTTCCAAACAAGTTCATAAAACATTAAAAATGTCTTTATCACTTAAAAAATGCATACCTTAAAAATATCGTATGTTTAACAAAATTTCTTGAAAATGTAAAGATTTGTTCTCTTTTTCGAAAATTGACATGAAACAATGTTCGTATAATAAAATCATGCACATTAAAAAATTTCATGAATTTGAAAATAAAAATGAAAAAGTAGAAGCAAGAAGGAAAAAAGAAAGAAACAAATAAAAGTAAAATAGAAAACAGAAAAAAATACAGAAAAGTCGGTGGAGAAACGAGAAAAGAAGGATACCAAAACAAGAGGTAATTCGGCCCCACATAAGGGTGTTCGGTAGCGCAAGCAGTTGCTCTGGTTCTACGATTTTCTATTGTAGTTTTTCTTGCCTTTTTTCTTTCTTAGGTTTTATGGTTTCTCTCTTTTATTTCCCCCATATTTTTATTGGTTTTATTCTAGTTTCGAAATTATATTTTTTTTTCTAAATTTTGTGAATATTAATTTCAAATTTACAGTACCCCTTTTGGAATCAATGAACATTTCTAAATTTATTTCATGAACAAGTTATGAAATTCCATGAACATTTAAAACAAATCATGAATATATTTTAAAATATTAACCTCTTGGAAATTCATTATTTTTCACGAACATTTGTATTCGTCCAAAAATAGGTGCATGGTTCTTTCTGGAGTGAGAGTTGTCGTTCTTTTTTGTCAGGAGTGAACTTGCAAATTTTCCTGCATGACAGGGGCGAGCAACACACGCGTTGTAGGGACTATTCGTTGTACAAAGCAATAAATAGGAGGTCCTGCTACTATATAAGTCACTTTTAGGTCAAAAAGCATGTCGTTGTCTCATTAGCAATTGGTACCGTCGTACAGAGCGGCTTGCCCGCAGATGGTCAATTTTTTCACATTTCTCACTTTAATTTTATTTTAACATTTTTTATAAAACAGCATGTTTACATAATTTATAATGTGTTTTATATAGTGTTCACTATATTATTAAAAATGATCATACACTTTATTAAATTGTTCATGAATTTTTTTAAAACTCCTAATGCATCTTGAAAAAGTGCATGAAATTTAAAAGAGTGTTCACACCTTTTTCGTGCATTTAAATCCTTTTCGCATACATAAGAAAAGGGTTAAAATAAAACAAACGTCCATGCATTAAGAAATGTCCACACATTTTGGAAAACAAGTGTTCATCTTATTTTAAAAAGCGTCCACACGTTTTGGAGAATTGTGCACGTATGAAAGAAATGTGTTTAACTATTTAAAAAACTCTCCCTAATAATAAAGCACGGATTGACTTTGTTGGGTTCACCGTTACAATACGCTTCTTTCCGTGATTTTACATTTTCAGTTTGAATTTAAAACATGTGCAAGGTGGTACTAAATTGTGTCAGGTTCACTGTGGCCTACCTGTCCCACCTCGATCGCTATGAGTTTTTTCATCCGTCCCCCTGGCTGCTGTCCCCGTGGACCTGGTTATTGTCCCTAGGTGTTGTGCCTGCTCCCTCGAACCTCTGCCTCGCTAGCGCAGTTAATTTGTCCATCCCAGTTAATTTGTCCATCCCTCTCACGATACAGACCCTCTGTTGGAGTCGAACACGAATCCCATGCCGCCTTTCCTGACCTCTCCCATAAATATCGGCTCAGGCAGAGAGAGGAGGGGATCCATGGAGGCAGGGGAGCATCCAAATCGTTCCGGGTCGAGGTGATATAGAGGCCAATGAAACCGATCACGCGCCATTTCCCGTACAGTTGGGGCCTGCTTGTTGATCGAGTTAACCTGATGACTTGCGTGGGATCGTGGCGCCGTCGATCTGGCTGGCGTTGGGCGGCGGCTTTGCTAATCGAGCCCATCTGTTGACATGCATGGGATTCATGGCCGATGTTGACGACGTTCGATCTGCTTGACGTGCTCCGGCAGTCCGGCAAGTGCCCCGTCTACAAGCAGACCTCCGCCGCTCATGCCCCAACCCACCTCTTCTTCCAGTCCACCGGCGATTCCCGCACGCATGTGACCCCCTCCTTGTTGTTGGAGACTTGGAGTACACCGACCTGGAGGCGCTGGCCATAGAGTTCACCCGACACAAGCAGAAGGCATCCTTCCTTGGTCAGGGTCTCGAGAAGAGAAGTACGACGGGATCCATAAGCTCAACACCAAGGTGAATCTTGCTACCACATCAGCCGGATATCGTAATTGGCTGCTGATATTTTGAGTGGATAGGCAGACCACGCCGGCGTGTGTGTCCAAGTCCTAGGTCATCACTTGCTTGGCAACGCACCAACGCGGCAACACTGTAGATTAATTGTCATTGTTGATGACCTCCAGCAACCATCAGTGCATGGTCGCTTTGTTGAGAAGACCGAGCTTGGTGAGAGGAACCCGACAAGCAGGTCGAAATTCTGATTGCTCAACTAATCCGTGGTTTATTATTAGGGAGAGACGGGTCAAGTGACTCTTCATCTTTAGCTGGAAATTAGCCTCTTATTTTGTTTTCTTTCTCATCATCGTCTCAATTTTCACCGGACCGGAACTATATTTTTTTACATGTAGGCAAGTTGGAGTTGGACACAACGAAGGCTGCATTGGGTTTGGTGGTAGGCTGATGGATACATGCAAGTCGCTTAGCCAGCTCCATGGAGTTCTAGCCGCTCATACGGACCGAGCAAGCTGGACCAATTCTTGTGTGAACGAACATTGCTGCTTCGGATCTTGGCCGGTAATTAATACTGAACTTGGCCCTTCGTCGATATTAAAATACTGAATTTGACAGCCCCTACACCTCATGTTGATTGATCACTTTCGATTTGTTTTCCTCATTTCCCTTTTGATATGGTGGTGATTTAAAGAGAGATGAAACTTGTGAGTGGCTTTTTTAGATCATCCTAGAGAAAGGCTTTGAGGAAGGATAACTGATCTTCTAACACGTCGTTTAATTAGAAAATTCATAATTTAAATATCCTAATACCCTCTCATGCATAACCATGTTCGCAAGTTAGTCCAAAGCAAGGTGATGATGGGGGCAGCAAAGGCGGACCGAGTTGGCAGCAGGTGGAGTCACACTGATCTGTATCGTCATCCAGAACTGTATTCTCCTTGCAGCAAGATCCAGACCATGAGTATCCAGAACTGGATTCTCCTTGCAGCAATAGACCATGAGTATCCTTATCATTGAAGATTATTTTTCATCTTTCCAGTAGATTATGAACTATATAGTATATACTATTGCTAAGAAAGCAAGATTACTTGTGAAATTATAGCTTTTTTAGAAAAAGGGCTCAAAAGCCCCGGTTCCATTTGCATTACCAAACGAAACCACACGAAATCCATAATCAGTTACAAGCACGCGGGGGTAAACAGCACACGCGCTGCCCCGGCAAAAAGAAAGGACCGTGCCCAGCCGACATCAGCCACTAACTCAAACGAAGTTCAGAACAGGTTCAGCAGGAGCTACACCCAAAGGCGAGGAAAAACTAGACAAGATCACGACCAAGTAGCACCTCCGAGCACTTCTGAAGCCCTAGCCAGGGTCCAACCATAACATGAGGGGTGGGGATCTTGCCAGCTGCTCCATCTTTCGCACCAAGTGCATCACTTTTCCTTTGACCGGACCCTGGCTAGGGCTTTTGGAAAAGTCATAGCTTTCTATTCAAACTTGCATTTTCGTATTTATACCTTAGGAAACATTATGGAATTCGACTAATAGTTTTCTATCAGAACATGCCTTTTTTTTCTTCAGCTATGTCATTTTGTGCGGTGTGGACAGACATATTTTTAACATGATTTAGTTTTATCCTAACGGCATAGTAAGATGTTTCTTTCACTACCATGCAATGCTTTCTTACTATGAATAATTCCATCATTCACCACTTGTTCAAGAAGAGATATACTGGTGTTGAGGTCCGTGGTCCGTGCCATTCAAGACCACGGTCTATATAATAATGTAAAATGATTGAGCACTGTCGTGAAGAACTTATCAAGTATGAAAAGTTCTATTCCACATGAGTGCATTTTAAACAGTACCAAATGTCGTGGTTTTAAGTCTGACAGTAATGTAGGGGGTAGGTATGGAGAGGCAAGATCCTAGCTATGGAGTAGTTGTATACACACGAGATTTACGAGTTCAGGCCCTTCTCGGAGGAAGTAACGGCCCCTCGTCTCGGAGCCGGAGGCGGTCGATTGGATTATGTGTGTATGGATTACAGGGGTGCGAACCCTTGACACTGAGGAGGGGGTGGCTTATATAGAGTTTGCCAGACCCCTCCAGCCCTCAGTTATGCAGGGTTTAAGGTACATTAAGGTTGGGAGTTACTGGTAATGCCACAAATAAAGTGCTATGATGACCATAAAAGCTACTTAATGACCGACCGTTACCATGCGGAGTGACTTTAGATCTCCTGGCTGTAGAGTGGTTGGCTTCATGGTCGAGTGGTTGGCTTCATGGTCGAGTGTCGTCAAGTCTGTCGAGTGGAACACTTCTGAGTCGATTGAAAGGTGGTTTCTTCTAGAGACGTCCTTGGGGAGGGTACCTTGGACAGGTCCGTGGCCCTACCCTAGGTACATAGCTTCATCATTAGCCCCCGAATGGATCGAGGTTTGAGTGGGGAAGGAGTTGAACACACTTCCGACCTATTTTCATGCTATGAGTATATCTTGCTCTGGATCAATGAACTTAGGTGGCAGTACCAACTTCCTTTTCAGTCGCCTTAATCCATTCTTTGTATTTGTCGAGTGAGTTTCTTTACTTGAAGAGCTTCGAGTGACAGAGCGGAGGAGATCTTCCGTTTGACGAGTTGTTCTGCGGCTAGCGGATTTCGCGGGATTCGAATTTCGGGAAGCGCGTGGGGCGGAGGAGGCCGCAGTAATCGGATGGGATAAGGCAGGGACGCCTCGATCTCCATGCCACCTTTTTCGCCACGTATCGCTTGTGGCTGATTGTTCTTGAGGATTTGAGGATCTCCTGGGCCTACAAGTCAGCCACTCGAAAGTAACCTCATATAAGGCACCGGATGGGGGGTTTTGAACAGTGCGTTCTCATTTCCTCCTCTCTTCCTCACACTTATCCGCCGCGCTCGCTTCCGTCCCGGTGCCGCTGCTCCGCGCGTGTCTCGCCGGCGACGATGGTGAAAGAGAAGACGGCGGCCCGAGGCGGCGAAAGCGGCAATGGCTAAGGCGGCGAAGAAATCGACGACGGTCGGGCGAATATTCATCGAGGGCCGGCCTGCCGCAAGGCTGGATCCCGGGCGACTGGATCCGCTCGACGATTCGTCAAGAAGACCTCGACGACCTGGCATTTGGAGGACTGATCCCCAAGGATCGGGCGCGGCTTCGGGAAGGAGTCGAGCCGCAGCCTCGGGAGGGTGAGTCGTTCTCTTGGCCACCATGTCGACTGCTGGTTTTCCTTGCCCCCTCACCCTTTCTTTCGGGGATTTCTGAATTTCTTTGGGGCACAACTCCACCACTTCACACCCAACACAATCGTGTACCTCACTGCTTTCGTGTCTTTGTGTGAAAATTTCTTGGGCTGTCGACCTCATTGGGGCCTCTCCAACACATTTTCACCTGTCGCTCTCAGACGGTGAAAAAGGCCAATCCAAGTGACGAGAGAACACAAGTGATTCAGATGTGTGGGGGTCTTGGGGTTCAGATGAGAGGGAAAAGTTCATTTCCAGCCATGATCCTTCCCGACTCAGTCCGTGGATGGCAGTCGACCTGGTTTTACTGCAAAGACCAGCCGACGCCAGAGCAGTCGACTGGACTCCCTCCTTTTTCTATGGACCGAGTGAGGAAGCCCTCCTCTTTGAAGGTGATCCTGGAAGAGAAGGCGCATGTTAAGATACTGGTCAAACACGTTGTCCAGCTTATCCGTGACGGGGTGACTGGTATGGACCTCTTGGAGGTCTTCCTTCGGCGACGCATCCAGCCACTTCAAGCTCGAGACCATCTGATGTGGATGTATTCGGGCACTGATGACACCACTCGGATCCACCCGGAGGAGGTCGAGGATGCCATGCTGGAAGGATGGTTGACGAGCATCACTGGGAACAGAGAGAACCCTAGGGGAGCTAGGAGAATTCCTCCACTCGACCAATCCCACGTACCAGACAAGGTTCGACTCTGAATTTTCGACTGTAATTTTAACCATGCAGCTATTTATGCTCTGGCGATTGACTTTTGTTCTGCTTGTTTTTCTGCCAGGCTCTCATCGAAATGTACTCAATGCCTAACGGGGAGCAAGAGCAAGACACGGAAGGAAGAGGCGGCGGTGGTGGTGGCATTACGGCGGACGGAGACCGAGGAACTGATGACTCAAGCGGCGAAGAAGAGGCGAGTCACCTCCTCGCAGGAGGAGGCGATCAAGCTCGACCAAGACCGGCCGGCCTTCGTGAAAGCGATCGCTCGGTAGCCCGTCTTCAAAGCGCCCTCGGACGTCCTCACCGGCTCCGACTGAAAAAGCGTCAAAGCAGCCCAAAGTTGTAGTGCCAAGGCCTCGGAAGGCATTGCCGAGGATTAATATTGACATCCCCGTCGCTTCTGCATGAGTGTCTCCCTTTGTATTCACTCGACGCTCTGCGCTGTTTATTTTTCCCTTGATTTGACCAGATAAACTTTGGAACTGGCGTTGCTACTTCGAGACTTGACTTACGGGGATGAGGATGAGGCAATGGAGGATGTTGTCACCTTCAATCTGGTGCGATTTACTGTCGTTTTGTCTTTATTTGGTCGACTCAAGCGTAATATATACCATTGGGTGATGTAATTTTGGTGACCGATCTTTGAACAGCTCCCAACATTATTGACCTCCCGGCGATGGCGATAGCGAGCCGAGAGGCCTTTGGCGAGGAAAAATAGGAAAACTCCTGCGAGACAAGGTGCCACAATCGGCGCCGATAGCTGAACCGATCGTTCGGGACGCTGGTGACGCGTAATCGGGCTTACATTACTTCGCCGTACCAGCAGCCAGTGCTCGACCTTCTTCATCATTGCTCAAGCTCCTACCGACCCACCTTCGGTTTTGCTACCCATCCGTCCCGGAGGGCGAAGTGAATGCTGCCAAGGAAGCCATCGCCAAGCAGGTATTATGATGGAGAAGATGAAGATGGTGCGGGATGTTAGTCAAGCCACCTATGATGCCATTTCGGCTCTCCAAAGCAATGTTCAGGTCAGCAACACGTCGACTGATTTTCTTGGCTTGCTCTGTTAGGATATGCTACGAAAAATCTGTTTCCAAAGATCTTTGCGTCTGTGCACCTTTGGGTGTTTCGACTTGTCACTAAGCAAATCCGTGCTTTGAGCTGAACTTTGTTATTGAAGTTTTGGACTAGTGGGGCATCTTTGAGTGCACCCTTTGGGTGTAGTCCCGAGACTACGAGTGGACTGCGGGCGGTCGATTGTAGTCTTGATATTTAATTCCTTCACTCGATGCAGTGCGGCCATGTCGAATGTAAACTGAACCAGTGGGGGCATGCTAAGTGCACCCACTGGGTGTAGTCCCCGAGGCCGTGGTCGACTGCTGGCAATCAACTATGGTCTGAAGAACTTGTTTGTTGCTGTCTTTTTTTTACACACTCGCGCCGAAAAGGTCTCGTCGAGTGCTAGCTGAACCAGTGGGAGCACGCTAAGTGCACCCACTGGGTGTAGTCCCCGAGACTATGGTGGACTGCGGGCAGTCGACCGTAGTCTTAGTATTTATTGTCTTTGTCATTTTTCTCTGTAAAATAACCCATCCTCTCTATCTGCAGAAATCTTGTGATCTTGGAGCTCGCTTTGCCGACTTGGAAAAGCAGCAAATTCAACTCAATCTTGATCTGGAGTTGGCCAAGTCAGAGCTGCAGAAGGCCAAAGATGATGCCAATGGTAAGGAAGCTTTGTCGACTGGTTTGTCTTAGATCTGGATTTCATTCTGCTCTTCCTGAACTGAGCGTTGTTTCTTTTCAGAAAAACTGAACGAGGCTCTGGCAAAGAATGATCAAGATCTAGCTGCTGCACAAAAGAGGGCCGACGACCAAACTGCTCTGGCTGAACAAAAGCTGGCTTCAGTCGGCAAACTGGAGGAGGAGAACGCGAAGATGAAATCTGCCCTGGATGAAGCCAACAAGGAGGTAACCCGCTTGAAGAAGGACAAGGTTAACCTGAACGAGAAGATGGAAGGCCTTTCTTGCAGGAGGGACGATCTGGAAAGCTATCTGAGGAGCCTCGCCAAGAAGTTATTCATCAAGCTTGAAGGTACATGTCCCGTTCCGACTGATTCATCTTTGTCGACTCGGTATACGAATATTGACTCATCTTTGGACCGCGCATGCAGAGCTTTGCCGAGACTTCGAGGAGGAGACTGGGCGAATTGAACCAAATTTGGACCCTATCAACTCCCCCGTGAAGGACGAGACTGCTATGAACCTGCTCCGACTGGAATCCCGCGTCGACGGCGTTGTTGACTACTTGGCTTGACTGAAATTCGCCATGTTGCGGATTGACACAGTACTTTGGCCAGGGGCAACACTCCAGAACGACCTCGAGTCCCTGATGACTCGACTTAACGAGATCCCTGGTCGAGTGCAGGAGTGGAAGAAGTCTTCTGCTCTGTGCGGTGCTGATGTGGCTCTGTCTTTGGTTCGTGTCAACTGTAAAGAGGCGCGAGAAGATAAGCTGGCAGCAATCAAGGTCGCCAACACCAAGAAGCACGATTTTCGATCCTTTATGGAGACTTTCATTGCTGCTGCCACTCGGATCGTCGATGGTGTCGACCTGGACGAGTTCGTTGAGCCTGCCAGCCCTCCTCCTGCTGAGTGAACAAACTTTTATGCCTCGCCTTAAATTTGCCTCGGAATGCCGAGTGGATTTTGTAACCGCTAAAATCCTTCGGGCTGAGAGCCCGAATACTTTGATCTGTGGTTTGGAACCTTTAAGATTTATCTGAACTGGTTTTACTTCTGAATATGCTAGCATTTGCCTTCGAGTGGACTGTGCTCTTCACTCGGAATAATCTTTGTATTTGAGATGCAGCTCTGAGGTGGAAGATTCAGTCGCCCTGTGCATCATTGTCCTTGCAGGAAGGGATGAAGTACATATGTTGTACTTGTATCTCCGAAGGAGAAGGTGGCAGCCGACCTGCACCTCGTCGTCCTTGCGGACCAGGATGGAGCGCACGTTTTACTTGTGGCGCAACTCTGAAGGAGAAGGTAGCAGTCGACCTGCACCTCGTCGTCCTTGCGGATCGGGATGGAGCGCACGTTGTACTTGTGGCGTAGCTCCGAAGGAGAAGGTAGCAGTCGACCTGCACCTCGTCGTCCTTGCGGATCGGTATGGAGCGCACGTTGTACTTGTGGCGCAGCTCCGAAGGAGAAGGTAGCAGTCGACTTACACCTCGTCGTCCTTGCGGATCGGGATGGAGTGCATGTTGTACTTGTTGGGGAACGTTGCAGAAAATTAAAATTTTTCCTACGGTTTCACCAAGATCCATCTATGAGTTCATCTAAGCAATGAGTCATGGGAGATGCATCTACATACCACTTTGTAGATCGCGGCGAAGCGTTCAAAAGAACGGGGTTGAGGTAGTTGTACGTCGTGATCCAATCACGGAGATCCTAGCGCCGAGCAGACGGCACCTCCGCGTTCAACACACGTCACGGTCAGCGTGGCGTCTCCTCCTTCTTGATCCAGCAAGGGGAAGGAGAGGTTGATGAAGATCTAGCAACCGACGGCATGGTGGTGGATCAGTGAGGATCGGCAGGAGCCCAAGCGTCTGGGAGGAGGAGGTGTAGCAAGGGAAAGGAGGTGCCAAGATGCGGGTCTTGCTGCCTTCCTCCCTCCACTATATATAGGGGCTAGAGGCGCATGCCCCTTGGAGATCCCTATCTAGATGGGGGCGGCGGCCCTCGGGCAACGGCCCCTTAGGGTTTCAACTGTGGGGCGATGCCCCCTGGGGCAACGGTCCCCCAACCCTAGGCGCCTTGGGCCCTTGGGTGGGCGCACCAGCCCACCAGGCTGGTTCCCACGCCACTTCAGCCCATGGGGCCCTCCGGATAGGTGGCCCCACCGGTGGACCCCGGGACCTTTCGGTGGTCCGGTACAATACAGTGACCCCAAAACTTTCCGGTGGCGAAACTGGACTTCCTATATATAGAACTTTACCTCCGGACCATTCCGGAACTCCTCGTGACGTCAGGGATCTCATCGGGACTCGAACAACTTCGGGTTACTGCATACTAATATCTCTACAACCCTAAGCGTCACCGAACCTTAAGTGTGTAGACCCTACGGGTTGGGAGATATCTGAACATGACCGAGATGCCTCTCGGTCAATAACCAACAGCGGGATCTGGATACCCATGTTGGCTCCCACATACTCCTCGATGATCTCATCGGATGAACCACGATGTCGAGATTCAATCAAACCCGTATACAATTCCCTTTGTCAATCGGTGCGTTACTTGCCCGAGACTTCGATCGTCGGTATCCCAATACCTTGTTCGGTCTCGTTACGGCAAGTCACTTTACTCGTCCGTAATGCATGATCCGTGACTAACCACTTAGTCACTTTGAGCTCATTATGATGATGCATTACCGAGTGGGCCCGAGATACCTCTCCGTCATACGAGTGACAAATCCAGTCTCGATCCGTGTCAACCCAATGACACTTTCGGAGATACCGTAGTGCACCTTTATAGTCACCCGATTCACGAGTGACGTTTGGTACACCAAAGCACTCTTACGGTATCCGGAGTTACGATCTCATGGTCTAAGGAAGAGATACTTGACATTGGAAAAGCTCTAGCAAAGCGAACTACTACGATCTTGTGCTATGCTTAGGATTGGGTCTTGTCCATCACATCATTCTCCTAATGATGTGATCCCGTTATCAATGACATCCAATGTCCATAGTCGAAACCATGACTATCTGTTGACCAACGAGCTAGTCAACTAGAGGCTCACTAGGGACATGTTATGGTCTATGTATTCACACGTGTATCACGATTTTCGGATAATACAATTATAGCATGAATAAAAGACAATCATCATGAACAAAGAAATATAATAATAACACTTTTATTATTGCCTCTAGGGCATATTTCCAACAGTCTCCCACTTGCACTAGAGTCAATAATCTAGTTACATTGTGATGAATCGAACACCCATAGAGTTACGGTGTTGATCATGTTTTGCTTTCATGAGAGAGGTTTAGTCAGCGGATCTGCGACATTCAGATCCGTATGTACTTTGCAAATTTCTATGTCTCCATCCCGAACGTTTTCACGGATGGAGTTGGAGCGACGCTTGATGTGCCTGGTCTTCTTGTGAAACCTGGGCTCCTTGGCAAGTGCAATAGCTCGGTGTTGTCACGAGAAGAGTTTGATCGGCCCGACGCATTGGGTATCACTCCTAGGTCGGTGATGAACTCCTTCACCCAAATTGCTTCATCGCTGCCTCCGAGGCTGCCATGTACTCCGCTTCACATGTAGATCCCGCCACGACGCTTCGCTTGCGGCTGCACCAGCTTCTTGCTCCACCATTCAACATATACGTATCCGGTTTGTGACTTAGAGTCATCAGATCGTGTCGAAGCTAAGCGTCGATGTAACCCGTTCTGACGAGCTCTTCGTCACCTCCATAAACGAAACATGTCCTTTGTCCTTTTCGGTACTTCAGGATATTCTTGACCGCTGTCGGTGTTCCTTGCGGGATTACTTTGGTACCTTCCTACCAAACTTACGGCAAGGTTTACATCAGTGCAGTACACAGCATGGCATACATAATAGATCCTATGGTTGAGGCATAGGGATGACACTCATCTCTTCTTTATCTTTTGCCGTGGTGGGGCATTGAGCTGAGCTCAATCTCACACCTTGCAATGAGCAAGAACCCTTCTTGGACTGATCCATTTGAACTTCTTCAAAATCTTATCAAGGTATGTGCTTTGTGAAAGACCTATGAGGCGTCTCGATCTATCTCTATAGATCTTGATGCCTAATATATAAGCAACTTCTCCAAGGTCCTTCATTGAAAAACACTTATTCAAGTAGGCCTTAATGCTGTCCAAGAATTCTATATCATTCCCCATCAAGTATGTCATCTACATATAATATGAGAAATTCTCTGAGCTCCCACTCACTTTCTTGTAAACGCAGGCTTCTCCATAAGTCGCATAAACTAAGCGCTTTGATCATCTCATCAAAGCGAATGTTCTAACTCGAGATGCTTGCACCAGCCCATAAATGGATCGTTGGAGCTTGCATACTTTGTTAGCGTTCTTAGGATCGACAAAACCCTCCGGCTGCATCATATACAGCTCTTCCTTAAGATATCCGTTAAGGGCGCTGTTTTGGCGTCCATCTGCCATATCTCATAATCATAGTATGCGGCAATTGCTAACATGATTGGACGGACTTAAGCTTCGCTACGGAGAGAAAGTCTCATCGTAGTCAATCCCTTGAACTTGCCGATAACCCTTAGCGACAAGTCGAGCTTTATAGATGGTGACATTACCATCGCGTCCGTCTTCCTCTTAAAGATCCATTTGTTTTCTATCGCTCGCCGATCATCGAACAAGTCGGTCAAAGTCCACACTTTGTTTTCATACATGGATTCTATCTCCGACTTCATGGCTTCTAGCCATTTTTTGGAATCTGGGCCGCCATCGCTTCTTCATAGTTGAAGGTTCATTGTTGTCTAACAACATGATTTCCAAGACAGGGTTACCGTACCACTCACAGTGCGGGCGCGTCCTAGTGGACCTCTGAAGTTCAGTAGCAACTTGATCCAAGTACCTTGATCATCATCATGAATTTCCTCTTTAGTTGGTGTAGGCATCACGGGAACATTTTCTGAGCTGCACTACTATCATGTTCAAGAGGTAGTACTTCATCGAGTTCTACTTTCCTCCACTTACTTCTTTCGAGAGAAACTCTTTTCGAGAAAGGATCCGTTCTTGGCAACAAAGATCTTGCCCTCGGATCTTAAGTAGAAGGTATACCCTACGGTTTCCTTAGGGTATCCTATGAAGACGCATTTTCCGACTTGGGTTCGAGCTTTTCAGGTTGAAGTTTCTTGACATAAGCATCGCATCCCCAAACTTTTAGAAGCGACGACTTAGGTTTCTTCCCAAACCATAATTCATACGGTGTCGTCTCAGCGGACTTAGGCGGTGCCCTATTTAAAGTGAATGTAGCTGTCTCTAGGCGTATCCCCAAAATGATAGCGTAAATCGGTAAGAGACATCATAGACCGCACCATATCCAATAGAGTGCGATTACGACGTTCGGACACACCGTTCTGCTGAGGTGTTCAGCGGCGTTAGTTGTGAAACGATTCCACATTTTCTTAAGTGTGTACCAAATTCGTGACTTAAATATTCTCCTCCATGATCCGATCGCAAGAATTTTATCTTTCGGTCACGTTGATTCTCTACTTCATTCTGAAATTCCTTGAACTTTTCAAAGGTCTCGGACTTGTGTTTCATCAAGTAGACATACCCATATCTACTCAAGTCATACGTGAGAGTGAGAACATAACGATATCCTCCATGAGCCTCAACGCTCATTGGACCGCACACATCGGTATGTATGATTTCCAACAAGTTGGTTGCTCGCTCCATTGTTCGAGAGAATGGAGTCTTGGTCATCTTGCCCATGAGGCATGGCTCGCATGTGTCAAATGATTCATAATCAAGAGACTCCAAAAGTCCATCAACATGGAGCTTCTTCATGCGCTTGACACCAATGTGACCAAGGCGGCAGTGCCACAAGTATGTGGGACTATCGTTATCAACTTTACATCTTTTGGTATTCACGCTATGAACATGTGTAATACTACGCCGAGATTCATTAAGAATAAACCATTGACCATGAGACATGACCATAAAACATATCTCTCATATAAATAGAACAACCATTATTCTCGGATTTAAATGAGTAGCCATCTCGCATTAAATGAGATCCAGATACAATATTCATGCTCAAACTTGGCACCAAATAACAATTATTATGGTTTATAACTAATCCGTGGGTAAATGAAGAGGTAGCGTGCGACGGCGATCACATCGACTCTGGAACCATTCCCGACGCCGCGCATCGTCACCTCGTCCTTCGCCGATCTCGCTTATTCCGCAGCTCATCTTGTGAGTTACAAATATGAGCAGCGGCACGGTGTCAAATACCCGGGAGTTACTACGAGTCTTGGTAAGGTACACATCAATTACATGTATATCAAATATACCTTTGGTGTTGCGGCCTTCTTTTCCACTAAGTATTTGGGGCAGTTCCGCTTCGATGACCCTTCCCTTGCAATAAAAGCACTCGGTCTCGGGCTTGGGTCCATTCTTTAGCTTCTTCCGGCAACTTGCTTGCGGGCGCGGCAACCTCCTTGCCGTCCTTCTTGAAGTTCTTCTTGCCCTTGCCCTTCTTAAACTTAGTGGTCTTATTGACCATCAACACTTGATGTTCTTTCTTGATTTCAACCTCGGTGACTTCAGCATAGAGAATACTTCAGAATGGTCTTTACCATCCCCTGCATATTGTAGTTCATCACAAAGCTCTTGTAGCTTGGTGGAAGCGATGGAGGATTACATCAATGACCGCCTCATCGGGGAGGTTAATATTCATTTGGGTCATACGGTTGTGCAACCTGACATCTTGAGAATGTGCTCCGATGAACTATTTTCCTCCATCTTACAACTGTAGAACTTGTCGGAGATGTCATATCTCTCGACCCGGCGTGAGCTTGGAAAACAAGTTTCAGCTCCTCGAACATCTCATATGCTCTGTGATGCTCAAAACGCTTTTGGAGCCCGGTTCTAAGCTGTAAAGCATGCCGCTTGAGCGAGGGAGTAATCATCAAGACGAGACTGCCAAGCATTCATAATGTCTTGGTTCTGCAGGGACGGGGCGTCACCTAGCGGTCCTTCTAGGACATATTGTTTCTGGCAGCTATGAGGATGATCCTCAAGTTCGGACCCAGTCCGTATAGTTCTGCCGTCATCTTTCAGCTTGGTTTTCTCTAGGAGCAGCGTTGAAGTTCAAGTTGACATGAGTGTTGGCCATTTGATCTACAAGACATATCATTCAAAAGTTTTAGACTAAGTTCATGATGATTAAGTTCATCTAATCAAATTATTACAATGAACTCCCACTCAGATTAGACATCCTCTAGTCATCTAAGTGATACACGATCCGAGTCGACTAGGCCGTGTCCGATCATCACGTGAGACGGACTAGTCATCGTCGGTGAACATTCTCATGTTGATCGTATCTTCTATCGACTCGTGTTCGACCTTTCGGTCTCCGTGTTCGAGGCCATGTGCGTACATGCTAGGCTCGTCAAGTTAACCCTAAGTGTTTTGCGTGTGTAAATCTGTCTTACACCGTTGTATGTGAGCGTAAGAATCCATCACACCCGATCATCACGTGGTGCTTAGAAGCGACGAACTTTAGCAACGGTGCACGCAGTTAGGGAGAACACTTCTTGAAATTGCTGTAAGGATCATCTTATTTACTACCGTCGTTCTAAGTAAACAAGATGTATAAACATAATAAACATCACATGCAATTATATAGTAATGACATGATATGGCCAATATCATAAAACTCCATTGATCTCCATCTTGGGGCTCCATGATCATCTTGTCACCGGCATGACACCATGATCTCCATCATCATGATCTCCATCATTGTGCCTCCATGAAGTTGTCACGCCAGCGACTACTTCTACTTCTATGGCTAACGCGTTTAGCAATAAAGTAAAGTAAATTACATGGCGTTCTTCAATGACACGCAGGTCATACAAAATAAAGACAACTCCTATGGCTCCTGCGGTTGTCATACTCATCGACATGCAAGTCGTGATTCCTATTACAAGAACATGATCTCATACATCACAATATGTCATTCATCATTCATCACAACTTGGCCATATCACATCACATGTCAATTGCTGCAAAAACAAGTTAGGCGTCCTCTAATTGTTGTTGCATCTTTTACGTGGCTGCAATTGGGTTCTAGCAAGAACTTTTTCTTACCTACGAATAACCACAACGTGATCTTGTCAACTTCTATTTACCCTTCATAAGGACCCTTTTCATCGAATCCGCTCCAACTAAAGTGGGAGAGCAGACACCCGCCAGCCACCTTATGCAACTAGTGCATGTTAGTCGGTGGAACCGGTCTCACGTAAGCGCACGTGTAAGGTTGGTCGGGCCGCTTCATCCCACAATACCGCGGAAGCAAGATAAGACTAGTAGCGGCAAGTAAATTGACAAGATCCACGCCCACAACTAAATTGTGTTCTACTCGTGCAAAGAGAACTACACATAGACCTAGCTCATGATGCCTTTGTTGGGGAGCGTTGCAGAAAATTAAAATTTTCCTACGGTTTCACCAAGATCCATCTATGAGTTCATCTAAACAACGAGTCATGGGAGATGCATCTACATACCACTTTGTAGATCATGGCGAAGCGTTCAAAAGAACGGGGTTGAGGTAGTTGTACGTTGTGATCCAATCACCGGAGATCCTAGCGCCGAGCGGACGGCACCTCGCGTTCAACACACGCGACGGTCAGCGTGGCGTCTCCTCCTTCTTGATCCAGCAAGGGGAAGGAGAGGTTGATGAAGATCCAGCAACACGACGGCGTGGTGGTGGATCAGCGAGGATCGGCGGGGCTTCGCCAAGCGTCCATGGGAGGAGGAGGTGTAGCAAGGGAAAGGAGGTGCCAAGATGCGGGTCTTGCTGCCTTCCTCCCTCCACTATATATAGGGGCTAGAGGCGCATGCCCTTGGAGATCCCATCTAGATGGGGGCGGCCCCGGGCAACGGCCCCTTAGGGTTTCAACCGAGGGCGCATGCCCCTCGGGCAACGGTCCCCCAACCCTAGGCGCCTTGGGCCCTTGGGTGGGCGCACCAGCCACCAGGCTGGTTCCCACGCCACTTCAGCCCATGGGGCCCTCCGGATAGGTGGCCCCACCGGTGGACCCAGGACCCTTTCGGTGGTCCCGGTACAATACCGATGACCCCAAAACTTTCCGGTGGCGGCTGGACTTCCTATATATAAAACTTTACCTTCGTACCATTCCGGAACTCCTCGTGACGTCCGGGATCTCATCCGGGACTCGAGCAACTTTCGGGTTACTGCATACTAATATCTCTACAACCCTAGCGTCACCGAACCTTAAGTGTGTAGACCCTACGGGTTCGGAGATATCTGAACATGACCGAGATGCCTCTCGGTCAATAACCAACAGCGGGATCTGGATACCCATGTTGGCTCCCACATACTCTCGATGATCTCATCGGATGAACCACGATGTCGAGATTCAATCAAACCCGTATACAATTCCCTTTGTCAATCGATGCGTTACTTGCCCGAGACTCGATCGTCGGTATCCCAATACCTTGTTCGGTCTTACCGCGGCAAGTCACTTTACTCGTACCATAATGCATGATCCGTGACTAACCACTTAGTCACTTTGAGCTCATTATGATGATGCATTACCGAGTGGGCCCAGAGATACCTCTCCGTCATACGGAGTGACAAATCCGATCTCGATCCGTGTCAACCCAATGACACTTTCGGAGATACCTGTAGTGCACCTTTATAGTCACCCGATTCGTTGTGGCGTTTGGTACACCCAAAGCACTCTTACGGTATCCGGAGTTACGATCTCATGGTCTAAGGAAGAGATACTTGACATTGGAAAAGCTCTAGCAAAAGCGAACTACGATCTTGTGCTATGCTTAGGATTGGGTCTTGTCCATCACATCATTCTCCTAATGATGTGATCCCGTTATCAATGACATCCAATGTCCATAGTCAGGAAACCATGACTATCTGTTGACCAACGAGCTAGTCAACTAGAGGCTCACTAGGGACATGTTATGGTCTATGTATTCACACGTGTATCACGATTTCCGGATAATACAGTTATAGCATGAATAAAAGACAATCATCATGAACAAAGAAATATAATAATAACACTTTTATTATTGCCTCTAGGGCATATTTCCAACAGTACTTGTGGCGTAGCTTCGAAGGAGAAGGTAGCAGTCGACCTGCACCTCGTCGTCCTTGCGGATCGGTATGTTTTTCGAACTTAGGCGAGTACTGGACTGCAGCTATGCCTCCGAGTGAGAGGATTGCTCGTCACTCGGTAGGATTTCTCAAACTTAGGCGAGTACTTGGACTGCAGCTAAGCCCCCGAGTGAGAGGATTGCTCTTCACTCGGTAGGATTTCTCAAACTTAGGCGAGTACTTGGACTACAGCTAAGCCTCCGAGTGAGAGGATTGCTCTCTACTCGGTAGGATTTCTCAAACTTAGGCGGAACGGATTCGCAGCTAAGCCCTCGAGTGGGAGGCTGGCTCACCACTCGGTAGGGATTTTTTTTACTTAGGCGAGTACTTGGACTGCAGCTAAGCCCCCGAGTGGGAGGCTGGCTCACCACTCGATAGGATTTTTTAAACTTAGGCGAGTACTTGGACTGCAGCTAAGCCCCCGAGTGGGAGGCTGGCTCACCACTCGGTAGGATTTCTCAAACTTAGGCGAGTACTTGGACTGCAGCTAAGCCCCCGAGTGAGAGGCTGGCTCACCACTCGGTAGGATTTTTTAAACTTAGGCGAGTACTTAGACTGCAGCTAAGCCCCCGAGTGGGAGGCTGGTTCACCACTCGGTAGGATTTTTTTTAAACTTAGGCGAGTACTTGGACTGCAGCTAAGCCCCCGAGTGGGAGGCTAGCTCACCACTCGGTAGGATTTCTCAAACTGAGGCGAGTACTTGGACTGCAGCTAAGCCCCCGAGTGAGAGGCTGGCTCACCACTCGGTAGGATTTTTTTAAACTTAGGCGAAACGGATTCGCAGCTAAGCCCCCGAGTGAGAGGCTTGCTCGTCACTCGGTAGGGATTTTTTTTACAAACTTAGGCGAAACGGATTCGCATCTAAGCCACCCACTGGGGGGTTCCTTACGTAAACAAAAGCAACAACAATCACTGGGAAAATTATAACACTCTTGTCTTTGATAAATAAACTACAGAAGTATGTCTTATTACATCTCATCCGAGTGAGTACTTAAGTATAAAAGGGGCGGAGCAGCTCCGCATTCCAAGCTCGAGGCTCATCAATCTGGCGATCGACGTTGTAAAGACGGTACACTCCATTGTGGAGAACTCTGGTGACGATGAAGGGGCCTTCCCAAGTGGGAGCGAGCTTGTGTGGTTTCTGTTGATCCACTCGGAGGACCAAGTCTCCTTCTTGGAAGGCTCGACTCTTCACATTTCTGGCATGGAATCGAGGCAAGTCTTGCTGATAGATAGTCTAGCGGATCAGGGCCATCTCTCTTTCCTCTTCTAGGAGGTCGACTGCATCCTGTCGGGCTTGTTCTGCTTCATTTCAGAGTAGAGCTCAACTCGGGGCGCATTGTGAAGCAAGTCACTCGACAAAACTGCTTCAGCTCCATAGACCAGAAAGAATGGAGTTCGTCTAGTTGACCGATTAGGGATAGTCCTCAATCCCCAAAGAACTGACAGAAGTTCGTCGACCCATGCGCCTGCTGCGTGCTTGAGATTGCGCATTAGTCGGTGTTTCAGTCCTTTGAGAATTAGACCGTTTGCTCTTTCCGCTTGTCCATTCGACTGGGGGTGAGCGACTGAAGCGTAGTCGACTCGTGTGCCTTGAGAGGCGCAAAAGGCTTTTAACTTGTCGGAATCTAGGTTTGACCCATTATCAGTGATGATGTTATGCGGAACTCCATATCTGAATATCAACTCTCTGATGAAACTGATAGCAGTGCAAGCTTCAAGATTCTTGATAGGCTTAGCTTCAATCCATTTAGTAAACTTCTCGACTGCCACTAGCACGTGAGTGAATCCGCTCCTACCAGTTCTCAGTGGTCCAACCATATCCAATCCCGAAACAGCGAAGGGCCAGACGAGTGGAATGGTCTTCAAGGCTGAGGCTGGTTTGTCCGACATATTGGAATAGAACTGACATCCTTCACACTTGTCGACTATCTCTTTCGCCATTTCATTTGCTCTTGGCCAGTAAAACCCCTCTCGTTATGCTTTAGCCACAATGGTCCGAGAGGACGCATGGTGACCACAGGTCCTCGAGTGTATATCGTCAAGAATTATCTGACCTTCTTCTGGTGTTATACATTTCTGACTGACTCCAGTCGGGTTTTCCCTGAACAACTATCCTTTTATCACAGTAAAGGCCTTGGATCGACGGACGATCTGTCGAGCCTCTTATTCATTCTATGGGAGCTCTTTCCTTAGGATATACGCGATGTACGGCACTGTCCAGTCGGGAGTGATGACCAAAACTTCCATGATAAGGTCGACCCTTCTGGAACCTCAACTTGATCGGATCTGTGGCACTTTTTGGTTGCGGAGCTTCTTGGTGAAAGGATCCTCTTGAGCGATGGTGTGTGAATGTGTTCCAAAAACACATTGCTGGGAATAGCTTCTCTCTTGGAACCTATTTTGCCAAATCATCAGTTGCTTGATTTTTGATCGGGGTATATGATGAAGCTCTAACCCTCGAATTTCTTCTCTAGCTTTCTCATTGCATTGCATTAACGATCATGGCCAGACTTCGACGTCCCACTCCTTCATCACTTGATTAACCACCAAATCTGAGTCGCCATAGACCATGAGGCGACGGACGCCGAGTGAAATGGCCATACGCAACCCATACAAAAGTGCTTCATATTCTTCTTCGTTGTTGGAGGAATCAAAGTGAATTTGAAGAACATATCTGAGCTTATCTCCTCGACGGGAAACTAACACTACCCCCGCACCCGAACCATTCAGCATCTTGGAACCGTCAAAGAACATGGTCCAGTGCTCCGAGTGAACTTGAGTCGGCAGTTGTTGTTCAATCCACTCGGCGACAAAATCTGCTATTGCTTGGGACTTGATGGCTTTCTTTGCCTCAAACTTGATATCTAGGGGAAGGAGTTCAATCGCCCATTTTGCCACTCGACCAGTTGCATCCCTGTTGTGCAGAATCTCTCACAATGGAGCGTCGCTGACGACTGTAATGGAATGGTCAGAGAAGTAATGAGCAACCTTCTTCGTGGTCATATAAATCTCATATACAAGCTTCTGATAATGAGGGTATCTTTGCTTTAATGGGGTCAAAACTTCAGAAACATAATATACTGGGCGCTGAACTTTAAAGGCTTTTCCTTCTTCTTCCCGCTCGACCGTAAGTACTGTACTAACAACTTGTCCCGTGGCTGCAATGTAAAGCAGCAAAGGCTCTTTGCTGATTGGGGCAGCAAGCAACGATCAGGTGGAGAGCAGAGTTTTAACTCGCAAGCGCTGCATCGACTTGAGAGTCCACGCGAACTTGTCGACTTCTTCATCATCGATAAAGAGGCAATGCCTTTTCACCGAGTCGAGATTAATCGACTTAAAGCGCCAAGCAACCGAGAAGCTTCTAGGCATCGTGCACACGCATGGGGCGTTTCATTGGAGTATAGTACCAACTTTTTACGGATTTGCGTCGATTCCTCGTTCGAAAGCGAAAACCGAGTAACTTTCCGCGGGAACTCCGAATGTGCACTTTGATGGATTAAGTTTGATATCATACCTCCCGAGGTTGGCAAATGTCTCAGCAAGGTCAGTCAGCAGGTCGGAACCCTTCCGTGACTTGAGCACAATATCATCCATGTATGCTTTCACATTCCGACTGATTTGAGTGAGCAAACACTTCTGAATCATCCTCATGAACGTGGCTCCGGCATTCTTGAGGCCGAATGGCATGGTGACATAGCAGAAGCACCCCGAATGGAGTGATGAAAGCTGTTTTGATCTCATCGGGTCCATACAGACGGATCTGGTGGTAACCGGAATAGGCGTCTAAAAAAGACAGGCGCTCACATCCCGCAGCCGAGTCGACTATTTGGTCGATGCGGGGGGGGGGGGGGGGAGGAAAATGATCTTTCGGGCAGGCCCGATTGATATGTTTGAAGTCAATGCACATGCGGAGTGACTTGTCCTTCTTGGGGACCATGACAACATTGGCGAGCCACTCGGAGTGGTAAATTTCTCGGATAAACTCCGCTGCAAGGAGTCAAGCCACTTCCTCGCCAATGGCCTTTCTCTTCTGGACGGCGGACCGTCGAAGATGTTCTTTGACAGGTTTAACATTTTGGTCGACTCGTAGACGGTGCTCAGCCAGCCCCCTGGGAACACCTGACATGTCAGAAGGCTTCCATGCGAAGATGTCCCAGTTCTCACGGAGGAACTGGATGAGTGCTTCTTCCTATTTGGAGTCGAGTGTTGTAGAGATATGAGTCGGACCAGCATTCGGGTCGGTCGGGTGAATGTGAATCGGCTTTGTCTCCCCGGACGACTGAAACGCTGATTCCGTAGCGGGCTTCTTGGTTGCAACAAATCACTCGGGTCTGCAGTTTTTTGGTATTCCTGCAGCTCTACCACTGCCATCTGAGCATCGGTGATCTTTGAGCCTTTCTGGAAACACTCTTCCGCTTTCCTCCGATTGCCGGTGACAGTGATCACACCTTTGGGGCTTGGCATCTTCAGCTTAAGGTATACATAACATGGTCGAGCCATGAAACGTGCATCTGTTGACCTTCCCGAATAGCGTGATAAGCACTGGAAATCCACGACCTCAAACATCAACTTTTCTTCTGAAAATTCTTGGAATCACCAAAACCACATCAAGAGCAATTTGGCGGTGACTCAGCCTTCTTTCCGGGAATGACTCCATGGAAGCTCATGTTGTCGGTCTTGAGTCCGGACATCGGAATGCCCATCCCTTTCAGCGTCTCTGCATACAAGTATATTCAGGCCAACGCCACCATCCATCAAAACTTTAGTTAGTCGATTGCCTTCGACGACCGGGTCGACCACCAAAGCTTGCCTCCCGGGGTGGCTATGTCGTCGGTGGTCGACCGGTCGAATGTGATGGCGATCGAGACCATTTCAAATAAGCGGGTGTCACGGAGCGACCATATTCACTTCTCGGTTGATAACTTTCAATCGACTTTTGCTTTCAACGTCAGCAAAAATCATCAGGGTGGAATTGACCTGGGGGTATCCATCATCACTAGCTTCCTTGTTCTCAACTTTGTCCGACTCCTTTTCCTTATCCTTGGGCTGCTTCCCCTGGAACTGCTGGATCAAGAGCCGACACTGTCGAGTGGTATGCTTTGGGTAAATGAGTTTACCCTCTTCATCTTTCTTTGTGTGAATGTGGCATGGCAAGTTCAATACATCATTTCCGTCTTGATCCTTCACTTTTTTGGGGTTCCAAGGCCCCTTGGGCTTCCCCTTAAACTTTCCTTGAGTCACAGCCAAGGCTTCTCCAGGAGCAGCTGGCTCGGCTTTCTGCTTTTGCTTCCGACTGGAATTCCCTCCGGTTTCATGAGCGAATGACTTGTGCTTGCCGCTCCAGAGCCGGTCCTCCTCTTCGCCATTAGCATACTTGGTGGCAATCTCCATCATTCGACTCAGAGACATGTCTCCGGTTCGACCGAATTTCAGATTCAATTCTCTGTACTTAACGCCTTCCTTGAAGGCACAAACTGCTGGTGATCGACACGTTCTCCTTTGTGTGATGCAATGTGATCCATCTCTGGATGTAATCCTCAAAGTTTCAGTTGTCTTACGCACGCAGGATTGCAATTCATCAACCCCGCTGGTCGCTTGAGTTCCTTCAAATGTTCGACAAACACTCGGAAAGATCTTCCCAAGTGTAAATCTTTCTTTGGATGCTAAGCTGGTTCAGCCACGCTCGGCGAGCCCTCCAACATATGAGGCAGGTGTTTCATGGCCACTTCATCATTGCCGCCGTAATCTGAACAACCACTCGGTAGTCCTCAAGCCAAGTATCAGGTTTGGACTCACCGGTGAACTTATCGACTCGATCGCCCACGAAGTTGGGAGGAATCACTGCGGCCACGATGGCTCTGTTGAAGTACTCGGTCTGAGACATGCACTCTGCTGGTGGGGCATCTCTGTCATGACCTCCTCGGTTAGCTCTGTTCTGTCGACCAAACCACGAGCGAGAATGGATCTCGCATCAAAGTCCGGTTCTCGGGTCGATTGGAATCCTTCGCCAAAGACTTTGTGAGGCGTCATCATCCGCCTGCCGAGGCACGTATGACCCACTCCTTGGGGAGGGTGGGCACTCGGCGTCGATCATCGCGATCGAATCGGTGATCATATGCGCCACGGTTCCTATCTTGATCTCTTTGGTCTTCACGTCCCTCACGCCTCGGGGCGATCTTGGCTGTGAGCCGATGAATCATGTCTGCAACAACGGATTTGTTGTGAATCTGTTCCGTGATCGTGATCTACTGAATTCTGGTTTCTGCTGCCGGAGCAATTCTCGATCGCAACAAGCTTCGCCAGCCTCGGTTGGGAAGGCTGGATCTACTCGCTATACGGGCGCGGTTGCTAAATTTTGAATCGGAGTTCGATATACCTAAGTCGGTCGGGTGAAAGAGCCGGCGTCGACTAGATGATGGGACCCGTTATCGCGCTCGTTAAAAGTGCCCGCCTGGAGATTCTCGGTCGAGTGCGCTCAGCCAAGTTGGCTGGCGTCTTCAAGGCACGGGCCTCGGGGTTTCTCCAACGATAGGAGTGTGAAGTGCATCCATGTTCCGGCGGCGAAGTTCCTCCCTCTGCAGTGAAGTGAGTGGCTCGGGCAAGTACTCTTCATGGGCTTGCGACGGATCGCCCTTGCCGTCGCCACCGTCGGGCTGGGAAAGCGGGAGGACTGCGTGGTCCATCGACCATCGGGACTTCGCATTGGATCCTTCTTTGTCGCTTTCGGATCACGATCTCTGCGAGCCGGTCGGCAGTCGAACATGCCAGAGAGATTCGTCGGGCTCGAGCCGCGACACGGGGTGGCCGACTGGCGAGCCACCGCGTGCCAAACCCATCGCTGAAGCCTCGACCGACCGGAACGCTTGCGCCGGCGGTCAACGGGGAGAGAGGACGCCACGGAGCCGACCGATCATTGGGTCGACGGTACGCCGCAAGAGGACGCCACGGATGCATCGCAGCGAAAGTCGTTGCCCGTGACGAGAAGCGCGTCGATGTCGAGTGGTCCCTCCTGAAGCCAAGCGGAGTCGTCGGCGACGAACACGAGCGCGCCAAGACGGATCTCGCGGCCCTCAGCTAAACCTCCACCTGAAACCATGATGAAGGGGGTCGAAAAAACTGCAACTTCTCCAACAAGTCGCTAAGACACCGGCACCATGGTGGGCGCCAACTGTCGTGGTTCTAAGTCTGACAGTAATGTAGGGGGGTAGGTATGGAGAGGCAAGATCCTAGCTATGGAGTAGTTGTATACACACGAGATTTACGAGTTCAGGCCCTTCTCGGAGGAAGTAACAGCCCTACGTCTCGGAGCCCGGAGGCGGTCGACTGGATTATGTGTGTATGGATTACAGGGGTGCGAACCCTTGACACTGAGGAGGGGGTGGCTTATATAGAGTTCGTCAGACCCCTCCAGCCCTCAGTTATGCAGGGTTTAAGGTACATTAAGGTCGGGCGTTACTGGTAACGCCATAAATAAAGTGCTATGATGACCATAAAAGCTACTTAATGACTGACCGTTAGCATGCGGAGTGACTTTAAATCTCCTGGCTGTCGAGTGGTTGGCTTCATGGTCGAGTGTCGTCGAGTCTGTCGAGTGGAACACTTTTGAGTCGATTGAAAGGTGGTTTCTTCTAAAGACGTCCTTGGGAGGGTACCTTGAACAGGTCCGTGATCCTACCCTAGGTATATAGCTTCATCACCTAACAACTTGGTATAATCCATGCCAAATAGAGTTATGCAATGAGCGAAATGCAACCAGCATTGTTGAAGCCATAGTTTAGCTTTCACTTCCAAATTTGCCACAAAAATATAATCAGTTCCATAGAGCCAGCGGTCAAAAGTTGTGAAAGATAGGCTTGAAAGTATTAACATGTTCACTATTTGGCAGTTAAGCGAGTGAAGCTTGGAAACTGGACAAGAAAAAGAGGAGGCCGAGAGCCAAAGATTGCGGAATATTGTGATTAGTTGGAGGCTCTGCCGAGGTATGCATATTTTATATTGTTGCGATGAACCTCATCCTATTGTTCTACCTCTACTTTTTTTCCGCAAAATGCTCTACCTATACATTGACTCCTCTTGGTATTCACAATCTCTTATCGCTTCACGCTTGCAAACAACTTCATACTTTCTACAATCACCAATCGGCATGCTGTGCTCGTTTGTAGGTTGCGAAAATATTTCTCCCGTTGTAACGCACGGGCATATTTACTAGTAAGGTTCATGTAATTAAAATAGGTTTTATTTCTTTCAGAATTTTTTCTTAGTTCTAAAAAATATTCGACCATTTGGCAAATTTTAACTAAAAAAACAAAAACAAAAAACAAAATAGGGACCGAAAGAGAAAAGTAGAGGCGAAATTAAGTGATCCATGGTCTAGGCGGAAACCTGACAGGAAATGCATGGAATATTACAGGGGATGCCACCTATCTGCCGCATTCTGCGGCAGACTGGTGGGGCTTCGCACATGGCATTCTCCGCCTAGGCCGGCCCACCCAGGAGAAGCTAGAGGTGTAAAAAGCAACCAAAAAAACGACGAGTCAGTGCGGTTCAAATTCACGATGCCCAACTAGTAAACACAGGAACCTAGGCAGTGGAGCTGGTTACCAGCAATGAATAATATGCAGCGCGACTACTTTTAGAACTAACTGTGTCGGCAATTCCGAATCTGTTTCCTTTTTTAAAAAAATCATGAAAATTGTGAATATTTTATAAATTCAAAATAAATTTAATAAAACTACGTTTTAAAAAAACTGTCCAATTTTTGTATTTGTTACAAAAAAATTTAAAATAGGAAGAATGTATAAATTTGCGAAAACAGGAACATTTATTCAGTTTCGAACAATTTTTGACAAACATAAACGATTTTTAAAGATGTGAAAATTTTAAGAAAGTGAGAACAAGTTTTAAAACGTATTTTCAGGAATTTCCGAGTAAATGTTTTTAAAATGATTTTTAAAAACATGAACATTTTTCCAAAAAGGGACATTTTTATCTGTGAACAAAATTTAAATCTCTGAACATCATTCGAAATTTGCAAACACTTTTTAATTTGTGAACACAATTTTAAAGCAAGAATATTTCATAAATTTATGAACATTTTTTTGAAGGCATATATTTTTTCAAATATACGTACATGATTTTATAAAATGAAGAGCATTCTTTTGATTTGTGAACCAGAATGACAAGAACTTTGTTTTGAACTTTTGATTTTTTTCGAATTTTTTAAACATCTTAAAATTATGAAAAACAAAAAAGAAACCAAAAAGAGAAGGAAAATGAATTTAAAAAGAAAGAAACGTAATAAAGAAACAGAAAAAGAAAGAAAAATAAAATTGAAATAGAAAAAGGTGAGAAATCGGTTCAAGAACCTTCTAGAAAGCTCCCAAAACCAGTCAGGAACGTTCTGGAAGGTTCCCAAAACCGACAATGTAGATCGTTCATTGTCTCATAATTTGGGCGGCCCATCTCGGTCTCTATCCGAATCAGCGACAACTTGACGCAACGAGCCGTTCGTGCTTTGCTTGGTGATGGGCCATCTAACATCGCATTCTTCATGTCACCAGTCACACGAACATCTTACAGTTAGGAGCCCAAGGACTTCAAATTGGGCTGTGTGAACAAGTGTGGCTCAACGAACACATGCTCGGTTAGCAAATAAAATTTTTGCCTAAAGAAGGAAATAAAAATTGAATTGCACAAATACACAATATTTGAGACTAAGGTAGCAGAAAACCAAAAACGAGGATTTTAACTCAAAAAAAAAAACAACTGCAGTACTAACATTTAACAAAGAAAATCTGTAAAATCCTCTGATTAGTCAGCTAATAAGAAATATGTCATGTGGGTCCAATGTTTTTTAGTTGGATGTGGGTCCCATGTTCACTGACTATTGCGACCGCTTGCCTTTAGAGGTCGCATTAAGCCAAGCTGACCTTAGATAACTTATTAAATTAGAATTTAACAAAAATCTTCAAATAAGATGAAATATTTAAACTTTGAACAATTTTTATATAGATGTGGCCAAAATTTCAAGTTTTTTTAAAGAAAACTGAAAAATACTAGTAACGCAAAACATCAAATGATCACTTTGGGAAAATTTCAGCCAATTTACTGAAGATATTTTAAAATTTGGAAAATTGTAAGATTTGGTCAAATGTTCTTCAAATATTCAAAATTTCAAACAAAAATCTACAATAATTCAAAACATCTTTTAGTGGTCAATCTGGAAAATGTTCAGCCTATTTAGCCCACCCATTTTGAAAATTTGATAGTTTTTATAAGCTAAAACATGTATGCAAGTTTATTTTGAGCTTGGTTTGGCTCAGCTCAAGCGGACCCCCAACGTGAGCTTGGGCTAAAAATTAGTTCTCCCCCACTTTGTGTCTACGAATAGTGGGCCCACTCGTTATATTTGTGTTCAATCTAGATTTGATGTTTTTGTTACCGGTTTGTCCTTGAGTTGTAATTTTACCAAAATCCACTAGAGTTATGATTTTGTGTTGCCTTAGCCCCAAAAGTTGTGTGTTTGTGCAATATTCTTAATAAAAGACACACAATATATGCAAACTCTTTTTGACGAAGCACTCATATGCAAACTGGAATCAATTAATCTTAGAGCTAATGTTTTAAATTAACAAATTCCATGCACATGATCACAGTCATAAACGTTGCGCCGCAGCCAGCAGCCGAAGATGATCGTTCTCATTCTTGGACTTGCATGCAACGCGTCGATGTATGGCTATTGATGTATGGCGGACGTGGTTTGTTATATATACATTGTTTGATCGATACATCTTAGACCCTGTTTGGTTCGGCTGTGAATTTTTAAAAGCAGCTGTGAAAAATCTGTTATGGAAAAATAGCTGTGGAAAATCTGATGTGAAAAAGATGTAGATCATTTGGCAAACCAGCTGATACAACTTTTTCAGATTTTGGCCCGTAGCGGAATCAGATTTTGGAAAGCACGTCCTGGGCTGCTTCCGCTTTTGGTTCAGATTTTGGCAGCGGATTTCTGGAATCGGATTCTGCTGGGTTTGTCCTTTGGTTCAGATTCTGCTGCGCGGCAGCGGAATCCGTCGATAAAAGCTGAACCAAACAGGGCCTTAGTCTTACAACCCATCTCAATCTTGATTCATGTGGTCCACATCATCATCAATGAGGTCACTGCCTTAACTTGTAGTACTCTCTCTGATTCAACTTAATTGACACAACTTTAGTACAATGACATTTTGTTATAATTTTCATGCCTGCCCATGAAGCTGGTTCCTGTCCTCTCTATGTGCGTTTGCCTCTAGAATACTACTCCCTCCGTTCTTAAATATTTGTCTTTCTAGAGATTTTAACAAGTAACTATATACGGAGTAAAATGAGTGAATCTACACTCTAAAATATGTTTATATACATCCGTATGTGGTAGTCCATTTGAAATCTCTAAAAAGACAAATATTTAGGAACGGAGGGAGTACAATAGGTACTATATACACCCGTCCGCAAAGGACAACACAATTTCGTTTTTCATGGAATGACATTCATAAAAGATGTGGCAAAAACAAATTAATGTTGTAAAAATGTTATTTTTGAAAGCACTTTAGAGTTCTGGTTTTGTTCCTTTTGCCACAACTTTCACGGATGTTATTTTATGATGAAACTTTGCAAGCATTTAAAATATCTGTCAAAGTTTGTCAAAAAATCTATTTTTTTTATTTTACTGTTCATACCGAGCTCATATGAGCTGGGCACTTTCGGTCGACATCGAAAGGCAAAGATATACAAGCACTTCCCCCTATCTCATAGATATCGTAACAGAAGATGCGCGTTCTTAATTTTGGACTTGCATGCAGCGTGGTAGGTATGGTCACAGTGTTTGACAAAAAAAAATGGCCACACTTCCATCACATGAGTTACAAAATTCTGCATGGCGAACGTGTTTAGTTGTATATGTTGTTTGATCGGCAGATCTCATTCTCACCCATCTTGATCTTGATTCCTGGGGTCCAAATCATCACTAGTGAGGTCATTACCTAACATGTAGTCATCTAACGACATTTTGTTATATTTTGTATGCCTGTCCATAAAGCTTGCTCCTGTTCAGTTTGCCTGTACACAACAACTTCATCAGGCACACACCATCAACTGATCCAAGCGTCCAAGAACGACAACCCGCCACAAGTGTTTGCCAAAGCTATGAACAGAGTCCACATATCGATTGAATTTATATCGTTTACAGTAAAAAAATTCTCATGAAAGGGGAGTTACAGACTGACATGACCCAGTTAAAATCAAGGGGTGGGGCCAGCTAAAATTAAGAAGGGGTGAATTCATGGTGGAGAGAAGGACACATCTCCCCGTGAAATCAGCCTGTAGCACTCTTTCCGTAAGTGTAGGATTTTCGATGGATCCACTGTCTGGTCTTGTATCACCGGATTGGTATATAAAGTTACAAACACCGGATGAATGTGGCGCGCCGGCCGGAACCGTTTCCATAGTTGGTGCGTCAAGTCATTGCGCACACTACTGTCGTATTAACAACTTGAGTCAACACGCCCAACGTGGCCCCTAAGATTAAACATATTCGCATGCATGATGCATGAGTGGTAAAGTATAGTAAAAGTACTAATTAAAACAGATGCATGGACTTTCTTGCAAAAGAAGAAAACGGGTCATGGACAGTGAGAGGGATCACCAAAGTTTGGAGTTTGAGCATCTATAGCCGGACCCCTTGTATTGTCTCCATATGTCTTTGCGGACAGCCCGGTCACGGACCAGTCAAGAAATCGCTATCCAGATGGCCCCATCAAACCGGTCTTATACGTCGGAGTTAACTGACGCCAATCATATTCAATCCATATTCGGGACGAATATGGGGCCTGGACGCACCCGTGAATCAGATAGAAGGGAGCCACCACAATTTTCATTAAATCACCCCGACCTAGCCGAACCTGCCCTTTTCCCCTCCTTCTCCCTTGTCTGTCCCAGCCCTCCCCTAGCTCCACAACCGTCTCGACCCCACATCGCTACCACCACCAGCACAAAACTCCTCCCTGCCATTCTTGCCGCCTTGGGCACAACTATAACATGGGGTACAACCTTGTCGATGTTATTTATTCTCAGCAGGCAACATTTGTGAAGACCATATCTGATCCCCATGGCAACGAACCATGCCAATTTGCAACAATGCAAGAAATAGTTAGGAAGGATGTGAAGAGAGCATTCAGAGTGCTCCAAGCTCGTCCGGGTATTGTTTGTGGAGCTGCAATGATGTGGAAATCAGAGATTTTATGATCGCTGATGACATGTTGTGTTATTTTTGCATAATATGATTCTCGAGAATGAGTGTGGAGGGGCAGCCCGAACGCATGACTTTAAGAAGCCCAGAGTACATGTCCGCCTCCTAGAACAACATGCAACGCATATTGTGAACTTTCTGGAGATGCATTGAATTTCGAGATGATCGTGTGCATGCGCAACTACTCAAAGATGTTGTGGAACATAGATGGACTCACGATGAAAACTAGTGAGTTTAATATTTGAATTATGCACTTTCAATAAATCTTATGTTTGGACTATGTATTTTTTTGCTATGAACTAATGTATTTTGCGCATGACATTAATGTGTATATGATCAACGTGGATTTGCATGGATTTGAGGTTTTTGTATAAGCAGTGTGGTTGTGCAGAGGAACATTTGAGGGGCGTCTGGCGCTGTCCGGTGGCATGACCGAGCGTGTTCGTGGACGTTTAGGTGCCGGATTTGCTAAGTCGGGATGTAGATGCTGTTAAACCGGACTTTTGGTCCACGGTTCTCTCCTGCTTGTCCGTTTCTTCGCGGTCACGACGTCTCACAAATCACACCTCGACGTCCCGATCGATCGATGGATCGGTCCCGCCGGGCCGGCTGCTACTGGAAGCACATGAGATACATGATCGTTCGTACGTCCGGGTGAATGGACAACCGCGCCGTATCGGTCAGGCGATCACAGCCCGTCCCCGCGACGTAGCCCCGTGCTGAGCAGCACCATGCAGTGGGCAGTGGGCGCCGTCGTCCCACGTCGCCCCGCGCCTCCGGCAACCCAGCTGGCCCCTGCACGGCTGCACCGTCGGTGCGGCCCCGTCTTTTCCCGCACGTTTCGCGCCGGCCAACCAGGCAACCACACGTACGTGATACGTCCCCAGCCCCGGGCCGGCCGGTTTGGTGACACATGCATCTGTGGGGGTGGGAAACCGATCGAGAGAGGGGGTCGTATTCCACGTCCCGTCACGCATTTGTTGCATGGTGGGCTATGGAAGCTGTGAGCCTGTGACGGCCTGTGGGCATCTCCAATGTATATGTAGCTTGACCTCGACCACTGACATCGAGTGTTTCGGCGTGACGACGGGTGCGCATCCGATGTACTGTATGTACCAACTTGACGACTCAAGTGCGCGCGCGGATACACAGTCCCCTACCACGGCCGGCTGATTTGATCCACCGATATCCCTCTTTTGAGTGCAACTGCTGGGCGCACCTGGCTGAATTTGTTTGGCGTGGGGCCAACTTGACACGAGTGCTGGAATTTAATCTATTTTAGGCAGCCTAATAACTATTTCAAAAATTTCTAGTAATTCTAGAGGTCCACTTAGCCCATTTATGCAAGACAAAGGATACTACTAAAGTTTAGTCCCACATTGCTAATTTAGTGGGAGTTGGACCTCCTTATAAGGGAGGTTCTTTCCCCACTTGTATGAGAATGAGAATAAGAGGGATATCTATACGCGCTCCTCCTCTGCCTCCCGCCTCGCCATGACGCGACGCGACGCGACGAGCTCCCGGCGCCTCTCGCCTCCTTCTCTTGCGCCTATACCTATAAAAGCGACCGGTTGCGACGTGCATCGCGAGTCGGGACAGTAGGCCTCTTCATCACGAACTCCGACGACTTCTTGGCTCTAAGTTCTGCCCTACATATGTTAGGTACTATATCGTATAAGCAACTTTGTCTAATGATTGTTCTATATGTGTTTAGTTTAAGTTCATATATGTAGATGTTGTTTATCTTCCCTCTGTCAGATTGAATGACGAGCACACTAGGGAATCCTAACCCGTATAGTATACATGAATCCTTAGTTTCTAGTGTTGCAGGATTAAAGCAAGAATTTTGTACCATCGGGTACGATCTTGATGAAAATAGTCAAAAGTGACGCGACAGATGGGCTCAAATTGCGGAAGTTGTGTGGCTCGCGATACACCGAGTAGTACGTGTTCCAAGACGATCGGCGGATGTGGCCAGCATTTCAACCCACGAAATATGCATGCTGCCCTGCTCGTCACCAGCTCGATGTTAGTATAAGCTGGCTAGTTCAAATAATGTGCGAGTAGATGCACATGGGGAAGGTACATGCAAATAGATTTTCATTTCCGTTCGATGAGCGTTGAAAATTTACAGCTTCTGCACTGGCATGGAACATGTACCACGTAATAGGGAAAAGCAAAGCATGCGTCCCGCGGAAACGAGATCGAGCAGACCCTCGAAGCAATCTAAATTCTTTGTATTAATACTGCCGGCAGCAACAACACTCTCACCACGTTTTATTGGCCAGTTCGATCGGCCAGCTCCGAGAATGATCCATGCTATTTTCCCTCTACCCCCTCCCCTTTCCCGTCTCTAACCCTAGCAGTCTCTGCAGTTGCCGCTGCTTTCCCGGGCCTCAAGAGGTGGCCTGTCGGCTTGTGGTGGCATGGTACGGTCGCGGTTAGAGGGCCCGTGGCCACACCTCTTTGTTCCGCCGTGATACAATATGCCGGCCTTTTCAGGGCAGCGACCTCGGAAGATGAGGCTGCGCAGATATCTTTTCAGCTAGTAGCGTGGCAACGGTGGTGGCTTTTTTCTTTGCTATGTAGATGGCGTGGGGCAGAGCGGCGGGTGTTTCTAGTGTCGTGATGGCTTCAGCGGTGACCGGTCCGAGTGGGCGGCGACGATCTTACCCTTGTTTTGGGTCAGGATCTGATACATCCTAGATGTATTTATAACTTTTGCTTGTTTCATGCTACAATTATATCATAATGGCATAGTTTGGCATCAATTGTTACTATTTTCTGCACTAACTTATTAATTCAGTGCTCAATGTCAATATATTTTTGGACTTTTCGGAAAAAATATTTTCCAAGGGACAAAAAAAACTAGGAAAATTTATATTCAAAAGTTTTGAGATAGGAAACCAGAGGGCACATGAGCCAGCAGAGGCCCCCCTATGGGCGCGACCAGGGTCCCGTGGGATCCACAGGAAGCTCCTAGACTACGTTTATATACTTTTTCTAAAACCCTGAATATAATTATCAATGATTTTTTCGCTGCCACACCTCTTTGTTCCGCTGTAATCCAATATGTAGGCCTTCTCGGTACTCTTCCATAGGGGGAAGTCATCACATTGGCCGCCTACATCAACCTTATTGCCACCATGATCATGTGTGGGTAGTTTTTTGGAGTATGGGTCCATGGCAGTAGCTAGATAACAATCTTTCCCTTGTTCTTCAATACAATGATCACATGAACTGCCCTACATTATTGTGATCCATATGATGTAACCTTTTATGGTGTAATTGTTGCTAAGTGATGAATTGTCACTTTATGACCAGATTTATATATGTTTCATTCATGCATTCATATGAGTTATTTGCTGCATTATTTTTAGACATATATGCTCTCCGATCTATTATCTTGCACTGGTCATTTAGATGAATGATCTTCAAGAGGGAGTTGTGTATCTTATTTTGGCTCAATCTTGCAAGTAATATACCGCAGTGATAGAAAATAGAAAAGTCTTGTATTTTGTTGTTGTCAATATGGGTAAAAAAATAGTTGTGTAGTTGTCCTTTAAACGCGGGGTGAAGACAATATATTATCTACATCATGTCATCATAGTCAATGCAATACTTTGTTTTACTTAGCACTCTGAGATGCATGCTAGATAGCGGTTTTGGGTTGGAGTATTAGTTATAGATGTTGTTGTATTAATGACCTATAGATGTCCGGATGTGACATGTATATGCAATTATGTCATATATGATTATTATAATAAAAGCCGCAATTTAATCGATAGTCAAATATAATTTGTTCACCATGTAGTGCTATCTTTTATGGAGAGATGCCACTAGTGAAAGTATGGACCCCAGTCCATTCATCCCTATTGATTTCAACCTCGATGAACGCTCTTTATTTCTCTTACAATCTGATTTTTATTTCTTTCCTTGCAATTATATATCACTTCCAAACATAAGTTGCATTAATGCTTGTAACTAGCAAGGCTAGCGCGACTGACAATCTCATTCGTTTCGTTGGGGGCAAAATCAAGTACTATATTTGTGTGTGCAAGTGTTGACCATTGGTTGTAGTCCAAAATTGAAAGTGCTAGTTATCGACTAGAGGGAGGGGGTGAATAGGTGATTTTTATGAAAGTCCTCAAGACAAGCAATGACTTCGAAGACGCGGAAGTGAAATAGTAACTAAACAAGATACATCAGAAGATAAACTACACTAGGCGTGCTGGAATGTCAAACAACAGTAGAAGTGATGTACGAAGACAAACAACAACTAGGTAAGTTTAGAAGGATAGTGTGAAGACAAAGATGTAATCGAAGAGAATGTCTTCACACAATGTCTTCAAACAAAACGAGCATGCAATGACTTCACGAAACTAAACAGTAACACTACAACAAAAACTGCCAGTAGAGACGTCGAATCCCATACCTAGGGACGTGTTGTTTCACCTCTAGGCAACTGTAGAGTCATTTTAGTAAAACATCTTTGGAGCGTCTTCCCACGGATCGTCTCAAACCATATAGACACGCTTGATGAGCATCTTTACATGTCATGGGACGCTATATCAGAATGTTCAACATCGTGTCTACAAAGGTAGAGACGTTATGTTAGACACACTCATATCACGTCTCTACTCACATATATGTGTTTGATTTGTGTCTAAAGACCATTGAGGCACTTCTATAAATACATTCATCATAGGCCCAGTACTTTATACACGTCGTGTAGAGACGTTATATTTATCTTTAAATATACATAAGCGACTCGGCTCAAATGGAATATTTTACTTTAAATATGGATTGATTTATTTTGAATTTGTATTTCATCATTTCAAATTTGATCATTTTATCATGACATGGCTGCACATGCAGATTAATCCAATAATATCATTATATGAAGGCACCATTCCATGTCATAGATTGCATTTGCAAACATCACATTATAAAAATTGGCGAGCTGAGTGGAATAATTAGCCCAAACAGATATTTACACCAAAGTTCACAACTGAATAATAAAAGACATTCATACAGAACATACAAATAAATAAGAAATACCCTATAGTCTAGAACTATGTTTCTCAGACTAAACTATAACATAAGCCACAATACTTGTTCATTCACATACTAGTTCATCAACTGATATTGGCTCCTTCAATGCACTCCCTTTTCAAATCCGGAACTACCCAATTACTCTTGGCTCCCTTAGTGCACTCTCTTTTCAAATCCTCAACCGTCCTGAAAAAGGAAATGACCAATGTTTTAAACAAGTGCAATATGTTCTTTGATAAATTATAAGAAGCGTGTCATACAAATGCTTCGTTGGAGTGGTCGGCTTAGTTTCTTTACCTAAAAACCACAAAGATTTTTATAATTAAAATATATTAAATGTGGATATTGGAGCATACTCGATGCTTGTATGGAAACATACTTACATGTGAGCAAGGCCAAGCAATAACATAACCAGCATCTCCTACTGTTTGGAACTTCTCATATGGTCTAACCAGTTCTCATCTCCTAGATTTAGCCATGGACAGAGACTGGAACATATTGCTCTCCAAGCATGTTTCCTTCAACCACATATGTTCTATCTTTAGTCCCTAAAATTCCATTGGCCACGGGTTTGTTTTTGCTCGAACTGATCAAAAAGAACAAGACTTCAGTTTATATCCCATTTTTTGCAAGAAATGAAACATTTGTTATTCATAAAACTGGGAACATTTAACTTTACACAAAGAAGGAAAATTTCATAGAGAATTAGACCAACTACAATTAGAGAACTGTTTGGATACCTAGCATATATGTACCTGCTTAGTGACTTGGTGAAGACCACCTAGCTTCATTGCACTGCTATGTTTAGTATGAGCATTCTGCAATTAAATAGGAAGAGGTATGAATGGACAGACATAATCAGCTAAAGAATGATAATTTCCAAGAGTTCCGATATCATGTACTAGGAATGCACTAAGTAGCCCTATTCTACACATACTTTCGGCATGCTTAGATTAAGGTTTTGTTACAACATAATAATTTATTTGAAAGCTAAACATGCCTGCATGATGCAAACAAATGAAGTACTCTTCATGTAAACTAGAAGTGTATGCGTGTTTTGCTGTGCCGACCTATAGTGTTGAGTGATCTTGTGATGTTGTTTCCATCATATATTCATTGTACTATAATGTAAACGAATGCTAACATGCCAGGCCTGGAACAATTTAAGTTCATTTATGTGATTATAAATTATGAAATGTAACCGTGATCGTAAATCAATGGATTATGACATGTTTAATCATAGTATATCAATTGCTCGCCAACATTTGGAAGTTAAAAAAATAACCATTAATCATGAGCCAAATAAATAGGGAAGTGGACTTCATGAATTTTGTCATCAAAATGCATGAGAAAAATAGCTTGCCATCTAACCTTACACCTCCAGTCCATGCTTCCTTTGAAATGCTCTCCCCTGAAATGGACAAAGAGATTGTAAATAGTTTGCATGCTTTATTGATGGCAACACCTGTTGGGCATGAAAAACATGACCATTTTTCAGTGCCAGGAATGGAAACATCGTTAGACATTTATGTTTCTCCTTAGAGATAGCAAGGCTATTAGGCCGTTGAAGTAGCTAAATAATGGAGGGTGAATGAAATCAAATCCTTCGCTATAGGCAAAATTTAACTAAGAGATAATATCATCAACGGAAAACGATAGCAATTATCAGATAAGAACTGCCAGATATCAGAAAGAAGAAAATCCTCTTTGGAAACAGGAGAAGCAGAGCCAAATCACCAGAGTAACATAACATGAAACAATAAAAAAATTAAAGATACGTTGGAGACATATCACCGACTTTGCAAGTTCCTAGATCCAATCGAACATCAAGTCCAGAAGAATTTTCTCGTGCTTCTCTTGGGCCTGATCTGACACCAAGTACCGGGGAAGCGGCTCCAGATTTGATCTGTCATCACCTATAGCAAGGGTTTCTCTCTCCCTTCAAGGCCTGATCTAACATCATGTCCGAGAAGAGTGGTTTCGAGATTCAATCTGACATCAAACCCGTCTAAGGCTTCTGACGCTCCAACTGGGCCTAATCTAACATTGTGCCCGGCGAAAGCATCTCATGTTGATCCTGGTTTGGTGAGACACCAAACCTGTGAAGATCAGCTCTCCGCGGCAGTCTACAATGTACTCCATGTTGCAGAATCTTACGATCCCGCCTGAAGCAAAGGTTTGATCTGTCCGAGGTGGTCGGTCGAGTCAGTAACGAAGGTGGCGATGCCGAAGACAAGCATTTTCCCTGGCACAAAGGTCATGCCAGCGCCGATCAGAGCGCTGATACGAAATCTGATTGAACCACGACGTTCACCTAGCAGGACCTGTATGGGCCACCACTGTTGGACCTAAATCCAGCAGATCCCTCGATAGGCTATCCTAAGCTAGGCTACTTGGTGCGATGGTAACAAGGACACGAGATTTACCCAGGTTTGGGCTCTGCGGAGAATTTAATACCCTACAACATACTCTTCTTTTATTGCGTTGGGAACATATTGAGAGTACAAAGTACTGAGAGATTATAAGTTGCCCATCTACGATCCTATGACCTGGTTTATATAGCATATCGGGGACCTTAGGGTACATGGATACTGGTCGGCTATGTATGGGGAGATAGAATCCTCCACTAATCCAGCTTGTTGTCTTGTATGTCTAGTCTTCTAGAACCTTTTGTTTATCCATTATGGGCCGCCTAATGTGGCCTAGGACAGAACCGACAAAGGGGGTTCACGGCGTGGCCCATCAGATCAAAAGTCGATGTGGTGAGAAACCCCTTAGCTGGGACACCGTCAGGAGTTTTGTCTTCTATATCATGGAACTAAAAAAATGCTCATTTTACTTTCATGTTATTCAATCTTATGAATCTTTAACCGTGGTTTTCATCGAATCATCCAAAAAGGGGAAGATTCTAAGTGCATTTGGTCCCCCCTAAGGTTTTTGGATGATTTAGTGACAAAACAATTAAGGGGCTAATGTGTTTGTGAGTATACACAGGTGATGGCCCCTGAGAATTTGGTTTAACTTCATAGTGTGACCTCTAAAAAATGTGTGGAACAATTGAAGACTATGGTGTCCCTTGAGAGGAATATGTAGTTGGGTGAAGACTTCTGTTTACTAGTTTTATTTTCTCCTATTGAGTTAAATAGGGCAAACCTTACTATTGAGGGGGGTTGAAGTGAAAGTTATATTGAAGTCTTTGTGTGTATGCTCAATCCAAACCTAATTCTTTGAGTGAAGAGTGAATATTTTGAAATCTCGTTTGAGGTGTGACCTTTAGCTTTAGCGTCAAAGTGTGTCTTCTGGTAGTGAGTTTAAATGTCTTTGTTGTGGAGTTGGATGTTTTTCACGCAGAGACAGTCCACGTGAGAGAGTTGTTTGAAATCCGACCATTTCTCGTGTGTCGTGTTAGATGTTGTGAGTGTGCCTCCAATAGTCATATCATCCCCTGGGCTTGCTTCGCGGGCTATAAATAACCACCTGATGAGTGATATTTTTACACTCCTCTACCCTTTGTTTAGACTGAGATATTCACTTTGATATTGCCACTAATGACTAATGAATGCATATGATTCCATAAATCCTCTCTTTATTGTGTTTCCACAGGTAATGGGCTAAATATGAACGAAATCAAGTGAGAACATGGAAAGGAGTGAAGGAGGAGATAGAAGAAATCAGGAGGAGGCGCACTAGAAGCCATAGAGCAAAAAGACGACATTTCATGCGACTGCGACCGCTCGCATGAGGGGTCGTATGGCATGGAAACAGAGGCCTCTCATCCACGTGAACAACTTTTATAAAGGGGTCGAGGCCGAAATGTCAAAAGAACATCCGCGAGTGATACGTCTCCGTCGTATCTACTTTTCCAAACACTTTTGCCCTTGTTTTGGACTCTAACTTGCATGATTTGAATGGAACTAACCCGGACTGGCGCTGTTTTCAGCAGACTTTCCATGGTGTTATTCATGTGCAGAAACAAAAGTTCTCGGAATGACCTGAAACTCCACGAAACTTATTTTTGGAAAGTATAAAAATACTGGAAGAAGAATCCACGTCAGGGGGCCCTCCACCTGTCCACGAGGGTGGGGGCGTGCCTGCCCCCTGGGCGCGCCCCCTGCCTCGTGGGCCCCCTGACGCTCCACCGACCTCAACTCCAACTCCATATTCATGTTCGGGGAGAAAAAAATCGAAGAAAAAGATTCATCGCGTTTTACAATACGGAGCCGCCGCCAAGCCCTAAACTCTCTCGGGAGGGCTGATCTGGAGTCCGTTCGGGGCTCCGGAGAGGGGAATCCGTCGTTGTCGTCATCATCAACCATCCTCCATCACCAATTTCATGATGCTCACCGCCGTGCATGAGTAATTCCATCATAGGCTTGCTGGACGGTGATGGGTTGGATGAGATTTATCATATAATCGAGTTAGTTTTGTTAGGGTTTGATCCCTAGTATCCACTATGTTTTGAGATTGATGTTGCTATGACTTTGCTATGCTTAATGCTTGTCACTAGGGCCCGAGTGCCATGATTTCAGATCTGAACCTATTATGTTTTCATGAATATATTGTTGGGGAACGTAGTAATTTCAAAAAAAATCCTACGCACACGCAAGATCATGATGATGGCATAGCAACGAGAGGGGAGAGTATTGTCCACGTACCCTCGTAGACCGTAAGCGGAAGCGTTATGACAACACGGTTGATGTAGTCGTACGTCTTCACGATCCGACCGATCCAAGTACCGAACGTACGACACCTCCGAGTTCAGCACACGTTCAGCTCGATGACGATCCCCGGCCCGATCCAGCAAAGCGTCGGGGATGAGTTCCACAAGACGACGGCGTGGACGATGATGATGCTTTATCGGCGCAGGCTTCGCCTAAACTCCGCGACGATATGACCGAGGTGGAATATGGTGGAGGGAGCACGCACACGGCTAAGGAACGATCTGTAGATCAACTTGTGTGTCATGGGGTGCCCCTGCCTCGTATATAAAGGAGCAAGGGGGGAGGAGGCCGGCCCTAGGAGGGGGCGCGCCAAGTGTGGAGTCCTACTAGGACTCCCTAGTCCTAGTAGGATTCCACCTCCCTTGTTGGAGTAGGAGAAGGGGAAAGAGGGGGAGAGGAATAAGGAAAAGGGGGTTGCGCCCCTTGTCCAATTCGGACCAGAGGGGGGGCGCAGGCCTCCTTCCTTTTGGCCTCTCTCCTCTATTCCCGTATGGCCCAATAAGGCCCATATACTCCCCGCGAATTCCCGTAACTCTCCGGTACTCCGAAAAATACCTGAATCACTCGGAACCTTTCCGAACTCCGAATATAGTCGTCCAATATATCGATCTTTACGTCTCGACCATTTCGAGACTCCTCGTCATGTCCCCGATCTCATCCGGGACTACGAACTCCTTCGGTACATCAAAACTCATAAACTCATAATATAACTGTCATCGAAACCTTAAGCGTGTGGACCCTACGGGTTCGAGAACTATGTAGACATGACCTAGAACTATTCTTGGTCAATAACCAATAGCGGAACCTGGATGCTCATATTGGCTCCTACATATTCTACGAAAATCTTTATCGGTCAAACCGCATAACAACATACGTTGTTCCCTTTGTCATCGGTATGTTACTTGCCCGAGATTCGATCGTCGGTATCCAATACCTAGTTCAATCTCGTTACCGGCAAGTCTCTTTACTCGTTACGTAATGCATCATTCCGTAACTAACTCATTAGCTACATTGCTTGCAAGGCTTATAGTGATGTGCATTACCGAGAGGGCCCAGAGATACCTCTCCGCCAATCGGAGTGACAAAACCTAATCTCAAATACGCCAACCCAACATGTACCTTTGGAGACACCTGTAGTACTCCTTTATAATCACCCGATTCGTTGTGACGTTTGGTAGCACCAAAGTGTTCCTCCGTAAACGGAGTTGCATAATATCATAGTTACAGGAACATGTATAAGTCATGAAGAAAGCAATAGCAACATACTAAACGATCAAGTGCTAGGCCAACAGAATGGGTCAAGTCAATCACACCATTCTCCTAATGATGTGATCCCGTTAATCAAATGACAACTCTTTTGTCCATGGCTAGGAAACATAACCATCTTTGATAAACGAGCTAGTCAAGTAGAGGCATACTAGTGACACTATGTTTGTCTATGTATTCACACATGTATTATGTTTCCGGTTAATACAATTCTAGCATGAATAATAAACATTTATCATGAAATAAGGAAATAAATAATAACTTTATTATTGCCTCTAGGGCATATTTCCTTCAGTCTCCCACTTGCACTAGAGTCAATAATCTAGTTCACATCATCACGTGATTCAACACTAATATTCACATCTGTATGTGATTAACACCCATAGTTTACATCGTCATGTGACCAACACCCCAAGGGTTTACTAGAGTCAATAATCTAGTTCACATCGCTATGTGATTAACACCCAAAGAGTACTAAGGTATGATTCATGTTTTGCTCGTGAGAGAAGCTTAGTCAACGGGTCTGTTACATTCAGAGCCGCATGTATTTTGCAAATATTCTATGTCTACAATGCTCTGCACGGAGCTACTCTAGCTAATTGCTCCCACTTTCAATATGTATCCAGATTGAGACTTATAGTCATCTGGATCGGTGTAAAAGCTTGCACTGTTGTAACTCTTTACGACGGGCTCTTTTATCACCTCCATAATCGAGAAATATTTCCTTGGTCCTCACTAAGGATGTTCTTGACCAATGTCCAGTGATCTACTCCAAGATCACTATTGTACTCCCTTGCCAAATTCAGAGCAAGGTATACAATAGGTCTGGTACATAGCATAACATACTTTATAGAACCTATGACTGAGGCATAGGGAATGACTTTCATTCTCTTTTCTATTTTCTTCATAGCATAACATACTTTATAGAACCTATGACTGAGGCATAGGGAATGACTTTCATTCTCTTTTCTATTTTCTTCCGTGGTCGGGATTTGAGTCTTACTCAATTTCACACCTTTGCAACACAGGCAAGAACTTTTTCTTTGACTGTTCCATTTTGAACTACTTCAAAATCTTGACAAGGTATGTACTTATTGAAAAACTTATCAAGCGCCTTGATCTATCTCAATAGATCTTGATCCTCAATATATAAGTAGCTTTACTTGAGGTCTTTCTTTTAAAGAACTCCTTTCAATTACTCCTTTATGCTTTCCGAAAAATTCTACATCATTTCGATCAACAATATGTCACTCACATATATTTATCGAAAGGCGGTAGTGCTCCCACTCACTTTATTGTAAATACAGGCTTCACCGCAAGTCTCAGATAAAACTATATGCTTTGATCGACTTATCAAAGCGCAGTATTCCAACTCGAGATGCTTGCACCAGTCCATAGATGGATCATTGGAGCTTGCACATTTTGTTAGCACCTTTAGGATTTACAAAACCTTCTGGTTGCATCATATACAACTCTTCTTTAATAAATCCATTAAGGAATGCAATTTTGTTTATCCATTTGCCAGATTTCATAAAATGCGGCAATTGCTAACATGATTCGGACAGATTTAAGCATAGATACGAGTGAGAAACTCTCATCGTAGTCAACACCTTGAACTTGTCGAAAACCTTTTGCGACAAGTCGAGCTTTGTAGATAGTAACACTACTATCAGCGTCCGTCTTCCTCTTGAAGATCCATTTATTTTCTATGACTTGTCGATCATCGGGCAAATCAATCAAAGTCCACACTTTGTTCTCATACATGGATCCCATCTCAGATTTTATGGTCTCAAACCATTTCGCGGAATCTGGGCTCATCATCGCTTCCTCATAGTTCGTAGGTTTATCATGGTCCAAAGAACATGATTTCCGAATAGGATTACCGTACCACTCAGTGCGGATCTTAATCTGAAAGATCTACAAAGTTCGGTAGTAACTTGATCTCAAGCTTCATGATCATTATCATTAGCTTCCTCACTAATTGGTGTAGGAATCACTAGAACTGATTTCTATGATGAACTACTTTCCAATTCGGGAGAAGGTACAAATTACCTTATCAAGCTCTACTTTCCTCCCACTCACTTCTTTCGAGAGAAACTCCTTCTCTAGAAAGGATCCATTTTTAGCAACGAATATCTTGCCTTTGGATCTGTGATAGAAGGTGTACCCAATAGTTTCCTTTGGGTATTCTATGAAGACGCACTTCTCCGATTTGGGTTCGAGCTTATCAGGTGGAACCCTTTTCATATAAGCATCGCAACTCCAAACTTTAAGAAACGACAGCTTAGGTTTACTGCTAAACCATAGTTCATACGGTGTCGTCTCAACGGATTTAGATGGTGCCCTATTAAACGTGAATGCAGCTGTCTTCTAATGCATAACCCCAAAACGATATTGTAGAATCGGTAAGAGACATCATTGATCGCACCATATCCAATAAAGTGCGGTTACGACGTTCGGACATACCATAACGTTGTGGTGTTCCAGGCGGCGTGAGTTGTGAAACTATTCCACATTGTTTTAATTGAAGACCAAACTCGTAACTCAAATATTCGTCTCCGTGATCAGATCGCAGAAACTTTATTTTCTTGTTACGATGATTTTTCCACTTCACTCTGAAATTCTTTGAACCTTTCAATTATTTCAGACTTATGTTTCATCAAGTAGATATACCCATATCTGCTCAAATCATCTGTGAAGGTCAGAAAATAACGATACATGCCATGAGCTTTAACACTCATCGGATCGCATACATCGGTATGTATTATTTCCAATAAGTCAAGAGCTCGCTCCATTGTTAGGAGAACGGCGTTTTAGTCATCTTTCCCAAAAGGCACGGTTCGCAAGCATCAAATGATTCATAACCAAGTGATTCTGAAGATCCATCTTTATGGAGTTTCTTCATGCGCTTTACACCGATATGACCCAAACGGTAGTGCCACAAATAAGTTGCACTATCATTATTAACTTTGCATCTTTTAGTTTCAATATTATGAATATGTGTATCACTACGATCGAGATCCAACGAACCATTTTCATTGGGTGTGTAACTATATAAGGTTTTATTCATGTAAACAGAACAACAATTATTCTCTGACTTAAATGAATAACCGTTTTGCAATAAACATGATCAAATCATATTCATGCTCAACGCAAACACCAAACAACACTTATTTAGGTTCAACACTAATCCCGAAAGTATAGGGAGTGTGCGATGATGATCATATCAATCTTGGAATTACTTCCAACACACATCGTCACCTCACCCTTAACTAGTTTTCGCTCATTACGCAACTCCGCTTTGAGTTACTACTCTTAGCAACTGAAAAAGCCGAGGGGTTGCTATAAACACTAGTAAAGTACACATCAATAACATGTATATCCATATACCTTTGTTCACTTTGCCATCCTTCTTATCCGCCAAATACTTGGGGTGGTTCCGCTTCTAGTGACCAGTCCCTTTGCAGTATAAGCACTTAGTCTCAGGCTTAGGTCCAGACTTGGGCTTCTTCACTTTGAGCAGCAACTTGCTTGCTGTTCTTCTTGAAGTTCCCCTTCTATCCCTTTTCTTGAAATTAGTGGTCTTGTTAACCATCAACACTTGATATTTTTCTTGATATCTACCTTCGTCGATTTCAGCATCACGAAGAGCTTGGGAATTACTTTCGTCATCCCTTGCATATTATAGTTCATCACGAAGTTCTACTAACTTGGTGATGGTGACTAGAGAATTCTGTCAATCACTATTTTATCTGGAAGATTAACTCCCACTTGATTCAAGCGATTGTAGTACCTGCACGATCTGAGCACATGCTCACTAGTTGAGCGATTCTCCTCCATCTTTTAGCTATAGAACTTGTTGGAGACTTCATATCTCTCAACTCGGTATTTGCTTGAAATATTAACTTCAATTCCTGGATCATCTCATATGATCCATGACGCTCAAAACGCCTTTGAAGTCCCGATTCTAAGCCGTTAAGCATGGTGCACTAAACAATCAAGTAGTCATCATATTGAGCTAGCCAAACGCTCATAACGCCCGCATCCGCTCATGCAATAGGTCTGTCACCTAGCGGTGCATCAAGGACATAATTCTTACAGGCAGCAATGAGGATAAACCTCAGATCACGGATCCAATCCGCATCATTGCTACTAACATCTTTCAACATAATTTTTCTCTAGGAACATATCAAAACAAACATATAAAAGCATAGCAACAACGCGAGCTATTGATCTACAACATAATTTGCAAAATACTACCAGTACTAAGTTCATGATAAATTTAAGTTCAATTAATCATATTACTTAAGAACTCCCACTTAGATAGACATCTCTCTAGTCATCTAAGTGATTACGTGATCCAAATCAACTAAACCATGTCCGATCATCACGTGAGATGGAGTAGTTTCAATGGTGAACATCACTATGTTGATCATATCTACTATATGATTCACGCTCGACCTTCGGTCTCCGTGTTCCGAGGCCATATCTGTATATGCTAGGCTCGTCAAGTTTAACCTGAGTATTCTGCGTGTGCAACTGTTTTGCACCGTTGTATTTGAACGTAGAGCCTATCACACCCGATCATCACGTGGTGTCTCAAAGACGAAGAACTTTCACAACGGTGCATACTCAGGGAGAACACTTCTTGATATTTAGTGAGAGATCATCTTATAATGCTACCGTCAATCAAAGCAAGATAAGATGCATAAAGAATAAACATCACATGCAATCAATATAAGTGATATGATATGGCCATCATCATCTTGTGCTTGTGATCTCCATCTCCGAAGCACCGTCGTGATCACCATCGTCACCGGCGCGACACCTTGATCTCCATCGTAGCATCGTTGTCGTTACGCCATCTATTGCTTCTATGACTATCGCTACCGCTTAGTGATAAAGTAAAGCAATTACAGGGCGTTTGCATTTCATACAATAAAGCGACAACCATATGGCTCCTGCCAGTTGCCGATAACTTCGGTTACAAAACATGATCATCTCATACAATAAAATATAGCATCACGTCTTGACCATATCACATCACAACATGCCCTGCAAAAACAAGTTAGACGTCCTCTACTTTGTTGTTGCAAATTTTACGTGGCTGCTACGGGCTGAGCAAGAACCGTTCTTACCTACGCATCAAAACCACAACGATAGTTCGTCAAGTTAGTGCTGTTTTAACCTTCGCAAGGACCGGGCGTAGCCACACTCGGTTCAACTAAAGTGAGAGAGACGGACACCCGCCAGTCACCTTTAAGCAACGAGTGCTCGCAGCGGTGAAACCAGTCTCGCGTAAGCGTACACGTAATGTCGGTCCGGGCCGCTTCATCTCACAATACCGCCGAACCAAAGTATTACATGCTGGTAAGCAGTATGACTTGTATCGCCCACAACTCACTTGTGTTCTACTCGTGCATATAACATCAACGCGTAAAACCTGGCTCGTAATTTCAAAAAATTTCCTACGCACACGCAAGATCATGATGATGGCATAGCAACGAGAGGGGAGAGTATTGTCCACGCCCTCGTGAGACCGAAGCGAAGCGTTATGACAACGCGGTTGATGTAGTCGACGTCTTCACGATCCGACCGATCCAAGTACCGAACGCACGGCACCTCCGAAGTTCAGCACACGCTCAGCTCGATGACGATCCCCGGCCCGATCCAGCAAAGCGTCGGGGATGAGTTCCACAAGACGGCGTGGTGACGATGATGATGCTTTATCGCGCAGGCTTCGCCTAAACTCATGACGATATGACCGATGTGGAATATGGTGGAGGGGGCACCGCGACACGGCTAAGGAACGATCAGTAGATCAACTTGTGTGTCATGGGGTGCCCCTGCCCCGTGATATAAAGGAGCAAGGGGAGAGGCCGGCCCTAGGAGGGGCGCGCCAAGTGTGGAGTCCTACTAGGACTCCCTAGTCCTAGTAGGATTCCACCTCCTTGTTGGAGTAGGAGAAGGGGAAAGAGGGGAGAGGAATAAGGAAAGGGGCTGCGCCCTTGTCCAATTCGGACCAGAGGGGGCATGCCTCCTTCCTTTGGCCTCTCTCCTCTATTCCCGTATGGCCCAATAAGGCCCATATACTCCCGGCGAATTCCCGTAACTCTCGGTACTCTGAAAAATACCCGAATCACTCGGAACCTTTCCGAACTCCGAATATAGTCGTCCAATATATCGATCTTTACGTCTCGACCATTTCGAGACTCCTCGTCATGTCCCCGATCTCATCCGGGACTCCGAACTCCTTCTGTACATCAAAACTCATAAACTCATAATATAACTGTCATCGAAACCTTAAGCGTGCGGACCCTACGGGTTCGAGAACTATGTAGACATGACCTAGAACTATTCTTGGTCAATAACCAATAGCGGAACCTGGATGCTCATATTGGCTCCTACATATTCTACGAAAATCTTTATCGGTCAAACCGCATAACAACATACGTTGTCCCCTTTGTCATCGGTATGTTATTTGCCCGAGATTCGATCATCGGTATCCAATACCTAGTTCAATCTCGTTACCGGCAAATCTCTTTACTCGTTACGTAATGCATCATTCCGTAACTAACTCATTAGCTACATTGCTTGCAAGGCTTATAGTGATGTGCATTACCGAGAGGGCCCAGAGATACCTCTCCGCCAATCGGAGTGACAAAACCTAATCTCGAAATACGCCAACCCAACATGTACCTTTGGAGACACCTGTAGTACTCCTTTATAATCACCCAGTTACGTTGTGACGTTTGGTAGCACCCAAAGTGTTCCTCCGGTAAACGGGAGTTGCATAATCTCATAGTTACAGGAACATGTATAAGTCATGAAGAAAGCAATAGCAACATACTAAACGATCAAGTGCTAGGCCAACGGAATGGGTCAAGTCAATCACACCATTCTCCTAATGATGTGATCCCGTTAATCAAATGACAACTCTTTTGTCCATGGCTAGGAAACATAACCATCTTTGATAAACGAGCTAGTCAAGTAGAGGCATACTAGTGACACTATGTTTGTCTATGTATTCACACATGTATTATGTTTCCGGTTAATACAATTCTAGCATGAATAATAAACATTTATCATGAAATAAGGAAATAAATAATAACTTTATTATTGCCTCTAGGGCATATTTCCTTCATATATGTGAGTTCTTGATCCTATCTTGCAAGTCTATAGTCACCTACTATGTGTTATGATCCGGCAACCCCGAAGTGACAATAATCGGGACCACTCCCGGTGATGACCATAGTTTGAGGAGTTCATGTATTCACTATGTGTTAATGCTTTGTTCCGGTACTCTATTAAAAGGAGGCCTTAATATCCCTTAGTTTCCACTAGGACCCCGCTGCCACGGGAGGGTAGGACAAAAGATGTCATGCAAGTTCTTTTCCATAAGCACGTATGACTATATTCGGAATACATGCCTACATTACATTGATGAATTGGAGCTAGTTCTGTGTCACCCTATGTTATGATTGTTACATGATGAACCGCATCCGGCATAATTCTCCATCACCGATCCAATGCCTACGAGCTTTTCACATATCGTTCTTCGCTTATTTACTTTTCCATTGCTACTATTACAATCACTACAAAACCCAAAAATATTACTTTTGCTATCGTTACCGTTACTTCCATACTACTTTGCTACTAAAAACTTTGCTGCAGATACTACGTTAACTAGGTGTGGTTGAATTGACAACTCAACTGCTAATACTTGAGAATATCCTTTGGCTCCCCTTGTGTCGAATCAATAAATTTGGGTTGAATACTCTACCCTCGAAAACTGTTGCGATCCCCTATACTTGTGGGTTATCAGCGAGCAAAGCCAGAACAGAGTCATCCTCATCTATCTCCATCAACCCTAGCCACTGCCATTTCCATCTCCATAGCCACCATCACCACCATAGTTCTTCTTCCACTAGATCATACTTGTAATCATGCATCACACACGGCATTCATTGTAAGACATATTATCAATCAATCCATCTCCATGATGTGTTCTCAATGCGTTCTTCGTGTGATCTGGTCTCCATGTGTGAGTAGTTCGTTAAGGTATGGGTTGAGGCAAGAGCCTTGCAACCCTCTGTATTTCTTGTGGGGATCAATGTAAGTGCTTTGAATTAATGTCTCGTATGTGTGAAATAAAACTGTTCCGTAGTCGTCTCTTGCCTCGTCTGCATTCATCCTTGTAGGTACCAAGGATCATGGATAGAGGGCCACATAGAGGCTAAGGGTAGGGAGACCATGAAGTGTTATTCTGAACACTAGTGACATAAGGGTTTTGTATGGTAACACTAATCCTATCTTTGGGGATTCAAGAGGTGTAGTCATTAAACGCCCAAAGCTCTTGTCTGATTATTGCAATCTTAATTATCAAGGCAACCCCGTGAGACGGATAGGTCCTTTGGTTGGAAAACTAACTCTTGATGCAGGACACGTGCCAGTCAAGACGTAATTTCGACACATCCCCCACTTCAGTTCGTAACAAGCATATCTCGATGGGTGACTTTTCAAGCGCACAAACTAAGATCATATTTGGTCCTAGCACAAATACATGGTTGTAAGCATTAAGACCTCATACCCATACCTATATTTATTATATGTGTTCAACTCAAGGTTGTTTGATTTTGATTCGGTCAAAAGATGGAACTATTTTTTAACAAAAGCTTGCTAGAGATCATAGCTTAAAGGGGGCCTTCCTCCCGTGGGTTCAATAAATCATGGTCACCTCTGGGGGAATAGGAGAGAATCCTTTTGGCTCCATTTCTGGATCGCTAAAGGAAGTAATCACCATCCCACTTCATCCTTTGATGGTTGACTGCTTCGTGAGAGAATTGACAAGAGTTTGTCTGAGCAACCCATTCTTATGAAGAAATAGAGAGAATCCTATGTGGGGATAAACTCGTAAACCAAAATTGCTAAGAGTTTGATGGAAGCTAAAATTAACATTTTACCCTTGTGGACTGACATCATCTAGATGGCCAGGTGTCTGTTCAAGAGCATCCAAGAGTTATTGTGGATCGCCGAAGAAAAAGTCTGTGAAGGTCGAGAGATCACCTTGAAGATCTACCACGAGTGACTGGGCAAGATCTGAGGGATATTAGCTCAAGGATAATAGGGCGAAGATGAGCATTATTTTCTAAGTTAATTATCAAGCCCCTCCAACCATACATAGAGTTGTATCAACAACTTGAACTTGGTGTGCAAGTCATTGTCTTCACCGAGCTACTGGTTTCTATTTCTTCATTCTCTATTACGTTCTATAATTCCTCCATTGCTAAGCATTTCCCCAGCCTGCCTTCTCTATGATTGTTGTGAAGACATTGATGAGAATTAACTTATTCCACAATTATACTTATGTTTGGCTTTGTATTTTTCCTCGCAGTACTTTAAGTTGTATGTCTATTTGTTAGACTTGAGTGCATTTACCGCTAGCTAGTTATTATTCTACCTAGCTTGATCATGTCTTTTTCTTAGTCGTACTAGCTTTGCTATCTGTTTAGTTTATCTTGTTTCTAGCTCTGCATTGTTTTTGTAGTGTTTTTTTTCTTCGAAGAACTTGTGTTTACATAGAATTTTCGTATCACTCATCCCCTCTCCAGTTGATGCTCGACCCTACACCTTGTGTTCCCATTAACGGGGCGATCTTTTTTGCGCATGTGTTAGTTGAACTATACGATTTTCTATGGACATTTTCGTGTGGGCCACCATCATCGTTGAGGATCCTATTCTTCCAGTAATGGATATTTAGTATCTAAAAGACAATAGCTCTACCTTTCTCTCCATTATTCAACACCATACATCTGGTGACACATGATACCGAAGTGAAACCATGGGTAGCCCCTTCCCGCCCATAGCTACAATACGGTGCATGAGGCATTGGTGGTAATCACAACACATGGGTGGCGGGTCTCATGCAGGCCCTCAATCCATCATAGGTGGGCCCTTCTCGTGCAATTGATGATCGTGGCGGTGTGGTGGTGCATGCGCCATCACTGTCGGTGTGCTACATGGAGGGTGTCGGTGTCAAAACTAGCAGACCTCGGGTAGGGGGGGGGGCGAGCTGTGAGATCGGATCGATGGGTAACAAGAGACAAGGAACACAGTGTTTTACCCAGGTTCAGGCCCTCTTGAGGAGGTAAAACGCTACATCCTGCTCTAGTTTATATTGTGGGTGTATCGAAGTACATAGTTGATCTACCTCGAGATCGTAAGTCATGGATTAAACCCTAAGACTAATGATGATGATAATCAATGCCCTTCTATAGGCTAAACCCTCCGGTTTATATAGGCACCAGGGGTATCTAGGGTTACACCTCATCGGTTGCCATCTAGGGGTTACATGCCGAACTTAAATGATATCCTTGGAGTACACACCAATCTTCGGTAAAGTCCGATATGATTACGCCATAGGTTTGAGGCCTCCAGAGTCCCTCCTTATCAATGGGCCCTCAGTTTGGCCCATGGAACAGACCATCTTGGACAGGATCCCGCTTTTGAGCTTTCTTCAGGATTTGGCCCGAACTGTTCGGGAACGACCTCTCGATCTACTTACTGCAGCCCAGGATGGGAAGGGGGCTACTCCCCGAAAATGCCCCAGTCTAGGACACTGTTGGTAGCCCTGAACTTGTCTTCAAAGCCGAGTATGGCAATCTTGTTCGGATAAACGTCTTTGCCTTGAGGGACTTCGGCTTGGCAGGCAAGTTCCTCTCAACGCCCTGAGCTAGATGACATGTTTTCAATGTATCAATAAATTTTTATTGTTCCATGCTATTACATTATCAATCTTGGATGTTTTATATGCATTATTATGCTATTTATATCATTTTTTGGGACTAACCTATTAACCTAGTGTCCAGTGCCAGTTGCTGTTTTTTTCCTTGTTTTTGTTTTTACAGAAAATCAATACCAAGAGGAGTCCAAATGGAACGAAACTTTTTGATAATTTTTCTTTGGCATACCTCCCCTTCCTCTAGCTACTGCCTACGGACCCGTAGTTCTATGGTAAACTACTCACGCATCATCGGAGGAGCACCAATGAGGCTGATGAACCCCTCTGTGATCGTGTCCCCCTCCGGCAAGGTGCCGAAATAGGGATCTAGATTGGATCTCGTGGTTCTGGAACTTGCGGTGGTGGAAACCCTGATCTCTCGACTCCCCTAGGGTTTCTAGAATATTTGGGTATTTATAGGGCTGACAGACGATGGAGAGGGGGCATGTGGGCCCCACTACCCACCAGGCGCGCTAGGGGCCTCTGGCGCGCCATGGTGCCTTGTGGGCCCCACGGGCCACCCATCCGGTACTTTCTTGGCTCCCAAGTTGTCTTCTATGTAGAAAAGTTCTCCAAAAAGTTTCGTGCATTTGGACTTCGTTTGGTACTGATATTCTGTGAAGTAAAAAACAACAACTGACACTAGGCACTATGTCAATAGGTTAGTCCCAAAAAATGATATAAAGTTTCTATAATATGAATATAAAACATCCAAGAATGATAATATAACAGCATGGAACAATAAAAAATTATAGATACGTTGGAGACGTATCAGCATCCCCAAGCTTAATTCTTGCTCGTCCTCGAGTAGGTAAATGATAAAAACAGATTTTTTGATGTGAAATGTTGCCTAACAGGTTCATCTCATAATCTTTTCTTTGATAGCATGTACATTTGGACTTTTAAATGATTCAAAGCAATAGTCTATATTTGACATGAGGACATCAATACTCAAGCATATCAACAAGCAACCATGTCTTTCAAAATATCAACACTAAAGAAAGCTACCCCTAGCCCATTATGCTCAATCGATCCATTCATGAAACACACTCAAATATTAAATATGCTCAATGCACACGTATGATACTAGTGTTCCCTAGTTGGTGCTTTATAAGAGAAGATGGAGACTCAACAAAAATAAAAATTGCATAAAGTAAATGGATAGGCCATTCGCAGAGGGAAGAAGAGATTTGTAGAGGTTCCAGAGCTCAGAGCTTAAATTTAGAGATAAAATAATTTTGGATGGCATGCTTTTCCATTCAATGAAAACGACCGAGAATTCCCAATACTTTCCATACTAGATAAATCATAGGCGGTTCCCAAATAGAAAAAAAAAATCCTTTTCCCACCATTCTTTCACAATCCATGGCTAGCTGTATCCACGGGTGCCCTCCATACCAACACTTTCCAATGAATTTTGTTATCGAACAACATTTTTTTTGCATTTTGGGACTGGGCATCCCTATTACCTTTGCCACACCCTCATGAAATGACAAGTGAATAAACACTCATCTTCAGAATAAAGTATCCAGCATGGAAAATATTGGCCACCCCCTGCCGCTTCATGAGCGGCACGAACACACAAAAAGGAAATTTATTTTGAACATTAGAGTTGGCACATAAAAATTTACTTGGAACGACACGAAAATACCACATATAGGTAGGTATGGTGGACTCATTTGGCACAACTTGAGTTTAAGGATTTGGATGCCCAAGTAGTATTCCCACTTAATACAAATGGAGGCTAGCAAATAGATTGAGAAGCGACCAACCAAGAAACGAGAACGATCATAAAAGAGCATTAAACATAACTAACACCAAGTAATGCACCACAAGAAGGATGTAATTTCATTGCATAACTATTGACTTTCATGCTTGCATAGGGAATCACAAACCTTAACACCAATATTCTTACTAAAGCATAATTACTCACTAACATGACTCACATATTACTATCATCATATATCAAAATTATTGCAAGGAATCAAGTATATAATATCCAATGATCTTAATGAAAGTTTTCTATTATATACCTCTTTAATATTTATCACTTTGGGACTAGTTTCATATTTTACCATTGCTACTAGCAAAGCTCTTAAAGAAATATAAGTGAAGATCAAGATCACATATTTCTTCAAAATAATGTTCATCTCTCAAAATAATATAATTGAAGCATGGGAGGATATTTCTTTGAAATTTTACTAACTCTGAAAATAATCAAAGTGAAGCATGAGAGCATATTTCTTCAAAATATAGAATACCACTGTGCTAAAAAAGTTACAAGTGAAGTACTAGAGCAATTCCATAGCTCAAAAAATTTAAGTGAAGCACATAGAGCAATTCTAGCAAATCATAGCATCATTATGGCTCTCTCAAGTAGGGGTGTCCAGCAAGGATGATTGTGACAAACTAAAAATCAAAACAAGCAAATACTCATATAATACAAGACGCTCCAATCGAGATCCAAACTAGACTACCTAAGGACCCGTAGGTTTGTGGTAAACTACTCACGCATCATCGAGGAGGATGATGAACCCCTCTGTGATCGTTTCCCCCTCCGGCAAGGTGCCGAAAAAGGGCTCTCTTTGGATCTCATGGTTCTGGAACTTGCGGCGGTGGAAACCCCGATCTCTCAACTCCCCTAGGGTTTCTGGAATATTTGGGTATTTATAGAGCTGGGAGGCGGTGGAGAGGGGGCCTGTGGGCCCCACTACCCACCAGGGCGCACTAGGGGCCTCTGGCGTGCCATGGTGCCTTGTGGGGCCCACAAGCCTCCCCTCCGATACATCCTTGGCTCCCAAGTTGTCTTCTGGGCAGAAAAAATCTCCGAAAAGTTTCGTGGCATTTGGACTTTGTTTGGTACTGATATTCTGTGAAGTACAAAACAAGCAAAAAAACAGCAAGTGGCACTGGCATTATGTCAATAGGAGAAATCCTTCTTGCTACCTCTTGAGCATGCATTGGTTTTCCCTTGAAGAGGAAAGGGTGATGCAGCAAAGTAGCGTAAGTATTTCCCTCAGTTTTTTAGAATCAAGGTATCAATCGAGTAGGAGACTACACGCAAATCCCTTGTACCTGCACAAACAATCAAGAACCTTGCAACCAACATCATAAAGGGGTTGTCAATCCCTTCACGGCCACTTGCAAAAGTGAGATCTGATAAATATAATAAGATAAATATTTTTGGTATTTTTGTTGTATAGATTGAAAAGTAAAGATTGCAAAATAAACGACGACAGAAATAGCACGTTGGCGGGAGATTAATATGATGGAAAATAGACCCGGGGGCCATAGGTTTCACTAGTGACTTCTCTCAAGGTAGCATAATCTATGGTGGGTGAACAAATTACTGTCGAGCAATTGATAGAAAAGCGCATAGTTATGAGAATATCTAGGCATGATCATGTATATAGGCATCACGTCCGTGACAAGTAGACCGAAACGATTCTCGCATCTACTACTATTACTCCACACATCGACCGCTATCCAAAGATGCATCTAGAGTATTAAGTTCATAAGAACAGAGTAACGCATTAGGAAAGATGATATGATGTAGAGGGATAAACTCAAGCAATATGATATAAACCCCATCTTTTTATCCTCGATGGCAACAATACAATATGTGCCTTGCTGCCCCTGCTGTCACTAGGAAAGGACACCGCAAGATTGAACCCAATGCTAAGCACTTCTCCCATTGCAAGAAAGATCAATCTAGTAGGCCAAACCAAACTGATAATTCAAAGAGACTTGCAAAGATATTAAATCATGCATATAAGAATTCAGAGAAGAATCAAATATTGTTCATAGATAATCTTGATCATAAACCCACAATTCATCGGATCTCGACAAACACACCGCAAAAGGAATTACATCGAATAGATCTCCAAGAGAATCAATGAGAACTTTGTATTGAGATTCAAAGAGAGAGAAGAAGCCATCTAGCTAATAACTATGGACCCGAAGGTTTGCGGTAAACTACTCACACATCATCGGAGAGGCTATGGTGTTGATGTAGAAGCCCTCCATGATCAATTCCCCCTCCGACGGAGCGCCAGAAAAGGCCCCAAGATGGGATCTCACGGGTACAGAAAGTTATGGCGATGTAAATAGGGTTTCGTGGTGCTCCTGGATGTTTTCGGGGTATATGAGTATATATAGGCGAAAGAAGTAGGTCGGTGGAGCCACGAGGGGCCCACGTGGGTGGGAGGCACGCCTACCCCCTGGGCGCGCCTCCCTGCCTCGTGGCCGCCTCGTTGCTTCCTTGGCGTCCACTCCAAGTCTCCTAGCTTGCGTTTGTTCCAAAAATGATCCTCGCGAAGGTTTTATTCCGTTTGATGTTCCTTTTCTGCGAAACACTGAAATAGGCAAAAAAAAACAACAATTTGCACTAGGCCTTCGGTTAATAGTTTAGTCCCAAAAATAATATAAAAGTGCATAATAAAGCCCATTAAACATCCAAAACAGATAATATAATAGCATGGAACAATAAAAAATTATAGATACGTTGGAGACGTATCAAAGCATCCGCAAGCTTAATTCCTGCTCGTCCTCGAGTTGGTAAATGATAAAAACAGAATTTTTGATGTGGAATGCTACCTAGCATAATTCTCAATGTAACTTTATTTATTGTGGCATGAATGTTCATATCCGAAGGATTCAAGACAAAAGTTTAATATTGACATAAAGATAATAATACTTCAAGCATACTAACAAAGCAATCATGTCTTGTCAAAATAACATGGCCAAAGAAAGTTATCCCTACAAAATCATATAGTCTGCCTATGCTCTATCTTCATCACACAAAATATTTAAATCATGCGCAACCCCGATGACAAGCCAAGCGATTGTTTCATACTTTTTATGTTCTCAAACCTTTTAAATTTTCATGCAATACATGAGCGTGAGCCATGGACATAGCACTATATGTGGAATAGAATGGTGGTGGTGGAGAAGACAAAAAGGAGAAGATAGTCTCACATCAACTAGGCGTATCAACGGGCTATGGAGATGCCCATCAATAGATATCAATGTGAATGAGTAGGGATTGCCATGCAACGGATGCACTAGAGCTATAAGTGTATGAAAGCTCAACAAAAGAAACTAAGTGGGTGTGCATCCAAATCGCTTGCTCACGAAGACCTAGGGCATTTTGAGGAAGCCCATCATTGGAATATACAAGCTAAGTTCTATAATGTAGAATTCCCACTAGTATATGAAAGTGACAACATAGGAGACTCCCTATCATGAAGATCATGGTGCTACTTTGAAGCACAAGTGTGGTAAAAGGATAGTAACATTGTCCCTTCTCTCATTTTCTCTCATTTTTTGTTTGGGCCTTTTTCTCTCTTTTTTATGGCCTCTTTTCCGGAGTCTCATCCCGACTTGTGGGGGAATCATAGTCTCCATCATCCTTTCCTCACTTGGGACAATGCTCTAATAATGATGATCATCACACTTTTATTTACTAACAACTCAATACTTAGAACAAAATATGACTCTACGTGAATGCCTTCGGTGGTGTACCACGATGTGCAATGAATCAAGAGTTACATGTATGGAAGAATTATAAAGGTGGCTTTGCCACAACTACGATGTCAACTACATGATCATGCAAGGCAATATGACAATGATGAGACGTGTCATAACAAACGGAATGTTGGAAAGTTGCATGGCAATATATCTCGGAATGGCTATGGAAATGCCATAATAGGTAGGTATGGTGTCTGTTTTGAGGAAGGTATATGGTGGGTGCATGATACCGGTGAAAGGTGCGTAGTATTAGAGAGGCTAGTAATGGTGGAAGGGTGTGAGAGTGCGTATAATCCATGGACTCAACATTAGTCATAAAGAACTCACATACTTATTGCAAAAATATATTAGTTATCGAAACGAGGTACTACGCGCATGCTCCTAGGGGGATAGATTGGTAGGAAAAGACCATCGCTCGTCCCCGACCGCCACTCATAAGGAAGACAATCAATAAATAAATCATGCTCCGACTTCATCACATAACGGTTCACCATACGTGCATGCTACGGGAATCACAAACTTTAGAACAAGTATTTCTCAAATTCAAAACTACTCAACTAGCATGACTCTAATATCACCATCTTCATATCTCAAAACAATCATAAAGTATCAAACTTCTCATAGTATTGAATGCACTTTTTATGAAAGTTTTTATTATACCAGTCTTGGATGCCTATCATATTAGGACTAAATTTATAGCCAAAGAAAAGTACCATGCTGTTCTAAAGGACTCTCAAAATAATATAAGTGAAGCATGAGAGATCAATAATTTCTATAAAATAAAACCACCATCGTGCTCTAAAAGATATAAGTGAAGCACTAGAGCAAAAATTATTTAGCTCAAAAGATATAAGTGAAGCACATAGAGTATTCTAAATAAATTCCAATTCATGTGTGTCTCTCCAAAAGGTGTGTACAGAAAGGATGATTGTTGTAAACTAAAAATAAAATATCAAATCATACAAGACGCTCCAAGCAAAACACATATCATGTGGTGAATAAAAATATAGCCTCAAGTAAAGTTACCGATAGACAAAGACGAAAGAGGGGATGCCTTCCGGGGCATCCCCAAGCTTAGACTTTTGGTTGTTCTTGAATTTTACCTTGGGGTGCTTTGGGCATCCCCAAGCTTAGGCTCTTGCCACTCCTTATTCCAAAATCCATCAAATCTTTACCCAAAACTTGAAAACTTCACAACACAAAACTCAACAGAAAATCTCATGAGCTCCGTTAGTATAAGAAAACAAATCACCACTTCAAGGTAATGTATTGAACTCATTATTTATTTATATTGGTGTTAAACCTACTGTATTCCAACTTATCTATTGTTCATACCCCCCGATACTAGCCATAGATTCATCAAAATAAGCAAACAACACACGAAAAACAGAATCGGTCAAAAACAGAACAGTCTGTAGTAATCTGTATCAAACATATACTTCTGGAACTCCGAAAATTCTGAAATAAATCGGTGGACATGAGGAATTTGTCTATTAATCATATTAAAAAATAATCAACCTAATATCACTCTCCAGTAAAAATGGAAGCTAATCTCGTGAGCGCTAAAGTTTCTGTTTTTTACAGCAAGATCACAAACACTTCACCCAAGTCTTCCCAAAGGTTCTACTTGGCACAAACACTAATTAAAACATAAAAACACATCTAAACAGAGGCTAGATGAATTATTTATTACTAAACAGAAACGAAAATCAAGAAACAAAAATAAAATTGGGTTGCCTCCCAACAAGCGATATCGTTTAACGCCCCTAGCTAGGCATAAAAGCAAGAATAGATCTAGGTATTATCTTCTTTGGTAGGCAATTCTTCAATAGAACACTTATAACCCTTGGTGGGCGAGCGCGTGAGGCAAGCGCACTGAGGAGAAACGCGGCTAGGCTAGAACCGGAGCGCTGGGACGAACGGGTGCGCTACAGCAAAGATGCACACAACAATAAACTTCAGGCTTCGCCGGAGCACTACGGGTGTTGGGGATACAACTACGGAGTGTGAACCACCCCGGAAGGGCCGGTTTACCCTCGTTCATGATCCAGGCCCATGATGGAGGCCTGGAGCCCAGAGGCGAATTAAGGTCCATATATGTAAACCGCCTTAGTATTGTAGCTTGTGTTGTAAGACAAGAAAGAAGAGGCCAAGCCGGACTCTTGTATGAGCCGGGTTGGGACTTCAGAGACCGCCAAGGCCAACCCGTATATAAGGGGCGACCCGGCGAAGTTAGAGAGAGAGAATTGAGGCTAAGGCAAAGCTATTGCTCCCTAGTCGCCGAAACCATATCAATCACACCACAACTGGACGTAGGTTTTTACCTTCATCGAAGGGGCCGAACCAGTATAATTCCCGTGTCTTGTGTCCGCTTTAACCCCTCTAGGTTAACCCGTACGATGGCCCTACGACTAAGTCCTTTCATGAGGACATCTGCCGTGACAATTCCACGACAGTTGGCGCCCACCGTGGGGCTATCGCACGATGGTTTGACGATCTTAGAGGGCAAGTTCAAGGACTCAAGGCTATGCACGAGGGGCGGATGACTAAGAGTCGTCGCGCAAGCTCTACATCGACGATGCAGATCGGGCCCCGAGGCCGCTCGCTTGAGTACGGGTACCGGGTCCCCTTGGCGGCATACACGTGTTCATCGGCAAGATCGGCGAGTCAGGCCGGGGCGGACGTCAGACCGACTCGCCGAGACGGCTCAGCGGGCGAAGAAGAGCCCTGCCCTCGCTAAACCGGCGGTCAAGCATAGCCGGGAGTCGTCCACGGAGGCTACGAGGACGGATCAGCATCTGGTGACGAAACTATCGTCTACTCTGGCGACGAATCGTCGGCCGGAGAAACTGAGTCTCTATACCAGCTGCAGGATGGCCAGATCGGGGGCTGTTCCGACGGCGAGAGTATTCCGGACCCCTTCGATCTACCCAACCGGGTTGGGGTCTTCATGGCCGGTACGCAGAGGCGCTTCACTCTTCGATCATGGGCGCTTCTGGTCGCCGGTTCAACGGCGGTGATGGCAGCCGGGACGGAGGCCCCGGCGCCCACCGCTCAAGTTTTGTCGAGCTGACGCATTGGCTGTGCTCATGGCGGAAGCTAATCCGCCGGATCAGACCTCGCACAACGCGGAGATTGCAAAGGTGAGGGAACAGATCACTAAAGCTAAAGCGGACCTGGCGGTCGTGGACGAACGGATGGCAGTGGAACGGGCCGCTTTGGATGCGCAGGCTTATAGGCTCAGGCTAGACCAGAGCGCGTCACAGGAAGTCATGAAAAGGAAGTACAGGTCCCGCTTACCTTCAGTTTTGAGGGTAGGGAGCTTTTCAATACCGAGGCAGGGACCAGAATCCGCCGCCGTTAGTAAACCGCCGGAAGCACTGGGACGGCCGCACCGTTCAGCCCGTGTGGTAGATCTACTCGCCATCATACCGGTGCGCCCTGCACCGGCAGACACCTCCGGTCACTACTCCAACCCGATGGATAATCTCGTGGCAGCGCGCACGGTTGGAGGCGATTCCAATTGAAGGCGATTCACCACAGCGGTAGAGACACGCCGGGTTAAGGAGCTCCTCAGACAGCCCCGCTCAAGAAGAAGCGATTCGACAGTCGGGATCGGATCCACTCCACCCCCGCCCGAGCCGGAGCTATAGCCGACGATCGATTTAACCGCCGATTCAAGCAATGCGCAGCGTGGTCCGCCAAGGCAACAATCCGCAGCGGCTTTGAAGATGCTCAAGTGGTAGTGGACCGCGCCAGGCACGAGGGAGGCCGAGTTAGCAGCACAAGCAGAGGATCATCCGCCCGCCGCGGTTCGTCTGACCATCTTCGAACCAGGGTCACGACCGCTCTTTGGGGTGCCTTGCCTCGCCCCCGCTTTACATAACGCGGCGCTTGCCCAAGGACTTCAAGGGGCCACGCAAGGTGCCAAATTATACTGCCGATTTGGCTCCAGAGGCATGGATAGAAAGCTACGAGATGGCCATGGAGATGCTAGATGTGGATGAAGCCGCATGTGCGAAGTACTTCACAATGATGCTGGAAGGTACGGCCCGGACTTGGTTGAAAAACTTGCCGCCCAACTCTATCAGCTCGTGGACCCGAACCCGGTTCATTCAAAATTTCAAAGACACCTGTAAACAGCCCATGTCTGTGGTGGATTTAGCAGCTTGTGTCCAAAGCGGAGGGAGAGTCTACAACCCATTGGGCGCGCTGCTTGAAGTTTTACATTCTTCGACCGGATCAACCCCGATTCCGCGATCTTGACCTTGGAAGCCAATTGCCGGTTCGAGCCATTGAAATTGAAACTGGTCGATGAAGCGTTTTTGCCATGACATGGGCACTCTAATGGGCGTTTTGGTAAAGTACGCTGATTCGATAGTACCAAGGATCCCGAATCTGAGAATGATGAAGTGGGAAGGAAAACAGAATGGCAACTCAGGGCCAGCAGCATCATTCGGCAGCAATGGAGGAACAAGCGAAGTTTAACGGCAACATGGGCTTTGTGGTTAACACCAACGCCAGCAGGACAAGGGTCAGCGCGCAGGGTAGGCGATCAAACCGGGCGGTCACAATCCGGATCGCTTGAATTTCATATTGAATCAACCTTGTCCGAAGCATGGGACGAAGGAGGTACCGCGAACCACCTTGGAAGGATTGTTATATTATGCAGGAGTTCAAAACTCCAACTCCTTCCGGTATGATCAAGGGCCCGTGGCGGTTCGTGGTCCGCCCGGTTACGGTGGAGGAAATTCGCCCAGATTCGTGGTAATCCGGCGGACAAGGCAATCGAATAATCAAGGTAATCGTAACAGTCGTAACTAAGGGGCTACAATCAACAACAGCAGCAATGGGTTATCAAAGTAACCCAAAGCAGTTGAACGGTGGATGATACCACGCCTTTACCACCAGCTTGGACAGACGAGACCGAAAACTTCGTAAGCGGGCGGTCGGTGTTGTTGAACTGCCGCGCCGCATTACCTACGCTGGTCCGAGCAACCGATTGTGTGGAGCAGAGGACCATCCTCCCCGGTTTACAATCCGGTCGGGCCAGCCCTCGTGGCGGCACCCTGTAGGAGGGTACAAGTTTACCAAGGTTCTTATGGATGGAGGAAGCAGCATCAACATCCTCAGTACTACGAGACCTTCCGGCGTATGGGGTTAACGGATAGGCATCTTAGGCCGCCCAAAGACAGATGTTTCACGGAGTGGTGCTCGGTAAGTCGGCGCGATCCGGTCGGTAAGATAGCTCGAGGTGACCTTTGGAGACTAACATGACTCGGATCGTAAACATTGACATTTGAGGTGGTGAAAATTCAAAGCCCTTACCACGCCTCTTTGGGCGGCCGGCTTATGCTAAGTTTATGGCACGGCCCTGTTATGTTTACTTACAGCTGAAAATGCCGGGTCACAAAGGAACGATAACGGTTCATGGAGCCGCCGGATCGCTTTGGAGTGCGAGGAAGGTGATGCGCTTACGCAGAGTCGGTTTGTGCCACTAAGAGCTAAAGTACTATAAAGACAATGTTGATCCGCGGATATGACCCTTTGAAGAAGCCAACTACAGAGCATGATCCGACTTGAAGTTCAAATCGGCGGCCGAGACGAAGCTTGTTGATTTTGTGCCCGGCGATTCGTCCAAGCAGTTCACCATCGCCAACTTGATCCTAAATAGGAAAGCGCGCCATCGAAGTTCATCCGTGAGAATCGACATTTTGCATGGAAGCCTTCGACATGCCGGTGTACCGAGGGAGCTCGCTGAGCACACTCTTAATGTTGACCAAATACAAACCGTAAAACAGTTTCTTCGCCGGTTTAATGAGGAAAGGCGCAAGGCCATCGGAGAAGAAGTTGCTAGGCTTTTGGCAGCAGGATTTATCATCAAGTCTTTCATCCGAGTGGCTTGCTAATCCGTGTTGGTCCTTAAGAAGAATGGCACTTGGCGATATGCGTGGATTACAGATCTTAACAAAGCTTGTCCAAAGAGATCTTTCGCCCCCCGCATTGACCAGATCATTGATGCGACGGCGGGTTGTGAGCGCTTGAGCTTTTTGATGCGATTCCGTTATCACCAGATTAAGATGGCGGTTAAGGACCAGGAGAAGACGGCGCTTATCACCCCTTTTGGAGCCTTCGCTATGTATCTATGCCTTTGGGCTCAAGAGCGCCTAAGCAACTTATCGCGCTATGCATGTAATTGTTTGCATGAACAGATCGGCCGAATGTGCACGCTTATGTGGATGATATCGTGGTGAAATCAAGGCAGAAGGAAACATTGATTGAGGATTTAAAGGAAACTTTTGACAACTTGCGGGTGTACAAGATGATGCTCAACCCGCCAAGTGCGCCTTTGGTGTTCCGCAGCAAATTGTTGGGTTTTCTTGTGTCCAACCGGGATTGAGGCTAATCCGAGAAGATTACAGCTATCACCTCCTTGGCTAAGCCAAAGTGCATCAACGATGTCCAACGTTTGACAGGCCGGATTGCTGCGCTAAGCCGGTTTATCAGTCGCCTAGGAGAGAAGGCTATCCCTTTGTACCAGATGCTGAAGAAGACGGATCAATTCGTCTGGAGCTCAGCTGCTGATGAGGCATTGGAGGATTTAAAGCGGCAGCTGGCCAACCCGCCTGTTCTTGTTGCCCCTATTGACAAGGAGCCACTCCTGTTATATGTTGCTGCTAATGCCAGGGCAGTGAGTGTGGCCATTGTGGTGGAGAGCAAGGAGGCAGGGAAGGAGTATCCGTTCAATGCCGATTTATTACATCAGCGAGGTTCTCATCGAATCCAAACAAAGATATCCGCATTGGCGTAAGCTGGTATATGGAGTTTTTATGGCAAGCGGAAGCTAAAGCAATATTTCCAAGGGCACCCCATCACGTGGTCGCCTGCTCCTTGGGCGATATCACATCGAACCGGAAGCGATCGGCGGATTGCTAAGTGGGCTATAGAACTTGGGCCGACGGTTTAAGGTATGTGCCCTGACGGCCGTAAAATCTCGTGCACTTGTGGATTTCATTAATGATTGGACGGAATTGCAAGCGCCGTAAGAGAAGCCGGATCACACCTATTGGACCATCCATTTTGATGGGTCCAGCAATTGAGGGCTCGGGGTCGGAGTCGATTAACTTCCCCACGAGGTGACAAGTTCTGTTATGTTCTCCGCCTAATGTTCCCTTGTACTAACAATGCAGCTGAGTATGAAGCTTTGCTCCATGGTCTCCGGATGGCTAAGGAAATGAATCTCAGCCGGGTTAAATGCTTTGGTGACTCGGACTTGGTGGCCCAAAGAAGTATCCGCACTTGGGACTCCAAAGATCCACTCATGGCTGCATATCGTCGGAAGTGGATGTTGTTGCAGGACATTTTAAAGGATATCGTGGACCATGTGGATCGTCGGAAGAACGGCGGTGATGCTTTGAGCCGGCTGGGCTCTCAACGTAAACCGTCCCGCCTAACGTTTTCCTTGATGTGCTGCACAAACCGCCGCTTAAGCTTCCCGATGAAATTGATTTGGCTATCCCTGATCCGGAGGCTCAATTGGTGGCGGCCCTGCATGTCATTCCGGATTGACGCCCTTATTTGGCATACATGAACCGGGCGAAGTTACCGTAAGATGAGACGCTGGCCCGGCAGATAGTCCGCGGTCTAAGTCTATGACCATTGTTAATGGCGAAGTTGCACTGCGTTGCGGTGTGTCGGGAGTTTCAGCGTTGTGTGTCCCTCAAGAGGGCTGTGAGATATTGCGAGAGATTCATGAAGGGGATTGTGGTCACCACGCCGGTTCAAAATCCCTGGTGGCCAAAGCGCCCGCCATGGTTTCTATTGGTTGACTGCCCATGCCGATGCGGAGGATCTGGTCGACGATGTGATGGTTGCCAAAAGTTCTCAAAGCGTGTTTCATGTGCCAGCCCAAGAATTGAGGATGATTCCAATTACTTGGCCGTTTGCACTTGGGGTTGGATATGGTTGGACCTTTCAAAAGGTCCAAGGACAAAAAGACCCACCTGTTGGTGGCGGTTGATAAATTTACTAAGTGGGTGGAGGCAGAGCTCGTTAGCAAGTGTGATGCGCCACGGCGGTTCAGTTCATCAAAAGGTGATTTTCCGGTTTGGGTTTCCACACAAGATCATCACGGACAATGGCACCAATTTGTCCAAAGGAGCTATGAAGGAATTTTGTGAACGAGAGCACATCCGCTTGATGTTTCTTCCAGAGCCCACCCGCAATCCAATGGTCAAGCGGAACGAGCTAATCAGAAATCTTGAAAGGTATTAAACCTCGCTTATGGTCCCTTTAGAGAGGACGCGGGTTGTTGGGTGGAAGAGCTACCATCGGTGATATGGAGTATAAACACTACCCCAACCGATCCATCGGATACACACCGCTCTTTATGGTCTATGGAGCGGAGGCGGTCCTTCCCAAAGTGATATCCGCCACGACTCGCCCGAGTAGCAGCTTATGTTGAGGCAGATAGCGAGGCAGCACGGCAAGATGATTTGGATCGACCGGACGAAGAGCGCGATATGGCAGCGGCTCGCTCGGGCGGTCTACCAGCAGGATCTTCGCCGGTATCACAGCCGGCGGGTTAAAACCAGAACCTTTCAAGAAGGAGACTTAGTGCTGCGGCTCATTCAAGACCGTAAAGATATGCACAAGCTATCCCCACCTTGGGAGGGGCCTTTGTGGTCAGAAGAATCTATACAACGGGTCCTACTATCGATTGATGTTCGAGAGCGAAAGGACTCACGACGCCGAGGAGGAGACCAACAGCCATGGAACATAGCTCATCTTCGCCTTATTATACCCGAGCCATTGGCTCCACTTATGTACATATCAAGACAATGTATATATTATGAATAAAGGCAATAAACCGGATCCTCGGCTAAGGCGGGTATCTGCTCAGATAATGACCGGTTCGGGTACATGGAGATGTTGTGAAGCGGCCTCCGCTTAACCCTTGGCCTCGTTTTTAGAAATTTTTGTCATTTGGGGCTTGGTCGTGTCCGAACCAATGCAACACCTCTTGGCAAAGCGTAAAGCCACCAGATCATTTGGGGACATGGTCACGCCTGAACCAACACGCCTCTTGGTCGGCCTAAGGCCATAGAATCACTTGGGGCTTTGGTCGAACCCAACCATCGCAATGCCACTTGATCGGCATCATGCCACGAAGTTCTGTTGGGGACCCGCTGACTTGAACCATCGCTACATCAGATAGGGGCTTGGTCCTGTCCGACCATGGTAACACCATCTGATCCGGCTCAGTACAGCCTTTTCTTGCAAAACGATTTTTCTCATTGTTTTTGCTTCCATGTGGTCTTTATACCAATCATTTGGCTTTTGTTGGCCTTCTTAAACCGACAAACCTCTTTAAACCGGCTTTATGTTGTCGTAATTCGCACATTTTTAAACTGGCGATTTTGTTCCGGTTTGATTTTGCTGTTAACATCACATTATGGAGTAACAGGGGGCTTATCATGCCCGACACGATTTACACGGTAAATCGGTATTATACACACAGGGATCGTTCTCCTTTGACGGTGATGGTTTGTAAGGCCTCCGCTTCGATTGACTAAAGCTAACTGTGTGCCCGACATCGCGGTATGCTTGTATCACACAATTTTGATCGATACCTCGGTATTTTCTCATATAAGTATATTGGCATCACAATCTGGCTAGAGGCTAAGCCGCCATGGCGGTTTAAGAATTTGTGATTGCAGCAAAATATGTTGCAGGATTCACTACTTCAAAACCAACGATCAAAGACCGCCATGCAAAAGTTTACAGATCGAGGTTGTACCGCATTGTTCAATATAAAGCATCGACTATCCTATTACAAAGCCTTTGGAGGCCCGGCGTTTCATGTGGAGTTATGCCTTGAAGCTTTGGATACGCCACCCGCTTGACGAATTACGCTGCTTCACCGGGTTGGCGCGAGGTAGAGGGACGGCGCTGGCGTCGGTTCAGCTTCTTCTTCCTCCTCACCCAAAGCCCGAAGTCATTGGTGGACCACCAATCCGGTTAAGGCCCGAAGACAGCTTCTTCACTTATCAGCTCAGCCGGATCAACGTCGGGGCATAAGTGTGCTTACGGATTGAGGAACAAGGCTCAGACTTCGTGGATGGCAACTCCACCCGCTTGTTGTTTGCGCTATAAAAGAGCGGTGAACCGCCAGTTGGCTTCAGCTGCCATTGACTCGCCACCGGACGATCTCCTTTGTTATCCGCTTGTATGCCGTTATCAAAGGCCTCACCGTTTTCTTGAGCATCGGGAAAACCTTTAGCTATATCCGCCGGGTCAAGATCTGCTATCCACGCCTTTGGCACGAGTCGAGCTAGTAGGGTACCAGCCCGGCCGCGGATCGCTTCAGCTCTTCAAGCTGACCGAACCATAGACAGCCGGTCCAGCCTCTCTCGATCAGGACGGCGCCGTGTTGTCATATGATGTGGCACATATGACTCGCTGGGCGCCGTATACAGCTGCTCAATCAGTGTATAAGCGGCCTTGAGCTTCTTCCGCACATCGAGCCCATATGCGCAATACGCTTGCCTACACCGGTTTCAGATAGCTCAAAGTTAAACCGCGGAAATATCAAAATTAAGATAATCAAGACAAAAATGTTCTTACCAAAGATAGCGAAGTCATAGCATGTATTTGGCGCTTGAGTCCGTAAGTTCTTCACCACCGGTTTAAGGGCTGCTTGACTTCTTCCGCCCGCTTTATTAAACCGCTTTCGGCGCCCCAGCTTGACCCGCCGGATTTGTACCACTCCTTCAGCTGTTCCATGGTGGTCGTGGCAGTTTTAACTCATCTCGGTTTTGGTGGCTTCGCCATTTGAGTTTCCAGATTGGCTCAAGGTCCTTGAGTTGCACAGTTTGTTGGTATATTTCATTTCGATGACAAAGGGAGCATGTTAGTTGTTTCATTATACAAGTCCCCAGCTCAATACAAGTATTCAACTTGGCACTTGGGGGCTAATGGCTAGTTGATCTCAATTTGCTATGAGGAGACACACTTAAGTCCCGCTTAACTTTGCAAAGTTAAACCGACCCTTTGGGGCTACTATGCAGTTAAAATATAAGAAAGGTCAACTCATTACCTCATAGCGGTCCTTCATGAGATTTACTAGACCGGCTTCAAAGTCACGGCTTGTGTAAAGCCGGTTCGTAAAGCCGAATGAAGTTCTTGGGCGAGAAATTGTCGTAGTCGGACATATCAGTCTTCCCTTGTCTTTGCTCATAGTAGTGGAACTTTCTTTGATGCTGTGCTTTCCTAAAGCAACCGTTGGCTAGGAGCAGTGTAGCCGAGACTGTCACAATAACATCGCCATTTTCAGCGGTCTTGTTTGGGCTTGATGTCGCTTTTGCTCGCTCGGCGGTTCATCGATCCACGACCCGCCGGTGGACGGGTTTGATGGAGCAGGCTGTGAGGTTTCCACTTGACCTCGGTTCAACTTCGCGGGTCAGCAGATCGTCTTTGTACAACTCGCGAGAGCTTTCCTTGGCGGCTTCAGATTTTCGTGTGTTTGTTCGGGGTTTTTCCGGATCAACATCCGCAGAGGATCAAGGGTTTTCGCTTGCTCAAGCGAGCCTTGGTGCTGCAATATTCAGAATTGATTAAGACAAATTGACCAAGGTGATGGTGAATCGAATTGACGGACAGCAATTACATACCCTGCGGCAATGTTCAGCGGAGGCAGTTGTGTGGTGGATGAACCGCCAGACGAGTTGGAAGAGGTCTGATAATTCGGGTCGACGGATTGAGAGGACATCGAAGAAACCTTTAAGGATAACGCCAGAGAGCAAGTCACCGGACGACGCTCCGGTTGGTGTGTCCGTAAACCGGATGAGGTAATCCGCTACACGCTCCGGGTTGTACGGGCTCTTCAGCCTGCTGTGTCTTCAAGGAAAGATTTGGATTCAAGTAAGCACAGAATGATATTTTTCACTTTCCGGACGGCGCGACAAATTCTCTTAACCGCGCAAGGTCGGATTCGAAGAAAGAAAGATTACCTCAACAGGTCGGCATGATCGGCTTCAAAGATCATCACGGGAAGAAAATTGTCAAGAAAAGAATGTAAAGGGCCAAGCATATGCAAGAAGAAACACAAAGCGGAAAACCGGTTTACGGCGGCTTCCTTGTAAGTGTCAAGTTTTACTCAGCTTCGATTCTTCGTCCTCCGCGGATCGAGGACTCGGCGGTCTTCTTCTTGCCCGCTTTCTTGGTGGCCTTGGACTTTACACGCGCGCCGAACCGGTTTGGTGCGTTTCGTATGAGCTGTCACCGAGAAGTAACAAGGATTAGCGATATCAACAGAGTATTAAGAGCCCGAAGGCGGTGAGTAGAGCTTATCGCCGGCGGTTTGTTGGCAACACAAAATGGAGCCAACCCGTTAGGCTGCAGACGGAGATTGGCTCATCGAGCATCTTCCCGACGATCTCGGTGACCTCAAGTTCAGTTATGGGCAGCTCGTGACGCCTTTGAGGATCTTTGAGGCTGCGGTGTACTCGTGCATCAATCCGGCCGGGCGGCTTAGTGGCAAACGCCCCAAGAAACCCAACAATGCACGAGGTCCACGCCGGTTAAGCCATTAGCCATTAGAGCCCGGAGCTTGATTATTTGCGGTGCGAAGTTCTTCCGCTCAGCGGTTAAGCGTGAAGGCAGCGGATGCTGGTTGTCGAGCCGGTGAGGACGGTAACCCGGCAAGGGTTTTCGCTAAGGTGAGCGGTGTTCGCAGAGAACCAGGTTTGGTTCCAACTTTGATGGCTGTGGTGTTTGGCGTGAGGAAAATCCACTTCCTTCCTCTTCGATTGAAACGCCGCCCAGCTCGTGTTGGGACCATCGAAAATTCTGTGCGACGGTTCAAATGGAAAAATCTCGAATAACTCCATAGACGGTTCTTCTTGAAGATAGACTTCACGAAGACTTGAAAGTTGCATATGTTCGACACGAATTTGGGCCGATATCTTGCGGATGGAGTTGCAAACGGCAAGGACATCCCGAAAAATTTTGAACCGGGCGGCAGAACCCCGGTCTAGGTGCTGCATAAAACAATTACTTCTCCCGCCAGGCTCGAGGAAACTCGCCCCGAACACGCCAATGGAGGACATTTTTGGAGCCAAACGCGCCAGGTGACATAACCATTGAACTGCGTTCAGTGATTTTGGACCGACCCAATTGCAAGCTGAGAATTGAGGAGCCATTCCGGAAGACTAAGCTGCGAAAGAAAGGAAGAAACGGTTCACCATTGAACGGTTCAGGCATATCATACATTGTTAAACCGCGATTCAGCAGCCGACTTCCCATTCCGATTTAATCGAGGACTAATGGAGGACGGATTAGCTATCGAAAATCAAACCGCCAAAGGAGGCAGAGCTGAAAATTTACTAAGTGTAGATGTAAACAGGTTTCACACGCAAATGGAAATAATCTAGATCTACCGGAGTTCAAGAAGAAAAATTTCTACGACCTATGCGAACCTCGTAAAGCATGTGAAGGTTCGTGCATGTTAAAATAAAGGATCTGAGAATGTAAAAGGGAAGATGCATAAGGAGTCGATGGACGGCGGAGCATCACCCGCACAGGATATATGGCGCGGTTGAGTTATACAGCCCTGGCAGAGCAGGTGTGAAGAAACCGATATGAACGCATATGAACTATGAGATGAACAGGATCTTGAGATGGGATCTAGGGCTTGAAAGGGACCTTACGGATGAGAAAAGCCGCGGAGGAGCTCCGGAGCTTCAATGCACGATCAGGTTGATGCGGCGGCCCGGAGTTGACGCGGCGATGGAAAGGTCGGAGGCGACGGCGGAGTTTCAGAGCTGGAGCGTCGCGAGGAAGAAGAATAAGAAGAAGAAGAGAAGGGCCCGACCGGTCTATTTATAAGGGACCGGAGCAATCAACGGGCGCGAGAATCGAGGAGTCAAAAGCGGCGGAAGGTGCAGCGGCCGCCTCGATTTCCGGGATAGCCTTAATGAAGGGAATCTTACTGTTTGGATTTCTTTGTTTAAAATGACGTCAGGGTGCCCTGACACGAAGATCAGAGGATGATGTCACGGCGGTTCAAGCGGATGGCGGTTTACAAAGGAGATCAAGAGTTTCCTGAAGATGTTGAAGATTAGCTTTGAACCGTTCAAGTCAACTGGGGCCTAATGTTGGGGATACAACTACGGAGTGTGAACCGCCTTAAGGGCCGGTTTACCCTCGCTCATGATCCAGCCCATGATGGAGGCTCGAGCCCAGAGGCTAATTAAGGTCCATATATGTAAACCGCCTTAGTATTGTAGCTTGTGTTGTAAGACAAGAAAGAAGAGGCCAAGCCGACTCTTGTATGAGCCGGTTGGGACTTCAGAGACCGCCAAGGCCAACCCGTGTATATAAGGGGCGACCCGGCGAAGTTAGAGAGAGAGAATTGAGGCTAAGGCAAAGCTATTGCTCCCTAGTCGCCAAACCATATCAATCACACCACAATCGGACGTAGGTTTTACCTTCATCGAAGGGCCAACCAAGATAATTCCGTGTCTTGTGTCCGCTTTAACCCCTCTAGGTTAACCCGTACGATGGCCCTACGACTAAGTCCTTTCATGAGGACATCTGCTGTGACAATTCCACGACAACGGGCGCGGCAAAAACACGGATCGGGCGAGTCCTACGGGTGCCTACATGCCATGGGATGGATGGGAGAGGGAGGTGCGTTACCTAGCTCACCATAGGACACGACGGGGTCGACGGAGACGTGCTGGAGGCGATGAGAGGGAGCTCTAAACTTGGCGGGGCTGCTGTCCGCGAAGCAGGGGAGGAAGAGGACGACGGGGAGGTAGTCGGACTTGACGATCCCAGGCGAGGAAGAGGACGACGGGGACGTAGTCGACGTCGTGGAGGAAGACGGACGACGTTGGCGAGGCGGAGGTGGCGGAGTGCACGCCGGGCGATGGCTATCGAGCTCGAGCTGAAGCTCGGTCGATTCATGGTGGGCAGGGCGACGGCGCAGGCGGCTCGGCTTACTCGGCGGCGGCGAGGGAAGGAGAGGAGGGGATCGGTTGAGGGAGACCCTAGGCACCGGGACAACTTTATAGGGGTCTATGGAGCTCCTCCGGCCGTCAAATCAATGAGGTTGTCGACGTGGACATGCTGGATGCTCTGCCGTACAGGAGGTTGACGACGCCTCTGTACGCGTGGGCTGGATGGGCTGCTGGGCTGCGCCTGGCTGCGGTGCCTAGGTGGACTGCTGGGTGGAAAAGGCCTCGGCTGGGCTGCTAGCTACTGCTCTTCTATTTTCCCATTTGCTCAAACAGGAAAGAAACAGAAAATCACAGGGTAAAAGGAGAGGAGTTTGAGAATAAAGAAAATATACTCAAGCTCCTGGAATTGTGATCTAAATGAATAAATTACATTGGGCCTTTTTAGAGGTATAAAAATAAAACAAGTCTGAATTATATTCAAACTTGAGGCATTTTTGAACCTAACCAAAGCAATTCCAAAAAGCATGCGATTCGGTAGAGAGGTTGTAGGCATGGTGCAAGATTTACAGGAAGAAGATGAACATTAAAAGAGAAGGGAAAATGGCACTTGTCAAAAGAAGGAAGTAGAGGGAAGGAGGAGGTGGTGATGCATAGAACAATATTATGGGCATCTCAAGGCATATGTTGAGCATGTAAGAAAAAGATGCAATAAGACAAGGATGGCATGAGATGAATATGCACTATATGATGATGATATATGATGGCTAAAAGGAATATGACAAGAAGCACAAATGCAATATGACCACGTAAGCATGGCAATGAAATGAGTAGAACAACATAATCAAAACAAAAAGGGACCAAAAGATGGGACCCCGAATGGAATTGGATGGAGACGAACATAGATATATTGCCAAATATGGAAGTTTTACATCTGGGGTGTTACACAAACTTCTCTTAGTATTCAACGCACTTATATGAAAGTTTTTATTATATCCATCTTGGAGGCCTATCATATTAGGACTGATTTTATAGCCAAAGCAAATTACCATGCAGTTCTAAAATACTCTCAAAATAATATAAGTGAAGCATGAGAGATCAATAATTTCTCTAAAATGAAACCACCACCGTGCTCTAAAAGATATAAGTGAAGCACTAGAGCAAAATCATTTAGCTCAAAGGATATAAGTGAAGCACAAGAGTATTCTAATAAATTCCGAATCATGTGTGTCTCTCCAAAAAGGTGTGTACAGCAAGGATGATTGTGGTAAACTAAAAGCAAAGACTCAAATCATACAAGACGCTCCAAGCAAAACACATATCATGTGGTGAATAAAAATATAGCATCAAGTAAAGTTACCGATGGACGAAAACAAAAGAGGGGATGCCTTCCGGGGCATCCCCAAGCTTAGGCTTTTGGTTGTCCTTGGATTTTACCTTGGGTGCCTTGGGAATTCCCAAGCTTAGGTTCTTGCCACTCCTTGTTCCATAATCCATCAAATCTTTACTTAAAAACTTGAAAAGTTCACAACACAAAACTCAACAGAAAATCTCATGAGCTCCGTTAGCGAAAGAAAACAAACAACCACTTTAAGGCACTGTAATGAACTCATTATTTATTTGTATTGGTGTTAAACCTACTTTATTCCATCTTCTCTATGGTTCATAACCTCCGATACTAGCCATAGATTCATCAAAATAAGCAAACAACACACGAAAAACAGAATCGGTCAAAAACAGAACAGTCTGTAGTAATCTGTATCAAACATATACTTCTGGAACTCCGAAAATTCTGAAATAAATTGGTGGACATGAGGAATTTGTCTATTAATCATATTAAAAAAGAATCAACCTAATATCACTCTCCAGTAAAAATGGAAGCTAATCTCGTGAGCGCTAAAGTTTCTGTTTTTTACAGCAAGATCACAAACACTTCACCCAAGTCTTCCCAAAGGTTCTACTTGGCACAAACACTAACTAAAACATAAAAACACATCTAAACAGAGGCTAGATGAATTATTTATTACTAAACATAAACAAAAAGCAAGAAACAAAAATAAAATTGGGTTGCCTCCCAACAAGCGATATCGTTTAACGCCCCTAGCTAGGCATAAAAGCAAGAATAGATCTAGGTATTATCTTCTTTGGTAGGCAATTCTTAAATAGAACACTTATAACCCTTAGTAGTTTCCTTCCTTTTATTAATGAAAAAACTCCTAGGCAATAAATCAAGAAATTCATTTGTAGCAAAAGGTTCCTTAATGATAGCGAAAAAGTTGGGGTGAACACTTATTGATTTGCGATCCACATTTTCCTTACTAGAAGATTCACCTTTATTTTTAGGCACATACATAAACTTGGCAACTTTGGTAGTAGGAGGATTTGGGGTATTTTTCACGGAAGAAAAGGTAGTGTAGCGACCTGACCCAAAATCGGTCAAATCTACGTATGCATACCATCCCAAGATCATCTTTGGTACTCACAAGACATCGATGAAATAATCAAAGTTCAATCACACCTAAATTTATTACACGTTTCTCATATAGAGTCTTTATTACAATAGAATAAATTCGCCAAGGCCAACTCATGAGAAATAAACTAAATAAGCTGCTTGAGCGTGAGCGAAAAAGCGAGTCCATCCGCTCAAAGGGCAATCGCTAAGCGGAGCGTAGCCTCACTCGATCGAATAAACCTCGCAACATAAGACGTTGCAGCCGTGTAGGTCAGCTTTTTGAATAAGCTGGCAAGTCATGAAGAGAATAACAATAATAAAATTACTATCACTATATGCATTTTGGCTGTGGGGCTCTAAGTTTCATCATTTTATAAAAGCAAATTTTTCCCTACTACAGTGGACTTGCTTGCAAAAATACTACAAATTGTTATTAGTTATTGAGATGGTTCCGCCAACCAATATCTCATTCCCAAATTATTAAGTCATAAACCCTCAATTTAATTCATTAATACAATGTTGAGATTTCTGAATACTTCCAAGTTCCAGAGGCTCAAATTGTCCGTAACCGGGGACACGGCTAATCGATTAGATCTTTAACTCTGAGAGGTTTATGACTTTACCCGCAAGAATCATTCCTCCTTTTAAGTCTTCGCACTTCATGGTGTTTGAAGAAGGGACGAATGAAACAGGGTCTTCCGAAGAGTTCTTCTGGCTACTGCCGGTACCCATCCAATCCTACCGTTCTTCTACATCTCGTAGTACCGTCCAGCCAGCGTCACTACTAAGGTTAACCCAGCCAGAGCCCATAATGGCTTGCGGCTGCATGTGTAAGCTTCGGTCAATGGGGCATCCATCCGCCTCTTTCGGCTGGGTGAAGCTTTCCGCAAGATGTCATGGCACTTCTCCATGCATCCCAGCCAACCTTGGGTTCTCCAGGTGCCCGCCAACCGTCCTCCACCCAAGAGTGAATTCAAGTCCGTCTTGATGTTGTATTTCATGGGGTTGTCATCATCATTGACTCTCATATCTTTCTTATGAATTTCACTCAACCAAAACCCGCTCACGAGCATAGCAAAATAAACTACTTCGTCCGGGGTCATGGTAACAAGGGATTGGTTCATCCTACCACATGATACTACTCAAGATTATAACTTCAAAAATTTCAACTACTGCATGCATGGTGGGGTGGTGATAATTTCTAATGCACAAAAATCATAGGTATTGAAAATAACATGATCAAAACTTGCCTTGCTGATGATCCTCGTAAGCTAAGGACTCGTAGTAGCAAGCTTCGCACTCCGGAAACTCTACCGAGACAAACAATAATCACAATAAGCATATAGCATATCATCACTTAACACAATAGCAATATCATCATAACACACCAAAATGAACAAATCAAAACTCAAAGGAAAACTCAAAGAAAACCAACTCAAAGGTTTCCTACTTCAAACAACAACTAGAAATAGTTTCATATAACAAAAATTTTCTTAACAAAACCTAATCACGGATTTATGTTAACTTAACAGAAAAGAATGCATTAAGCAACTAGGAGCAAAAAGAATCAATTTAAAATCTATTATGAAACTCCTATTAGGTCTAATTCAATTTCTATTAAGAAAAATAAAATAAAAGTTTTATTAATTATAAATAAAAGTTCATCCTATAAAGTGACAGAAACTATCCTAGAATAATTAATCACATGTGAAAAATAAATTGATTTACTAATTAAAATAATATGAAAACAGTAGCTAGTTAATTAATTAGGATTAACTAGATTCTGCTTAAAACTAATTCTTTTATTAATCCTAAAATACCCAAATTAATTTCTGCGGTTAGACAATGTTAAAACAAAGTTGGGACAAAAGAATCATTTAAAAATAATTTTCCTAACTCATTTTATGGCAGATTTACTATTCTGACTAAATCTAAAATAAAGCAATTTTAATTAATTTTAACATAGCTAAATATATTTTCTACAGAAACTATAGAAAATTTGCAAACCAACAAAAAAGAATCACCTAAAAATATTAAGTAGAATAAAAGTTATGAATTTTTCAAATCAGAACTATTACATTAAAACAGAAAACGAAAATAAAAGAAAAATGGCCTAATGGGCCTAACCTACGCACTGAGCGTAATATAACTAAAATGGGCCCTAGGGTTAAACGAATCGGGCCGGGCTAAATAAAAAAAAACCTAACTAAAAACTAAACCGAAACTAAACCGGCCGAACCGGGTTTTTATTAAAAGAACTTACCCCTTCGGGGGTGTTCTAATCCTAGCCGCACAAAACGCATCGGACGGGGGAGAAGAGCTCCTGTGGCTCACCGGAGTTTGGACGGCGGCGGCGGCTCGGTGGCGAGTGTGCCGACGGCTCCGGTCGTCGGGAGGTCGTGAGTCGTCCGTGGGTCTTGAAGCGGGGGGGGTCTTAGTGGAGTCGACGAGGCTCGGGGGTCTAGGGCGACGGCGAGGCGAAGGCGGCGGAGATGAGCTCGGCCCCGAGCGGCGTGAGGGGAGAGGAGGGTTCATGAGGCGAGGGGGAGAATGGGGTCTGGGGAGGTTTATATAGTGGGTGCCTCGGCTTGGCGGGGGGCAATCGGGAGGATCGAATCCGGATCCGCTGGATCCGGCGATCGGCGGCGGGCGAGGCGTGGGCGAGGTTGAAGACGGGTGGGGTCCGCTGGCAGAGAGAGAGAGAGAGAGGGGCGGCGGCAGACGGTTGGCCGACCAAGCGGATTCGGCGAGGGGCGTCGATTAGCTGGGCGGCTCGGCTGGCTCATTGGCCGGGTGGCCGGGTCCGCTGGTGGGTGGGCGATGCAAGGCCTGGCTGGAGCACTGGGGGGTTTCTCTTTTCTTTAAAATTTATTTTTTAATAAAAACAAAACAGAGATAACTTATAAAATATAAATATTTTATATAGGACATATATATACCAAAATGATCAGGGAATATTCCTATCATTTGAACATTTTCCAAAGGCAAAATCCAAACTTATAAAAATCATTTTTCCAAAATTCAAATAAAACTCAAATTTGAATTCAAAACTTTTGGCATTGTTTTCTCTCGATATTTTTGGAGTGTCATGTTTGCTCCTCTCATACTTTTACTCAAGTATTTATCGGGCATAGTTTTGAAATGATTCCCACTTGCCATAGTTTGAATTCAAATTTGAAAACTCAAAACTCAAACTCCAAATGGCACTCAAATTCAAACAGAATGCATAGATGCTTAGCTATAATTGTAAAACATTCCAAATAGGAAATTTGGGATGTTACAAACCTACCCACCTTAAGATGAATCTAGCCCTCGAGATTCGGGTTGGCTAGCAAATAGGTGCGGTGGTCTCGAAGAAGGTCTTCTTGGCGCCCTGTGTGGCTTCCTCTTGGAGTGGTGACTCCACAAAGACCTTGCAAAACTTGATGACCTTGCTGCGGTGACTCTGCTCGCAGATCTCGAGAATTCGGACGGGTTTCTCCTTATAAGTCGATCACCATCGAGCTGTATGGCCTCTAGGGGCACTTTGTGTCTCTCAACGGAATATCCGCCATGTCGGCATGACACTTCTTCAGCTGAGAAACATGAAAGACATCATGAACTCCGGACAATCCTTCCGGCAATTCCAACTTGTAAGCAACTTCTCCACGACGTTCGAGGATTTTGTACGGACCAATGAATCGGGGTGCTAACTTTCCTTTGACACCAAACCTCTTGATTCCACGAAGTGGAGACACACGAAGATATGCTCGGTCTCCCACTTCGTAAGTTACTTCCTTGCGCTTACTGTCGGCATAACTCTTCTGTCTCGACTGTGCTATCTTGAGTCTGTCCCGAATCAGCCTGGCTTTCTCTTCGGAATCTCTGATAAGATCGGAACCGAAAAGTGAACGATCTCCAACACCATCCCACAGCAATGGTGTTCTGCACCTCCTTCCGTATAGAGCTTGAAAGGGCCATCTTCGATGGATTGATAACTGTTGTTGTATGAGAACTCTGCGTATGGCAAATTATCATCCCAGCTAGACCCATAGTCTAGCACACAAGCTCTCAACATGTCCTCCGAATCTGGTTGACTCTCTCGGTCCATCCATCATCTGCGGATGAAAAGCTGATCAATTCCAGCCTCGCACTCCAAAGTTTCATGTAATCGCTTCCAAAACTTTGAGGTAAACTGTGTTCCTCTATCGACACGATTTTCCTCGAACTCCATGCAGACATACGATCCTGGTCATGTATATCTTGGCCAACTTAGCACTGGTATAGGTAGTCTTCACGGAATGAAGTGAGCTACCTTGGTCAAACGATCAACCACTACCCAGATAGAATCATAACCTGAACGGGTCTGGGTAATCTGTGATGAAATCCATTCCAAGTTTCTCCCATTTCCATTCGAATCGGCAAAGGTTGAAGTAATCCTGCTGGCTTCGATGTTCGCCTTTACTCGCTGACAAACATCGCATCTTGCTACGTACTCGGCAATATCCTTCTTCATACCGCCCACCGAAACTTTCCTTCAAATCCGGTACATCTTGGTGTTGCCGGGTGAATCGAGTACGGTGAATCATGAGCCTCTGAAGAATTAGCTTCCTGAGTTCGGGATCATTGGGTACATAAATACGATCCTCGAACCATATAGCTCGTGCTCATCCTTACGGAATCCTTTAGCTTTTCCTTCATTCATCTTTCGCTTTATTCATCAATTTCCTTGTCCGACTTACGGGCTTCACGAATCCTTTCGCCAAAGTGGACTGAACTTCCAGAGTTGCAACATATCCTCTCGAACTATCTCCATCGGAGATCTACGGTCATCGACTAACTCCGGGTAATCCTCCTGCTTGTAAGAGTATTCACATAACTCTTACGGCTCAAAGCATCTGCTACAACATTCGCCTTTCCGGGTGGTAATGCAATCTCATGTCATAGTCCTTGATCAACTCTAACCATCTCCTCTCGCTCGAGGTTCAACTCTTCTGCGTGAAAATATACTTCAAACTCTTGTGATCTGTAAACATCACAACGGTTTCCGGCGAGGAAATGTCTCTGTGTCTTGAGTGCATGCACTACGGCTGCTAACTCCAAATCATGTGTGGCTTAATTCATCTCGTGAGGTCGTAGTTGTCTGGAGGCATAAGCTACAACTTTACCTTCCTGCATTAATACTACTCCGAGTCCTTGACGAGACCCAATATCGGTCAAATCTCTGTGTCTGTACCATCCCAAGATCATGCTGGTACTCACAGTACATCGATGAAATAATCAAAGTTCAATCACACCTGAATTTATTACACGTTTCTCATGTAGAGTCTTTATTACAATAGAATAAATTTGGCCGAAGGCCAACTCATGAGAAATAAACTAAATAAGCTCTTGAAGCGTGAGCGAAAAAGCGAGTCCATCCGACTCCAAAGGGCAATCGCCAAGCGCGAGCGTAGCCTCACTCCCCGATCGGAATAAACCTCGCAACATAAGACGTTGCAGCCGTGTAGGTCAGCTTTTTGAATAAGCTGGCAAGTCATGAAGAGAATAACAATAATAAAATTACTATCACTATATGCATTTTGGCTGTGGGGCTCTAAGTTTCATCATTTTGCGAAAAGCAAATTTTTCCCTACTACAGTGGACTTGCTTGCAAAAATACTACAAATTGTTGGTAGTTATTGAGATGGTTCCGCCAACCAATATCTCATTCCCAAATTATTAAGTCATAAACCCTCAATTTAATTCATTAATACAATGTTGAGATTTCCGAATACTTCCAAGTTCCAGAGGCTCAAATTGTCCGTAACCGGGGACATGGCTAATCGATTAGATCTTTAACTCTGCAGAGGTTTGCACACTTTACCCGCAAGAATCATTCCCTCCTTTTAAGTCTTCGCACTTCATGGTGTTTGAAGACGGGACGAATGAAACAGGGTCTTAGAAGAGTTCTTCCGCTACCGCGGTACCCATCCAATCCTACCGTTCTTCTACATCTCGTAGTACCGCCCAGCCAGCGTCACTACTAAGGTTAACCCAGCGAGCCCATAATGGCTTGCGGCTGCATGTAAGCTTCCGGTCAATGGGGCATCCATCCGCTCTTCGTGGCTGGGTGAAGCTTTCCGCAAGATGTCATGGCACTTCTCCATGCATCCCGCCAACCTTTGGGTTCTCCGGGTGCCCGTCAACCGCCCTCCACCCAAAGAGTGAATTCCGAAGTCCGTCTTGATCTTGTATTTCATGGGGTTGTCATCATCATTGACTCTCATATCTTTCTTATGAATTTCACTCAACTAAAACCAGTCTACGAGCATAGCAAAATAAACTACTTCGTCCCGGGGTCATGGTAACAAGGGGATTGGTTCATCCTACCACATGATACTACTCAAGATTATAACTTCAAAAATTTCAACTACTGCATGCATGGTGGGGTGGTGATAATTTCTAATGCACAAAAATCATAGGTATTGAAAATAACATGATCAAAACTTGCCTTGCTGATGATCCTCGTAAGCTAAGGACTCGTAGTAGCAAGCTTCGCACTCCGGAAACTCTACCGAAACAAACAATAATCACAATAAGCATATAGCATATCTTCACTTAACACAATAGCAATATCATCATAACACACCAAAACGAACAAATCAAAACTCAAAGGAAAACTCAAAGAAAACCAACTCAAAGGTTTCCTACTTCAAACAACAACTAGAAATAGTTTTATATAACAAAAAATTTCTTAACATAACCTAATCATGGATTTATGTTAACTTAACAGAAAAGAATGCATTAAGCAACTAGGAGCAAAAAGAATCAATTTAAAATCTATTATGAAACTCCTATTAGGCCTAATTCAATTTCTATTAAGAAAAATAAAATAAAAGTTTTATTTATTATAAATAAAAGTTCATCCTATAAAGTGACAGAAACTATCCTAGAATAATTAATCACATGTGAAAAATAAATTGATTTACTAATTAAAATAATATGAAAACAGTAGCTAGTTAATTAATTAGGATTAACAAGATTCTGCTTAAAACTAATTTTTTATTAATCCTAAAATACCCAAATTAATTTCTACGGTTAGACAATGTTAAAACAAAGTTGGGACAAAAGAATCATTTAAAAATAATTTTCCTAACTCATTTTATGGCAGATTTACTATTCTGACTAAATCTAAAATAAAGCAATTTTAGTTAATTTTAACATAGCTAAATATATTTTCTACAGAAACTATAGAAAATTTGCAAACCAACAAAAAAGAATCACCTAAAAATATTAAGTAGAATAAAAGTTATGAATTTTTCAAATCAGGAACTATTCATTAAAACAGAAAACGAAAATAAAAGAAAATGGCCTAATGGGCTAACCTACACGACCGAGCGTAATATAACTAAAATGGGCCCTAGGGTTAAACGAATCGGGCGGGCTAAATAAAAAAACCTAACTAAAAACTAAACGAAACTAAACCGCCGAACCGGTTTTTATTAAAGAACTTACCCCTTGGGTGTTCTAATCCTAGCCGCACAAAACGATCGGACGGGAGAAGAGCTCGGTGGCTCACCGGAGTTTGGACGGCGGGCGGCTCGGTGGCGAAAGTGTGCGGCGGCTCCGGTCGTCGGGAGGTCGGTGAGTCGTCCGTGCAAAAGCGGCGATGGGGGTCTTGGTGGAGTCGGCGAGGCTCGGGGGTCTAGGGCGGCACATGGCAGGCGAAGGCGGCGGAGATGAGCTCGGGCTCCGCGACGGCGTGAGGGGAGAGGAGGGTTCGGCGAGGGGCGAGGGGAGAATGGGGTGAGGAGGGTTTATATAGGGGTGCCTCGGCTTGGGCAGGGGGGGCTATCGGGAGGATCGAATCTGGATCCGTCGGGATCCGCGATCGGCGCGGCGTGGCGAGGCGTGGCGAGGGGTTGAAGACGGGTGGGGTCCGCCTGGCAGAGAGAGAGAGTGGGGCGCTGGCGCAGACGGTTGGCCGAGCCAAGCGGATTCGGGCGAGGGGCGCGGTTGGCTGGGCAGCTCGGTAGCTCATTGGCTGGTGGGTGGGCCGGCTGGTGGGCAGGTGGGCAGATTACTGGCCGGGCGCCTAGGGGGGTTTCTCTTTTTTTAATTTATTTTTTAATAAAACAAAACAGAGATAACTTATAAAATATAAATATTTTATATAGGACATATATATACCAAAATGATCAGGGGAATATTCCCTATCATTTGAACATTTTTCCAAAGGCAAAATCCAAACTTATAAAAAATCATTTTTTCCAAAATTCAAATAAAACTCAAATTTGAATTCAAAACTTTTGGCATTGTTTTCCTCTGATATTTTTGGAGTGCCATGTTTGCTCCTCTCATACTTTTACTCAAGTATTTATCAGGCATAGTTTTTGAAATGATTCCCACTTGCCATACTTTGAATTCAAATTTGAAAACTCAAAAACTCTGAAACTCCAAATGGCACTCAAATTCAAACAGAATGCATAGATGCTTAGCTATAATTGTAAAACATTCCAAATAGGAAATTTGGGATGTTACAGGTAGACCCTAAGTTGGTAATAATATCCTCAAGTTTATCAATTCTTGTGGAATCTTGATCTATCTTTTCGTTAACTATGGGTTCCTTTTCTTTAAAAAAATTCAGAGCAACTCCTACCTTAGATCCGTATTGGGTAATTTGGTTGTGGATATTCTTATCCAAATTTTCGATCAACTCTATAGTGGCAACTTTATTTTGAATAATTTCAAGCCTTTGCATCACATGTTCCAAAGTTAAAATAGTTCCATTAACCAAAAGAGGTGGTGGGCCAAACAAATCTAACATAGAATTATAAGAATCAAAACATGGCTACCCAAGAAATTCCCTCCGGTAATGATATCAAGAATATATCTGTTCCAAGGAGTGATGCCTACATAAAAGTTGCGAAGAAGAATGGAAGTAGATTGCTTCCTAGTTGATCTATTATGAGCATTGCAAATTCTATGCCAAGCATCTTTTAGATTTTCTCCCTCCCTTTGTTTAAAATTAAGAACTTCATGATCAAGAGTACTAACAATGATAGAAGGACTGGCCATGACGATGAAACAAACGATCTAACACACGGATGCAAACAAGAAGCAAGCGGAAAGAGACGAACGGAAAAAGGGCGAATAAAATGGCAAAGGTGAAGTGGGGGAGAGGGAAACGAGAGACAAATGGCAAATAATGTAATTTGAGGGAGAAGTGTTTGTGATGGGTACTTGGTATGTCTTGAATTGTGCGTAGATCTCCCCGGCAACGGCGCCAAAAATTGGCAAGTTGACAGGAGATCAAATCTTTACTTGACTTGGTGTAAACCTCCCCGGCAACGGCACCAGAAATCCTTCTTGCTACCTCTTCAGCACGCATTGGTTTTCCCTTGAAGAGGAAAGGGTGATGCAGCAAAGTAGTGTAAGTATTTCCCTCAGTTTTTGAGAACCAAGGTATCAATCCAGTAGGAGACTACACGCAAATCCCTCATACCTGCACAAACAATCAAGAACCTTGCAACCAACGCGATAAAGGTGTTGTCAATCCCTTCAGGCCACTTGCAAAAGTGAGATCTGATAAAGATAATAAGATAATTTTTGGTATTTTTGTTGTATAGATTGAAAATTAGAGATTGCAAAATAAACGGCGACACAAATAACACGTTGGCGGGAGATTAATACGATGGAAAATTGACCCGGGGCCCATAGGTTTCACTAGTGGCTTCTCTCAAGATAGCATAATCTACAGTGGGTGAAGAATTTACTGTCGAGCAATTGATAGAAAAGCGCATAGTTATGAGAATATCTAGGCATGATCATGTATATAGGCATCACATCTGTGACAAGTAGACCAAAACGATTCTGCATCTACTACTATTACTCCACACATCGACCGCTATCCAGCATGCATCTAGAGTATTAATTACAAAGAACAGAGTAACGCATTAGGCTCATCTTTGACATGATGTAGAGGGATAAACTCAAGCAATATGATATAAACCCCATCTTTTTATCCTCGATGGCAACAATACAATACGTGCCTTGCTTTTCTCTTATCCTTTGGGAAAGGACACCGCAAGATTGAACCCAAAGCTAAGCACTTCTCCCATTCCAAGAAAGATCAATCTAGTAGGCCAAACCAAACTGATAATTCGAAGAGACTTGCAAGGATATTAAATCATGCATATAAGACAGAGAAGAATCAAATATTGTTCATAGATAATCTTGATCACAAACCCACAATTCATCGGATCTCGACAAACACACCGCAAAAAGAATTACATCGAATAGATCTCCAAGAGAATCGAGGAGAACTTTGTATTGAGTGAAGGAAATATGCCCTAGAGGCAATAATAAAGTTATTATTTATTTCCTTATATCATGATAAATGTTTATTATTCATGCTAGAATTGTATTAACCAGAAACATGATACATGTGTGAATACATAGACAAACAAAGTGTCACTAGTATGCCTCTACTTGACTAGCTCGTTGATCAAACATGGTTATGTTTCCTAGCCATTGACATGGGTTGTCATTTGATTAACGGGATCACATCATTAGGAGAATGATGTGATTGACATGACCCATTCCGTCAGCTTAGCACACGATCGTCTAGTATGTTGCTATTGCTTTCTTCATGACTTATACATGTTCCTATGACTATGAGATTATGCAACTCCCGTTTACCGGAGGAACACTTTGTGTGCTACCAAACGTCACAACGTAATTGGATGGTTATAAAGGTGCTCTACAGGTGTCTCCGAAGGTACATGTTGGGTTGGCATATTTCGAGATTAGGATTTGTCACTCCGATTGTCGGAGAGGTATCTCTGGGCCCTCTCGGTAATGCACATCACTTAAGCCTTGCAAGCATTGCAACTAATGAGTTAGTTGCGGGATGATGTATTACGGAACGAGTAAAGAGACTTGCTGGTAACGAGATTAAACTAGGTATTGAGATACCGACGATCGAATCTCGGGAAGTAACATACCGATGACAAAGGGAACAACGTATGTTGTTATGCGGTCTGACCGATAAAGATCTTCATAGAATATGTGGGAGCCAATATGAGCATCGAGGTTCCGCTATTGGTTATTAACCGGAGACGTGTCTTGGTCATGTCTACATAGTTCTCGAACCCGTAGGGTCCGCACGCTTAACGTTACGATGACAGCTATATTATGAGTTTATATGTTTTGATGTACCGAAGGTTTTTCGGAGTCCCGTATGTGATCACGGACATGACGAGGAGTCTCGAAATGGCCGAGACATGAAGATTGATATATTGGAAGCCTATGTTTGGATATCGGAAGTGTTCCGGGTGAAATCGGGATTTTACCGGAGTACCGGGAGGTTACCGGAACCCCCCGGGAACATAATGGGCCTTAGTGGGCCTAGGTGGAAGAGAGGAGAGGAGGCTAGGGCTGGTCCGCGCGCCCCTCCCCCCAGTCCGAATAGGACAAGGAGAGGGGGGCGGCGCCCCCCCCCCTTCCTTCTTTTCCTCCACTCCTTCCCCCTCCCAAGTCCTAAGCCAACTAGGAAAGGGGGAGGGGGAGTCCTACTCCCGGTGGGAGTAGGACTCCTCCCGGCGCGCCCTCTCCCTTGGCCGGCCGCACCTCCCCTTTCTCCTTTATATACGGGGGCAGAGGGGCACCCCAGAGACAGAACATTGATCTGTTTGATCTTTTAGCCATGTGCGGTGCCCCCTCCACCATAGTCCACCTCGATAATACTGTAGCGGTGCTTAGGCGAAGCCCTGCTTCGGTAGAACATCAACATCGTCACCACGCCGTCGTGCTAACAAAACTTTCCCTCAACACTCGGCTGGATCGAAGTTCGAGGGGCGTCATCGGGCTGAACGTGTGCTGAACTCAGAGGTGCCATACGTTCGGTACTTGATCCGTTGGATCGTGAAGACGTACGACTACATCAACCGCGTTGTGCTAACCCTTCCACTTTCGGTCTACGAGGGTACATGGACAACACTCTCCCCTCTCATTGCTATGCATCACCATGATCTTGTGTGTGCGTAGGAAATTTTTTGAAATTACTACGTTCCCCAACAGTCGCATCCGAGCCAGGTTTTATGCGTAGATGTCATATGCACGAGTAGAACACAAGTGAGTTGTGGGAGATATAAGTCATACTGCTTACCAGCATGTCATACTTTGGTTCGGCGGTATTGTTGGACGAAGCGGCCCGGACCGACATTACGCGTACGCTTACGCGAGACCGGTTCTTCCGAGTGCTTTGCACAAAGGTGGCTAGCGGGTGTCAGTTTCTCCAACTTTAGTTGAACCGAGTGTGGCTATGCCCGGTCCTTGCGAAGGTTAAAACAACACTAACTTGACAAACTATCGTTGTGGTTTTGATGCGTAGGTAAGAACGGTTCTTGCTAAGCCCGTAGCAGCCACGTAAAATTTGCAACAACAAAGTAGAGAACGTCTAACTTGTTTTTGCAGGGCATGTTGTGATGTGATATCATCAAGACGTGATGCTATTTTTTATTGTATGAGATAATCATGTTTTGTAACCGAGTTATCGGCAACTGGCAGGAGCCATATGGTTGTCGCTTTATTGTATGCAATGCAATCGCCCTGTAATGCTTTACTTTATCACTAAGCGGTAGCGATAGTCGTAGCAGCATAAGATTGGCGAGACGACAACGATGCTACGATGGAGATAAAGGTGTCGCGCCGGTGACGATGGTGATCATGGAGGTGCTTCGGAGATGGAGATCACAAGCACAAGATGATGATGGCCATATCATATCACTTATATTGATTGCATGTGATGTTTATCTTTTATGCATATTATCTTGCTTTGATTGACGGTAGCATTATGAGATGATCCCTCACTAAATTATCAAAGTATAAGTGTTCTCCCTGAGTATGCACCGTTGCAAAAGTTCTTCGTGCTGAGACACCAAGTGATGATTGGGTGTGATAGGCTCTATGTTCAAATACAACGGGTGCAAAACAGTTGCACACGCGGAATACTCAGGTTAAACTTGACGAGCCTAGCATATAACAGATATGGCCTCGGAACACGGAGACCGAAAGATCGAGCGTGAATCATATAGTAGATATGATCAACATAGTGATGTTCACCATTGAAACTACTGCATCTCACGTGATGATCGGACATGGTTTAGTTGATTTGGATCACGTGATCACTTAGAGGATTAGAGGGATGTCTATCTAAGTGGGAGTTCTTAAGTAATATGATTAATTGAACTTAAATTTATCATGAACTTAGTACCTGATAGTATCTTGCTTGTCTATGTTTGATTGTAGATAGATGGCCCGTGCTGTTGTTCCGTTGAATTTTAATGCGTTCCTTGAGAAAGCAAAGTTGAAAGATGATGGTAGCAATTACACGGACTGGGTCCGTAACTTGAGGATTATCCTCATTGCTGCACGAGAAGAATTATGTCTGGAAGCACCGCTGGGTGCCGTGCCTCTTCTTTGGAGCAACACGGATGTTATGAACGTCTGGCAGAGCAAAGCTGATGACTACTCGATAGTTCAGTATGCCATGCTTTACGTCTTAGAATCGGGACTTCAAGGACGTTTTGAACGTCATGGAGCATATGAGATGTTCCAGGAGTTGAAGTTAATATTTCAAGCAAATGCCCGGATTGAGAGATATGAAGTCTCCAATAAGTTCTATAGCTGCAAGATGGAGGAGAATAGTTCTGTCAGTGAGCATATACTCAAGATGTCTGGGTATAATAATCACTTGATTCAACTGGGAGTTAATCTTCCGGATGATAGCGTCATTGGCAGAATTCACCAATCACTGCCACCAAGCTACAAAAGCTTCTTGATGAACTATAACATGCAAGGGATGGAAAAGACGATTCCCTCGCAATGCTGAAGGCTGCGGAGGTAGAAATCAAGAAGGAGCATCAAAGAAAAAGGGCAAAGGGAAGAAGAAGGGGAACTTCAAGAAGAACAGCAAGCAAGTTGTTGTTCAGGAGAAGAAACCCAAGTCTGGACCTAAGCCTGAAAGCGAGTGCTTTTCTTCGCAAGCAGACTGGTCCTTTGAAGCGGAACTGCCCCAAGTATTTGGCGGATAAGGAGGATGGCAAGGTGAACAAAGGTATATGTGATATACATGTTATTGATGTGTACCTTACTAATGCTCGCAGAGCTTTGGGTATTTGATCTGGTTACATTGCTAATATTTGCAACTCGAAATAGGGGCTACGGATTAGCGAAGATTGACTAAGGACGAGGTGACGATGCGCGTGGGAAATGGTTCCAAAGTCGATGTGATCGCGGTCGGCACGCTACCTCTACATCTACCTTCGGGATTAGTATTAGACCTAAATAGTTGTTATTTGGTGCCAGCGTTGAGCATGAACATTATGTCTGGATCTTGTTTGATGCGAGACGGTTATTCATTTAAATCAGAGAATAATGGTTGTTCTATTTATATGAGTAATATCTTTTATGGTCATGCACCCTTGAAGAGTGGTCTATTTTTACTGAATTTTGATAGTAGTGATACACATATTCATAACGTTGAAGCCAAAAGATGCAGAGTTGATATTGATAGTGCAACTTATTTGTGGCACAGCCGTTTAGGTCATATCGGTGTAAAGCGCATGAAGAAACTCCATACCGATGGACTTTTGGAACCACTTGATTATGAATCACTTGGTACTTGTGAACCGTGCCCCATGGGCAAGATGACTAAAACACCGTTCTCCGAAACTATGGAGAGAGCAACAGATTTGTTGGAAATCATACATACAGATGTATGTGGTCCGATGAATGTTGAGGCTCGTGGCGGATATCGTTATTTTCTCACCTTCACAGATGATTTAAGCAGATATGGGTATATCTACTTAATGAAACATAAGTCTGAAACTTTTGAAAAGTTCAAAGAATTTCAGAGTGAAGTTGGAAATCATCGTAACAAGAAAATAAAGTTTCTATGATCTGATCGTGGAGGAGAATATTTGAGTTACGAGTTTGGTCTACATTTGAAACAATGCGGAATAGTTTTGCAACTCACGCCACCCAGAACACCACAGCGTAATGGTGTGTCCGAACGTCGTAATCGTACTTTACTTGATATGGGCGATCTATGATGTCTCTTACTGATTTACCACTATTGTTTTGGGGTTATGCTTTAGAGACGGCTGCATTCATGTTAAATACGGCACCATCGAAATCCGTTGAGACGACGCCTTATGAACTATGGTTTGGCAAGAAACCAAAATTGTCGTTTCTTAAAGTTTGGGGCTGCGATGCTTATGTGAAAAAGCTTCAACCTGATAAGCTCGAACCCAAATCGGAGAAATGTGTCTTCATAGGATACCCAAAGGAGACTGTTGGGTACACCTTCTATCACAATTCCGAAGGCAAGAATTTTGTTGCTAAATTCGGAGTTTTTCTAGAGAAGGAGTTTCTCTCGAAAGAAGTGAGTGGGAGGAAAGTAGAACTTGATGAGGTAACTATACCTGCTCCCTTATTGGAAAGTAGTTCATCACAGAAACCGGTTTCTCTGACACCTACACCAATTAGTGAGGAAGTTAATGATGATGATCATGAAATTTCAGATCAAGTTGTTACTGAACCTCGTAGATCAACCAGAGTAAGATCCGCACCAGAGTGGTACGGTAATCCTATTCTGGAAGTCATGCTACTAGATCATGATGAACCTACGAACTATAAAGAAGCGATGGTGAGCCCAGATTCCACAAAATAGCTTGAAGCCATGAAATCTGAGATGGGATCCATGTATGAGAACAAAGTTTGGACTTTGGTTGAGTTTCTCGATGATCGGCAAGCAATTGAGAATAAATGGATCTTCAAGAAGAAGACTGACGCTGACGGTAATGTTACTGTCTACAAAGCTCGACTTGTTGCGAATGGTTTTCGACAAGTTCAAGGGGTTGACTACGATGAGACCTTCTCACCCGTAGCGATGCTTAAGTCTGTCCGAATCATGTTAGCGATTGCCGCATTTTATGATTATGAAATTTGGCGATGGATGTAAAACTGCATTCTGAATGGATTTACGGAAGAAGAGTTGTATATGATGCAACGGAAGGTTTTGTCGATCCAAAGGGAGCTAACAAAGTGTGCAAGCTCCAGCGATCCATTTATGGACTGGTGCAAGCCTCTCGAGTTGGAATAAACGCTTTGATAGTGTGATCAAAGCATTTGGTTTTGTATGAGACTTTTGGAGAAGCTCTGTATTTACAAGAAAGTGAGTGGGAGCTCAGTAGCATTTACGATATTATATGTGGATGGCATATTACTGATTGGAAATGATATAGAATTTCTGGATAGCATAAAGGGATACTTGAATAAGAGTTTTTCAATGAAAGACCTCGGTGAAGCTGCTTACATATGGGGCATTAAGATCTATAGAGATAGATCAAGACGCTTAATTGGACTTTCACAAAGCACATACCTTGACAAAGTTTTGAAGAAGTTCAAAATGGATCAAGCAAAGAAAGGGTTCTTGCCTGTGTTACAAGGTGTGAAGTTGAGTAAGACTCAATGCCCGACCACTACAGAAGATAGAGAGAAAATGAAAGATGTTCCCTATGCTTCAGCCATAGGCTCTATCATGTATGCAATGCTGTGTACCAGACCTGATGTGTGCTTTGCTATAAGTCTGGCAGGGAGGTAACAAAATAATCCAGGAGTGGATCACTGGACATCGGTCAAGAACATCCTGAAATACCTGAAAAGGACCAAGGATATGTTTCTCATTTATGGAGGTGACATAGAACTCATCGTAAATGGTTACGTTGATGCAAGCTTTGACACTGATCCGGACGATTCTAAATCGCAAACCGGATACATGTTTACATTGAATGGTGGAGCTGTCAGTTGGTGTAGTTCTAAACAAAGCATCGTGGCGGGATCTACATGTGAAGCGGAGTACATAGCTGCTTCGGAAGCAGCAAATGAAGGAGTCTAGATGAAGGAGTTCATATCCGATCTAGGTGTCATACCTAGTGCATCGGGTCCAATGAAAATCTTTTGTGACAATACTGGTGCAAATGCCTTGGTGAAGGAATCCAGATTTCACAAGAGAACCAAGCACATCAAGAGACGCTTCAATTCCATCCGGGATCTAGTCCGGGTGGGAGACATAGAAATTTGCAAGATACCTATGGATCTGAATGTTGCAGACCCGTTGACTAAGCCTCTTCCATGAGCAAAACATGATCAGCACCAAGGCTCCATGGGTGTTAGAATCATTATTGTGTAATCTAGATTATTGATTCTAGTGCAAGTGGGAGACTGAAGGAAATATGCCCTAGAGGCAATAATAAAGTTATTATTTATTTCCTTATATCATGATAAATGTTTATTATTCATGCTAGAATTGTATTAACCAGAAACATGATACATGTGTGAATACATAGACAAACAGAGTGTCACTAGTATGCCTCTACTTGACTAGCTCGTTGATCAAAGATGTTTATGTTTCCTAGCCATTGACATGGGTTGTCATTTGATTAACGGGATCACATCATTAGGAGAATGATGTGATTGACATGACCCATTCTGTTAGCTTAGCACACGATCGTTTAGTATGTGCTATTGCTTCCTTCATGACTTATACATGTTCCTATGACTATGAGATTACGCAACTCCCGTTTACCGGAGGAACACTTTGTGTGCTACCAAATGTCACAACGTAACTGGGTGATTATAAAGGTGCTCTACAGGTGTCTCCGAAGGTACATGTTGGGTTGGCGTATTTTGAGATTAGGATTTGTCACTCCGATTGTCGGAGAGGTATCTCTGGGCCCTCTCGGTAATGCACATCACTAAAGCCTTGCAAGCATTGCAAATAATGAGTTAGTTGCAGGATGATTTATTATGGAATGAGTAAAGAGACTTGCCGGTAACGAGATTGAACTAGGTATTGAGATATCGACGATCGAATCTCGGGCAAGTAACATACCGATGACAAAGGGAACAACGTATGTTGTTATGCGGTCTGACCGATAAGATCTTCGTAGAATATGTGGGAGCCAATATGATCATCCAGGTTCCACTATTGGTTATTGACCGGAGACGTGTCTCGGTCATGTCTACATAGTTCTCGAACCCATAGGGTCCGCACGCTTAACATTACGATGACAGTTATATTATGAGTTTATATGTTTTTATGTACCGAAGGTTGTTCGGAGTCCTGGATGTGATCACGGACATGACGAGGAGTCTCGAAATGGTCGATACATGAAGCTTGATATATTGGAAGCCTATGTTTGGATATCGGAAGTGTTCCGGGTGAAATCGGGATTTTACCGGAGTACCGGGAGGTTACCGGAACCCCCCGGGAACATAATGGGCCTTAGTGGGCCTAGGTGGAAGAGAGGGGAGGCGGCTAGGGCTGGGCTGCGTGCCCCTCCCCCCCAGTCCGAATAGGACAAGGAGAGGGGGCGGCGCCCCCCTTCCTTCTTTTCCTCCACTCCTTCCCCCTCCCAAGTCCTAATCCAACTAGGAAGGGGGGGGGGGAGTAGGACTCCTCCCGGCGCGCCCTCTCCCTTGGCCGGCCGCACCCCCCTTGCTCCTTTATATACGGGGGCAGAGGGGCACCCCAGAGACAGAACATTGATCTGTTTGATCTTTTAGCCGCAGGCGGTGCCCGCTCCACCATAGTCCACCTCGATATCAGTGGCGGTGCTTAGGCGAAGCCCTGCGTTGGTAGAACATCAACATCATCACCACGCCGTCGTCTTGTGAAACTCTCCTCAACACTCGGCTGGATCGGAGTTCGAGGGGCGTCATCGGGCTGAGCGTGTGCTGAACTTCGGAGGTGTCGTGCGTTCGGTACTTGATCGGTTGGATCGTGAAGACGACGACTACATCAACAGCGTTGTGCTAACGCTTCGCTTTCGGTCTCACGAGTGCGTGGACAACACTCTCCCCTCTCGTTGTTATGCATCACCATGATCTTGCGTGTGCGTAGGATTTTTTTTGAAATTACTACGTTCCCCAACATTGAGATCCAAAGAGAGAGAATAAGCCATCTAGCTAATAACTATGGACCCGAAGGTCTGCGGTAAACTACTCACACATCATCGGAGAGGCTATGGTGTTGATGTAGAAGCCCTCCATGATTGATTCCCCCTCCGACAAAGCGCCGGAAAAGGCCCCAAGATGGGATCTCACGGGTACAGAAGGTTGCGGCGGTGGAAATAGGGTTTCGTGGTGCTCCTGGATGTTTTCGGGGTATATGAGTATATATAGGCGAAAGAAGTAGGTCGGTGGAGCCACGAGGGGCCCACGAGGGTGGGGGCACGCCTACCCCTGGGCACGCCTCCCTGCCTCGTGGCCACCTTGTTGCTGCCTTGACGTCCACTCCAAGTCTCTCGGATTGCGTTTGTTCCAAAAATGATTCTCGCGAAGGTTTCATTCCGTTTGATATTCCTTTTCTGTGAAACACTGAAATAGGCAAAAACAACAATTTGCACTGGGCCTTCGGTTAATAGGTTAGTCCCAAAATAATATAGAAGTGCATAATAAAGCCCATTAAACATCCAAAACAGATAATATAATAGCATGGAACAATAAACAATTATAGATACGTTGGAGACGTATCAATAGGTTAGTCCCAAAAAATGATGTAAAGTCGCTATAAAATGAATATAAAACATCGAAGATTGATAATATAACAGCATGGAACAATAAAAAATTATAGATACGTTGGAGACGTATCACTTCATCGGCCTCCTGGAAATCGGCTGCAAAGGCCGTTGTTTGCTCCTCTGTACGGAGGGGAGCGCTCCGAGTTACCATTAATGGTAATGACGCTGTTAGGTCCTAACAGCTTAAGCTTTAGGTAAGTGTAGTGCGTCACTGCGTTGAAACGGGAAAATGTCATACAATCAAGCAACGCATGGTAACCACTGCGGAAGGGGACGATATCGAAAACTAAGTCCTTGCTTCGGAAGTTCTGGGGCAAGCCGAAAACCACATCCAGCGTTATAGTGCCAGCTAGTGCATTGGGCTTCTACACTGGGTATGACACACTTGAACATGGTGTTACTGGGTTTGATTCGAGATGGATCGATACACATTTTCCTCATCGTATTAACGTAGATCAGGTTCAGACTGCTTCCGACGTCCATATGGACGTTGTTAAGTGAAATCCATCGACAATGGGATCTAGGACGAGGGCAGCAGACCCTCCATGACGGGTATTTGTCGGGTGGTCCCTTTTGTGAAAAGTGGTCGGGCAAGCCAACCACATGTTGTACGTCGGGGCTCCAGGCTCTAAGGCATAGATGTCCGGAAGTGCACATTTTCTCTCCTTCTTGGGGACGTGCATGACATAGATCATGTTCACATCCTTGACATCAGAAGGAAAATGCTTTTGGCCAACGTTATTTGGCCTGCGTGGTTCATCCTCATCATCACTCCAAGACTGGCTCTTGCCCTGCCCCTGGTTGCCGCTTTGCCAACATGTTTGAACACTCAGCAGTTTCCGATTGGTGTGGTTTGTGGTTTGTTCAAGGTGTCATGAATCTGGCAAGACCTGTTGAGTATTTTGTCTAGAGAGCTTGAGCCGCCCTTGTTCCCTTTAAAGGGCCTCTTTTTGGGTCCAGCCCGTAGGCTGTTGAACCCTGCATTGACTGTTGTGTCATCGGCATCACAGTCGTTGTTCTTATTACAACGCTTGTTTCTATGGCGTCTGGATTTGTTGTTCCTATCACACGCTTCCTGTCGCGTAAGGTTGCATGGAAAACAAAAAAAATCTACGCACACGCAAGATCTATCCATGGAGATTCATAGCAACGAGAGGGGGAGAGTGTGTCTATGTACCCTCGTAGACCGTAAGAGGAAGCGTTTCACAACGCGGTTGATGTAGTTGAAATTTCTTCGCGGTCCAACCGATTGAGTACCGAACGTACGACACCTCCGCGTTCAGCACACATTCATCTCGATGACGTCCGCGCCTTCTTGATCCAGCAAGACGGCGAGGTAGTGCATGAGTTCCGACAGCACGACAGCGTGGTGACGGCGATGGTGAAGCTATCTCCGCAGGGCTTCGCCTAAGCACTAGGAAAATATGACCGGGGGTGTAAACGGTGGAAGGGGCACTGCACACGGCTAAAGATTAATGTGCTTGAGCTAGCCCCTCACACACACACACACACACACACACACACACACACACACACACACACACACACACACACACACACACACACACACACACACACACACATATATATATATATATATATATATATATATATATATATATATATATATATAGGTGCCCTGCCTTATTTACCGAAGAGGAGAAGGAAAGGGGGAAGGGGAGGCCGAATCCTACCCCCTTTCCTTTCCCCACTTGGGCAGCTGCCATGGGGGGCGCGCCAGCCCCTTGTGGGCTGGTGTGCTCCCCTCTTATGGCCCAATGATACGTCCATTTTGCATCATGCTTTCCTACTGTTATTTATATTGTTTTTATGCATAATAATGCCTTTTGGAGTAATTCTAATGCCTTTTCTCTCATAATAAGCAAGCTACACACAAAGAGGGAGAATACCGACAACTGGAATTATGGATCTAAAAAAGCTACGTAAGGCTACCTATTCTGCACAACTCCAAATGAGCTGAAACTTCACGCAGATTTTTAATGGAACATATAAGAAATGTTGGAGCCAATAAGTACCAGAGTGGGCCCACCAGGTGGGCGCAACCCACCTGGGCGCGCCAGGGAGCCCAGGCGCGCCCTGGTGGGTTGTTCCCTCCTCGGCTAACCACCGGTGCCCCTCTTCTGGTATATAAGTCATTTTGATCTAGAAAAAAATGAGGAGAGGATTTTCGGGACGAAGCGCCGCAGTCTCGAGGTGGAACTTGGGCAGGAGCACTTTTGCCCTCTGGCGGAGCGATTCCACCGGGGGAACTTCCCTCCCGGAGGGGGAAATCATCGTCATCATCATCACCAACGAATCTCCCATCTTGGGGAGGGCAATCTCCATTAACATCTTCAATAACACCTTCTCCTCTCAAACCCTAGTTCGTCTCTTGTGTTCAATCTTTGTACCGAAACTATAGATTGGTGCTTGTGGGTGACTAGTAGTGTTGATTACTTCCTGTAGTTGATTACTATATGGTTTATTCAGTGGAAGATTATATGTTCAGATCCATTATGCTATTTAATACCCGTCTGGTCTTGAGCATGATTATCATTTGTGAGTAGTTACTTTTGTTCTTGAGGTCACTGGTGAAATCTTGTTGCAAGTAATCATGTGAACTTGATATGTGTTCAATATTTTGATGGTATATATGTTGTGATTCCCTTAGTGGTGTCATGTGATAGTCGACTACATGACACTTCACCATATTTTGGCCTAAGGGAATGCATTGTCGAGTAGTTATTAGATGATGGGTTGTGAGAGTGACAGAAGCTTAAACCCTAGTTTATGCACTATACCGTAAGGGACTGATTTGGATCCAAAAGTTTAATGCTATGGTTAGAATTTATTCTTAATACTTTTCTCGTAGTTGCGGATGCCTGCGAGGGAGTTAATCATAAGTAGGAAGTTTGTTCAAGTAAGAAGATCACCTAAGCACCGGTCCATCCACATATCAAATTATCAAAGTAGCGAACACAAATCAAACCAACATGATGAAAGTGACTAGATGAAATTCCCGTGTACCCTCAAGAATGCTTTGCTTATCATAAGAGATCATTTTTGCCTGTCCTTTGCCTCAAAAGGATTGGGCTACCTTGCTGCATTTTTTTACCATTACTGTTAATTGTTCGTTACAAATTATCTTGCTACCAAACTACTCGTTACTTATAATTTCAATGCTTGCGGAGAAACCTTGCTGAAAACCACTTGTCATTTCCTTCTGCTCCTCGTTGGGTTCGACACTCTTACTTACCGAAAGGACTACGATTGATCCCATATACTTGTGGGTCATCAAGGCTCTTTTCCGGTACCGTTGTCAGGGATTGAAGCGCTCTTGGTAAGGATAAATTATTACTACATGCTGAAATTTACTGTTACTTGTCACTATGGAAAACAATCCTTTGAGGGGTTTGTTTGGGGTATCTTCACCTCGACCGGAACCACAATTAATTATCCATCAACCTATTGCACCTACTAAAAGTATTGGTTATGAAATTCTTCGGGTATGATAGAACAACTGCTAACTAATCCTTATGCAGGAGATGGAACCGAACATCCTGATATGCACTTGATATATGTGGATGAAATTTGTGGATTATTTCAGCTTGCAGGTTTACCCGGAGATGAAGCTAAGAAGAAGGTTTTCCCTGCATCTTTGAAGGTAAAAGCATTGGCATGGTATAGGCTATGTGATGATATTGGATCTTGGAATTGGAATCGACTGAAATTGGAATTTCACCAAAAAAATTATTCTATGCATCTAGTTCATCGTGATCGGAATTACATATATAATTTTTAGCCTCGTGAAGGAGAAAGTATTGCTCTAGCTTGGGGGAGGCTTAAGTCAATGTTGTATTCATGTCCCAATCATGAGCTCTCAAGAGAAATTGTCATTCAGAATTTTTATGGTCGGCTTTCTCATGATGATCGATCCATGCTCGATACTTCTTGTACTAGTTCCTTTATGAAGACGACTATTGAATTCAGGTGGGATCTTTTAGAAGAATTGAACGCAACTCTCAAGATTGGGAACTCGAGAAGGTAAAGAGTCAGGTATTAAGCTTAAGTACGATTGTGTTAATTTTTTTATGAATACTGACGCTTTTCAAAAGTTTAGCACTAAATATGGACTTGACTCTGAGATAGTAGCCTCCTTTTGTGAATCATTTGCTACTCATGTTGATCTCCCTAAGGAGAAGTGGTTTAAATATCACTCACCTATTAAACAAGAAATTAAAGAACCGGTAATAGCTAAAGATGAAACTATTATTTATAATGTTGATCCAGTTGTTCCTACTACTTATATTGAAAAACCACCTTTCCCTGTTAGGATAAATGTACATGCTAAAGTTTCAACTGTGGTCAACAAAAGTTATATTAGAACTTCCAAACCTGCAGAACAAATAGAAGTAGAACCTAGTGTTGCTATGGTTAAAGATCTCCTGGTAGAAAATATAGATGGGTATGTTATTTACTTCTGTGATGAAGCTGCTAGAATTGCCAAACCCAATGAAAAAGATAAACATAGACCCATTGTTGGCATGCCTGTTGTCTCAGTTAAGATAGGAGATCACTGTTATCATGGCTTATGTGACATAGGTGCTAGCATGAGTGCTATTCCTTTTACCTTATATCAAGAAATTATGAATGATATAGCACCCGCTGAAATAGAAGACGTAGATGTTACTATTAAACTTGCTAATAGAGACACCACCACACCACTTGGGATTGTTAGAAATGTTGAAGTCTTGTGTCGGAAAATAAAATATCCTACTAATTTTCTTGTTCTTGGTTCCTCACAAGATGCCTTTTGTCCCATTATTTTTGGTAGACCTTTCTTGAACACCGAAATGCTAAAATAGATTGTGAGAAACAAATCGTCGGTGTAAGTTTTGGTGATCAGTCTCATGAGTTTAATTTTTCTAAGTTCAGTAGAAAGCATCATAAGAAAGAATTTCCTAGTAAGGATGAAATAATTGGTCTTGCTTCTATTGTCGTGCCTCCTACTGATCCACTAGAACAATATTTGCTAGGCCATGAGAATGATATGCATATGCATGAAATAACTGAAATAGATAAGATTTTCTCTGAACATCATCCTCTGCTTAAACACAATTTTCCTATTGAAACTATAGGAGGTCTTCCTCCACCTAAAGGTGATCCTATGTTTGAATTAAAACAATTGCCAGACACTTTGAAATATGCTTATCTTGATGAAAAAAAGATATATCCTGTTATTATCAGTGCTAACCTTCCAGAACATGAAGAAGAAAGATTATTGAAGGTTCTGAAGAAGAACCGATCTGATATTGGGTATACTCTTGATGATTTAAAGGGCATTAGTCCCACTCCCTGTCAGCACACAATTAATATGGAACCTGATGCTAAACTCGTTGTTGATCACCAACGACGTTTAAATCCTAAAATGAAAGAAGTGGTAAGAACTGAAATACTGAAGCTTCTAGAAGCAGGTATAATTTATCCTATAGCTGATAGTAGATGGGTAAGTCCTGTTCATTGTGTCCCTAAGAAGGGAGGTATTACTGTTGTTCCTAATGATAAGAATGAACTTATTCCGCAAAGAATTGTCACTGGCTATAAAATGGTAATTGATTTTAGAAAATTAAATAAAGCTACTAGAAAAGATCATTACCCTCTGCCTTTTATTGATTAAGGTTTAGGGTTTAGGTTTATGCTATGCACCTGATACCTTTCAGAGATGTATGACTACTATATTCTCTGCTTTTTGTGAAAAGATTGTTGAGGTTTTCATGGATGATTTCTTCATTTATGGAACTTCTTTTGATGATTACCTAAGCAACCTTGCTCGAGTTTTGCAGAGATGTGAGCAAACTAATCTTGTTTTGAATTGGGAGAAGTGCCACTTTATGGTTAATGAAGGTATTGTCTTGGGACATAAAATTTCTGGACGAGGTATTGAGGTGGATAAAGCTAAAGTTTATGCAATTGAGAAAATGCCATGTCCTAAAGATATCAAAGGTATTCGTAGTTTCCTCGGTCATGCTGGTTTCTATAGGAGGTTTATTAAAGACTTATCTAAAATTTCTAGGCATCTTACAAATCTTTTACAAAATGATGTTCCATTTCTTTTTGATGATGATTGTGTAGAAGCCTTTGAAACACTTAAGAAACCCGTGATTTCTACACCTATTGTTCAACCACCTGATTGGAACTTGCCTTTTGAAATTATGTGTGATGCTAGTGATTATGCTGTTGGTGCTGTTCTAGGACAAAGAGTTGATAAGAAATTAAATGTTATCCATTAAGCTAGTAAAAGTCTAGACAGTGCTCAACGAAATTATGCTACTACTGAAAAAGAATTCTTAGCAGTGGTGTTTGCTTGTGATAAATTCGGATCTTACATTGTTGATTCTAAAGTAATAGTTCACACCGACCATGCTGCTATAAAACATCTTATGGAAAAGAAAGATGCTAAACCTAGACTCATTAGGTGGGTTCTTTTGCTACAAGAATTTGACTTACATATCACTGAAAGAAAGGGAGCTGATAACCCCATGGCTGATAACTTGTCTAGGCTTGAAAATATTCTGGATGACCCACAACCTATTAATGATAGTTTTCCTGATGAATAATTAGCTGCAATAAATGTTTCTCATAACACTCCTTGGTATGCTGACTATGATAATTACATTGTTGCTAAATATATACCACCTAGCTTCACATACTAACAAAAGAAAAAAAATTCTTCTATGATTTAAGACATTACTTTTGGGATGACCCACATCTTTATAAAGAAGGGGTAGATGGTATTATTAGACGTTGTGTACCTGAGCATGAATAGGGAAAAATCATACGAAAATGTCACAACGAAGCTTATGGAGGGCATCACGCGGGAGACAGAACTACTCAGAAGGTATTGCAATCTGGTTTTTATTGGCCTACTCTTTTCAAGGACGCCCGTAAGTTTGTTTTACCTTCTGATGAATGTCAAAGAATCGGCAATATTGGTAAGCATCAGGAAATGCCTATGAATTATTCTCTTGCTATTGAACCATTTGATGTTTGGGGTTTTGATTACATGGGACCTTTTCCTTCCTCTAATGGGTATACACATATTTGGTTGCTATTGATTATGTTACTAAGTGGTTAGAAGCTATTCCTCAAACAGTCTGATCTCTGTGCATCAGTGTCATCCCTGGATCAGTAATGCTGACACGCACAATACTTGAAGGATTTATAACATAGTAGCAATCACACACTTATTACATCGAATGTCTCAAAAAAGAACTTATTACAATAAATATGGCTTAAGGCCATCTAATACGATAACAGCGGAAGGCTTGGAAGATAAAGTGAGTCCATCAACTCCAACGGCATCATTGAGTGATATGTTGCAGCCCGAAAAGTCTACAACATGATACGTTGCAGCCCGAAAATGGGTCAGCACATGGAATATGCTGGCAATGTAACACAAGAGAGTAATGAACAGAATAATGCTATCACTACATGCATATATGGCTGGTGCAGGCTGTATGGTTAATATGTTTTGCGAAAAGCCAAATTTTCCCTACAACAAAGGAATAAACTTTATTTAACTATTATGGTGATTGTTAAACATTAAGAATGGTAAACCCCATCTCAATCCCAATTAAAAGTAATTAAATAACCCAATCAAAATTTTATAACTAAGAGTGATGAGATCCACATGATAATCCAAGAACTAGGTACTCAGGATGTCCATAACTGGGGACACGGCTAACCATGATTAGTTTGTACACTCTGCAGAGGTCTGCGCGCTTTTCCCCACAAGACTCGATCTCCTCCGTTGGATTTCTCGCACTACATGGTGTTTGAGAAACGGATGACCGAGACACAGTCTTTCAGAAGCATTAACTCTTTCGATGGGTAGACCGTACCACCTACATCCCCTACATCTGCTAGTCTACCATCGAAAGAGGTCACACAACATACTCAACTATGCCAGAGCCCATAATGGCTTGTGGCTGCACACGTAAGTTTCTAGTATGAATAATATTATGATCCCTTTGAGCCTGGGTGGCAGTCCATAGGAGAATCACACGGTACCCTGGGATTTCCAAAAATACAGGCAATCACTGCATTCCCCAGGTGCCTCAATCCACCCAGATGTGTAGTAAAGTTGCCACCTTAAGTTACCATTAATTAACAATACTCACAACAGTCATGAATACACTCAAGCCCAATCCACGTCTACGAGCATAGCATAGCAGTATAAGCAACGTAGAAGTAACTCCCATAGGTTTGATAATAAACAGTTGAATAGGTACTACCTCATCTACTTCCCAAACCCACAATTTAAATCAGATCCTAACCATGCAATTGTTTGAGGATTGATCTAATGCAATAAAACTGGGTAGTAAAGAGGTATGATCAAAGTGTTACTTGCCTTGCTGATGATCCGCGAAACCTAGAGACTCGTAGTAGCACGCTTCGCACTACGGGTACTCTATCACAAACAAACAAGCATACAATAAGCAATCAATCAAGGGCATGAAAAAACTCAAATAAGAGATCTAACCAAAAAGTTCAACTTAAGAACTCCGGTTTGCAAAAAGAATCAAATCAAATGAAGCAACAAAACTCAAACGGCGAAAGAAACAAGCTTCATTTACTAATCTGGACTAAAGTCAAATTTTACAGTAGCAAAATCTTGTTTAAGTTGGTTAAACATAGAGAGGGCTTCGAGACAAAACTCTAGGCGATTGAATCACCTGATTCCGATAAATGAGCGAAAAGATAAACTAAAACGAAAATCGGATCAGAAATCGTGATCGAAAATAATCGCGGAAAAATCCGAGAAAAAGAAAAACTGATGAACAGGCTAACGAACGAACGTTCGCTGTCTGCGGCTAAACGGTGAAAACCATTCGTTAAAACAAACGTACGAACGGACGTTCGCTAAATAACTAAACCGAAAAAAACCAATCTAAAATAATAAAAAATGCATCTAGGGTTTCGAAAAAAAACCTTCGGTTTTCTCGTGAAAACCGAGGCGGCGGCGGCGCCGGCTACCTCCGGCGACGGCGAGGCGAGTGCAGTGGTGAGTCGGCGGCGTGGTCGGGCGGCGAGGCGGGGCGGCGTGTGGCGGGTCGTGGCGAAGAGGTGGCGGCTTGATGGCGGTCTTGGCGGGGGGCGTCTAGGGTTAGGGTTTAGGGCGGCGGCGGGCTTCAGCGGCGGTTGGGCCTTGGGGCGACTCGGGGCTGCGGCTTATAAAGCCCCCCCGGGCGTAGTCCCGCTCGAGTACGGCCCGGAGTCGGTTTCTCTCTTTTTTTTTAATAATTTAGACGTGTAGAAAAAGGAAGAAAAGAAGTACTAAACGGACTTCAAAATTCCCGAAATAAATTTTCCCTGTCCTCTAAATATAGGGCGGACATGGTGAACATTTATTTGGGCCTAAAATGCAATTTTCAAGAACGCATATTTTCATAATTCAAATAAAATAGCGATAAAACTCCGAATAAAAAACTTATTTGATTTTAACATTAAATCTCTGATATTTCTTTATTTTGAGGAAGTCATTTTGTCCTCTCTCTTTTATTTTTATAAAAGAAATATTCAAAGATAAAATAATTAAAATCAAATGATCCTCTTTTCAAAATTCGAGAAAAACTCGAATATGAAAATAATGAAATCCCGAACTCTCTCCGTGGGTCCTTGAGTTGCGTAGAATTTCTAGGATCAAACCAAAATGCAATAAAATATGATATGCAATGATGATCTAATGTATAACATTCCAAATTGAAAATTTGGGATGTTACCAAGGTTGGAAAAAGCGGTAGGTGTAAGCGAGGCGGTTGGCCTTCGCCTAGTGCCTAGGCGGTGCCTAAGGGCCCTACGTGCGGCCTAGGCGGTAATATTGTTTTTACTCGTAGTGTAATTGTGAATATTATATGGGTGTTCATATTAGTTTAGGGCATATAAATAAGTTAATTGCCGTCTACAACCATTGGAATATAACCCGTTTGGCATATCAGTGTAGTATGTGGCATGATTTCTTGCTTGGGTAGGCAAATCCTTGCTTGCCCTGCCTAGACCTCCATTTATGCCCTAGGCGAGGCGTTTGGCCATTGCCTAGCACTTAGGCGTGCCTAAGCGCCTCCTAGGCACTGCCTTTTCCAACAGAGGATGTTACAAACCTACCCCCTTTAAGATGAATCTCGCCCTCGAGATTCGGGTTGGCTAGAAAATAGGTGAGAGTGATCCTTCCGTAGGTCTTCCTCTCGTTCCCAGGTGGCTTCATCTTTAGTATGGTGACTCCACTAAACTTTGCAGAACTTGATTACTTTGCTGCGTGTGACTCGACTGGCAAACTCGAGAATCTTGACTAGCTTCTCCTCGTAGGTCAAATCGCTATCCAACTATATCGCTTCCAGCGGCATTGTATCTCTCAGAGGAATATCAGCCATCTCTGCGTGGCACTTCTTCAACTGAGAAACGTGGAACACATCGTGAACTCCTGACAGTCCTTTGGGTAATTCCAACTTGTAAGCAACTTCTCCCATACGTTCCAAAACTTTGTATGGTCCCACAAAACATGGTGCTAACTTTCCCTTAACTCCAAAATGCTTCACTCCTCGAAGTGGGGATACACGAAGATACACTCTGTCTCCGACTTCGTAAACTGTCTCCTTGCGTTTAGTGTGGACTGGGCTACCTTGATCCTATGGCGAATCAGCTTAACCTTCTCTTCAGACTCTTTAATCAAATCTGGTCCAAACAACTGTCGGTCTCCAACTTCGTCCCACAACAATGGTGTTCTGCACCTCCTTCCATACAGTGCTTCGAAAGGGGCCATCTTCAAACTGGCTTGATAGCTTTTGTTGTAAGACAACTCTGCGTAAGGCAAATTTTCGTCCCAACTAGATCCATAGTCTAGTGCACAAGCTCTCAACATGTCCTCCAGAATGTGATTGACTCTCTCAGTCTGTCCATCTGTCTGCGAGTGAAAAGCTATACTGACCTCTAGCCTGGTTCCCAAAGTTTCATGCAACTGATTCCAAAACTTTGAGGTAAACTGGGTTCCTCTATCTGATACAATGGTCCTCGGAACTCCATGCATACATACGATCCTGTTCATGTATATCTTTGCCAACTTAGCACTGGTGTAAGTGGTCTTCACTGGGATGAAATGAGCCACTTTCGCCAAACGATCGACTACAACCCATATTGAGTCATAGCCTGAACGAGTCTTGGGTAACCCCGTGATAAAGTCCATGCCTAGTTTGTCCCACTTCCATTCGGGTATCGACAATGGTTGTAGCAATCCTGCTGGCTTCTGATGCTCTGCCTTCACTCTCTGACATACATCAGAAACTGCTACATACTCTGCAATATCCTTCTTCATTCTGGTCCACCAGAAACTATCCTTCAAATCCAGATACATCTTGGTATTTCCTGGGTGAATCGAATATGGTGAATCATGGGCCTCTTACAGAATCAACTTCCTGATCTCCTGATCATTTGGCACATATACGCGGTCCTCAAACCATAAGGTATCGTGCTCATCCTCACGAAATCCTTTAGCCTTTCCTTTACTCATTCTTTCCTTTATTTCGGCAATCTCCTTGTCCGTCTTCTGAGCTTCTCTGATCTTATCCATCAAAGTAGACTGAATCTCCAAAGCTGCTACATAACCTCTCGGAACTATCTCCAAACTTAGCTCGCGAAGGTCATCTGCCAACTCCTTGGGTAATTCTCCGGTCATGAGTGTATGGACATGACTTTTGCAGCTCAACGCTTCGGCTACTACGTTAGCCTTTCCGGGATGATAATGCAATCTCATATCATAAGCCTTAATGAGTTCCAACCATCTCCTCTGCCTGAGATTCAACTCCTTCTGCGTGAAGATATACTTCAACCTCTTGTGATCCGTGTATACCTCACAATGGTTTCCGATGAGAAAATGTCTCCAAGTCTTCAAAGCATGCACCACGGCTGCTAACTCCAAATCATGTGTAGCATAATTTAACTCATGGGGTTTAAGCTGTCGTGAGGCATATGAAAAAACTCTTCCCTCCTGCATAAGTACGGCTCCAAGTCTTCGACGAGAAGCGTCGCAATACACTTCATAATCCTTGCGTTGATCTGGCAGAATCAACACTGGTGATGTAACCAAGCGTTTCTTCAACTCCTGAAAACTGGCCTCACATTCCTCAGTCCATTTGAACTTGGTGTCCTTCTTTAACAACTCCATCATAGGCTTTGCAATCTTTGAGAAATTTTCAATGAACCTCCGGTAGTATCCTGCGAGTCCGAGAAAACTCCGGATCTCTCCAACTGACGTGGGTGACTCCCAATTTGTCACTGTGACAACTTTGGTGGGGTCTACTGCTATTCCTTCTTCGGATATAATATGTCCAAGGAATCCAACTTCCTTCAGCCAAAACTCACACTTGCTGAACTTGGCGTATAGCTGATGTTCTCTGAGTTTCCCAAGTACTAAACACAAATGCTCTTTATGCTCCTCTTCATTCTTCGAGTAGACCAGAATATCATCAGTGAACACAACGACGAACTTATCCAAAAACTCCATAAACACCTTGTTCATCATGTTCATAAAATAGGCAGGTGCGTTAGTCAGGCCAAATGACATAACGGTATACTCATATAGCCTGTACCTCGTGGTAAAAGCTGTCTTAGGTATATCCTGCTCTCGAATCTTCAGCTGGTGGTACCCTGATAGCAGATCGATCTTGGAAAACACCCTAGCTCCTTGCAGCTGGTCAAACAAATCATTGATCATCGGCAGTGGGTACTTGTTCTTGATCGTCACCCCATTCAATCCTCGATAATCAACAACCATCCTTAACGATCCATCCTTCTTCTCCACTAGAAGTACTGGGGATCCCCAAGGTGACGAACTTGGGCGAATATAACCTTTATTTAGTAAATCCTTAATCTGCTTCTTAATTTCCTACAAATCCTTTGCGGGCATTCTGTACGGTCTCTTAGATATTGGCCCTGTGCCTGGCAAAAGCTCAATTAAAAACTCAATGTCTCTATCCGGTGGCATGCCTGGCAACTCTTCTGGAAATACATCCGGGAAATCCTTCACCACTGGTACTTCCTCCTATACAACTCCTGATAAGGAATTCACTTGAGTCCTATTCGGCACATACCGGGATACATACTTGATCCTTCTTCCTTCTGGGGTGGTGAGCAAAATCGACTTACTGGCTCAGTCAATGTTCCCTCCATACTTCGATAACCAATCCATGCCTAATATCACATCGAATCCTTGTGACGCCAATACTATTAGGTCTGAGGGGAACAGGTAGTTACCAATACTTAATGGTAGCCGATCACATCATAGGCTAGCCATATACTCTGCTCCTGGAGAGGTTACTAACATGGGTGACCTAAGGGCTTGGGTTGGCAGTTTAAACTTATCCACAAATCCCCTTCATATGTATGAATGCGATGCACCAGTATCAAAAGTACGACTGCAGTAAACGACTTAACCAAAAACTTACCTATTACTGCATTTGGCTGGGCTTCAACCTCCTCCACGTTAACGTGGTTCACTTGTCCCCTGGTGAAAGGGTTGGGCTTCTTCCCAGAGCTTCCATTGCCGTTTACATTCTTAGCTTTAGGACATTCATTGGCGTAATGTCCAGTCTTCTGGCACTTGTAGCAAGTAACATGGCTTAGGTCTTTCTTGGCGGGTGTTGCCGGGTTAGAACGATTCTGTCCGCTGCTTCCTCCATTACCATTCCCTTTCTTGGAGCCTCTATGGTTGTGCGAACTTCCTCCATTATGAGTGTGGCCTCCATGGTTATGGACAAATCCTCCCGAGTTCGGGGTAAAACGAGGTCTCTGCTGAGCTCCAGAATTATACTTCCCTTGTCCATACTTCCTCTTGCGCCTGTCAATCTGCTACTGCTTGCCTTCAAGCATGAGAGCTCTATCAACCAACTCCTGGTAGTTATTGAAATTTGCCACCATCAACTGCATGCTCAGCTCATCATTCAGTCCTTCCAGAAACTTCTCCTGCTTAGCTGCATCCGCAGCGACGTCATCTGGGGCATAACATGCTAGCTTACTAAAGTTATCCACATACTAGCCAACGGTGCGCCCTCCTTGGCATAAGTTGCGAAACTCACACTTCTTCATGGCCATAGCTCCTGTTGATACATGGGCAGTGCGAAAAGCCTACTGGAACTGGTCCGTGTAACAGTGTCGATGGGGTAAGTGACTATGAAATTCTCCCACCATGATGCTGCGGGTCCATCTAGCTGATGTGCGGCAAAACGCACTCTCTTCACATCTGTGCATCCTGCAGTAGTCAACTCCCTTTCAATCTTGTGGAGCCAATCATCTGCAACAATCGGCTCGGTGCTACTGGAGAACACTGGCGGATTCAGCCTAAGAAAACGGGCTAAGTGATCAACTGGTGGTAGTGGTGGTGGGTTGTTGTTGTTGTTCCCCTAGTTCTAATTCTGGACTAGTATCTGCATCAATGCATTCTGCTGCTGGATCAACTGAGTGAGCTCCGGTGGGAAATCAAATCCATTTTCGCGTCTCGGAGGCATCTGCTGGGTTTAGAAAAATGAGAAAACAGAGTAGAATGAGGTCTAGGGGGAAAACGCTACTCATATGCACATGATACAAACACAAACATATCACTCAATCAATCAAACAAGGGCATACAATCGGTCTAGAACTATCGTTACAAAAGTGTTCGGACTATACTATATACATGGTGGAATACTACTACTGATATGGTGGTCGACTAGAAAAATTGATCGGTCGAAGACTCCATGATATCTGCTCCAGCTTCATCAACATAGTCATCATCGCTATCATCGGGATCCGAGTCGGTGTCGTCGATGATGATGTAGTTCTCCGGGCAAGTGGAACCGTCATCTCCTCCTCCTGGCGCGGGGTCTCCCATGAAAACTCCTAGCTTCCTTGTCAGGTCGTCATTCTTATCCACTAGTACGATGATTTCCTCCATATAATCCTCGCGAGTAGCCTTGAGTTCTTCCTCCAGTTCCGTGATCCTTGTCATCGCCTTCTTCAAATCTGTCATGCCTGCGCACATCTAGTTCTCCTGGCGTCAAATGTGTTGGTTTAACTCCTGGATGAAAGCTGCAATCAATCTATCCTTCCTAGTGCTGATCATCTCCCATTGCTCATCTCGGCGCCCACAAATCTGGTAGATAGTATCATTGAGATCCTTGTGGTAAACTTCTCCAATGCGTCCCATGGTGATGTGGGCTGCCATACTCTTTCCTAGACTCCAGGTTGGTGCATCAAAGGAAAACTCTATGGGCTCAATGACTGGCATAAATGTCCTTCCTGGAACTTGAACTCGAATCATCCAACGCTCCTCTTCTGGTAAAGTGGCATTGTAAGTCCCAGTTAAGCTTGGTATTCCGATGTTCAGGTATCTAGTGACTTCCTTCAAGTGGCGTCCAAAAGGGGTGTCTTCATCCGGTTGCGTGAACTTGATCCTTGCATCCGCCATCCTAAAGAGTAGAAAATGGAGAGGAGTTAGAAACGAGAAGAGAGTAGTGATCTAGGGCATTAGCTTAGTGGTTGGGGTCCTACAGTCAGCGTGTGCTCTGATACCATCTTGTAGCGACCAGACCTCAAATAGTCTGATCTCTATGCATCAGTGTCATCCCTGGATCGGTAATGCTGACACGCACAATACTTGAAGGATTTATAACAGAGTAGCAATCACACACTTATTACATCGAATGTCTCAAAAGAGAACTTATTACAATAAATATGGCTTAAGGCTATCTAATACGATAACAGCGGAAGGCTTGGAAGATAAAGTGAGTCCATCAACTCCAACGAAATCACTGAGTGAAAGACCATGACCTAAGGATCCTTACTCGTCATCTGAAAAGTCTGCAACATGATACGTTGCAGCCCGAAAACGGGTCAGTACATGGAATATGCTGGCAATGCAACACAAGAGAGTAATGAACAGAATAATGCTCACTACATGCATATATGGCTGGTGGAGGCTATATGGTTAATATGTTTTGCGAAAAGCCAATTTTTCCCTACAACAAAGGAATAAACTTTATTTAACTATTATGGTGATTATTAAACAATGAGAATGGTAAACCCCATATCAATCCCAATTAAAAGTAATTAAATAACCCAATCAAAATTTTATAACTAAGAGTGATGAGATCCACATGATAATCTAAGAACTAGGTACTCAGGATGTCCATAACCGGGGACACAGCTAACCATGATTAGTTTGTACACTCTGCAGATGTTTGCGCACTTTTCCCCACAAGACTCGATCTCCTCCATTGGATTTCTCGCACTACATGGTGTTTGAGAAATGGATGACCGAGACATAGTCTTTCAGAAGCATTAACTCTTTCGATGGGTAGACCGTACCACCTACATCCCCTACATCTGCTAGTCTACCATCGAAAGAGGTCACACAACATACTCAACTATGCCAGAGCCCATAATGGCTTGTTGCTGCACATGGAAGTTTTAGTATGAATAATCTTATGATCCCTTTGAACTTGGATGGCAGTCCATAGGAGAATCACACGGTACCCTGGGATTTCCAAAAATACAGGCAATCACTGGATTCCCCAGGTGCCTCAATCCACCCAGATGTGTATTAAAGTTGCCACCTTAAGTTAACCATTAATTAACAATACTCACAACAGTCATGAATACACTCAAACCCAATCCACGTCTACGAGCATAGCATAGCAGTATAAGCAACGTTGAAGTAACTCCCATAGGTTCGATAATAAACAGTTGAATAGGTACTACCTCATCTACTTCCCCAACCCACAATTTAAATCAGATCCTAACCATTGAATTGTTTGAGGATTGATCTAATGCAATAAAACTGGGTAGTAAAGAGGTATGATCAAATTTTTACTTGCCTTGCTGATGAAATGCGAAACCTAGAGACTCGTAGTAGGACGCTTCGCACTCCGGGTACTCTATCACAAACAAACAAGCATACAATAAGCAATCAAGCAAGGGAACTTCAAAACTCAAATTAGAGATCTAACCAGAAAGTTCAACTTAAGAACTCCGGTTTGAAAAAAAATCAAATTAAACGAAGCAACAAAACTCAAACGGCGAAAGAAACAATCTTCGTTTACTAATCTGGACTAAAGTCAAATTTTACAGTAGCAAAATCTTGTTTAAGTTGGTTAAACAGAAAGAGGGCTTCGATATGAAACTTTAGGCGCTTGAATCGCCTGATTCCGATAAACGAGCGAAAAGATAAACTAAAACGAAAATCGGATTAGAAATCACGATCGAAAATAATCGCGGAAAAATCTAAGAAAAAGAAAAACTGACGAACAGGCTAACGAACGAACGTTCGATGTCTGCGGCTAAACGGTGAAAACCGTTCGTTAAAAAGAACATACGAACGGACGTTCGCTAAATAACTAAACCGGAAAAAAACCGATCTAAAATAAAAAAACACATCTAGGGTTTCGGAAAAAAACCATTCGGTTTTCTCGTGAAAACCGAGGCGGCTACCTCCGGATGATGATGCGGATGGCAATGGGCGAAGTCGGCAGCGAGGCGGCGGCGGCGGGTCGGCGGGTCGGTGGTCGGTGGGGCGGGTCTTGGCAGGCGCAAGTGTGGTCGCAACTAGGGTTAGGGTTTGGGGCGGCGGTGGGCTTCGGCGGCGGTTGGGCCTTGGGGCGGCTCGGGGTTGCGGCTTATGAAGCCCCCCCGGGCGGAGTCCCGCTCGGGTATGGCCCGGAGTCGGTTTCTCTTTTAAAAAAAATAATTCCGATGTGCAGAAAAATAAAGAAAAGAAGTACTAAACGGACTCCAAAGTTCCCGAAATAAATTTTCCTCGTCCTCTGAAAATAGGCCGGACAAGGTGAACATTTATTTGGGCCTAAAATGCAATTTTGAAAAACGCAAAATTTTCCTAATTCAAATAAAATAGCGATAAAACTCTGAATAAAAATCTTATTTGATTTTAACATTAAATCTCCAATATTTCATTATTTTGAGGAAGTCATTTTGCCCACTCTCTTTTATTTTTATAAAAGAAATATTCAAAGAGAAAACAATTAAAATCAAACGATCCTCTTTTCAAAATTCGAGAAAAACTCAAATATGAAAATAATGAAATCCCCAACTCTCTCCGTGGGTCCTTGAGTTGCGTAGAATTTCTAGGATCAAACCAAAATGCAATAAAATATGATATGCAATGATGATCTAATGTATAACATTCCAAATTGAAAATTTGGGATGTTACAGCTGATCACAACACCTATATTAAAATGCTTAAGGAAGTTATTTTCCCAAAGTTAGGAGTCCCTAGATATTTAATGACTGATGGTGGTTCATGATGTCTACTATGCAACCTTCTTCTTGCAGACGTTGTTGGGCCTCCAAGTGCAGAGGTTTGTAGGACAGTAGCAAATTTCCCTCAAGTGGATGACCTAGGGTTTATCAATCCGTGGGAGGCGTAGGTTGAAGATGGTCTCTCTCAAACAACCCTGCAACCAAATAACAAAGAGTCTCTTGTGTCCCCAACACACCCAATACAATGGTAAATTTTATAGGTGCACTAGTTCGGCGAAGAGATGGTGATACAAGTGCAATATGGATGGTAGATATAGGTTTTTATAATCTAAAAATATAAAAACAGCAAGGTAACTAATGATAAAAGTGAGTATAAACGGTATTGCAATGCTAGGAAACAAGGCCTAGGGTTCATACTTTCACTAGTGCAAGTTCTCTCAACAATAATAACATAATTGGATCATATAACTATCCCTCAACATGCAACAAAGAGTCACTCCAAAGTCACTAATAGCGGAGAATAAATGATGAGATTATTGTAGGGTACGAAACCACCTCAAAGTTATTCTTTCTGATCAATCTATTCAAGAGTCCGTAGTAAAATAACACGAAGCTATTCTTTCCGTTCGATCTATCCAAGAGTTCATAATAGAATAACACGTTAAGACAAAAATCAACCAAAACCCTAATGTCACCTAGATACTCTAATGTCACCTCAAGTATCCGTGGGTATGATTATACGGTATGCATCACACAATCTCAGATTCATCTATTCAGCCAACACAAATAACTTCAAAGAGTGCCCCAAAGTTTCTACCGGAGAGTCAAGACGAAAATGTGTGCCAACCCCTAAGCATAAGTTCACAAGGTCACTGAACCCGCAAGTTGATCACCAAAACATACATCAAGTAGATCACGTGAATATCCCATTGTCACCACAGATAAGCACATGCAAGGCATACATCAAGTGTTCTCAAATCATTAAAGACTCAATCTGATAAGATAACTTCAAAGGGAAAACTCAATCCATTACAAGAGATAGAGGGGGAGAAACATCATAAGATTCAACTATAATAGCAAAGCTCGTGATACATCAAGATCGTGCCAAATCAAGAACACGAGAGAGAGAGATCAAACACATAGCTACTGGTACATACCCTCAGCCCCGAGGGTGAACTACTCCCTCCTCGTCATGGAGAGCGCCGGGATGATGAAGATGGCCACGGTGAGGATCCCCCTCCGTGAGGTGCCAAACAGGTCCCGATTGGTTTTTGGTGGCTACAGAGGCTTGCGGCAGCGGAACTCCTTATCTAGGTTAGAGGTGTTGGCGTCGGGGACAAGTCAAGGGGGTCTCCGAGGCGGCCACGAGGTAGGGGCGCGCCCCCACCCTCGTGGGTGCCTTGGGACTCTTCTGGCCCATCTCCGATACTCCATGGGCTTCTTCTGGTCCAAAAATAATCTTTATGAAATTTCAAGTCAATTGGGCTCCGTTTGGTTTTCCTTTTCTGCGATACTCAAAACCAAGGAAAAATAATCAGAAACTGGCACTGGGCTCTAGGTTAATAGGTTAGTTCCAAAAATCATATAAAATAGCATATAAATGCATAGAAAACATCCAAGATTGATAATATAATAACATGGAACAATAAAAAATTATAGGTACGTTGGAGACGTATCAAGTATCCCCAAGCTTAATTCATGCTCATCCTCGAGTAGGTAAATGATAAAAACAAAAAAAATTATTAGGAATGCTACCTAACATATTTATCAATGTAATCTTCTTTACTGTGGCAAGAATATTAAGATCCATAAGATTCAAGACAAAAGTTTAATATTGACATAAAAACAATAATACTTCAATCATACTAACCAAGCGATTATGTCTTCTCAAAATAACATAGCCAAAGAAAGCTCATCCCTACAAAATCATATAGTTTGGCCATGCTTCATTTTCGTCACGCAAAATGCTCTCATCATGCACAACCCCGATGACAAGCCAAGCAATTGTTTCATACTTTAGCATTTTCAAACTTTTTCAACTTTCATGCAATACATGAGCGTGAGCCATGGACATAGCACTATGGGTGGAATAGAATATAGTGATGGGGTTTGTGTGGAGAAGAGAAAAAAGGCGAAAGTATCACACTGACATGGCTAATCAACGGGCTATGGATATGCCCATCAATTGATGTCAATGCGAGGAGTAGGGATTGCCATGCAACAGATGCACTAGAGTTATAAATGTATGAAAGCTCAACAAAATAAACTAAATGGGTGTGCATACAACTTGCTTGCTCACGAAGACCTAGGGCATTTGAGGAAGCCCATTGTGGAATATACAAGACAAGTTCTATAATGAAAAATTCCTACTAGTATATGAAAGTGACAATATAAGAGACTCTCTATCATGAAGATCATGGTGCTACTTTGAAGCACAAGTGTGGAAAAAGGATAGTAGCATTGTCCCTTTTATCTTTTTTTTATTGTTTTCCTTTTTTTTCGCCTTTTTTTATAATTGGCCTTTCTCTTTTTTATTTTTTTTCGGGACAATGCTCTATTAATGATGATCATCACATTTCTATTTATTTACAACTCAAAGATTACAACTCGATACTAGAACAAAGTATGACTCTATATGAATGCCTCCAGCGGTGTACCGGGATGGACAATGAAACAAGAGTGACATGTATGAAATTGTGCATGGTGGCCTTGCCACAAATACGATGTCAACTACATGATCATGCAAGGCAATATGACAATGATGAAGCGTGTCATGATAAACGGAACGGTGGAAAGTTGCAAGGCAATATATCTCAGAATGGCTACGGAAATGCCATAATATGTAGGTATGGTGGCTGTTTTGAGGAATATATAAGGAGGTTTATGTGTGATAGAGTGTATCATATCACGGGGGTTGGATGCACCGGCGAAGTTTGCACCAACTCTCAAGGTGAGAAAAGGCAATGCACGGTACCGAAGAGGCTAGCAATGATGGAAGGGTGAGAGTGCGTATAATCCATGGACTCAACATTAGTCATAAAGAACTCACATACTTATTGCAAGAATCTACAAGTCATAAAAACCAAGCACTACGCGCATGCTCCTAGGAGGATAGATTGGTAGGAAAAGACCATCGCTCGTCCTCGACTGCCACTCATAAGGAAAGCAATCAAAGAACACCTCATGCTTCAAATTTGTCACACAACGTTTACCATACGTGCATGCTATGGGACTTGCAAACCTCAACATAAGTATTTCTCAATTCCACAATTACTCAACTAGCACGACTCTAATATTACCATCTTCATATCTCAAAACAATCATCAAGTATCAAACTTCTCATAGTATTCAATGCACTCTATATGGAAGTTTTTATTATATCCCTCTTGGATGTCTATCATATTAGGACTAAATTCATAACCCAAGAAAATTACCATGCTGTTTAGGACTCTCAAAATAATATAAGTGAAGCATGAGAGATCAATAATTTCTATAAAATAAAACCACCACTGTGCTCTAAAGAGATATAAGTGAAGCACTAGAGAAAAATTAGCTAGCTCAAAAGATATAAGTGAAGCACATAGAGTATTCTAATAAATTTTGATTCATGTGTGTATCTCCCAAAAGGTGTGTACAGCAAGGATGATTGTGGTAAACTAAAAAGCAAAGACTCAAATCATACAAGATGCTCCAAGTAAAACACATATCATGTGGTGAATAAAAATATAGCTCCAAGTAAGGTTACCGATGAACGAAGACGAAAGAGGGGATGCCATCTGGGGCATCCGCAAGCTTAGGCTCTTGGTTGTACTTGAATATCACCTTGAGGTGCCTTGGGAATCCCCAAGCTTAGGCTCTTGCCACTCCTTATTCCATAGTTCAACGAATTTTTACCCAAACCTTGAAAACTTCACAACACAAAACTCAACAGAAAACTCGTAAGCTCCGTTAGTATAAGATAATAAATCACCACTTAGGTAATGTTGTGAACTCATTCTAAATTCATATTGGTGTAATATATACTGTATTCCAACTTCTCTATGGTTCATACCCTCCGATACTACTCATAGATTCATCAAAATAAGCAAACAACACAATGAAAACAGAATCTGTCAAAAAACAGAACAGTCTGTAGTATTCTGTATCATTCGAATACTTATGTAACTCCAAAAATTCTGAAATAAATTGGTGGACCTGAGGAATTTTTCTGTTAATCATATTCAAAAAGAATAAACCTAAAAGAACTCTCCAGTAAAAAATGGCAGCTAATCTCGTGAGCACAAAAGTTTCTGTTTTTTACAGCAAGATCGCATAGACTTCACCCAAGTCTTCCCAAAGGTTCTACTTGGCACAAAACTAATTAAAACATAAAACCACATCTAAAAAGAGGCTATATGAATTATTTATTACTAAACAGGAGCAAAAGCAAAGGACAAAAATAAAATTGGGTTGCCTCCCAACAAGCGCTAACGTTTAACGCCCCTAGCTAGGCATGATGATTTCAATGATGCTCACATGAAAGATAAGAATTGAAACATAAAGAGAGCATCATGAAGAATATGAATAGCACATTTAAGTCTAGCGCACTTCCTATGCATAGGGATATTGTGAGAAAACAACTTATGGGAACAATAATCAACTAGCATAGGAAGGCAAAACAAGCATAACTTCAAAACTTTAAGCACATACACTAAAAAAATACACTTCCGTGATGATACGTGTTTGTCACAGTAGGTCACGTTTGTTGTCATGCATGTACATCCATGACAATTTTATGACAGAATCAAGATAGTCATACCTGTGCTGTCATAGAAGTGTTCCATGACATTACCAAAATTATCGTCACGGAAGTATCCACTTCCATGACGATAAATCGCGCGTCACAGAAGTGCTTTCGTCAAGGGTGACCGACACGTGGCATTCACCGTAACGGAACGCCATTAAGCTATCGGGTCTAGTTTTGGATCCGATAACCCGTTAACAGCCCGGACCAATGGGGATTTTCCACGTGTAAAATTCTGATTGGCTGACGGAAACACGTGTCAGCTCCGTGTTGGCACAGGTGTCACTCATCCAATGGGCGAGATGCGCCTATGATATGTTGACACGTGGACCGGCCCAAAAGTGGCCCATAAAGTTTAAATGGGCCGGCCCAACTAAAGGCCCGCAAGATTTTGCGGACCATAATGGGCCAGCCCAGCTGAAGGACCACGAGATTTTGCGGACCATAATGGGCTGGCCCAGGTAAAGACCCACAAGATTTTGCGGGCCATAATGGGCCAGCCCAGGTAAAGGCCCACAAGATTTTTGCGGGCCATAATGGGCCGGCCCAGGTGAAGGCCCACAAGATTTTTGTGGACCATAGTGGGCCGGCCCAGCTAAAGGCCCACGAGATTTCACCGACATTAATGGGCCGGCCCAGCTGTAGGCCCACAAGATTTTGAGGACCCTAGTAGGCCGGCCCATTAACTGGCTGCCGTGTTTTGGGCCAAATGCTGGCCCATATTTGATCCGGTCCATTAATGGCATGCCAGGTTCCGGGCCTAACAATGGCCCATATGAGATCCGGTCCATTAATGGCCTACCAGGTTCCGGGCCTAACAATGGCCCATATGAGATCCGGCCCGTTAAAAGCCTACCACGTTCTGGGCCAAATTATGGCCCAGATCAGGTCCGACCCTTTAAGAGGCTTTGGGCTAAATTATGGCCCATATCAGATTCGGCCCGTCAACTAGACGCTATGCTTTTGGGCCCACTTGCTAAAGGCCCATTTAGTAGTTCGGCCGGATATTAGTTTTGTCCTGTTAAGGGCCGTTTAACATTTCGGCCCTATATTAATTTCGGCCGGTTAAAAGCATGTCATATAGTTGGGCCTAACTACGGCCCGGTTTGCATCCGGCCTGCTCGCAGTCGATAATCTGATATGGCCAAACAAGGACATAGACAATTTTGGCCTGTTAAAAGCCCATGATTTGATTGGCACAATCATGGGCCGGGGTCCATTTCGGCTTCGCCGCCCGTGAGCTGTTCGCGCGTTTGTGCCCAACCTACTTCTCATCCTCCTAAAAGCCCATTGAGTTTTCTTGCGAAAAGAGGGCCGGCGGTTTACTCGGCCTATTAAAGGCCCGACTCTACTAGTGGGCCAGTTTACATTTAGGCCTTCTAACAGACCAAGATGACGGGGCCCACGATGCGGATCATACATCGTGATTGCATGACGGCCCGATTATGTACCGTAATTTTACGGTTTGGCCGGTTTACTGCGAAGACATGATATATATACAGTAAAATAACTACAGCATCGTGAATAAGAAAAAACCTAGACTATACAATAAATAAATTACGGCATATTACATCCACTGGGCATCAAAGTTCGCCACTATGATAATAAAGCACAAACAGACAACATATTACATACACGGGGCATCAAAGATCGCCACCGGTGCAACTAAACACGCCGATAAAATAATATACAAAACCGACAACACTTCAATTGAGTTCAAGAAAGGTTAGCCCTGCTGGGGAGCTGCAGCACAAGCAGCTGAGCAAGCTGATGAGACTGCGCTTGTTTAACATTTATATCCTCCTCACTCTGAAAGATAAACAAGCAGACAAATGACGGGTTTTGCACATAAAAGTATCAGTGATGACAATTCATCACATTTCTTACTGACGAATAAAGTGACACAGTTTAAAATTGCATTAACACAATATGGTATTGTTCAGGTCAAGACATGGCAGGAAATGACATTGTGAAGGAGTTGACAGCTTCATGACACCACTCGATTACAGATCAAGAACTCATAATTATCAATGGTTAGTGTGCTGTCAATATATCCCATTCCAGATTGGCAAACAAAGAGACGGTTTAAATAATAGTAGAATGATATGACATTGTTCATAGTTAAGAAACTGCAGAATATGACATTGTGTTGTAGTGGGTAGGTTCACCACACCACTGGAATACGGATCAAGAATAGAAGCATACATGCAGTGCAAAAGAAGATCACTTGCTCTGTATAGTTTAATTTACATGGTATGAAGAATGGACTTGGTTGTACAACTGAAAACTTAAATTGAGAAGTACAAACTTTTGTTTATGAACTACATAATAAACTTTAAACATGCAGTTTAATGCAAACAACAAAAATAAACAGTTGTTGCAGTCATGCCTAACCAAATATACACAACACAGTTTGAAGGCTTGAGAAGGACAAACTTACATTATTGGTGAAGGCAGGCTCTATAAAGCCCTTGTCCATGTTGATGGGGGGCAATTCAAGAAATTTACCACATAATCTTCTTCATAAGCATTGCCTTTATTCTACATTTTGTTAAGAATAAATATAGATGTGACAATATAAGAAAAAATGGAGAATATTTAAGATAAGATGAAGAGTGATGCTACATAACCAAGTATCTATAAGTGTAAGTACAACGATACAGGCAAAAGGTACAGCCAAGAGCAATGCAGAGCTAAACTTCTTCAGTACCATTGGTGTTATCCAACCTTATGGTAAGAGTAAATATAGATCTTATGTGTAGAAAATGGAGGGCAAAGGAAAATAAGCTGCAGAGTGATGGTAGATGAACAACTACCTGTCAATATAAGTACACTGATAAAGGACAGTAGGTACTTACAAGAACAATGCAGAGCTAAAAATTTTCATTGGCATTGGATATATTCTACACTAATGTAACCATTCATACGGATCAAATAATTTGGAGCGAACAATTGATAAGCAAGCTATCATGCATACTCTTGTCACATAATGAACCGGTATGTATGCAAGTACAAATGATCTGAGGACAACAGTACTAACAAGAGCAAAGCAGCGGGCAGGATATTTGCGATATCCTGTCGTTCTTTTCAAACCGGAATTCTTTTTCGAGCAGATTTCCTGCAAAAAGGATCTGTAAGCCACATGTGGAAAGTAGAAGTTCAAATTGTCATGTGATATCATAGACAATACCTCATCCTCGGAATGAGACCAGTGCATAACAAAGTTTTTCCATTCAATGTCTTCTAAATTTAGCACAGGAGACTTCACCAGAAATTCGTTTACAGACTTGCCATCAAAGTGTGATTTCCTCAGGTAACACCAATTCTACTGCAATGCTTCCTTGAAAAGCGCAAGCAAGTTTTGCTTGTCATGACTAACGAGATTCACCCTCGCCTACTTACAACAATCTAATGTAAATCATTGATGTGTTCAATCAGCAGAAAACAGGAAAATAATCACCATGAATAATAGCACTTAAACGTAAGTGGGACAGGAAGATGTGAAAATGGTGTTTGTCTTCACTATAATCTTCCCATGATGGGAATATATGCACGTAGTCCCTAACAACATTGAAAGCATTGTCTTTTAAACTGGGAATAACTGGAATGGGGTTCCAATCTGCAGGAATTGGCCGTCTATGCAGTTGGAATAGGTCTTCGGCCAGTGGACTTGCTGTACTTTTTGCTAGAGTGGGATTTTTCTGTGGTACGGCTGGTGCTATGGCAACTGAAATCGGCATACCTTTTGCTGGAGTGCAGGTCCTGTGTGGTGCGGCTAGTGGTGTGGCCAGTGGAGTATGGGTACAGTCTGCTGGAGTCGGTCCTACGTTTTGTGTCATCGGTTGTACAGCCAATATAAGTGGGGTGCTGTCTAATTTCTCCGGCACAACCACGTCTTTCAAGGAATTTGCTGGTGCTCCTTCCGGTTCAGCAATCACCCTCTTCCTTTTTGATGTCTGATGCACAAGAACAACATTTGAGTGAAAAAACATGGTATGATGACATATGGAATATGTATTGATAATGGATGGGCATGGCATCTCGACATATATGACGAGTAAACTAAGCAGATGGCGGTGCAACAAAGTAGAAGAAATGGAAGACAACAAATGCAAGATACGCGCAATCAATAAAACCTTGCCAAATTAGAACAGGCACCTTGATGGGTGAACAGGACAGGCCATCTGCCTTTGAATCCTAGAGGTTAGAATAGTCATTAGGATCATATTCTGAACAAGAATCAACAGGTGGTGAGCGTATGAGTTTCATTGCATCCAGAATGGCACTCAATGCCTTGGTGCCAATTTTGTAAGGCATTGCGGTGTTTAACTTCAAGAGTGGACTACTGCTAGTGCGACACAAAGCAGCTACACAGATCATAGTGTAGATATAACGGGAAAACCGTAAGCATCAGAGTAAAATCAGCAAAGCGGAACTTGCTGGAATATATGTGCTGTATTGCTGGTACGGCTAGAAAGGCTTCCGATACCAGCTCTCTTCAACTGAAGGTGCGGTACTGTTAATATCAGTGTAACTCTTAAAGGCGACACAGCTCCTCGCATTTCCTTGCTATTCTTATAGGATTCAAGTGGGCAGGCCACTACAAATCCTATTCCCATGTTTAAAAAATCCTACGAATCAAAGAGGCCCGACGAGTTCAAAGTGTCCATACCAACCGACCATAATGACCTCTACGCTGCAAATGTCCCTGCTCATATTCACTACAAGGAACATACTGTACTACTATCATACTCCCTTCGTTCCAAAATATAAGTCTTGGTAGAGATTTCCACTATCGATCACATACAGATGTATCCAGATACATTTTAGAGTGTAGATTCACTCATTTTGCTCCATATGTAGTCCATGGTGGAATCTATACAATGACTTGTATTTAGGAACAGAGAGAGTACTTATTAAAGAAGAATGGAAGAGGAACATGCTAAAGAAGAGAAGCAGATTTTGGATAATAAAATTTTCGTTGCGCAGTGCCCACACATGATGAACCAGAGTGCATTAAGAAAGCAACTCCTTGCTGTCTCTCTCCTCTATATGTGGTGCACGTGCTTTTTTGAAAGTAAAGTAGGAACATTAGCTGACCAATTAAATGTTATCTATTTTAGTAATATCAGCATCATATCAGATTCGTACTTGAGCAACTAGTTTGGAATTATGAGTGGCACGTTGTTTAGCTTGATGGATTCAGGAGCAGTGCTAAGCAGGTACGATAATGGTACTGAATATAAAGGCATGTCTGCATGCAAGTCGCGTGACTTTTGTCATTTGGGTCAGTCGACCATTTTAGGCGGTATATGAAGATCCTACGTCTCCTAACCCTTCTTCTTCCTCGTCTCTGATTCTTCCCATACAGAACACCGCACGGGCCGCCGGCCGGACCACCGGCCCCCACCGCCTGTTTCCTCCGCCACCCCCACACCCACCCCCGCCCCCACCCGCGCCGAGTTTTCATCATTCGGCAAGGCCGCACCACCCCCCCCCCCAACCAAAGTCCCCACCCGAGCCCCTTCGTTCGCATCGACGAACTCCGGCGAGCTCTGAAAAATAGACTGACCCAATTTTGAAATTTAGTCTACTGTGATTTAACTAGTGTGGAATATAAAAGGAGAAAACCATAAGCATTGGGAGTATAGTGTTGGGCGTGCCATGGCAGATCTGAAGGTGCAAACCGGACAAACGCAACTTTGCAACCAATGTTTTCTCTCAACTAGCAAGTAAGTGATGGACAAGAAATCAGAGTAAAGCAGTGGTGATCTATTTTCTTGCTGCGATAAATAAGTTGAGCAGATACGAAAGAGTACCGCCTCTGGTGCGGCGCAGTGTATGCATCTGCTGAGAATTTGACGGTGACGCAGTAGCGATGGCTGTCGGAAGCGTGGAAGCAGATCTAGGAGTGTAGACGACGGCGGCGGGGCGCGGTGGACGAGACGGTCGTAGGAGCGGCGCTAGCAAGGTGGACGACGGCGGGGATGAAGCGAGAGGACGGGATGCAAGGATCCCGGTCCGAAGCCGTGGATGAGAGAGCTCGATCTCTTGTAATGGACGACGGCGTCGGGGTATCAGCTCCGGCATATGGTGGAGGAGGACGGCGGTGGATGGGGTGGCAGACGGAGGAGACTGGGGTGGAGAGGGTGTTTTGGCGCCCACGGAGTACGAATGGGGAAATGGAGGTGGAGAGGAAGGGGGAACCATGTCTTCAGGGCGCGCTTGTCTCAATTGCGAGGAAATTTACAAACTTAGCCCCGTTTCAAATTTCCTACATCATAGCAATATTAGTCGGTTGGGGATAGGACAGTAATCTCGCATACACCGAATATTTGCCGACGAGAGTTTGTTTTTGGCGCCCACCGTGTATGAATCGGGAGGAGTCGAATTGGCCGAGGACACACTGTGTTTTGGCGCCCACCGTATGAATCCGGTGAGAGGCGGTTATGTCACGTTTGAGTGAAATTAAAACCTACCCCTATCGAAACCTATAGAAATCGAGCAGATAGGCTTTGCGTGGCAGGGATAGGAAGTAGTAATTTCCATCTCGCAGATTTTGGTTTCGGGCGGTTACTGCGACTTTCCCCGCTTCGTTCAAATTTTGCAGAGTGCACGTTTACCGTGCCAACTCAATTCGAATCCCGTTTATATTCTATTTTTTCGGGCGGGGTCCATTTTCGATTGGGATAAAATTCTATATACATCATTTTTTATATATACTTTCAAAAGAACAACAAAGAATTCTGCTCCTTTATATGTATAATATGATTTACAAATACAATGATCTCAAAATCATAAGGTTGAATTCAAAAATTAAACCAAATTATGTTCTACTAAAATGTATGGATCAGTAATATCTACATATTAAATAACATAGATGCGCGTGAATTCATATCAGTATGCATGTTTGATAGATCAATTTTTGGTTCGAGTATGGATTACATGTATCATCATCTCGAATTCAAATATTTGAATCCCTTTTATGTTCACTCCTTTCACGCCCATCTCTCTCTCGCATGCATGCTCCTTCATGTAGCTATCACTCTCTTTTCTCCAGCTCACCCGCACGCTCACTTCATGTTTCTCCTATCCTCGCAAACATGATCTCTCGATGTCTCCCTTGAGAAGTGTCACACTCTCCCTATCATTATACATTACACGGTTTTCATTATCTCTCACGTCTCTACCGTTCTATCGTATCACTAGGTACCTAAGCTTTCTTTTTCACCGCCACACACACAGTCTCCACTCGTCTTTCACTTTGTCTTTCTCTCTATGGGATTCTCTCACACACCCTATATGTCTCTAGATATGAATCATACCACTAAAATTACTTTCTCTCTCTCCTGTAGACACAACATTTGTTGTGGTCTCCTTTTCGTCTCCATCCCAGACTGACATTATTCATTTGTTTACCAATCAGACAAACTCCCGCCCCCTCTCAATCTCTCTCACACACACAACTCCTGCTTCCACTCCCCTTCCCGACTACCGTCTCTCTCTCGCACACACAAAACTCTCGCTTTCGCACCCCCGACTCGTATTTCTCTCACAAACATTTATCGACTAGCCTCTAGATAGGTTTATACACCCGCACACTCGTGCTTCCACTATCGCATACATGTCTCTCTCCCGCTCCTTGTATCTATGTAGATTTTTCTTCCCTTCTTGAGACACGCCCTCTCGATCGTGCACACACACACACACACTATCGCCTCATTTTAAGCTGATACCTCTCGCACACACACTCTTTGTGTCTTTGTCACACACGCACTCCGTCCTCATCCTCTCTTCCTCTCTCTCGCACACACATGGGCTTTTTGCAACAACTAGCAAGATGCCCATGCGTTGAACGGAACATGAAGATGCATTTGTATGAGTAGTTTATCTTGTGGGAGAAAAGGATGAACAAGGGAAGGCCTTATTTGCAAGTGTGGAGAGGGGTGTGGGTATCTTTTTGCAAAATTTCCATAGTTTCCTTCCTATCCGTCAGATATAGATCGGACGACCTATATTGCAGGATGGCAGGCACACGATCATCACCGACTATGCTTTTTATAAGAGTAGGGATAAAAAACAGAGTTGGTGATGATGGTGGGACTGCCATCCTGCAATATAGGTCGTCCGATTTATATCTGACGGATAGGAACGAAACTATGGCAATTAACCCGCACTCCTCTCCACATTTGCAGATAAGGCCTTCCCTCGTTCATCCTTTTCTCCCACAAGATCTTGATGTTCCGTGCAATGCACGGGCATCTTGCTAGTAAGAGTAGAAATTAGATATATACCACTTCTCGAATCTTGAAACCAACAACATTCCTCCCTTATATCATCAAAACCGCCAAAGGAATATATTTTGAGTGAAACATAACATTTTTTTAGTGATATACGTATTTCAAAACTAGACTTTTTTTTCTATCAAATCGGTGAACATGTATTAATATACTCTGACCATGTGGCAACGCATTGGCACATTGCTAGTATTTATTATAATTTTTGGACACCAGACAAACGGTGGAGTACATATACTAAGAGAAGAGGCGCATGCACGCAGTCGGTCTCTCGCTGTCTCGCACACATGAGTGTTATGTAAAGGCAACGTTAACAAATAAACCCTAAAACCCTAGGTGCACGATTGCTGCATTCACGGGTACCGGGTATGTGGTGGAGCGCACCTTTGTAGGAATAGTAGGAGTTGATGGTCGGGACCACAGGTGAACGACTTGGAGGTGGTGGCTCGCCAGTTGCCACAGATCGAGTAGCCACGTTTAAAATATCATTTTTAGCGTGGTTAAGAGTTCCGATTTTCAATGGCGCGTTATAAGTACTAAGTAGTTTTTAGAATGATTGGTATGGAGCGAAAATGGAATTCATAGTACTACGTACCTCCTTGGCGTATGGTTGTATGGATTTATGTTGCGAGATGTTGAACCTGGTAGTTCTAGGGCAAATACTATGTTTAGATTTAGATGTTGGTTTTCAGTAATGAAAATCAGAAGGGGGAAACCCTTCTTTGATTAAAAAAAACTATTACCTCCGTTCCGGTTTACTAGTCCCCATCATTTTTTGGGTCAAAGTTTGTCCATGAATTTTACTTGTAAAATGTGAATGGAAAACAAGATTTTGTTATACGCAAACAAAAAAGGACTTGAGGGAGTGATTTCTCTGACAAGGACGCGGCCTCTCATAGCACAGGCATTGAACCGGTGCGCCGGCCAAGAGGGCCCCACTCACTTCAGGCCCGGCTGAACACGCCTCCTCGCCACATGCAACCAGCTTCAGACTGCCCCGCATGCCTTCACTGAATTAGCGCGTGTGCCGGCAACACGTCCTTCCACGAGCCGACCGGCACTTTATAACACAAAAGTGACCAAAATATAATTAATATCGCATGGTCTTGACTTGTTGTGCTCACACTGGTAGCAGGAACTAGAGGTTTTTCTTTATTCATAACTCTCCTCAATTTTTTTTGGCTTTGAAGTGAATCATGGTTGTGGACATTATGTATGAATGTGGAGATATCTGTGAACATGAGTTTGATGTGGAAGTTGAACTTGGAATGTCGGGCTTGCGGGTGAACTATACCATGTCCAATGCTTCGTTTCTTATTGTTTGGAAAGTAATTGTTGTTATTACATGACCCAAAAAATATATTTTGTGCCACATCGGTAGATGCACGGACATCACAACAGCATCTTGTTGGATAAACATTTGAACCTAGCTACTATGAAGGAAATTTTGTATTGACAACAGTTTTAGATAGCAGGAGGCGCCTAGCCTGCTCTGCCTCTGCTAGCTTATTTCGGCTTCTTGCATCTCTTCTTTGGCATGGGTGAAGAGAGCATCGATTGCTCTTTTCGCTTCTTCAGAACTCAGCTACATTCTCAAGGGCTGCTGCGCTTTCTTTCAGCCTTTACTAGAGCCACGAGGACACGAACAACTAATGACTCCACCGGCTTGTGTAATCCAACACCATCTGGGAATTTGCACCTCGTGTCTAATCCAGCATCATTAGGGAAGTGGCACCTTGTGTGTATTCCAGCCTCATTCTGGAAACATGATCTCGAGGTTGACCATACTTCCCTCCTCGCAGGAACTGCATCCTGACATGAAGTTACTTATTTTTTAGATAATTACTCAGAGCAACCCAGATCCATTTAGTAGAAGCCAGATAAACATAACTAGGAGAAGTGAATTCAAAAGGAAAATAAAAATAAAAACATACTACAAGGTGAGAACACCCACTTCCTACATCGAGCTAAAAACGAAAGCATTGGGATGATTAAGACTCTTCTTATGACACATCGAAGAACACGAGGCTTAAGAGAAACAGAAACTACAACATATACACATCGAAGAACACGAGGCTAAATTAAAGTAATTGAAAGGGTGTTACTTACCAAAGCTCGTTTTACAGGTTCGGTGCATCTCCTCTTTAACTTGCCACGCTCCTTGAAGATGTCCCCAATATCCCGTGTTTGGTCTTCATTGCTCCTCTGCATGTTCGCACTCGTGGTTTTAAAATCTCAACATGGCAAGAAAGATGGAGGCTATAACCAATTACTTTTACGGGAACAATAGCACCCAGGAAATTTGAAGGGTAGGTATGAACAAAATTGGAACTGCACATGTCTTGCTAAGTGATTCAATACACATTACCAATCGAGGAGGAGAACGATGGTCGCGGCAGCCTCTGTGAGTCATGGTCGGCAACGGGAGTCAGTTCATTGTCCACGACGGTGGTGCTTCTGCGCTTGGCGTCGGCTTTCGGGAAGCAGATCCGAGACCGTGGAAGACAGTGTCGGGGAAGAGGCTCCGTGTACGACGACAACGGTGGACCGGCTCCAGTGCGGCGTACGAGGTCGTCGATGAGGCAGATGCGCTACGGTGGACGAGTGCACCGATGTAGAAGGGGAGGAGCACGAAGGTTGCAGTGCTGTGGAGAAGTCTATTTTGCGGTGGGGATAGAAAATGGGGAGTATTCAGGTGTACTACTCTGGGTGTCGGGTGGGGTTGGTTGGGTAGGGTGAACCTGAAGTTACAAAAACAGCCCCCTACAAACCGTCATCCGTAGGCCTGTTCCGAAGGCTATGATGGTAACTTCCCACTGCTCGAATCAGGGTCGCGGGAGATTTTCCCGCTGATACGTCTCCAACGTATCTATGATTGTTCCATGCTATTATATTATCCATCTTGGATGTTTATGGGCTTTGTTATACACTTTTATATTATTTTTGGGACTAACCTATTGACCCGAGCCCAAAGGTTCTGTTTTTTCCCTTGTTTGATGTTTCAAAGAAAAGGAATATCAAACGGAGTCGAAACGGAATGAAACCTTCTGGAGAAGTTATTTTTGGAAATAAAGCAACCCGGGAGACTTGGAGTCCACGTTAAGAAAGCAACGAGGAAGGCACAAGGCAGGGGGCGCGCCCACCCCCCTGGGCGCGCCCTCCACCCTCGTGGGCCCCTCGTGGCTCCCCTGACGTACTTCTTCTTCCTATATATACCCATATACCCTAAAAACTTCGGGGAACAGAATAGATCTGGAGTTCCGCCGCCGCAAGCTCTGTAGCACAAAAAACCAATCGGGACCCTGTTCCGGCACCCTGCCGGAGGGGGGAACCCTCACCGGTGGCCATCTTCATCATCCCGACGATCTCCATGACGAGGAGGGAGTAGTTCACCCTCGGGGCTGAGGGTATGTACTAGTAGCTATGTGTTTGATCTCTCTCTCTCTCTCTCTCTCGCGCGTGTTCTTGATTTGGCACGATCTTGATGTATCACGAGTTTTGCTATTATAGTTGGATCTTATGATGTTTCTCCCCCTCTACTCTCTTGTAATGGATTGAGTTTTCCCTTTGAAGTTATCTTATCGGATTGAGTCTTTAATGACTTGAGAACACTTGATGTATGTCTTGCCATGCGTATCTGTGGTGACAATGGGATATCACGTGATTCACTTGATGTATGTTTTGGTGATCAACTTGCGGGTTCCGCCCATGAACCTATGCATAGGGGTTGGCACACGTTTTCGTCTTGATTCTCCGGTAGAAACTTTGGGGCACTCTTTGAAGTACTTTGTGTTGGATTGAATATATGAATCTGAGATTGTGTGATGCATATCGTATAATCATACCCACGGATACTTGAGGTGACATTGGAGTATCTAGGTGACATTAGGGTTTTGGTTTATGTGTGTCTTAAGGTGTTATTTTACTACGAACTCTAGGGCTGTTTGTGACACTTATAGGAATAGCCCAATGGATTGATTGGAAAGAATAACTTTGAGGTGGTTTCGTACCCTACCATAATCTCATCGTTTGTTCTCCGCTATTAGTGACTTTGGAGTGACTCTTTGTTGCATGTTGAGGGATAGTTATATGATCTAGTTATGTTATTATTGTTGAGAGAACTTGTACTAGTGAAAGTATGAACCCTAGGCCTTGTTTCCTATCATTGCAATACCATTTACGCTCACTTTTATCACTTGCTACCTTGCTGTTTTAATATTTTCAGATTACAAAAACCTATATCTACCATCCATATTGCACTTGTATCATCATCTCTTCACCGAACTAGTGCACCTATACAATTTACCATTGTATTGGGTGTGTTAGGGACACAAGAGACTCTTTGTTATTTGGTTGCAGGGTTGTTTGAGAGAGACCATCTTCATCCTACGCCTCCCACGGATTGATAAACCTTAGGTCATCCACTTGAGGGAAATTTGCTACTGTCCTACAAACCTCTGCACTTGGAGGCCCAACAACGTCTACAAGAAGAAGGTTGTGTAGTAGACATCACCCGCCGACCTCAAAAATTTGTGACACTGAACTCCCCGTGTGGTGTGTTGGGTGATTTCGCTAAGCAACTAGCGAGTAGTACTAGTAAACTCTGCATATTAGGTTTGACCGAAGTCAAACTTCCTAAAGTTTGACCAAGTTTATAGAAAAATATAAACATTTACCATAACATATATGTATGATGTGAAAGTACATTCAATAATGAATCTAATGGTATTTATTTGTTATTGTATATGTTAGTATTTTTTGTTATAAACTTTCTGAGAGTTTACAAAACTTGACTTTGACCAATGCTAATATGCAGACTTAAATAAAAACAGAGGGTGTACACATTTTTTTCTTAGTATGTAGTGAATTAATCATTTGTTGAAATTGTGAAATAAATATATTAAGCTACTGACTTCGAATCTAATGGTCTATACAATTCAATAGTTACAATCATTGTCGAATTCCAAGATGTATACGACGTCTATAGTACTTCACAACATGCTCAAACTCGCATAATCCCAGTCAAATGACAATCAAAATGCATTTCATAGTTATTACTTTGTAGGATGCAACAAAACCAACAATAACTCTACATCAGCCATTATAAAAGCAACATTTTGAAGATATCCCAATGCGTGAATGAAACGTGCAGAGAGAGCTTGCGAAGATGGAGCAGATAGGGCGGGAAAGATTGTATGTATGTGGACGAGAGAGTAGGAGACAAACCTAACGAAACAGAGAGAGAGATAGAGAGAGAAAGAGAGAGGAAGAAGTTAGGTCTGTGAGAAAGATGGAGACATGTAATATACGTGAGATGCGTGTGCATCCAGATTCTTTACATGTGGAAGGAGAAGAGACAACAGGTTTGATGAGAGAGCTGGAAAAACATGGACGAGAGGGGAAGGATCTCGTGGGTTGAGGGATTGATAAATTTGCGCGGGGGAGAGAGGGATTGGTAGTTTTGTGTGAGAGAGAGGGTGGGGGAGGAGTCAGTCAGCCGTCATCACATCATCCTGCTTCCAAATGGCCCCGCATTCTCTAGCGCAGTGTGGTCGCCGTCTTCGATCTCCTTGATGCCATGTTTGAAGATTGAGGTGTTGTGCATGCTGGGGTGCATAGAAGCACAAGCGAGAGTGGTCGCCATATAACCTTGGATGGGGATGAATTGTGTGCTCGGGGGAGGGTGTGTGTGTGTGTGTGGGTGGGTGGGTGGGTGTGTCAGATATTGAGAGAAAACAAACCTAAGGAGAGAAATGTGTGTGTATGTGACGGAAAGCTACTTGCTAAACAGGGTATTCACGAAGAGATTGTGCGTGCGAGATAGAGAGCGATGTGCGGGCCTTGAGGTGGGCAGGGGCCGGGTGAGGGTGTCAAAATGTGCGCGTCGATGCATGTGTTACATGCGATCGTGCGAGGGACGGACAAATCGAGAGAGATGGTTGTTGTGTTACGGATGCTCCTCTCTCTCTATCTCTCTCTCTCTCTCACACACACACACAAGTAAAATAGAAGACCGTTCTCTCATGTATACACAACGTATCTGCATCTGTCTATGTCTCACTCATGCATGATCATTTGCACATTCACACCTCTCTATGTCTCTATCACACGCACACCGTCTCCACATTGCCCTTCCGCCACAACACACATATGGACACATACACACGTTCTCTCTCAGTCACACACACTTTGGGGCTGTTTGGTTCTAGGCCTAACCATGCCACACTTTGTCATACAATGTTGCCACACTTGCCTAAAGTTAGTTCTTCAAAATGAGAGCCACAAGTTGGCAAGCCTAAGGGAATGTTGCCACACTTTTTGAGTGTATGTGATGTGGGACCCTAATGTGGCTTGCCTATGGTGTGGCTTGAACCAAACATCCACCCAAGTTGGTCAAACTTGCCTAACCTTAGGTGTGGCAACCTTAGGCAAACTTAGTCTCAAACCAAACAACCCCTTTGGACGCCAAACTTTGGCAAAAGTTGGCAAAAAATTGTCTCTATGACAAGTGGGCCATAGGGGCAATAAAGTGTGGCAAGCCAAAGTGTGGCAAAAACCAAACACATGCCAACTAAACTGTGGCTGCCAAATTTTGGCTTGGCAAATGGTGGCTGGGAACCAAACAGCCCCAAAATCAGTATTAAAAAAACTAGGGCGCACCTAAAACGTCCAAATCCAAATAAACACGAACTGGAGCTAAATTCAAATATATGGAAATATTGTAGCGTCAAGAACTTTTCCGAAAAAAAGTTGAGTAATATTCGGGGATTGTTTTCACACACACAAAAAGGTTCGGTGGATGTCCTTCGAGCGCGACACGGTGACGCACCGTTCGATCGACCGCGCGGTCGCGGTTCACGCGCTTGCACAGGATTCCATATCGTGGTTGTGGTAACTAATAAAAGCACTGCCTAAGTCTAATGTTTACGTGTACTAGTACGGTTTTCTTTTTAAGTTTGACCAACCCTATATAAAACTAAACTAAGCTCTCATACACGCACTCATCAATATGCCGCCACCGTGTTGCGCATGCCGGCGCCCGCATGCTCCAGCCAACAATTTCTTGCCCATCACCGCCGTGTCGCCGCCAAGCCGAAGGCTCGCCCGCTCACGTCGTCTGCAGTCCCTCCTCGCGATGCCGCCGCGCTGCCAAGCACGCGAGCAGCTGGTGGAGCCGCGTCTATGCACGCAACGTATGAAGAGGAGGACGAGCGCGTGCTCCAGCACGCCGGCGAGGAGGAACTAGCGTGTCATTGTCGTCTCCGCCCGCGCGGAGGAGGCATGCATGGTGGTTGTCGCGGCGGAAGCCGGTCGAGCGCGCGTCGAGCCCGCGAACCGGGTGCAGACGCGGAATCTACCTTCGAGACCTTGAATGCCATGTGGATCCTACAATCTGAAGGAGCAATTTGGGTCAGTCGACTCTTGTGAGCCGTTTGATGCAACATGGATGGCTAGAAGGGCTTCTTCAACCTCCGAAATAGATGCACGGTTCGTCTTCTTAGCCCGCCACACGCCTAACCGCTTTGCCGCGCTTGCCTCCCCGAACCCACCGCCACCACCATGCTCCCCCACCCCCGCCATCCGTTTAACCCCGGGCACGATCCATTTTTTTGGTGAACTGCATTCCACACCCAACACTCATAAGATAGATCATGGGCACCCTGTCGTCTTCTTCCTTCACTCCGTCGAACTTCTTTCACAAATCGACTGACCCAAATTATACTACTAGTACGAACGTATTAACTACAGTAGGAACACAAAGATACGAGCAGTAGTACCAACTGCAAGAAGAATAGTAGTAAGACATAGTACTAGTACTACTGTACGTACTAAAGAGTTCAAATAACGAGAAAGAATATAAACATAGTTCTGCTGGGGCCTCAGCACAACACACCCTTGAAAATAAACTAAGCAACTAGTCCGCTTGACACTGCAGTAGAATCAGCATGAGCGACGACACTGCCACCTACTCGGGGTCCGAGTCCACGTCCTCGACTTCGTCCTCGTCCCTCTTCCTCTTCCTCTTCGCCGACGCTTCTTTGCTTGAACCGGACACTAGGCTCTGCTTCCTTATCCAACCCTTGTAGATATTTAAACAAAGGTAGGCATCCATTGCTGCGTACATGATGCTATCTTCATCTAATGTCTTCGACTCCCATGCACGATGAAACGTGTGCGGAGGTTTCTTCAGTTCACTATACGAAGGATGAACCATGGCTCCTGCCAGGGTCAGCATTGAAGGCTGATCAAGGGAGGGCACCAACCCTTCCTTCTGGAGGTCGAAGGGGTCGCCTACAACGAGGCCTATCCGACCCAGGATTTCCTTGTCGTTCCTAAAGTCTACAGTAAAGAATTTGACTCTGCCGCCCTTGAGGAACTTCTTAAATTCCTCGCACTCAATGTCGGCATGTCATATGTGGTAGACCAAGCATAAGTCATGCACGCAAACCTAGATCACGACGGGCTTCGTCTTCTCTGCCTCCTTTAGCTTCTTCTCGCTTCCCAGGACTGTGGTGTACTCAACATCTAGCCCAGACCCACTCATCATTTGAGTTTTCGAACATGAGTTTGAAGCGAGCAAGGCATTCTTCCACTATTGTAGAAGAACGGGTGTAGATGACGTCGAACTCATCGATGGTGATGGTTCTAACATTGTACTCACCGCCGATCATGGAGATTTGGGACGCCACAGATTTGAGAGGAGGGTTAGGATTAGTGGAACTGCCATAATGTGAAAGGACGGGACGACTGGGAGTGAACGTACTGTACTAGTAGAAGACGGGGACGAGTAGGGCGTGCAAACGGCGTGGGGTTGCTGGCTTGCCCGGTGGATAAACGGCTGCAAGCCCCCAAAGAGTTTTCGAGAACTATGCGGGACCCACTAGATGTCATGTCTACTAGACCCATATCATAGGCCTGACGGTATAGCTTCTACCTATTCGCACGCCATGCCGGCGCGTGGGTAACTTCACTTAATTTCGTCAACCGTCGCGCCTCCCACGACCTTCGCCTCCCTCGCGCGGTCGCGCCCTTTGAGACTTCGACCCGCTATAAATGAGCATTTCTTTTTGCCTACTCCACATGCATGATACTCCCTCTGGTCCTTTTTACTTCCGTCAACCGTTTGCAAAGTGTTTGAACAAATTTATACTAAAAATATCAATATCTACAATACTGATTATAATGAGTATAAGAACTACTATTAGATGAGTTAGATGAGTTAAAGATTCTAATCCTGAACTAACCCTGAAGTAACTCTAGCGAAAGAGGTGTTTGGATGCGAGGGTTAGATGGAGCGTGGATCGGCGAGGTGCCTTCATGGGCGGTGCGAGAGGGAGGGAGGGAGGAGGAGGAGAGGACGAAAAGCTTCGAGGAAGTGGGGATGGATTTGCTGCGGGGAGAGCGAGAGAAAAATGTGTATTTTAGTGTCCCGAGAAGAACTACTCCTAACCCAAATAAGCACCTCTTGGGTGGGTTAGATTTTTTTGGGTTAGTTGAGTTCAAACTAACCCAAACTAACTCTAACACATGGATCCAAACAGGGCCAAGGTTAGCTATTAGAGTACTACTACCTTCCTTCTAGTTTAAAGGGCTCGATTCAAAAATTTCACCTACTCTTAGCAAGATAGAGGCGGTGGAATAGTTTTTGTAGTTCTTCACAAAAAAATGTGTTTACCAATGCATGCATGAACACTAGTTACTCTAACCCCCCCTCTCTTCTCTAATTCTTTGCCACATCAGCATGTTTGCTATTCCCGTGTGCATGATACCAGCTAAGATACCACCATTATGGCCAGCCTTAATCATCGCATGCAATAATTTAGTGCACCTTGAAATATGAACATGTGTGGGGCGTGTATGTTTTTAATGACTTGATACTATACCTAGCCCGGCATGCAAGATGAGACTTATTATGCACCGTTCCCCATACCTGCAGGAAGCCCGTTCGTCTCCAAATCTTTTCCTCTCCATGTGTGGAAACAATATGCCTGTCATACTCTCCTTCTCCCTCTGGCGGTCCCACCACTCCACCCGTGTGGAAAAATATGCATGCATGACTCTCCTCCCCAGCTCGTCCAATCCACAGACCAGCAATTTTTCCACCCTTCCTCCCCATAATTTACTCCAACAAATATGCCCACGTAGCTGTTACTTAACTACAGGTGCATTGGGTCACTGACATATGGGCCCAACAGGGGTCTGGCCCACATGTCAGTGACATAATTGGACCTGCAGTTAAGTTAGTGCAGCTCAGTCCATATCTTACGTAGGTGTGCCATTGATCGCTATAAATACTGCGCCTCCCATGACATCGCTATCTACTCCCCCTCACGTTCACGTTCATCGCTATCTCCTCCCCCTCCCTCTCATGTCGACCACCAAGGCATCGCCCCTCCCAAGCCCTAGGCGCCCCTCGCTGCACCGCGCGGATGGTCACGCATCGTCGTTCCGTTCCTCGCCGCCACTAGTCAAGGAGGACGCATCGGTGTTCCGCTCCTCGCCGCGACGCGACGCGTCGCTGTTCCGTTCCTTGCCGCCACTAGTCGAGGAGAACGCGTCGACGTTCCGTTAACTGACAAAATGTTAGTGCATGTCAACAAAAACAATATCGTTGGATTCGTATTTGAACATAGTTTTCAATGATAATCCTATAATTTTAGGTGACATGCATCATCATTTATCGTACTATATATAATGTTAGTTCAATTTTTGGTCGTACTAATCTATAGTAAGGTGCCCGTGCGTTGCACGGAAGAGTGAAATGCATTGATCGGGGAGTTGTTAATTTTGACAAAGGATGTGAGGGTCATCTCATGTGTAACGGGAATCGATAGGTTTGTTTGGATATTATTTCATCACTAGAGCTCACAAACATCCGGGTGAAATAGATAAAAAAGTATATTTTGCAAACAAAAGTGTTCAACTGTTCAACCTGCATCCAAAACTTGTGAAGAAATAACTCTTATTGTGCTTTGCATGAAATGATCTTCAAGAATTAGTTTTTGAGTATCCATTGTCATACATGTTGGCTACAGATAACATGGCACTTTCTTATAGTCAACAGTTGGCTATACTATTTAAGGATTAACCATGCCCTTATACACCTAGACGGAGGGATTAAATCAGGATGACTTGGACGGGGGCAGAGGATATGTAAGAAATGGTTCATCATAAGTCTTTCACAAATACTGTAGTAAAAATTCATACATGGAAGATTCTAGACTAAACCATAAATGGATACACTTTTATTCATGCGCGATACTCCAATAGAGCAAGATCATGCATGGAAGTCTCCACATGCTTAGACAACGGATTACATTGAGCGAAGACTAATGATCAACATTTAACTTGATAATGCAGATGTCCAGGTGAACCTCCTTGGAGTCCCCGTGCACATCGTTGGGGGTCAAATAATACTGTGCGTCTTCCATGTCCACATCGGCGGGAAGGTCCCAGCTCGGCAGAGTCCAAGTCAGCTTGACGTAGCCAGTGTCGCCGCCCACGTACCTCTGAGGGGTAGTAATAGTGAGCACGCACCCATACATCGGCCTCGTGTCGATGTCGGCGTCGGCGCCGCCTCGACACACACTACAGAGATGTGGCGGCGGCTCTGCTGGCCTCGCCGGTGGCCACGATCAAGAGGAAGACGCTGCCGTCCTCCTCCGAGACTAGCAGGCGGCGCTGATACTCCAGCGACTCCAGCACGGTGAACGGGTAGCATGTCTCGTACTTGATGTTCTTCGCCAAGGGCCAGTAGTGATCGCCGCACACCTGCGTCAGGTGATGCACGATGTCCGCCGGCGAGCCCCAAAACGGCACCAGGCACTCATAGCAGTAGACGAAGGGATCCTTGGAGGCATCGACCAGGCCGTCCATGAAACGGGAGTGGCTGTAGGGGACGTTCCGCCAGTTGAATATATGAGCAAGTTACTACGAGATTTACTACAAAATAAATCCCGACGGCCTATAACAGAGATTAAACTAATCATGCAAACTAGCATAGTAGATGAACTGATCGAATCTAGGACATAGACTAGAAACATGAATTCTACCACGATTTCGAACAGGAAGGACAGAAACACATACGGTGCAACGGGATTAGCACCATTGGTGTTGAGGTTGTCGCCCATGTCGTTGAGGAAGAGGTTGCTGAGGTCCGGGAAGAAGTCATCGTCGGTGAAGTCGTCGCTGCTAGCGATCGAGAGTGCGCTCCCAAATTTCAACAAATACCACCGAATGGAGCGCAGGAGGGAGTGGCTGTAGGGGATGTTATGCCACCGAATGGAACGCAGGAGTAGCCCACGGGCGAGAGATGGTGCTCCTCCTAATCTCTATTCTTATCTCTATCTCTACTACTCTTCTTTGTTTTTATAATATACTAGTTGTAGTTGTCAAATCGAATTGTCTCTTGCCGCCCTTTGCACGCCCGGCTGAACACGCCTCCTCGCCTCCATCAAACCCTCCTTAAACCCGCATGCAAACCGAGAAACCTACTCCGGCCCGCGGGAGGAAATTTGCCGGTTGCCGTTGGAGAATAATAGAGTCACGTCCAATCCATTTGAGTTAATTGCGTGTATGATTCTCCCTCTATAAAAAGTTAATTACATGCTTAATCTTGTATTCTAAGTACTCTGTGGGTTCCACTGTGAGTACAGTGTACATGACTTGCAGGCTGGCTACAGATTCATACAGAAATTTAAATAGAAACAAGTCCATGACTTGCAGGATTGGAGTTAGCACCGATGGCGGTTCGTAGTCGTTCCATGCTCGGGCATTGAAGTTTGTAACTATTTTAGATTAGAACATACTACTCCTCGGGTGCTAGTAGTAGAGCATAGGCCTACTCCACTGCTACTCTACTCAATCAAGTTAGGGCATAGTAGCAGGTACTATAGGGAGTACCAGTACTGTGATCGCTCAAGCAAGTTGTCTAACTTCGAATTGACCATACGCTGCTGGTATGTGTATCGTAAGTCAAGTGGCGTGTTGTAGTCATCATCACCTATCCACTTCCCGCAGCACATATTTGCTTCTCCATCTTTGTCCGCTCTTCCATCCCTGCTAAGGTGCCTCCCCCTCGTCCAATCTTCCATCCCCGCTAAGGCGCCTCACCCCCCTCGTCCGAAACCCAAGCACTAACAATGGCAGAACCAAGAAGCGTCCGCCGAAAGAGTGGTTGGAATTCGCTCCCCATAGAGGTAATCAAGCTCATTGTTTCGCGTGTGGACAATCTCAGTACCATGCCTCTCGCTGCGTGCTCGTCAGGGTTGTACCGTTTACTCAAAGCCCTCAGGCCGGAGCTTTTTAAGCTAGCTCCTTGCTTGCTGATGCCGCCTGATCTTCAGAAATGGTGTGTCACGCAGCATAACGATCGTAGGGTGGCGAGCATCAACCCCCTTGACTACGATCTGATCCCCATCACCCTCAACTACATTAATGGTATGTACTGGGTCGGCATGAACACGTCTTGGATGGTGCTCGTCGACGGTCGCGGCAGTTGGATGCTCGTGGAGGTCTACACCCGGTGATTGATCCCCCTTCCTTCGATTAACACTGCACTGCTTTGGCACCGTGGCCCAGAATACTCGGAATCTTACAGTATCCAACATGATACCAAGTTTGATTTGCTCAAGGTTGTAATCTGCCAAGTGCCCACAAGATCTGTGAATTATAAAGACTTCAGGCTAATTGCGTTCTTAAACCGCGGTTTCACCTATCTCAAAGGTCACTTCGGTAAGTGGATAAATCTGCACGTCCATCGCAGGATCATACATCCTCCATGGTTCTCTGATGCCATTGAACACAAGGGCTTCATTTACGCTGTCGACTCCTTCTATTGCTAGACGTATTGCTGGCCTACTCCAGTCATCGCTACAAACGACTGTTACAACAGTATGTTACTTTCCTATGATATCATGATGGCTTGCTTATATTACTGTCAACATTTACTGAAAAAATATTCATGCTCACAACATGCTGTTCTTAAGATTGACTACATCAAAAGCCCTTTTTTATTTGACTCCAAATTTTATTTGAGGCTTATTTGACTCCAACTTGATATGATGTTGTAGGCCTCCTGGTGTCCCCACCCTTCCTAATCCCAGAACCTTTCAAAGAAAAGCGGCATGGCAGTTGCAGGTGGTTTCTGGCTCGATCAGACGACAGCGAATGATTGATGATCGTTCGCACGTACAGGACATGTTGTCTTTGAGCAGGATCCAAGCTTCTCTGGGCCTTCAGGAATTTTTGACTGGAGGTTGGTAAGTAGCCTTGGTACACGCTCTCTGTTTGTCGGACTGAATTATCCGATTAACCAGGAGATAACCGACGGCAAGGATCATGATGGCAGTGTGGTTTCATTCATCAAGCAAAACTGTGTGTACAGAGCGTACCATGCGTCTCTGCATGCACCATTCCCTGATATGTGCCGCCACGCTCTGCAACCCAAAGTAGGAGAGAGGGTCGCAAGTATCAAACTTCGACATGCTGGCTGGAGTTTCCCCCGTCAGGCACCCATCTGGTTCAAGCCGTCAGCCAATCTCCACAGCTTAATAAATAGTAACGTCTAACTGAGCCAGTTAGTTAGTTGCGTACACTTGGTGTAGTAGGATCTTTATTTAGTTTGATGCATATACTTGTTCTTTTTTGGTAGCCCTTTTGTAATGATGGATGATGTTTGGTTTGGAAGAGAGAGCTGCATCTTCACTCTTCTGGCCTGCTTACTGCTTCTGTTGCACCCCCAGTCCTGGTTGCTACTGCTGCTGTTTTCAATGTACAATCAGTAATATATTTCATCTGTTGGTTGAATAAATGTGTTGTTAGAACGACAAACACAATGTTTTGGAAGTTGTTGCACGGTTCGATCCTTTAGTGCCCCGTACTGTACGTAGCGCATAATATTTTTCGTACGGAACACATTTTCCACTTGTTGATAACATGTAGCCCACTGATGAAGGCCCAATAAAGAAGTCCATAATTAACTGGAAGGGAGGCTCTCACATGAATCCGGCCCACGTACATGCTCATGGTCCCCTAAACATAAATAAGTAAATAAATATATAAAGCTAAATGCTCATGCACCAGTTCTTTAAATTCATGATTTAACAGGAGGATATTATTTCCTATGATAGTGTCTTTACATTCAATCGATATTATTCTTCGGCAAAGATACGACCAGTCTTCTTTCTCCCGGCATTTTCTTCCTGCAACCAGCGGACCCATGCAAATCGTAGTCAACATCGTAAATAGATCCGGTCCATTTTTATTTTCCAATAAGAATGTCCAACCCAGCCCAGCACATTGGCGAGAACACTTTATCCTCCGCCTTGGTGCGCTCGCCGCGGCGCCGCCGTCCGGCCCTGTCAACATAGTTTTTTTTTCAAAATGGTCCTTGTCAACATAGTGAATTGGGAGAGGACTGTAGTTGTGAGTATGACAGTACGGACCCACCAGGTCCACTCCCGAACACAAGCAAGCGCCTATTTTACTACTCAGATGAACCCCTCATTTTTTTACTCTAATCCACCCTGCTGATATCTGGGACCCACATCATTTTCAACGTATAGTCAATTAACGACAGAATTGCACAACTTTTTTTAGTAGTAATTCAGAGGAGCAGGCTATAAACTGGGTTGTACGGTCTCTGTGGCCCGTCTAACAACATGACCAGCCCAGCTGTTTTTTCTTTGGGAAAATAGGTAACCCGGAATTTCTTTTTGAAGAATACCCAAGCTAGGCCTATTTGTTTTCTCCGACTTACTGGGCTGCAAATCTTTCAAGATGAGGAGGGATGCATTCTGGCCTGGCCAAAGAGTATGGTCAGTGTCTGTTAAAAGTAATATCAAAAGGGGTTGAAAATTCCAAAAAAAATATAGCAAATGGGATATTAGTTTCTTTTTTTCTTTTTGTTCTTCACTGATATCTTATACGTATTTCATTGGATTTAACATGACATAGTACTAATTTATTTTTAAATTTGTTTTAGTATGGCTACTATTTTTTGGATTAAGAATATATTGTTCCCCGGCAAAAAATTGCAAATTTTCAAAATTTCCCACATATTTAGTTTTTTTAACCCTGGTACTGACCAGAAAATGGGCAGCAATTCTAAAAATGGAAAACGGGCTACAATAAATTCCATATGAATTAGAAAATGAGTAAAAATTATAAAAATAATAGCAAATGGGCTGTACACGCCACAGATTTCGAGGCTGACTTGTTTACGCAAGGCTTTGTCAGTCGACGTGCTTCTTCAATTTCTGATCTTCCTGCTCCAGCCGCCTAAACTAGCGCTGGCGGGACTGCCTGCTCCCTCCTCTTGTGGCCCGCTGTGATGCCGCGCAGGCTTCCTCGGCTCCCTCCGCTGGCCTGGCCGCACACAATCAACTGCCTCCTTATTACGCAAAAAAAGTGATTGCTCCCGCTGACATCTCGGGCGCACGGTTGGGAGGCTGACCTGTGGGCCTACTAAGTTGACGCGTACGCAGGGCTTGTCAACTTAGTCAACAAACGATGCTAGCAGCAGTAACCGTTGGATTTGAATCGAACGGTCTTGCTACTTCTTCAATGCTGCTCTTCTTGCACCAGCCGCCCAAACCAGCGCCGACGAGACCGCCTGCTCCTGCCTCCAGTGGCCGGCTGTGCTGCCGTTGAGGCCTTATCGCCCCCTACTACTCCCACCGCTAGCCAGGCCTTGTGGCGACAGCAGCCTCACACTGCAGCCGAACCAGTGACCCCTCGTACTCCTCTCCGCGTGGGCATCCACTGCCGCGTCTTCCCTGGCTCCGCGTCGTACCCTTCCTAGGCCTCGCCGTCGTCCACCGCCTTGGTGCTCTCGGTGCGGTGTGGTCAATGTGGTCAACGACCGACTTCCATCAGAAGAGTACTGTACGTGGAGAGGCTGACAGCTGGGTCCACGGCCACAGCCTTGTTTTTTTGTGATTTGCCAAGTAAGTCGTTTTGTCAGGCCTGTTGGGCTGCAAATCTTTCAAGACAAGGAGAGCTTTCATTCGGCTGGCCTAGAAAATGGCCTATCAGTAATGAGAAATGGGTTGTACGTTTTTAAAACACATCAAACCGGCAATTAGTTTCACATTTCTTTTTTTTATTTTGAGATTTTAAATTGCATTAATTTTTATGCGTGGACAATTTGTTGGATTTTATATTGATATATATATATTTATAAAATCAGTTTGAACGTGACTCCAAATTTCGGGATTAAAAATAGTTTGGACCGCACCGAAATATGCAAAATTTTGTATAATTTTTTAACTGTGGCCACAATATGGGCTGTAATGCTAACAAAAAAAATATGGGCTCAAAAAAAACCTTAAGAAATAGCAAATGGGCTGTAAATTATTAGAAATAATGGCAAATGGGCTATATGATGTTTTCCACAGATTTGAGGCTTTCCTTAAAAAGGTTGGCCTGGCAAAGGTGTTGGATGTCCATCCAACGGCCGTCGTCTTCTTCAATCTCTGCTTTTCCTGCTCGGCCGCTCAAACAAGCACCGGCGGGACTGCTGCTCTCTCTCCTCCAGCGGCGGCTGTCTTGCTGCAGCTTGAGCCTCACCGCCCACCGTACTCCCATCGCTGGCCTAGACATCCTCTACTCACCCACACCGCTGTTATTCTCCGGCGACGGCAGACGAACCAGTAAACCCTCGTACAGTCGTACTCCCCTCCGGGTGGGAAACAACTGCCGAGTCTTCCCTGGCTCCGTGTCGTTCCCTAACTAGGCCTCGCCGTCATCCACCGCCCTGGTGTTGTCGCCGCGGCCTGGTCAACGTGGTCAACGACCGACGTGCATCTAAAGTGGACTGTACATGGAGAGGCTGACAGCTGGGTCCACGGCCGCACGCAAGGAAATGCCTCCTTATTACGCGCAAAATAATGATTCCTCCACCTGACATCTGAGACCCACCGAAAGGGCCTCTATATTTCATGAAAAAAACTTTACCGCCGCAGACAGCTCGGACCCACCAGCTATATCTTCGCACGCAAGGAAGTGCCTCCTTATTACGCACAAAAAATGAATACTCCCCCTGCTAGCTGGGACCCAGTATAGTGGGAGGCTGACTTGTGGGCCTACTAAGTTGACGGGGACGGAGGGCTTTGTCAACTTAGTCAATATGCATGATTATAGCTCCAGTGACCGTACGATGTCCATCCAACGGCCGTCGTGCTTCTTCAACCTCTGGTCTTCTTGCTCCAGCCGCCCAAACCAGCGTCGGTCGTGCCTCGTGCTCCTGCCTCCCGTGGCCAGCTGCGATGTCGCGGAGGCCTCACTGCCACCTACTACTCCCACCGCTGGCCAGGCCATCCCTCTACTCACTCATACCCCCTGTTATACTGCGGCGACGGCAGCCTCACACCGCAGCCGAACCAGTGAACCCTCGTACTCCTCTCCGCGTGGGCATCCACTGCCGCGTCTTCCCTGGCTCTGCGTCGTCCCCTTCGTAGGCCTCGTCGTCGTCCACCGCCTTGGTGCTATCGGCGTGGCATGGTCAATGTGGTCAATGACCGACTTCCATTGGAAGAGTACTGTATGTGGAGAGGCTAACAGCTGGGTCCATGGCCGCAGCAAGGAAGTGCCTCCTTATTACGCGCAAAATAATTATTCCTCCACGTGACAGTGGGGATCCACCGGACGGGCCACCGTGTTTTGCGAAAAAACGTTTCCCCCTGACTGCTGGGACCCACCAGCTACATCTTCGCACGCAAGGAAGTGCGTCCGGGCAAAAAAATCGATTCGCCCCCCTGACTGCTGGGACCCACCAGCTACATCTTCGCAGGCAAGGAAGTGCACGGCGGCCGGGACCCACTGGTCAAGCGCACGTAGCCTTGTCATTCTGGTCGCGAACGTACGTACATCTTTGGTCGATGTAGAGGGCGACGTGTCGTAGTAGAGGCGCACGTAGCATGTACACGCACGCATGCGCCGATGTGCAAGAAAGAAAATATGGCCACGTACGTACATACGGGCAGGGTCTCGAATGCCTACTCGCACATACGTATGGCCAGGGCTCGTGTACATGGCTTTGTCGGAATAGAGAAACAGCGTCGTCGTCGTGTTCATGGGGAGCCAACCGGCTGGGCCGGAACGGAATGCGTTGTCGTGTTCATCGGGAGGGCTTGGACGGAACAACCGATGGAAACGAGGCATGTCATACCGCAGAATGGAGGAAACGACCTTGTGTTTGACCGGCCACGTTCGAAACGGGATCCTGTTCATCGGGAGGGGTCTGGCGTACCGCAAAACGGAGGAAACGGACCTCCTACGGTCGAAACAGGGTCCGTTGATCGGGGACGGGTGTGGCGTACCTCAAAGCGGAGAAGCGGACTTGTGTTGGAGCGCCACTGATCGTCACGGGGTCCTGTTCATCGGGAGGGTGTGGCGATCGCAAAAGGGATTCCACGGATCTTGTTCATCTCCACCGTCGACCCCTCCGGCCTCCACACTGCTCTGTTCATCCACCGTCGACCTCCTCCGGCCTCCACTGCGATCGCTCATCCACGGGCTCATGTTCATCCAGCCTCCACCGCGCTCTACTCCACCGGCTACTATTCAACCAGCCCTCTCCACGGGCTCCTGTTCAACCACCCCTCCACGGGCTACTGTTCATCCAGCCCAACACCGCCTACTGTTCATCCTACCCTCCACGGGGTGGCCCTGTTCATTCAGCCCTCCACGGGGTCCTGTTCATCCAGCCCCAACCGGCTCGATCGATCGGGGTCCTGTTCATCCAGAGGCAACACCACGGGGTCCTGTTCATCCACCCCCACCGGGAACTGTTCATCCAAACCCCCCAGCAACGCTCACTGTTCACCCATAGGCAGCATCGATCGGCTTTAGTTAGCAGCAGTAGCGAAGAAATCGCTCGATCGGGTTCAGTTAACAGCCTTTGATCGATCGCTCGGGTTCAGTAACGCGTAGCCTTCAGTGCAACTGCTCGGGTTCAGTTAGAGCCCAACGCCTCGCTCGGGTTTAGTTAGAGCCCAATGCCTCGCACACACGCGCGTATGTACGAGAGAAACGCACATCGCGGGGCCCCCGACCACCCACCGTAACCGGGGACTCCCCGGTATTTTCCGCACCCTCGCTTCTACCATGGGTTTTTCCATCATGGACGGCCCAAAGAATGTCATGCAGCTACGTCTTCGGCCCGCCCAGGACGAAAAACCCATTTTCTGTCATGATTTTTTGTCATAGAAGTAGGACCCCACCACATCTATGATGATACCGGGTTTTGTCACAATTATCGTCATAGAAGTGTCATAAGTATGACAGAAAAAAAAATTCGTTCGGCCCAAAATGTCACGGATGTGTCTTTTTTTTTGTAGTGGTAGAGAGGAAACTTGATATTATTGCAATTCCTACAAGCATATATTCCTCCCTCACAATAATTTTCAGTAGCATCATGAATGAATTCGACAATATAACCATCACATAAAGCATTATTTTCATGATCTATAAGCATAGAAATTTTATTACTATCCACATAAGCAAAATTCTTCTCATTCGGAATAGTGGGAGTATCATAAGAGACTTGAATACTATAAATTGTTTCCACATTAAAAGAGTAATGTTCAGAAAAAGGGTAATCGTAATCATGACAAGTTTTATAAATATAATCATCACTACTTTTTATAGCATAAGTGTCATCAAAATAATCATCATAAATAGGAGGCATGTTATCATCATAATAAATTTGCTCATCAAAACTTGGGAGGCTAAAAATATCATCTTCATTAAACATAGCATCCCCAAGCTTGGGACTTTTCATATCATAAGCATAATCACTTTCATCATTAATAGTATGGATAGCACCAATAGTATAGCAATTATCATCATCACAATGTGTAATAGGAGCAACATCATTTGGGAGGGATACCTTTTTACCTTTGCTTCTCCGTCTTTTCTTTTTCTTCTTCACATCATGTGTGGGTTTAATCCTCTTTTTGGACCTCCTTATTAATGAGATTGGTTGAATAGAAGGCTCCTCCTCGTTACCTGATTCATCATAAGAAATAATAGGAGGATATTGGGAAATCTCTTCCCTTTCATTAGTATTTTCTTCATCTTCTATTTGTTTCTTGTCTTTATGTAATTGGCAATATAAGGATTTTCAATGCAATTCACAACACAATACATATAAATTTCCTCTAGATCAAAATCAAGAACTTTATCACGGACAAATTCTGGCATATCCTTAGTTATACTTTTCATTGCTTCATAGCCCACAAGCAAACTAAGTTCATTATGATGCGCAAGGGAAATAAAGTCATCACAATTTTTGGAAATGATACGATCATGGAACAATTCGCATTGGATATTTAAATGACCACGTTCATTGCAAAGTTCACAAGGATGACTAAGAAAAGTTAAATTTTCAGCACAAACATCTAACCTTTCTTGCAACCATTTGGTTTCTAAATACTTATGCCTCTTGCAAAATCTATCTTCCCTATTTGGTTTGTACTTGCAAACTCCATGCACCCCACAAAAATTGACGTGCTTATAAGAAACATTTTCATCATGACTAGTGCAATCATCATTAGTACTATGGATATTCAAAGAGTTCGTACTAACAACATTGCAATCATGCTTATCATTCAAATATTTAGAGCCAAACATTCTAATGCATCCTTCCTCTAGCAATTGAGCACAATTATCGGAATACTTACTTTCATGGAAGATATTAAAAAGATGAAGCATATGAGGCACCCTCAGTTCCATCTTTTGTAATTTTCTTTTATAAACTAAACTAGTGATAAAATAAGAAACTAAAAGATTCGATTGCAAGCTCTAAAGATATACCTTCAAGCACTAACCTCCCCAGCAACGGCGCCAGAAATTGCTTGATGTCTACTACGCAACCTTCTTCTTGTAGACGTTGTTGGGCCTCCAAATGCAGAGGTTTGTAGGACAGTAGCAAATTTCCTCAAGTGGATGACCTAAGGTTTATCAATCCGTGGGAGGTGTAGGTTGAAGATGGTCTCTCTCAAACAACCCTGCAACCAAATAACAAAGAGTCTCTTGTGTCCCCAACACACCCAATACAATGGTAAATTGTATAGGTGCACTAGTTCGGCGAAGAGATGGTGATACAAGTGCAATATGGATGGTAGATATATGTTTTTGTAATCTGAAAATATAAAAACATCAAGGTAACTAATGATAAAAGTGAGTGTAAACGGTATTGCAATGCTAGGAAACAAGGCCTAGGTTTCATACTTTCACTAGTGCAAGTTCTCTCAACAATAATAACATAATTGTATCATATAACTATCCCTGAACATGCAACAAAGAGTCACTCCAAAGTCACTAATAGCGGAGAACAAACGAAGAGATTATTATAGGGTACGAAACCACCTCAAAGTTATTCTTTTTGATCAATATATTCAAGAGTATGTATTAAAATAACATGAAGCTATTCTTTCTGTTCGATCTATCTTAGAGTTCATAATAGAATAACACCTTAAGACACAAATCAACCAAAACCCTAATGTCACCTAGATACTCCAATGTCACCTCAAGTATCCGTGGGTATGATTATACGGTATGCATCACACAATCTCAGATTCATCTATTCAGCCAACACAAAGAACTTCAAAGAGTGCCCCAAAGTTTCTACCGGAGAGTCAAGACGAAAATGTGTGCCAACCCCAAAGCATAAGTTCACAAGGTCACTGAACCCGCAAGTTGATCACCAAAACATACATCAAGTAGATCACGTGAACATCCCATTGTCACCACAGATAAGCACATGCAAGACATACATCAAGTGTTCTCAAATCCTTAAAGACTCAATCCGATAAGATAACTTCGAACGGAAAACTCAATCCATTACAAGAGATAGAGGGGGAGAAATATCATAAGATCCAACTATAATAGCAAAGCTCGTTATACATCAAGATCGTGCCTAATAAAGAACATGAGAGAGAGAGAGAGAGAGATCAAACACATAGCTACTGGTACATACCCTCAGCCCCGAGGATGAACTACTCCTCCTCATCATGGAGAGCGCCGGGATGATGAAGATGACCAACAGTGAGGGATCCCCCCTCTGGCAGGGTGCCGGAACAGGGTCCCGATTGGTTTTTTGTGGCTACAGAGGCTTGCGGCGGCGGAACTCCCAATCCAGGTTATGTTCTGGAAGTTTGGGTATATATAAGAGGTGTTGGTGTCGGGGACAAGTCAGGAGGGTCTCCGAGGCGGCCACGAGGTAGGGGGTCGCGCCCAGGGGGGTAGGGCGTGCCCCCCCCCCCACCCTCGTGGGTGCCTCGGGACTCTTCTGGCCCATCTCCGATACTCCGTGGGCTTCTTCTGGTCCAAAAATAATCTCCATGAAATTTTCGGTCAGTTGGACTCCGTTTGGTTTTCCTTTTCTGCGATACTCAAAAACAAGGAAAAAAGCAGAAACTGGCACTGGGCTCTAGGTTAATAGGTTAGTCCCAAAAATCATATAAAATAGCATATAAAACATCCAAGATTGATAATATAATAGCATGGAAAAATCAAAAATTATAGATACGTTGGAGACGTATCAAGCATCCCCAAGCTTAATTCATGCTCGTCCTCGAGTAGGTAAATGATAAAAACTTTTTGATGTGGAATGCTACATAACATATTTGTCAATGTAATCTTCTTTATTGTGGCAAGAATATTCAGATCCATAAGATTCAAGACAAAATTTTAATATTGACATAAAAACAATAATACTTCAAGCATACTAACCAAGCGATTATGTCTTCTCAAAATAACATAGCCAAAGAAAGCTCATCCCTACAAAATCATATAGTTTGGCCATGCTTCATTTTCGTCACACAAAATGCTCTCGTCATGCACAACCCCGATGACAAGCCAAGCAATTGTTTCATACTTTAGTATTTTCAAACTTTTTCAACTTTCACGGAATACATGAGCATGAGCCATGGACATAGCACTACGGGTAGAATAGAATATAATGATGGGGGTTGTGTGGAGAAGACAAAAAAGGAGAAAGTCTCACATTGACGCGGCTAAGCAACGGGCTATGGATATGCCCATCAATTTATGTCAATGCGGGGAGTAGGGATTGCCATGAAACAGATGCACTAGAGCTATAAATGTATGAAAGCTCAACAAAAGAAACTAAGTGGGTGTGAATCCAACTTGCTTGCTCACGAAGACCTAGGGCATTTGAGGAAGCCCATTGTTGGAATATACAAGCCAAGTTCTATAATGAAAAATTCCCACTAGTATATGAAAGTGACAATATAAGAGACTCTCTATCATGAAGATCATGGTGCTACTTTGAAGCACAAGTGTGGAAAAAGGATAGTTGCATTGTCCCTTTTATTTTTTTTATTTTTTTTCCTTTCATTTTTATATAATTGGCCTTTATCTTTTTTCTTTTTTTCGGGACAATGCTCTATTAATGATGATCATCACACTTCTATTTATTTACAACTCAAAGATTACAACTCGATACTAGAACAAAGTATGACTCTAGATGGATGCCTCCGGCGGTGTACCGGGATGGACAATGAAACAAGAGTGACATGTATGAAATTATGCATGGTGGCCTTGCCACAAATACGATGTCAACTACATGATCATGCAAGGCAATATGACAATGATGAAGCGTGTCATGATAAACAGAACGGTGGAAAGTTGCATGGCAATGTATCTTGGAATGGCTATGGAAATGCCATAATAGGTAGGTATGGTGGCTGTTTTGAGGAAGATATAAGGAGGTTTATGTGTGATAGAGCTTATCATATCACGGAGGTTGGATGCACCGGCGAAGTTTGCACCAACTCTCAAGGTGAGAAAAGGTAATGCACGGTACCGAAGAGGCTAGCAATGATGGAAGGCTGAGAGTGCGTATAATCCATGGACTCAACATTAGTCATAAAGAACTCACATAATTATTGCAAAAATCTACAAGTCATCAAAACCAAACATTACATGCATGCTCCTAGGGGGATAGATTGGTAGGAAAAGACCATCGCTTGTCCCCGACCGCCACTCATAAGGAAAGCAATCAAAGAACACCTCATGCTTCAAATTTGTCACACAACGCTTACCATACGTGCATGCTACGGGACTTGCAGATCTCAACATAAGTATTTATCAATTCCACGATTACTCAGCTAGCACGACTCTAATATTACCATCTTCATATTTCAAAACAATCATCAAGTATCAAACTTCTCATAGTATTCAATGCACTCTATATGGAAGTTTTTATTATATCCCTCTTGGATGCCTATCATATTAGCACTAAATTATTAACCAAAGAAAATTACCATGCTGTTTAGGACTCCCAAAATAATATAAGTGAAGCATGAGAGATCAATAATTTCTATAAAATAAAACCACCACTGTGCTCTAAAAAGATATAAGTGAAGCACTAGAGCAAAATTACCTAGCTCAAAAGATATAAGTGAAGCACATAGAGTATTCTAATAAATTCCGATTCATGTGTGTCTCTCCCAAAAGGTGTGTACAGCAAGGATGATTGTGGTAAACTAAAAAGAAAAGACTCAAATCATACAAGACGCTCCAAGCAAAACACATATCATGTGGTGAATAAAAATATAGCTCCAAGTAAGGTTACCGATGAACGAAGACGAAAGAGGGGATGCCATCCGGGGCATCCCCAAGCTTAGGCTCTTGGTTGTACTTGAATATTACCTTGGGGTGCCTTGGGAATCCCCAATCTTAGGCTCTTGCCACTCCTTTGTCCATAGTTCATTGATTTTTTACCCAAAACTTGAAAACTGCACAACACAAAATCAACAGAAAACTCGTAAGCTCCGTTAGTATAAGAAAATAAATCACCACTTAGGTACTGTTGTGAACTCATTCTAAATTCATATTGGTGTAATATCTACTGTATTCTAACTTCTCTATGGCTCATACCCTCCGATACTACCCATATATTCATCAAAATAAGCAAACAACACAATGGAAACAGAATCTGTCAAAAACAGAACAGTTTGTAGTAGTCTGTATCATTCGAATACTTTTGTTACTCCAAAAATTCTGAAATAAATTGGTGGACCTGAGGAATTTATCTATTAATCATCTTTAAAAAAATCAACCTAAAAGAACCCTCCAGTAAAAAATGGCAGCTAATCTCGTGAGCGCAAAAGTTTCTGTTTTTTACAACAAAATCGCATAGACTTCACCCAAGTCTTCCCAAAGGTTCTACTTGGCACAAACAATAATTAAAACATAAAACCACATCTAAACATAGTCTAGATGAATTATTTATTCGTAAAAAGTAGCAAAAGCAAAGGAAAAAAATAAAATTGGGTTGCCTCCCAACAAGCGCTAACGTTTAACGCCCCTACCTAGGCATGATGATTTCAATGATGCTCACATAAAAGATAATAATTGAAACATAAAGAGAGCATCATGAAGAATATTACTAGCACATTTAAGTCTAACCCACTTCCTATGCATAGGGATTTTGTGAGCAAACAACTTATGGGAACAATAATCAACTAGCATAGGAAGGCAAAACAAGCATAACTTCAAAACTTTAAGCACATAGAGAGGAAACTTGATTTCATTGCAAATCATACAAGCATATATTCCTCCCTCACAACAATTTTCAGTAGCATCATGAATGAATTCAACAATATAACCATCACATAAAGCATTCTTTTCATTATCTACAAGCATAGAAAGTTTATTACTCTCCACATAAGCAAAATTCAGATCTGTCAGGCCAGGAACCATGTATTTTCCCTCCTCTAACCATGAAGAAGGTGATGCTTGGTTGCTACAGGGGGAGCTAAGGAGAGAGGGAGTTGAGGAGCTTGCCATGGAGGAAAACGAAGGAAATCCCCTTGGGGTCCACCCTCCGGCTTCAGAGAGAGGCACACTGGCTGGCATCTCCACCCGTCCTAATCCTCATCAAGCCATGAGATCATCCAACAATCAAGAGAGCCCTGAAGTGCACAAAGAACTCCCACCAAGGAGGCCTTTAGACAGGTTACATCGTAACAATTTTCACAATTTGATTCATAACTATGGGTTTGAAAATACTCCTCTTGTGCACATACCGTCCAATTGGGACATATCTCGTCCAAGAGAAAGTGATGCAGGAACAAACTCTTGGGCCCCGGAGAATAAACACATTATGGCTGAAGTGGAGAAAAACACCGAGTTACTTCATCGAGCCCTTCGAGAGATCCAAGGCTTGAGGGAGCTACTCATGATTATATTGGAAAACCTACTTCATCACCACCACCTCCTTCTTCATCACCAAATGAAACTTGAGTATCGGGTATGGTCACTCTCCTTGGCTTGTGCCAAGCTTGGGGGAGGTGCCCTGGTATCGTATCCCTCCACTATCTTTTGCCTTTACTTGTCTTAATTCGATCCATAGTTATCTTTTGCTTTAGATGAATAAAAGTTTAGTTCGATACTTTCTTTTCGAGAGTTTGCTTAGTGATCTATCCTTGTAATCATGTGCGATATATATAATAAAGTTTAGTTTGAGTTTTGTTTTCTTTACTTTCATGTTCAATAAAAATAAAGGAAATAAATGAAAAAGATCATATGCTAATCTTATGGGAAGTAATGACATCACATAAGGAAGAGTATAAGTAGGAAATTTAATTGGAGATTTACAAACATAGCGTTGGTCAATGATGCAATTCATGAAAGAATTAATAAGGGAAGAGAAGATTCGCATGTAAATACACTATCTTGGACATCTTTTCTGATTGTGAGCCCCCAACAAAATACTGTATGCAAAAATTGTCGACGTTGGACAAGGAAGACAGTGTAATGATTTATGTTTGTTCATATTCACATAGAAGTTATATTGTCGTAGATCCTTTAACATGTGGTGCTTGCCCCCTATCTTTGCTAGCCAAAAATTCCGCACTAAATAGAGATACTACTTGTGCATCCAAAAACCCTTAAACCCAAATCTTGTTTTGAGAGTCCACCATACCTACCTATGGACTGAGTAAGATCCTTAAAATAAGTTGTCATCAGTGCAATAAGGCAATAAAAATTGCTTCTAAAAGTGTTAGATCCTTTAGTGTAAGAGAAAATTGAGTGTTGTACGAACTTGCGATGGTAAAAAATAAAAGCGATAGACTGCATAATAAAGGTTGCTATCATAAGGGGCAATATAAAGTGACATTCTTTTGCACCAAGAGATTGAGCATACAAACAAAAAGCGCTTGGCAACCTCTACTTCCCTCTGTGAAGGGCCTATCTTTTACTTTTATGTATTTAGTTTTATGAAAGAGTCAAAAAAATTCTCTCTATCCTTTTTATTTTCTCTTTAGGCAAGCATCATGTGGTGAGGAAAGATCTAGGCACATATATCCAGTTGGATATGGGTGGCATGAGTTATTATTGTTGACTTCACCCTTGAGGTGAATACGTTGGGAGGCGAAACTGTAAGCCCCTATCTTTCTATGTGTTCGGTTGAAACGTTTTGCTCATGTGTATGCGGTGAGTGTTATCAGTCATAGAAGACTATATGATGGTTGAGTATGTGGACTTGCCAAACAAGCTCTAATATGTGACCCTTCCTGACAAGATGATGAATTGTAGTTGCAAAGTTGACTGGGAACATAGTTTGTTGGTTTTCAGTAGAGTTTACGCTTTATACTTCGATGTTGTGATGAATTGTTACTTATTCATGAGAAGTCAATGATGAAAGTTTTATAATAAAAGTTTTGTAATGAAGTATTATGTTATAGTTTCTTGTTGTTATAATAATATACATGATGCTTGTATGTCGGTATTTTGTTTTTATCGACAGCTCTCTCTCTCTCTCTCTCTCTAAGCATGTGGACATGTTTTTTGATTTCGGTTTTTCGCATGAGGATAAGCGAGGTCTAATCTTGGGGGAGTTGATAGGTCCATTTTGCATCATGCTTTCCTACTATTATTTATATATATTTTATGCATAATAATGCCTTTTGGAGTAATTCTAATGCCTTTTCTCTCATAATATGCAAGGTTCACACAAAGAGGGAGAATACCGGCAGCTGGAAATCTGGACCTGAAAAAGTTACGTCAGGCTACCTATTCTGCACAACTCCAAATGAGCTGAAACTTCACGGAGATTTTTTATGGAATATATAAGAAATATTGGAGCCAATAAGTACCAGAGGGGGGCCACCAGGTGGGCACAACTCACCTGGGCGTGCCCTGGTGGGTTGTGCCCTCCTCGGCTGACCTCCGGTGCCCCTCTTCTGGTATATAAGTCATTTTGAACTAGAACAAATGAGGAGAGGATTTTCAGGATGAAGCGCCACCGTCTCGAGGCGGAACTTGGGCAGGAGCCACTTTTGCCCTCCGGCGGAGCGTTTCCACTGGGGGAACTTCCCTCCCGGAGGGGGAAATCATCATCATCATCATCACCAACAGCTCTCCCATCTTGGGGAGGGAAATCTCCTTCAACATCTTCAATAGCACCATCTCCTCTCAGACCCTAGTTCATCTCTTGTGTTCATTCTTTGTACTGAAACTATAGATTGGTGCCTGTGGGTGACTGTCGATGTCAAAACCGGCGGATCTCGGGTAGGGGGTCCCGAACTGTGCGTCTAAGGTGGATGGTAACAGGAGCCGGGGGACACGATGTTTACCCAGGTTCAGGCCCTCTCGATGGAGGTAATACCCTACTTCCTGCTTGATTGATCTTGATGATATGAGTATTACAAGAGTTGATCTACCACGAGATCGTAGAGGCTAAAACCTAGAAGCTAGCATATGGTATGATTGTTGTTATCCTACGGACTAAACCCTCCGGTTTATATAGACACCGGAGGGGGCTAGGTTTACACAGAGTCGGTTACAAGGGAGGAGATCTACGTATCCGTATTGCCAAGCTTGCCTTCCACGCCAAGGAGAGTCCCATGCGGACACGGGACGAAGTCTTCAATCTTGTATCTTCATAGTCCAACAGTCCAGCTAAAGTATATAGTCCGGCTGTCCGAGGACCCCCTAATCCAGCACTCCCTCAGTAGCTCCTGAACCAGGCTTCAATGACGATGAGTCCGGCGCGCAGATTGTCTTCGGCATTGCAAGGCGGGTTCTTCCTTCGAATACTCCATAGAAGATTTTGAACACAAGGATAGTGTCCGGCTCTGCAAAAAAAATTCTACATACTACCATAGAGAGAATAATATTTCCACAAATCTAATCTGCTGACAGTTTTTGTAGCATGACATCACACCACGGCCCGGTCATTATTCGAACCATTTTTCTCAACCAGCTACTGCACATATTGCGAGGCGGTTTCCTTGGCACATCTTGTCGAAGCAGAGATCGTGTCCCCCTTATTACGGGATTCTCATCAATATGGGTGTGGGTAACCCAACCGCGCCATCAATCACGAAGCTTGGGGAATAAGCGAGTTTACCAGGCAGGTGGAGAGGCGCATAGTTTCTTCCGCCCTTATAAAGGGACAAGGATACATCTTTTCTACCCACGCCCTCTTCCTCCTTGCTCATCCATTCTTGCGCACTCAAGCTCCAACACCCAAGCTCGCATATTCTCCTCAAACCACTCTAAGTATGTCTGGAGCGGGAGGCAAGTGGATGGTCTCCTCCGTTACGGAGGTGGATATCACAAAGCTACGGGGAGCCGGATATCTAGCCGCGAATATCGCACACCGGCTGCCAGATGCGGGGCAGATCGTCCCTACTCCAGAACCCCATGCGAGGGTGGTATTTCTTACCCACTTCGTCCGCGAACTGGGATTTCCTCTCCACCCGTTTGTCCGTAGGCTCATGTTCTACTACGGGCTAGACTTTCACGATATGGCCCCCAATTTCATCCTCAACATCTCGGCGTTCATCGTCGTGTGCGAGCCCTTCCTCCGCATCAAGCCCCACTTCGGCCTGTGGCTGAAGACCTTCAACGTTAAGCCGAAGGTGGTGGTCGGCCAGCAAGCGGAGTGTGGAGGCGCCATGGTGGGCAAAATGCCCAACGTCACCTGGCTCGAAGGCTCCTATGTGGAGACCATAAAGGGGTGGAAATCGGGGTGGTTCTACATCACCGAGCCGCACGACACCAACTGGGTGGCGGCCCCCGAATTTCGATCCGGAATCCCAATGCGGCTCACCTCCTGGAAAGAGAAGGGCCTGTCCTGGGGTTCCTCGGTAGAGCTGATCGGACTCCAGACCTACGTCAAAAACATGATGAGCAAGAAAATCAAGCTCGTCAACGTGGTCCAAGTCATGCTCTTCCGCCGAATCCTCCCGTGTCAAAGACGGGCATTCAATTTGTGGGATTTCGACCCGGCCGAGCACCAGTCGCTACGAGAGTTCTTTGACACGACGCACAAGGACGTCTGGAAGGTGTTGTTCAAGGGCGCCGAGGTACCTCCTCCCCTTACGAGGATCGCGGACTCTGCGCAAAGCGCCCCGCCAATCCGGTAAGTCTTTTATATCTCATAAGATGTTCTTTTCCCCAGTATAACCATGCACGGGATCTAAGCCTCCACGCCATTTAATAGGACTGGGTAGCAACAGCGGAGCAGATCGATTGTCCAGCCCCCCTGCCCGAAGATCCAGCAGATGCTCTCCTAACGAACATGCTGGTTCCGGCGCCTTACGAGGTGCCGGCGAAGACACTGAAGGCCAAGAAGAAGGCCACGGGGACCCAGAAGGGTCTCTGGCACAAGGTTATATCAGACTCATCGTCCGAAAACACTTAGGCGCACTCCTCCCACGAAGATGAGGAGGAAGAAGAGGAAAGCTCTCCCCCCAGCCGGGGGGGGGGGGACAAGAAAAGGAAGGCCGCCCCATCCGGGGAGGCCGGAGGGTCCAAGAAGGGAAGGACCCTCCTCCCGGACTGCTCCACGATGGCCGCTTTCAATGACAAGGAGTGGTTACCCAGGGACAAGCCCCTGGCCAAGTTGTGAGTATCCGGATACCATAATAATTCTTGATATGTTTTATTGCACTGCTTCTCATCACGCTGAACATGATTATGCAGTCCGTCCCGAGCCCATATCGACGTATCTTCATCGGATGGTTCTTTGGGCCCGTTGGATATGAACAATGATTCACTCCCAACCGCCTCTTCCCCCCGCCCTACGGATGACACCGAGGTGTTGTCTCGAGGGGCTCTGAACCAAGGGGGGATAGTTTCGAAGGCGCCCTAAGGCGACATTCCAGGCGCTAGGCGCCTGAGGGGCAAGACTCCCCTGGGCCCTAACGCCGGGGGCAGCAAGTCTAGCCCCAAGCCGAATACGGCGCCGGAACCTCCAGTGGTTCCGGATTCTGTCAAGCAACCCATCGCTAAGGGGCAAGTTGCTCATGCCGATGGCCTCTGTCCGTCCAGAGGCATCGGAAAACTTGCTGGAAGTGCTTCGCGGCGCTTCCATTGACGAAGAGCACCGCACTATTATGAGTGCAGTGGTCAAAAAGGTTCAGTCTGCCAAGAGCGGACTGACTGAAGCCTGTGTCAGCCTCCTAACAGGCTTTGAGGTGAGTAACCAGATTATAAGAGAATGTTACCGCATAGACAGTAGCCCCTGATACTCTATTTGGCGTTTGTGAAGAAAGGCCGAATAGAGGATCAAATAATAACCGTAGGAGTCTAATCGGAATATGTCTATGTGCATATGCAGGCTTCACTGCTGGCCACTACCGCACGTATTGCGGAGGTCGCCGCACTAAAGCAGGACCTTGAGCAGTCCAAGGAAGAGCTCGGCCTTGCCAAGAGGCAGCTCGAAGAGAACAAAGGTAAGTGGTACCCTGTCTGTATATTGATAAAGAGAAATATGGTTTTGGAATGATTGGATCGTCATGAATTTTGCTAGGGGCCACGACCGAAGTGGCGGCCCTGAAGAAGGCGCTATCCGAGGCCGAAGACAAAGTGGCCAAGGAGCGCCTCGAGCGAGAGAAACAAGAGGCCCGAGTAGGCGAGGTGCAGCAAGAGCTCCAGGCTCTTGTAAAAAAACACGAGTCCTTGGAGCATGACTCGAAGATGCAAGGGTCCGAGCTTGCGAAGGCCCTTGAAAATGCGCAACATGCCAAGGCCGAAGCCCAAAAGGCCCTCCAGGAAATTGAGGCGGTTAAGAAGATAGCGGCGGGTAAGGCATTCTTTATGCAAAGCAAGCATGTGAAGGAAACTTTCTTTTTACTTACCCAAGTTCGGAGCTCTCCAGGAGCGTTCGCAGATCTACCCCACAGTGTGTCGGATGCCGCGGAGTTCTACCGGGCCAAGGAGGGGAGCTCGATGGAGAAGTTGTTCTGGTCTCAGTATACTGGGACCGAACACCCAATGCCCTTGAGCGACCAGTTGAAGCAACTGGTCGAGCTTCACAAGGCGGCCGAACAGGCCATGAAGGGTCTTATAGCCCAGATGTGGCCTGGCGAGCCCCTGCCTGGTAGCTACTTCGGTTTGGTGAGGCGACTTGTGAATGCCTGCCCACGGCTTGAAGTCATAAAGCGGTCCGTCTGCATCGAGGGTGCGCGCAGGGCTTTTGCCGGGGCGAAGGTGCAATGGGCGAAGTTGGACGCCGGGAAGCTGGTGAAGGAGGGGCCGCCGGAAGGCAAGGAGCATCGCCACCCCGAAAAGTATTATGACAGTGTCCTGAAGGGTGCCCGCCTTGTGGCGGAGGAATGTGCTAAGGATGTAATATTCGAATGAATGTACTCATGTGATCCTATAATATGAAACGAGTTCATTTGTGCTATGCAACGCTTGTTAATTTAAAATATTACCTTATGTGCGGCCATTTATAAAATCTGAGAGTTGGCCAGTCGTCGGATTCTGCCCCCATGTAACAAGTACTGAGGTGTTCGGGATAACTTGAGCACTCTTTATCCCAATTTTGGGTCCTTCGAAGGAGGTGTTCAGCACAACGAACCAGGCAATCGGACTATACAGCTTTATCACTCTCACTTAGCCATAGAAGTCTACAATTTTAAATTTTGGCGATGCCCTTAGTATTCGGAAGGCCGAATTTGGGGCGCTATATACACCTAAGTCGGGCAAGGCCGACTCCTCGCCCGAATTAGAAAAAGTTTTTAAGGACTTGAGACCTCTTGAACAGCGACCAGCTCTCGCCGCATCATGACAGTCAGTTTTCAGCTTTCTCTACTGAGGTGCTCGTCCGAAAGAACCGGGACACAATCACAGTAGTTCTCCCAGTGCTACCTTAGCCGATTTTTGGAACGTAAGGTAACAAAACATGGGAGCCGGGCAAACCCAACTATTGACCCAAGACATGATTCGGAGCTGATGCATATAATGCTATAAGTTCGGGGTGCCGCACTGTCGAAAGTGTTCGGACTTCTCACACCGTATTATGGGGTATACTGAAGCCCCTAGCGTACTAGTCGTACCAAAATGTATGGGTACAATCTGTCGTAAATAAGCAGACAAGAAAAAAAAAGAAAGGGTAATGCAATAATAGGCTAACGCTATGTATTGTTATTAAATAGTACGCCGAAGCGTACGGATACAAGTAGTGCAATAAGAAAAAAATAGGACTTATTTGACATGTCCTATCCAAGGGCAAGCTGCGTATGGGTATGTAAAACAGGTATATCGATCGTTATCAGAGAGCACTTGAGGATTCCCTTGTACGTCAGACCGTCTTGCTTCCTTGGTATTTCCTTACCGCAATGAGTCCAACAACTAGACTGCCAGAAAGGGCTTCCAGAGAGTAATGTCCTGAAAGAGAAAAAAATGATAAAGGTATACAACCCCTGAGGCGGTTGAGCCGCATTGTGGGACGTGCCGTAGTGGTGCCTCTGCCTATGCCCATGGTATCTTGAGTGCGTAGTTATGTACGCGTGGCGCAGATTTCGCTGCTTGTCTAGGACTAGGACGGAGGACGAATTGCTAGTCAAGCTCAAAACGTTCCTGCCGATCCGCCTGCAGGGTACTCCGAACTCGCTTGAAGGTGTCTGGGGTCTTTTTCACCGAATTGTCGGCTTGCCTAATAAGGCTGCTTTGCACTTCTGCTGCGAGAGCTGCAGTGTGCTCCTCCGTGCGGAGCGAGCGCTTTGTGTTTCCATTAACTGTTATATCCCCGCATGGTCCTGGCATTTTGAGTTTGAGATATGCATAATGTGGTACCGCATTGAATCTGGCAAATGCGGTTCGTCCGAGCAGTGCGTGATAGCCGCTGCAAAAGGGGATGATATCGAAGATTAACTCCTCGCTTCGGTAGTTGTCTGGAGATCCGAAGACCACTTCCAGTGTGATTGAGCCCGTGCAACAGGCCTCCACACCTGGGATTTCCCCTTTAAAGGTGGTTTTGGTGGGTTTGATCCTCGAGGAGTCTATGCCCATTTTGCGCACTGTGTCCTGATAGAGCAGGTTCAGGCTGCTGCCACCGTCCATAAGGACTCGAGTGAGGTGAAATCCGTCAATGATGGGGTCAAGGACCAATGCGGCAGATCCGCCATGACGGATACTAGTGGGGTGGTACCTGTGATCAAAGGTGATCGGACAAGAGGACCATGGGTTGAACTTTGGGGCGACTAGCTCCATCGCATAGACGTCCCTCTGTGCACGCTTCTGTTCCCTCTTGGGAATATGGGTTGCGTATATCATGTTCACCATTTTCACTTGTGGAGGAAACCTCTTCTGTCCTCCTGTGTTCGGCGGTCGAGGCTCCTCCTTGCTACCTCTTGAGCATTGCGTTGGATTTCCCCGAAGAGGAAAGGATGATGCAGCAAAGTAGCGTAAGTATTTCCCTCAGTTTTTGAGAACCAAGGTATCAATCCAGTAGGAGGCTACGCGCGAGTCCCTCGTACCTACACAAAGCAAATAACTCCTCGCAACCAACGCGAATAGGGGTTGTCAATCCCTTCACGGTCACTTACGAGAGTGAGATCTGATAGAGATGATAGATAATATTTTTGGTATTTTTGGTATAAAGATGCAAAGTAAAATAAAAGCAAAGTAAAAAACCAAAGCAATAATAAAGTGATGGAAGATTAATATGATGGAGATAGACCCGGGGCCATAGATTTCACTAGTGGCTTCTCTCAAGAGCATAAGTATTTTACGGTGGGTGAATGAATTACTGTTGAGCAATTGACAGAATTGAGCATAGTTATGAGAATATCTAGGTATGATCATGTATATAGGCATCACGTCCGAGACAAGTAGACCAACTCCTGCCTGCATCTACTACTATTACTACACTCATCGACCGCTATCCAGCATGCATCTAGAGTATTAAGTTCAAGAAAACAGAGTAACGCCTTAAGCAAGATGACATGATGTAGAGGGATAAATTCATGCAATATGATAAAACCCCCATCCTGTTATCCTTGATGGCAACAATACAATACGTGCCTTGCTGCCCCTACTGTCACAGGGAAAGGACACCGCAAGATTGAACCCAAAGCTAAGCACTTCTCCCATTGCAAGAAAAACCAATCTAGTAGGCCAAACCAAACTGATAATTCGAAGAGACTTGCAAAGATAACCAATCATACATAAAAGAATTCAGATAAGATTCAAATATTGTTCATAGATAATCTTGATCATAAACCCACAACCCATAATTTCAATGTAAATCCTCTTAATTGTGGTACGAATATTCAGATCCGAAATATTCAAGACAAAAGTTCATATTGACATAAAAATAATAATACTTCAAGCATACTAACAAAGCAATCATGTCTCCTCAAAATAACATGGCCAAAGAAAGTTATCCCTACAAAATCATATAGTCTGGCTATGCTCTATCTTCACCACACAAAGTATTTAAATCATGCACAACCCCGATGACAAGCCAAGCAATTGTTTCATACTTTTGACATTCTAAAAAAAATTCAATCTTCACGCAATACATGAGCGTGAGCCATGGGTATATCACTATATGTGGAATAGAATGGTGGTTGTGGAGAAGACAAAAAGAGGGTAAGATAGTCTCACATCAACTAGGCGTATCAACGGGCTATGGAGAAGCCCATTAATAGATATCAATGTGAGTGAGTAGGGATTGCCATGCAACGTACGGACTAGAGCTATAAGTATATGAAAGCTCAACAAAAGAAACTAAGTGGGTGTGCATCCAACTCGCTTGCTCACGAAGACCTAGGGCATTTTGAGGAAGCCCATAATTGGAATATACAAGCCAAGTTCTATAATGAAAAATTCCCACTAGTATATGAAAGTGACAAAATGAGAGACTCTCTATCATGAAGATCATGGTGCTACTTTGAAGCACAAGTGTGGTAAAAGGATAGTAACATTGTCCCTTCTCTCTTTTTCTCTCATTTTTTTTATTTGGGCCTTTTCTATTTTTTTATGGCCTCTTATTTTTCGTCTGGAGTCTCAACCCGACTTGTGGTGGAATCATAGTCTCCATCATCCTTTCCTCACTTGGGACAATGCTCTAATAATGATGATCATCACAATTTTATTTTCTTACAACTCAACAATTACAACTCGATACCTAGAACAAAATATGACTCTATATGAATGCCTCCAGCAGTGTACCGGGATATGCATTGAATCAAGAGTGACATGTATGAAAGAATTATGAATGGTGGCTTTGCCACAAATACGATGTCAACTACATGATTATGCTAAGCAATATGACCATGATGGAGCGTGTCATAATGAACGGAATGGTGGAAAGTTGCATGGCAATATATCTCGGAATGGCTATGGAAATGCCATGATAGGTAGGTATGGTGGCTGTTTTGAGGAAGGTATATGGTGGGTGTATGATACCAGCGAAAAGTGCGCGGTATTAGAGAGGCTAGCAATGGTGGAAGGAAGAAAAGTGTGTATAATCCATGGATTCAACATTAGTCATAAAGAACTCATATACTTATTGCAAAAATCTACAAGTTATCAAAGAAAAGTATTACGCACATGCTCCTAGGGGGATAGATTGGTAGGAAAAGACCATCACTCGTCCCCGACCGCCACTCATAAGGAAGACAGTCAATAAATAAATCATGCTCCGACTTCATCACATGACGGTTCAGCATACGTGCATGCTACGGGAATCACAAACTTTAACACAAGTATTTCTCAAATTCACAACTACTCAACTAGCATGACTCTAATATCACCATCTTCATATCTCAAAACAATTATCAAGTCTCAAACTTTTCTTAGTATTCGACGCACTCAAAAGAAAGTTTTACAAATCTTGAATACCAAGCATATTATTATTTTTAAGCAAATTACCATGCTATTTAAGACTCTCAAAATAATCTAAGTGAGGCATGAGAGATCAATAGTTTCTTTAAAACAAATCCACCACCGTGCTCTAAAAGATATAAGTGAAGCACTAGAGCAAAACTATATAGCTCAAAAGATATAAGTGAAGCACATAGAGTATTCTAACAAATTCCAAATCATGTATGGCTCTCTCAAAAGGTGTGTACAGCAAGGATGATTGTGGTAAACTAAAAAGCAAACACTCAAATCATACAAGACGCTCCAAGCAAAACACATATCGTGTGGTGAATAAAAATATAGCTCCAAGTAAAGTTACCGATGGAAGTAGACGAAAGAGGGGGTGCCTTCCGAGGCATCCCCACGCTTTGACTTTTTGGTATCATTAGGTTATCTTGGGGGTGCCATGGGCATCCCCAAGCTTAGGCTCTTTCCACTCCTTGTTCCATAATCCATCAAAACATTTCACCCAAAACTTGAAAACTTCACAACACAAAACTAAACAGAAATCTCGTGAGCTCCGTTAGCGAAAGAAAACAAAAGACCACTTGAAGGTACTGTAATTAACTCATTATTTATTTATATTGTGTTAAAACTACTGTATTACAACTTCTCTATGGTTTATAAGCTATTTTACTAGCCATAGATTCATCAAAATAAGCAAACAACACACGAAAAACAGAATCTGTCAAAAACAGAACAGACTGTAGTAATATGTAACTAATGCAAACTTCTGGAACTGCAAAAATTCAGCCAAACTAGGAAGACCTAGGCAATTTGTTTATTGATCAGAAGCAATTGGAATCAGTATCTTATCACGTTCTGGTGATTTTTAACAATTGTTTTCGTGAACCAAAAGTTTCTGGAAATTACAGCAAGATCAAATAACTATCATCCAAGAAGATCCTATAGGTTTAACTTGGCACAAACACTAATTAAAACATAAAACCACATCTAAACAGAAGGTAGATGGATTATTTATTCCTAAACAGAAGCAAAAGCAAAAAAAACTAAAAATAAAATTGGGTTGCCTCCCAACAAGCGCTATCGTTTAACGCCCCTAGCTAGGCATAAAAGCAAGGATAGATCTAAGTACTGCCATCTTTGGCAGGCAATTCTTCAATGAGGCATCTACCTTCTTTACAAATTTATTTCTTTCTGGTAATTATCAAACTTTTAGGCACGAGATCAAAAAATTCATTCGTAGCAAATGGTTCCTTAATGATAGCAAAAAGATTGGGATGAATACTTATAGATTTAAGATCCGCAGTTTCCTTACTAGAGGATTCACCCTTCTTTTTAGGAACATACATAACCTTGGCAATTTTAGTAGGCGGACTTGGAGTATTCCTTACGGAAGAAAAAGTGGTTCCCAAGTTGGTAATGATACCCTCAAGTTTATCAATTCTACTGGAATCTTGATTTATTCTCTCATTAACTATGGGTTCCTTCTCCTTAATATTTTTCAAAGTTACTCCTACCTTAGATCCATATTGGGCAATTTGGTTGTGGATCTTTTTATCTAGATTTTCAATTAACTCAACGGTAGCAACTTTATTTTCAATAATTTCCAGTCTTTGCATTACATGCTCTAAAGTTAACATAGTTCCATTAACCAAAAGAGGTGGTGAGCCAAATAAATCTATCATAGCATTATAAGAATCAAAGGTATGGCTACCCAAGAAATTCCCTCCGGTAATGGTATCAAGGATATATCTATACCAAGGAATAGCACCTACATAAAAATTGTGGAGAAGAACTGAAGTAGATTGCTTCCTGGTAGATCTATTTTGAGCATTGCAAATTCTATACCAAGCGTATTTTAGATTTTCTCCCTCCCGTTGCTTAAAATTTAGAACTTCATTCTCGAGAGACAACGGAGAAGATATAGCCATAACGACAAGCAAGCGAGAAAAAGGCAAACAGAAAAGAGAGGGCGAATAAAATGGCAAGGGTGAAGTGGGGGAGAGGAAAACCAGAGGCAAATGGCAAATAATGTAATGCGAGAGATAAGGGATTGTGATGGGTACTTGGTATGTTGACTTTTGTGTAGACTCCCCGACAATGGCGCCAGAAATTCTTCTTGCTACCTCTTGAGCACTGCGTTGGATTTCTCCGAAGAGGAAAGGATGATGCAGCAAAGTAGCGTAAGTATTTCCCTCAGTTTTTGAGAACGAACGTATCAATCCAGTAGGAGGCTACGCGCGAGTCCCTCGTACCTACACAAAGCAAATAACTCCTCGCAACCAACGCGAATAGGGGTTGTCAATCCCTTCACGGTCACTTACGAGAGTGAGATCTGACAGAGATGATAGATAATATTTTTGGTATTTTTGGTATAAAGATTCAAAGTAAAATAAAAGAAAAGTAAAAAGCAAAGCAATAATAAAGTGATGGAAGATTAATATGATGGAGATAGACCCTGGGGCCATAGATTTCACTAGTGGCTTCTCTCAAGAGCATAAGTATTTTACGGTGGGTGAATGAATTACTGTTGAGCAATTGACAGAATTGAGCATAGTTATGAGAATATCTAGGTATGATCATGTATATAGGCATCACGTCCGAGACAAGTAGACCGACTCCTGCCTGCATCTACTACTATTACTCCACTCATCGACCGCTATCCAGCATGCATCTAGAGTATTAAGTTCAAGAAAACAGAGTAACGCCTTAAGCAAGATGACATGATGTAGAGGGATAAATTCATGCAATATGATAAAAAAAACATCCTGTTATCCTCGATGGCAACAATACAGTACGTGCCTTGCTGCCCCTACTGTCATTGGGAAAGGACACCGCAAGATTGAACCCAAAGTTAAGCACTTCTCCCATTGCAAGAAAAACCAATCTAGTAGGCCAAACCAAACTGATAATTCGAAGAGACTTGCAAAGATAACCAATCATACATAAAAGAATTTAGATAAGATTCAAATATTGTTCATAGATAATCTTGATCATAAACCCACAATTCATCGGTCTCAACAAACACACCGCAAAAAGAAGATTACGTCGATGAGTGGAGTAATAGTAGTAGATGCAGAATCGTTTCGGTCTACTTGTCACGGACGTGATGCCTATATACATGATCATACCTAGATATACACATAACTATGCTCAATTCTGTCAATTGCTCAACAGTAATTTGTTCACACACCGTAGAATATTTATGCTCTTGAGAGAAGCCACTAGTGAAACCTATGGCCCCGGGATCTATTCTCATCATATCAATCTCCATCACTTCTATACTTGCTTTGTTTTTTACTTTGCTTTTACTTTTCATTTTGCATCTATATACCAAAAATAACAAAAATATTATCTCTATCAGATCTCACTCTTGTAAGTGACCGTGAAGGGATTGACAACCCCTAATTGTGTTGGTTGCGAGTAGCTATCGTTTTGTGCAGGTACGAGGGACTTGTGCGTGGCCTCCTACTGGATTGATACCTTGGTTCTCAAAAACTGAGGGAAATACTTACGCTACTGTGCTGCATCATCCTCTCCTCTTTGGGGAAAACCAACGCAAGCTCAAGACGTAGCAAGAAGGATTTCTGGCGCCGTTGCCGGGGAGTCTACGCAAAAGTCAACCATACCAAGTGCCCATCACAATCCCTATCTCTCGCATTACATTATTTGCCATTTTCCTCTCGTTTTCCTCTCCCCCACTTCACCCTTGCCGTTTTATTCGCCCTCTCTTTCCCAATCTCCTCCTCTTTTTGCCGTTGCCTTTTTCCTCGTCCGTTTGTCTGCTCGTGTGTTAGTTTGCTTGATTGTCGCGGTGGCTCAAGATGCTACCAAATTGTGTGACTTCACCAATACCAATAATAATGATTTCCTTAGCACTCGGATTGCTCCTCTTGCCAATACTGAATCTTGTGAAATCAATACTGCTTTGTTGAATCTTGTTATGAAAGATCAATTCGCCGTCCTTCCTAGTGAAGATGCCGCTACTCATCTGAATAGCTTCGTTGATTTATGTGTTATGCAAAAGAAAAAAGATGTCGATAATGATGTCGTTAAGTTGAAGCTATTTCCTTTTTCGCTTAGAGATCCTGCTAAAGCGTGGTTTTCATCTTTGCCTAAAAATAGTATTGATTCTTGGAACAAGTGCAAAGATGCTTTTATCTCTAAGTATTTTCCTCCCGCTAAGATTATCTCTCTTAGAAATGATATTATGAATTTTAAGCAACTTGATCATGAACATGTTGCACAAGCTTGGGAGAGAATGAAATTAATGATACGTAATTGTCCTACTCATGGTTTGAACTTTTGGATGATTATACAAAAAAATTTATGCCGGATTGAATTTTGCTTCTAGAAATCTTTTAGATTCGGCCGCGGGAGGCACTTTTATGGAAATCACTTTAGGAGATGCTACTAAACTTCTAGATAATATTATGGTTAATTATTCTCAATGGCATACTGAAAGATCTACTAATAAAAAAGTGCATGCGATAGAAGAAATCAATGTTTTGAGTGAAAAGATGGATGAACTTATGAAATTATTTGCTACTAAGAGTGTTTCTTCTCATCCTAATGATATGCCTTTGTCTACTTTGATTGAGAACAATAATGAATCTATGGATGTGAATTTTGTTGGTAGGAATAATTTTGGTAACAACGCGTATAGAGGGAATTTTAATCCTAGGCCTCATCCTTCTAATAATTATGGAAATTCCTACAACTCTTATGGAACTTTTAATAAGATGCCCTCTGAATTTGAGAATAGTGTTAAAGAGTTTATGAATTCACAAAAGAATTTTAATGCTTTGCTTGAAGAGAAATTGCTTAAAATTGATGATTTGGTTAGGAACGTTGATAGAATTTCTCTTGAGGTTGATTCTTTAAAGCTTAGATATATTCCTCCTAAGCATAATATCAATGAGTCTCTCAAAGCTATGAGAATTTCCATTGATGAGTGCAAAGAAAGAACCGCTAGGATGCGTGCTTCCAAAGATGCCTTTAGTAAATCGTGTTCTTCTAATTCCTATGAAAATCAAGATGAATATATAAAAGTTATTGATGCGTCCCCTATTAAATCTTTGTTTTGCAATATGAATCTTGATGAAACTGAATATGATCTTCCTTTACCTAGAAGTCGTTCTAAGAATTCGGAGTTTTTAGATCTTGATGATGAAATTGATAAAAGTGGGATTGAAAGAAATAAAAATCTAGATGTTGCTAAACCCACTATATTGGATCTCAAGGAATTTAATTATGAAAATTGCTCTTTAATTGATTGTATTTCCTTGTTGCAATCCGTGCTAAATTCTCCTCATGCTTATAGTCAAAATAAGGCCTTTACCGAACACATTGTTGATGCCTCGATGCAATCTTATGAAGAAAAACTTGATTTGAAAGTTTCTATCCCTAGGAAACTCTATGATGAGTGGGAACCTACTATCAAAATTAAAATTAAAGATCATTAGTTTAATGTTTTGTGTGATTTGGGTGCTAGTGTCTCTACTATTCCCAAAACTTTATGTGATTTGCTAGATTTCCGTGACCTTGATGATTGCTCTCCAAACTTGCATCTTGTGGTTTCCACTATTAAAAAGCCTATGGGAAGAATTAATGATGTTCTTATTGTTGCAAATAGGAATTATGTGCCCGTAGACTTTATCGTTCTTGATATAGATTGCAATCCTTCATGTCCTATTATTCTTGGTAGACCTTTCCTTAGAACGATTGGTGCAATTATTGATATGAAGGAAGGGAATATTAGATTCCAATTTCCATTAAAGAAAGGTATGGAAAACTTTCCTAGAAGGAAAATAAAATTACCATATGAATCTATCATGAGATCCACTTATGGATTGCCTACCAAAGATGGCAATACCTAGATCTATCCTCGCTTTTATGCCTAGCTAGGGGCGTTAAACGATAGCGCTTGTTGGGAGGCAACCCAATTTTATTTTTAGTTTTTTTTGTTTTTGCTTCTGTTTAGGAATAAATAATCCATCTAGCCTCTATTTAGATGTGGTTTTATCTTTTAATTAGTGTTTGTGCCAAGTTAGACCTATTGGATCTTCTTGGATGATAGTTATTTGATCTTGCTGTAATTTCCAGAAACTTTGCGCTCAGTGCCCGAATTGTTAAAAACCACCAGAACGTGATAAAATTCTGATTCCAATTGCTTCTGATCAATAAACAAATTTTCCAGGTCTTCTAATTTTGGTAGAATGTTTTGAGTTCCAGAAGTTTGCGTTAGTTACAGATTACTACAGACTGTTCTGTTTTTGACAGATTCTGTTTTACGTGTGTTGTTTGCTTATTTTTATGAATCTATGGCTAGTAAAATAGTTTATGATCCATAGAGAAGTTGGAATACAGTAGGTTTAACACCAATATAAATAAAGAATGAGTTCATTACAGTACCTTAAGGTAGTCTTTTGTTTTCTTTCTCTAACGGAGCTCACGAGATCTCTATTGAGTTTTGTCTTGTGAAGTTTTCAAGTTTTGGGTGAATTCTTTTGATGGATTATGGAACAAGGAGTGGCAAGAGCCTAATCTTGGGGATGCCCATGGCACCCCCAAGATAATCCAAGGACACCAAAAAGTCAAAGCTTGGGGATGCCCCGGAAGGCATCCCTCTTTAAATCCACTTCCATCGGTAATTTACTTGGAGCTATATTTTTATTCACCACATGATATGTGTTTTGCTTGGAGCGTCTTGTATTATTTGTGTCTTTTCTTGTTAGTTTACCACAATCATCCTTGCTGTACACACCTTTTGAGAGAGACATACATGAATTGGAATTTGATAGAATACTCTATGTGCTTCACTTATATCTTTTGAGCTTGATAGTTTTGCTCATAGTGCTTCACTTATATCTGTTGAGCGTGATAATTTTTGCTCTAGTGCTTCACTTATATCTTTTAGAGCACGGTGGTGGATTTGTTTTAAATAAACTTGATCTCTCATGCTTCACTTAGATTATTTTGAGAGTCGTTAATAGCATGGTAATTTGCTTAATGTTAATATACTTGGTATTTAAGATATGTGAAACTTTCTTTTGAGTGCGTTGAATACTAAGATAAGATTGATGCTTGATAATTGTTTTGAGATATGAAGATAGTGATATTAGAGTCATGCTAGTTGAGTAGTTGTGAATTTAAAGAATACTTGTGTTGAAGTTTGTGATTCCCGTAGCATGCACCTATGGTGAACCGTTATGTGATGAACTCGGAGCATGATTTATTTATTGATTGTCTTCCTTATGAGTGGCGGTCGGGGACGAGCGATGGTCTTTTCCTACCAATCTATCCCTCTAGGAGCATGCGCATAATACTTTGCTTTGATAATTTCTAGATTTTTGCAATAAGTATATGAGTTCTTTATGACTAATGTTGAGTCCATGGATTATACACACTTTTTCCCATCCTTCCACCATTGCTAACCTCTCTAATCCGCACACCTTTCGCCGGTATCATACACCCACCATATACATTCCTCAAAACAGCCACCATACCTACCTATCATGGCATTTCCATAGCCATTCCGAGATATATTGCCATGCAACTTTCCACCGTTCCATTTATTATGGCACGCTCCATCATTGTCATATTGCTAGCATGATCATGTAGTTGACATCGTATTTGTGGCAAGCCACCATTCATAATTCTTTCATACATGTCACTCATGTTTCATTGCATATCCCGGTACACCGCTGGAGGCATTCATATAGAGTCATATTTTGTTCTAAGTATCGAGTTGTAAGAAAAATAAAAGTGTGATGATCATCATTATTAGAGCATTGTCCCAAGTTAGGAAAGGATGATGGAGACTATGATTCCCCCACAAGTCGGGATGAGACTCCGCACAAAAAATAAAATAAAAAATAATAAAAAAGAGGCCATAAAAAAATAGAAAAGGCCCAAATAAAAAAAATGAGAGAACAAGAGAGAAGGGACAATGTTACTATCCTTTTACCACACTTGTGCTTCAAGGTAACACCTTGATCTTCATGATAGAGAGTCTCTCATTTTGTCACTTTCATATACTAGTGGGAATTTTCCATTATAGAACTTGGCTTGTATATTCCAATGATGGGCTTCCTCAAATGCCCTAGGTCTTCGTGAGCAAGCGAGTTCGATGCACACCCATTTAGTTTCTTTTGTTGAGCTTTCATATACTTATAGCTCTAGTGCATCCGTTGCATGGCAATCCCTACTCACTCACATTGATGTCCATTGATGGGCATCTCCATAGCCCATTGATAAGCCTAGTTGATGTGAGACTATCTTTCCTCTTTTTGTCTTCTCCACAACCACCATTCTATTCCACATATAGTGCTATATCCATGGCTCACGCTCATGTATTGCGTGAAGATCGAAAAAGTTTTGAAAATGTTAAAGTATGAAACAATTTCTTGGCTTGTCATCGGGGTTGTGCATGATTTAAATATTTTGTGTGGGGAAGATGGAGCATAGCCAGACTATATGATTTTGTAGGGATAACTTTCTTTGGCCAAGTTATTTTGAGAAGACATAATTTCTTAGTTAGTATGCTTGAAGTATTATTATTTTTATGTCAATATGAACTTTTGTCTTGCATCTTTCGGATCTGAATATTCATATCAAAATTAAGAAGATTTACATTGAAATTATGCCAAAGTATCACTCCGCATCAAAAATTCTCTTTTTATCATTTACCTACTCGAGGACGAGCAGGAATTAAGCTTGGGGATGCCTGATACGTCTCCAACGTATCTATAATTTTTGGTTGCTCCATGCTACTTTATCTACTGTTTTGGACTATAATGGGCTTTATTTTCCACTTTTATATTATTTTTGGGACTAACCTATTAACCGGAGGCCCAGCCTGAATTGCTGTTTTTGCCTTTTTGGTGTTTGAAGAAACAAAATATCAAACGGAGTCCAAACGGAATGAAACCTTCGAAACGTGATTTTCTCACGAACGTGATCCAGAGACTTGGACCCACGCCAAGGCACCGAGAGGCGGTCATGAGGTGGGGCGCCCCCAGGGCGCGCCCCGCCTCGTGGGCCCTCTGTCGCTCCACCGACGTACTCCTTCCTCCTATATATACCCACGTACTTCAAACGACGAACAGGAGCCAAAACCTAATTCCACCGCCGCAACTTCCTGTATCCACGAGATCCCATCTTGGGGCCTGTTAGGAGCTCACGGAGGGGGCATCCACCACGGAGGGCTTCTACATCAACACCATAGCCTCTCCGATGAAGTGTGAGTAGTTTACTTCAGACCTTCGGGTCCATAGCTAGTAGCTAGATGGCTTCTTCTCTCTTTTTGGATATCAATACAATGTTCTCCCCCTCTCTCGTGGAGATCTATTCAATGTAATCTTCTTTTTGCGGTGTGTTTGTTGAGACCGATGAATTGTGGGTTTACGATCTAGCTTATCTATGAACAATATTTGAATCTTCTCTGAATTCTTTTATGTATGATTGAGTTATCTTCGCAAGTCTCTTCGAATTATACGTTTGGTTTGGCCAACTAGATTGGTAGTTCTTGCAATGGGAGAAGTGCATGGCTTTGGGTTCAATCTTGCGGTGTCCTTACCCAGTGACAGAAAGGGTTGCAAGGCACATATTGTATTGTTGCCATTGAGGATAACAAGATGGGGTATTTATCATATTGCATGAATTTATTCCTCTACATCATGTCACCTTGCTTAAGGCGTTACTCTGTTTTTAACTTAAAACTCTAGATGCATGCTGGATAGCGGTCGATGAGTGGAGTAATAGTAGTAGATGCAGAATCTATTCGGTCTACTTGTCATGGACGTGATGCCTATATACATGATCATACCTTGATATACTCATAACTATGCTCTATTCTGTCAATTGCTCAACAGTAATTTGTTCACCCACCGTAGAATATTTATGCTCTTGAGAGAAGCCACTAGTGAAACCTATGGCCCCCGGGTCTATTCTCATCATATCAATCTCCATCACTTTTATACTTGCTTTGTTTTTACTTTGCTTTTACTTTTCACTTTGCATCTATATACCAAAAATACCAAAAATATTATCTCTATCAGATCTCACTCTCGTAAGTGACCGTGAAGGGATTGACAACCCCTAATCGCGTTGGTTGCGAGTAGCTATCGTTTTGTGCAGGTACGAGGGACTTGTGCGTGGCCTCCTACTGGATTGATACCTTGGTTCTCAAAAACTGAGGGAAATACTTAGGCTACTGTGCTGCATCATCCTCTCCTCTTCGGGGAAAACCAACGCAAGCTCAAGACGTAGCAGTGCCGGTATCGCTGCTTTTGCTATGGCGGGACTTAGAGCGGCGCCGCTGACGTTGGTCCTTGGATTGCTTCTTGGAGGGATTATCCTCCATTGTGTTATCGCCATTGCCTTCTTTGGGATTGTCCACCATGTATATGCCATATGATGAGGTGGCAGTCCAGCACCCTGTGGGCGATGGTTCTTGTTCGTCTCCTGCATCGTCATCCATACCGTCGATGTCTTCGGAGCCGAAGTCGAGCATGTCAGTTAAATCATCGACACTGGCTACTAAGTGGGTGGTGGGTGGGGAGCGAATTTCTTCGTCATCCGCATCCCACTCTAGTCGGACATAGTTCGGCCAGGGGTCTCCTGACAGGGAGAGGGACCTCAACGAGTTTAGCACGTCGCCAAATGGCGAGTGCTGAAAGATATCCGCGGAGGTAAACTCCATGATCAGTGCCCAACCGGATTCGATAGGCACGGACGCAGGCGGCTCCGAGCCCATGGTCGGGGACGAATCCAACGGTTCGGCAACACGGGTCTCGTAGGCGGTGAAGTCAGTATTCGTCTCTATCGCCACTGAGTGTGCGGCCTTCGTGGCGGGGTCCATACACCCGTCCTCATGCGGCGCAATTTGTAACTCTTTTGCGGTGTGTTTGTCGGGATCGATGAAATTTGAGTTTATGATCAGATCTATCTTTTTATATCCATGAAAGTGTTTGAGTTTCTTTGATCTCTTTTATGCATGATCTCTTATAGCCTCGTATTTCTTCTCCGATATTTGGGTTTTCTTTGGCCAACTTGATCTATTTATCTAGCAATGGGAAGAGGTGCTTTGTAGTGGGTTCGATCTTACGGTGCTTGATCCTAGTGACAGAAAGGGATCCGACACGTATGTATCGTTGCTACTAAGGATAAAATGATGGGGTCTATCTCTACATAGATAGATCTTGTCTACAACATGTCGTCGTTCTTATTGCATTACTCCGTTTTTCCATGAACTTAATACACTAGATGCATGCTGGATAGCGGTCGATGTGTGGAGTAATAGTTGTAGATGCAGGCAGGAGTCGGTCTACTAATCTTGGACATGATGCCTATATAATGATCATTGCATGGATATTGTCATGAGTATTTGAAGTTCTGTCAATTGCCCAACAGTAATTTGTTCACCCACCGTTTGCTATTTTTCTCGAGAGAAGCAACTAGTGAAACCTACGGCCCCTGGGCCTCTTTCTCATATATTTGCCTTTGCGATCTACTTTTTCCTTGCATTTATTTTCAGATCTATTAAACTAAAAATACAAAAATACCTTGCTGCAATTTATTCTTATTTATTTTATTTGGCGTTCGATCTATCAATTTACTACAAATTTATCTCACGTCTGTTTGCCTATCTTGAGGCGCCGTATCCCGAAAGGGATTGACAACCCCTTTAACACGTTGGGTTGCGAGGATTTGTTATCTGTTTGCAGGGGCTGTTTACATTGTGTTTCTTGGTTCTCCTACTGGATGGATAACCTTGGTTTCATATCTGAGGGAAATACCTACCGCCGTTGTGCTGCATCATCCCTTCCTCTTTGGGGAAATACCGACGTAGCTTCAAGCGACATCATGTACCAGACTGTGCAATGATCTAGCGTAACATGTATGAAAATGATGAACGGTGGATGAGCCACAACTACTATGTCAGCTATATGATCATGCAAAGCAATTTGACAATGAATGCTCAAGTCATCAAACAAAAGCGGTGGAAGTTGCATGGCAATATATCTCGGAATGGACATGGAAAAGCCGTGGTGGAAGTTGCATGGCAATATATCTCGGAATGGCCATGGAAAAGCCATAATAGGTAGGTATGGTGGGTGTTTTGAGGAAGATATAATAAGGCTTATGTGTGATAGAGCGTATCATATCACGGGGTTTGGATGCACCTGCGAAGTCTGCACCACGTCTCGAAGTGAGAAAGGGCAATGCACGGTACCGTAGAGGCTAGCAAATTGCGGAAAGGTAAGAGTGCGTATAATCCATGGACTCACATTAGTCATAAAGAACTCATATACTTATTGCAAAAGTTTATAGCCCTCGAATCAAAGTACTACTACGCATGCCCCTAGGGGGATAGATTGGTAGGAAAAGACCATCGCTCATCCCCGACCGCCACTCATAAGGAAGACAATCAATAATAAATCATGCTCCAACTTCATAGCATAACGAGAGACTATACGTGCATGCTTCGGGAATCACAAACCTGAACACCAATATTCTTACTAACCACAACCGTTTACTAGTACCTCCCACATATTCCATCTCTATATCGCAAAACTATTGCAAGGAATCAAACATATCATATTCAGTGATCCACAAGTTTGATGTAGGATTTTATGACTAACCATGCAATTGACCAATTCATTTTGACTCTCTAAATAGATATAAGTGAGGCATGAGAGTTTAATTCTTTCTACAAAAGACCATGCTCTAATAAATATAAGTGAAGCAAAAGAGCATTCTACAAACAACTGTTTTCTATGTGAAGAGAAACAGGCAATCCAAACTTCAAATGATATAAGTGAAGCACATGAAGCATTCTATAAAGCCATACTCAAAAGATATAAGTGAAGTGCAATGAGCATTCTAAAAATCAACCATGTACTATCTCATACCTGCATGGTGCATAAAAGAAAAATGAAAACTAAATGCAAAAGACGCTCCAAGATTTGCACATATCACATGAACGAATCGAATATGAAAACATACCGATACTTGTTGAAGAAAGATGGGATGCCTTCCGGGGCATACCCAAGCTTAGACGCTTGAGTCTCCTTGAATATTTACTTGGGGTGCCTTGGGCATCCCCAATCTTGAGCTCTTGCCTCTCTTCCTTCTCCTCACATCGAGACCTCCTCGATCTTCGAACACTTCATCCACACAAAACTTAACCGAACTTTTAGTGGCGGGGTTAGTGAATATGGCAATGAAATCCCATCATGTACTATTGTAATATTATTTTATAATTATAAACAAACATTACCCACTGTATGCTATCACAATTCTATGGCCCCAAGTCAAGGAGGCTTCAACAAGAATTCAAACATACGCAAATAATGAAGCTATAACAGCAATCTGTGAAAACAAGACAGTCTGTAAAGATACGAACATCCACCATACTTCTGTAACTCTAAAAATTCTGAAACAATTATAAAAAAATTGTATAGAAATACAGTACAAAAGGTTTCAGAACCGTTTGACATTCTAGTAAAAAATGTAAAATCGCGCACTACAGCCAAAATTTATGTTTTGCACCGCACAAACCAACAAGCAATTTAAACATCCTAAAGGCAAATCTTGGCACATTATTTTTATAATACAATGGAATTGTACAAGGGGATAATTATTTTTGTTGAAAAGTTTCTGTAATTAAGATTCACAAAGTTTCCGTGAGCATGAACAAAGTTCAAGGAGCTCCCCCACTTCAACAATGCTTGTCTCTCTCACTTTCACTTTCCTTTTTGAAATTTTTTGTGTTCCCCTCTATTTTTTTGTTTTTAAGCTTTATAAAATCACTCAAGAGAAATAAATGACTCTCTAAAACTTTCGGGTTGTCTCCCTGGCAGCGCTTTCTTTAAAGCCGTTAAGCTAGGCATAAAGTGCTCAAGTAATGGATCCACCCGGATCCCAAGGTATATCAAAGCCAATTTGAATCAACAATGATTTGTAATTTAGTAGTGAGCACAAAGCAACATATATCAAGCAATGACGAAGTCTAACTCTCTTCCTATGCATCGGCATGTCATACAAGAACAATTCATGAACATCAAGTAAAGGCTAATACATAGCATAAGTAGTTTCTTGCAATTTTATCATGTCGGAAACATAAAGAGGTGGGGATGTAGTTCCTCTCTCATAATAATTGTAAGTAGGAGCAGCAAGCACATGCATATTATACCCATCAATGTAATCCTTAATAAGAGCAAACTTCTTCGATATAGTGTAGCTGGGAGAATCCAAAAAGATAATAGGACTATCATGTGTGGGTGCAATAGAAACAATTTCATGTTTAACATATGGGACAATAGAAAGTTCATCCCCATAAGCATAATTCGTATTGGCATCTTGGCCACAATCATAACAAGCATCAAGTTCAAAAAAGGGATATTTCAAATGAATCAACGGGATCATAGCAATTATCATAGCATTCATCCTTCGGTAAGAACGAAGGGGCATTAAATAATGTATGAGTTGAAGAGTTACTCTCATTAGAAGGTGGGCACGGGTAGCTATTCCGCTCTTCCTCCGTTTGTTCTTTGCTCTCCTCATTATCTTTTTCATCCAATGAGCTCGCATTTTCATCAATTTCTTCTTCCATGGACTCCTGCTAAATATTAGTCTCTTCTTGGACAACGGAGTTATTCTCCATAAATACATCAATATCATAATTGTATTTATAATTATCATCGCAATATTTAAGGATAGCAAGATTTTCAGGTCTATAAACTGAATCATCAAAATCTTCAAACTTTTCAAACAAAGATTCAATTTCATGTGCACCCTTAAAAGCAATAAATTCTTCTATTCGTTCCACATCATAGTAATCATATATACCATTGGCATAATAAGCTAAGGTTTAATTATCATTAAATTTGCATGAAAAGGGAAGATGTGGAGCATTCATCCTAGAGCAACAAGTATAATCATATCTAGAGCATATGTTCCAAGCATACCACTTCAATATTTGAATTTGATCCCATAACAATTTCCCTTTATGAGTCAAGCGACAATCCCTAAAGTATTCACGTTGATCCAATGTTACTCCCATTATATAGTTGAATGGGGTTTTCTCAAGATTATCGAAGTAGTTCATAATATCTTTCACATAGCAAGCATCGAGGGTTTTAGGAGGTTCCCCATCTCCATGAGTAGCAGGTACAACTAATTTTTCTGGTGTTTCATGTTCCATATCCATAACTAAAGATAGAGAACAACTTAGAATAGAAATAAAAAATATACTTAGTGATAAAGCAAACAAGCACACACGAGAATATTCACCCCAAGCTATAACTCCCCGGCAACAGTGCCAGAAAAAGGTCTCCATGGTGGCGGAGGGGTGGGAGCCCCTCCAAGATTGGATCTCCCTCTCTGTTCTCTTCTGTTTCGCGCTCCCCAGATCTGGCCCTTCATGTTTTCTTAAATTCCCGGAGATCCGTAACTTCGATTGCGCTGAAATTTTTACATGATTTTTTACCATAAATTATCTTTCTTGTGCCAGAAGAAGGGCCCCAACGGACCTTCGAGGAGGGCACAAGACACCTGGGCACGCCAGGGGGTGTCTGGCGAGCCCTGGTGGGTTGGGGGCTCTGTAGGCCCCCGTTTGCATTGATTCCACCTCCCAAAAATCACATATATTCCAAAATAAATATCCGTAAATTTTTATCCCGTTTGGACTTCGTTTGATATGGATTTTCTGCGATACAAAAAACATGCAAAAACAGGAACTGGCACTGGGCACTGGATCAATAGGTTAGTCCAATAAATCATACAAGTTGTTACCAAAAATATGTGAAAGTTGTATAATATTGGCATGAAACAAACAAAATTATAGATACGACAGAGACGTATCACTGCACCACCTGGTAGCTTTGTTCGTCGCGCGCCGGCGCCCTGCGTGGTGGGTCGCGCTGGGGGCCTCATGCCTTGGATCGGGGACGACATCACGCTGGAGAGGAGGAGGAGGCACACCGTGGACCACCTCGCCTGCCTGGGGCGGCGAGGGAGGCAGAGAGCGAGATGGCGCAGGAGCCTCTCCAGCGATGCTGACGAGCTCGGCGATGCGGTCCAGCCAGTTCTCGTAGGTTCATCGGCTGGGCGATAGCGCAGAAGCTCGTGTGCCATGAGTAGCGCAGCCAGCTGATGTCTACTTCGCAACTTTATTCTTGTAGACACGTGTTGGGCCTCCAAGCATAGAGTTTTGTAGGACAGTAGCAATTTTCCCTCAAGTGGATGACCTAAGGTTTATCAATCTGTGAGAGGTGTAGGATGAAGATGGTCTCTCTCAAATGACCCTGCAACCAAATACAAGAAATCTCTTGTGTCCCCAACACACCCAATACAATGGCAAATTGTATAGGTGCACTAGTTTGGCGAAGAGATGGTGATAAAAGTGTAATATGGATGGTAGAAATATATTTTTATAATCTGAATAAATAAAAACAGCAAGGTAGCTAATAGTAAACTGGCACAAAAATGGTATTGCAATGCTTGAAAATAAGGCCTAGGGTCCGTACTTTCACTAGTGCAATCTCTCAACAGTGCTAATATAATTGGATCATATAACCGTCCCTCAACGTGCAGCGGAGAATCACTCCAAAGTTCCTATCTAGCGGAGAACATAAGATGGAATTGTTTGTAGGGTACGAAACCACCTCAAAGCAATTCTTTCCGATCAATCTATCCTAGAGTTCGTACTAAAATAACACAAAGCTATTCTTTCCGATCGATCTAACCAAGAGTTCGTACTAAATTAACGCCCAAAGCAAATTCAGAGTAATAATATTCAATCCAACACAAAGAACTTCAAAGAGTGCCCCAAGATTTCTACCGGAGAAACAAAGACAAGAACGTGCATCAACCCCTATGCATAGATTACCCCAATGTCACCTCAGGAATCCGCGAGTTGAGTGCCAAAACATATACCAAGTGAGTCAATACGATACCCCATTGTCACCACGAGTATTCAATTGCAAGACATATATCAAGTGTTCTCAAATCCATAAAAGTATTCAATCCGATAACAACGAAATCTCAAAGGGAAAAACTCAATTCATCACAACAAGATAGAGAAGGGAAAACACCATATGATCTGACTATATTAACAAAGCCTGTGATACATCAAGATCATGATATCTCAAGAACACGAGAGAGAGAGAGATTAAACACATAGCTACTGGTACGAAACCCTCAGCCTCGAGGGTGGACTACTCCCTCCTAATTGTGGTGGCCGCCGGGATGATGAAGATGGCCATCGGAGATGATTCCCCCTTTGGCAGGGTGCCAGAACGGGGTCTAGATTGGTTTTCGGTGGCTACTGAGAACCTTGCGGCGTGAAACTTGATCTAGGTTAACCCGAGGGTTTTGGAATATTTGCGAATTTATAGGGTAAAGTGGGGGTGCTAGAGGCCGCCGAGGTGGGCACAACCCACCTGGGCACGCCTGGGGCCCCTCCGAACCCCCAGTGTGCTTCTCCGCCCACTGGTGGTCTTCTGGTCCATAAAAAATCCACAAAAAGTTTCATGGTGTTTGGACTCCGTTTGATATTGATTTCCTGCGATGTAAAAAACAAGCAAAAAACAGCAACTGGCATTGGGCACTGGGTCAATAGGTTAGTCCAAAAAATGATATAAAGTTGCTATAAAATGATTGTAAAACATCCAAGAATGATAATATAATTGCATGAATACTTCATAAATTATAGATACGCTAGAGACGTATCAGCATCCCCAAGCTTAATTCCTACTCGTCCTTGAGTAGGTAAATGATAAAATTAATAACTTATGAAGTGTGAATGCTAACAAAGCGCATAAGTTTGATCAATGATAATTTCAATCACTTTTCCTAGCATCATGAGAACAACTCTTTCTTATAAAATTTCTCATGTTTAAAGTAGAAACCAATTCACATGTTAAGGTGATGTTTTTTGAAACCCAACAACCTATATTCTCATTCACCAAGCAATTGCAATTCAACTTATTCAACAAAGTTTAAGTAAGAGCTCCGCATACTCAACTATCATATAGTCTTCTATGATTGCTAACACTCACCGCGTACACATGATCAAAACGTTTCAACCGGACACATAGAAAGTTAGGGGCTTATTGTTTTGCCTCCCAACGTATTCACCTCAAGGGTGATGTCAACAATAATAAATCATGCTACCCATATCCAACTGGATATATGTGCCTAGATCTTTCCTCGCCACATGATGCTTGCCAAAAGAGAAAAATAAAAAGGAATAGAGAGAAATACTTTGACTCTTTGCATAAAAGTAAATACTGAAAAGTAAAAGATAGGCCCTTCACAGAGGGAAACAAAGGTTGCCATGCGCTTATTTGTTTGTGTGCTTAACCCCTTAGTGCAAAAGAATGTCACGTTATATTTCCCCTTATGATAGCAACCTTTCTTATGTAGTATGTCGCTTTTATTCTTTGCCATCACAAGTTCGTACAACGCTCAATTTTCTCTTACACTAAATGATCTAAAACTTTTAGAAGCAATTTTTATTGCCTTATTGCACTGATGAAAACATACTTGAAGGATCTTATTTAATCCTTAGGTAGGTATGGTGGACTCCTTAAAATAAGATTTAGAATTAAGGGTTTTTGGATGCACAAGTAGTATCTCTACTTCCTGCGGAATTTTTGGCTAGCAAAGATGGGGGGCAAGCACCACATGTTGAATGATCCATGACAATATAATTTCTATGTGAATATGAACAAACATAAACCGTTACGTTGTCTTCCTTGTCCAACGTCAACAATTTTGGCATATAATATTTTGATGGGGGCTCGCAATCACAAAAGATTTCCATGATAGTGTATTTGCATGTGAAAGTTCTCTTCCTTATACTAATTATTCGTGAATTGCTTGTATGACCAATACTGTGATTGTCAAGCCTCAAAAGATTTCATTTTCTGAACCCAATGTCAAGCTACCACTAGGCATGATATGATTTCAACTTCATGATATTTAATTCATTCAACAATTTAGTCATAGGATATAAGTGAAGCACAAGAGTAAATGACAAGCTACTCCAAAAAGATATAAGTGAAGATCACGAGCATAATATTTCTTTCTCTCAAATTACTTTAAGTTAAGTAAGAGAGAATTTCTTCAAAGATACTAAAGCACACCATGCTCAAAAAGATATAAGTGAAGCACTAGAGCAATTCCATAGAAAAGAGCTTCGTTGACGGGATGTGAATGCCGCTTACCTAGCCTCCCTGGCAACTTTTTGAGGACTCTATTTTATTTAAAAACTTTCAGATCTAAGTATTTTATTAAAACATCAATCAAAACAAAACAAAAATACATTCCAAGAATAGCACACATCATGTGAATAAGTAAAAACTTAGGCTCAACCGATACTAACCTATAATTGTTGAAGAAGAAAGGTGGGATGCCTAACGGGGCATCCCAAAGCTTAGGTGCTTGATACTTCTTGAAATATTATCTTGGGGTACCTTGGGCATCCCCAAGCTTTTGCTTTTGTGTCTCCTTAATTCCTTTCATATCACGGTTTTCCTAAATCTCAAAAAACTTCATCCACACAAAACTCAACAAGAACTCGTGAGATAAGTTAGTATAAACCAATGCAAAAGTCTTATCATTCTCTACTGTAGAAAATCACTAAAATTATTAATCAACATTGCATACTAAATGCCTCTGCATATTTAATACTCCTATCCTCAAATAGAATCATTAAACAAGCAAACATATGCAAACAATGCAAACATAACAGCAATCTGCCAAAACAGTATAGTCTGTAAAGAATGCAAGAGTATCAATACTTATTTAACTCCAAAAATTATGAAAATTTACCACACTGTAGAAAATTTATCATAGCTTATTATGCAAAAAGTTTCAACATTTTATCACATTCTGACTTTTCTAGGGAATTTTTGCAACAGCGGTAAACTTTCTTTTTTCAAACAGCAACATGTATACTTGCAAAATAAGCATGGTAAAGGCTATCCTTGATATTTTTATTGAAATGAAAGATGAAAAACATTATTCTGAATAACAGCAAGAAAATCCTAAAAAAATAAATTGACGCTCCAAGCAAAACACATATCATGTGACGAATGAAAACATAGCTCCAAGTGAGGTTACCGATAATGTTGGAGACGAAAGAGGGGATGCCTTCCGGGGCACCCCCTAGCTTAGTTGCTTGGATATTCCTTGAATATTACCTTGGGGTGCCTTGGGAATCCCCAAGCTTAGGGTCTTGTCACTCCTTATTCTCCTCATATCGATATCTCATCCAGAACTTGAAAACTTCAATCACACAAAACTTAACGGAACTTCGTGTGTCGGTGAGAACGACACCTATAGGATCACTGGGATCCCTTCTACGGTTGGCGGGCGCGGGGTTGTGCAAAGAGCAGGTCTAGGAGCCAGCACAAAGACCGTTTACCCAGGTTCGGGCCGCGAGGATGCGTAATACCCTAGTACTGCTTTGGTGTATGTATTTGAGTGATCTTGAGTTCTTGAGCTAGCTACGGTGCGTGTTTAGCCCAAAAGATCTGAATCCCTCTCCTGGTCGCCTCAGGCCTCCTTTTATAGACAAAAGGGGTTGCCACAATGGCACACGGGAGGTGGAAAGGTGTAAAGTGGATGAGTCTATCCTCTGGCACTGTCAGACAAACACATTTAATGCTCTGCCGACGTGCCCCTCTTGCTTTATCAGGGACGGCAAGGAAGCTCGTCCCATCTGTCACCGCCTCGCCTGGCTGCGACGCGCGTCTGAGCTGACGAGGCGTTGTAGCGCCATATTGGCTGGCTGCTAGGCTTGCGCGGTGGCGGAGTCTTCACGAAGATCTGCATGCCACCACGCAGGTCGGCGTAGAGGACGCACGCTGCCACGCAGGTGCCTGCCCAGCTGGTTGAGCTAGCAGCTGCATGGGAGCGGTTGTGTAGTCTTGGCAGACGTGGGCCTCGCCGCGGCCCCGCTGACGTCCTTGGCAAGGGTCTTGCCGGGGCCCCGACAAAGGTCTTGTCATGGCGCCGCGGTCGTTCGTGGATTTCCTCGGCAAGGATCTTTGCCAAGAATTGTCGTCTTCTGGTCCTCATCTGACCTTGTGTATTTATGATCTTGACGAAGATCTGCATGCCACCACAGATGTGCCTCCCGAGCCTTGGTTCCAATGTGGTTGTTGGCGGTGTTGGAACCCTTGGTCTCAAGGGTGCGTGCCCCGCTGGCGTCGGGCAAGTTACCCCGGCAAGGCTCTTGCCGGGGCTGCGGGGGATGCCCCAGCAAGGGTCTTGCTGGGGGAGCCCACCTTGCCCTCTTACTCTTTGTGTTCCTAGTCTTGGCGTTGCTTTGCCCGTCTTGTGCTCCGGCTTCCCTCTTCTGCCCTGCTCTGTGCGGCCACAGGTGCGGCTCTGACTGCCCGTGCACAAGTAGAGGGGTACAAAAGAGAGCCCCTACTTTTGTACACCGACAGGAGCCCCCGGGCCTTGGCCATACATAAGCGCGACGTGTTGTTGGGCTAGGCCCAGAACGGTGCGCGGGCAGGCGAGGCGGACTTTTACCGTAGTAACTCCCCGCTCGTTGCGCTTCCCCATGACCCGGGTTGAATACGCGACATGGAGGGCCATGCGTGACGTGGGGGTCATGCGTGGGACGGTTCTCGCACGCATGCGTCACATCGTAGTAAATGGTAAAGAGGTGGCCCGCGCTTTCCCCATAAAAAGGAATAACCACAGGCGCGCTACTCATTTACCCTCTGCGCCTTCTCCAATCTCGGAACCACCGTCCCTTCCTCCCTCCTTCTCAAGCTCTTGCTTTCGCTCGCCGCCGCCGCGCCCTCATCATCCTCAACCTTACCTCTTCTCTTGTTGCCATGGCACCCAAGTCCAGCAGAGGCAAGGGAGTGGTGGAGGACGCCGGGGAGAAGGGGATGCCGGAGAGCGAGCTGGCGGCGCTCCGGACGTAGGTCGCCCTCTTCCCCTTGAAGGTTGATGCGGTCCACCTCAGGGACTACTTCAGGCCCTTGTGGGGGGCGAGGACGGGGGGAGACGACGGTGCATCTGGCCACGCGTATCATCCCCGCCGATTTTGCTGAGGCTGGCCCAAACCGGTATCCCTTCTTCGTTGATTATTTCTCCTGCGGCCTCTACCCCCCTTTCTCTGATTTTTGAATGAATTCATGCACACCTACGGCTTCCACCTTCTGGATTTCACACTGAATGCCGTGGTGTGTATGGCCCTTTTTGCCCACCTCTGTGAGGGCTTCGCCGGAGTGCTCCCCAGCACGGCGCTCTTCCACCACTACTTCTATCCCTACATCCAGGCGGGGGCGCCATCTCCGGCTGTGTCACTTGGATCCCAAGGACCAAGGAGAAAAGCACGTATCCATAGGGCGCCTAGAAGGAGAGGTGGGAAGAATGGCGGGGCCTGTGGCTGTGGTTCGAGGAGGAGGATCCCCAGGAGTTCTGCCAGGTTTGTCAGAGCCCGCCAGTCCGTCATGAGGAATGGAGCGACCATGACGCCAACGACAAGAAGCTCATGATTGCTACCACCAGAATCCATCGCCTCGCCAAGGCCGGGCTCACCCTCGAGATGATTGGGGCTGATTTCCTCCGCCGCCGAATCGCTCCACTCCATAACAAGGGGAGGCCGGCCTGGCTCTTCAGGAACGCGGCTGACATCATGAGGCTTCGCACCGGCTTGAAGCACAAATTTACGGTGATGGGACACGCCCATTTCTGTCAGAGGATCTTCCAGCTTGATGTGTTCAGCGACGGCAGGGCCAAGAGAACCGGCAAGGCCGTGAAGGCCGGCAAGGTTGTCAAGGGCCACTGTTTGGGTTGCCGGCGGGAGTGGTCCTGCTGAGCAACAACTCCTGCCAATCCGACATCATTGCCATGATGCCGGACTTCAACACGCACGGCCTTGACCCATATTGGGTTGAGCCAGAGGAGGAGCGGGTGCAGGAGTTCTTTGACGGCTTGTCGGAGAGATACGTCCACGACGAGCCGCTGCTTATCCAGGACACCACCCAAGCGGAGCTGGACTACATTGTTGCCAGGGCGGTGGAGGTGGAGCTCGCGAAGGAGGCCGGCAGCGCTGGCGCCGTGGAGGATGAGGACGGCGCGACTGCGGTAGACAGGGAGCTCGCCCAGTGGCTGGAGTCTATCAGGGAGGCCAACAACGCTGACACCGGGGTCCCCCCCTATTGAGGATGTGGTCGAGGAGTCGACCGAGAAGGAGGCCGAGGCCGATGATCCTCCACCCATGTGGAAGATACGCACCCTCTAGCGGGCCAGCTCCGGCGAGCCGGTCCGGCCCGGTAGGACTGTGCAACGGCAGGAGGTCCAGGGGGAGTCTGTGCGCCAGACGAGGGCCACGGCAACGAAGAAGATGGTGAAGGCCCCGGTGGAGAAGAAGAAGGTGACTGCCTCCTCTTCGTCCAAGCGTCGCCGGACCCCATCTCCTTCCCCTCCTCCCGCAGATGTCGACACGGAGGTCACCTTCGACCTTGGGTCTCTGAGCCCGAGGAGCAAGAGGAAGGCAGCGGAAGAGGAGGCGTAGGACGAGTAAGCATTCTGTCTTCTGTCATCTCCGTCCCCTCAGATCACGCCGCTTTTCTTGACTCGTTTTTATTTTTGCAGAGACGTGGAGACGCTGGCCCAGAGGGTGGCGAAGAGAGCCAGGGCCTCGTCGAGCGGCCAGCCCCCGGCAGGCACCTTGAGTACGCCGCTGGTGGTGGAGAGCAGCCCGGATGGCAGCCCCCGACACAGCCCTCAGCGTGCGTTCACCACTCACTCCCTATAGACATGTGTTGGGGTATGATCTCTTGGCACTGACCTTGTCATGGTTGCAGGAGGAGGACGGCAGCAGGAGGAGCCACTGAGGGCCACTCCCAACACGCTGCCCCCATCGACCACGCCACACCGAGGGGCGTCCCCGACAAGGGCGCCAAGCACCGAGCCCATGCACACGGAGGAGGAGGAGGCGAACTCGGGCGCCGGCGGCTCCGTCCCGGCACGAATCTTGGCGGGGAGGGGGCCACTTCTTCCGAGCCCGGCACAGGTGAGTTATTTGCCTTCTGTTCCTGCGCCATCTTCTTTTCTTTTTTTCTTTTTGAACCTTGGTCTTGGCTTTCCCTCATCCTCCTTCTTGGGATCTAGGCGCTCCCTCGGTGGACCAGGAGGACATCAATACTGTCATCGGGGGGGTCACCAGGGACGCTGAGGTTGAGGCCAACAAGATCGCCGCCGAAGAGGCCGCCAAGGGTGCTGCCGAGGATGCCGCCAAGGAGCCGGTCGGGGAGGCCGACAAGGCCGATGCTGAGGAGGCCGGAAGGAGCCTGCTGGGGAGGCCGGCAAGGCCGCTGCCGGGGAGGGGGCGGTCGACGACCAACCTTCCTCCTCCGCTGCCTCTGGCTCGGGCAGGTACCTGAAGGTGAGCGACGACCTGTTCGTCCACCTCCCAGGGACGGCAAGCACCGGGGCGCCCACCGAGGGGGAGGTGTTTGACGACGAGGTGCTTGCCGCCGCCGGGCTTGAGGTTGTTGATGAACCGAGCGCCGGTGGCGGCGGCTCCCAGGAAGAGCGGCTCCTCCAGGCCATGAGCAGCAACTTCCAGAAGCTCCAGGCGCTTCACCGTGCCCGCCTGGACAAGGCCAAGTCCAGGATGGCGGTGGTGGACAAGACAGGGGCGGACCTCGAGGAGCGCGTCGCCGAGGCGCAGGCTTGGTTCCGCCAGGCCCACAAGGACTTGAAGGCCACCCAGGACGTGTTGGCTGAGCGCAAGCTGGAGCTTGTCCTGAAGCAGGCTGACATCGAGAAGGCCCAGGAAACGGCGAAGCAGCAGGCCGCCCAGGACGAGGCCGCTCGGCACCAGCACCAGGCCGTGCTGAACCCCCAGGAGGAGGACCTTGCCGCTTGCGAGGAGAAGCTCGCTATGACACTCCGCGGCAAGGACGAGGAGGTGGAGAAGCTTGTCGTGTAGCAGACCCAGGAGCTAGAGCAGAGGCACAAGGGGGCACTCAATGCTCAGGCCCAGGTACAGGCCGGCAAGGTGAAGGAGCTGGAGGTGGAGCGGGATGGGCTGAAGGACCAAGTGCTGAAGCTGTCCAAGGAGAAGGACACGCTCAACGACACTCTAGTTGAGGTGCAGGCCGTAGTCCTCGGCAAGGCTGAGTAGCTCTCCAAGGCCAATGACTCTGTCAAAGACCTGAAGCTGAAGCTGGAGAGTCTTGAGGGGACGCTTTCAGAGGCCAAAACCCGGGAGGAGGCCCTGACCAAAGCCCTGGAGGATGAGAGGTAGCTGCGGAAGAACGATGCTGCCAATCACGAGGATTACGTGAAGGGTGAGAACCTCTGGCTCAGCCGTCTCGCCGCCGTCGCCACAAGACCACCACGTGGGTGGCTTCCATGGGGATGTCGAATGTGAGGTACGCCCCGGAGCCGAACTTGAGTCCCAACAGCAACCTGACCCTGTTCTTTGAGAGGGTTATTGGAGCCTTGGAGCGGCTCCACTCCAACCGGGCGGCCTCTCTGGCCAATGAGGCTCGGAGGCTCTGTCGGGGTGTCATGACCAAGGTCCTCACCAAGGTGGCGTACTGGAACCCCAACCTCGACTTCGACGCCGCGCTGGAGAGCTTGCCGGAGGATGCGGACCTTGCAGCGCTTGAGGAGCGTATTGAGCCCATCATCAGCCGCATTGATGGAGTTCAAAGGGTAGAGGGCCAGCGCCGGGATTAGGCACCACGTTTCTTATCGCTGCTGCAGGTTCATGACCAAGACAATTTTTATCTTTAGTTAGAACCGCAGGAACAATTGATGTAATATAACTCTGCAGTACTTTTAATATCATGCACGCTATCTTCGTGAGATAGGTTAGTATGATAAAGAGCAAACCATTCCACTTTTGGTACTGTAAAAGACAAGATTCATAATTTTTCTCACACAATGTCTACTGAAGCATATCATTTCTACAATTTATATTGAGCAATATAAGCCATAGAAACTAGAAAACAAGCAAACTATGCATTGAAAATAGAATCTATCAAAAACAGAACAGTCTGTAGTAATCTGTACTCAAACCATACTTCTGCTACTCCAAAAATTATGAAATAATTTGGACCACGTGAGAAATTTGTATATTAATCTTCTGCAAAAAGAATCAACTCAAAATCACTCTGATGTTAAAAATGAGAATTATTTTCGTGAGCGCAAAAGTTTCTGTTTTCCAGCAAGATCAAATCAACTATCACCCAACATGATCCCAAAGGCTTTACTTGGCACTTTATTGAAACAAAAGCAATAAAACATGATCAATACAGTAGCACAATCATGTGAACACACAAAAACAGTAGGTAAAAGTGTTAGGTTGTCTCCCAACAATCGCTTTCATTTAATGCCTTTTAGCTAGGCATGATGATTTCAATGATGCTCGCATAAAAGTTAAGAATTGAAACATAACAAGAGCATCATGAAACACATGGCAAGCACATTTAAGCCTAACCCACTTCCTATGCATAGGTATTTTGTGAGCAAATTAGGAAGGCAAAACAAGAATAACTTCAAAACTTTCAACACATAGAGAGGAAACTTGATATTATTGCAATTTCTACAAGCATAAGTTCCTCCCTCATAATAATTTGCGGTAGCATCATGAATGAATTAACAATATAACCATCACGTAAAGCATTCTTTTCATGATACATAAGCATAAAATTTTTGTTACTCTCCACATAAGCAAATTTATTCTCATCAATAGTAGTGAGAGCAAACACAACAAAATAACTTTCATGTGATTGAAAATTAAAATCATGATGACAAGTTTCATGGTTATCATTATTCTTTATAGCATACATGTCATCACCATAATCATTATATATAGGAACTTTGTTGTCACAATCAATTGCAGGATCCTCCAAAATAGTGGATTCATCATTAAATAAAGCCACAGCCTCTCCAAATCCACTTTCATCAATGTAATCATCATAAATAGGAGGCATGCAATCATCATAATAAATTTTCTCATCAAAACTTGGGGACTAAAAATATCATATTCATCAAATATAGCATCCCCAAGCATATGGCTTTGCATATCATTAGCATCATGGATATTCAAAGAATTCATACTAACAACATTGCAATCATGCTCATCATTCAAATATTTTGTGCCAAACATTTTATTAACTTCTTCTTCTAACAATTGAGCACAATTTTCCGAACCATGATTTTCAAGAAAGATAATATAAAGATGATCAATAATATGATGCAACCTCAATTCCCTTTTTTGTAGTTTTCTTTTTATAAACCAAAGGTGATAAAACAAGAAACTAAAAGATTCAATTGCAAGATCTAAAGATATACCTTCATGCACTCACCTCCCCGACAATGGCGTCCGAAAAGAGCTTCATGTCTACTAGGCAACTTTATTCTTGTAGACATGTGTTGGGCCTCCAAGCGCAGAGTTTTGTAGGACAATAGAAATTTTCCCTCAAGTGGATGACCTAAGGTTTATCAATCCGTGAGAGGTGTAGGATGAAGATGGTCTCTCTCAAGCGACCCTGCAACCAAATACAAGAAATCTCTTGTGTCCCCAACACACCCAACACAATGGAAAATTGTATAGGTGCACTAGTTCGGCGAAGAGATGGTGATAAAAGTGTAATATGGATGGTAGAAATATATTTTTATAATCTGAATAGATAAAAACAGCAAGGTAGCAAATATTAAACGGGCACAAAAACGGTATTGCAATGCTTGAAAATAAGGCCTAGGGTCCGTACTTTCACTAGTGCAATCTCTCAACAGTGTGACAGGACCCCGATCCTAAGTCACACCGATCTAGCATGTAACACATCATATCACTTTGCGGCCTCACGCACGGTATCCCCACGGGTGTCGCCTTACCATGGCCCGGGACCGTTTGCGTCTTTTGGCTCACGTATATGATAGTGTCGCTAGCATCCATATGACAAAGAACCGGGCCGACATGGCTAGTCGTGAACCCAAAGCGGCATCGACCCATGGGGACAGGCATACATGAATCACATCGAGCATGTCGGTCATTAACGTATATATTCGGCTGTAGCACTGGGCTAACAGGACTCCGTATCCCGGCTGTAGCAGGCTAGGCAGGACTCGAATAACACCGCGTGACATTTCCCGAAGGACATGACATAGGAACGAGGTGAAACACATGCCGCCGATCAAGTGTCCAAGCAGTAGTGCTGGGCTAGCAGGACTCCGTGAACCGGGCTGTAGCGGACTACTATCGCCGGAGGCACGAGACTACATTTCCCCATATGAGAGGCTGCCAAGGATAAACAACTAGTTTGTCGGATCCCACACATACCAAGCATTTCAAACATACACACAATATGCTCAATATGTGTAGATACAACATGGCATCACAACATAACTCTCGACTCAAAATATTATTCATTAGGCTCCGAGGAGCGAGATATTACAAACATGGGTCTCATGACCCAACACTCGAGCATACAAGTCAAAGCACAAGCGGAAGCTAAACATGTCCAGGGTACAGACAACTATAAATGAAAAAGGCTGGGAAGCGACTATCTACCGAGATCTGCCGAGGGCACAAGATCGTAGCTGAGGTAACAAGCTAAAGCGTCAAGTCCAAGCGAACTACTAGCGAGACCGACGTCTCTCGCAAAACATAAAATAAGCAAGCGTGAGTACAATTGTACTCAGCAAGACTTACATCGAACTAACTACATATGCATCATTATCAAAGGGGTGGTGGAGTTTGATCGCAGCAAGCCAGCCTTGACTCGGTGGCTATCTGAACTACAACGCAAGTAACTCTTTTGAGGTGGCGCTACGAGTCCACATATTCACCATGGCAATACACCACTATGGACCCGCTCCGTCTCCCTACGATAACGCCATCCATCGCACTCACGCTTATCTTGCGCATTTTAGAGTATCCACTTTCACTTGTCTATGAACTGATATAGGCAACCCAGAAGTCCTTTTCCGTGGACACGGCTATTCGAATAGATCATATTAAACCCTGCAGGGGTGTACTTCTTCACACACGCTCACCACTTACCGCCGTTTACGACATGTACTCGGCAACCTTCAAGCGGAAGCCCAACGTGGGTGTCGGCCACGGCCTACCTAAACACTCAAGTCCCTAGTACAGGTTTATCGCCTATTCGGGTTCCATCCGCAGGAGTCCGCTGAGATTTCCCATACAGCCCGAACGATGTGTGCAGGGTCCCGAGATACCAAACGGGCACTCGGTACACGACCCACGGTGCCTACCGCAACACAACCCACCCCTAAGGTCAGCGTTGCGTGCGGCCCCCAAACATGCTACAAACACGAAACTACTTGCAACTCCGGATGAGGACAAGGATGGTTAAGAAGCGGGAGGGTCCATTGGTTTCGGGCCCAATGCGTGGTAGTAACTGTTTCATGGATCACAAACACAGAACTCAGTTCTGAGGACGGCTGCAATGAGACAACCCACCATGTACTCCTACATGGCCTCTCACCGCTACCTTTACCAAATCGTGTTCACACACTTAGCTCACACACAATAGGACATGTTCATAACAATTCCAATTCATTCCCGATGAATCAGACCCGACTCAACTCTAAGCGATAGCAGGCATGACAAACAAGCATAAATGAGTAGGCACAACATGGCTCAAACAATTCCTACTCATGCTAGTGGGTTTCATCTAATTCTTGTGGAATGACAGGTCATGCAAAGGATCAAGGGGTTCAGCTACGCAGCAAGTAACACATGAGTCGTTGTTGTCCTAATGCAGTAAAATAGAGCAGGAGCGCGAGAGTGGGATTATATCGGAATGAACAAGGGGTTTTGCTTGCCCAGCACTTCGAAGATAATATAATTCTTCATCGGTGTCATCGAACTCATCGTCGGTACATCGCTCACGGGAGGGATAATTACCGCAATAGAGAGAACACAATCAATGCAATGCACATTCACATGAATGACATGTCATATTAAGGTACTGAATTCACCTAATGCAATAATAATCCAAGTTAGTTGAAGTGGAATTCAAACACGGTTGAACTCCAACTCCAAATGCTATTTCATAAATTACCTAATCATGATTCATCCTATTCAGTGAGGTTAACTTGTTCAATCATGCATGAAAGTGCCATAAACAGATTCTTCATATTTTTCTGATCATTTTCATATATAAATTATTTCAATCCGAAGTTACGGTTGAATTTCTATGATTTATTAAAGTTTAGGGCATTTTCTGAATTTCCTAAATTAAATTAAATCCAGAAAAAAGGTTAATTGCGTCAGGATGACATCGGGGTGACGTCAGCAGGTCAAAGGCGCCGGGTCCAGGTCAAACCTGACGCGTGGGACCCGCACGTTAGTGACACAGTTATATAATGGGATTAATTAATTTTAACTAATCAAATTAGCAGGCCCTGGGCCCACTGTTAGTGTTAGCAGGGGGGTTAGTTAGTCCTAACTAAACTAGTCAAGGCGCGGGGCCCACATGTCAGACGACCCGAGGTGGTCAAACCCCCGGTCAAAAGGGTCATCGCCACCGGCGGCTTGACGCCGGCGACGTCGAACGCGGGCGGCGCGCTGGGTTGCTCCTCCGGTGGCTAAAAGCGGCGGAGGGCACCGGGGAGCCCTTCCTCCTGCGCATCCAACAGAGGCCACGGGGTGCGGGGTCGCCGGAGTTGGCGGCGGCGTTGAGCCGGCGGCTTCGAAACCACGGCACGACGCATAACGTCGCTGCGGTGCACGGGAGGCCAACCGAGGGCCTCACGGCTTCGAGGACCAGGAACATGCGGTGCTACGGGACGAGCAAAAGCTCGGGGCGCGAGGCTCGCTGGCCATGGCGATGGCGGATTCGGTGCTAAGCGGGCGGTGGCTACAGGGCGCGCGCGAGAGAGAGAGGTGAGGGGAAACGACGGCGAGCTCACATGGGTCGCGTAGGGACGGTCAGCGAGCCCGGGGAAGCGACGGCGGTGGCGAATTGAGGGTGAAGATCCTCGGCGGCCGGTGGTGGAGAAGGCGGCGGTGAGACGATGGAGGCCATCCGGGCTTGCTTCCTTCGGTGGAGAGGTTCAGCGGGAAGAGGCGGAGCTCGGGGGCATGTCGGGGAGGAGAGGGGGTGGCGGTGGCCGCGTGGCAGCGAACGGCGGCGGCGGTGGCGTTCGGTGGTGAGAGGGAGAGAGAGCAGAGGAGGGGGAGGGGTCGGGAGAGAGTGAGAGAGAGCCAGGGGCTGCGTGGCTCTCCGTGGCGTCGTCTAGGAGGGGCCGGGGAAGCAGGAGGTGGCCGTCGGCATCGCCAGCGCTCGCCACGCCTCGCCTCTGCCTTCTGGCAGAGGGAGACGATGAGCGGTGGGGTAGGTGGGCTGGGCCGGCCAGCTGCAGTGCTGGGCCGGTCGGGTGGCTGCGCAGGTGGGCTGGAGGGTAAGTTCAGGTAAGGTATTCTCTCTCTCTCTTTTATTTCTATTTAACTCTGTTTTCTATTTTGTTCTGTTTTGTTTTAGTTTAGTAAAATACTAAACCATTTTATAAAATCCTGAAAATAGTTATGTGGCTAGAACTAAAATATACCAAACCACATAAAATGTTCCAGAATTATTGGACATATATTATTTATACATAAAATATATTTCCAATGCAAGTAGCTATTGAATTAATTCAAAGGCCCAAAATAAAATGTTTCAGTCACTCCAAAAATATTGGTTTGAATTTTATTCTTGCCAATATTTTTCAAAGCTGAAAAGGAACATTTCCTTGGAAGCATTTGAAGCAATTTTTAATGTTGATCATTTATTTTAAATGATTTCTGAGGCTCTCCAATTCCCCAATTCAAATTTAAAGGAAATTTAGACATGATGCATGGATGCAATGCCACTAGTTACAAGCAAGCTCTAGGGCTGATCTGGGGCTGTGACAGCTCACCCCCACTAAACAAGAATCTCGCCCCGAGATTCAAGATGTGAGGTAAGAGGAAAAGGGGAGTCGCAAACTATCACAATCTTCATGATCCATTTGCCTTCTCGAAGATGTTGATTCATTCCATCATCTTGGTCTTGACGTCTTCGAGATCTTCACCCGACACGACAACAGAAAGAAAGGGGAAACCCTACATGATTCGATCTTCACGAAGATCAATCAAACATGATCGACTCACGGACTGAGACGGTGACACATCTCGAGTTGAGACACAAAACACATCGAGAGGGATGGAAGAACAACGACGGGGTTTGATTGGTGGCAACAATTCCACGCTTAAAAAGATGGTGGACGGGTCAAGGTGGCGAGGAAATATTTACCATGATCCCGTAACGGGCACCTCGAAAAAGGTGACGCAAAGAACTATTCCCTTAAGTGGCAAAAAGAATTACTTTTGAATTAGAGATCATTGAGACTCTCCATACCAGCCTAAGGCAATCACAAGCGATCAGGTGGTGGAATGCAAAGGAATGGTACACCCGGACTAGAATTGATGATGTGGACTACCTTGTTGAAGACAACGCAATGGATGATTTTTGCTTATCATCGAAGGGGGAGGGGACCCATGGTAAGTCCACTTTTGAAGATGATCTTGAACAGAAATTACTACGAAGGCAGCCCATAGTGAAATGGCACAAGGACGGTGCAAGCTGGGAACGAAATGCAACTGTTCGAATGTTCCAACCATCATATCTGCCTGAGATTCAGATCTGGTTGGTGTTAGGATATTTCAGACTCATCATGTCTGAGAAGGAAGGGTTGCAACACAATTCGACGAGATGACGTTGCGAGATTCTCGGGATATGAACTACGATAGCAAGCTCCAAAACATGAGCTGGTTTTGCTACAAACATGTGAACATGTTGTCCCACACAAGCATGACCACATGGTAGTCTTATAATAAAACACTACCGAGTTCGGGTGGGGGAACCATCATCGAGGACATCGAAGTCTTAACATAAGTCATGATTAGCTCTTATGAAAGAACTCCTTTTCCTTGAACAAATCAAATCAGTGGCTTGGTGTGCTAGGGATACATACGGAATGAAGATGATCAGTCTATCAAACCATAGAATACTTTGCACATGCATGACGGACTTGGGATGATTCCACAGGAGGCAAAACAAACCTTTCTCAATTTCATGGCGGCAACTTACATCAGATGCACATGAACTAGAGGAAGTCACTACTTTCATCCAAACATATGCTTCATGAACGAAACACGAAGAAATGCTTACACAAGTTTCCAACACTAGGTTGATGTTCAACATGACTCATGGGGGAGACAAAATGCTACTGATGGGCTCAACAGCAACTCATCGGAATTTCCATATCACTGGACTTCCACCATCATGTGAACACGGTGTTAGCATTGGTCAGACCAAGGATGTAATGGGTATGCTCGAGGGATCAACCACGGGTAAGACAACATCACGAATATCGTTGGTTCTGATTTGACTTGACGATGGCCCATACTCAAATCAAAGAGTTGATAAGACAATAGGTCCAGCAACTGATCACGAGGACCAATCGATGAAGATATCATCTTTCTTCAACACACACTACACAAGAATATCCCTTTGGATCGAACTAAGTTAGGCAAGCTTTTATCTTCCAACTCTCCAAGTGGTTGTCTAGCTCACCCGACTAGCTCAGGGGTATCCAACACAGATTCTTGGAGAAAGGGTGGTTCACAGGGAACCAACTTGATCACGAGCTCAACATAACAGTCAGGAAACAACCCGGTAACACCTCCAAGAAGATATTTGGAAAGTCACGAACCACCGATATGTTACTAAGCTCGAGAACAATCTTGCTTTTGAGGCAAGACGATATTATCAAATGAGTGAGGACTTGACAAGATCCTAACTCATCAATCGAAGAGTGCACCGAAAATAAGGACTAGGTAGCACGATCAATCTTAGGATGATGGTTTAATAACCAACACGCTAAGAATGAGAATATTGTCCATTCACTACCAAGCAATGAGTTGCTCGGAGTATTGATGTCACACATCACAAGTCACTTGTCGGCTTTCCGGTTGCATCAACACGGAACCGAGGAATGAATAATGATGGTGAGAAGTATTACTGCGTCAAGAATTCCTAAGAGGTTGTGCAATTCCCATGACATTCTTGACCTAAGATGGCAATACTTCAGGGTAGAACAGAATCAAAAGCTGAATTGGCATTTTGATCTGCGGGATACAACTACTCTGACCCAATCCTAGAAATGGATGAGGTACTGGAGTTTGTTGCTCCTAGTCATTCCGGAATAGAATGGCTTGATGGACCACAAGGATAAAATGCATCGATGAACACAAGTGCACACATACCCTTGGCTATCAATTGATAAAGGAAGGTCAGAAGGCATCTAAGAGAACAACTCAAAGGAACATATAATTTTCTGAGTTGTGGATGCACAGATTAGTATGTCGAGCAAACTCAACATTTCTTCCGGATAACCCATGCAGAAAGGTAGAATTGGCAGATTCACAATTATGAATGGAGAACTCCTCAAGAGCACTCTAGTTGTGATCTTTTGGTTCAAAAGAACTTCTGCCATAATTAGTTCATGGTATTTGAAAGAAGGAGAATACCACGGACTTCGAGGACTATCGCAAAGGTTACTAATATCCTAAAGGCACTAGCAAATACTAACAACATGAAGTAGGATGAATCTCGGGTTCAGCAACCCAGGAGTAGAATACCTACTACTAAATGGCATCACGGGATGCTTTCGAAAGTGATGGCCAGAATCATCACACTGGGGATGCAAAAGCATTGCTAAATTGCTAGGTGACTTCCTAAACACCTAGGGTCATAATAATAGTTCCAACATATGTGTCGAGGCAACAGAGTACCTCAACCGACTGGTTAGTGTGCTTATTCTGACCAAAAGGACATCGGAACGGAAGAAGGGATTTGCAAATGCATCAGACTATTTAGAGACCTGGGAGGACTCGGACAGCATAACGGCTGTAAATGCTCAAAATGATTGGAGACATCCTGCAGAAAATGGTGGCATAACCACTCAACATCATCATAACAAGATTCTGGGATCAACAGTTATCATACAGAAATAGTAGGAACTAAACTGGGGATTAGAACCAACAATCTTAAGGTCTATGGATTAGTAACACGTCACCCTAATAGATAGATGAGAAGCCTAGTTCTTAAACCCCGTAGAAGAGAAGAGGATGACTCAGATCAGAAGGCCATGAGGTATAAGGAGTAAAAAGAGCCTTACGTTCCCTTCCACAATCAATTCCCTTACATAGCTAAAGCATTTCTAGACTCAACTTGACCAGTTTGGCTTGGTAATCCTCTGAGCAATCGGGCTCGATACCAACGCTGTCAGGACCCCGATCCTAAGTCACACCGATCTAGCATGTAACACATCATATCACTTTGCGGCCTCACGCACGGTATCCCCACGGGTGTCGCCTTACCATGGCCCGGGACCGTTTGCGTCTTTTGGCTCACGTATATGATAGTGTCGCTAGCATCCATATGACAAAGAACCCGGGCCGACATGGCTAGTCGTGAACCCAAAGCGGCACTGACCCATGGGGACAGGCATACATGAATCACATCGAGCATGTCGGTCATCAACGTATATATTCGGGCTGTAGCACTGGGCTAACAGGACTCCGGTATCCCGGGCTGTAGCAGCTAGGCAGGACTCGAATAACACCGCGTGACATTTCCCGAAGGGATGACATAGGGCGAGGTGAAACACATGCCGCCATCAAGTGTCCAAGCAGTAGTGCTGGGCTAGCAGGACTCCGGTGAACCGGGCATGTAGCGGACTACTATCGCCGGAGGCACGAGACTACATTTCCCCATATGAGAGGCTGCCAGGATAAACAACTAGTTTGTCGGATCCCACACATACCAAGCATTTCAAACATACACACAATATGCTCAATATGTGTAGATACAACATGGCATCACAACATAACTCTACGACTCAAAATATTATTCATTAGGCTCCGAGGAGCGAGATATTACAAACATGGGTCTCATGACCCAACACTCAGAGCATACAAGTCAAAGCACAAGCGGAAGCTAAACATGTCTAGGTGCAGACAACTATAAATGAAAAAGGCTGGGAAGCGACTATCTACCAGATCCGCCGAGGGCACAAGATCGTAGCTGAGGTAACAAGCTAAGCGTCAAGTCCAAGCGGAACTACTAGCGAGACCAGCGTCTCTCGCAAAACATAAAATAAGCAAGCGTGAGTACAATTGTACTCAGCAAGACTTACATCGAACTAACTACATATGCATCATTATCAAAGGGGTGGTGGAGTTTGACCGCAGCAAGCCAGCCTTGACTCGGTGGCTATCCTGAACTACATCGCAAGTAACTCTTTTGAGGTGGCGCACACGAGTCCACATATTCACCATGGCAATACACCACTATGGACCCGCTCCGTCTCCCTCACGAGAACGCCATCCATAGCACTCACGCTTATCTTGCGCATTTTAGAGTATCCACTTTCACTTGTCTATGAACTGATATAGGCAACCCGAAGTCCTTTTCCATGGACACGGCTATTGAATAGATCATATTAAACCCTGCAGGGTGTACTTCTTCACACACGCTCTCACCACTTACCGCCGTTTACGACATGTACTCGGCAACCTTCAAGCGGAAGCCCAGCGTGGGTGTCGGCCACGGCCTACCTAAACACTCAAGTCCCTAGTCCAGGTTTATCGCCTATTCGGGTTCCATCCGCAGGAGTCCGCCGAGGTTTCCCATACAGCCCCGAACGATGTGTGCAGGGTTCCCGAGATACCAAACGGCACTTTCGGTACACCGGCCACGGTGCCTACCGCAACACAACCCACCCCTAAGGTCAGCGTTGCGTGCGGCCCCCAGCATGCTACAAACACCAGAAACTACTTGCAACTCCCGGACTGAGGACAAGGATGGTTAAGAAGCCGGGAGGGTCCATTGGTTTCGGGCCCAATGCGTGGTAGTAACTGTTTCATGGATCACAAACACAGAACTCAGTTCCTGAGGACGGCTGCAATGAGACAACCCACCATGTACTCCTACATGGCCTCTCACCGCTACCTTTACCAAATCGTGTTCACACACTTAGCTCACACACAATAGGACATGTTCATAACAATTCCAATTCATTCCCGATGAATCAGACCCGACTCAACTCTAAGCAGTAGCAGGCATGACAAACAAGCATAAATGAGTAGGCACAACATGGCTCAAACAATTCCTACTCATGCTAGTGGGTTTCATCTAATTCTTGTGGAATGACAGTCATGCAAAGGATCAAGGGGTTCAGCTACCGCAGCAAGTAACACATGAGTCGTTGTTGTCCTAATGCAGTAAAATAGAGCAGGAGCGAGAGAGTGGGATTATATCGGAATGAACAAGGGGGTTTTGCTTGCCTGGCACTTCTGAAGATAATATAATTCTTCATCGGTGTCATCGAACTCATCGTCGGTACATCGTCTACCGGGAGGGGATAATTACCGGCAATAGAGAGAACACAATCAATGCAATGCACATTCACATGAATGACATGTCATATTAAGGTACTGAATTCACCTAATGCAATAATAATCCAAGTTAGTTGAAGTGGAATTCAAACACGGTTGAACTCCAACTCCAAATGCTATTTCATAAATTACCCTAATCATGATTCATCCTATTCAGTGAGGTTAACTTGTTCAATCATGCATGAAAGTGCCATAAACAGATTCTTCATATTTTTCTGATCATTTTTCATATATAAATTATTTCAATCCGAGTTACGGTTGAATTTCTATGATTTATTAAAGTTTAGGGCATTTTCTGAATTTCCTAAATTAAATTAAATCCAGAAAAAAGGTTAATTGCGTCAGGATGACATCGGGGTGACGTCAGCAGGTCAAAGGCGCCGGGTCCAGGTCAAACCTGACGCGTGGGACCCGCACGTCAGTGACACAGTTATATAATGGGATTAATTAATTTTAACTAATCAAATTAGCAGGCCCTGGGCCCACTGTTAGTGTTAGCAGGGGGGTTAGTTAGTCCTAACTAAACTAGTCAAGGCGCGGGGCCCACATGTCGACGACCGGGGTGGTCAAACCCCGATCAAAGGGTCATCGCCACGGCGCTTGACGCCGGCGACGTCGAACGCGGGCGAGGCGCTGGGTTGCTCCTCCGGTGGCTAAAAGCGGCGGAGGGCACCGGGAGCCCTTCCTCCTGCGCATCCAACAGAGGCCACAGGGGGGTGCGGGGTCGCCGGAGTTGGCGACGGCGTTGAGCCGGCGGCTGCCGAAACCACGGCACGACGCAAACGTCGCTGCGGTGCACGGGGAGGCCAACCGAGGGCCTCTACGGCTTCCCAGGGACCCAGGGAACATGCCGGTGCTACGGGGACGAGCAGAAAAGCTCGGGGCTGAGGCTCGCCGGCCATGGCGATGGCCGGATTCGGGTGCTAGCGGGGCGGTGGCTACAGGGCGCGCGCGAGAGAGAGAGGTGAGGGGAAACGACGGCGAGCTCACATGGGTCGCGTAGGGACGGTCAGCGAGCCCGGGGAAGCGACGGCGGTGGCGAATTGAGGGTGAAGATCCTCGGCGGCCGGTGGTGGAGAAGGCGGCGGTGAGACGATGGAGGCCATCCGGGCTTGCTTCCTTCGGTGGAGAGGTTCAGCGGGAAGAGGCGGAGCTCGGGGCATGTCGGGAGGAGAGGGGTGGCGGTGGCAGCGTGGCAGTGAACGGCGGCGGCGGTGGCGTTCGGTGGTGAGAGGAGAGAGAGCAGAGGAGGGGAGGGTCGGGAGAGAGTGAGAGAGCCGGGGCTGCGTGGCTCTCCGTGGCGTCGTCTAGGAGGGGCCGGGGAAGCAGGAGGTGGCCGTCGGCATCGCCGGCCTTCGCCACGCCTCGCCTCGCCTTTCCGCGAGGGAGGCGATGAGCGGTGGGGTAGGTGGGCTGGGCCGGCCAGCTGCAGTGCTGGGCCGGTCGGGTGGCTGCGCAGGTGGGCTGGAGGGTAAGTTCAGGTAAGGTATTCTCTCTCTCTCTTTTATTTCTATTTAACTCTGTTTTCTATTTTGTTCTGTTTTGTTTTAGTTTAGTAAAATACTAAACCATTTTATAAAATCCTGAAAATAGTTATGTGGCTAGAACTAAAATATACCAAACCACATAAAATGTTCCAGAATTATTGGACATATATTATTTATACATAAAATATATTTCCAATGCAAGTAACTATTGAATTAATTCAAAGGCCCAAAATAAAATGTTTCAGTCACTCCAAAAATATTGGTTTGAATTTTATTCTTGCCAATATTTTTCAAAGCTGAAAAGGAACATTTCCTTGGAAGCATTTGAAGCAATTTTTAATGTTGATCATTTATTTTAAATGATTTCTGAGGCTCTCCAATTCCCCAATTCAAATTTAAAGGAAATTTAGACATGATGCATGGATGCAATGCCACTAGTTACAAGCAAGCTCTAGGGCTGATCTGGGGCTGTGACACAGTGCTAATATAATTGGATCATATAACCGTCCCTCAACGTGCAGCGAAGAATCACTCCAGAGTTCGTATCTAGCGGAGAACATAAGACATAATTTTTTGTAGGGTACAAAACCACCTCAAAGCTATTCTTTCCAATCAATCTATCCTAGAGTTCGTACTAAAATAACACAAAGATATTCTTTCCGATCGATCTAACCAAGAGTTCGTACTAAAATAACACCAAAGCAAATTCAGATTCATAATATTCAATCCAACACAAAGAACTTCAAAGAGTGCCCCATGATTTCTACCGGAGAAACAAAGACAAGAACGTGCATCAACCCCTATGCATAGATTACCCCAATGTCACCTAGGCAATCAGCGAGTTTAGTGCCAAAACATATATCAAGTGAATCAATACGATACCCCACTGTCACCACGAGTATTCAATTGCAAGACATATATCAAGTGTTCTCCAATCCATAAAAGTATTCAATCCAATAACAACGAAATCTCAAAGGGAAAAAATAAATTCATCACAACAAGATAGAGAGGGGAAAACACCATATGATCCGACTATGTTAACAAAGCCCACGATACATCAAGATCTTGACATCTCAAGAACACAAGAGAGAGAGAGATTAAACACATCGCTACTAGTACAAACCCTCAACCCCGAGGGTGGACTACTCCCTCCTCATCGTGGTGGCCGTCGGGATGATGAAGATGGCCACCTGAGATGATTCCCCCCTCCAGCAGGGTGCCAGAACGGGGTCTAGATTGGTTTTCGGTGGCTACAGAGCCTTGCGGCGGTGGAACTTCTGATCTAGGTTAACCCCCAGGGTTTTTGGAATATTTTTGAATTTATAGGGTAAAGAGGGGGTGCAGGAGGCCACCAGGTGGGCACAACCCACCTAGGCACGCCTGGGCCCCTAGGCGCACCCTGGTGGGTTGTGCCCCCCTCGGGGCACCCCTCGGGTTCTTCTCTGGCCCACTAGTGGCCTTCTGGTCCATAAAAAATGGACAAAAAGTTTTGCGGTGTTTGGACTCCGTTTGATATTGATTTTCTGCGATGTAAAAAACAAGCAAAAAACAGCAACTAGCAGTGGGCACTAGGTCAAGTTAGTCCCAAAAAATGATATAAAGTTGCTATAAAATGATTGTAAAACTTCCAAGAATGATAATATAATGGCATGAATACTTCATAAATTATAGATACGTTGGAGACGTATCAGCATCCCCAAGCTTAAGTCCTACTCGTCCTTGAGTAGGTAAATGATAAAAGAAATAATTTATGAAGTGTGAATGCTAGCAAAGTGCATAAGTTTGATCAATGATAATTTCAATCACTTTTCCTAGCATCATGACAACAACTCTTTCTTATAAAATTTCTCATGTTTAAAGTAGCAACACTTCACATGTTAAGGTTCAAACAATGAATTCTTTTGAAACCCAACAACCTATGTTCTCAGTCACCAAGCAATTTCAATTCAACTTATTCAACAGAGTTTAAGTAAGAGCTCCACATACTCAACCATCATATTGTCTTCTATGATTGCTAACACTCATTGCGTACACATGAGAAAAACATTTCAACCAGACACATAGAAAGATAGGGGCACCCCCAAGTGCTTCTCTGGCCCACTGGTGGTCTTCTAGTCCATAAAAAATCCACACAAAGTTTCGCGGTGTATGGACTCCGTTTGATATTGATTTCCCGCGATGTAAAAAACAAGCAAAAAACAACAACTGGCACTGGGCACTACGTCAATAGGTTAGTCCCAAAAAATTATATAAAGTTGTTATAAAATGATTGTAAAACATCCAAGAATGATAATATAATGGCATGAATACTTCATAAATAATAGATACAGTGGAGACGTATCACCTGCACGTTCACCGGCCCGCGACGAGCATGGGAAGATGAAGCAGCGGACGGAGTCAGCGAGGGAGTGGCGGTGTGACCATCGCGTCGCACGGAAGGCGGCAGCGACGAGTCCTGCTGCTCGTGGACCACAGAGCCGGTGGCAATGTTAGCCATAGGTGACGGGGAGTGGCGGGGAGCTCCGTCACCCGCAGGCGCTGTCTGAGTAACGCGGGCGGCGAGGGCTGTCCGGCGCTTAGCACGAACTCGACGAGCGTCGGCCATGAGAACGGTGGAACGGCGGCGAAACGAACGATGGAAGAGAGGCTTCGACACGCCCCTACCTGGGGTGCAAAATGTCGGATTCAGGGCTCCGCTGTCCCAAGAAAGGTTTGAACTCAGGGGCGTGTGCGACGGACTCAATCTCTCCAGCCAGCCAACTCGTCGCTCTCACGACCTAGCTCGATGAACAGGAAAGGAAAGAGACACGGCAGTTTACCCAGGTTCGTGCCACCTTGCGGTGTACAACCCTACTGCTTTCAGGTGGATTAGCCTCGCGAGGGGCTGAGGATGAACTAGTACAGAGGAAGAAGAACCTCAAGAGGTCTGTTCTTGTGTGGGTGTGAGCTAGTGAGGGTTCGGATTCTGGATCCAGATCTATGGTAGTGGCTAAGCTATATTTATAGTGGCCTCGGTCCTCTTCCTCCAAAACGAAGGCAGGAAGGGATCCCACAATGGCCAAGTTGGAAGGGAGACAAGTAGTACATCTTATCCTGACGAAAGGTGGTCTTCTCCTGCAAAGCTTCTGGTCGTGACACCGTGGTGGGCTTGGTGATGACATCCGTCCTGGCGGTCTTGGTCTCATTGCACGAGAATGGAAACCTTTGGCTGATTCCTCGGGACTCCGCGCCTACGCTTGCCTCCTTTGCACCAAAGAGGAAACATGCTGCTCTGCACCCGCTGGCGCCCGCCTGGCCATGGTCGTCATGGCGTGCGTCACCTCAACCTCATGAGGTGAGAGCCTGCATAGGAATCTCCGCTCCTCAGGAGCCAACCTGGGGGGCTGCTCCCTCCAGAGGTCTTGGTGTCGTCCGCCTCGCGAGGCTTGGCCCCTCGCGAGGGTCTTGCCTTGTCGATGTTGAAGATGGGCCATACCAGGCCACTGATGGAGCCACACCATGGACCGCAGGCAGGCAAGTCTAGGTACCCTGGTTCCAAAATGCCGACAGTATTCCTCCGGTATCCAGGAGTTGCATAATCTCATAGTCGAAGGAATATGTATTTGACATGTAGAAAGCAATAGCAATAAAACTGAATGATCGTTATGCTAAGCTAACAGATGGGTCTTGTCCGTCACATCATTATCCTAATAATGTGATCCAGTTGTCAAATGACAACACATGTCTATGGTTAGGAAACCTTAACCATCTTTGATCAATGAGCTAGTCTAGTAGAGGCTTACTAGGGACACGGTATTTGTTTATGTATTCACACATGAATTTAGGTTTCCGATCAATACAATTCTAGCAGGAATAATAAACCTTTATCATGAATAAGGAAACATAAAATAACAACTTTATTATTGCCTCTAGGGCATATTTCCTTCAGTCTCCCACTTGCACTAGAGTCAGTAATCTAGATTACATTGTAATGAATCTAACACCCATGGAGTCTTGGTGCTGATCATGTTTTGCTTGCGGAAGAGACTTAGTCAACGAGTCTGCCAAATGCAAATCTGTATGTACTTTGCAAATTTCTATGTCTCCATCCTTGACCTTTTCATGAATGGAGTTGAAGCGTCTCTTGATGTGTTTGGTTCTCTTGTGAAACCTGGATTCCTTCGTTAAGGCAATTGCTCAAGTGTTGTCACAAAAGATTTTCATTGGACCTGGTGCACTAGGTATTACACCTAGATCGGATAAGAACTCCTTCATCCAAACTCCTTCATGTGCTGCTTCTAAAGCAGCTATGTACTCCGCTTCACACGTAGATCCCGCCACGACGCTCTGCTTGGAACTGCACCAACTGACAGCTCCACCATTCAATATAAATACATTTCGGCTTGTGACTTAGAGTCATCCGGATCAGTGTTCAAGCCAGCATCGACGTATCCATTTACGACGAGCTCTTCGTCACCTCCATAAACGAGAAACATATCCTTGGTCCTTTTCAGGTACTTCAGGATGTTCTTGACTGCTGTTCAGTGATCTACTCCTGGATTACTTTGGTACCTCCCCGCGAAACTTATGGCAAGGCACACATCAGGTCTGGTACACAACATAGCGTACATGATAGAACCTATGGCTGAGGCATAGGGAATGACTTTCATTTTCTCTCTATCTTTTGCAGTGGTCGGGCTTTGAGTTTGACTCAACTTCACACCTTGTAACACAGGCAAGAACCCTTTCTTTGACTGATCCATTTTGAACTTCTTCAAAACTTTATCAAGGTATGTGCTTTGTGAAAGTCCTATTAAGTGTCTCGATCTATCCCTATAGATCTTGATGCCCAATATATAAGCAGCTTCACCTAGGTATTTCATTGAAAAATTCATATTCAAATATCCTTTTATGCTATCCAGAAATTCTATATCATTTCGGATCAGCAATATGTCATCCACATATAATATCAGAAAATGCTACAGAGCTCCCACTCACTTTCTTGTAAATACAGGCTTCACCGTAAGTTTGTATAAAACCATATGCTTTGATCACCTCATCAAAGCATATATTCCAACTCCGAGATGCTTGCACCAGTCCATAGATGGATTGCTGGAGCTTGCACACTTTGTTAGCACCTTTAGGATCGACAAAACCTTCTGGTTGCATCATATACAACTCTTGTTTAAGAAGTCCATTAAGGAATGCAATTTTGATGTCCATTTGCGAGATTTCATAATTATAAAATGCGGCAATTGCTAACATGATTCGGATAGACTTAAGTATCGCTACGGGTGAGAAAGTCTCATCGTAGTCAACTCCTTGAACTTATTGAAAACCTTTCACGACAAGTCGAGCTTTGTAAACAGTAACATTACCATCAGCGTAGTCTTCTTCATGAAGATCCATTTATTCTCAATGGCTTGCCGATCATCGGGCAAGTCCACCAAAGTCCACACTTTGTTCTCATACAAGGATCCTATCTCAGATTTCATGGCCTCAAGCCATTTATCAGAATCTGGGCTCATCATAGCTTCTTCATAGTTCTCAACTTTGTCATGGTCTAGTAACATGACTTCCAGGACAGGATTACCGTACCACTCTGGTGCGGAACATGCTTTGTTCGACCTACGAGGTTCAGTACTAACTTGATCTGAAGTTTCATGATCATCATCAATGACTTCCTCTCTAGTTGGTGTCGGCATCACAGGAGCGGATTTCTCTGATGTGCTACTTTCCAAATTGAGAGAAGGTACAATTACCTCATCAAGTTCTACTTTCCTCCCACTCACTCCTTTCGAGAGAAACTCCTTCTCTAGAAACATTCCATTCTTGGCAACAAAGATCTTACCTTGAGATCTGTGGTAGAAGGTGTACCCAATTGTTTCCTTAGGGTATCCTATGAAGACACACTTCTCTGATTTGGGTTCGAGTGAGGGAGTCCTCGATTAGGGGGTCCTCGGACAGCCGGACTATATCCTTTGGCCGGACTGTTGGACTATGAAGATACAAGATTGAAGACTTCGTCCCGTGTCCGGATGGGACTCACCTTGGCATGGAAGGCAAGCTTGGCAATTCAGATCTGTAGATCTCCTCCCTTGTAACCGACTCTGTGTAACCCTAGCCCCCTCCAGTGTCTATATAAACCGGAGGGGTTAGTCCGTAGGACAAGGACAATCATAATCATAGGCTAGCTTCTAGGGTTTAGCCTCTACGATCTCGTGGTAGATCAACTCTTGTAATACTCATATCATCAAGATCAATCAAGCAGGAAGTAGGGTATTTCCTTCATCGAGAGGGCCCAAACCTGGGTAAACATTGTGTCCCCCGCCTCCTGTTACCATCCGCCTTAGACGCACAGTTCAGGACCCCCTACCCAATGTCGCGACCGGTTTTCCGGGTATTAATTTCTAGAAAATGGCCCTTGTGCTCACCAGCCCCAGGATTACTGTTCGCTGATGAGGCACCAACTTGATATAGAAATTCCAAGCAAAAAGCAAAATATGTAGTACAAGACCATTCTGGCCTATGAGTACAACAGATGGTTTTCTAGTGGTCGATGGCGGAAGCGGTTTGTGGATCATCAGCGTCTATGGGACTCCATTTCCCACAGGAACAGCTGACCAGGTTAACTCCTATCTTCGCGAGGATGCTATCACCATTGCGTAGGTTCCGGGGCTGTCATCGCAACGCTCCTCTCCACGCAAGAAATCTGGCCAAGACAATAGCCAGGGACAAGTCAGTGAGTACTTTGAATGTACTCGCAAACATTATGAACACAGGTATAATATAACAACCAATAATCATGCTCTGAAAATATTCTATGATCACAACGTCAGTCATAAAAATAAAATCCTTGATGCATGCAAGCAGGTTATTAATATGTAACAATGAATATGTAATGACAGAGTAGGAATAAATGCACCATTCGGATGTGCGAGCGGCGTCTCGAATTGATGGTAAATAACAAGCATGCCTCGATCAAGGCCCGAGCAACACCACATAAAGGGCTTATAAAGTAAAATAAATAACAAGCATGCCACAGTCGGGCGTCTCAGCGACACCACATAAAGGGCTTATAAAGTAAATGAATAACAAGCATGCCACAGTCGGGCGTCTCAGCGACACCACATAAAGGGCTTATAAAGTAAATAAATAACAAGCATGCCAGAGTCGGGCGTCTCGGCGACACCACATAAAGGGCTTATAAAGTAAATAAGTAACATGCATGCCACAGTCGGGCGTCTCAGCGACACCACGTAAAGGGCTTATAAATAATCACAGTGAATATCCAGGAGGTAGAACCATCCCAGGGATACTCGATAATTCAAATAATATAACGGGTTAGTCCACAACAAAATAATAATCATGGTCCTCACAAGTCACAAATCGGACCCCAAAGTTTGGTTTAACAGTTTCTCCTCCGAAGACCGACACTAAGACCAACACTTGACCCATCCTAGACTGTAGTCCTTAACCATGGACACGGCTATTCGAATAGGTTTATTCTCTGCAGAGGGTGTACTCTTTACCCACGAGTAACAGATTCCTTTAGTCCATCGGGACTAATTCCGTCTACGGTCTTCTAGTTGAAAACACACCTAACTTGCACACACCAGCTTAACTTACCGGTGTCTGGAATCACCCACGACGCCTGTCAAGCAAAACTCTAAGTGGGGAGGCTACAACCTCGCGTAGCATGGGATCAAATTTATATCGCGCGCTCTAAGGGGTGGCCTCCCCTCTCGGTCTCAACCGGAAACACCCATGCCCCCGGACCAGGTGGCCTGCCTACCAGCTACAACCGATATCTTCCACCATGGCCTCTCTGTACGGTGTGTGCTAGAAAGGGGTTGACGACTTACTGAACCGTACCCTACTTGTTGTAGAGACTAGTGGTAGTCTGAAACAAGTATGGGGTTCTTGGAACAAGACTCGATCTATGGTCGACTCGGGAGGCTTAGGTATTCCTGCATGATTAGCATAACGAATATATTTCATCCAATGCAGAATCACCACTCATCATACCCCTCATGCCATGCGGACACACTCGTCTCGACGAGGAACTAGGGACAAGCTCGGGTCTACCCAAGACAGAGACTTTCCCGTTTTCCTTCCGATAGGCACGAAAGGCATACGAGGATGATCACTATCACAAGCATGTCCATTTCCAACAGCAAGGAAGTTTCCAATAAGCATTCATGCAAATGATCATATCTCCACATAAAATAACGAGTTTTACGTATCGAGGTGGTGTCATAATCGTGACAAACCATGCATGAAAAGTATTATGCCAGGGTTCAGAATGCTTGCCTTCAAGTTGTGGAGGGGTGAGGTGCTCCCTCAAAACTTTTGAAAGCTTTCTCCTCTCTCCAAAAATCCTATTTAAATTTTTTTTGAATCAATATATAGTTCAAAAACAGTACCAAACAGTTGTCTGATTTTTTTTGAAATAAATCTCAAAATAAACTAGACAATATTTGAGAGAGGTAGGAAAAAGAATCAATTCATTTGGAGTTATAATTAAAAAGTTATAGGCAGTCAAAGTTTTGGTCAAAAATCTATTTTTTTAAAACAAATAGAAAAAGAAAAACGTTTCGATTACTGACCACGTCGAAGGCATATATTGGATTTACGCTTCCACTTACTCCAGCGTGGACGGCGCGTGGGTCACTGACAGTGGGCCCGCCTGGCCCACTGGTCAGGTTTGACTAGTCTCTCCTTCCTCCTCTTCCTCTCGCCTTGGCGGAGGCGGGACTCGGCGATGCTACGGGCGTGAACGGCGGCGATCTTGGCACCGTTCGAGAAATAGAGGTCACCCGTGGGCTCGGGGTCGAGGTGGTCCCTCCGGTGGTTATTCGGTCCCAGGGTGGGCCGGAGCTGCCGTGGCGAGCTCCTTGAGCGGACGGTGGCCGTCGGGCGAGGGTTTTCTCCTGGGAGTCTGATCAAAATTGAGTAGGGGATGGACTCACGAGAGGGAGAGGAGCTCTGGTGAAGAGTGGAGATGGGGAGGCCTGGTGGCACCGGAGTGATCGAGGCAGGGTGGCGGCTATGATTGCGAAGATGAGGAAGGCGACCTCTCTGGTCTTCCCTCTGCACGGGCGGATCGGTGAGGGAGTGAGAAAGGTTGCTTGAGGCTGGGCGAGCTCGGGAGGTCCTACTTATAAGCGCATCCATGGCGGTTCGCGGCCGAGATAAGGTCGCGGCGAACCGCCGCTCTATAGCGATCGAGGCGGCGTGGCGGCGCGAGAGCTAGAGGACGCTTGTGGATGAGTCTGAGCTGCTCGAGGGGCAGGTGGCGGCGGGAGGCGGCTCGGCGGCGCCGACCAGCCGAGGGCTGTCGGGCGGCAATGGCGGCTAGCTCTGGCTTGCGGAGGCGTGGCGAGGCTGTGGTGCTCGTGGGGTGTGCGTGTCGAGGCTTGGCCCCTCGCTCTGGCGAGTGCTTAGATAAGCTTGGGGAACAGGCCAGGCGCGGTGGCTCGGCGCAGCGGCGTGCAAAGCAGCGCGCTGCTGGTGCGCCCAGAGCACGCACGGGACGTGCTCGACAAAATTTCAGGGCATGCTAGAGGTCTCGGGTGAGGTTGGGGTTTAACAGACCTAGGTTAAAGTCATCTAGAGGCTTAGTGGACAAGTTAGTTTTCCCAGAGGTGCAAGGTCATAGTGCAATGACAAAAGTCATGTCAAAGTTGTTCATGCACTCAAGGTGTTTGACAAAATGCCACAGGCACCTAGGCATTACTTGGAGTGGCCAAATTCTCCAGCCTAGTGTCTCTTTAATTGCAAAAGAGAGTGGTAAGGTCATTTGGGCAAAAGAAGAAACTTGCTAGTGCAAGTTTTGTAAATCTTCACTTCTGGACAGAAGGTAAATGGCATCAATGCATGGACCAAAAATCTCCCAATGGGTCCAATCTCCTGGACTTAAGGGTTTGGTAAGGTGTACTACAAGTAGGAGAAAGCTCATGGGTAGAGGAGCAAGTTAGAAGATGGTTGCAGTACAAATCACCAAGTTGCACCAGAATGAAGATGAGGATGATTCACTCAAATCTTTCAAAGAACATCCCTGGATTTTTGCATAAAATGGAATAATATGCTCCTACTGACATCCCAAAATTTTGGTAGAAGTTTTAAAGAAATATTTAAATAGGTTGTAGTGCAAAAGTGAGATTTGACCAGATTTGAAAACTTGGTGTAGAACTCAAAATATCCAAAGATTGAAATATATTTTTGCATAAAAGTGATTTAAAAACATCACATGGCATCTCCAAAATTTGGTGGAGTTTTTAAATAAATTTATCAAAGGGTTGCAGTGCAAATGGAACCCTAAAATTTATGAAAAACTAATTTAGAGAAATAAAGCTCGGGGGAAAATAATAATATAGATAATCCCACTGATAAAAGAATTGTTTTATTTGAGAGGGTAAATAAGTCCAATAATGGTTGAAAAGTTTTTACTTGGGGTAAAAACTCCATAAAAATAAAGAAAAGAAAGGTTCTGAAATCAACAGGAAATCCAGAAACCAAAATTTTAAGTTCCTGGCAAAATTTTAATTAATAAAACAAGGCTAAAAATTTTGGGGTGTTACACCCAAGATCCGCTGGTTTTGACACCGACATTGGTGCTTTCACTGAGAGTTCCATTGTGCCTTCACCATAAGGCTTGATGGCTCATTCGATCATCGGTAACGATGCGATCCAGGGTGAGGTTTTTCTCCCCGGACAGATCTTCGTATTCGGCGGCTTCGCACTGCGGGCCAACTCGCTTGGCCATCTGGAGAAGATCGAAAGCTACGCCCCTGGCCCTCAAGTCAGGTTTGGAAGCTTAAACTATACTGCCGACATCCGCGAAAACTTGATCTTTGACGGATTCGAGCCCATGTCAGGTGTGCCGCACAGTCACGATGAGCATGATTTAGCTCTGCCGTCGGACGGTGTTCGGGAGATCACACCTGTGACTACTCCAGCCCTCAATCCAGAGCAGATTGCGTCGTCCAAGGATGGGTGGATGGACCCCGCCACGGAGGCCGCACACTCAGTGGTGATAGAGCCGAATACTGACTTCACCTCCCGCTGGACCCATGTTGCCAAACCATTGGATTCGTCCCCGGCCGCGGGCCCCGAACCACTTGTGTCAGTGCCTATCGAATCTGATTGGGCACCGATCATGGAGTTTTCCTCCGCGGATATCTTTCAGCACTCGCCCTTGGGCGATGTGCTAAATTCATTAAAGTCTCTCTCCTTGTCAGGAGGCCCTTGGCCGAACTGTTTCCGGCTTGAGTGGGAAGCGGACGACGAAGAAATTCGTTCCCCACCCACCACCCACTTAATAGCCACTGTCGACGATCTAACCGACATGCTTGATTTCGGCTCCGAAGACATCGACGGCATGGACGACGATGTAGGAGAAGAACAGGAACCACCGCCCACAGGGCGCTGGACTGCCACCTCATCTTATGATATTTACATGGTGAACACCCCCAAAGAAGGCAATGGCAAGGCAACAGAGGATAATCCCCTCGAGAAGCAATCTAAGAACCGGCGTCAACGGCGCCGCTCTAAGTCCCGCCATAGCAAAAACGGTGGTACCGGCACAAGAGACAATAACGTTGCGGATAGTGCCGAGGACGAAGACAATCCCCTCCAGCCAGGCATTGAGCGGGAGGATGGGAAAGCTAGCCCTAAGGAACATGCAGCAGATGGAGAATCAGAGGATGACAATTACATGCCTCTCTCTGAAGACGAGGTGAGCCTCGGCGACGAAGAATTCATCATGCCTGAGGATCCCATCGAACAGGAGCGCTTCAAGCGTCGGCTTATATCCACCGCAAAAAGCCTGAAGAAAAAGCAACAGCAGCTTCGAGCTGACCAAGATCTGCTAGCGGATAGATGGACTGAGGTCCTAGCGGCCGAGGAATACGAACTCGAGCGCCAAACCAAAAGTTTCCCAAAGCGCAGGTTGCTACCCCAACTCGAGGAGGAAGCATTAAAGCCTACGCCTCCTGCGTACGACGCGGCTGACCGGCCACCTCGTGGCCGAGATAAAGCGGCATATCAGGCTGAAGTCCAGCCCGCACCCCGGCGCCAGTCAAACAAAAATACCAAGGCCCGGGGCAACACGCAGGACCTGCGAGACGTATTGCAAAACAAAGCAGGACATACAAGATCGATCTACGGTTCACGGAGGCGCGCCCCAACGCGTGACGATGACCGTCACATCGGATATACTAAAAGCAAATCCGGTCGGGCCGAATACAGCAGACAAGACTCGTATGAACTGCATCGTGATATAGCCCGGCACAGAGGCACCGCACACCCCCTATGCTTCACTGATGAAGTAATGGATCACGAATTCCCATAGGGTTTTAAAACCGTGAACATTGAATCATATGACGGCACCACGGACCCTGCGGTATGGATAGAGGATTTCTTCCTCCACATTCACATGGCCACGGAGATTATCTGCACCCCATCAAGTATCTCCCGCTAAAACTCAAGGGGCCGGCTCGGCATTGGCTGAATAGCTTGCAGGCAAACTCCATTGGAAGTTGGGAGAACCTGGCGGACGCATTCCTGGAAAACTTCGAGGGAACTTATGTGCGGCCACCGGATGCTGACGATTTAAGTCACATAACACAACAGCCCGAAGAGTCAGCCATGAAACTCTGGACTCGGTTCCTAACCAAAAAGAACCAAATTGTCGACTGTCCGGATGCCGAAGCCCTAGCGGCCTTTAAACATAACATCCGTGACGAATGGCTCGCCCGACATCTCGGCCAAGAGAAGCCAAAATCCATGGCAGCCCTCACGACACTCATGACCTGCTTTTGCGCGGGCGAAGATAGCTGGTTGGCCCGTAGCAACAACACAGCAAGAAAATCTGGCACATCAGAAGCCAGAGACAGCAACGGCAAACTCCGACGCAACAAACACAAGCGTCGCAAATATGGTGAAAACGCCGAAGATACGGCAGTTAATGCCGGATTTAGTGGCTCTAAGTCCGGTCAGCAGAGAGGCCCACTCAAAAATAACAACTCGGGTCCGTCCAGTCTGGACCGCATACTCGATCGCCAATGCCAAATTCATGGCACCCCATGAACGCCAGCCACCCATACCAACAGATAATGTTGGGTCGTCAAACAAGCTGGCAGGGCAGGCACCAAAAACAAAGATGGGGGGTCCCAAAGTGACAATGGCGACGAAGAGCCTATACCACCAAATACAGGGGGGCAAAAGAGATTTCCCCCGCAAATCCAAACGGTGAACGTGGTAAACAACACCCACATTCCCAACCCGGACCGGATGCGCACCCTTAGGGATGCCAACTTAACGGAACTAGTCAACCCACAATATAAACTAGGGCCGGTCACCTTCAACCGCACGGATCGTCCGGTTAACGCCAATCAGGGCAATCCAGCCGCACTAGTCCTCGGCCCAATAATTAACGGGTTCCACCCCACACGAGTCCTTATGGACGGAGGCAGCTGTCTAAACCTGCTTTACCAGGACACAGTGCACAAGATGGGCATCGATCGTTCGATGATCAAACCCACTAAAGCCACTTTCAGAGGCATTATACCAGGTGTGGAAGCCAGCTGTACAGGCTCCATTGCCTTTGAGGTAGTCTTCGGATCACCAGACAATTACCGTACTGAAGAGTTAATCTTCGAAATCGTCCCCTTCCGTAGTGATTTTCAGGCACTGCTCGGACGAACCGCGTTCGCTCGATTCAATGCGGTGCCACATTATGCCTATTGTCGGTGTCAAAACCGGCGGATCTCGGGTAGGGGGTCCCGAACTGTGCCTCTAGGCGGATGGTAACAGGAGACAAGGGACACGATGTTTTACCTGAGTTCGGCCCTCTCAATGGGGTAAAGCCCTACTCCTCCTTGATTAATATTGATGATATGGGTAGTACAAGAGTAGATCTACCACGAGATTAGAGAGGCTAAACCCTAGAAGCTAGCCTATGGTATGATTGTTGTTAGTCCACGGACTAAAACCCTCCGGTTTATATAGACACCGGATAGGGTTAGGGTTACCGAGTGGAGTTACAATGGTAGGAGATCTACATATCCGTATCGCCAAGCTTGCCTTCCACGCCAAGGAAAGTCCCATCCGGACACGGGACAAAGTCTTCATTCTTGTATCTTCATAGTCCGAGTCCGCCAACGGTGATAGTTGACTATCCGGACAACCCTAATCCAGGACTCCTCGGTAGCCCTGAACCAGGCTTCAATGGCGAGCGAGTCCGCGCGCATATTGTCTTTGACATTGCAAGGCGGGTTCCTCCTCGAATACTTCATAGAAGATTTTGAACACAAGGATAGTGTCGCTCGCAAAACAAGTTCCACATACCACCATAGAGAATAACCTTTGCCCAGATCTGGCGGCGTATTCGCGGCGTGACATCACGCCACGGCCGAAGCCGCTATACTGAATCGTTTTTACTGTTCCACCTCAGCGCGTTTAGCGGCGGTTTCCTTAGCACGTCTTATCAAAGCGGAGATCGTGCCCCTTATTCGGGATTCTCATCAATACTGGCGTGGGTAACCCGATCGTGCCCGTTAGCGCCTCCTCCATCAAGGCGAGTCCCGAGCGGTCACGGGAGGGCTCTTGGTATTCAACCTCTTTATAACGAGACCAAGGCCGCTCCTTTCTTTCAATCTCAATCGAATCCGCCTCGCTTGAGTTCCAACACCCAAAGCTCCAGATTTTAGGCGCCGGACCGTCAACGATGTCGGCTCCGACCTACTGCGGCGGTGGATGTCTTCCTCCGTCACGGAAGAAGATGTGCTAAAGCTGAGAGGCGCTAGGTATCTCACGGTGAAATTTCGCATGAGCTGCCTTCCCAAGGGCAGGTTATTCCTACTCCCGAGCCTGGTGAGGCGTGGTATTAGTGTCTCACTTCCTTTCGGGTTTAGGCTTCCGACGGACCCCTTTGTGAGGGGCTCATGTTTTATTATGGGCTGGAATTCCATGACTTGGATCCGAGTCCATCCTCCACATCTCGTCGTTCATTGTCGTATGTGAAGCCTTCCTCCGCATTACCCCTCACTTCGGATTGTGGCTCAAGACCTTCAAAGTGGAGCGAAGATGATCAAGGGGCATCGAGGCAGAATCGGAGGGGCTGTTATAAGCAAGAATGCGGACGCTCCATGGCTCGAGGCTCTTTTCAAGAGGAGCTCAATTTATGGCAAGCAGAGTGGTTCTATATCACGCTCCCGGGGGCACCAAATGGGCAGCGCCACCTGCCTTCGCTTGGGTCCTCCATTGCGGCAGGCGTCATGGGTCAATAAAGGGCTCGACTAGGGACCGTCCAAGGACGTACCTCTGTTGCAGGGCCGTATTCGAGACCTCCAAGAAAGAGAGATCAATCTGGTTGTAGTAGCGCAGGTCATGCTGCTTCATCGCATCCTGCCCCTGCAAGCGTCGCCCCCTCCGCTTTGTGGGAGTTCAATCCGGAGGGACCACGAGCTCTTCAACATTTTATGGGCATAACGCCCGTGGAGATGTACAAATTGTTCTTGGATCACAAGCAATGTGTCGGACTTAACCGAGGGCGCAGAGTCTGAGCTGCAATCGCCTGGATACTCAAGTAAGTAGTCTGTGCAGGACATGCTATCCGCATATTTATCATATACTTGCCCTTAAAAGAGCTATCCTTTAAGCAGGAGTGGATAGCAAAAGCAAAACTGATCAGGTGTCCGGCCCCCCTCCTTGAGACCACGCCGGATCCGGTATTAACCAAGATGCTAGAGGTTGTGCCTTTTGAAGAAGGCGAAGGGGGGAACAAGGGAACTATTACCTCCGTGAAGGAGGCTATCAAGAAAGGGGGGATCGAGAATCCCTCCTCCAAGGGATAAGAGGACCGCACGAAGATCCGGAGGCCAAAGCCTCAAGCGGGGAAGAAATCTTCGCAGAGGGTCTGCGGCGGGAGATGCCCGGCCGCACTATTTCCCCAAGGAGATCAGCCCTCCAACGAGCCGTAAGTAAAGGGGCGTTTTCTTAAATGAGAGACATCCCATTTTATTTCGAAGGTAACGAAAGTTTTACCTTGTAGTTCGGATCTCAGCCCTTCACAGTGAGCTTCGTCTTGAGGATCTTGATCCGGAGATGGTGGAGAGCGAAGCGCCTCCGCCTACCGTACCGTCATGCAAGGCGTGCGACCCTGAGGTGTCGTCGCGGAGGGCTTCTCCGAATCAGGCGGGGCCAGAAGGCAGCCGTATGTCCCCTCAAAGCCCTCCGTGTCCGGCCTTTGAAAAAGGCCACCGGATGAGTCCGGCACCAACGGGTGTACGGTCGGAGGAGCTGAAGGATCTGCTCGGGCGAGTATCTATCACAGAAGATCACCGTACGTTAATGGGTACGGTGATTGAAAGGATTTCATCCGCTGAGGCCGTCGTAAGTTTACTGACGGGTTTTGAGGTACGCAAAATGATGTACCTTTTGATAGTTTTGCATATGAAATGCGCCCTGTATAGATAGTAGCCCCTGAGACTTGGTGCGGTGTCAAAAATGACGGCGCGCCGAGTATCATAACCCTAGGTATAATATGCGCTCTTCCTATGTAGGTGGCGAAGCGTCCGGTGGCTAGCCGGGCTGATGAATTTGCCGAATCCAGGCGGCAACAGCGTGGCGGATCACGGAGATCACGCTTGTTAATAAGCGGCTTGCGAGTCACAAGGTATGCGACTTCTCATGCGGACACCTGGTAAGGGAGCTTGACGCCCATGCCTTACAACATGTATGCTTAATGCAGATGGTGCCGCTGCTATGGAGAGCCTTGGTGAGCTCGCCGGACCAAGGAGCAAGCCAAAAAAAGTGATGCGGCTGCCTTAAAGGTGGCCGCAGAGCTTGAAGCCGAACAGGCTGCTCATTGCCGAAGTAAGAAAGAAATGGCCGAGATGGCCGTGAAATTGAAGAATGCTACTGACCGTTGCGAGCTTCTTGAAAAATAAGATCGAGCGAAACAAGAGGACCTGAAAAAGGCCACCACCGAGGCCAAGGATACTCGCTCTGCGATGAGAGCTATAAAGGAGGAGCTACGTCAGGCCGAAGATATTGCGGCTGGAAAGCCCTTTATGCTGCGGAGGAAATTCATGGATCCTAAGTACGCTCAATAGGACCGGCTGTGGGATGCGAAGGATGCTCATATGGACTTGGCGGCGAGTGCCGCAGACGCGGCCGAACACTTCCAAGGTCAAAAGGATCACGTAATGGAAGAGCTTTTTTGGTCGCAGTTCCATAGTCCGGAGCATCCACTTTCGTTAACTGATCATTTGGCCGAATGGGCTGAGCTGAATAGGTTGTCCAGACTTGCCATGAAGGCTGTCGTGACTCATTTGTGGCCGAAAAGCCCTAAGCCGAAGAGTTATTTTGGCTTGATGCAACAGTTCCTTGGTGCGATGCCGCATATCGATGCAATGAAGCGGTCGGCATGCATAGAGGGGCGCGGTTGGCTCTTGCCGTGTCAAGACATCTTTGGGCGGAGATGAAGGCCACCGACGTTGCATCCCAAGATTCGGACGAAGCAGTACTGCGAGCACTATTTTGAGGAAGTCCTATAGGCGCTCGTTTAATAGAGCGCGAGTGCTCGAAGGATATTATGTTTAAATGACATGTATGATTTGTGAAAACAACGTTTCAATATAAGAGCTTTTTATACTTGTGCGTTCAAGTATTAAAAGCGCCTCTGTCTTGACCGTTGATGTATATGTGTATATAACACGGAAGATGGCAGTCTTGACAGCTCCACGCACATAGTGCGGGGTGTTTACAAAAAGGCGATTTTCACACTTAATCCAACGTCTTGGTCCTGTGAAGGAGGTGATAGCGTAGCAAACTAGGCAACCCGACTATAATGCTTTATCACTTTCACTTAGCCATAGGAGTTCGATGGTGGGGCTACTATATAGCCCCTAGGGCACCAGCGCTCCCCCCGGTAGGCGTATGTGCTGACAGGAAGCAGTCCTTCATCAATGCGGGGGAACTCTAAACATTCCGATGGGTCATCGAGTGGTTGACTAGTCTCACGCTATATCATGACAGTCAGTTTTAGCTTTCTCCACTGAGGTGCTCAACCCAACTCAACCGGGGCACAATCGCAGTGGTTCTCCCAGTGCTACCTTAGCCGATATAACGGAACGTAAGGTACCAAAACATGGGAGCCGGGAAAACCCAACATTTGACCAAATACATGATTCGGAGCTGATGCATATAAGGCCTAACTCGAGACGCCGAACACTCCCTAAGGTATTCGGTCTTTATAAAAACTGGCAGAATAATGCCCTAAGCCCCTGGTGTCCAGGTACGTGCAAAAATTCTGGTGCGGCCGATGCCAAAACACCAGCCTCCTCCTCGGTTATAGCAAGAACCCGGGGGATGTGTATCAACAAGAGACAATAAAAAAGGTTTATGCAGGGTCTTAATCTGAAAAGAATCCCTGCAACGGGTTCCCTCTTGCGTCTGCGCTGTGTCTCCGTTGTGCCGTATCACGGGCCGGGTGTAGCACGTTGTTCATCTGTAAAGAGAGGAACTTAGTTGAAAAGAAAAAGGATCATGCAAAAATGTACTTTATATTAAATAAGCAGTATGGTTGAAAAGTGAATAAAATTGAGCTTTTGTGTCTCTTGTTGTAGATGCGTGCAGCCCCTTATGCGGGGGTATGCCGCTAGTAGGCGCCGGACTCGTCTAGCCGTGTCCGGGGTTCGAATGACCTATTCAGGTGCTTTGGTTAGCGGGGCGGATTGGTGTGGGGCTGTCAAGGCAGTCTCGCGTTCTTCCGTGCTCGAGTAACATAATACTCCTTTTAATGAGATGATGCAGCGTGGACGGGCATTTTAAGTGTAAGAGATGCGTAATGCAGTATTGCGTTAAAGCGGGCGAAAGCTTCAAGCCCCAGTAGTGCTTGATAGCTACTTTCGAATGGGGCGATGTGGAAGGTTAACTTTTCATGGTGGAAGTTGTCGGATGTGCCAAACACAACTTCTAGCAGTAGGGAGCCCGTACAATGGGCATATAGGCCTGGCATTACCCCTTTGAAGGAGGTGTTGCTATGGCGAATTTTGGTTGGATTTATCCCCATTTTGCGGATTGTGTCTTGATATAGCAGGTTTAGATCGCTACCTCCGTCCATTAGGACTTGTGTAAATTGGAGTCCGTCGATGATAGGATCTAATATCAAGGCAGTCCATCCTGCGTTCCGCATACTTCCGGAATAGTCCTGATGATCGAAGGTGATTGGTTTTGACAACCATCGTTGGGACTCTGCTGGGATAGACCATGCGGCGCGTGTTTCTATGGGCGCCGCTCTGTTTTTCCCTTTTGTCACTTGAAGTGAGTTCACTGTTTTGACTTTTTGTGGGAAATTCTTTTGTTTTCCGATGCTCTGCTTGTGGGGTTCGTCATCGTCTTCGCTTGGTGTGTCGAGCCCCTTGTGTTCGGCGTTGAGTTTGCCGGACTGCTTGAAGACCCAACAATCTCTGTGGGTATGGTTTGCAGGCTTCTCGGGAGTACTGTGGATTTGGCATATTTTGTCCAAGATTTTGTTTAGGTTGGATAGCTCGTAGCTGTTGTCCTTGAGGGGCAGTTTTTTATGATTCTGCCGGGAGCTTCTGAATCCGGTGTTGACTACCGTGCTCTTCGGGATGTTTCCCTTTGTCTGGCGCTGGTCCTTGCTGCGTCGAGGTTTTCCATTTCCATCCCTGACTTCAAATGTACTTGGGTCGCTGGTACTGCATCTTGCCAGCCAACTATCCTCTCCCGCGCAAAAGCGGGTCATGAGGCTTGTTAATGCAGCCATTGTTCTCGGCTTCTCTGGCGAGATGTCAGCAAACCTTTCGTCTCGGACGTTGTGTTTGAAAGCTGCTAAGGCTTGCGTCCAGGACGATCGACTATTTGGTTCTTTTAGTGAGGAACCTGTTCCGAATTTGTTGGCTGACTCTCTGGGTTGCTGAGTTATGTGACTAAAATCGTGCGCATCCGGAGGCGGACATAAGTCCCTTGAAAATTTGCTCGAAAAGCATCCTCTAGCTCTTCCCAACTTCCAATGGTATTTTCAGGGAGGCTTTTGAGCCAATGCCGGGCTGGCCCTTTGAGCTTGAGGGGTAAGTATTTTATGGCGTGGAGATCATCTCCTCTAGCCATGTCTATGTGGAGGATGTAATCCTCAATCCAGACTCCAGGGTCTGTTGTTCCGTCGTATGCCTCTATGTTTACGGGTTTGAATCCTGCTGGGAACTCGTGATCCAGCACCTCATCGGTGAAACACAGGGGGTGTGCGGCACCCCTATATTTGGGTGTGCCGTGATGATCGGATATTTGGCGTGTTGCAATGCTTGGAAGAGCTTGCTTTCTCGGCCCATAGATGGACCTAACTGGGCCGTCCATTTGAAGCGAATCCTTATGCGGATCACGTGCCGGCTTGTGTGCGGCGTCGTTTGCCGCTCTCTGTTTGCCATGGGGTCGTCCATCCGACCGGGTGGCCTCCTTGTTTTTTGATTGTGGGGGCTCTACGGCCTCCTCATCAAATTCGGGCAGTAATTTTCTCTTTGGGTAGCTCTTTGTTCGATGACTGTCGCCGTATTTGTCTGCAGTGTTGAGTACTTTGCTCCATCTGATTCTGAGTGCATCTTCCGCTGTTTTGAGCTTCCGCTTCTGCTTTTTCAGGCTACGCGTAGTGGCGACGAGCCTTTTTTGGAGGTTCTTCTGCTCCAACAATTTGTCCGGCGTGAGATCGTCCGGACTGTTATCTTCGCCGGGGACGGGTTGTTTATCCAAGTTGTCTTGTTCGGACGGTTGCTCGATAGCATGTTTGTCGTCCACCGGTTCGCCCTGCTCTATGGTTGGAGTGCTGTGTGGCTGCCGTCTTTGTCGGCGGGACTTAGTGCGGCGTTACGTTGCCGTTTGATTGCTTTTCGAGGGGTTTATCCTTTGTAGCGTCCCGTTGTTCCTCGTCGTCACTTCCTTTAGGTGTATCCACCATGTATACATCGTGGGATGAGGTGGCTGTCCAGTATCCTATAGGTGCTGGTTCATGGTTGTCTCCTACATCGTCGTCCATACCGTCGATGTCTTCGGAGTCGAAATCGAGCACGTCGTTTAAGCTTTCGACAGTGGCTACAAAGTGGACGGTGGGTGGGTGTTGAATTTCATCATCCTCCTCATCCCAACCTTCCTGACCGTAGTCCGGCCAGGGCTCTCCTGATAAAGAGAGAGACTTTAGTGAATTCAGGATGTCGCCAAAGGGCGAGTGCTGAAAGATGTCCGCGGCCGTGAACTCCATGGCCGGCGCCCAATCGGATTTGATTGGTAGGGGCGCGGAGAGTCCGGAGTCCGGAGAGGAGTCCGGCACCTTGGAGTCATGGTCTTCGCAAAGGACAGGGATGGAGTTCGGCTCAATCGCCGTAGAGATCGTAGCCCCCGAGGCGGTGTCCAACCACTCGTCCTCGATCGGGGGAGTCGGCTCCGAGCTAAGGGTCGGAGGCGACGCTGGTGCGACCTCGAGGCCTTTGCTCGGCAGAGCTAGATCGTGCCCATCGAGATAGTCTGGCGGCAGCTTGGCTGTGGCTCGAATCCGTCGAAGATCAAGTCTCCGCAGATGTCGGCCGTGTAGTTCAAACTCCCAAATCTGACCTGATGGCGGGCGTAGCTTTCGATCTGCTCGGATGGCCAAGTGAATTGGCCCGCAGTGCAAAGCCGCCGAATCGAAGATTTGTCGGGAGAAAAGTCTCACCTGGACAGCGTCGTTGTTGATGATCGAAGGGACCATCGGGCCTAAAGATGGCGACAGAGGAACTCTCAATGAAAGCACCAATGTCGGTGTCAAAACCGGCGGATCTCTCGTAGGGGTCCCGAGCGTGCGTCTAGGCGGATGGTAACAGGAGACAAGGGACACGATGTTTTACCCAGGTTGGGCCCTCTCGATGGAGGTAAAACCCTACTCCTGCTTGATTAATATTGATGATATGGGTAGTACAAGAGTAGATCTACCATGAGATCGAGAGGCTAAACCCTAGAAGCTAGCCTATGGTATGATTGTTGTTAGATCCTCCACGGACTAAAACCCTCCGGTTTATATAGACACCGGATAGGGTTAGGGTTACACAGAGTCGGTTACAATGGTAGGAGATCTACATATTCGTATTGCCAAGCTTGCCTTCCACGCCAAGGAAAGTCCCATCCGGACACGGGACGAAGTCTTCAATCTTGTATCTTCATAGTCCAGGAGTCCGGCCAACGGTGATAGTTCGGCTATCCGGACACCCCCTAATCCAGGACTCCCTCACCTATCATAAGCTCAAGATGCCCGGTCCATGCGGCGTCATCACGGCTAAGGGCAAGGCCGAACTTTCCTTCAGCAGCAACGAGTACACCGCTGCCTTAACAGCAGAAGCCACGAGTAGCACCTTGCAGCTGAACCTCGAGTCGACGGCAAGGCTCTCGGATACCGCCAAAGGACTCTGAACTACTTCGTGGCAAGATAGCCCGGCTCGTCCAGAGCTCAATTAAACACTCTGGCGAAGGCCAGGACAGGCCGCACACAGCGGCTCAACCGCTCTCCGGCACATAAACATTTCTTACATTTCCTTTGCAGGTTCACCTTTGCGCCAACCAGGACGGGCGATAGGGAGGCAGCTCGAACGTGCAAGGGAATCCTTAGATATTCCCCGCGATGACCATCCGACTGTACTCCGGATCTGCACACAGCTTCTCCCCCCCCGGTCTCAGCAGCTTCCACAGTCATATTTCTTTTTTATCACATTATTTGTACTCATACGCATAGACGTACTATTCAAATACAACATGTGGATTTATATGACGCTTATCTGTTGTTATTTCCTACTAAAATTCTTTTGTCAATGGCATCAAATGCCGCATAGCGTGCCTTAAAACATGCGGGGGCTTCGTTTTACCCATATCTGACAACAAAGTCCGAACACCTTCACGGAAGTTCGGCACCCGAACCTATAGCATTATATGCATCAGCTCGAATCATGTCTTGGGTCAATAGTTGGGTTTGCCCGGCTCCCATGTTTTGGTACCTTACGTTCCGCTATATCGGCTAAGGTAGCTTTGGGAGAACTCTGCGATTGTGTCGGTTCTTCGGACGAGCACCTCGATGAAAGCTGAAAACTGAGCTGTCATGATCTGACGAGAGCTGGTCAGCTGTTCGAGAGGTTGTAAAATCTTTAAGGATTTCTCCGCACAATGCCATAACCAATGCAGCGTCACGACGGATCGATTTTTTCGATCGGTGCTTATAGAGCCCCTTGTGCGGTCTTCCGAACACCAGGGGCAGAAGCCGACGACTGGCCAACTCTCAGGATTAATATATAAAACGGCCGTGTAGGAGGATAAACTTTTATATAATAGGCAATAAATAATATAAATGACCTTGTTCAAACATTACAAAGGACAACATGATCCGCATTCATGGAAATACAATGTCCTTGGTACACAGCTCTGCCGCAAGGTAGGATCCTTTCAGGACACCTTCATAATATAATTCGGGCTTGCGGTGCTCCTTCCCCTCTGGTGGTCCTTCGGTTATCAACTTTTTAGCATCCATCTTCCCCCAGTGCACCTTTGCGCGGGCGAAGGCCATTCGTGCACCCTCTATACAGACCGACCGCTTGATGACGTCAAGTCGAGGGCAGGCACTTACAAGCCGCTTCACGAGCCCGAAGTAGCTGCTTGGAATCGGCTCGGCAGGCCATAGCCGGAAAACTAAATCCTTCATGGCTAGTTCCGCCGCCTTATGCAGTTCGATCAGCTGTTTCAGTTGATCGGCAAAAGGCACCGGATGATTCGGTGACAGATACTGCGACCAGAAGAGCTTGTCCATAGTGTTCCTTTCTTCGGCTCGGTAGAATTGGGCGGCATCTGATATGCTGTGGGGCAGTTCCGCAAACACCCCTGGAGAAATCCGAACTCAAAATTAGAAACATGATTTTCTCCTCAAATACCTAATGTACACGGAAAAAGCCTTACCCGCTGCGATCTTCCTCGCCTCTTGGATCTCCTGCAGGGCGCCTTGGGTTTACTGCTGGGCATCGCGCGCGGCCTAATGAGCCTTGGTGAGTTCGGATTATTTCTCCGTTAAACTCTGCTCCAAGGTCTCGCATTTCGTAGCGGCCTCTTGAAGCTTTTGCTGAGCTTCAATAACCCTGGCCTCGTGTTTCGCACGAAGGGCCTGCTTTGCGGCTGCCTTTTCCTCGGCCTTCGCCACAGCCTTCTTAAGAGCCTCAACTTCGGTCATCGTCCCTAGAGAAAATCAGGAAACATATTTTATCATACTGGAAATTAGTTCGCACTAAACGCGAACAAGGCTTACACATACCTTGCTTATTTTCCAACTTCCTTTTCAACTGGCCAAGTTCTTCTTTGGTCCGCTCTAGACTTTGATTCAGTCCAGAGACCTCCGTAGTATGCGAGGCAGCAGCCGCCGCAGACGCCTTCTTATAAAAGAGAGATAGATGTCATCAAATGAGTGTTCCTGCAAAAATAAATTTGATCCTCTGTCCGGTTCTCTCACCGAACAGTGTATCAGGGGCTACTATCCATACTATGACATTCTTCGAAACCTCAAAAATATACCTCAAAGCCTCTTATAAGGCTGACACAGGCTTCATTCAGTCCACTCTCAGCAGATTGAATCTTCTCAATCACCGCACCCATAAGGGCACGGTGTTCATCGATGATGGAGGCGCTCTTCAGCGCCGCCAACAAAGCATCCGGCACCTCTGGTTGGACGGAGATTGCCGCTGGAACAGGCACGTCCCCTCCAGCCGAGGGAGGCTGCCTGCTTGATTCTGGAGCCGCATTGGCCTCCGGATTTGCGTCCGGCTGGGAGCCGAATTCAAGATGGCTCCCACCGACGACTCCCATGGGAATCTTCTCCCCCATGTCACCGGCCCCAGAAGCTTGACCTCCAGGCGCTGCTTTCACAATCTCTTCCTCCCCTCCTTGGCCAGGGTCCTTCTAGGACGAAGCCTCGGTGTTATCCACATGTTTGGGGGAAGGGGCCTTCGGGGGCGTCCCGCTCTCCATAGCATCCGAGCTCAGCAAATCCTCTGATGAGGATCGTTCGGTGCGAGACCTCGCCGGACTACAAAAGGTATGGCTCAGGTTAAAATATTACGTCATTATGAGTCTGGACGCATAAACGTATTCGGACTTTATATACTCAAGAGTTCACCAGGGGCTGGGCCCTGGGATCTCAGGCCGGGCCACTGTCGGTGGCGGCAGTGAACTTTTCCGGGAGAGGAACTTTTCCCCTTTTAGGCGACTCGGCCTCCAAGTGTGCGGAGGCCGTCCTTTTCTTTCTTCCCTCTGCGGGGGATTCATCTTCCTCCTCCTCCTCATCGTCCTCTTTGGAGGTGGAACGGGCGTTGGAGCCTTCAGATATTGTGTCTGAAGTGCCGCCGCGACGAAGGCCGCCCCAGGTCTTTTTGACCTCCTTCTCGGTCGTCTTCTTCGGCACCTTGTAAGGCGCCGGGACCAGCATCTTTGTCAGAAGTGGGACGGCCAGCTCTTCGGGCAGCGGGGCCGAACAGTGGATCCGCTCCGCCTTCTTCGTCCAACCCTAGGGGAGTTGAGGAAAACACACGAAGCATTTCCTTTGGGTTATGCGGATAAAACGTCTAAGAACTTACCGAGCTTGCAGGGCGGGACAGTTGGTACCCGCGGTCCTCGGCCGAGTCCGGCCATGATTTGCCGGACTTGAAAAGCACCTTCCAGATATCTTTGTGCGAGGAGCCAAAGAGCTCTCGCCTGATGCAGTGCTTGGCGGATTAATTCCCATAGATTGCAAGTCCGGTGTTGACAAGGCAGGATCCGGCGAACTAACATCACCTGGACTACATTGACAAGTTCGATGTTCTTGCCCTCCATGTCCTTAACGCGCGTCTAGAGCACCGATAGTTCGTCAGACGAACCCAGTTCTGACCCTTCTTGAGCCAGGACGTAAGACGCAGTGGGGCTCCGGATCGGAACTCGGGAGCAGCGGCCCATCCCGTGCCGCGCGGCTCGGTCATGTAAAACCACTGCTGTTGCCACTCTTTGACGGAATCGTTAAAAGTACCTGTTGGCCATGTGATGTTGGGCATCTTGCTCACCATAGCACCCCCGCACTCGGCGTGCTCGCCGCTCACCACCTTGGGTTTCACATTAAAGATCTTCAGCCATAGGCCAAAGTGTGGCGAGATGCGGAGGAAAGCCTCGCACACGACAATAAATGTCGAGATGTTGTGGAAGGAATTGGGAGATAGATCATGAAAATCAATCCCGTAATAATATATGATGTCGTGAACAAACGGATGGAGGGGAAACCCTAGCCCACGGACAAAATGAGGGAGGAATACAACCCTCTCGTGGGGTTCCGGAGTAGGGACGATCTGTCCTGCCGTCGGGAGTCAGTGGCTGATTTTCTTGGCCAGATACCCGGCCTCCCGAAGCTTTTTGATATCCTTCTCCCTGACAGTAGAGGCCGTCCACTTGCCTCCTGCTCTGGATCCGGACATTTTCGGAGGGCCTTTGTGGGCGGAGAAAACGAATGCTTGGGCGCTGGAGCTCGAGCGAAAGGGAATGAATCGGGAAGGAGAAAGCGTGGGTGCAAAAGGGAGTCCTTATCCCCTTATAAAGGCAGCAGGGATCCTGCGCCTCCCCACTTGCCTGGTAAACTCGCTTATTCCCCAAGCGTCGTGATTAATGGTGCGGTTGGGTTACCCACACCTGTATTGATGAGAATCCCGTGATAAGGGGACACGATCTCTGCTTCGGCAAGATGTGCCAAGAAAACCGCCTCGCAATATGTGCAGTAGCTGGTTGAGAAAAATGGTTCGAATAATGACCGGGCCATGGCGTGATGTCACGCTACGAAATGTGTCAGCAGATTAGATTTGTGGAATATTATACTCTCTACGGTGGTATGTGGAATTTGTTTTGCAGAGCCGGACACTATCCTTGTGTTCAAAAACTTCTATGGAGTATTCGGAGGAAGAACCCGCCTTGCAATGCCGAAGACAATCTGCGCGCGGGACTCATCGTCATTGAAGCCTGGTTCAGGGGCTACTAAGGGAGTCCTGGATTAGGGGGTCCTTGGACAGCCGGACTATATCCTTTGGCCGAACTGTTGGACTATGAAGATACAAGATTGAAGACTTCCTCCCGTGTCCGGATGGGACTCACCTTGGTGTGGAAGGCAAGCTTGGCAATTCGGATCTGTAGATCTTCTCCCTTGTAACCGACTCTGTGTAACCCTAGCCCCCTCCGGTGTCTATAACCAGAGGGTTTAGTCCATAGGACAAGGACAATCATAATCACAGGCTAGTTTCTAGGGTTTAGCCTCTACGATCTCGTGGTAGATCAACTCTTGTAATACTCATATCATCAAGATCAATCAAGCAGGAAGTAGGGTATTACCTCCATCGAGAGGGCCCGAACCTAGGTAAACATTGTGTCCCCCGCCTCCTGTTACCATCCGCCTTAGATGCACAGTTCGGGACCCCCTACCCGAGATCCACCGGTTTTGACACCGACATCGAGCTTATCAGGCTGAAACCTTTTGACATAAGTGTCACAACCCCAAACTTTAAGAAATGACAGCTTAGGTTTCTTGCCAAACCACAGTTCATACAGTGTCATCTCAACGGATTTAGATAGTGCTCTATTAACGTGAATGTGGCTGTCTCTAATGCATAACCCCAAAATGATAGTAGTAAATCGGTAAGAGACATCATAGATCGCACCATGTCTAATAAAGTGCGGTTATGATGTGCGGACACACCATTACGCTATGGTGTTCCACGTGGCATGAGTTGTGAAACAATTCCACATTATTTTAAATGAAGGCCAAACTCATAACTCAAATATTCACCTCTGCGATCAGATCATAGAAACTTTATTTTCTTGTTACGATGATTCTCCACTTCACTCTGAAATTCTTTGAAATTTTCAAATGTTTTCAGACTTGTGTTTCATCTGTGAAGGTCAGAAAATAACGACACCCTGTCGGTGTACAAAAGTAGGGGCTCTCCTTTTGACCCCTTTACTTGTGCACGGGCAGTCAGAGCCACTCGCCACGGCCACGCATCACACGGCAGGGAAGGAAGGCCGGAGAGAAGCCGAGGGCACAAGACAAATAAAGCAACGACAAGGACCAAGGCCACAAGGGTCGGATGGGTGAAGTAGGTTTTCCCGGCTAGGACCCTTGCCGGGGCAGCCCGCCGACGCCAGCCCAATGCCATGTCATGGTTGATGCACTTGCCAGTAGATTCTATTTCTTCTTGGTCGGATTTGTGCCATGAGTTTGTTGGCGCCTTTACTGGAGGTCACCAAGCTCATGGCCAAGCAAGCGACTTGCATGTCATTCCCAAGAAGGAAGGTGAGAGTCTGCGCAAGTACATACAGAGATTCAGCCGGGTACAATACAATATCCCAGATGTTCATCCTGCCGCCATCATCAGCGTGTTCCATCAGAACATGCGCAACCACAAAATGTGCGAGGAGCTGGCGATGAACAAGGTGAAAGATGTGGCGGAACTCTACATTCTTGCCGACAGATGTGCCGGGGCTGAAGAGGGAAGGAAGTACCCCGGTGAAGATGCCGTCGTGGAAACCGACTCTTCAGACGAGGATGTATCTGCCCCGGTGAGGAAAAGTCGGCGCCGTAACAGGAAGCGTAAGGGTAAAGTTGTGCTTGCCGTCGAGGGATCTGATGACGCCGGCACCACCAAGAAAACCAAGGTAGACGAACCCGGCAAGGAGATTGCCGGGTGCGTCGCCTGCCGGGCCTTGGCGGCTGCCGAGAAGCCAGGGAACTCCGACAAGCAATACTGCAAGATCCATCGCGCCAAGGGCCATGACCTCCAGAACTGCCGACAAGTCGAGCTGCTCGCCGAGAAGCAAAAGGCTGAATATGAAAGGCGGGACAAGGAAAAGAGCCAGGATGGTGCCGAGGGATCCGACAAGAAGCGTGACGGCCAAGCAAGCCGCCGCGGTAAAGATAAATAGCAAGAGAGGCCCGCTCGGGGCTGCGACAAGAAGCAGGAAGACGATGATCATGACGAGGACGACGAGTCCGGCGACCACGAGTTTCAGAAAGCCACAGAGGCCATGTGCGTCGATGGTGGCGCCTCGCTACATTCATCCCACCGCCAACTCAAGCAGTGGGCGCGGGAGATTACAGCGGTGGAGCCATCGTTCGACGCACGGAAGCCGCTGAAATGGTCCAGCACGCCCATCATCTTCGACACCGAGGATCACCCTGACCGCACCACTGCGGTCGGGTGCTTGCCATTGTTGGTTTCACCAACAATCTGCAACCTCAAGGTGACAAAGATGTTGGTCGACAGCGGGGCCGGCCTAAACTTGATCTCGCCTGTTGTGGTCAAAAGGCTGCAGATCCCCGATGGGGACCTCGAGGAGGCAGATGCGTTCCAAGGGTTAACCGAGGAGGATCAGCCAAAGGGAAAGATCACGCTGCCCGTGACATTCGGAGGCGAGCTGAACCACAGGACAGAGAGGATTGTTTTTTATGTAGCCGAGATCCCCTTGCCTTACAACGGGATCCTCGGCCGCCAGGCACTGGCCAAGTTCATGGCGGCTTCGCACTACGCCTACAACATGCTGAAGATGCCCGGGCCGATGAACATCATCACCTTCCCCTCCGACAAGAAAGATGCATTGATCTGCGCTGACCAACTCTACCGAGAAGCTGTTGTAGCAGCTGCCGCTAAGGTGCCTGCTCCTGCCGACGGAGCCCCGGGGGGGAAGAAGACCGGTGAGACCCTAGCATCCACTCCGGCAAGCGCACCTCTTTGGGGTGTTGCGCTCCCGTTGAGGACGTGCCAGAGAGCTCCGCCGGCAAGAGCAAGAAGTCCAGAGCCACGCCACCAGAGACCAAGAAGGTGCCCGTCAAGGAGGATGGTACGGGGGAGTTTTTACCATAAGCTCCACCCTCGACGGCAAATAGGAAAGCGAGCTCGTCACCTTCCTGCGGGCGAATGTCGATGTGTTTGCATGGCAAGCTTCCGACATCCCCGGCGTTCCCAGGGAGGTGATTGAGCACCACCTTGCTGTCTGTCCTCATGCGCGGCCCGTCAAGCAGAAGGTCAGGAAGCAAGCTCTGGAGAGGCAGGAGTTCATCACGGAGGAAATCAGAAAGCTAGAGGCGGCAGGCTTGGTGAGAGGAGTACTCCATCCAACGTGGTTGGCCAATCCGGTAGTGGTGCGCAAGGCAAATGGGAAATGGAGGCTGTGTATTGATTACGCAGATATCAATAAGGCCTGCCCAAAGGATCCTTTCCCGTTGTCGCGCATTGACCAGATTGTTGACTCCACGGCTGGGTGTGACCTCTTATCGTTCCAGGACGCCTACTCAGGATACCACCAGATCTTCATGACAAAGGAAGACGAGAAAAAGACAACATTCATCACCCCATGTAGTACGTATTGCTTTTTACGGATGCCTTTTGGGTTGAAGAGTGCTGGCTCGACCTTTGCAAGAGCAGTCCAAATTGGTTTTGAGCCCCAGCTACATAGAAATATGGAAGCTTATATGGATGACATAGTGGTCAAAACCAAGGACAAAGCAACGCTCGTGCAAGATCTAGAGGAAACATTTGGGAACCTGCGCAAGATCAACCTCAAATTGAACCCTGAGAAGTGTGTCTTCGGCATCCCATCCGGCAAGCTTCTCGGGTTCTTTGTGTCCCAGCGCGGGATTGAAGCAAACCCAGATAAGATCTAGGCTATCGAGCAGATTGAGGCACCCAAACGGATCAAGGACTTGCATCGGCTCACTGGCTGCATTGCTGCCATGAGCCGGTTCATCTCCAAGTCCGCGGAGCGTGCCCTTCCTTTTATCAAGATCTTAAAGAAAGCAGGGCCGATGGAGTGGACCCCAGAGGCCGAAGCAGCACTGCAAGATTTGAAGAAATACCTCTCCTCTACCCCAGTGCTAGTTGCGCCCAGACCACAAGAACCGTTGATGCTTTATCTAGCGGCAATGAATCAGGTGGTTAGCACCGCACTGGTGGCATAGAGAGAGGTTGATGATGAGACAGCAGCAGCGGCAGAGTCGACGGTTGGTAGGCCGGAACCCTCCCCGGCAGGGCTCAGCCCCGGCAAGGCTGAGCCCCCGGCAAGACTAGCGCCCGTGCGACGGGACCCATGTGACCAGGTGAAGAAGCACAGAAGAAGAAAATGGTGCAGCACCCAGTTTACTTTCGTCGGCTCCCTTTGTGGGGCTAGGTCGAGGTACCAGTGTGCAAAAGCTGCTCTTGACCTCCTTATGGCTTCGAGGAAGCTGCGCCATTACTTCCAAGCGCATGAGATCACGGTGGTCACCGCCTCCCATTGCAACGGATAACGATAACCCAGATGCAACGGGAGGATCGTAGAATGGGCCCCGAGCCGTCAAGCTTCGGTTTAAAGTTCGAAAGTACCTCGACAATTCAGAGCAGAGTCTTGGCGGAGTTTGTTGCAGAATGGACCTCGACACCCGACGAAGAGGTACGAGAGACCACTCTCCCCAGCAAGGAAACGAGTCGCAACTGGATCATATACTTTGATGGTGCCTTCTCGCTGCAAGGCGCCGGCACTGGTGTGCTGCTTGTCGCACCCACCGGAGAGCACCTCAAGTACGTTGTCCAGATGCACTTCCTCCGGGAGATATCAACCAACAACACCGCCGAGTACGAGGGTTTGCTTGCCGGTCTCAGGATCGCGGCGGACCTCGGGGTTAAAAAGCTCATCGTAAGGGGTGACTCATAGCTCGTCGTCAGGCAGATCAACAAAGATTATCAAAACCCATTGATGGAAGCTTACGTAGATGAGGTGAGAAAACTGGAGGAACGCTTTGACGGTATACAAGCGGAGCATGTCCCTCGGGCGGAGAACGACATCGCCGACTACCTGTCAAAGCGCGCTGCCCTCAAGCTACCTGTGGAACCAGGTACTTTTGTGCTTCAGTTAAATCAGCCATCCGTTGAGCCGTCGACCGGGCAGAACAAGCGGAGGAAGCTAGGCCCCGGCAAGTACTTCCCCACCGAGCTCCCCGGAACCGCCGGTGAAGATGTTGCCGTGGATGCCGATCCTGCCGCGGGGCGACCGACTCCGGCAGGACCTCAGGTCACGGCCGTGGAGGCGGCCGCCCTCGTATCAGAAGAAATGCCTTTGGTCCTTGTCTTCGAGCCACAGGCTCCGGCATGGGCACAGCACACCGTCTGATTCCTTCAGAAGGGAGAGCTTCCTGAGGAGCAGGAAGAGGCGGAAAGAGTAGCCCGCCGGTCTGTCCTGTACCAGTTCGTTGGTAACGAGCTATACAGAAGAAGACCGAATGGGGTGAAATTGAAGTGCATCTCCCGGGAGGAAGGACTAAAGCTGTTGGCAGAGATACATGGAGGCATATGTGGCTCCCACATAGGGTCGAGGGTGTTGGGGAACGTAGTAATTTCAAAAAAATTCCTACGCACACGCAAGATCATGGTGATGGTATAGCAACGAGAGGGGAGAGTGTTGTCCACGTACCCTCGTAGACCGTAAGCGGAAGCGTTATGACAACGCGGTTGATGTAGTCGTACGTCTTCACGATCCGACCGATCCAAGTATTGAACGTACGGCACCTCCGAGTTCAGCACACGTTCAGCTCGATGACGATCCCCGGACTCCGATCCAGCAAAGTGTCGGGGATGAGTTCCGTCAGCACGACGGCGTGGTGACGATGATGATGCTCTACCGGCGCAGGGCTTCGCCTAAACTCCGCGACGATATGACCGAGGTGGAATATGGTGGAGGGGGCACCGACACGGCTAAGGAGCGATCCGTAGATCAACTTGTGTGTCTGGGGTGCCCCTTGCCTCCGTATATAAAGGAGGGAGGGGGAGGTGCGGCCGGCCCCCATGGGGTGCGCCTGGAGGAGTCCTACTCCCATCGGGAGTAGGACTCCCTCTTGCCTTGTTGGAGAAGGAAAGGGGAAGGGAAAGAGGAAGAGGCGCAGCCCCTCTCCTTGTCCTATTCGGACTAGGGGAGGGGCGCGGCTTGCCCTGGCCGCCCTCCTCTTCTCCCTCATGGCCCACTAAGGCCCATTATCCCCGGGAGGGTTCAGTAACCCGGTGTTCCGTAAAATCTCGATTTCACCGGAACCATTCCGATATCCAAATATAGGCTTCAATATATCAATCTTTATGTCTCGACCATTTGAGACTCCTCGTCACGTCCGTGATCACATCCGGACTCGAACAAACTTCGTACATCAAAACTTTATAAACTCATAATAAAACTGTCATCGTAACGTTAAGCGTGCGGACCCTACGGGTTCGAGAACTATGTAGACATGACCTAGAACTATTCTCGGTCAATAACCAATAGCGGAACCGGATGCCCATATTGGTTCCTACATATTCTCGAAGATCTTTATCGGTCAAACCGCATAACGACATCGTTGTTCCTTTGTCATCGGTATGTTACTTGCCGAGATTCGATCGTCGGTATCCAATACCTAGTTCAATCTCGTTATTGGCAAGTCTCTTTACTCGTTCGTAATACATCATCTCGCAACTAACTTATTAGTTGCAATGCTTGCAAGGCTTATGTGATGTGTATTACCGAGAGGGCCCAGAGATACCTCTCCGACAATCGGAGTGACAAAACCTAATCTCGAAATCGCCAACCCAACATGTACCATTGGAGACACCTGTAGTACTCCTTTATAATCACCCGATTACGTTGTGGCGTTTGGTAGCACCAAAGTGTTCCTCCGTAAACAGGAGTTGCATAATCTCATAGTTACAGGGAACATGTATAGGTCATGAAGAAAGCAATAGCAATATACTAAACGATCAAGTGCTAGGCTAATGGAATGGGTCATGTCAATCACATCATTCTCCTAATGATGTGATCCCATTAATCAAATAACAACACATGTCTATGGTTAGGAAACATAACCATCTTTGATTAATGAGCTAGTCAAGTAGAGGCATACTAGTGACTATATGTTTGTCTATGTATTCACACATGTATCATGTTTCCGGTTAATACAATTCTAACATGAATAATAAACATTTATCATGAAATAAGGAAATAAATAATAACTTTATTATTGCCTCTAGGGCATATTTCCTTCAGTCTCCCACTTGCACTAGAGTCAATAATCTAGTTCACATCATCATGTGATTTAACACCAATATTTCACATCGTCATGTGACCAACACCCAAAGGGTTTACTAGAGTCAATAATCTAGTTCACATCGCTATGTGATTAACACCCAAAGAGTACTAAGGTATGATCATGTTTTGCTCGTGAGAGAAGCTTAGTCAACGGGTCTCATCACATTTGAGCCGTATGTATTTTGCAAATATTCTATGTCTACAATGCTCTGCACGGAGCTACTCTAGCTAATTGCTCCCACTTTCAATATGTATCCAGATTGAGACTTAGAGTCATCTGGATCGGTGTGAAAAGCTTGCATCGATGTAACTCTTTACGACGGGCTCTTTTATCACCTCCATAATCGAGAAATATTTCCTTAGTCCTCACTAAGGATGTTCTTGACCAATGTCTAGTGATCTACTCCTAGATCACTATTGTACTCCCTTGCCAAGTTCAGAGCAAGGTATACAATAGGTGCGGTACATAGCATAGCATACTTTATAGAACCTATGATCGAGGCATAGGGAATGACTTTCATTCTCTTTTCTATTTTCTGCCGTGGTCGGGATTTGAGTCTTACTCAATTTCACACCTTTGCAACACAGGCAAGAACTTTTCTTTGACTGTTCTATTTTGAACTACTTCAAAATCTTGAAAAGGTATGTACTTATTGAAAAAACTTATCAAGCGTCTTGATTTATCTCAATAGATCTTGATGCTTAATATGTAAGTAACTTTACTGAGATCTTTCTTTTAAAGAACTCCTTTCAAATACTCCTTTATGCTTTCCAGAAAAATTCTACATCATTTCTGATCAACAATATGTTACTCACATACATTTATCAGAAAGGCGGTAGTGCTCCCACTCACTTTATTGTAAATACAGGATTCACCGCAAGTCTCAGATAAAACTATATGCTTTGATCAACTTATCAAAGCGTGTATTCCAACTCGAGATGCTTGCACCAGTCCATAGATGGATCATTTGGAGCTTGCACATTTTGTTAGCTCCTTTAAGATTGACAAAACCTTCGGTTGCATCATATACAACTCTTCTTTAATAAATCCATTAAAGAATGTTGTTTTGACATCCATTTGCCGATTTCATAAAATGTGGCAATTGCTAACATGATTCGGACAGACTTAAGCAACGCTAGAGTTGAGAAAATCTCATTGTAGTCAACACCTTGAACTTGTCGAAAACCTTTTGCAACAAGTCGAGCTTTGTAGATAGTAACACTACTATCGGTGTTCGTCTTCCTCTTGAAGATCCATTTATTTAACTTGACTTGCTCGATCATCGAGCAGGTCAACCAAAGTCCCCACTTTGTTCTTATATATGGATCCTATCTCAGATTTTATGGCCTCAAGCCATTTCATGAATCTGGGCTCATCATTGCTTCCTCATAGTTCGTAGGTTCATCATGGTCTAGTAACATGACTTCTAGAATAGGATTACCGCACCACATTGGTGCGGATCTTATTTTGGAAGACCCACGAGGTTCGGTAGTAACTTGATCTGAAGTTTTATGATCATCATCATTAACTTCCTCACTAATTGGTGTAGGAATCATCTTTGGAACTGATTTACGTGATGAACTACTTTCCAATAAGGAGAAGGTACAAATTACCTTATCAAGCTCTACTTTCCTCCCATTCACTTCTTTCGAGAGAAACTCCTTCTCTAGAAAGGATCTATTCTCAGCAAAAAATTTGCCTTCGGATCTGTGATAGAAGGTGTACCCAACAATTTCGTTTGGGTATCTTATGAAGATGCACTTCTCCGATTTGGGTTCGAGCTTATCATTTTGAAACTTTTTAACATAAGCATCGCTGCCCCAAACTTTAAGAAACGACAGCTTAGGTTTACTGTTAAACCATAGTTCATATGGTGTCGTCTCAACGGATTTAGATGGTGCCCTATTAAACGTGAATGCAGCTGTCTCTAATGCATAACCCCAAAACGATAGTGGTAAACTGATAAGAGACATCATAGATCGCACCATATCTAATAAAGTACGGTTACGATGTTCGTACACACCATTACACTATGGTGTTCCAGGTGGCGTGAGTAGTGAAACTATCTCACATTGTTTTAACTGAAGGCCAAACTCGTAACTCAAATATTCGTCTCCGTGATCAGATCGCAGAAATTTTATTTTCTTGTTACGATGATTTTTCTACTTCACTCTGAAATTCTTTGAACCTTTCAACTATTTCAGACTTATGTTTCATCAAGTAGATATACCCATATCTGCTCAACTCATCTGTGAAGTTCAGAAAACAATGATACTTGCCACGGGCATCAACACTCATTGGATCGCATACATCAATATGTATTATTTCCAACAAGTTTGTTGCTCGTTCCATTGTTCCGAAGAACGGAGTTTTAGTCATCTCGCCCAAAGGCACGGTTCGCAAGCATCAAATGATTCATAACCAAGTGATTCCGAAAATCCATCTTTTATGGAGTTTCTTCATGCGCTTTACACCGATATGACCCAAACGGCAGTGCCACAAATAAGTTGCACAATCATTATTAACTTTGCATCTTTCGGCATCTGTGACGCCCCCGATTTAATCGTACACTAATCATGCACGCAAACGTGTACGATCAAGATCAGGGACTCACGGGAAGATATCACAACACAACTCTAAAACATAAATAAGTCATACAAGCATCATAATACAAGCCAGGGGCCTCGAGGGCTCGAATACAAGTGCTCGATCATAGACGAAGTCAGCGGAAGCAACAATATCCGAGTACGACATAAGTTAAACAAGGTGCCATAACATGGCTAGCACAAACTGGGATACAGATCGAAGAGGAGCAGCCTCCGCCTGGGATCCTCTAAGCTACTCTGGTCGGTCGTCGGCCGGGCTGCACGTAGTAGTAGGCGCCTCGCAGTAGTAGTCGTCATAGGCGGTGGCGTCGCTCTGGGCTCCATCGTGCAGTTGCAGCAATCGAGTAGAGGTAGGGGAAAAGGGGAACAAGGCAACCGTGAGTACTCATCCAAAGTACTACTTAAGCAAGGAGCTACACTACATATGCATGGATATATGTGTAAAGGGTCATATCGGTGGACTGAATCTGCAGAATGCCGTAATAAGAGGGGGATAGCTAGTCTTAATGAAGACTACGCTTCTGGACACCTGTCTTGCAACAGGTAGAAGAGGACAAGCTGAAGTCCTCCAAGTAACATCATATAGCAATAATCCTACCCGGCGATCCCCTCCTCATGTCCCTGAGAGAGAGCGACCACCGGTTGTATTTGGCACTTGGAAGGGTGTGTTTTATCAAGTATCCGGTTCTAGTTGTCATAAGCTCAAGGTACAACTCCAAGTCGTCCTGTTACCAAAGATCACGGCTATCCGAATAGATTAACTTCCCTGCAGGGGTGCACCATCTTACCCAGCACGCTTGATCCCATTTGGCCGGACACACTTTCCTGGGTCATGCCCGGCCGCGGAAGATCAACACGTCGCAGCCCCACCTAGGCACAGAGAGGCCAACACGCCGGTTCAAACCTAAGCGCGCAGGGTGCCGGGCCCATCGCCTCGAAAGCACACAAGACGTTATGACGCGCCGGAAGCAGACCTAGCCTAGCAGGCGCCCAGTCCAATCCGCGCGCTGCCTCCGTCAGCGACGTCTGAAGTGCTTGGCTGATACCACGACGCGGGATACCCATAACTACTCCCGCGTAGATGGTTAGTGCGTATAAGCTCGTAGCCAACTCAGATCAAATACCAAGACCTCGTTAAGCGTGTTAAGTATCCGCGAACGCCGAATAGGGCCAGGCCCACCTCTCTCCTAGGCGGTCTCAACCTGCCTTGTCGCTCCACCACAAAGTATCAGTCGGGGGCCGTCGGGAACCCAGGCCCACCTCTACCGGGATGGAGCCACCCGTCCTTTCAGCCCCCATCTCCGAATAGTACCACAGGTAATGTAATAGTGTGCAGTATATAGTATATACCCGTGATCACCTCCCGAGTGATCACGGCCCGATAGTATAGCACGGCAGACGGACAAGGATGTAGGGCCACAGATGAAAGTACTAGCATCCTATACTAAGCATATAGGATTGCAGGTAAGGTAACAACAGAAGTAACAAGGACAGGCTATGCAGTAGTATAGGAGTATCTGAAAACAGTAACATGCTATACTACTCTAATGCAAGCAGTGTAGATAAGAGTAGGTGATATCTGGTGATCAAGGGGGGGGCTTGCCTGGTTGCTCCGGCAAGAGAGAGGGGTCGTCGACACCGTAGTCGATCACAGGGGGGTACCGGCAGCGGCCTCGGGGTCTATCGGAAAAGTAACGGAGGGGGAACATAATAAATAACAGAGCAATCAAAGCATAATATGACAAATGCGGTGCTAGAGGTGATCTAACGCAGGGATAGGTGATACCGGTGAAGGGGAAAACATCAGGAAAATATCCCGGTGTTTCGCGTTTTAGCGAGAGGGACAGAGGGGAAAGTTGCGAGTTCGATAGGTTAGGGGGTGTGGCGGACGAACGGATTGCGTATCCGAATCGTCTAAATCGATTACGAGTAACTTTCATGTAGAAAGTATTTTCATCCGAGCTACGGATTATTTTATATTAATTTTCAAAGTTTTAATAATTTCTAAATTATTATTACTAAAATAATTCAAATCAGCTTTATCGCATCAAGATGACATCAGCAGATCAACAGAGGTGTTGATCGGGTCAAACTTGACATGTGGGACCCATCGTCATAGACCCAAAGTTAACTAAACCAAAGTTAATTAGACTAACTAAGTGATTAGGCTAATTTATTTTAATTAAATTAGTTAAACATGAATTAATTAACTTAATTAATTAATTAATTATTATTTTATTCTAACATTTTTCTTTCTTTCTTTTAATCGTTCTAGGGCGCTGTGTCACAGGCGGGGGCCCATCGTAGCTGTGGTTAGCGGCAAGTGGCGCCTGACTGACTAGCAGAGGCCATAGCTTGGCCTGGGGCGGCGCCATGGCCATGGTGCTGAGACGGAAGGCATAGGAGGAGCGGCCAGGCGTGGGTGGGGCGCCATGGGCGTGACCCAGTCTTGGCGGAAGTGGCCATAGGCCTCGGCGCGCGACGACGGCGGTGGAAAGGCCCATGCATCAGCCTCCGCAGCAGACAAGACTGGGGAAACCTCGGCGCCAGCGGCAGGCGCAGGCGAGGCAGGGGCGCGTGAAGCGCACATGCCAGCGGCGAGGGGACGAGGCCGCGGCGGGGAGTGGACGGAGCGGGCGGTGTGCGATGTGGATGGAGGGAATAGGGGGAGATGGGGTTCCATACCCCCGATGCAGGGGTTCGCCGAGAGGCACGGGGAAGACCGTCGAGGTGGAGGACGTGGACGACAACGGAGACGGTGGGGCGATCCGGCGAGGACCTTGGGCGGCGGTGGTCGGCATCAGCGACGGGCGCCGGGCGAGGCGGCGTAGAGAGTGCGGGCGAGGCGGCCATCCTCGGCGTGGGCTCGCTCGCCAGAGCACGCGGGAACAGCGACAGACGAGCTGTGCACGACGGGCGTTGGCGTTGAGTGGCGCGGAGACCTCGGCGAAGCGGCGATAGGACCGCTTCCCGATCTAGATTTGATCGGGAAGGGGAGAGAACGAGGGAGTGTGGGGGAGTGGTGCGATTAGGGGTAGGGTTTCACACGAGGGATAAAGGAGGGGCGGGCGGTCGGGCAGTGGGCTTGCCGGTGGGCCTCTTGGTCCATTTGGGGCTGGCTATTTGGGCCATGATGGCCCCGATGGGGGTTCCTTTTTTTTGTATTCGTTTATTTTCTGTTTTTCTTTGATTCCTATTATTTTAGTTTTATTAAAGTACCCACTTAGCATCTAATTTAGTATTTCAACTTAGTCCATAATCACAAAAAGTCTAATCCTCAAATAAATTAGTTTGACATTTTATTAATTATAAAAGGTATTTAAACAATTGTTTTCACTATTGTTTTTCTTGTTTTAGGCCTTTATACATTTTACCAAAGTTTGGCTTCTCCACCATAATTACCTATGTATTATTTGGTTCCTCCGAACATTTAAATTTTAATATTTGAAAACTTTTATTGTTTCGCTCGATTTTGAATTGAAATCGAACTAGGTCCCGAACTAGCGAGTTTATCCACAAGAATCGAGGTGACGTGGCATCATTAGCGGGATTCTTTGTAGCGTAATTACCCAGGCGTCACAATTCTCCTCCACTACAAGAAATCTCGCCCGAGATTTAAGAGGGGAGTAAGGGAAAGTCCCGTTACGATATTCTAACGGATCTTCTCGAAGAAGTTAGTTCCTTTCGTTGATGTCTTCAATCCTTTATTCCGATGCATCATGATAAACTGGTCTTCATTCCTTCGAACTCCATCGATTTATGTAAAGATAAAGGCAGCTCACCACGACATAGTGCTTTTAAGGGAAATAATCTGGGGTTAACCCATGAATTAGTATAAGATTATCTCTCGAGTTGAACATATGAAATACCTCGAGAGTAAGGTACGAAGGTACCATAATAGGCTCCAAGCGGATAGATAGTTGCTCGAAGCCTGAACCAGAGTGAGAAAGGGGTTCAGAGTAGCGAGAGTAAGTATTGCGTCTGATACTAGAATAGATCACTATGACGGTGGCCCGTGAATTACATACGAGGCCACGTGCGAGGAATAACTTTGGGAATAGGGGGTGTACAGGACAGTCAGGTTTCGATCCTGTGGAACTGTGGGTTATGGGCCCACCATGTGGTTTTTTTTTGTCTTTTTAATAGGAGCATTGACATCTTTCACGGTCATGATAGCAAGGCATGTCAGAGAGTACCATGTCAGTTATGTCGGCATCAACGTTGGTACCAAGGGCGAGGGACGAAGAGAACCACTTTCCTGCTCGTTGAACGAGGCGGACCAATAGGCAAGGTTCTCGTCCATCGGTGGCTATCGGAATGTCATCAACAATAGTGACAGGTCTTCTTGATGAGTTGTACATCGAGGTGTTTGCACAAGCAAAGGATTATTACTGCTTATATCATATAGATCATAGAAAAGGTTTAAACAAACCAATGGATGGAAAATATGATCATCAGATTAAAAAAAACAATGGAAAGGAAAATATGTTTAAACACATATTTCAAGGGTATATCCTTCCCAAGGACAAGCAGAGCAAGATATCCACGACAGGAGATAATGTAGAAAACCCTTTAGGTAAGGGGAGAGAAATTTCATGACATTACCCATACAACGGTGTTTGGATAATTGAGCAAGAAACATTTAGCATTGGGCTTTGAATGTTCTTGTTGAAAATCAGAGTATCACAGACATGCTTCGAGATAGCATTGACATGGTCTTCAGGTGAAGATCAAACTTTGGAATCACGAAGGATCCATCAGGAATAACTTGTAGAAACAGATACAATTCCCTCATGGATGAATGGATAACCCTGCTGAAAAGGAATCTATAATGATAGGTCCTCCACCGAAGTGCTAGGCATGACATCATGCTACCGGGTCATCAAAGGGTCATCATCATAACTCTTGGAAAGTTGTCCCAACCATCATAGCTGACCGAGATTCAGATCCGATTGGTGTCGGGATACCTCGGACTTAGGATACCGAGAAGAAAAGGTGCAACGCAAATTGACGAGATGACATTGTAAGATTCTCGGGAAATGAACTATGAAGTGATTTCCGCTAACAAGAGTCCATCATCAGCCCAAGGAGAGGACAAGGAGGTGTCTGTGAACTCAACGGCAATTCACCGAGATTCCCAAAAGATAGACTTCCACATTTAAGTGAACAAGGAGATAACATTTGTCGATCAAATGATATAAGGAAGTATGCTCGAGGAAAACATACACAAGTAAACATTGGTTGAAAGGTGCCCGATGGGTTGGGTTGCACGACCAATGTCGAATGGTGATTCAATAATCGATAGCCTAAGAATGAACCATCGACCATTAACTTCAAAAAAATAGGGTTGCTAGAAGGAAAGAATCCAAACAACACCGCCCACTTGTTGGAATTAACACGGGACCAAGAAAGGATGGTGATGGTGAGAAGTATTTCTATGTCAAGAATCCTCAAGAGGTGGAACAAATCTCGAGAACATTCTTGACATAAAGGATGGTAATACTCCAAGGTAAAGAAGAACAATTGCTAGATAGCAAGGAACTCAAGGTTTAACACCAAACATGAACAAGCTTGTGTTGGTGGGAAGGCAATAGAGTGGTCGGTAATAATACAAATCATCGAGGGCAAGGATGGGTTTTCTCATCACGAATACAATTGATATCTGGATGAGCTCGAATGTTGATGATCACGACACCTTTGTCGCGAGAGTTCATGAAGATGTAATCGATCGGCGGCATTTACATCAAGTCAAAGTAATGATGAAATGAAAGGTTATTGGAACCAAGGGTACGACACAAAGTCGAAACCAAGCTTGTTGTTCAAGGCGAAATGATATGTCGATGAGGATCGACGAAGATTAGTTCCTCGTCGAAAATTGTGCTCCGTGAAGAAGGAACGGTAGTACAGTTAAAATCATCACGACAACGATATAGCCAAACAGGCTAGGAATGGCGTGATCGGGTACAAACTCGCACTTATGGAAGCTTATCAAGAGTTGTTGAACCGTAGTGCGGACTCGGTTCGCTTATCGGTGTCTTTGAGTGTTTAATAACTCGAGCCCGTGAAAAATTGGAAACGATGGGAAGGTAGCACTTGATGAAGAACTCATAAGAGGTTATGCAGTTCCATGATAATCTCGAGATACCAGGGGTAATACTCGATGACATATCAAAGTAGAGGTTGGACGGGGTTATTGCTCTACAGAAGACAAGTGCTAAAACTTGCACGAGGAATGGTATTTAAAAAAAGAACATGGTCGGAACCACGATTGCAAAAGGCCAGATCCCTGATATAAGATGAACTTATACCAAAGGAATAACTAATTTTAAGAGATGCTTTAACGATAAGATCTTCATCGTGTCCATGGGCATGAACACAAGTTCAAGGTCGACTCCCACTTCTCCAATGCATAACCTTTCATTCACTTCTCACGTTCGATGAAGTTGCAGTGTTGAAAATTTTATCTGGCGAAGCACCAGAAGAGTATGATTCGTGAAAACTTTCGGGTTCATACGGTTTAGTGAAAGCATATGTTCAACCCATAGGGGCTTCTTGGAACCATATACCAGAATCTTTAGAAATAATTAACTCAAGCTCGAAGGCAGAGCATGGTTGAGAAAGCAGAGGATACAATTTACCAAAGGCATTATGTATCAGAGGAAAGGCTCACAAGGTTATTGAATATGAAGGGCGTTGTCAGATAAAATCCAACAAAGGATTTGGTGGTCCACAAGGGATCTGACGTGAGCATCAGTACTCAACTAGAGGAAGGAGAATGCAAGGAGATCAAATTATAGAAACAACTGACTAACTCAATTGCCCAATGCAAAGGAATTATGATTCCCAAATCAAGGGATCAGAAGCAATGCTCTGATTAGGGATGGATAAGTTGAACAGCCTTAGGGTACAATCAACGACAATTGGATTGGTCGAGAACCAATTCAGTTAAAAGAATGGCAGCTCAGCCGTAAAGGTAATTTATAAGGATCGATGATGATTATGGTATTCGCAAACATATTGAGTCAACAGACCCAAAATGATAATGACAAGGAATGTCAATATGACTACGAGACTTATGGGATTAACCATAATGCAAGCAAGCAAGAATTTCAAGAGCCAAAGGCTCCAGAGGATTTTCGAAGACCGAATAGTAATTTGAAGACTTTTGCGAAACACATGAACAATCGAATGAGCGGATACTCGACAAGCGCGAGGATCTATTTGAAGGGGTATTCATGTGGCGAAGAACTGCTAGGCAGTAGGCACAAAGTATTCTCGGAACAATAGAGAAAACTTCGGGGTATCTTGTAATAACAAGATCAATGGGGGATGATCGTATGAACGGCAAGTGTAAGTAGTTATCCATACGGGTTTATCAGTGGTCAGGAATAGTAAAAGTGATGGGCACAAAGTCTCGAGAGAACATCAGAGAGTATCTTCGGAATCTTCTGATTAGCAGACGATCATCTGAAGTGAGGGGCTCCCCGGGAGAAAGTACTTGCGAGAACCTGAAGTTAGTTTTGTTTTTAGCAAATTCATTTAACCCGAATAGAAGAGAGTTCAGAGTCCCAGAGTAAAGGTCGAGGAGTAAAAGATCCTAGTACCACCCGATGGCGACGTGGGCCCGTAAGGCACACAGCCAAGTTAGTAAAAGTTTTTGCAATGTCTAGACTCGACTTCGGCCAAGGAGTGTGGAAGGGGGATTCCTACAGCAATCGGCTCGATACCAACTTCAGACGCCCCGATTTAATCAGACACTAATCATGCACGCAAACGTGTACGATCAAGATCGTGGACTCACGGAAGATATCACAACACAACTCTAAAACATAAATAAGTCATACAAGCATCATAATACAAGCCGGGGCTCGAGGGCTCGAATACAAGTGCTCGATCATAGACGAAGTCGTGGAAGCAACAATATCTGAGTACGACATAAGTTAAACAAGGTGCCATAAGATGGCTAGCACAAACCTGGGATACAGATCGAAGAGGAGCAGGCCTCTGCGCAGGATCCTCCTAAGCTACTCCCCGGTCGCCGCCGGCCGGGCTGCACGTAGTAGTAGGCGCCTCGAGTAGTAGTCGTCATAGGCGGTGGCGTCGGCCTGGGCTCCATCGTGCCTGCTGCAGCAATCGAGTAGAGGTAGGGGAAAAGGGGAACAAGGCAACCGTGAGTACTCATCCAAAGTACTGCAAGTAAGGAGCTACACTACATATGCATGGATATATGTGTAAAGGGTCATATCGGTGGACTGAATCGCAGAATGCCGTAATAAGAGGGGATAGCTAGTCTTAACGAAGACTACGCTCGACACCTGCCTTGCAATGTAGAAGAGGACAAGTCAAGTCCTCCAAGTAACATCATATAGCAATAATCCTACCCGGCGATCCTCCTCATGTCCCTCGAGAGAGCGACCACCGTTGTATTTGGCACTTGGAAGGTGTGTTTTATCAAGTATCCGGTTCTAGTTGTCATAAGCTCAAGGTACAACTCCAAGTCGCCCTGTTATCAAGATCACGGCTATCGAATAGATTAACTTCCTGCAGGGTGCACCATCTTACCCAAAGACGCTTGATCCCATTTGGCCGGACACACTTTCTGGGTCATGCCCGCCGCGGAAGATCAACACGCCGCAGCCCCACCTAGGCACAACAGAGAGGACAACACGCCGGTCTAAACCTAAGCGCAGGGTCCGGGCCCATCGCCTCGAAAGCACACTCAAGACGTTGCGTGACGCTGCCGAAGCAGACCTAGCCTAGCAGCGTTCAGTCCAATCCGGCGCGCGCCGCTCCGTCGCCGACGTCTCAAGTGCTTCGGTGATACCACGACGCGGATACCCATAACTACTCCCGCGAGATGGTTAGTGCGATAAGCTCGAGCCAACTCAGATCAAATACCAAGACCTCGTTAAGCGTGTTAAGTATCCATGAACGCCCGAACAGGCCAGGCCCACCTCTCTCCTAGGCGGTCTCAACCTGCCCTGCCGCCCGCCACAAAGTATCGATCGGGGCCGCTGGGAACCCAGGCCCACCTCTACCGGGATGGAGCCACCCGTCCTTTCAGCCCCCATCTCCTAACAGTACCAATGTAATGTAATAGTGTGCAAGATATATATATACCCGTGATCACCTCCCGAGTGATCACGGCCCGATAGTATAGCACGGCAGACGGACAAGGATGTAGGGCCACAGATGAAAGTACTAGCATCCTATACTAAGCATATAGGATTGCGGTAAGGTAACAATGTATAATAAGGACAGGCTATGCAGAAAGATAGGAGTATCTCGAAAACAAGAATATGCTATACTACTCTAATGCAAGCGGTGTAGATAAGAGTAGGTGATATCCGTGATCAAGGGGGCTTGCCTGGTTGCTCGCAAGAGAGAGTCGTCGACACCGTAGTCGATCACAGGGGGCACCGGCAGCGCCTCGGGGTCTCTTGGAAAAGTAACGGAGGGGAACATAATAAATAATGAGCAATCAAAGCATAATATGACAAATGCGGTGCTAGAGGTGATCTAACGCAGGATAGGTGATACCGGTGAAGGGGAAAACATCCGGAAAATATCCCGGTGTTTGGCGTTTTCGAGCGAGAGGCCGAGGGGAAAGTTATGAGTTCGATAGGTTAGGGGTGTGGCGGATTTAACGGACTACGATCCGAATCGCCTCGTTGCTCGAGTAACTTTCATGTAGAAAGTATTTTCATCCGAGCTACGGATTATTTTATATTAATTTTCAAAGTTTTAATAATTTCTAAATTATTATTACTAAAATAATTCAAATCAGCTTTATCGCATCAAGATGACATCGCGATCAACAGAGGTGTTGACTGGTCAAACCGACATGTGGGACCCATCGTCATAGACCCAAAGTTAACTAAACCAAAGTTAATTAGACTAACTAAGTGATTAGGCTAATTTATTTTAATTAAATTAGTTAAACATGAATTAATTAACTTAATTAATTAATTAATTATTATTTTATTCTAACATTTTTCTTTATTTCTTTTAATCGCTCTAGGGGCGCTGTGTCACAGGCGGGGGCCTATCGTAGCTGTGGTTAGCGGGTGCGGGCGCCTGCTGACTAGCAGAGGCCATAGCAGCTTGGCCGGGCAGGCGCCGGGCGGCCATGGTGCTCGAGACGGAAGGCATAGGAGGAGCGGCCAGGCGTAGGTGGGGCGCCATGGGCGTGACCAGTGCGGGCGGAAGTGGCCATAGGCCTCGGCGGGCGCGGACGGACGGCGGTGGAAAGGCCCGCGGCATCAGCCTCCGCAGCAGATCAGCACTGGGGGAAACCTCGGCGCCAGCGGCGAGGCGTCGCAGCAGGGGACGGGCGCGTGGGGGCGCACATGCCAGCGGCGAGGGGACGAGGCCGCGGCGGGGAGTGGACGGAGCGGGCGGTGTGCGATGTGGATGGAGGGAATAGGGGGAGATGGGGTTCCATACCCCCGATGCAGGGGTTCGCCGAGAGGCACGGGGAAGACCGTCGAGGTGGAGGACGTGGACGACAACGGAGACGGTGGGGCGATCCGGCGAGGACCTTGGGCGGCGGTGGTCGGCATCAGGCGACGGGGCGCCGGCGAGGCGAAGTAGAGGTGCGGGGCGGAGGCGGCCATCCTCGGGCGCGGGCTCGCTCGCCAGGGCCGCCGGGAACAGCGACGGACGTAGCCAGGTACGACGGGGCGTTGGCGTTGAGTGGCGCGGAGACCTCGAGCGGGGGCGACAGGACTGCTTCCGATCTAGATTTGATCGAAGGGGAGAGAACGAGGAGTGTGGGGGGAGGTGCGATTAGGGGGTAGGGTTTCACACTGTGGATAAGGAGGGGCGGGCGGTCAAAGCTGGTGGGCTTGCCACCGGGCCTCTTGGTCCATTTGGGGTTGGCTACCGGGCCATGATGGCCCAATGGGGGGTTCCTTTTTTTTGTATTCGTTTATTTTCTGTTTTTCTTTGATTCCTATTATTTTAGTTTTATTAAAGTACCCACTTAGCATCTAATTTAGTATTTCAACTTAGTCCATAATCACAAAAGTCTAATCCTCAAATAAATTAGTTTGACATTTTATTAATTATAAAGGTATTTAAACAATTGTTTTCACTATTGTTTTTATTGTTTTAGGCCTTTATACATTTTACCAAAGTTTGGCTTCTCCACCATAATTACCTATGTATTATTTGGTTCACTCCTAACATTTAAATTTTAATATTTGAAAACTTTTATTGTTCGCTCGATTTTGAATTCAAATCCGAACTAGGTCCCTAACTAGCGAGTTTATCCACAAGAATCGAGGTGACGTGGCATCATTAGCGGGATTATCAGAGCGTAATTACCCCAAGGCCACAAAGATCAATATTATGAATATGTGTATCACTACGATCGAGATCCAACAAACTATTTTCATTGGGTGTATAACCATCGAAGGTTTTATTCATGTAAACAGAATAACAATTATTCTTTAACTTTAAATGAATAACCCTTTTGTAATAAACATGATCAAATCATATTCATGCTTCAACGCAAACGCTAAATAACATTTATTTGGCTTTTAACACTAATCTCGAAAATATAGGGAGTGTGTGATGATGATCATATCAATCTTGGAACTATTTCCAACACTCATCGTCACTTCCCTTCAACTAGTCTCTGCTTATTCTCAGAACTCTGTTTGAGTTACTAATCTTAGCAACCTAACAGTATCAAATACTCAGGGCTACTATAAACACTAGTAAGGCACACATCAATAACCTGTATATCAAATATACTCTTGTTCACTTTGCCATCCTTCTTATCCACCAAATATTCAGGGCATTTCCGCTTCCAAAGGACCATTTCCTTTGCAAGAGAAGCACTTAGTTTCGTGCTTTGGTCCAGCTTTGGGCTTCTTTTTGGGAGTGACAACTTGTTTGCCATTCTACTTGAAGTTTCCTTTCTTTCCCTTTGCCCTTTTCTTGAAACTAGTGGTCTTGTCAATCATCAACACTTGATGCTCTTTCTTGATTTCTACCTTCGCCGATTTCAACATCACGAAGAGCTCGAATCTTTTTCGTCATCCCTTGCATACTATAGTTCATCACGAAGTTCTAGTAACTTAGTGATGGTGACTAGAGAATTCTGTCAATCACTATCTTATCTGGAAGATTAACTCCCACTTGATTCAAGCGATTGAAGTACCCAGACAATATGAGCACATGCTCACTAGTTGAGCGATTCTCTTCCATCTTTTAGCTATAGAACTTGTTGGAGACTTCATATCTCTCAACTCGGGTATTTGCTTGAAATATTAACTTCAATTCCTGGATCATCTCATATGATCCATGATGTTCAAAAACGTCTTTGAAGTCCCGATTCTAAACCGTTAAGCATGGTGCACTAAACAATCAAGTAGTCATCATATTGAGCTAGCCAAACATTCATAACGTCTGCATCTGCTCATGCAATAGGTCTGTCACCTAGCGGTGCATCAAGGACATAATTCTTCTGTGCAGCAATGAGGATAAACCTCAGATCACGGATCCAATCCGCATCATTGCTACTAACATCTTTCAACATAATTTTTCTCTAGGAACATATCAAAACAAACATATAAAAGCATAGCAACAACGCGAGCTATTGATCTACAACATAATTTGCAAAATACTACCAGTACTAAGTTCATGATAAATTTAAGTTCAATTAATCATATTACTTAAGAACTCCCACTTAGATAGACATCTCTCTAGTCATCTAAGTGATCACGTGATCCAAATCAACTAAACCATGTCCGATCATCACGTGAGATGGAGTAGTTTTCAATGGTGAACATCACTATGTTGATCATATCTACTATATGATTCACGCTCGACCTTTCGGTCTCCGTGTTCCGAGGCCATATCTGTATATGCTAGGCTCGTCAAGTTTGACCTGAGTATTCCGCGTGTCCAACTGTTTTGCACCCGTTGTATTTGAACGTAGAGCCTATCACACCCGATCATCACGTGGTGTCTCAAAGACGAAGAACTTTCATAACGGTGCATACTCGGGAGAACACTTCTTGATATTTAGTGAGAGATCATCTTATAATGCTACCGTCAATCAAAGCAAGATAAGATGCATAAAGGATAAACATCACATGCAATCAATATAAGTGATATGATATGGCCATCATCATCTTGTGCTTGTGATCTCCATCTCCGAAGCACCGTCGTGATCACCATCGTCACCGGCGCGACACCTTGATCTCCATCGTAGCATCGTTGTCGTCTCGCCAACTATTGCTTCTACGACTATCGCTACCGCTTAGTGATAAAGTAAAGCAATTACATGGCGTTGCATTTCATACAATAAAGCGACAACCATATGGCTCTCGCCATTGCCGATAACTCGGTTACAAAACATGATCATCTCATACAATAAAATATAGCATCACGCCTTGACCATATCACATCACAAGCATGCCCTGCAAAAACAAGTTAGACGTCCTCTACTTTCTTGTTGCAAGTTTTACGTGGCTGCTACGGGCTGAGCAAGAACCGTTCTTACCTACATCAAAACCACAATGATAGTTTGTCAAGTTGGTGTTGTTTTAACCTTCGCAAGGACCGGGCGAGCCATACTCGGTTCAACTAAAGTGAGAGAGAGCAGACACCGCCAATCACCTTTAAGCAACGAGTGCTCGCAGCGGTGAAACCATTCTCGCGTAAGCGTACGTGTAATGTCGGTCCGGGCCGCTTCATCTCACAATACCGCCAAACCAAAGTATGACATGCTGGTAAGCAGTATGACTTGTATCGCCCACAACTCACTTGTGTTCTACTCGTGCATATAACATCAACGCATAAAACCAGCCTCGGATGCCACTGTTGGGGAACGTAGTAATTTCAAAAAAATTCCTACGCACACGCAAGATCATGGTGATGGTATAGCAACAAGAGGGGAGAGTGTTGTCCACGTACCCTCATTGACCATAAGCGGAAGCGTTATGACAACGCGGTTGATGTAGTCGTACGTCTTCACGATCCGACCGATCCAACTACCGAACGTACGGCACCTCCGAGTTCAGCACATGTTCAGCTCGATGACGATCCCCGGACTCCAATCCAGCAAAGTGTCGGGGATGAGTTCCGACAAGACGACGTGGCAGGACGATGATGCTGCTCTATCGGCGCAGGCTTCGCCTAAACTCCGCGACGATATGACCGAGGTGGAATATGGTGGAGGGGGGCACCGCACACGGCTAAGGAACGATCCGTAGATCAACTTTTGTGTCCTGGGATGCCCCCTTGCCCCCGTATATAAAGGAGGGAGGGGGAGGTGCAGCCGGCCCCCAAGGGGTGCGCCTGGACGAGTCCTACTCCCACCGGGAGTAGGACTCCCCCCTCTTGCCTTGTTGGAGAAGGAAAGGGGGAAGGGGAAAGAGGAAAGGGGCGCAGCCCCCCCTCTCCTTGTCCTATTCGGACTAGGGGGAGGGGGCGCCTGCCTGCCTGGCCGCCCTCCTCTTCTCCCTCATGGCCCACTAAGGCCCATTATCCCCCGGGAGGGTTCCGGTAACCCCCCGGTGTTCCGGTAAAATCCCGATTTCACCCGGAACCATTCCGATATCCAAATATAGGCTTCCAATATATCAATCTTTATGTCTCGACCATTTCGAGACTCCTCGTCACGTCCGTGATCACATCCGGGACTCCGAACAAACTTCGGTACATCAAAACTTTATAAACTCATAATAAAACTGTCATCGTAACGTTAAGCGTGCGGACCCTACGGGTTCGAGAACTATGTAGACATGACCTAGAACTATTCTCGGTCAATAACCAATAGCGGAACCTGGATGCCCATATTGGTTCCTACATATTCTACGAAGATCTTTATCGGTCAAACCGCATAACGACATACGTTGTTCCCTTTGTCATCGGTATGTTACTTGCCCGAGATTCAATTGTCGGTATCCAATACCTAGTTCAATCTCGTTACTAGCAAGTCTCTTTACTCGTTCCGTAATACATCATCTCGCAACTAACTTATTAGTTGCAATGCTTGCAAGGCTTATGTGATGTGTATTACCGAGAGGGCCCAGAGATACCTCTCCGACAATCGGAGTGACAAAACCTAATCTCGAAATACGCCAACCCAACATGTACCTTTGGAGACACCTGTAGTACTCCTTTATAATCACCCGATTGCCAGACGTTTGGTAGCACCAAAGTGTTCCTCCGTAAACGGAGTTGCATAATCTCATAGTTACAGGAACATGTATAGGTCATGAAGAAAGCAATAGCAATATACTAAACGATCAAGTGCTGGGCTAATGGAATGGGTCATGTCAATCACATCATTCTCCTAATGATGTGATCCCATTAATCAAATAACAACACATGTCTATGGTTAGGAAACATAACCATCTTTGATTAATGAGCTAGTCAAGTAGAGGCATACTAGTGACTATATGTTTGTCTATGTATTCACACATGTATCATGTTTCCGGTTAATACAATTCTAGCATGAATAATAAACATTTATCATGAAATAAGGAAATAAATAATAACTTTATTATTGCCTCTAGGGCATATTTCCTTCAGAGGGCCCTTGCCGGCAAGGTTTCTTCTGGCCCACCACCCTCCAGGATGCGACGGCACTAGTAACCAAGTGTGAAGCATACCAGTTCCATTCGAAGAAGCTCCATCAACCAGCTCAAGCCCTTGAAGATGTCCCTCTCTCCTGGCCCTTCTCGGTCTAGGGGCTCGACATATTGGGCCCTTTCCCCCGCGCTATCGGGGCCTTTGAGTACTTGTACGTCGCAATCGACAAGTTCACAAAGTGGCCAGAAGTGGAAGCAAAGGAGGAAGGTGACAGTAGCATCACCATCAAGTTCTTCAAAGGACTAGTGTGCTGTTTTGGGGTGCCCAACAGGATCATCACCAACAGTGGCACACAGTTCACAAGCCATGCCTTCATGCAATACATTGAGGATCTCGGCGGCAAGGTCTGTTTTTCTTCCGTGGCACATCCACGGAGCAACGGCCAAGCGGAGAGAGCAAATGCTGAAGTCCAGTGAGGCTTAAGAACGAAGAATTTTGACAGGCTGCGCAAGAGTGGAAGGCGCTGGATTGACGAGTTGCCGGTGGTTCTTTGGTCAATCAGAACGACGCCAAATCGAGCCACCGGCCAGACACCCTTTGCCCTGGTTTACGGGCGAAGCAGATTCTCCCCACGGAACTCATATACCGTCACCTCGAGTGCTCGCTATGATTAGCTTGAGCAAGAGCGATTGCGGCAAGATGACGCGACGCTCCTTGAGGAAGATCGTCTCCGGGTGGCTGTGAGAGCAACACGCTACCAGCAAGCCTTGCGCCGCTACCATAGCCGCAAGGTTCATGCCCGGAGCTTTGAGGAAGGCGACCTTGTTCTTCATCACGTTCAATCGGCCAAGAATTCCAACAAGTTGACGCCGAAGTGGGAAGGCCCTTATCGGGTAACACGAGTCACCAAGCCCGGCGCAGTCCGGCTGGACACCAGAGATGCCATTCCATTGAGCAATTCATGGAACATCGAGCATCTCTGCAAGTTTTACCCATAAGGCGCGGCTTGCCGGGCCTCCCGGCAAGCTACCCTTTTGTACAAGCCTTGCCGGCAAGGCATGTAACCCTTTGTACAAAGCTAGGCGCAGACCCTGAGCATAAGTAAAATGAAGCGCTGGCGCCCTAAGTTATAGCATGCATGCTAGGTTGAGTCTCGTCCTTGGTTAGGGTCGCTAGTGCTTAGCGGCGGCTAACCCCTAGCCTAGAGGTCGAGTGCGCGTCTCTCTGTTCTTCTTTATCTTCTTTGGTTCGCAGGACACATGAGTATCCTTGCCGAGCTTCTTTGGAAGAAAGGGGACGGACCGGCATACGGATCCCGGCAAGCCAATACTGCCGGGGGGCTACAAGGGCAAAGATCCACCCACGGCAAGCAAAAGTTGCCGGGGGCTGCAGATTTAGATAAGTTCTCTATCCCTTATCATGCGTTTCGTCATGGACTGAGGGATGTGAAACCTCGTTTTATCCTTAGGCTACCGTCCTATCCTCATTCCGGACCCTAGGACTCGTTTCCTGGGACCAAATTTGGTCGTAGTCGCGGCAGCAAGGAAATAAAACAAGGAGCCTAGGCCCACCTCATCCCTGCCTCCGCCAAGGGCGTGAGAAAGGTCGAGCGAAGTGGGGGGACGGCAAGGTCTGTTGCCGGGCGAAAAAAACATTTATCTTAAGGATAACGAGGATTCATTCCTTGTCGTGGGTTCCACCCATGAACGAAAATCCTGGCAAACATCCCTTTTTCATTAAAAAACATCCCGTAAAGGTACAGTTCATACGAAATAAAAAACATGAACAATGGGATTACAAGCTTTAAATTCTACTAAGGCCTGAAGGCTTACAAACTAAAAAGAGATAAGGTGCCCATAATCCCTTTCTTGTCCCTCTCCTCAGGAAATGGAACAAGAAAAGCAGGAGGGCAAAAGGGGCGCCTAGGCGAGCTACGGGTGGCAGAAGACACCAAGAGAACATCTTGGTGGCCGTTCAAGGGCTGGATGGTGATGGCGGCGCTGGAGGCAGAGCTCGAAGACGAGGCGGTAGGACGTCAGTACGCGACGAAGGCGTCGGTGCCCGCGTACTCCGACTTGACGGCCTTGCCGCCTGCCCTCTTCCTCTTCCACAGCCTCCCAACGCCAGCCGCCCAAGGAGACGACCCCGAGAAGTTCAAGGAGCCAGCGACACGGATGATGGGGTAATCGGTGCCGCCCGGAGCGGCGCCCGACGCCTAGTCGGACCCGTCATCCTGTCGCCCGCTAGCCTCACTGTCGCTGCCGTTGTCCTCCTCGTCACTCTCGCTCGAGGAGGAATCTTCATCATCAAAAGATCTCTCCACGCAGCACCTTACGCGAGTCCCGAAGTGCCCGAAGATCTTGACCGAGAGGAGGCCACCCTCCATTAGCTTGAAATGGAGAGTGAGCCGATCCGTCAAGCTGTGGAGGCGAGCGAAGGTCTTCCACCCACGATGAAGATACATGATGTGAGGGGCGGGGAACTCGACGTCAGCCCATGTGCCGCTATTCCCGCAACCCCTCATATGCAGCCGCAGCGCCTGCGGCGGATCCAGCTCCATCTTCCGCGTGAATGGGGTCGGGAGGCGAAGGCGACGGCGCGGTTACCGGCGCAGCCTGACAAAGAATTCGCAAGGGTTGTCCCCGGCGTGGCCCTCCATTGGAGGAGGGGCTGCTGGCGGAGGCGAGGCAGATCTGCCGCCCCGTCCTCCTCTCCCTCGAGCACCACGACGGCCTCGACCTCGCCCCCTCCCCCTTCCTCTAGCGGCCGGCTCCGCCGCTACGAGCTCTTGGGTAGGAGCGACGCATTGTCTGGCCGAAACCCTCGCCGCCACCGATGAAACGTCGCCACGCCCCCTCGCCATGACAAAAGGAAGGAAGAAACAAGAATGGGGAGAGGCAGATGGCGGAGAGTTGCGGGGCACCATTCCTCCCGCTCCCCTCTTTATAATGGAGTGGGGGCGAGACTCGACCGCCCCCTCTCGGCCAATCCGACCCGCTGAAGTGACAGCAAGCGGGGCCGTCGACCGCCCTCCCCGCTCCATTGAAGGCGCGTGGGAATCGACCCACGCGCGCGCACGTCTTCCCACGTCCCGCGCGCCTGTCATTTGCTCTGCATTATGTGTGCAGCAAATGTGGCGCAAGGGGCAGGCATAGTGGGACACGTGGAGCGACGGTTCCCAAGCGGGGGCAATAAATAGGAGGTGGCCCTGCAGTCCCAAAGAGACACGCAAGCCGCCTCTTTACTATCCACCGCGAGGTGACGCCAGCATGCTTCCGTCACGGCGCGTGCATAACCCCCACATCGCGCATTCAACGCAAGTCGTGGAGAAGCACAACGGACAAACCAGTTACCGCAGTAAAATCCGCCCCTCCTGCCCGCGCACCGTTCTGGGCCTGGCCCAACAAACGTGTCGCGCTTATGTATGGCCCAGGCCCGGGGGCTCCTATCGGTGTACAAAAGTAGGGGCTCTCCTTTTGACCCCTTTACTTGTGCACGGGCAGTTAGAGCCGCTCGCCATGGCCACACATCACACGGCAGGGAAGGGAGGCCGGAGAGAAGCCGAGGGCACAAGAAAAATAAAGCAACGACAAGGACCAAGGCAACAAGGGTCGGATGGGCGAAGCAGGATTTCCCGACAAGGACCCTTGCCGGGGCAGCCTCAGCGGCCCCAGCAAGACCCTTGCCGGGGCAGCCCTCCCACGCCAGCCGAGCAAGCCACCCTTGAGCCCACCAATGCTCAAACAGACGCATTGGGACAGGGCTCGGGAGGCACCTCCGTGGTGGCATGCAGATCTTTGTGAAGACAAAGAGTAATCAAGATCAAGTGAGGATAGGAAGGCAATCATCCTCACCGAAGAAACCCACAAGACCCCCGGCAAGATCCTTGCCGGGGACGCCTATGCGCTGCGGCAAGACCCTTGCCGGGCCACCCAGCAAGGCCCTCGCTAGGCGCGCCAGCAGGGCCGCTGCCAGGCCCTCACCAACCAAGTTTCCACCGCCGTTCGCATGCAGCTGCCGACCCAACCAGCTGGGCAGGCACCTGCGTAGCAGCATGCAAACCTTCCTGGAGGCTCCACCACCGCGCCACCTCAGCTGCCTGCCTGCCTAGATGGCACCGCATGCATCGCTAGCCAGGGCGCGTGTCGAAACAAGGAGGAGTGGCGACGGATGGGACGGGCCTCGCTCCCGTCCCCGATAAAGCAAGAGGACACCTAAGCGATGCATTAAATGCGTCATGTCCTATAATATGAGGGATAACCTCGCAGCACTGTACCCTTTCCACCTCCTACTTGCCACTGTGGCGACCCCTTTTCCTATAAAAGGAGGCCCGAGGCGACCAGGAGAAGGATTCGGCTTTTTGGAGCTCGTTACACCCCATAGCTAGCTCAAGAACTCAGAATACATCCACCAAAGCTGGACTAGGGTTTTACGCATCCTCGCGGCCCGAACCTGGATAAACGAACCACATACTCGCTGTCAGATCCGCTCTTCTCTCAACCCCGCGCCTCAAAACTGCAGTAGGGATCCTTGTGGTCCCATAGGTGTCGTTCCCACCGACACACCCGCCGCGTGCTTCAACACTCATCGGACCGCATACATCGATATGTATTATTTCCAATAAGTCACTAGCTCGCTCCATTATTCCAGAGAACGGAGTTTTAGTCATCTTTCCCATGAGGCATGGTTCGCAATTATCAAATGATTCATAATCAAGTGATTCCAAAAGTCCATTTGCATGGAGTTTCTTCATGCGCTTTACACCAATATGACCTAAACGGCGGTGCCATCAGTATGTTGCACTATCATTATCAACTTTGCATCTTTTGGCATCAATATTATGAATATGTGTATCACTACTATCGAGATTCAACAAGAATAGACCATTCTTCAAGGGTGCATGACCATAAAAGATATAACTCATATAAATAGAACAACCATTATTCTGTGATTTGAATGAATAACTGTCTCGCACTAAACAAGATCCAGATATAATGTTCATGCTCAACACTGGCACCAAATAACAATTATTCAGGTCTAAAACAAATCACGAAGGTAGATGTAGAGGTAGAGTGCCAACGGCGATCACATCGACCTTGGAACCATTCCCGGCGTGCATCGTCACCTCGTCCTTAGCCAACCTTCATTTAATCTGTAGATCCTATTTCGAGTTACAAATATGAGCAACCGAACCGGTATCAAATATCTAGGGGCTACTACGAGCATTAGTAAGGTACACATCAATAACATGTATATCAAATATACCTTTTTTCACTTTGCCATCCTTCTTATCCGCCAAGTATTTGGGGCAGTTCCACTTCCAGTGACCAGTCCCTTTGAAGTAGAAGCCCTCAGTTTCAGGCTTGGGTCCAGCTTTTGGTTTCTTCCTGGGGGTGGCAACTTGCTTGCCATTCTTCTTGAAGTTCCCTTTATTTCCCTTGCCCTTTTTCTTAAAACTAGTGGTCTTGTTTGCCATCAACACTTGATGCTCCTTCTTGATTTCTACCTCCGCAGCCTTGAGCATTGCAAAGAGCTCGGGACTTTTTTTGTTCATCTCTTGCATATTATAGTTCATCACGAAGCCTTTGTTGCTTGGTGGTAGTGACTGAAGAACTCTGTCAATAACACAGTCAATTGGAAGATCAACTCACAGCTGAGTCAAGTGATTATAATACCCAGACATTTTGAGTATGTGTTCACTGACAGAACTGTTCTCCTCCATCTTGCAGCTATAGAAATTGTTGGAGACTTCATATCTCTCAACCCGGGCATTTGATTGAAATATTAACTTCAACTCTTGGAACATCTCATATGCTCCATGATGTTCAAAACGTCCTTGAAGTCCCGGTTCTAAGCCGTAAAGCATGGCACACTGAACTATTAGGTAGTCATCAGATCGAGCTTCACAGATGTTCATAACATCATCTTCAGCTACTGCATCAGGCCTTTCACCTAGCGGTGCATCAAGGACATAATTCTTCTGTGCGGTGATGTCTACTACGCAACTTTATTCTTGTAGACACGTGTTGGGCCTCCAAGCGCAGAGTTTTGTAGGACAGTAGCAATTTTCCCTCAAGTGGATGACCTAAGGTTAATCAATCCGTGAGAGGTATAGGATGAAGATGGTCTCTCTCAAACGACCCTGCAACCAAATACAAGAAATCTCTTGTGTCCCCAACACACCCAATACAATGGCAAATTGTATAGGTGCACTAGTTCGGCGAAGAGATGGTGATAAAAGTGTAATATGGATGGTAGAAATATATTTTTGTAATCTGAATAAATAAAAACAGCAAGGTAGCAAATAGCAAACAGGCATAAAAACGGTGTTTCAATGCTAAAAAACAAGGCCTAGGGTCCGTACTATCGCTAGTGCAATCTCTCAACAGTGCTAACATAGTTGGATCATATGATTATCCCTCAAAGAACAATAAAGAATCACTCCCGAGTTCCTATTAGCCGAGAACAAAAGATAGGAATTGTTTGTAGGGTACGAAGCCACCTCAAAGCTATTCTTTCCGATCGATCTATTCAAGAGTTTGTACTAAAATAACAAAGCTATTGTTTCTGTTCGATCTATCCTAGAATTCGTACTAGAGTAACACCAAAGCATATTCATAATCATAATACTCAATCCACACAAGGAACTATAAAGAGACCCTGAAGTTTCTACCGGAGAAAAACGTGCATCAACCCCTATGCATAGATTACCCCAGTATCACCGCGGGAATTCGCGAGTTGAATGCCATAACATATATCAAGTGAATCAATAAGATACCCCAATTGTCACCTCAAGTATTCATACTGCAAGACATATATCATGTGTTCTCATCTCTGAATATTCAATCCGATATGACAAAACTTCAAAGGGTAAAGATTCAATTCATCACAACAAGAGTATAGAGGGGAGAAACATCATATGATCCGACTATATTAACAAATCCCATGATATAGATCGCGCGCGAGAGAGATTAAACACTTAGCTACTAGTACAAACCCTCAACCCCGAGGGTGGACTACTCCCTCCTCATCATGGTGGCCGCCGGGATGACGAATATGGCCACCAGAGATGATTCCCCCCTCCAGCAGGGTTCTGGAATAGGGTCCCGATTGGTTTTCAGTGGCTACAGAGGCTTGCGGCGGTGGAACTTCCGATCTAGGTTAACCCCGAAGGGTTTTGGAATATTTGGGATTTTATAGTGCAAAGAGGGGGTGCGGGAGGCCACCGAGGTGGGCACACACACTGGCGCGCCGGGGCTGGCGGCATACGGTGGGTTGTGCCCCCCTCGGGGCACACCCCCCCCCCAGGTGCTGCTCTAGCCCATCGGGAGTCTTCTGGCCCATAAAAAATCCACAAAAAGTTTCGCAGTGTTTGGACTCCGTTTGATATTGATTTTCTGCGATGTAAAAAAACATGCAAAAAACAGCAACTGGCACTTGGCACTATGTCAATAGTTTAGTCCCAAAAATGATATAAAATGACTATAATATGATTATAAAACATCTAAGAATGGTAAAATAATAACATGAATACTTCATAAATTATAGATACGTTGGAGACATATCAGCATCCCCAAGCTTAATTCCTACTCGTCCTCGAGTAGGTAAATGATAAAAGAAATAATTTATGAAGTGTGGATGCTAGCAAAGTTCACAAGTTTGATCAATGATAATTTCAATCACTTTTCCTAGCATCATAACAGCAATTCTTTCTTATAAAACTTCTCATATTATGGTGGCAACCAATTCACATGTTAAGGTTCAACAATGAATTCTCTTGAAACTCAACCTATGTTCTTAGTCACCAAGCAATTGCAATTCTACTTATTCAACAGAGTTTAAGTAAGAGCTCCACATACTCAACCATCATATAGCTTCTATTATTGCTAACACTCACCGCATACACATGAGCAAAACGTTTCAACCGGACACATAGAAAGATAGGGGCTTCTTGTTTTGCCTCACAACGTATTCACCTCAAGGGTGATGTCAACAATAATAACTCATGCTACCCATATTCAACTGGACATATGTGCCCAGATCTTTCCTCACCACATGATGCTTGCCAAGAGAGAAAAATAAAAAGGAATAGAGGGAACAACTTTTGACTCTTTGCATAAAAATAAATACTGAAAATTAAAAGATAGGCCCTTCGCAGAGGGAAGTAGGGATTTGTAGAGGTGCCAGAGCTCAAAGCAAAAATTGAGAGATAAAAAATATTTTGAGAGGCATGCTTTTCCCACCAACGAAAACGACTTAGAGCTCCCAACACTTTCCATGCTAGATATATCATAGGCGGTTCCCAAACAAAAAATAAAGTTTATTCCTTTTTCCACCATACTTTCACTTTCCATGGCTAACCATATCCACGGGTGCCCTCCATACCAACACTTTCCAAGGAATTTATTATTTGACAACATAAAGTAAATTAATTTTTCATTTCAGGACTGAGCATCCCTAATACCTTTGCCTTACTCTCGTGCAATGACAAGTGAATAAACACTCATCATGAGAATAACACATCTGGCATGGAAAGTATTGGCCACCCCTCACCGCCACGCGAGCGGTACGAGCACACAAAAGAGAAATTTATTTTGAATATTAGAGATGGCACATACAAATTTGCTTAGAACGGCAAAAGAATACCGCATATAGGTAGATATAGTGGACTCTTGAAAATAAGATTTGGGTTTAAGGGTTTTTGGATGCACAAGTAGTATCTCTATTTGGTGCGGAATTTTTGGCTAGCAAAGACGGGGTGCAAGCACCACATGCTGAAGGATCTATGACAATATAACTTCTATGTGAATATGAACAAACATAAATCATTACGTTGTCTTCCTTGTCCAACATCAACAATTTTGGCATATAATATTTTGATGGGGGCCCACAATCACAAAAGATTTCCATGATAGTGTATTTGCATGTGAGAGTTCTCTTCCTTATACTAATTATTTGTGAATTGCTTGTATGACCAATATTGTGATTATCAAGCCTCAAAAGATTTCACTTTTTAAACCCAATGTGAAGCTACCACTAGGCATGATATGATTTCAACTTCATGACATTCAATTTATTCAACAATTTACTCAAAGGATATAAGTGAAGCACAAGAGTAAATGACATAAGGGCTTCGTTGACGGGATGTGAATGCCGCTTACTTAGCCTCTCTGGCAACTATTTGAGGACTATTTTGTTTAAAAGATTCAGATCTAAGTATCTTATTAAAACAGCAAGCAAAATGAAAATAAAATGACATTCTAGGAATACCACACATCATGTGAAGAAGCAAAAACTTGGGCTCAGCCGATACTAACCGATAATTGTTGAAGAAGAAAGGTGGGATGCCTACCGGGGCATCCCCAAGCTTAGATGCTTGAGATTTCTTGAAATATTATCTTGGGATGCCTTGGGAATCCCCAAGCTTGAGCTTTCGTGTCTCCTTAATTCCTCTCATATCACGGTTTTCCTAAATCTCAAAAGCTTCATCCACATAAAACTCAACAAGAACTCGTGAGATAAGTTAGTATAAACCAATGCAAAAACCTTATCATTCTCTACTGTAGCAAATCACTAGAATTATTATTCAACATTGCATACTAATTGCTCTGCATATTTAATACTCCTATCCTAAAATAGAATCATTAAGACAAGCAAACATATGCAAACAATGCAAACATAACAGCAATCTGCCAAAACAGTTGATAACCCACAAGTATAGGGGATCGCAACAGCTTTTGAGGGTAGAGTATTCAACCCAAATTTATTTATTCGACACAAGGGGAGCCAAAGAATATTCTCAAGTATTAGCAGTTAAGTTGTCAATTCAACCACACCTAGATAACTTAGTATCTGCAGCAAAGTATTTAGTAGCAAAGTAATATGGAAGTAACGGTAACGATAGCAAAAGAAATATTTTTGGGTTTTGTAGTGATTGTAACAGTAGCAACGGAAAAGTAAATAAGCGGAGAAGAATATGTGAAAAGCTCGTAGGCATTGGATCGGTGATGGAAAATTATGCCGGATGCGGTTCATCATGTAACAATCATAACATAGGGTGACACAGAACTAGCTCCAATTCATCAATGTAATGTAGGCATGTATTCCGAATATAGTCATATGTGCTGATGGAAAAGAACTTGCATGACATCTTTTGTCCTACCCTCCCATGGCAGCGGGGTCCTAACGGAAACTAAGGGATATTAAGGCCTCCTTTTAATAGAGTACCGAACCAAAGTATTAACACATAGTGAATACATGAACTCCTCAAACTACGGTCATCACCGGGAGTGGTCCCGATTATTGTCACTTCGGTGTTGCCGGATCATAACACATAGTAGGTGACTATAGACTTGCAAGATAGGATCAAGAACTCACATATATTCTTGAAAACATAATAGGTTCAGATCTGAAATCATGGCACTCGGGCCCTAGTGACAAGCATTAAGCATAGCAAAGTCATAGCAACATCAATCTCAGAACATAGTGGATACTAGGGATCAAACCCTAACAAAACTAACTCGATTACATGATAAATCTCATCCAACCCATCACCGTCCAGCAAGCCTATGATGGAAGTACTCACGCACGGCGGTGAGCATCATGAAATTGGTGATGGAGGATGGTTGATGATGACGATGGCGACGGATTCCCCTCTCCGAGAATTTAGGGCTTGGCGGCGGCTCCGTATCGTAAAACGCGATGAATCTTTCTCTCTTATTTTTTTCTCCCCGAACACGAATATATGGAGTTGGAGTTGAGGTCGGTGGAGCTCCAGGGGGCCCACGAGGCAGGGGCGCGCCAGGAGTAGGGCGCGCCCGAGGGGTAGGCGCCCCCACCCTCGTGCCCAAGGTGTGGGCCCCCTGGCCTTGATTCTTTCGCCAATATTTTTTATTATTTCCAAAAATAATCTCCGTGAAGTTTCAGGCCATTCCGAGAACTTTTGTTTCTGCACATAAATAACACCATGGCAATTCTGCTGAAAACAGCGTCAGTCGGGTTAGTTCCGTTCAAATCATGCAAGTTAGAGTCCAAAACAAGGGCAAAAATGTTTGGAAAAGTAGATACGACGGAGACGTATCAACTCCCCCAAGCTTAAACATTTGCTTGTCCTCAAGCAATTCAGTTGATAAACTGAAAGTGATAAAGAAATACTTTTACAAACTCTGTTTGCTCTTGTTGTTGTAAATATGTAAAGCCAGCATTCAAGTTTTCAGCAAAGATTATGACTAACCATATTCACAATAACATTTAGGTCACATGTTTACTCATGTCAATGGCATAATCAACTAGCGAGCAATAATAATAAATCTCGGATGACAACACTTTCTCAACACAATCATGATATGATATAACAAGATGGTATCTCGCTAGCCCTTTCTGAGACCGCAAAACATAAATGAAGAGCACCTTTAAAGATCAAGGACTGACTAGACATTGTAATTCATGGTAAAAGAGATCCAGTACATAGTCATACCCAATATAAATTAACAGTAATGCATGCAAATGACAGCGGTGCTTTCCAGCTGGTGCTTTTTCATAAGAGGGTGATGACTCAACATAAAAGTAAATAGATAGGCCCTTCGCATAGGGAAGCAGGGATTTGTAGAGGTGCCAGAGCTCGATTTTAAAGCAGAGATAAATAATATTTTGAGCGGCATACTTTCATTGTCAACATAACAACCAAGAGATGGCGATATCTTCCATGCTACACACATTATAGGCGGTTCCCAAACAGAATGGTAAAGTTTATACTCCCCCTCCACCAACAAGCATCAATCCATGGCTTGCTTGAAACAACGAGTGCCTCCAACTAGCAACAGTCCCAGGGGGAGTTTTGTTTGCAATTAATTTGATTTGATTTGCATAAAGCATGGGACTGGGCATCCCGGTGACCAGCCATTTTCTCGTGAGTGAGGAGCGGGGTCCACTCCTCTTGAGAATAACCTACCTAACATGGAAGATATGGACAGCCCTAGTTGATACATGAGCTATTAGAGCATACAAAACAGGATTTCATTTGAAGGTTTAGAGTTTGGCACATACAAATTTACTTGGAACGGCCGGTAGATACGTCATATAGGAAGGTATGGTGGACTCATATGGAATAACTTTGGGGTTTAAGGGATTGGATGCACAAGCAGTATTCCCGCTTAGTACAAGTGAAGGCTGGCAAGCGACCAACTAGAGAGCGACAACAGTCATGAACATGCATTAAAATTAATAAACATTGAGCCAAGCATGAGTAGGATATAATCCACCATGAACATAAATATCGTGAAGGCTATGTTGATTTTGTTTCAACTACATGCGTGAACATGTGCCAAGTACAGTCACTTGAATCATTCAAAGGAGGATACCACCCTATTATACCACATCACAACCATTTTAATAGCATGTTGGAATGCAAGGTAAACCATTATAAACTCCTAGCTAATTAAGCATGGCATAAGCAACTATCTCTAATTGTCATTGTAAACATGTTTATTCATAATAGGCTGAATCAGGAACGATGAACTAATCATATTTACAAAAACAAGAGAGGTCGAGTTCATACCAGCTTCTCTCATCTCAATCAGTCCATCATATATCATCATAACTGCCTTTCACTCGCACGACCGAACGATGTGAATAATAATAATAGTAGTGCACGTGCATTGGACTAAGCTGGAATCTGCAAGCATTCAATAAACAGGAGAAGACAAGGCAATTTGGGCTCTTGGTTAAATCAACAATAATGCATATAAGAGCCACTTCAACAATTTAATCATGGTCTTCTCCTATCGACCCCCAAAGAAAAGAAAAGAAATAAAACTATTTACACGGGAAAGCTCCCAACAAGCAAAAGAAGAATAGGAAATCTTTTTGGGTTTTCTTTTTAATTATTACTACTACAGCAAGAAAATAAACTAGCTAAACGCTACAACTATTTTTTTTTGTTTTCTTAAGGTTTATCAAACACACAAGAAGAAAGCAAGAAAAAGGAAAATAAACTAGCATGGATATTACAGTGAAAGAGTATGAGCACCGACTTCTAGCAATGAGTGTGTAAACATGAATGTAATGTCGGTGAGAGATACGTACTCCCCCAAGCTTAGGCTTTTGGCCTAAGTTGGTCTATTGCCATGGCTGGCCTGGCGGATATCCAAAGTTGTAGTTAGGGTCCTACTGAGATGGAGCAGTCATTGCATCATGGGCTGCAGCCTGGAGGCGAGCTATCTCAGCCCTCCTCTTATACTCTTCCGCCTCCTCTTTGGTTATAAAATATCTCCCTTTTGCGTGAAAGTCAAAGAAAGTAGAAGCAGGGAGAGCGACGTGATAGGTGCGTCATCTGTCAAAGATTAGTCGGTACTGGAGGAACTGATCGTTCCTCTCAACAAAATGATGACGAATCATAGCCTCATAATCCAAATAAGCAGGAGGCAACTCAATATCATCCTCACGTATGGCTATACCAAGAAAATTTATGCGGGTTGCATAAATTCCACCAAAGAAATCTCCATTAAATCTATTATGATGCAACCTACGTGCAACAATGGCTCCCAAATTAAAATGTTTATCTCCTAACACAGCACTCCTGAGAATACTGAGGCCAGGGACACACATGTGACATGCTTCATCCTTACCATTTATGCACCTACCTATGAAGAGAGCAAAATAATGTATAGCAGGAAAATGAATGCTCCCCATGGTAGCTTGTGCTATGTCTCTAGATTCCCCCATAGTTATACTAGCAACAAAATCTCTAAAGTAAGATTTGCGAGGTTCACTAGCACTACCCCATTGTGAAAGTTTGCAAGCAGTGGTAAAATCCTCTAAGTCCATAGTATAAGAATTTTCATAAAGATCAAACAGGACAGTTTGAGAATTGCGTGAAGATGAAAATTCAAACCTCCTCACAAAGGAACTAGTGAGATAGTGGTATTGGCGGCACTTTTCTGCCTCGAAGCTCACAAGATCAGCATTACGCAAATATGCGTTAAATTCTTCCTTAATTCCAGCTTGATCCATGAAGTCCTCTGAAGGCCATTCACAAGCCGCACTAGAGCGTCCCTTGGTGGTTCATCATCAGCATCACGCATTGCAAGCCTGGGTCCTTGCTTCCTTGAAGAACCACCTTGGTACATTTTCCTAAACATATTTCTTCCTCTGAAAGATTTATGAAATTTTTAGTAAATTCAAATAAAAGTGAACCAAACTCAACAAAATTGATAGCAACTACTCCTACAAGTGCCTAGAGCCTATATCATGCATTAGAACTACTTGGAACCATATAAATTTGACATGCAAGCTCAAGAACATGGTCACCTAGGCAGCACAAATTTGCAACGAATAAAGCACTAGAACAAAAACTAATTGGACCAATGGAGGAGTCACATGCCAAGGAACAATCCCCCAAAGCAGTTTTGTGAGAGGTGCTTTGAGCAAGGAGATCAAAAATCGCAGCAAAATGAGCTAGAACTCGTGCTTGAGCTGGTTGGTGATTTTTTTGGGAGGAAGAAGAAGTGTGTAGTTGCAAGAATAAGTGGAGGTGAGCCACCATGGGCCCACGAGGCAGGGGGCGCGCCCAGGGGGTGGGCGCGCCCTGGACCCTTGTGCCCAGGTGCTTGCTCCCCCTGCTGTGTTCTCAGTGCCAAATATTCTCAAATATTCCAGAAAAAATCATATTAAATTGGCAGGGCATTTGGAGAACTTTTATTTTCGGGGTATTTTTATATTGCATGGATAATTCAGAAAATGCATGTAAAAATACTATTTTTACTTTATTTCAACTAAATAACAGAAAGTAGAAGGAGGGTACAGAAGGTTGTGCTTTCTAACTTCATCCATCTCATGCTCATCAAAAGGAATCCACTAACAAGGTTGATCAGGTCTTGTTAACAAACTCATTTCGAATAACATGAAACCGGAGAAATTTCGAATAACACTATGTTACCTCGACGGGGATATGTACATCCCCAATAATAAGAATATCATATTTCTTTTTGACAGTAGGAAGAGGGAATTCAAAACCTCCAATAACAATCGATGGAATTTTTCCAATGGAATTGATACTGTGGACCTGAGGTTGTTTCCTCGGAAAGTGTACCGTATGCTCATTACCATTAACATGAAAAGTGACATTGCCTTTGTTGCAGTCAATAACAACCCCTGCAGTATTCAAAAATGGTCTTCCAAGAATAATAGACATACTATCGTCCTCAGGAATATCAAGAATAACAAAGTTCGTTAAAATAGTAACATTTGCAACCACAACAGGCACATCTTCACAAATACCGACGGGTATGGCAGTTGATTTATCGACCATTTGCAAAGATATTTCAGTAGGTGTCAACTTATTCAAATCAAGTCTACGATATAAAGAGAGAGGCATGACACAAACACCGGCTCCAAGATCACATAAAGCAGTTCTAACATAACTTCTTTTAATGGAGCATGGTATAGTGGGTACTCCTGGATCTCCAAGTTTCTTAGGTATTCCACCCTTGAAAGTGTAATTAGCAAGCATGGTGGAAATTTCAGCTTCAGGTATCTTTCTTTTATTAGTAACAATTTCTTTCATACACTTAGCATAAGGATTCATTTTGAGCATATCAGTTAATAGCATATGCAAGAAGATAGGTCTGACCATTTCAGCAAAGCGCTCAAAATCCTCATCATCCTTCTTCTTGGATGGTTTAGGAGGAAAAGGCATGGGTTTCTGAACCCATGGCTCCCTTTCTTTACTGTGCTTCCTAGCAACAAAGTCTCTTTTATCATACGTTGATTCTTTGATTGTGGGTTATCAAGATCAACAACAGGTTCAATTTCTACATCATTATCATTGCTAGGTTGAACATCATCATGAACATCATCATTAATATTATCACTAGGTTCATGTTCATTACCAGATTGTGTTTCAGCATCAGAAATAGAAATATCATTTGGATTCTCGGGTGGTTCAGCAATAGGTTCACTAGAAGCATGCAAAGTATTATCATTTTTATTTTTCTTCTTTTTAGAAGGACTACGTGCATCAATATTATTTCTCTGAGAATCTTGCTCAATTCTCTTAGGATGGCCTTCAGGATACAAAGGTTCCTGAGTCATTTTACCAGTTCTAGTAGCCACTCTAACAGCAAAATCATTATTCTTACTATTCAATTCATTGAGCATATCATTTTGAGCTTTAAGTACTTGTTCTACTTGAGTGGTAACCATAGAAGCATGTTTACTAATGAGTTTAAGTTCACCCTTAACTCTAGACATATAATCACCCAAGTGTTCAATCATATAAGCATTTTTTTAATTTTCTACCAAAATAAGCATTAAAATCTTCTTGCTTAACCATAAAGTTATCAAACTCATCTAAACATTGGCTAGCAAACTTAGTAGGCGGGATTTCAGCTTTATCATAACTATAGATAGAATTTACCTTTACTACCTGTGTCGGGTTATCAAGACCATGAGTTTCTTCAATAGGTAATGGATTAAGATCATATACTTCCTCAACAGGCGGTAAATTAAGACCATGTATTTCTTCAATAGGAGGTAAATTCTTAACATCTTCAGCTTTAATACCTTTTTCCTTCATAGATTTCTTTGCCTCTTGCATATCTTCAGGACTAAGAAATAGAACACCTCTTTTCTTTGGAGTTGGCTTAGGAGTTGGTTCAAGAAGTGTCCAATTATTTTCATTTGTCAACATATTATTCAATAGAATTTCAGCTTCATCCGGCGTTCTTTCCCTGAAAACAGAACCAGCACAACTATCCAGGTGGTCTCTGGAAGCATCGGTTAGTCCATTATAAAAGATATCAAGTATTTCATTTTTCTTAAGAGGATGATCACGCAAAGCATTAAGTAATTGGATAAGCCTCCCCCAAGCTTGTGGGAGACTCTCTTCTTCAATTTTCACAAAATTATATATTTCCCTTAAAGCAACTTGTTTCTTATGAGCGGGGAAATATTTAGCAGAGAAGTAATAAATCATGTCCTGGGGACTACGCACACAACCAGGATCAAGAGAATTAAACCATATCTTAGCATCACCCTTTAATGAGAATGGAAATATTTTAAGGATATAAAAGTAGCGAGTTCTCTCATCATTAGTGAACAGGGTGGCTATATCATTTAATTTAGTAAGATGTGCCACAACAATTTCAGATTCATAGCCATAAAAAGGATCAGATTCAACCAAGTAATTATATCAGGATCAATAGAGAATTCATAATCCTTATCAGTAACAGAGATAGGAGAAGTAGCATAAGCAGGATCATATTTCATTCTAGCATTCAGAGTTTTTTGTTCAAGCTTAGCTAATAATTTCTTAAGATCACTTCTATCATTGCAAGCAAGAAAGTCTCTAGCAGTTTCTTCATCCATAACATAGCCCTCAGGCAGAACAGGCAATTCATATTTATTGGGAGTGTCTTCATCATCACTTTCATCAATATTATCAGTTTCAATAATTTCATTCTCTCTAGCCATAGCAAGGTGTTCATCAAGAAATTCACCAAGTGGCACAGTAGTATCAAGCATAGAAGTAGTTTCATCATAAGTATCATGCATAGCGTATGGCATCATCAATAACATGCGGCATATCGAATTAATAGCGTAGCAGGTTTAGGTGTCGCAAGCTTACTCAAAATGAAGGTGAATCAAGTGCGAGCTAGATGGCGTTCCTTACCTCCCTCGTAGTTGAGGGATAAATTTCTGTTTTCGCATCTTTCAAGTTCTTCATAGTGACCAGAAGATATAAATCCCAAGTGACTCAAAGAATAGAGCTATGCTCCCCGGCAACGGCGCCAGAAAATAGTCTTGATAACCCACAAGTATAGGGGATCGCAACAGTTTTCGAGGGTAGAGTATTCAACCCAAATTTATTGATTCGACACAAGGGGAGCCAAAGAATATTCTCAAGTATTAGCAGTTGAGTTGTCAATTCAACCACACCTAGATAACTTAGTATCTGCAGCAAAGTATTTAGTAGCAAAGTAATATGGAAGTAACGGTAACGATAGCAAAAGTAATATTTTTGGGTTTTGTAGTGATTGTAACAACATCAACGGAAAAGTAAATAAGCGGAGAATAATATGTGAAAAGCTCGTAGGCATTGGATCGGTGATGGAAAATTATGCCGGATGCGGTTCATCATGTAACAATCATAACATAGGGTGACACAGAACTAGCTCCAATTCATCAATGTAATGTAGGCGTGTATTCCGAATATAGTCATACGTTTTCGGCGTTCTGGGAACGGGGGTACCCAGACTTGCCTGCCTGCGGCTTGCGGCGTGGCTCAAGGGGTGGCCCAGTATGGCCCATCTTCATCAACACAAGCTCAAGACCCTCGCGAGGGGCCAAGCCTCGCGGGGCGGACGACAGGAAGCTTCCTCAGGCACGGCCTCGTCAGGCTGGCTCGCGAGGAGGCGGAGAGATCAAGTCGGGGTACCTCACGAGGTGCCCAAGACACAAGCCATGATGACCGAGGGCGCCAGGCAGGCGCCAGCCCGCGCAGTGTCCTCATTTCCCCTTTGGTGCAAAGGAGGCAAGCGGAGGCCAAGGCATCAGGCAAAGGCAACCATTTCAGTGCAACAAGACCAAGACCAGCAGAACGGCAGGAAGGAGGTCATCGTGGAGCCCAAGCCGGCGTCACCATCAGAGTCTTTGGCAGGCGAGGACCAACTTTAGTCAGGATAAGTGTACTAGATGTTCCCCTTCAAAATGGCCAATTGTTGGCGCCCTTCCCGCTCAATATTTGGGGAGAGGCCCAGGGCCTCTGCCTATAAATAGGACTAGCCACCCACCGAATAGGAAGGGGGGACACCTGATAGAGATATCGATCTGAATCGGCACCTAGAGAGAGAGAAAGAGAGGCGACTGAACTCCCCTAGTGGTTCATCGCACCAGCTCAAGAACAGACCCTCGCAAGGCTGTTCTTCCCTTGTACTGTTCATCATCAGCCCCTGAGGCAATCCACCACACCACACACTAGAGTAGGGTATTACACCACAATGGTGGCCTGAACCAGTATAAACCTTGTGTCCCTTGTGTTGTTCTTTGTGTAGTTTAGATCCTTGCGAGGCGACGAGACGTAGGTAGGTTGGAGGTGCGATCTCCGCGTGCACCCCAGAGTTTGAACCTAGAGGGTTTGCCGGAACCCGAAATCCGACATACGTACTTATGGAAAAGAACTTGCATGACATCTTGGTCCTACCCTCCCGTGGCAGCGGGGTCCTAACGGAAACTAAGGGATATTAAGGCCTCCTTTTAATAGAGTACCGGACCAAAGCATTAACACATAGTGAATACATGAACTCCTCAAACTACGGTCATCAATGGGAGTGGTCCCGATTATTATCACTTCGGGGTTGCCGGATCATAACACATAGTAGGTGACTATAGACTTGAAAGATAGGATCAAGAACTCACATATATTCATGAAAACATAATAGGTTCAGATCTTAAATCATGGCACTCGGGCCCTAGTGACAAGCATTAAGCATAGCAAAGTCATAGCAACATCAATCTCAGAACATAGGGGATACTAGGGATCAAACCCTAACAAAACTAACTTGATTACATGATAAATCTCATCCAACCCATCACCGTCCAGCAAGCCTGCGATGGAGTTACTCACGCACGGCGGTGAGCATCATGAAATTGGTGATGGAGGATGGTTGATGATGATGATGGCGACGGATTCCCCTCTCCGGAGCCCCGAACGTACTCTAGATCAGCCCTCCCGAGAGAGTTTAGGGCTTGGCGGCGGCTCCATATCGTAAAACGCGATGAATCTTTCTCTCCGATTTTTTTCTCCCCGAACACGAATATATGGAGTTGGAGTTGAGATCGGTGGAGCTCCAGGGGGCCCACGAGGCAGGGGCGCACCCAGGGGGGTAGGGCGCGCCCCCACCCTCATGCCCAGGGTGTGGGCCCCCTGGCCTTGATTCTTTTGCCAATATTTTTGATTATTTCCAAAAATAATCTCCATGAAGTTTCAGGTCATTCCGAGAACTTTTGTTTCTGCACATAAATAACACCATGGCAATTCTGCTGAAAACAGCATCAGACCGGGTTAGTTCCATTCAAATCATGCAAGTTAGAGTCCAAAACAAGGGCAAAAGTGTTTGGAAAAGTAGATACGACGGAGACGTATCAACAGTACAGTCTTCAAAGAATGCAAGAGTATCGATACTTATTCAACTCCAAACATTACGAAAATTTACCACATTGTATATCAGAGCTTATTATGCAAAAAAATTCTACATGTTATCACACTCTGACTTTTCTAGGGAATTTTTGCAACAGCGGTAAACTTTCTGTTTTCAAACAGCAACATATAGGCTTGCAAAATAAGCATGGAAAGGCTATCATTGCCACTTTTATTGAAATAAAAGATGCAAAACATTATTCTAAATAATAGCAAGCAAATCCTAACAAAATAAATTAATGCTCCAAGCAAAACACATATCATGTGACGAATGAAAACATAGCTCTAAGTAAGGTTACCGATATTGTTGGAGACGAAAGAGGGGATGCCTTCCGGGGCATCCCCGAGCTTAGTTGCTTGGATCTTCCTTGGATATTAACTTGGGGTGCCTTGGTGAAAGCACAAGTGCTCCCTAGGTGGTTTTGGTAATTAATGTCAACATATCTCTTGTTGTACTAACACTTTTACCTAGTATGTTTCAGATAAGTTCAACAATGAAGTGGCCTGGACTAGAGGATGTGGAACCCCTTCAAGATGCTAAGGACAAAGGATTGGCTCAAGATCCAAGCTCAAGACTCTACATTTTCTATTTTAGTGATCCAAGATCACATTGAGTCTACAGGAAAAGCCAATACTATCAAGGAGGGATGAGGTGTTGCTTAATGAGGCTCTTGCTCAAAGTGCTTAGTAATATGCTCCAAAGCCCTAAACTACTTTCTCACATCCACATATGACCTAAACCAAAAGTCAAACTCGGCCCCACCGATTCTTTCTATCCGGCGCCACCGAGTTCAGATGTCATAGCCACTGCCACAAACCCTAGGCAAATCGGTCTCACCGATAGGGATCTCGGTCTCACCGAGATGGAATTGCAATCTCTCTGTATGGATCTATTACCAAAATCGGTCTCACCGAGTTTGCGTAATCGTTCCTACCGAGATTGCAATGTAAACTCTCTGTTTCCTTTTCGTAACATTTTGGTCTCACCGAAATGAGCGAATTGGTCCCACCGAGTTTACCTGACCAACTCTCTTGTTAGATTGCTACCAAAATCGGTCTCACCGAGTTTGTGTAATCGGTCTCACCGAGATTACGTTATGCCCTAACCCTAACCATATCGGTCCTACCGAGTTGCATGTCGGTCCCACGGAAAATCCTAACGGTCACTAGATTTGTTGAATCGGTCCGACCAAGTTTATCAATTCGGTCCCACCGAGATTGGCAAGTTGTGTGTAACGGTTAGATTTTGTGTGGAGGCTATATATACCCCTCCACCTCCTCTTCATTCGTGGAGAGAGCCATCAGAACGAACCTACACTTCCAACTTACCTTTTTTGAGAGAGAACCACCTACACTTGTGTTGAGGCCAAGATATTCCATTCTTACCATATGAATCTTGATCTCTAGCCTTTCCCAAGTTGCTTTCCACTCAAATCTTCTTTCCACCAAATCCATATCATGTGAGAAAGAGTTGAGTGTTGGGGAGACTATAATTTGAAGCACAAGAGCAGGGAGCTCATCATCAACACACCATTTGTTACTTCTTGGAGAGTGGTGTCTCCTAGATTGGCTAGGTGTCACTTGGGAGCCTCCGACAAGATTGTGGAGTTGAACCAAGGAGTTTGTAATGGCAAGGAGATCGCCTACTTCATGAAGATCTACCCTAGTGAGGCAAGTACTTCGTGGGCGACGGCCATGGTGGGATAGACAAGGTTGCTTCTTCATGGAACCTTCGTGGGTGGAGCCCTTCGTGGACTCGCGCAGCCGTTACCCTTCGTGGGTTGAAGTCTCCATCAACGTGGATGTACGATAGCACCACCTATCGAAACCAAGTCTCAAAAATCTCCGTGTCTCCAAATTGCGTTTGCACACTCCAATCCCATCCTTTTACATTCTTGCAAGTTGCATGCTTTACTTTCCGCTGCTCATATACTCTTTGCATGCTTGCTTGATATGTATTGTGTTTGTTAAACTTGTGCCAAAACTCCACTTCAACTTAAAGAAATTAAAAACTGCAACTTTTGGTACTTAGTGTCTAATCACCCCCCCCCCCCTCTAGACACCTCTTCTTGATCCTTTCACTTGGGCATCCCCAAGCTTAGGGTTTTGTCACTCCTTATTCTCCTCATATCGATATCTCACCCAAAACTTGAAAACTTCAATCACACAAAACTTAACGGAACTTCATGAGAGAGGTTAGTATGATAAAGAGCAAACCATTCCTCTTTTGGTACTGTCAAAGACAATATTCATAATTGTTATCACACAATGCCTACTGCATCATATCATTTCTACAATTTATATTGAGCAATATAAGCCATAGAAACTAGAAGACAAGCAAACTATGCATCGAAAACAGAATCTGTCAAAAACAGAACAGTCTGTAGTAATCTGTACTCAAACCATACTTCTGCTACTCCAAAAATTCTGAAAATTCAGGACCACATGAGAAATTTGTATATCTGCAAAAAGAATCAACTCAAAACCACTCTTTTGTAAAAAATAAGAATTACTTTCGTGAGCGCATAAGTTTCTGTTTTTCAGCAAGATCAAATCAGCTATCACCCAACAAGATCCTAAAGGCTTTACTTGGCACTTTATTGAAACAAAAGCAATAAAACATGATTACTACAGTAGCATAATCATGTGAACACACAAAAACAGTAGGTCAAAGTGTTGGGTTGTCTCCCAACAAGCGCTTTTCTTTTATGCCTTTTAAGCTAGGCATGATGATTTCGATGATGCTTGATACGTCACCAAAGTATCTATAATTTTTGATTGTTCCACGCTATTATATTATCTGTTTTGGATGTTTACGGGCTTTATTAAATACTTTTATATTATTTTTGGGACTAACCTATTAACCCAGAGCCCAGTGCCAGTTTTCTGTTTTTTCCCTTGTTTCAGTGTTTCGCAGAAAAGGAATATCAAACAGAGTCCAAATGGAATGAAACCTTCGGGAGAGTTATCTTTGGAACGGAAGCAATCCAGGGGACTTGGAGTGGACGTCAGGGAAGCAACAAGGGAGGCACGAGGCAGGGGGCGCGCCCACCCCCCTGGGCTCGCCCTTCACCCTCGTGGGCCCCTCGTGGCTCCCCTGACCGACTTCTTTCGCCACGAGGCAGGGAGGCTTTGTGTTGTGAAGTTTTCAAGTTTTGGGTAAAGATTCGATGGACTATGGAATAAGGAGTGGCAAGAGCCTAAGCTTGGGGATTCCCAAAGCACCCCAAGGTAATATTCAAGGACAACCAAGAGCCTAAGCTTGGGGATGCCCCGGATGGCATCCCCTCTTTCGTCTTCGTTCATCGGTAACTTTACATGGAGCTATATTTTTATTCACCACATGATATGTGTTTTGCTTGGACCGTCATTTTATTTTATTTTTGTTTTGCTTGCTGTTTGAATAATGTCCCAAGATCTGAAATTATTAAATGTTAGAGAGTCTTCACATAGTTGCATAATTATTCGACTACTCATTGATCTTCACTTATATCTTTCGGAGTAGTTTGTTATTGCTCTAGTGCTTCACTTATATATTTTAGAGCACGGCGGTGGATTTATTTTGAATAAATATATGAACTCTCATGATTCACTTATATTATTTTGAGAGTCTTTAGAACAACATGGTAGTTTGCTTTGGTTATGAATTTGGTCCTAATATGATGGGCATCCAAGAGGGATATAATAAAAACTTTCATATGAAGTGCATTGAATACTATGAGAAGTTTGATTCTTTATGATTGTTTTGAGACATGAGGATGGTAATATTAGAGTCATGCTAGTGAGTAGTTGTGAATTTGAGAGATACTTGTGTCAAAGTTTGTAATTCCCGTAGCATGCACGTATGGTGAACCGTTATGTGATGAAGTCGGAGCATGATTTATTTATTGATTTTCTTCCTTATGAGTGGTGGTCGGGGACGAGCGATGGTATTTTCCTACCAATCTATCCCCCTAGGAGCATGCGCGTAGTACTTCGTTTCGATAACTAGTAGATTTTTGCAACAAGTATATGAGTTCTTTATGACTAATGTTGAGTCCATGGATTATACGCACTCTCACCCTTCCACCATTGCTAGCCTCTCTAATACCGCGCACTTTTCGCCGGTATCATACACCCACCATATACCTTCCTCAAAACAGCCACCATACCTACCTATCATGGAATTTCCATAGCCATTCCGAGATATATTGCCATGCAACTTTCCATTGTTCCGTTTATTATGACACGCTCCATCATTGTCATATTGCTTTGCATGATCATGTAGTTGACATTGTATTTGTGGAAAAGCCACCATTCATAATTCTTTCATACATGTCACTCATGAGTCATTGCACATCCCGGTACACCGCCGGAGGCATTCACATAGAGTCATATTTTGTTCTAAGTATCGAGTTGTAATTCTTGAGTTGTAAGTAAATAAAAGTGTGATGATCATCATTATTAGAGCACGGTCCCAAGTGAGGAAAGGATGATGGAGACTATGATTCCCCCATATGTCGGGATGAGACTCCGTACAAAAAAAAGGGAGACCAAAAAAAGGAAAAAAAATAGAAAAGTCCCAAATAAGAAAATAAAAAAATGAGAGAAAAAGAGAGAAGGGACAATGCTACTATCCTTTTACCACACTTGTGCTTCAAAGTAGCACCATGATCTTCATGATAGAGAGTCTCCTATGTTGTCACTTTCATACACTAGTGGGAATCTTTCATTATAGAACTTGGCTTGTATATTCCAATGATGGGCTTCCTCAAAATGCCCTAGGTCTTCGTGAGCAAGCGGGTTGGATGCACACCCACTTAGTTTCTTTTGTTGAGCTTTCATACACTTATAGCTCTAGTGCATCCGTTGCATGGCAATCCCTACTCACTCACATTGATATCTATTGATGGGCATCTCCATAGCCCGTTGATACGCCTAGTTGATGTGAGACTATCTTCTCCTTTTTGTCTTCTCCACAACCACCATTCTATTCCACCTATAGTGCTATGTCCATGGCTCACGCTCATGTATTGCATGAAGATTGAAAAAAGTTTGAGAACATCAAAAGTACGAAACAATTGCTTGGCTTATCATCGGGGTTGTGCATGATTAAATACTTTGTGTGATGAAGATAGAGCATAGCCAGACTATATGATTTTGTAGGGATAACTTTCTTTGGCCATGTTATTTTTAGAAGACATGATTGCTTTGTTAGTATGCTTGAAATATTATTGTTTTCATGTTAATATTAAACTTTTGTATTGAATCTTATGGACCGGAATATTCATGCCACAATAAAGAATATTACATTGACAAATATGTTAGGTAGCATTCCACATCAAAAATTATGTTTTTATCATTTACCTACTCGAGAACGAGCAGGAATTAAGCTTGGGGATGCTGATACGTCTCCAACGTATCTATAACTTTTTATTGTTCCATGCTATTATATTATCTGTTTTGGATGTTTATGGGCTTTATTAAATACTTTTATATTATTTTTGGGACTAACCTATTAACCCGAGCCCAGTGCGGTTTACTTTTTTCCCTTGTTTGATGTTTCACGAAAAGGAATATCAAACGGAGTCCAAACGGAATCAAACCTTCGGAGAGTTATTTTTGGGAAGGAAGCAATCCAGGGACTTGGAGTGCACGTCGGGAAGCAACGAGGAGGCACGAGGGGGCGCGCCCCCCCAGGCGCGCCCTCCACCTCGTGGGCCCTCGTGGCTCCCCTGACCGACTTCTTTCGCCTATATATATCAATATACCCTAAAACCATAGGGGAATAGAATAGATCAGGAGTTCCGCCGCCGCAAGTCTCTGTAGCCACCAAAACCCAATCGGGACCTGTTTCGGCACCCTGCCGGAGGGGGGAACCCTCACTAGTGGCCATCTTCATCATCCCGGCGCTCTCTATGACGAGGAGGGAGTAGTTCACCCTCGGGGCTGAGGGTATGTACCAATAGCTATGTGTTTGATCTCTCTCTCTCTCTCTCTCTCTCTCTCTCTCTCTCTCTCGTGTTCTTGAGGTGATATGATCTTGATGTATCGCGAGCTTTGCTACTATAGTTGGATCTTATGATGTTTCTCCCCCTCTACTCTCTTGTAATGGATTGAGTTTTCCCTTTGAAGTTATCTTATCGGATTGAGTCTTTAAGGATTTGAGAACACTTGATGTATGTCTTGTCGTGCTTATCTGTGGTGACAATGGGATATTCACGTGATCCACTTGATGTATGTTTTGGTGATCAACTTGCGGGTTCCGCCCATGAAACTATGCATACGGGTTGGCACACGTTTTCATCTTGACTCTCTGGTAGAAACTTTGGGGCACTCTTTGAAGTACTTTGTGTTGGTTTGAATAGATGAATCTGAGATTGTGTGATGCATGTCGTATAATCATACCCACAGATACTTGAGGTGACATTGGAGTATCTAGGTGACATTAGGGTTTTGGTTGATTTGTGTCTTAAGGTGTTATTCTAGTACGAACTCTATGATAGATAGATCAGAAAGGATAACTTTGAGGTGGTTTCGTACCCTACCATAATCTCTTCGTTTGTTCTCCGCTATTAGTGGCTTTGGAGTGACTCTTTGTTGCATGTTGAGGGATAGTTATATGATCCAATTATGTTATTATTGTTGAGAGAACTTGCACTAGTGAAAGTATGAACCCTATGCCTTGTTTCCTAGCACTGCAATACCGTTTGTGCTCACTTTTATCATTAGTCACCTTGCTGTTTTTATATTTTCATATTAAAAAAACCCATATCTATCATCCATATTGTACTTGTATCACCATCTCTTCGTCGAACTAGTGCACCTATACAATTTACCATTGTATTGGGTGTGTTGGGGACACCAGAGACTCTTTGTTATTTGGTTGCACGGTTGTTTGAGAGAGACCATCTTCATCCTACGCCTCCCACGGATTGATAAACCTTAGGTCATCCACTTGAGGGAAATTTGCTACTGTCCTACAAACCTCTGCACTTGGAGGCCCAACAACGTCTACAAGAAGAAGGTTGCGTAGTAGACATCAATGCTCGCATAAAAGATAGGAATTGAAACATGAAGAGAGTATTATGAAGCATATGACTAGCACATTTAGGTCTAACCCACTTCCTATGCATAGGGATTTTGTGAGTAAACAACTTATGGTAGCAAGAATCAACTAGCATAGGAAGGCAAAACAAGTGCAACTTCAAAACAATCAACACAAAGAGAAGAAACTTGATATTATCGAGATATGAAAGAGCATAAGTTCCTTCCTCATAATAATTTTCAGAGGCATCATGAATGGATTCAACTATATAACTATCGCATATAGCACTCTTTTCATGATGCACAAGCATAGAAAATTTATTACTCTTTATGGCATACATGTCATCATAATAATCATCATAGCTAGCAACTTCATTGTCATAATCAATTGAAACGTCTTCCAAAATAGTGGATGTATCACTAAATAAAGTCATGACCTCTCCAAATCCACTTTCATCAATATCCTAATAAGATTCAACACCCTCCAAAATAGTGGGATCACTTCTACCTAGAGTTGACACTCTTCCAAACGCACTTTCATCAATGTAATCATCATAAATAGGAGGCATGCTATCATCATAATAATTTTTTTATGAAACATAGAAGGAATCAAAGGATCATATTCATTAAGAAAATCATGCCCAAGCTTAGGACAAGCATTATTTCCAGCAAATAAATCTTCAAACATATCATACTCATCAAACATAGCATCCCCAAGCTTGTGGTTTTGCATATCATCACAGTCGTTCTTATCAATAGCATGAATGGCACCAATAGTATAGCAAACATTATTATCATATTCTTCCAAGCAAGTGCTAAAAAGATTTTTAAGATCATAATGGATATTGTCTTCCCAATCATAATCATCACAACAAGCAATAGGCATAACAAAATCATCATCAATATCATCATCCTCCATCAACATATTTGATTCACTTTCATGAGGTACAATGGTGATAGGAGCAACATTATTTGGGAGAGATACCTTTTTACCTCTTTTATTTCTTATTTTCTTCTTCTTCACCACATCATGTGTGGGTTTAATTAATTTTTTCAAGCTTCTTGTTGAAGAAATTGATTGGATAGGAAGCTCCTCTTCGTTACCTGATTCATCATAATAAACACTAGGAGGGTAATGGGAAACATTTTCCCTTTCATTAGTACTCTCTTCATAACCCATTTGTTTTATTGTATTTAGGTAGTTGGAAATATAAGGATTCCCAATGCAATTAACCGCACAAAACATACAAATTTCTTCTAGATCAAAATCAAGAATTCTCTCAAGATTAAATTTTGGAATACCCTTAGTTATATGTTTCATTTCTTCATACCCCAAAAGAAGACTAAGCTCTTTATGATGCTCAAGGGTAATCAAGTTATCACAATTTTTGGACACTATTCGATGATGAAATAATCTGCATTGAAGATTTAAATGACCATGTTCATTGCAAAGTTCACAAGGATGGCAAAAAAATTACAACTTTCAGCACAATCATCTATCCTCTCTTGCAACATTTTCGTTTCTAAATATTTATGCTTCTTACAAAATCTGTCTTCCCTTTTTGGTGTGCAAAGGCACTCCCAATTCACTCCACAAAAAGTGACATGCTTATAAGAAACATTTTTGTCATGACTTGTGCAATCATCATTAGTATTTTGGATATTCAAAGAATTCACTCTAACAACATTGCAATCATGCTTATCATTCAAATATTTTGTGCCAAGCATTTTGTTGACTTCTTCTTCTAATAATTGAGCACAATTTTCCGATCCATCATTTTCAAGAAAGATATTATAAAGATGATCAATAATAGGACGCAACCTCAATTCCATTTTTTGTAGTTTTCTTTTATAAACCAAACTAGTGATAAAACAAGAAAGTAAAAGATTCAATTGCAAGATCTAAAGATATGCCTTCAAGCACTCACCTCCCCAGCAACGGCGCCAGAAAAGAGCTTGATGTCTACTATACAACTTTATTCTTGTAGACACGTGTTGGGCCTCCAAGCGCAGAGTTTTGTAGGACAGTAGCAATTTTCCCTCAAGTGGATGACCTAAGGTTTATCAATCCGTGAGAGGTGTAGGATGAAGATGGTCTCTCTCAAACGACCCTGCAACCAAATACAAGAAATCTCTTGTGTCCCCAACACACCCAATACAATGGCAAATTGTATAGGTGCACTAGTTCGGCGAAGAGATGGTGATAAAAGTGTAATATGGATGGTAGAAATATATTTTTGTAATCTGAATAAATAAAAACAGCAAGGTAGCAAATAGCAAACGGGCACAAAAACGGTGTTTCAATGCTTTAAAACAAGGCCTAGGGTCCATACTTTTGCTAGTGCAATCTCTCAACAGTGCTAACATAGTTGGATCATATGATTATCCCTCAAAGTACAATAAAGAATCACTCCAAATTCCTATTAGCGGAGAACAAAAGATAGGAATTGGGTACGAAGCCACCTCAAAGCTATTCTTTCTGATCAATCTATTCAAGAGTTCGTACTAAAATAACAAAAAGCTATTGTTTCCGTTCGATCTATCCTAGAGTTTGTACTAGAGTAACACCAAAGCATATTCATAATCATAATACTCAATCCACACAAGGAACTATAAAGAGACCCCAAAGTTTCTACCGGAGAAAAACGTGCATCAACCCCTATTCATAGATTACCCCAATATCACCGCGGGAATCCGCGAGTTGAATGCCATAACATATATCAAGTGAATCAATAAGATACCCCAATTGTCACCTCAAGTATTCATACTGCAAAACATATATCATGTGTTCGCATATCTGAATATTCAATCCGATATGACAAAACTTCAAATGGTAAAGATTCAATTCATCACAACAAGAGTATAGAGGGGAGAAACATCATATGATCCGACTATATTAATAAAGCCCATGATATAGATCACGAGAGAGAGAGAGAGAGAGATTAAACACATAGCTACTAGTAAAAACCCTCAGCCCCGAGGGTGGGCTACTCCCTCCTCATCGTGGTGGCCGCCGGGATGATGAAGATGGCCACCGGAGATGATTCCCCCCTCCGGTAGGGTGCCAGAACAGGGTCCCGGTTGGTTTTCGGTGGCTACAGAGGTTTGCGGCAGCGGTACTTCCGATCTAGGTCTACCCTGAAGGGTTTCGGAATATTTGGGAATGTATAGTGCAAAGAGGGGGTGCGGGAGGCCACCGAGGTGGGCACAACCCACCTGGGAGCGCCAGGAGGACCTGGCACACCCTGGTGGGTTGTTCCCCCCTCAGGGCACCCCCCCCCCCAGGTGCTGCTCTGGCCCCTCAGGAGTCTTCTGCCCATAAAAAATCCACAAAAAGTTTCGCAGTGTTTGGACTCCATTTGATATTGATTTTCTGCGATGTAAAAAACATGTAAAAAATAGCAACTGACACTTGGCACTATGTCAATCGGTTAGTCCTAGAAAATGATATAAAATGACTATAAAATGATTATAAAACATCTAAGAATTATAAAATAACAGCATGAATACCTCATAAATTATAGATACGTTGGAGACGTATCATGCAGCAATGAGGATAATCCTCAAGTTACGGACCCAGTCAGTGTAGTTGCTACCATCATCTTTCAACTTAGCTTTCTCTAGGAACGCATTAAAATTCAGGGAAACGGTAGCTCGGTCATTGATCTACAACATAGATATGCACAACTATAAGACTAAGTTCATGATAAATTGAGTTCAATTAATCAAATTACTAAATAATTCCCACTTAAATAGACATCCCTCAAGTCATCTAAGTGATACGTGATCCAAATCAACTAACCCATGTCCGATCATCATGTGAGATGGGGTACTCATCAATGGTGAACATCTCCATGTTGATCGTATCTACTATACGATTCACATTCGACCTTTCGGTCTCCAGTGTTCCGAGACCATGTATGTACATGCTAGGCTCGTCAAGTTTAACCCAAGTATTCTGCATGTGCAAAAATGTCTTACACCCGTTGCATGTGAACGTAGAGTCTATCACACCCGATCATCACATGGTGTCTCGAAACAACGAACTGTAGCAACGGTGCATACTCAGGGAGAACACTTTTACCTTGAAATTAAATGAAGGGATCATCTTATAGTGCTACCGTCATTCTAAGAAAAATAAGATGCATAAAAGATAAACATCACATGCAATCAAAATATGTGACATGATATGGCCATCATCATCTTGTGCTTTTGATCTCCATCTCCAAAGCATCATCATGATCTCCATCGTCACTGGCTCGACACCTTGATCTCCATCGTAGTGTCATTGCGTCGAGGTCGTCACGCCAACTATTGCTTCTACAACTATCGCTAACGCATAGTGATAAAGTAAAGCAATTACATGGCGTTTGCACTTCATACAATAAAGAGATAACCCTAAGGCTCGTACCAGTTGTCGATATTACAAAACATGATCATCTCATACGTCAACATATATCACATCATATCTTGACCATATCACATCACAACATGCCCTGCAAAAACAAGTTAGACGTCCTCTACTTTGTTGTTGCAAGTTTTATGTGGCTGATATGGGCTTTTAGCAAGAACAGTTCTTACCTACGCATAAAACCACAACGGTGTTTCATCAAGTTTGATATTTTAACCTTCTTAAAGGACCGACCGTAGTCAAATTTGATTCAACTAAAGTAGGAGAAACAGACACCCGCCAGCCACCTTTATGCAAAACTAGTTGCATGTCTGTCGGTGGAACCGATCTCATGTGCGTGGACATGTAAGGTTGGTCTGAGCCGCTTCATCACACAATACCGTTGAATCAAAATAAGAAGTTGCTGGTAAGCAGAATGACTCTCACCGCCACAACTCTTTGTGTTCTACTCGTGCATATCGTCTATGCATAGACCTGGCTCATGATGCCACTGTTGGGAAACGTTGCATGGAAAACAAAAGAATTCTACGCACATGCAAGATCTATCCATGGAGATGCATAGCTACGAGAGGGGAAGATGTGTCTATGTACCCTCATAGACCGTAACCGGAAGCGTTTCACAACACGGTTGATGTAGTCGAACTTTCTTCGCGATCAAGTCGATCGAGTACCGAACGTATGGCACCTCCGCGTTCAGCACACGTTCAGGTCGGTGACGACCGCGCCTTCTTGATCCAGCAAGATAGAGAGGTAGTGGATGAGTTCCGACAGCACGACGGCATGGTGACGGTGATGGAGAAGCTATCTCCGCAGGGCTTCGCCTAAGCACTACAAAAATATGACCGGGGGTGTAAACAGTGGAAGGGGGCGCCGCACACGGCTAAAGGATTGATGTGCTTGTGCTAGGCGCCCCCCTCCCACATATATATAGGTGGGGGAGGAGGGAGCAGCCAGGAGGCACCCCCAAGTAGGTCAAATCCTACTTGGGGTGCCTTCCCAAGTGGTGCCCCCACTGCCTTATTTACCGGAGAGGAGAAGGAAAGGGAGGAAGGAGAAGGAAGGGGAGGCCGAATCCCCCCCCCTTTCCTTCCCCACTTGGGCGGCTGCCATGGGGGCGCGCCAGCCCTTTGTGGTCTGGTGTGCTCCTCTCTTATGGCCCAATAGGCCCAATACCCTTCCGGGAGTACCCGGTACCCCCTCTGGTACTCCGATAATCACCCGGTACAGACCGAAACACTTCTGGTGTCCGAATATCATCGTCCTATATATCAATCTTTACCTCTCGGCCATTTCAATACTGCTCGTCATGTCCGTGATCTCATCCGGGACTCTGAACAATATTTGGTCACCAAATCATATAACTCATATAACACTATATCGTCAACGAACGTTAAGCATGTGAACCCTACGGGTTCGAGAACTATGTAGAAATGACTGATACATCTCTCCGGTCAATAACCAATAGTGGAACATGGATGCCCATATTGGTTCCTACATATTCTACGAATATCTTTATCGGTCGAACGTTATGACAACATATGCAATTCCCTTTGTCTATCGGTATGTTACTTGCCCGAGATTCGATCGTCGGTATCTTCATACCTAGTTCAATCTCGCTACCGGCAAGTCTCTTTACTCGTTTCGTAATACATCACCTCGTGACTAACTCCTTAGTCATTTTTGCTTGCAAGCTTATGATGTGTATTACCGAGAGGGCCCAGAGATACCTCTCCGATACTCTGAGTGACAAATCCTAATCTCGATCTATGCCAACTCAACAAACACCTTTGGAGATACCTGTAGAGCATCTTTATGATCACCCAGTTACGTTGTGACGTTTGATAGCACACAAGGTATTCCTCCGGTATCCGGGAGTTGCATAATCTCATAGTCGAAGGAATATGTATTTGATATGAAGAAAGCAATAGCAATAAAACTGAATGATCATTATGCTAAGCTAACGGATGGGCCTTGTCCATCACATCATTCTCCTAATGATGTGATCCTGTTATCAAATGACAACACATGTCTATGGTTAGGAAACCTTAACCATCTTTGATCAATGAGCTAGTCTAGTAGAGGCTTACTAGGGACACGGTAATTTTTTCTGTATTCACACATGTATTTAGGTTTCTGATCATTACAATTCTAGCATGAATAATAAAACTTTATCATGAGTAAGGAAATATAAAATAAAAACTTTATTATTGCCTCTAGGGCATATTTCCTTCAGTTCCGAGGTGCTAGAGTTGCTCCCGTGAGAGCTTTTCGCAGGAACGATTTGGCAGCCACGCATCATACTTCGAGGTCCGCTTCAGCCACGAGGATTTTTGTCCATTTTTGTTGAGCATGTTTTCATGGGTATACAGCTCCTGCTGATTCTTTTTCATGCTCCACACAATTGTGATTAGCTGCCGTTGGAACTGTGTCTGCTCGGATGGGTTTGTAGGTACTACAAAGTCTTTGGGTCCGAGGCTGACGTCGTCCTCGGATTCGGGGAAGTAATCCCTGTCCAACCCATTGTTGAAAGCATCTATGTCTTCAGGGTCATCCTCCACAGGCGTCGCTATGGGCATGTTCTGTTGGGCAGACGAGGCTTGACTATCCTCGCTTAGGTTCTCAGCGGCATCAGGGGCAACACCATTATCGGCGACACCCGTAGTATAGGTCGTACTTCTTCTCCCGTTATTGCCCTTCGATCACCTCTTAAGGCGATGACACTTAGGGTTTTCCTTAGGTTTCTCCTTGGAATTGTCTTTAGGAGTGTCGACCATGTAAAGGTCATAGGTAGATGTCACGGCCCCAATTCCTAGTATGGTATATGGTCGCAGGTCGGTTTGCTCCGGTGTCGCCACTGACATCTTCCTCCATGTTAGTGGCCTCTTCAGAGCCGTAGTCAAACGCATCGGTCAAGTCTTCGACCATCGCGACTAGGTAGGTGGTGGGCGGGACGAAAATTTCCTAATTATCGGCATTACATCTGATCTGATCATAAACAACGAACAAGACCGCCAGTCTTTTGATTCGATCCAGTACCTCGTTTATCTACGAGAGCTCCTCGGTGTCCAGGACCTGGCTATAAGCCGAGCTGACCTGAAGCAGTTTGTTCGGGTCGTTTGATGCGGCCCCGTCATTTCATTCGTCCAGAGCTGACCCCTGGTCGATGGGAAAAGAAATTACGTTAGAGGCCATTATTGCCGGGTCCGAAGACGAGCCTGGATCAGGGTCGACATTTGAGGCGACCATCGGATCTATCTTCGGGGTCGGTTCCGGTGACAGGCCGGATCTGGGGATCAGGTCAGAAGTCGGTTCCCGGAGCCGCGGCGCCAGAGGGATCTTCGAGCCAATCCGAGATCCGCCCCGAGAGGGCTAGGTCACCTCAGGAGTTCGTGATGTACTCCGGGCTTTCGAGCATGATGAATTGGTTTGGGGCAAAGCTCTTGACACGTCCCATGTGGTCGCGCGGATCGGCGTGCAGCACGATGCTGCCGAAGGCGAAAAGCTGGCTGGGGACGAAGATGTCCCGGCAGCCAATACTGATATCAATCCTTGGCGATCAATCAGCGAGCTCTCAATGAAAGTACCAATGTCCGTGTCAAAATCGGCAGACCTTGGGTAGGGGGGCTCGAGCTGTGAGATCGGATCGATGGTAACAGGAGACAAGGAACGCGGTGTTTTACCCAGGTTCGGGACCTCTTGAGGAGGTAAAACCCTATATCCTACTCTTGTTTATATTGTGGATGTATCAAAGTACATAGTTGATCTACCTCAAGATCGTAAGTCGTGGATGAGGGAGTCCTGGATTAGGGGGTCCTCGGACAGCCGGACTATATGCTTTGGCCGGACTGTTGGACTATGAAGATACAAGATTGAAGACTTTGTCCCGTGTCCAGATGGGACTCTCCTTGGCGTGGAAGGCAAGCTTGGCAATTCGGATCTGTAGATCTCCTCCCTTGTAACCGACTCTGTGTAACCCTAGCCCCCTCCGGTGTCTATATAAACCGGAGGGTTTAGTCTATAGGACAAGAACAATCATAATCATAGGCTAGCTTCTAGGGTTTAGCCTCCACGATCTCGTGGTAGATCAACTCTTGTAATACTCATATCATCAAGATCAATCAAGCATGAAGTAGGGTATTACCTCCATCGAGAGGGCCGAACACAGGTAAACATTGTGTCCCCGCTTCTGTTGCCATCCTCCTTAGACGCACAGATTCGGGACCCCTACCGAGATCCGCGGTTTTGACACCGACATTGGTGCTTTCATTGAGAGTTCCACTGTGCCGTCACCACAAGGCTTGATGGAACCTTCGACCATCGGCAACGATGCGATCCAGGGTGAGGTTTTTCTCCCCGGACAGATCTTCGTATTCGGCGGCTTCGCACTGCAGGCCAACTCGCTTGGCCATCTGGAGCAGATCGAAAGCTACGCCCCTGGCTGTCAGGTCGGGTTTGGAAGCTTAAACTATACTGCCGACATCCGCTGAGACTTGATCTTTGACGGATTCGAACCCATGCCAGGTGTGCCGCACAGTCACGACGAGCATGACCTAGCTCTGCCGTCAGACGGTGTTCGGAAGATCACACCTGTGGCTACTCCAGCCCTCAATCCGGAGCAGATTGCGCCGTCCGAGGACGGGTGGATGGACCCTGCCACAGAGGCCGCACACTCAGTGGCGATAGAGCCGAATACTGACTTCACCTCCTACGAGATCCGTGTTGCCGAACCCTTGGATTCGTCCCTGGCCGCAGGCCCCGAACCGCCAGCGTCAGTGCCTATCGAATCTGATTGGGCACCGATCATGGAGTTTTCCTCCGCGGATATCTTTCAGCACTTGCCCCTTGGCGATGTGCTAAATTCATTAAGGTCGCTCTCCGTGTCAGGAGGCCCTTGGCCGAACTGTGTCCGGCTTGAGTGGGAAGCGGATGACGAAGAAATTTGTTCCCCACCCACCACCCACTTAATAGCCACTGTCAAGGACTTAACCAACATGCTTGATTTTGGCTCCAAAGACATCGACGGTATGGACGACGATGTAGGAGAAGAACAGGAACCACCGCCCACAGGGCGCTGGACTGCCACCTCATCATATGATATATACATGGTGGACACCCCCAAACAAAGTGATGGCAATAAGGCAATGGAGGATAATCCCCCCGAGAAGCAATCTAAGCACCGACATCATCGGCACCGCTCTAAGCCCCGCCGTAGCAAAAGCAGCGATACCGGCCCAAGAAACAATAACGTTGTGGATAGTGCCGAAGACGAAGACAATCCCCTCCAGCCAGGCCTCGAGCGGGAGGATGGGCAAGCTAGCCCTAAGGAACAGGCAGCAGACGGAGAATCGGAGGATGACAATTACATGCCTCTCTCCGAAGACGAGGTGAGCCTCGGCGACGAAGAATTTATCGTGCATGAGGACCCCATCGAACAGGAGCGCTTCAAGCGCCGGCTTATAGCCACAGCAAAAAGCCTGAAGAAAAAAGCAACAGCAGCTTCAAGCTGACCAAGATCTGCTAGCAGATAGATGGACGGAGATCCTGGCGGCCGAGGAATACGAACTCGAGTGCCCAACCAAAAGTTACCCAAAGCGCAGGTTGCTACCCCAACTCGAGGAGGAAGCATTAAATCCTACGCTTCCAGCGTATGATGCGGCTGACCGGCCACCTCGTGGCCGAGACAAAGCGACATATCAGGCCGAAGTCCATCCCGCACCCCGCCGCCAGTCAAACAAAAATACCACTGCCCGGGGCAACACGCAGGACCTGCGAGACGTATTGGAAAACAAAGCAGGACATGCAAGATCGATCTACGGATCACGCGGGCGCGCCCCAACGCGTGATGACGACCGTCACGCCGGACATACTAAAAGCAAATCCGGCTGGGCCGAATACAGCAGACAAGACTCGTATGAACTGCTTCGTGGTATAGCCCGGCATAGAGGCGCCGCACACCCCCCCTATGCTTCACTGATGAAGTAATGGATCACGAATTTCCAGAAGGTTTTAAACCCGTGAACATTGAATCATACGATGGTACAACAGACCCCGCGGTATGGATTGAAGATTTCCTCCTCCACATCCACATGGCCCGCGGTGACGATCTACATGCCATCAAGTACCTCCCATTAAAACTCAAAGGACCTGCTCGGCATTGGCTCAATAGCCTGCCGGCAAACTCCATAGGCAGTTGGGAGAATTTGGAGGACTCATTCCTTGACAACTTCCAGGGCACTTATGTACGACCACCGTATGTCGATGACTTGAGTCACATAACCCGACAGCCAAGGGAATCAGCCAGGAAATTCTGGACTCGGTTTCTAACTAAAAAGAACCAAATTGTCGATTGTCCGGATGCCGAGGCCTTAGCGGCATTTAAGCATAACATCCGCGACGAGTGGCTCGCCCGACACCTCGGCCAAGAAAAGCCGAAGTCCATGGCAGCCCTCACGACACTCATGACCCGCTTCTGTGCGGGCGAGGATAGATGGTTGGCTCGCAGCAACAACACATCAAGAAACCCTGGCAATTCAGACGCCAAAGATAGCAACGGCAGGCTACGTTGCAACAGACATAAGCGCCGCAACAACGGCGACAATGCGAAGACACGACAGTTAATGCCGGATTCATTGGCTCTAAATCCGGTCAGCGGAAAAAGCCATTCAAAAGAAGCAATCCGGGCCCGTCCAGCTTGGACCGCATACTTGATCGTCCGTGTCAAATTCACGGCACACCCGATAAACCAGCCAACCACACCAACCGAGAATGCTAGGTGTTCAAACAGGCCGGCAAGTTGAATGCCGAAAACAAGGAAAAGGGTCTGCATAGCGACGACGAGGAGGAGCCCCGGCCGCCGAACACAGGAGGACAGAAGAAATGTCCTCCCCAAGTGAAAACGGTAAACATGATATACGTAACCCATATTCCCAAGCGGGAACGAAAGTGTGCACTGAGGGACGTTTATGCGATGGAGCCAGTCGCCCCAAAGTTCAACCCATGGTCTTCTTGTCCGATCACCTTCGATCGCAGGGACCACCCCACCAGTATTAGTCATGGTGGTTCTGCCGCTTTGGTCCTTGACCCCATCATTGACGGATTTCACCTCACTCGAGTCCTTATGGACGGTGGCAGCAGCCTGAACCTGCTCTATCAGGATACAGTGCGCAAAATGGGTATAGACCCCTCGAGGATCAAACCCACAAAAACCACCTTTAAAGGTGACATCCCAGGTGTAGAGGCCTGTTGCACTGGCTCAATCACATTGGAAGTGGTCTTTGGATCTCCGGACAACTTCCGAAGCGAGGAGTTAATCTTCAATATCGTCCCCTTCCGCAGTGGCTATCACGCATTGCTCGGACGAACCGCATTTGCTAGATTCAACGCAGTACCGCATTATGAATACCTCAAGCTCAAAATGCCAGGACGTCGTGGGGTCATAACAGTCAATGGAAACATAGAACGCTCGCTCCGCACGGAGGAGCACACTGCGGCCCTCGCAGCAGAAGCGCAAACCAGCCTTATGAGGCAAACTGCCAATCCGGCGAAAAAGACCCCAGACACCTTCAAGCGAGTCCGGAGTACCCTTCAAAAGGATCGCCAGGCATGTTTAGAGCTCGCCTAACAATTTGGCCTCCATCCTAGTCCCAGTCAAACGGCGAAATTTGTGCCGCGCGTAGATAATTACGCACTCAAGATACCATGGGTATAGGCGGAGGCACGGCCATGGCACGACCCACAGTGCGGCTTAACCGCCTCAGGACCCGCATACCTTTAATATTTTCTTCCTTTCAGGCCACTATTATCTGAAGACCCTCTCCGATCGTCTGATTATCGGACCCGTCACGAGAAGGAAACACCAAGGAAGCAAGAAGCTTTGACGTAAAAGGGAATTCTTAGGTGGTCTATGATATCGACCGATATACCTGTTTTGTATACCCACACGCAGCTTGACCTTGGATAGGAAATGTCAAATAGTCCTATTTTTTACTTATTGCACTACATGTACGCATACGCTTTGACGTATCATTTAAATAACAATGTACAACATTAGCTCATTATTGCATTATCTTTTTTTCCTGTCTACTTATTTACGACAAATAGCACCCGTACATTTTGATACGTCCAGTGCGCCAGGGGCTTCAGTGTAACCCATAACACGGCATGAAAAGTCCGAACACTTTCGACAGTGCGGCACCCCGAACTATAGCATTATATGCATCAGCTCCGAATCATGTATTGGGTCAATAGTTGGGTTTGCCCGGCTCCCATGTTTTGGTACCTTACATTCCGCTATATCGGCTAAGGTAGCACTGGGAGAACTACTACGATTGTGTCCCGGTTCTTCCGGACGAGTACCTCAGTAGAGAAAGCCAAAAACTGACTGTCATGATGCGGCGAGAGCTGGTCGCTGTTCGAGAGGTCTCAAATCCTTAAAGATTTTTTCTGCTTGGGCGAGAATCGGCCTTGTCCGATTAAGGCATATAGCGCCCCAAGTTGACCTTCCGAATACTAGGGCTTTGCCAAAATTTAAAATTGTAGACTTCTATGGCTAAGTGAGAGTGATAAAGCTTTATAGTCCGATTGCCTGGTTCATTATGTTGAACACCTCCTTCGAAGGACCCAAAACTGGGATAAAGAGTGATCAGGTTTATCCCAAACACCCCAGTACTAGTTACATGGGGGCAGAAGCCGACGACAGGCCAACTCTCAAATTTTATAAACGGCTGCACAGAAGGTAATATTTTAAATTAACAAGCGTTACATAACGCACATGAACTCGTTTCACATTACAGGATCACATGAGTACATTCATTCAAATATTACATCCTTAGAACATTCCTTTGTCACAAGGCGAGCACCCTTCAGGACACTGTCATAATACTTTTCGGGGTGGCGATGCTCCTTGCCCTCCGGCGGCCCCCTCCTTCACCAGCTTTTCGGCGTCCATCTTCGCCCAATGCACTTTCGCCCGGGCAAGACCCTGCGCACACCCTCAATGCAGACGGACCGCTTTATGACTTCAAACCGTGGGCAGGCCTTTACAAGCCGCCTTACCAGGCCGAAATAGCTGCCAGGCAGGGGCTCGCTAGGCCACATCCAGACTATGAAGCCCTTCATGGCCAGCTCGGCCGCCTTGTGAAGCTCGACCAGTTGCTTCAACTCGTCGCTCAAGGGCATCGGATGTTCGGTCCCAGTATACTGAGACCAGAACAACTTCTCCGTCGAGCTCCCTTCCTCGGCCCGGTAGAACTCCGTGGCATCCGACACACTGTTGGGTAGATCTGCGAACGCTCCTGGAGAGCTCCGAATTTGGGTAAGTAAAAGGAAAGTTTCCTTCACATACTTGCTTTGCATAATGAATGCCTTACCCGCCGCTATCTTCTTGACCACCTCAATTTCCTGGAGGGCCTTTTGGGCTTCGGCCTTGGCATTTTGTACGTTCTGGAGGGCCTTCGCAAGCTCGGACCCTTGCGTCTTAGAGTCACACTCCAAGGACTCGTACTTCTTGACGAACTCCTGGAGCTCTTGCTGGACCTCGCCAACTCGGGCCTCTTGCTTCTCGCGCTCGGCGAGCTCCTTGGCCGCTTTGCCTTCGGCCTCGAACAACGCCTTCTTTAGGGCCGCCACTTCGGTCGTGGCCCCTAGCAAAATTCATGACGATCCTGTGATCTAACAATCACTTTCCTCTTTCTTTATCAACAAATAGATGAGGTATTACTTACCTTTGTTCTCTTCGAGCTGCCTCTTGGTAAGGCTGAGCTCTTCCTCGGACCACTCATGGTCCCGCTTCAGTGCGGAGACCTCCGCCGTGCGAGCGGCAGCGACCAGCAGTGAAGCTTGCTTATTCACATATACATATTCTGATTAGACTCCTGTGATTATTATTTGATCCTCTGTTCAACCTTTCTTTGAACACCAAACAAAGCATCAGGGGCTACTGTCTATGCTGTAACATTTTCTCATAATTTGATTACTTACCTCAAAGCCTGTTAGGAAGCTGGCACAAGCTTCAGTTAGTCCGCTTTTGGCGGACCGAACCTTCTTGACCACCGCACTCATGATAGTGCGGTGCTCTTTGTCAATGGAAGCGCCGCGAAGCGCTTCCAGCAAATTGTCTGATGCCTCTGGATGGACAGAGGCCATCGGCACAGACGGCTTGCCCCTCTTGGCAAGGGGTCGCCTGACAGAATCCGCATCCACTGGAGGTTCCAGCGCAGTATTCGGCTGGGGGCTAGACTTGCTGCCCGCGGCATTAGGTCCCATGGGAGTCTTGCCCCTCGTGCGCCCAGCGCCTGGAATGTCGCCTTGGGGCGCCTCCGGAACTGTCTCCCCTTGGTTCAGTGCCCTTTGAGACAACACCTCGACGTCGTCCGTAGGGCGGGGGGGGGGGGAGGTGGTGGTCGGAAGTGAATCGTTGTTCATCTTTGACGGGCCCAAAGACTCCTCCAAAGAGGATACGTCGATATGGGCTTTGGATGGACTGCATGATCATGATCGGCATGATAAGAAGCAATAAAACAAAACATACCAAGAATTATTATGGTATCCGGATACTTACGACTTCGCCAGGGGCTTGTCCCTAGGTAACCACTCCTCGTCGCTGAAAGTGGCCACCATGGAGCAGTCCGGAAGGAGAGTCCTTCCCTTCTTGGACCCGTCGGCCTCCCCTAATGGGGCGGCCTTACTTTTCTTGTCTCCCCCGGCTGGGGGGGAGAACTTTCATCTTCCTCCTCCTCGTTGTCGTGGGAGGAGGGCGCCTCGGTGTTATCGGACGATGAGTCCAATACGACCTTGGGCCGGAGACCTTTCCTGGTCCCCGTGGCCTTCTTCTCCGGTGCCTCATAGATCGCTGGAACCAGCATCTCCGTTAGGAGAGCCCTTGCTGGATCTTCGGGCAGTGGGGCCGGACAATCAATCTGCTCCGCTGTCGTGACCCAGTCCTGTTAAATGGCATGGAGGCTTAGATCCCTCATATGATTATACTAGGGAAAGGAACATCTTATGAGTTACAAGGAGCTTACCGAATTGGCATGGCGCTTCGCGCTGAGTCCGCGATCCTTGGTAAGCGGAGGAGGTACCTCGGCGGACTTGAACAACACCTTCCAGATGTCTTGGTGCGTTGTGTCGAAGAGCTCTCGCAGCGTCTGGTGCTTGGCCGGGTCGAACTCCCACAAATTGAATGCCTGTCTTTGACACGGAAGGATCCGGCGAAAGAGCATGACTTGGACCACGTTGACAAGCTTGATTTTCTTGCTTATCATGTTTTTGACGCAGTTCTGGAGTCCGGTCAGCTCTACCGATGAACCCCAGGATAGGCCCTTCTCTTTCCAGGAGGTGAGCCGCATGGGGATGCCGAATCGAAATTTGGGGGCCGCCACCCATTTGGTGTCACGCGGCTCGGTGATGTAGAACCACCCCGATTGCCACCCCTTTACGGTCTCCACATAGGAGCGTTCGAGCCAGGTGATGTTGGGCATTTTGCCCACCATGGCGCCTCCGCACTCCGCTTGCTGGCCGACCACCACCTTCGGTTTAACGTTGAAGGTCTTCAGCCACAGACCGAAGTGGGGCTTGATGCGGAGGAAGGCCTCGCACACGACGATAAACCCGAGATGTTGAGGATGAAATTATGGGCCAGATCATGGAAGTTCAGCCCGTAGTAGAACATGAGCCCGCGGACGAATGGGTGGAGGGAAAATCCCAGCCCGCGGACGAAATGGGTGAGGAATACAACCCTTTCGTGGGGTTCAGGGGTAGGGACGATCTGCCCCGCGTCTGGGAGCCGGTGCGTGATATCTGCGGCCAGGTACCCGGCTTCCCGGAGCTTCGTAATGTTCTCCTCCATAACGGAGGAGACCATCCACTTGCCTCCCCCTTCGGACATGTTTGGAGTGGTTTTGGGCTCGGAGAAAATGCGAACTTGGGCGCTGGAGCTCGAGTGCGCGAGAATGGATGGGCAGGGAAGAAGAAGGCATGGGTGAAAAGGAGGAGTCCTTGTCCCTTTATAAGGGCAAAAGGAACTGTGTGCCTCCCCACCTACCTTGTAAAACTCGCTTATTCCCCAAGCGTCATGATTGATGGCGCGGTTGGGTCCACGCCCGTATTGATGAGAACCCCGTGATAAGGGGACACGATCTCTGCTTCGACAAGATGTGCCAAGAAAACCGCCTCGCAATATGTGCAGTAGCTGGTTGAGAAAAACGGTTCGAATAATGACCGGGCCATGGCGTGATGTCACGCTACGAAATGTGTCAGCAGATTAGATTTGTGGGATATTATACTCTCTACGGGGGTATGTGGAATTTGTTTTGCAGAGCCGGACACTATCCTTGTGTTCGAAATCTTCTATGGAGTATTCGGAGGAAGAACCCGCCTTCCAATGCCGAAGACAATCTGTGCGCCGGACTCATCGTCATTGAAGTCTGGTTCAGGGGCTACTGAGGGAGTCCTGGATTAGGGGGTCCTCGGACAGCCGGACTATATGCTTTGGCCGGACTGTTGGACTATGAAGATACAAGATTGAAGACTTCGTCCGGTGTCCAGATGGGACTCTCCTTGGCGTGGAAGGCAAGCTTGGCAATTCGGATCTGTAGATCTCCTCCCTTGTAACCGACTCTGTGTAACCCTAGCCCCCTCCGGTGTCTATATAAACCGGAGGATTTAGTCCGTAGGACAAGAACAATCATAATCGTAGGCTAGCTTCTAGGGTTTAGCCTCTACGATCTCGTGGTAGATCAACTCTTGTAATACTCATATCATCAAGATCAATCAAGCAGGAAGTAGGGTATTACCTCCATCGAGAGGGCCCGAACACAGGTAAACATTGTGTCCCCCGCCTCCTGTTACCATCCTCCTTAGACGCACAGTTCGGGACCCCCTACCCGAGATCCGCCGGTTTTGACACCGACAGTGGACTAAACCCTAAGTCTGATGATGATGATAATCGATCCCCCTCTACAGACTAAACCCTCCGGTTTATATAGGCACTGGGGGTATCTAGGGGTTACATGCCGAACTTAAATGATATCCTTGGAGTACACGCCAATCTTCGGTAAAGTCCAATATGATTACGGCACAGGTTCGAGGCCTCAGGAGACCCTCCTTATCAATGGGCCGTCAGTTCGACCCATGGACTAGAACAGCTTGGCCGGGATCCCCTAATTCAGGACACCGTCACCAATGCTCATCATCTGTGTCCACATGTAGGATGACATGTGTACGCATCATCGAGTGTTGATCAGTGCATCACTGTGTGTCACGCCCAAGATGCGGCCCTATCCTAAAGGAACTCGAAGGTCCCACCAAGGATAGAGACACATCTTGAAGACGCTTTTGCAAGGTGGATATCATTACATCATACCAGTACATAATAGTTGGGGATACATACATAAGGCACAAACGCCCCAAGAATACATCAACATCATACAAGAGATCAACATCCGACTACGGATGAAACATAAACAGAAACTCAAACAATATCCACCCTGCTAGCCCAGGCTGCCGACCCGGAACCTAACCCAAGATCGACGAAGAAGAAGAACTCCAACACGAGTAAACATCGCTCTCACGTCATGAGCATCACAAAGCCTGTACCTGCAACTGTTGTTGTAGTAATCTGTGAGCCACGAGGACTCAGCAATCTCATTACCATGGGTATCAAGATTAGCAAAGCTTAAAGGGTAAGGAAGGGATAAAGTGGTGAGGTTGCAGCAGCAACTAAGCATGTATGGTGGCTAACTTACGAATACAAGAGCGAGAAGAGGAGCTGAACAAGCGGACGTCAACTAGTAATGATCAAGAAGTGATCCTGAACTCCTACTTACATCAAACATAACCCAAAACCGTGTTCTCCTCTCGAACAACCCCGAAAAGAGACAATCACGGTTACGCACGCGATTGGTGTATTTTAGAAGAGTTTACTTCAAGTTTACTACAACCGGATATTAACAAATTCCCATCTGCCACATAACCGCGGGCACGGCTCTCGAAAGTTTATACCCTGCAGGGGTGTCCCAGCTTAGCCCATTATAAGCTCTCATGATCAATGAAGGATATTCCTGTTGGGGAACGTAGTAATTTCAAAAAATTTCCTACGTACATGCAAGACCATGGTGATGGCATAGCAACGAGAGGGGAGAGTGTCCGTCCACGTACCCTCGTAGACCGAAAGCGGGCGTTATAACAACGCGGTTGATGTAGTCGTGCGTCTTCACGATCCGACCGATCCAAGCACCGAGCGACGGCACCTCCGAGTTACGCACACGTTCAGCTCGATGACGATCCCGGACTCCAATCCAGCAAAGTGTCGGGATGAGTTCCGTCAAGACGACGGCGTGCAGGCGATGATGATGCTCCACCGGCGAGGGCTTTGCCTAAGCTCGCGACGATATGACTTCTCGGCGCAGGCTTCGCCTAAGCTCATGACGATATGACCGAAGTGGAATATGGTGGAAGGGGGCACCGCACACGGCTAAGGAACGATCCGTAGATCAACTTGTGTGTCATGGGGTGCCCCCCTGCCCCCGTATATAAAGGAGCCAAGGGGGGGTGCGGCCATCCCTAGGGGAGGCGCGCCTGGAGGAGTCCTACTCCCACCGGGAGTAGGACTCCCCTCTCCTAGTTGGATTAGGATTGGAGGAGGGGGAAGAGGGAAGGGGGCGCCGCCCCCCTCTCCTTGTCCTATTCGGACTAGAGGGGAGGGGGGCGCGCGGCCTGCCTGGCCGGCCCTTCCTCTTCTCTCTTATGGCCCATCAAGGCCCATATACCCCCGGGGTTCCAGTAACCCCGGTGTTCGATAACTTCCTGTTTTATCCGGAACCTTTCGAAGTCAACATAGGCTTCCAATATATCAATCTTTATGTCTCGACCATTTCGAGACTCCTCGTCATGTCCGTGATCACATCCGGACTCGAACAACCTTGGTACATCAATACTTATAAACTCATAATGAACTGTCATCGAAGCGTTAAGCGTGCGGACCCTACGGGTTCGAGAACTATGTAGACATGACCTAGAACCATTCTCGGTCAATAACCAATAGCGGAACCTGGATGCCCATATTGGTTCCTACATATTCTACTGAATATCTTTATCGGTCAAACCGCATAACGATATCGTTGTTCCTTTGTCATCGGTATGTTACTTACCCGAGATTCGATCGTCGGTATCCAATACCTAGTTCAATCTCGTTACCGTAAGTCTCTTTACTCGTTCCGTAATACATCATCTCACAACTAACTCATTAGTTGCAATGCTTGCAAGGCTTATGTGATGTGTATTACCGAGAAGGCCTAGAGATACCTCTCCGACAATCGGAGTGACAAAACCTAATCTCGATTCATGCCAACTCAACATATACTTTTGGAGACACCTGAGAGTACCTTTATAATCACCCGATTCGTTGTGACGTTTGGTAGCACACAAAGTGTTCCTCCGTAAGCGGAGTTGCATAATCTCATAGTTGCAGGAACTTTGTATAAGTCATGAAGAAAGCATAAGCAACATACTAAGCGATCAAGTGCTAAGCTAACGAAATGGGTCATGTCAATCACATCATTCTCCTAATGATGTGATCCCATTAATCAAATGACAACACATGTCTATGTTTAGGAAACATAACCATCTTCGATCAATGAGCTAGTCTTGTAGAGGCATACTAGTGACTATCTGTTTGTCTATGTATTCACACATGTATTATGTTTCCGGTTAATACAATTCTAGCATGAATAATAAACATTTATCATGATATAAGGAAATAAATAATAACTTTATTATTGCCTCTAGGGCATATTTCCTTCAATTCCTTCTCCCGGAAGACCTGATCAGTCTCGGAATCCCAGTTACAAGACATTTCGACAATGGTAAAACAAGACCAGCAAAGCCGCCCGAATGTGCTGACAAATCCCGATAGGAGCTGCACATATCTCGTTCTCGGGGCACACCGGATTGTCCAAACTTCCGATAGGCGAGCCCAGAGTTGCCCCTGGTGGCCACCGACGGTTGACAGGTTGGACCAACACTCACGAGCGCTGGCCCGGGGGTAAAATAAGATAACCCTCGGGCTCCGGAAACCCAAGGGAAAAAGGCTTAGGTTGTTAGGGAAATGTAAAACCAATGTTGGGCCTTGCTGGAAGAGTTTTATTCAAGGCGAACTGTCAAGGGGTTTCCCATAACACCCAACCGCGTTAGGAACGCAAAATCCGGGAACATAATATCTATATGATGGAAACTAGGGCGGCAAGAGTGGAACAAAACACCAGGCATAAGGCCAAGCCTTCCACCCTTTACCAAGTATATAGATGCATTAATAATATAAGAGATATTGTGATATCCCAACATAAACATAAACCAACATGGAGCAATCTTCATCTTCACCTGCAACTAGCAACGCTATAAGAGGGTCTGAGCAAAAGCGGTAACATAGCCAAACAACGGTTTGCTAGGAAGGATGACAAAGGTTAGAGGTTCATGACAATTTGGGAGGCTTGAAGAGCAAGTGGTAGGTAATGCGGCAAAGCGATAGAATGAAGCAACTAGCATAGCAATGATAGTAGTGAGATCCAAGGTGACGGTCATCTTGCCTGAAATCCCGTTAGGAAGAAGAAGGATTCCATGAAGAAGACGAAGCCACGAAGACGAACCAAGCGTTGACGAACGAATCCTCACGATCGCAACGAAACGGGAACTATCGAGAAGAAGCACACAACATGGTAAAGACACCACACATGAACAAGGCATGATGCTCCACCAAGTATTATGTATGACAAGGCTACATGAAGCTACTCATGGCAAGAGATGATGCATACATGAACAACACATCAAAGCAAGTTTAAATGAGGCCGGAAACAACATATAACAATTCCGGTAAGTCCTCATATGCATATTTCGAAAATGGTCCAGATCTGAATAAACCTTATGTTCAAGTTGTTAAACAGCAAGTTAAGATGTACCACGATGATCTACACGAAATTATAGTCAAGTTACATATAAAGTTCATTTAATTTGGAGCTACGGCCTAGAAGATATGAGCAAAACAAGTTAAACATGGCATTGATGCAAAATGCATTCAAACATCAAACAAACACACTCAAAACATGGATGCAACAAGTTAACATGAAACTACATGCAAAACTAAGAAAGTTTCATATAGAGCACACTCAAAACGGAGCAACGGTTCAACACATACACATGAAACAAGTTTAAAGGACAAGCTGTCCAAAACAGCATCTAGCCATCTAGCAAGCATCAAAACAATATGCTACAGCACCTCAACATGAAAACAAAAGGCATGTACATGATGTACAGGTAAAGTATGCCAAAACATGAACACTGAGATATCTCCAGAAATCACTAGAACATGCTCAAAAGGACATGGCAAGATTGCAAATAATAACAATTTCACAGACTTGGCAGAATCACTGGACATGACAGAAATAACATCAGGTTGCAAAGTTTAGAGCTATCAAACAACATGCTACAGGAACTTATCATGGCAACCAAAAGCATGGCATGAATCTAGTAATTGCATAGAACAAAAGTCCCTTACTGAACACGAGCCAAAAAGGCACAGAAGATATGATGGCACCCATGTAAACATAGCAAGTTTCATAAACAGATTCAGACTTAGCAGAAAAACTGAGCATGGCATAAACAGAATTATGAAGGCATCTTTGCAAGCTCAAATCACTCATCACAAAGCATTGCATGACAAAACAAGAATATATACAGAAATATGACATGTTCATGAAGCTAACCATGGCAAGAGCAAGTTCATAGCATCCTTGGATCACTAACAACAACCATGGAAAAATTGATTAACATGTAAACAATCTGCCATGAACATTTTATAGCAAAAGTAGAGCAAGATTAAGACATGCTAGAGAACTCCATAAATGCAAACAGGGGCATGGATGGATAGATCACAACCATAAGTCCAAAACATCCTTACTGAAGCAACTCAAAATAAGCATGGATCTCCCTGTAGCATCATGTTTACATGGCATAAAAATAACAGCAGGGAAAAGACAGTAAAATCCCAAGTTCCTGAAATCAGCAATATCACGAAGGCTACTTTGAAAGCTTGTAACAATCAACACATGTCATGTCATGAATATTGGATTGCACCACAGCCAATATGGCATGTTGTAGCTCATAAACATGTAGAATTCATGCTCAAAAGAAAATCACACAAAAAGATACAAAAATGACAAATGAGCAAGTTCTGTTAAACTACAGCAGACAACATCACATAGCAGTTTTGCAACGATGATTAGGGCATCAAGATGAACTCAAACAAGCATGCCACAATGGAATGAAATGAAGAGCATCTCACAATTAACATCAAGATATATTATATGCATAAAACGGAGCACCAAGTATGAAGTTATGGCATGATGAACAAGTGCACAAAAAGTAGCAGATCTGGGGACTTGGTGAAAAAAACGACATCGGATGAACAGTGTCAACGGGAGTGGACCGGGCGGCGGGTGAGGAGGACGACGCCGGCGAGCTTGGGACGACAGATCCGGCGAGGGGTGCCCGGATCCGACCGGAGGAGGTCGCCGGAGGTCGGGGGAGGGGCGGATCCAGCCGGCGCCGGTCGCCGGAGCAGAGAGGCGGCGACGTGGGCGCGAGGGCGCTGGGTGAAGAGCGAAGCGGCGAAGCGCTGGCGCCGTGGGCGGCGAAAGGTGGTGGGTGGCGGGCGGAGCGAAGCGGAGCGAATGGCGGCGCGGGCGGCCGGCAGCGGGCAGCGATGCGCTGATGGCGGCCAGCGAAGGAGGCGGCGGCGGACGGCGGGGCGAGGTGCTCAGCGAGCTCCGGCGGCGGAGGAGTGGCGCATAGCTTCGGCACCCGCAGCGTGGCGTGGCTGGCGGCGTGGCCCGGCAGCGGGCGGCGATGGGCCTCAGGCGGGCCAGCGGGGATGTGGGCGCAGGGACACGTGTCAACGCGTGGTTGGCTCGGGGCGGCGGGCAGACATGTCCATCGGTGGAGAAGAAGAGTCCGGCGGCGAAGACGGAAGATTTCTAGGGTTTCATCTGCGTGAATTTCGGGGGGTGCACATATTTATAGGTAGAAGGAGCTAGGAGAGTCCAAATGAGGAGCGGTTTTTGCCCACACGATCGTGATCGAACGACCGGGAGCATGGAGGGGGTTTGGATGGGCTCAAGGGATGTGGTGAAGGGGTGTTCGGCTGCAAAGAGAGAGGGGTTTCGGGCTACGCGATTAACCGTTAGGGCGTCAAACGAGCTCCAAATGGAACGAAAATTGACAGAAGGTCTACCTACTCTATAACAACACCGCACGCCAAGTTTCATCCCATTCCGAGAACATTTTACTGCCACTCACGAAACGAGGTTTGAGAGGTGCAACGGGCGTGTGTGAGAGTGTCGGATCGCGAAACAGACAACGGGGAAAAGGACCGGATGCAAGTTTTGAAAAAAATATGAGGATGCAATGCATATGATGACATGGCAAAATGCAACACGCAAGCACATGACATGACAATGACGGCGAATAATTGAAAGACACCTGGCGCATCGGATTCGGAGCGTTACACTGTGTGCGCGCGCGTGCATATCCACACGCAGGATGCCACGTAGACATTTAGGGTCATCAGGTGGTGCAAACTAGCCAAATGTTGTCGCTCAGTGCACTGTTTATATAGGTAGTTTGGCGAGCCTGCAAGTGGAAGTGTTTTGTAGGAGATCAAATACTCCCTCCATATGGTAATGTAAGTCGGGCACGGAAATACAGTCTCTCGGTTTAACTAGCAATATTTATATATGACACAAAGTTATATATTTGAAAAGTTCATTTGACAATGTATCTTAAAATATAATAATTTTATGGTATACAACACATGTTTCGATTGTCAATTTGAGGAACTAAAATTTCATGCCTGACTTATACTCCCATTTGGGGGAGTAATCCTCGACAATCCACAAAATATAATGAGTGTTTTTTTTCTTCCTGCGTCCAACAACCCTAATAATATTGAATACGGTATAAAAGATAGGGAATATGAGCCTGGGCTCATCTGCACCAGGTGAAGACAAAATTCAAAATAAATACTAAAGTTTTCAAAAATATATGATTTTTTTGCATGGAAGATGATTTGGTGTATAAGGTTCGCTCCAAATTTAAGCTCATTCGGACATATGAGTAACTTTCAGCAAAAAAGACAAATTGAGTCAGAACAGTACATGAAGAGTAATTTGTTTCACAGATCCTAAATTTGTCTTATTTACCGAGAGCTACTCAGATGTCCAAATAAGTAGCGGACTTCACGCACCTAAGCATCTTCCATGCAAAAAAGAATCAGATTATTTTAAAGTTTTATTGTATTTTTTAAATTTATTGTTCATCACGGGAGCAGGTGAGCTCGGAGCCAAATAGCCGCACTCATAAAGAGAGTTCTTTGTTTTAGTTGGCAATTGCATTGATCATTTGATTTCACTATACTAAAACAGAATTACATAAAAATCATTTTTTTATTTTTACAATGATGAGTATCTAAAAGAATAATTTTTGTAATAAAAATCCGATTTTGTCGGTTTAATAGCGGCACCTCCCTTGGGAATAGGATGTAGTACTACTAAATTCGAACTTAATCCATTCCAAATCCAATCGAATCAAATCCGCGCAAACTACTTGCACATAAATGTGCCACTATCCTACATTATCCACTGTCGTCCCGTCCTATGCCATGGTGCTAATCTTCCGGGGCCGAAGATAATTATTATACACAATTGGACCCAAACGGCAACGTTTGTTATACGGTCAGTAGGTAAGGGACCTACCGTATGGCCGTGTATCAATACCGGGACAGGGGGGCGGTGGACCGATTCTCTTCTTTAAAAGGCCTCCGAAAAATCTCCCCGTTTCCTCCCAGCGCTTCTCCCCTTCCATTCGAGGAAATCTTTTGTCGCGGGGTTCGATTCGCCTCTCGATTCAACCCCAAGTTTTCCATCAATTTGGGCTCCATTCTCGCGAAAGTTGGGAATTCGGAGCATTTTCTGGTCGATTTGAGGCCGGCGGGGGGTCGGAAGGTGCGACCCTTTGATCGAATCGCCCGCGCAAAGGCTTGTATTCGGCTGTAATTTGGCTCCGCATGTGTGATTCTTGATTTCTGCTCGCCCGGGTAGAAGGCCAATTGGCGGTTCCTTGGCTCCAATCCGCGCAATCTCGGCAAATCTGAGGCGCCGGGTGCTCCGTCTGCTAGGAAGGCTGCCATAATCCGCGCAATTTGGTCTTAGATGGGGACGGGATCGAGCATCCTTGGCGCCGATGCCGATTGGGGTGAGACGTCTCTCGGCGACATGCCGGAGAGCTGCGTGGCGGCGGTGCTGCTCAACCTTGACCCGCCGGAGATCTGCCAAGTAGCCTGCCTCAACCGCGCCTTCCGGGGCGCCGCATCCGCGGACTGCGTCTGGGCCGGCAAGCTGCCCGCTAACTACCGGTACCTTGCGGCCCTCGCAGCTGCCGCTGATGATGAGGGCGATGGCGACGGAGATGGCAATGTCAAGCCCTGCTCCCCTGTATCAACTAAAAAGGGGATTTACGCGCGCCTGTGCCGACCTACTCCATTTGATGGCGGTACAAAGGTAGCTCATTTAACTATAATCTTTTATGGCAGCTGATCATATACGTAGATGATTAATTGAGCAAATATAGTGTTTAATACTGGAAACTGGAGAGGATTTCTATTTCCTTTTTTGTTCATGTTTGATTGATTTGGCTGTAGTTCTGTTCATGGACCCTTCTTGCTTGGAATGAATTCTTCTGCTTAAAAGGCAACAATGCTGTGATTTGCAGGAATTCTGGATCGAGAAGAACAAGGGAGGTCTTTGTATGTCCATCTCCTCAAAAGCGATGGCGATCACAGGTATAGATGACCGAAGATATTGGAGCCACCTTGTCACAGAGGAATCAAGGTAATTTCTTCCTCTTGCTGACCTTTATACATTTTTTCTCTGAGATGTGAATTCCAATAGTTGCCATTGAAGAAACCATCTCAGCAGTTGGTTTTCTGATTCAGGTTTAAAGCCGTATGCACTGGAGTATCGCTGACATATTCTTCCTTAACTCCTAAAGAACCTATTTTGCATACTGTTTTTATTTCATTGTTGGGTTGTTTTGCTTAATCCTATTTAACTAATGTATACTCTTTAATATGATTATATAATGCTGTAATACTCTGTAGCTGGTTAGGCTATTGCATAGTTTCATGGTATACTTAGTTGATAAGAGCCAATTTTCCAAATTAGGAAAATCATTTTAAAGTCAGCAGTTAACCTCAAATTGCCTAAATGTTGCTAATTTTGCAGGCTACTTGATTCCAGTCATTGGATGTTAACCTTGTATTAGCATAAGCTAGAGTGAAATATGCAACACTACTAATTCAGGAGATAGTGATCAGTGAGAAGTAAAACATTTCCTCTGACACAGATCTATTATGGTATATTTAAGAGACATTAAAATGAGTGTTCATATTTGCTTTGTGGGGCTGGAAATTCCCGTATTAATCAGCTAAAAAGAGAACAACATACTATAAAAAGAAATTCCCACATTAACCGACTACAAACAGAGAGATCAACAAGAGGTTCTCTGAAAGCAAAAGATATACTGGAAACTATATGGTGGCCTGGTGAGAATAGAATTATTTTATGAAATAACCTTCTTGCCTTGAACGTATGGGATATGGAGAGTGAATAATCTAAGTGAGACATGGTCACACATTAGAGGGGGACATTTTGATGCATAGGTAAGGTATTTGAAGGCATATTTTACTTTTGCATTTAAAAATTGAAATACACATATAGTGCCTTAAAATAGTATTTATGTTTTCCCTTTGTCTCAAAGTTATTTAATTTTGATGTACATTGTAGTAATTTGTGTTGCTTTGTACTGGCATTATTTTTTTCATAAGTGAGCTATTCGTCAAGTACGTTTCTAATTATATCTTGGAGTGTACCTAGTATTCCATTATAAAGCGTTTGTATGTATTGATGTTTTGTTGCATATAGTCAGCCATATACTGGGTTTAGGGTTATCAGCTTCAGAGATTGTGACTTATGAAACGCTTGATTACAAGTTCTGCTATCAGGTTATTAGTCTTGTTATTTTTTCTACATTTCCTAGCCCTTCGATCGTTTCATCTTTCATGTTATATTTTTTCCTACATATTCTGGTAAATGGAGGTTTGCTGAGTTTCTTCCGTGTGCTATTTCAGATTCCATAGTGTTGCCTATCTTCAGCAAATTTGGTGGCTTGAAGTGGGTGGGGAGCTTGATTTCTGCTTCCCTGCAGGTTCATACAGCCTGTTTTTCCGTCTTCACCTGGGTCGAGCGCACAGACGCATGGGTCGTCGGGTTTGTGGAACTGAGCTCATTCATGGGTGGGATGCCAGACCCACGCGGTTCCAGCTCTCAACATCGGACGAACAGCAGGCTACATCGGAGTATTATCTAGATGGACCGGGAAGCTGGATTCTCTACCACGTCGGTGATTTTGTCATCTCGAACTCGGATGAGCTGACCAGCCTGAAGTATTCAATGATGCAGATTGACTGCACCCATACGAAAGGTGGTTTGTGCGTTGATTCGGTTGCGATATACCCGAAAGGGTATCGGCGCGAGAACATGAACATGGTCTACATGTGATGAGATTTTGCAGAGTGGTTGCAGTGCTGCAGCGACACGAGGCAATTCAGAGGGAGATGGCTAGTATTTTTCCTGTCCATTCTTATCTGAAAGTCCTTGTATATATCATTTTCTTTCTTCTTCCTTTCTGATGAGAGTTTTGCATTTTGTTCTGTATTCTTTGTAGTGTTAGTTACATAACTAGGGAGGTAGGGGAGATCTAGAAGAAGGTTAACTTGACATGTTATTTGCGGAGTGCACAGTACTAGTCGTGTAATAAGCGGTCAATACCATCTTCATCTGTAATTTTCATCAGCATAATGATGTTTGGCGAGCTGGGTGTTCCTCTGTGCGTCGCCCTATGATTATAACTAATTTTATCTTCTTGACCATTTGGATGTTCCAGCCCTTCGTTTGTTTTTATGTGTCAGCTTGAATGTATGAGAATGATACTCTCGGGGTGATGTTGATGTGCTCGGAGGGCCGGTGCCTAAGAGCAACTCCAACAGCCGCGTCAAACTAGCGCCGCGACGCAAAATTGCCCGTTTAGCGGCAAGAACCGGTATAGTTGTTCCGTGAGCGCCAAAAAACAGCAGCTGCATATGTAGTTCAACGCGCGGGCCGAAACTCAATCGTGCGCCGCTTATTTGCTGCGCCCGCTCCCGCGCGCTCGCTCGCAACTCCCAACCCCATCCAGCTGCGCCGCCGCCGCCGACTGCGCCACCCGGCGACCGTTCCAGCGCTTCCCCGGTCTATCCCCGCCCCACGCTGGCCCCCTCTCTAGTCCCCCCGCCCCTCGCACGCGTCCATCCTCCGACGAACAGCGCCCGCGCGCTCGCTGCCGCTCGGCGCCCGCAAGGTGTTTGACAAAACGCCTAGAAGGTATGTATTGCTCAAAAGCCATGAATTTCGTGCATGTTGATTTTAGCTTTTATAGCATAGTATTGAACATTGTAGATGAGTTTGTCGTATGATTATTTCGAAGAAGAATTTGATATGAAAGAGGAGGAGGATCTTGCAATGATCCTAGCTATGCATATCAATAAAAAACTGAAGCATGGTGGTTCGGTTATGGGTCGGCAAAAAATTTGGAGGGATAGGATCGATGCCCACAACAGATTGATCAGGCATTATTTTACGGACAATCCCACATACCCCGAGTCGTACTTTCGTCGCCGGATTAGGATGAGCACCGAGTTGTTCAGGCGCATTGCAGAGAAACTAGCGAGCCATGATCGCTTTTTTCAGCAAAGGAAGAATGCCGCAGGAGAGCTCGGGCATAGCACTTTTCAGAAGGTGACAGCCGCTTTGCGTATGTTGGCATACGGTATACCGGCTGATCCAGTTGATGATCACTTGACTATGGGTGAGAGCCAAGCCATCATGTCTGTCAAGCGCTTCGCAATCGGAATTGTGCAAGTGTTTGGCGAGGAGTATTTGAGATCTCCCAATGTTGAAGACGCCGCAAGGCTATTGGCGATGAACAAAGCTCGCGGCTTTCCTGGCATGCTTGGCTCAATAGATTGCAATGCATTGGAGTTGGAAGAATTGTCCAAAGGCATGGCATGGGCAATTCCACGGCCAAAAAAAGGGTTCCACTATAATCCTTGAAGCGGTGGCCGATCAAGAGACTTAGATTTGGCATGCATTCTTTGGAATGCCTGGATCTTTGAATGACATCAATGTTGTCAACCGGTCACCACTGATAAATAATATTGCAAATGGTGAGTTGCCACCGGTGCAGTTTGTAGCAAATGACCGTACATACAACTATGACTATTATCTAGCGGATGACATCTATCCAAAGTGGCAAACCTTTGTCAAGCCGTTGAAAAAGCCAGAAGGTAAGAAAAATCTTGATTTCCACAATGCTCAGGCAGCGGCTAGAAAACATGTGGAGAGAGCTTTTGGAATTTTGCAAGCCCAATTTGCTATTGTGAGATGACCGACTAGATTTTGGGATCAGAAAATGCTTTGGTACATCATGCACGCTTGTGTGATCATGCATAACATGATCATCGAGAATGAGCGTGGCCAAGATCAGTGGCGGAGCTACATAGGAATAGTTGGGCGGGCCAGGCAAACAAGAGCATATTTTCTTTCAAAATTACAATCAGTCATGCTACTTCATTTGACATGAGTCAGTCCTCAACATATTTTTAACTGGATCAAACAGATGTATACGCACGGCAAGGCTGTCGTTCCTTGGCTGTGCGAATGTGTGATGGATGGTGCTGGCCAGCTAGTGGCCGCTGATGCTTCCCGTGCTGCTGGACTGCTCCTTGAGGCCCATAATTACTGCTCCATGGCTTGCGTTCGTGCAAATCTCTCACAGAATGGAGCGTAGAGATGATCATTAGGGGCTTAGATGGTGTCTGCCAGTAGACCAGGTTATGGGCTGCCGATGCATATGAAAGGAAAATCATACATATCCTGGGCGGGCCACGGCCACTTTGGCCTTGCCGTAGCTCCGCCACTGGCCAAGATGTAGACTACTCTCAGTATGAGCTCTTGGGACATCCCGTGCGAGTGCGACGGAGGGCTGAAAAGGTGGCCCGTTTTGTTGCCTCCTATCATGCCATTCGACGCCCCGCAACACGTAATGATCTTCAGAAGGATCTCATTAAGGAGTGGTGAGCATGGAATGAACGACAAAGAGCATCATGATTTGTGCGTTCAATATTGTATTGTTGAACTATTTGTTGTGTTTATTGCACTATTTGTTGTATTGAACGATAAACTGTTTGTTTGAGTTATAATAACGAAATTGAACTATTTATTTTGATTTACTTTTGTTTGTGTTTGATCTTTTTGCTTCTGTTTTGAAATGCATATGTTGTTTGTGCAAGAGTCGCGCTACACATTTTTGCGCTCTTTGAGGGTATGGCCGCTTCTTTTTAGCTGGTTCTTTGGAGCTATTGCGCTGCTTGCCTTGCCAAACAGAAGCGATCGACGCTGCAAAGCTGTTTTTTTGCTGACGCGTTTGACGCCTGTTGGAGATGCTCTAACCCCCGGATCGGGGACATGTTTGCCATCAAACTTGTTGAATACATATCTAAATTGGATGCTAAATCTGAAAAAAAAAATGGTCGGATGCCTCTTGAAGCAAAAGGCATCGGGGACAAATGCAAGGATGGCGCTCACTTGGTTGCTAAATTTGAAAAGAAAAATGATTGGATGCATCTTGAAGCAGAAGGCATCGGGGACAAATGCAATAAGGATGACGCTCACCATCAATCTGGCATCTACAATAAGAAATCTAGCAAGTGCAATGACAAGAGTGGTAATAGGGAGGTGTAGGTGCTTCCATGATTACAATTGTCTAGACTGCAAACGTTGGCTCCCATGTGTCTATTGTCCTTGTTATTATATCCATCTCAAGTTGTTGTTGGTCAATGGGTTTCATTGATATGACCCAAGTGTTTGTGGCTGCATTGAGTCTATGTTGGGTGTGTTTGTTGGGGTCCTGTGGCTCCATAGTCAGGAGTAGTATGCACTAGTTAGGAAGTGTGGCGCTGCCGGGTATAGTCATATCCAATCCGATAATACAGTCATTGGAGCTTTGCATATATAAAAATTACATGATATTGATTAAATACAATATCATATATCAAATTATTATGTATGAACTGACAAAGAAAATTTTAGACAACTACAATGCCTCTATGCTGGTGAAGCCGCAGCCCTAAAGAAGGAAATAAGCACTTATAATAGTAACGGTCTGGTTCATTACATCACTTTGAGCCTGTAGTAGGAAATGCAACATGACATAACAACAAGTCCTAACGATGATCCAAGAGAACCGATATATTCTATATGGTTAACATAAAAAATTCTAAAGAGATGGAAGTGAACCTTGAGTGGGAAAAAAAATTGCAAACCAAAAGAGCATGGCCCAAAAAACACCACATTACTAAAACGTCTTCCTAGTTCTCAAATTAGAACTTCAGGAAGCAAACCTTTGAATTGAAATTTCATATTGGAACAGAAATAGCAAAAAGCTGACCTGATAAATAAACCAGTGTAAAGGTAAAGTAAAAATAAGGAAAAAATGCAGCAAAACAGGTCTCGGTAACGATCTCAGTAATTTGAAATAGTACCTTAGACAAAGCACTGCATGTATTTCTTATAATGCATGAAAAAAGAAAAGAAAAAGAAAAAGAAAGACCATAGAACAGTTGAGGTCCAGCACTTAGCCCAGTACACAACAAAGCGAGAGCAAAATCACTAATTTGCATCACTCAAACAATTATTAATAGAAAACTTTACTATATGTACACATCCTTACATTATCAATCAAAAGCACTTGAAACTAAAATGACAGAAGAACATTTATCTCCTAAAAGCATAACCTTAGCCACATGCTGAAGCAAACGTCAATTTCCTGAACCAGCATATATCACTAAATATTTATATCTGCTAGCACATGACATAACCACATCATCAGAAAATTCCACTTGCTAAACTACCAAAGCATTGGCATGTGTCATGGTAATCCCATCAGCTCCTACAGAGCCAACATGAGGATGACGTATTCTTGATGCAAAGGACGAAAGCGGCGTGAACATCGATGGTGCTGCTTCCACCTGGCGGGGGGAAGTGGAGGACATGGACGTTGATACAACTTGTGGACAGTGTACGTAGGTGGCTACGCGAGGAGAGAGGACAATACTGTGGATAGCTCGCCTCCTCTTCCGTCTCCTATGGTCGGGTGCTCCACCTGTCGGATGTTGACTGTCGAGAAGAAGCTGAGCGTCACAGCCAAGAATGGTGGTATAGCAACTGTAACATTAAAATAGTACCGGGTAAAAAAAGGCCTCGCACAACAAATGAAATTTAGTGCTCTTTTGTATTATAGGTGATGTTAATCCAAAAGTTTCGTTGAGATTTAGGAACTACACTCATGAACATCAAACCAACCAAATAACAAACTACTATGTCTTAAAAGCATAGTCTATTAACCTGAGGAAGCAAACGTTGTTAATTAATTCAAATAATGAACATCTCAGTAAGTTATGGTGTTTTATAACCACAGTATAATAAAATAGAAGGTTCAGTATGCAAGTATAATAAAATAGAAGGTTCAGTATGCAAGTAAAGAAACCTAATGAAGAAAGTACTTTGCAAACATAACTTCATTATCCCGACGTCATTCGCAAGAAATAGAAATGGCATATTGTACATATCAATCTTTCACATTGGAACAGATTTTTGTTTGAATGTATCATCCTTGCGATTTGGAAAGCAAAGGTATGAATAATCAACACCCTGATAGACTAAATAAACTGCTTAGAAATAAGCTATCACCAATTTATCGACAAATTGTACATAAAAGGGCTTGTTCAGATCACATGAAGAATCCGAGCAACAGTCCTCGAAAGTGCCCAAGCTACCAATATCTGGTAGTACTATAATAACGATTGTTGTACAATGAAGAGCATACCACCTCCTAACAAACAGCTAGTATATATCCAGATGAAATGCTAAGCGATACATGTCAGCGGTTGAAAGCAAAGACAACCACACTATTAAGGAAAAGAAAAGAACAGCATGGAAAGGAAGACTATAGCAGGTTCAAAGAAATTAGTATGCGCTTCAATACCTGGATTTGATGCCTTGTTTCTAGATTACAAGCACAACCCAAATATATAGATACAGTTATATAAATACAATTAGTTGGAGGTTGCAGGCATTAAAAGAATAATATTGACTGCAGTCTATTAACTAAACAGACACTTTCTGGAAACAATTCATATTCTGGAATGGAAATCGCATCAAGATAAGACCATGCCAAAAGATAAAGTTGTATTTTAGAACTGAATTTTTTGCAAGTTGATTATTTTCGGTTTTTTTTGTTAATGAGCTGTAACCTAAAAGTATATGACCAAGAGCTAGGAGGGACGTAAAAATTCAGAAACTCTCTAGCCAGAGCACTCATGGCTGGCTCAGTTTATCTATCAATGCTACCAATTGAATTCACATGTCCAAATGACACATCATGATGTATAGTTGTTCAGGGCGGCCCGAGTTAAAATCTTTTCTTTCCGAAGCTAGGAATATTTATGTAGTTTAGTTAGTACCTTCCTTTTCTAACTTGATGCTGGTGGTAGCGGTAGTAGGCATCAAGGTCATCGCAGGGCTCCTCCCCGTCGTAGCTACTCCACCCCACGTCCCAGAAGCCGCTATACTGGATACCGACTGCTGCAGGAGTAATCCCAGCACAGGTCAAGTCAGATATCATCACATATATGTATCACTTTCATGCAGCTGATTTTTTTTAAATATATAGAAAAGCGTATATGGAGCATAGGACCCTGAGCAAGATATACAAAAATATAAATATCCATTCGGTGGCAGCCAAGAGGGCCGAGGGAGTAACTAAGGGACCAAGTGAACATACATAGCTGAACATAATGGAACACCAGAGATGCTATATAAATGAAGATATATATTAACTTGCTTCGCAGGACCAATGGGAAAAAGCTAGGGAGCACAACTTTGTACCATCTACTTTTATTATTGATTCCTATTTACACAGTATAACCAAATAAAAGAAAAAAGCGCGAAGATTTGGCTCAAAGTATGATAAAACTCATGATTGATCTACTCGATCAGATTGTCATGGTCATCAGGTGGTATCTGAATTCTGACAGGAGTTCAAAGAAGATAACTGTAGGTAAATCAGTATCTGTGCAATAACCAACTTCCTTGATGATTACATAGGAAGATGCAAATAAAGATGATGAAAACATGTTTTCGTAGCATCACACTATGTAGTGTCATCAAAGCAATTTTGGTGTTGATTTATGAAGCAGAACAGAGGCTTAGCGAGATTAAGTACTGTGCTGGGTTGAATTGAGGCATTGAGTACAGTTGGGAGATTAAGTGAGCACATTCATTGATCGCATTAGCGTTGCAATATACCTAAATATTGTCAGCGTATCATCCATCCAATTTGTAGGGAGATTTACCAGGGCACACAATCATACGGATCTGCTTGGATTTTCCTGATTCATCCGACACTTGATTCCTGACAGACACGAAATCAGTATTGAGTCAGATAACCAATTTCCTTGACGATTACAGAGAAAGGAGAAGCAAATCATGATGATAAAAGCGGCAGGTCGGATCAGATCAATCCGGACGCGCGTGTCGCCGGAGAGCAGCTCCTGCGGCACTGCCAAGAACATCCCCTGCCCCGGCGCCAGCGCGCCGGTGGACAGAGCGCTGCTGCTCGCCGCTGAGGCCACGGGAACCAGGTTGTCCTTGCCGTCGCCCGCCGGGCGCTCCAAGGAAAGCTTGCACCGGAACTGGGGCGCCGCCTCGGCCTCGCCGTCCGGCCTGACGCAGAGCAGAGACACGGCGGTGGCCACGCCGAGCAGGCCCAGGGACACGAGGAACACGCTGCGGTCCTCGTCCCCGACGAGCACCTGCCAGCAGTGCGACAGGGAGAAGCCGAGGTTCCAGGGCCGGCCGTAGCAGACCGTCACGGTGGGGCGCTGGTGGCCGGCGGCAAAGTGGCCGAGGAGCATGGCACGGGAGCCCACGAAGGCGCAGCCGGGCTCCGGGCAGGAGCAGGGCGCGCACTGGGACACGCGCTGGTGGTCGGCGGCGTGGTGTACCGTCGTGGTACACCACGTAGCGCTCGCAGCCGAACACCTTGTAGGGGCAGGCCACCTTGGCGGCGCCGACCACGGCATCCAGCTCGCCGCAGTGGGTGCTGGCGCGGCTGCAGAGCGCGGCGTGGCCGGCGCGGCAGAAGTAGCACACCACGTGCCCGGCGGCCTCGCACTGCGACCGACAGGAAACGCAAAAACCACCAAATCTTCAATGGCGACGCCACCAGGCAGATCCACTGCTCCCCGCGGTGATGAACACGGGATAGAGAAGAAGGAGGAGTAACCGAGGGGAGGGGGCCGGCGGCAAGCCGCGCTCCTCTCGCTAAGCACCAATGGGGAGGGGAGGAGATGGGACTGGCATGAGGGCGAGCGGAGGCGGCGGCGCTGGGTTAGGGTTTGCAGTGGAGAGAGCGAGGGAAGGAGACGTGACACGCAAGCTCGACGGGGAAGCGCCGGCGCGGGAGATACGAGCGCCGTAGTCCACCCCAATGGAGGGATCCGCCGCCGTTGGGGCTCGGGAAGCAGGGGAGGTGCGACGGGGACGCGGGACGAAGCGGCGGCTCGAGGGGAGGCGCGACGGGGACGCGGGACGGAGCGGCGGCCTGAGTTCGACGGTGGGGAGGAGAAGACGTCGCGCGGTGGTCGGGAGCGCCGCCAGGAAGGGGAGCGGGGAGGAGGACGAGTGGGAGAGGGCGGCGGCTAGGGTTCCCGCGAGGGAGGAATGCGAGCAGGGAAGAGGACGAGTGGGAGAGGGCGGCAGTCAAGGTGGGTTGACTTGAACGTGAAAAGACCAAAATGCCCATCGTGGAGCACCGAAATTACAGGCGGTGGCACACCAGAGGACACACCATTCATTGTCGCAGTGTCCAGCCTCGATCCGACGGCCCAGATTGTCTCACTCGAAGATCCGACGGCCAGGATCGTCTCACTCGAAGATCCTACGGTCTGGAGTCGCTTGGAACGCTAATCCGACGGCCCAGAACCAGACGCCCTGAGGAGGCTTTATTTTGCTCCACACTCTAACAATGGGATGAGTGAGCAAGTTTGTGATTATATTAACCAGGTTTTTCGTCAATTAACCGGCAACTTTATCCTTCCTAACTAATGGATATCTTTCAAATCTCTACTTTAGAATAAAAATGTCAAGGAAAACAGAGAATATTCAGTTTTTACACTACGCAGCGCCTCATATCTCCAAAGCCAGCTCTGCTGATCTCGATCGCTCATGCCCGGAGCATGCAGCTGGACCTCTTCCGAGCGGTCGCTTGCTGTTCGGCAGCTGTCATCAGCCCAAACAAAGCAAGCACAGCTTCTTAGAGCATCTTCAATAGATGCCAAGTTTAAGGCACCAAAACTGATTTGAAGCAAAATTTGGAACATCAGAATGTTCATCTTCAACCGTTGCTCTAAAATTGATGCTGTAAAATACATCACGGTCGTCTTTTTGTGGGTGCTCTATTTTAGGGCACCTGTTGAAGCAACAGTGGGATGTAAAACAATTGTTTTCTTATGATCTTGCGATGCCTCTTTGCCTTAAAAATTTGCTCCTGCCGCCCAAGTGTTGCAAATTTGCAGCACTGTATGTTGTAGTATTTTGCAGTGCTCTATCCTTGAAGTAATTTTTTGGCATCTGGTGCACTTGAAGCAACGTCTTTGCCCCCTCGTGATGTAAAAATCGGCTGTGCCCTATTTTACACAACCTGCCGAAGATGCTCTTAGAAAACCAGAGCTGAGTTAACTGATCATTCGCCTCAGCAGTTTCCGCTTCTCATCGATAGCACAGACTGGAAGCCTTCCACTTTCTCACCTGGGCAGCAGATGCCTGTAATTTCATACTACTACTTTGTTTTTTTACTAAACACAGAACAAACATATACTACACATACACACACTCATTCCAGTTAACAAACACACGCACGCCCTACCACTAGCAACCAAACATTCCACCGGAATGGAACAACCCGGGCATGGTACACCATGACAGGTTTGAGAGGATTATGATAAAAAACAATCTCAAACTCTTCCAAGTCAGATTATGCTACATACAACAGGGCTCTCAGATCAAGATCTTGGAGCTCACATAACCACAAACTAGGGTTGCAGGCACACATACGATGACATTGACTAGAGGTAGGATGAAACTAAATACATCGGAGTTGCTGATCACGGCACAATCACGATTTAAGATGTTGGAACAGCTCAGGCAAATGGGCATTCGTGAGCTTGGTCCGTTTAGTTATATCGCGTTGCTTCTTCTTAGGCTTAGCCTTGGGTTTCACGCCATGGATCTGGGCTGCTGCTCGTCGTTTGGTGGTGTCGGTCATCGGCTTCATGCCGTTCTTCTGGAGCTCCTTTTCGATATCAACCATATCACGCGGTAACTCAATCCCACGGAAGAGCTCCTTCAGGTCATCATCAACCTTGATCTTCACTTTTGGATCATTAGGGTAAACAATGTCCTCCTGTGAATCCATGTTTGACAACAGCCAAACTTCACCTGCTGCCTTCAGAGCCTAGAAGCCAACAATATGGGTTATAAAGATATACGCAATGTATAACATATGTGTAGTAGTGTACGCAAACCATGGCACTCAAGATTACCCATAAAAAAAACATATGTACAGAAACACATGCACTCTAAAATTAAAATTTAGCTTTGCTCACACTCTTGCTTTAATACTTCAATAGGCACCACATATTTAACAAAAATTAAGGGCGATTAAACTCGTATGAAACCAAGTTGAACAGGCAACAGATATGCTACCAGAGCCAGACCAAAAGAAACCCATATGAAACAACTGTTACTCCCTCCGTTCCTAAATACTTGTCTTTCTAGAGATTTCAAATGGTCACCACATACGGATGTATATAGACATATTTTAGAGTGTAGATTCACTCATTTTGTTTCGTATGTAGTCACCATTTGAAACCTCTAGAAAGACAAGTATTTAGGAACGGAGGGAGTATAAGACAAGGGGATGTTATAGTTTCATGCTTATGCGCCTGCTGCCGCTCCCACGGGCGACTCGGGTGGTGAAACCCTAGCCGCCACCCCAAGCCCCCCTCCTCCCCTCCCTCCCCTCGCCGTCGCCGGAGGATGCCGGCGGGCGAAGCCCTCGCTGGTGGACGGAAGCGGCTGGGCCCTTGTTCGTGGGCTCGCGCGCTGCTCTTTGGTGCGCTGGAGCGGCGGGAGCGCGCGGTGGCGAGGTAGGCGGTCGTCTGTGCTCAGGGGAGGTCGTGATGGTGTGGAACGCGCGCGCGCGCGGTGGCGCTGCTGAGGCGGCGGCCGGCCGCTGCTGCGTGCGGCAGAGATGAGGGCGTCCAGATCTGAGCCGCACGGGCCCGCCCTGGCCTGCGATCCTCTTTCTGCCCCAACCCACCCGTCCCCCTCCTTCCACCCCTCCCGGCCGCCGCCGGTGGTAGCTGCTGGGTGGGTGAGCACGCGCGCGGCGGTCCTTGTTGGCTGCTGCTTGCTGTGCCCCGGCGGTTCCTGGCGGCTGATGCTGCAGGCCAGCGAGGCGGCGGCGCGGTGCAGGTGGCTGCTGTCGCCTGCTCGTCGCGCTCCCAGCGGTGGCCGGCCTGCTGGCGCTGCGCCGGTCGGTGCTCCTCCTGTGACGCCAACGTTTCTAGGCATCCCTCCATGTGTGCTGGTCTTCTCCGACGTTCTTCGCCAAGTCCGGTCTGCCATTGCATCTGAGGTCTTTGTTCATGGGTCGGGGCGAAATCCCCGCGCGGCGACGGCCTGCGCTGTCAACGGCGACGCCCGAGGGTGCCGTCACCTCCTTGGAGGCGTTGGCATGACCCTGACCAGATCTCCTCCTCGAGCACCGGGAGAAATCCCAGGTCCGACCTTCCGGACCGGGCAGCGGCGGCGTCTCAGCGCCGTTCCCCTCTTGAAGGCGCTGCTTTGGCTGCAAGTGGAGTTTGATGCAGCAGTTGGAGGCTGGTGATGCATCGCTCTTGCGTAGACTGCTACACAGGGAGCAGATCGCAACGTATGCCAGCGCCCACGCTTCCCCAACAATTGTTTCACCCGTTCCTGTCGGGCCCTGCCCTTCACCCGCCGACTCTCTAGGCACATGGGTGTCAGGTACGTTGGCCTGGGCAGTCCTGGAGCTGCAATCGTCCCTGGAGGTGTCTGGCAATGGCGGTGACGCTGCCCTGCTGGGCGACGCCTAATGTCGTTGCGTGTCTGTAGTTGAGGGCACCTCCTCACCTAGTTGTAGTCGCTTGGTGAGGACGGTCGTGTATGTGTGTGTGTGTGTCCCTCCTTTCTGGAGGTTGTACCCCCGATGTCTTCCTGTTCAATGAAATGAAATGCAAAGTCTCTTGCGTTTTCTCGAAAAAGAAAAATGAAACAACTGTTATTTACGGACCCCTCTTGTTCAGAGCTTGCAGGACTGATTTGTGTCCTCTTACAGAATTACTTGGAAACTTCCTACATAAACGAATATTCTCATGATGTATCTATGATGACAACACAACTCATGGTACCTCAAAACTGTCCAGGAGGACTGACAGCATTTCAACAAGGTATGCCATTGGTAATTTTACCAGGTCTAGTAGATGCTAAGAAACATGAGTAACCACTAAACCTCCCATCGTGGTACTCTGAAGTCCAGAGTTAAAATGAGAAGTATTAAGCACGATTGGGTGAAACAACAAATGTCCAAGTAGATTGGGGATAAACCAAGCTTTAGGCACATGGCTGCAAGATTGATTGAAACATTACAAAGTTTGGGTACCATAAACAGTTAACTAGCAACTGGTTAACCAAGAAACCGCAAAGTATATCACCTTCAGGAGAATTAGGGTCACATATTCTCACCTGCAAATCTTCCAATACACTTGGGTATGCATCCTTCACTTCCACAACAGCAAGACCCTCCTGGTGACACCTTATCAAATCAAGTAGTTGATCTTTCCCCTCCAGATCATGCTTGGACTGCACAAGTTCCAACAACCAAATAACACTGACACCTTTGAACTAATTCAACTTCAAACAGAAAGATAAGTCTATGGACTTAACACATTTCTGATGTTATGTTCAGTAATACAATTTAAATATCTTCATATCAATTACAAAATTTATTATATATGAAGCAAGAAGCACTTAGAAGATTCAAGCTACGTATTGAAAGCATAACTAGTAAGTAGCAATTACCTTGTACGAGAAACGCCTCCCATCATAGTGTACTTTGAGGTTATTCCTCAGACTGTCAAAGACAGCCTTATTACCATTGATATCAACGTAAGTTGCATCATTTATCTGCTCTGCCGTAAAAGCTTGTCTTGTCTGCAGTAAAATATCAATTCCAGGAGTGAGACACAGCACTGCACTTTATAAAGAAGGTTCACATAATGCTCTTGGTGAAGATATTTACAACTTCTAAAGCCAAAGAATATTAATGCGTAGAAAGCAAACCATGGTAGAAAATTGTTATGATACTGTTCATATTTGCTTTTTATATCGAAAAACTGTAGGGCTTAGCCCAGATATCAAGCCAGCCTATAAGGGGAATCTTAAGCTCCTCCTCCATAGTTCATTCTGAAAGGAAAAAGGGAAAGGCACACTTCAAGAGGAAGGGCAAAGCGCCTAAACTAGGGTTCATTGTCAAAGATTTTACAGTTTCTTTGTTTTCAAATGCTCCAAACAGAGAAAGCCTCCATGAAGAAGGGTTTTGCTGAAGGACCCCCTGAGCAAAACAATCATGTTCTCCATCCCCAGATCACTATCCAAATGTAGATTGATCGGCACCCAACACTCCATGCTCAAGTGGCAACTCAAGAAGAGATGATCTCTGGTATCAAGGTGGCCATCCTCGCAGAGCACATAGTTAACAACTGTTCCTGACCTGGAAATTCCGTCTCTGCAACATGCCCTTAGTTTGAAACGGTCATTAAGCAGAAACCAAACAAATGCCTTAATCTTGGAGGAGCATTTAGAGTTCCAGAACCGGTTTGAGAAAAATAAGGGCATGAATATGATCGAAAGAGAACCTATAGGTTTTGGAGGCAGAGAAAGATGGCCCCCACTTATAAATCCAAATGTCAACTCCAGTGTTATTAGGGTTTTGCTGAAGAATCATCTACCTGAATTCATGGAATTCATCAAAAGCTTGCAAGAGGATCCTGAGAGAAAAGACGTCACTGACCGAGGCCAGAAATGAAGGTGGAATAAATTATCAGCCTAAACACTAAATATTAATTAATTCCTCATGGAGAATCATAACAATTACTGGCATATAAACTCAACTAGCAGAATACTTCTTTTAGAATGTATTACCATGATGATTTGCAGGATCAACAAAAGAATTCGCAACGCCTTAACAGGGGAAGAAATTTGCCATTTTACACTAGTGTGGGAAACAAATAACGTTCTAGCTTAGCAAGAAGTACCTTGTAAAGCAGTTCAATGACAAGTTTGATCTGTGCCCCAACAGGAGATTTCCTAATCGAATTAATGTGTTGCAGCCTTTCTGTATCGTTTGAAAATTTAATAGGTTGTGCAGGCCTTGCTGGAGCAGATGGAGCATTAATCGGTTGGGCCCTGTGCTTTGGTTTTGTGGTTGAAGCTTGGCTTGCAGCTATGCTGGCCAAAGATGACTGGCACCTCTCCTGCTGCTGCTTAAATCTGGAGAGGCTGTCCTTGAGATCCATCTACAAATGGCATGCTCGTAAGCAATTAGTGTAAAAATCATGAATGCAGACACCTGAACAGGAAAAAAAAACTGTCTACTATGCTCTTCTCTACAAAGTAAAGCAACTAGACATATGCTATCGAACACCTTAAATCTGGTATGAGGTGTTACAATCCGAGTTGGTAAAGGCAAACTCTGGATGCTCCTACATAAATGCAACTAGAAATGTATCATTGCTGACGTTTTATGCAGCTATTTACACCAAATAATTATTATTTATTAACGCATTGCAGTTCCACATCATTATCTGGTGATGCGCAACAGAAGCCACGCCAGTGGCGGACACTCTTGTTGACCGGAGAGGCATTGCACATTGCAGTACTGGCTTCACCTTTTGTAGCATTGACCCAGCCAGGTGCAGCGCAGGCCACCACGAATCTGCGAAAGCTGAAGGAAGAGAAACCAGTCGCACCTTCCCTGTTCTCGCTGAATGCAAGTGAATAAGCATCCCTGTTGTCTCATGTCCCCCTTCATCATCCATACTATGGTGATGACTTAATGCATTGCCATCCATTGCTTCTCAGCGTTGAGATTCAACGGGGCATGAGAAATGTGCACGTAATGACTGGGTGATGCTGACCAAACTAGTTATATATATTTAGCTGTGTACCTTTTGTATTTTCCCCGTTCTATAAGGGGTTTTCTGCATATTGTACCACACATATACTGGCCTATGGCCACCTGGCAATACAAGTTGCATATTTCCTAACATGGTATTAGAGCCCTAGGTTTTTTTTTCTCTTCGGACGAGCAACTTGTGCTTGATCCCATCTTGTGCCGCCGCCTCCTCCTCTTGGACGACTGATGCTGCTCCCGCCGCTGCTGCCTGGTGTAACACCCCGATCCAGATCAGAGGCGATCGGAGTAGGTGGAATTGGGATCGAGAGATTTGGGGTGAGGAAACATGGAGAAGAAGAAGGTGAGAAGAGAGAACGAGATGGGGAATTAGTTCATTCATACAGCCTGAACCTCCACGGCATCAGTCCATCCTTTTAATACAACACGCACACAACTCTGGCCAGCTGGCCCACGCACACACGCCGGTCCCTAGGACCCACTAGCCAGTCACACAGCTGTATCAAGCGTAGCTGGTGTGACATTCTCCCCTTCTTCAGAATGAACGCCATCTTCAGAATCTGCTGCGGTCCAAATGGAGCCGTTGGGTATCGCCGGCGCAGGACAGTGTGGTCCTCCCAGGTCGTCGTTGCTGCTGGGTTGTCCCACTGCACTTGTATCTGCGCCACTGCCCCACTGCCTTGTTTCATCATTCTCCTGTCCAGAATAGCTACCGGAAGTGCATCGACTGCTGTCAGGTCTGCTGTGCTTGGTAGCTCTGAGAAAACTGGTGAGTAGTTGGGAGTGAAGGGTTTCAGTTGAGAAACGTGGAACACGGGGTGCACCCGGCTGTCCTCAGGGAGGGAGCTCCAGCTTGTATGCTAAACTGCCGATCTTCTTCACGATCTTGAATGGCCCAAAGAATTTGAAGGCTAACTCAGCGCAAGGTCGACTGACAACTGATTTCTGCACATGTGGCTGAAGTTTCAGAAGTACTTGCTCGCCCACTTGGAAGGAACGCTCCGATCTGTTGAGGTCTGCGTATTTCTTGAATCGTTTCTGAGCGCGGTCGAGCTGCTCGCGCAGGTGCTCTGTGTGCGCCTGCCCAGTCCCATTCCTCACCATCAGGCATGGTAGGATGAGTGTCTGCCCAGGTGGTCATGCTGCCCAAACTGGCCTCTCTGCCGTAAAGTGCTTTGAATGGTGAACAACGCAACGAAGCATGGAAAGAAGAATTGTACCAGAACTCGGCGGACGGTAACCAGCGCCGCCATTGGCGTGGTGTGTCATGAACGGCGCACCTCAGGTACATTTCCATGCTCTGATTGACTCTCTCACTCTGACCATCTGTCTGTGAGTGGTAGGCCGTTGAATGAGCTTGAATATGTTATCCCAGAATGCTCTGGCAACTTGTGTTGCTGTGAATGGGTGCCGAAGGGGAACAAAGTGTGCAAACTTTGTGAAGCGATCCACGACAACCATAATTGAGTCATAGCCTTCAGATTTCGGAAGGCCCTCCACGAAATCCATTGTCAAGTCTTGCCAGGGTGCCAATTTACCTGCAGGTTTCTGGAGTTCATGCTTTGCCTGCTGGCACACCGTACACTGCTGCACATAGTCCTCCACTGCAGATTTCAGGCCCTTCCAAGTGAATACCTTCTTGATGTGTTGATATGTGGCCGTGGCGCCAGAGTGGCCGCCCACAGCGCTGTCGTGCATCCCCCTGATCAGGCGGGTGCACAACGCTATGTTGTTCCCAATCCACATGCGCCCATGGTGTCGAATCAGACCGCGGTATAGCTCGAACCCATCGTCGTCCGGGCTGTGCAGGGCTAGTTGTTGGAGCAGGTCTTGCGCCTCCTGGTCCGTGGTGTAGGAATTGGCCACCTCCTGGACCCAAGCTGGCTGGCACAGAGAGAGAGAGCGGCTGTACTGAAGTGATTGCCGACGCGCGACAGAGCGTCCGCTGCACCATTGTCCACCCCTCTTTTGTACCCCACTAACTTTGACATAGCCTTGCTCTGCACGGCTGTCTCCAAATGCTGATCCCCCAGAGTGCAAAGACTTTTATGGTCGGTGACGATAGTGAAGGGACCCCGTTGAAGATACGAGCGCCACTTGTCCACAGCCATCATGACCGCGAGGAATTCCTTCTCATATGTTGACAGTTTCTGATTCTTGATGCCCAAGGCCTTGCTGAAATAGGCAATTGGGTGCCCTTCTTGAACGAGAACTGCACCAATTCCAGTGTCGCAAGCATCTGTCTCAATTGAGAAGGGTTTGTCAAAGTCAGGTAGAGCGAGAACTGGAGTTGTCACCATTGCCTGCTTGAGTTTGTCAAACGCGAGCTGTGCCTGTGCTGTCCACTCAAAGCCCTTCTTGGTGAGTTGTTGTGTCAACGGTTTAGCGATGATTCCGTAATGGGGAACAAATTTGCGATAGTACCCTGTCAAGCCCAGAAATCCTCGCAGCTCGGTTGCATTGGTTGGTGTTGGCCAATCTGCCATGGCCTTGGTCTTGTCACTGTCGGTGGCCACCCCGTCCTTGGAGATAACATGTCCAAGGTAGTCAATGTGATCTTGGGCGAAGGAACACTTCGACATCTTGGCATATAGTTGGTGCTCGCGGAGCAGCTCCAGTACCAATCACAAATGCTGCAAGTGCTCCTCCAATGTTTCGCTGAAAACAAGAATGTCATCAAGGAATATGATGACGAACTTACGAGTGTAAGCCGCGAATATGGCATTAATCAAGCACTGGAAAGTTGCGGGGGCGTTCGTCATCCCGAACGGCATGACCCGACACTGGAAGTGCCCATGGTGTGTCTTGAAGGCGGTCTTGCCCTCGTCGGTTTCCTTCATGCGGATTTGATGGTAGCCCGCACGGAGGTCGAGCTTGGAGAAGTACGCGGCGCCTACGAGTTCGTCGAGGAGTTCGTCAACAATTGGCAGGGGAAATTTGTTTTTAATTGTGACGTCATTGAGCCTCCTGTAGTCGACGCAAAAACACCAAGTGTCGTCCTTCTTCTTGACGAGAAGCACTGGTGCAGCATAGGGACTGACGCTGTGGGTAATGACGCCGGAGTCGAGCATCTCCCGGACTTGCCGCTCGATCTCATCCTTCTGGAGTGGAGTAGCAATATGGGCGTGTGTTTGCTGGCCGTGCTCCGTCCACCAAGGTAACTGCATGGTCATACTGACGATGTGGGGGCAGACCCTTGGGCTCCGCGAAGACATCCTGGAACTCCTCAAGCAAGTCACTGAGTGGCGTCATTGATGGTTTACGTGGGGCGTGTCGAGTTGGCAGAGCATCCACCATGGCCATCGCCCAAACGTCGTTGCCGGCAATCAAATTACGCTGTTCTTCTGGCTCCACCGCTGCTATGGTTGGGGCTGCCTTCGGTCGAACACCTTGCAAGGTTACGTGTTCGCTGTCATGGCCGAAGGAGATGAACTTCTCCTGCCAATGACAAGTCATGGGGCTGAATTGAGCCAACCAATCCATGCCAGGTATGCCGTCGTAGGCACCAATCTCGAGCTCACGCATCGGAGTGGACAACGTGCGCCCTTGAAGCCACCATTTCAGATCAAGTACCATGCGTGAACAGGTGAGGCGGTCACCATTGGCCACGCGCACTTCTGCTGGAGGGAGCTCTTCGGTGGTGGCGCCAATGCGGTCGACGAATGCCTTGTTGACGAAACTATGCATGCTCCCAGAGTCCACAAGCAGCAACATAACTTGATTTCCCACCAAGGCACGTGGACGGATTGTACTGGGCGCGTCGGTGCCATCCAGAGCATGTGCGAAGAGCATGCAACACTGGTGGTGGTGCAGCAGCCGCTGGCACGTCAAGCAGTTCCAGTGCATTGATCGCTTCGTCGGAGAGAAGTTCCCCATAGCTGGCCACTTGGATTGTGAGGAGCTGAGCTTGTGTGTTGCAGCGATGCTCTCTGGAGTAGCGATCGCCACATTTGAAGCATAAGCCATTAGCACGCCTGAAATCCTTGAGCTGCTGCTCGCGCGCAAACTCGTTGGCCTAGCAGCGACCATAGGGCGCGGTGGCATTGGGCCTGGTGGTGGCGGCGGCTGGCCTGAAGGTGCTGGCCGTGGGCGCGCGCGGTGTGTGCCCAACTCCTCCTCTTGGATGCGCGCGAGAATTGGCACCCGCATGATGCCCGAGGGTGCTTGGAGCCGGACGGCAGCACGTAGCACGTCCTTGAGCCCGAGCAGGAACTGGGTGATGAACGACGGATCGAGGGCCAACAGGTGGTACATGTGGGCATCACACAGTTGTATGTACTCTGCCACGCTGCCGCTCTGGCATAGCTGAAGCAGTTTGTGCATCTCCAACTCAAACTCGTCCGCGCCGAATTCTTCAGTTATCGCGGCGCAGTACACCTCCCATGTTAGCCCTCGTCGACCGCCGAATGCTTGCGCCGGGCGTGGCTTTCGCCGTCGATGTCTGTGGTTGTCGTGGTCACCGGTGTGTGTGCACCTTGTACAAGTCGAAGTAAGCACGGCAACGGTCGAGCCAGAGGTAGGGCGCGCTGCCGTCGAACCAGGGAAAGTCGTGCTTTGGCGGCTTGATGTAGTGGTCGATGGACTGCTGCCGGTGGTGTTGCGGCTCGACCGTTTGTTGGTAGTGTGCGGCCCACGACGCGTGTGGCATCTGGGTGCCCAATGGCTGTGCGGTGGCTGGTTGTGCCAACAGCGGGGGTCGCTGATCCGTGAGACGAGGCGAAGGAGGCAGCCCATGTTCCTGTGGTGCGGGTGCAGGTCGCAACGGTGGTGGTGGCGCTGGCGGCAGTGGGCTGTAGACGGTGGCGGATCCATCCCTGCGGAGACAGCGACCGCTCCAGTGCTTTGCGCGTCTTGTCGACGTCCGCATGGGTGAGGTCCACTTGCTTGGCGAGGTTGCGCTGGTCCTGGGAGACTTGTGAGTTGAAAGGCGACCTGGGCTCGAGCCGCTTGTCGTTGTCGAGCTTCTGCTCGTCGAGGCGAGACACGATGGTTTCCAACAGTGATTTGAGGCTATTTGTGTTGTCATCCATGGCGGACAGAAGTTGTCAGGTCTGTGCGGAAGGTTTAGGCGGCGCCGTTGCTCAAGCTCCGAACCGGTCTAACCCCACCGGGGATTTTGGGTGGTCTCGTCGGAGCAAGGCCACACCCACGGTGGTGGAATTACAGATCAACGCCAAGAGGAACTAGAGCAGCGGAGAAAAAATTCCGGCAGGATCGAAGGCTCTCTGATAACCAGATGTAACATCCCGATCCAGATCGGAGGCGATCGGAGTAGGTGGAATCAGGATCAAGAGATTTGGGGTGAGGAAACATGGAGAAGAAGGTGAGAAGAGAGAGCGAGATGGGGAATTAGTTCATTCATACAGCCTGAATCTCCACGGCATCGGTCCATCCTTTTAATACAACACACACACAACTCTAGCCAGCTGGCCCACGCACACACGCCGGTCCCTAGGACCCACTAGCCAGTCACACAGCTGTATCAAGCGTAGCTGGTGTGACATCTGGCCACCGCGCTTCTCCACTGGCGCCGCCTCCCCTCTAGATCCCCCATCCGCCGGCTCTCGACTCTACCCGCTCGCGCCGGCTCCCAATACGGTGTCCTAGTCCGCTCCAGCTGCTTCCCCCGCCACGCATCACGCACAAATGTTGCTAGGGTTGTGCCCCAACGCCTCTCTTTCCCTCGCCGCCTAGCCATGCACAATCACACCAGTGCTCCGTCGGTCGCGCTTCGTGTGCTCTAGCCAAACCCGCATCGCTGCTGCCACACACTAGTGCTGCGGGAGAAAAAGAAGCGAAGGACAGAGGGTTTGGCGCTCGTTTGTGGTCACCAATGCACCAGCCTCAGTGCTTTCGTTAGCCACCGTCCGCGCCAAGGGCCGCCGAACAACACACCCTCTGTCTCCCTTCAATCCCATATCACTGCGCCTTGAGGGCAAGGTTGGTCGCTCCTTAGCGGCTGGGGGTGCTCACGGCGGGAGGAGCTAGGTGTTGACCTCCTTAGCCCCGTTGAAGCTCGCACATGGATCAGGAGGAACACCACCTAGATCTAGAGGAGAGCCTTGACCTTGGCGACGACACGAACACGTTGGTGGATGTGGAGGAGGGCAGAAGAAGACAGCGGCGAGGAGCGGGAGAAGGTGGCGATGGCGACGAAGGCTGCTCTTTCCTCGGGAGGGGAGAGGATGAAGACCACGGCCTGAAATTTCCATCGGGACACAAATTTTGTGGATGGGGCGCACTCCAAAAATGGGCTTGCGGACTGCAAATATGGAAGCTGGAGGGGCAAGCATGGAGGGCACTTCAAAAATTATGGCAATGAGTGTGGAATGACGAATCTACTACAGGAACCTTTTGGCCAAAAACTCCAAATTGATGGTAAATATGGAGTTCAGACTGTTTGACAATTTTGCTAGAGTTGCTCTAAGCCTCTGACAAGTAAAGAAAATAATTCAAATGCCAAGAGAGAGAGCCGTACCATTTGGTACAACTAATCCTTCTGCTTCTCTTATTTTCAGCATCCATACAAGAAACCAACTCTAAAGACCGCTTGTAAGTGCCACATAGCAACCTCATTTTAAGACCATGTACAACTACCAACAAGAACATACCAACCTTTTCTTCCACGGTAACATGTACACCGTCACAGAAGCCACACTTCTCACGCAATATGGTGCACAAGTCATGGAAGTTTTACTTAGTTAAACACAATGCATCATAGCAAGACACTTCAGAACCATCATACATCTCTTTGGGCAAATACTTTCTAGGATTATGCCTTTGCTCATCGTCACTAAAGCTGCCTAAATTATCCCCTCCTCTCTGTGTACTGAGATATGCTAGCGCAAGAACACATAATTCAAAATACAAATTTGTCAACACAATTCTTCTCCTGCTACTTCATTTATTTTCAGCATCCATGCAAGAAACCAACTCTAATTAATCTGACATGATTCTGCTACTATCTGCTTGCAAGATGTTGCATACAAAGACAGCGGTAAATTCTTTGTGGCAAGTTTGGATGAAGAATTACCTTCAAACTGCGAGAAGAACACCACTGCAATCAGCTGGAAGAGCAGGACAACCAGCAGTGCACAATCGGATAGAAAAACAGGACAACCTAAAAAAACAGCAGCAGAGGATTAGGGTTCATGTCGAGCTGCTCCAATGGAGAAGGTTGTAAGAGGGAGGGGCGACGGGGAAAGGGGTGGACATGGGGCTCAGGAGGAGGTCACAGGAATGGGAGGAGGATGGGGAGGTGGCAGGCGGCGGAGGCCCGGGACGACGGCGGCGTCGAGCAGCCCGCCACCGCCACGGAGGCCAAGATGCGGGGCAGCGGGGCGTCTACCCGGACACGTGCTAGGCGGCAGCGGTGGGGGAGATGGGGAGGCGGCGGAGGCCCCGAAAGACGGCGGCGCCTAGGCTGCTCGGACCCGTGGTAGGCGGAGGCGATGGGGATTGGGGGGTGGGGGGGGCGGGTCCAGGAGAGAGCGGGAACGGGGAGATGACTGCGGCGCGGGATGTTGGAAGACGTCCGGAGAGAGAGGAAGCAAGGAGGAGCCGGAGGGCACTGACCTGCTCGCCGCCGGGAGTCTCTCCGTCGCTTTTGGATAGAAGGACTGAAGGACGCACGGGGTGGAGCGCCAGGCCGCCAGCCAATTGCAGAAAACCGAGACCGCGGGCGCGCAGGGTCTTTTTCCTTTTCTCTTTTTTAGGCTGGTCATAGTGGGGAGTAACTTAGACTAGTAACATGTATATGTTACTAGGCTATGTTACTACCTCTATAGTGGGTAGTAACATATGCAGAAGTGTCACGCATCACTTCATTTATTACTTCATGACTCATTTAGCATTGGGAACCGCTAGGTGATGGTAACATATTATGTTACTCTATTTGTCTCTCTCCTCATTAACTACTTGACACATCATCACTTTTGCTTATGTGGCATCTATGTTACTACTTATGTTACTCCCACTATGACCAGCCTTAGGCAACCGCGGGCGCGCAGGTAGGTTTCGATATTGGTGGGCCCGATTTTCAGGAGTGGATTCCTAAGCCCCAAACCGGACACCGCCCGTCCGGACCGGTGGAAACCAATTTATTAACATTGATGTGAGAGCTGGCCATCCAACCGTAGCAGCATACTGTACAAAATTCATCAAACACGACGGATTTCGTTGAAGTTCGGATAGAAATGGAAATATTTTGTTTTTGCCACTCTAGATTTTGTCAATTTTCCTTATGCCACTCTCAATTTTAACATTTAACTTTTGCCACTCTTAGCTATTGACAATTATCACAATTGTCATTCTATGGAAAAAGCAAAATAATTTTATTTCATTTTTGTCACTCTTAGCTTTTGACAATGTATCACAATTGCTACTCTGAAATTTTTTATTTTGCCATGAAACGGCAATTGTGGCAAAAGAGAAATGCCAAAATCTGGAGTGGCATATGAAAAATTGGCAAAAGCTAGAGTGGCAAAACAAAAAATTCCGACAAAAATAGCACAATTCATCCATAAATAGCATGCAAATATTTCTAGTACTACAACAATAGTTCACCATCTAAAAAACAACATGAAGTTTGAAAATAAGCTCTGTCGGGGCGTGGTGTCTGCCATGGACCGTGTCGACAGGGGGGCGTATCTGGCTGAGGACGGATCCTGGATGTGCGGCGGCGCAGTACAAGGCGAGCAGACTCGTGGATGGGGCTACGGACATCCGGTAATGCCTGGGCGGCGGTCGGAGAGATAAGACAACGGAGCGGACAAGGAGGGTGTGTATGCAAAGCAAGGGGAGCAGGGCGGGGTGGAAGAGAGTGGCATCGAGAGGAGGGATTTGAGTGGGCCGGGTGTGTCGAAATCCTACTTGGCGACGGTTCGACTCCAAGCCTCCTCCCCGTTTGCTTCTAATTTGCAGGAAAAGGGGCGTCTGAACCACTCCGCGGATCGATAGAATACTGTGTTGGATGGCAGAATGAGTCCAAACAACTCGATCCGGATGGATGCAAGCAGATTAAGGGTCAGCATTGGAGATGCCCTTAACTCTTTTTTCTTTAATACTAGGACAATGTCAGTGCACTGCAATGGCATATAAATATTATAATACGTCAACTTGTGATATACTTGAACATATCAATGCATGTAAAAAAATGTTTATCAAATCCCATCTGTGATTTATCTTATGTCTTATATTTTTATGAGAAGTTTGGTGTGTAAATTAAAGTGAAATTGGTTCAAAAAATAAGTAAATTAAGGTGATTATAATTACTATGCGGGAAGGTTGGACGAAGGGTGGTGAGAAAAAATGAAACATGAAACCATACATTCTTTTTAATTAGTATAATATAGAGATGGAGATATACTTCCTCTATAACATTTTATAAGATGTTCTTAGAGTCCATGACAGTGTCAAAAAACACCTGATATTAAGTTACAGAAGGAGTAGGTTATTGTAGTCGGATGTTTATTTTTGGTTTAATCTGCATTAGCTTGGGTATATAATTATGTTCTTGCGATGTTTTCTTCGTTTGTATATGTATATCATGTTGAAGATGGTGTTTGTTATGAGAGGAGAGTGGAGTTCATCCGTGCATGGTTGTGTTGCCCTTAAACGTTTCAGCCTCGCTGTAAGTTTTTTGTGGTTTTGTGAGCCCTTGGGAGCTCCTATTCCAGTTAAAATTATGAAATTGCTGTTATAACACTCAAATGGGGAAGCCCACAAAGCTCTCACTTGCTTAGCTTTCCATCTGCTCGGTCCACTGCTAGCTCAGAAAGAAAAAAAAAAGGCTTATCTTTTTTCCTAAAAAAGTTTGTCGAATCAAAATACATTCATGGGTATTTTTTAAAAATTGTTGCAAACTAAAAAACCACATAAAATTTAAAATTTGTTAATTTCAAAAACAGTTCACAAATTTGAAAAATGCAAAATTCAAAATTGTTCACAAACTTTTGAAATGCTCATGAAATTTAAAAATATTCATGGATTTTTTAAATGTTTGCCGATTTTAAAAAACATGAATTTTCTAAATATTTAGGAATTTTAATAATTTTCGGAATTTTAATAAATGTTCATGTATTAAAATGTGAAAATGACAATTAAAATTAAAAAGATAAGAAGAACAGAAAATAAGAAAGATATAGAAAATAAAAAACAAACAAGGATATAAAAAGAAATAATAATATTAAAATTGATAGAGAAAACGAATAAAAGAAAGAAAAATAGAAAACTAGGAATGCCTTCTAGAACCTTCTCAAAACCGGGAATACCAATTAGCCCAATACACCTATATGGATTTATAGGCTTATAGGCAGGGCCCTAAGTGACCCCACAGCTAGCGACGCACCATAGCTCGTGATGCACCAGGAGGCTCCAAATCTCGGAAGCTTAGTATTTGGATAGATTTCAGCCCTACATCCAAACAGTCACTATTGTGGAAATTTCCCTAACAATAGATACTAGAGTATGTATGGAGGAGTGTGGGGACTACCAGATGAACAGATGTGTGTACAGACATGGGAATCTATTGCAATATGGGGTGGGCTTTAGGCTCATCCAACAATTTCAGAAAAAGGGCCCATGTATTTGCCCGAACAAGTACAAGAAGCCAAAACATGACTTCTAATATGCTAACGTGATTGTGAGCAACATGAAAGCGCGGCATCTAGGTTCGATAATTTATTTATGACATTTTCAGTGTTTTAGTCTAACGATTGGTGGGTTGACACAGATGCAAATATTCATGTGTGTGTGTTGACATTTCATTGTTTTCTTCTTATTAGGTCGTAAGTCACGGGTCCATATTGACGGGGAATGGCGCGAGTGCTTCTGTTCATGGTGTTGGCTTGACCTATCTGAAGTTTACTTCAGGGAGGATCGTGCAACTAAAGAACATGCAGCATGTGCCCGCCATCAAGAAGAATCTCGTTAGTGGCTCCCTTCTTTGTAGAGACGGGTTTAAGTTGGTATCCGAGTCTAACAAAGTAGTTGTTACAAAATATGGACTAGTTGTTTGGAAAGGTTATGAATGTAGAGGTTTGTTCCGCCTTTCCCCGCAGATTTTTGTAATAAATTCATGAAAAAAATCATTCGAGTGTTAATGAATCTGAAGTTTGACATTCACGTCTTTGTCACATTAGTTTTGGTTGTATGACGCACCTATCAAAGTTGAATTTAATCCCGAGTTTCACTTTAGCCAAAGGTTCTATGCCATTTTGTGTGTGCAATTGATACATCCATTTTGCATCATGATTTCCTACTGTTATTTATCTTATTTTGAAGATATACTTCATATTTGATGCAATTGTAATATTTTTTTTTCTCTCTTAAAATGCAAGATACATCAAAAGAGGGAGATTACCGACAACTTTCTGACATGGAAAAGCTGGAAGAGAGATAACAATTCTCCGGAGCTCAAAATGTAGTGAAATTTTACGGAGATTTATTTTGGAATATATAGAAAATACGGAAAGAAAGAAGTACTGGAGAAGATCCTCGGTTGGCCCACAAGCCCTGGGGGCATGCCACCCAGGCTTGAGGGGCCCATAGAGGTCTGCCATTGATGCCCTTCTTCTATATGAAGCCATTTAACCAAGGAAAAAAAAGGAGAACACTTTCGGGACTTTCCGCCATCGTCACGAGGCGGAACCAGGGCATAGCACTTTTGTCGCACCTTGAGGGATTGTTATGTGACTCAGTTATGTTAGTATTGTTGAGAGATTGCACTAGTGAAAGTATGAACTCTAGGCCTTGTTTCTAAGCATTGAGACGTCGTTTTTGCTCGCTTTTTGTTACTTGCTACCTCATTTTTTTATTCAGATTATAAAAATCTATTTCTACTATCCATATTACACTAGTATCACCATCTCTTCGCTGAACTAGTGCACCTATACAATTGACAAATGTGTTGATGTGTTGGGGACACAAGAGATTTATTGTATTTGATTGCAGGGTTGTTTGAGAGACATCATCTTCATCCTACACATCCCACTGATTGATAAAATTTAGGTCAACCACTTGAGATAAATTTGTTGTTGTCCTACAAAACTCTGCACTTGGAGGCCCAACAAAGTCTTCAAGAATAAAGTTGTGTAGTAGAAATCAAGTTATTTCTAGCGTCGTTGCCAAGGGGGTGAGTTCTTGAAGGTATCGTCTTTAGATCTTGCAATTGAATCTTTTACTTTCTTGTTTATCACTAGTTTGGTTTATAAAAACAATTAAAAAGGAAGTGAAGTTGCATCAAATGCTTTATCTTTATGATATCTTTCTTGAAAACATGGAATTTGAAAATTATGCTAAAGTGTTAGAAAAGAATTTAAATGTTTAATGTGAGTTCCTTGAATGGTAAGAATTATTGCAATATTGTTAGTGTGCTTTATTTGAATATCCATAATGCAAATGATGATTACACTAGTGATGATTAAATTTCTGAAAAAGGATTTCTGATAAGCATGCTAATTTTGTGGAGAGCGTTGACCTTGTGTAGACGTGCCAATTAGGGATGATAAATTTTGTAAGAAGCATAAATATGACATAAACCAATGGTTGCTTAAGATATTAGACGATTATGCTAAATAATTATGTTCTTCACCCCATTACTTGTGAACTTTGCAATAAAGTTGGTCACCTTAATTTCTAATGCATGCATTTTATGATAGAATCGTGTCAAAATATTGTGATGACATGATCACCCTTGAAAATTATAATGCACTCAGTCTATTTTTTGGGGTGTGAAGAACTGACGCATAAAATAATTGGTTTGAAGTATTCATTCTCATGGAAACACCTGAAATTGATCTAAGAGAAATCTATATGTTTTGTGTGGTAAACTGCAATGAGAATTCTTGTGTAACCAATTATAGGAAGACGGAAAAACCAATGGAAAATAAAAGGAATACTAATGAAAGGGAAAATATTTCCTAATTCCCTCCTATTGTTTCTCATGATGAATCAGGTGATGAGGAGGAGCTACCTATCCAATCAATCTCTTCAATAAGAAGCTCAGAAAAAACAATTAAACCCACACATAATGTGGTGAAGAAGAAGAAGAGAAAGAAAAGAACAAGAAGCAAAGGTAAAAATGTATCTCTCCCAAATACTGTTGCTCCTAAGGATATGTTCTATATGATTAGATCATGAACCATGGAAGATGATACACTTGATGATCATATTGTTTTTTGGTCTTATGACTCTATGTCTGTGGGAACTATTGAGGATGCTTTTGTTATGCCTGCTTATTGCTATGATGACTATGATTGTGGAGATGATTTTGATACTTCTTATGATCATGAAAATCTTTTTGGCACCAACACAGAAAATATGATAATAATGATTGCTATACTATGGTGTTGCTGATGCTATTAAGTGATTATTTAGGAGACGCTAATTATATGCATAACCATAAGCTTGGGGATGCTATGTTTAATGAAGATGGTCTTTTTAGTCCACCTACCTTCGATGAGAAAATTTATTATGATGATATCATGCCTCCTATTTATGATGATTGCAATGATAGTGAAAGTGTGTTTGGAAGAGTGACAACTGTAAGTATTAATTATCCCACTTTTTCGAGGGTGTTGAATCTTGTTATAATGATAAAAGTGGATTTAGACAGGGAGACTCGATCTCTCCGCTGCTTTTCGTTATTGCTATGGAGACCCTCACGGAGATCATAATCAAGGCGCATGAGCTCAGAGTTTTGGAGAATTTGAATGGTTGCAAGCCCTTGCAGAGGTTATCGCTATACGCAGATGACGTGGTACTCTTCATTAGACCTTCCCGGACAGATATTGCTTTTGTCAAGGAAGTACTCATGATCTTTGGAAAGGCCTCGGGATTGCATATTAATTTTGCCAAGTCTTCAGCAATTCTGATCCGGGGAGAGGAGCAGGACGAGGAGGTGGTCAGAAGCGCGCTACCATGGAAGATTGATCACTTCCCGTGTAAATATCTGGGTCTACAGCTTGGGATCAAACAATTGACGCGTTCTGAATGGCAATGCATGGTGGATGGAGCGCTCAAAATCTTGCCAGGATGGCAAAGAGGCCTGTTTACACGTCCGGGAAGGCTGATTCTTGTGCAACAAGTGATGAGGGCGCGTCCCACGCATCACCTAATTGTGGCAGAGGCGCCGAAGTGGGCGATCGAGAAAGTGGATCAGGGCTGTCGTGCGTTCTTTTGGGCTGGTTCTGATGCTGTCAGTGGCGGGAAGTGCAGTATCTTGGCGGAGAGTGTGCCGCCCTAAACAGCTGGGTGGTCTGGGCATTTTGGATCTCGGTAAACATGGTCTTGCCCTTCGGTTGAGATGGGAATGGCTACGCAGTCTGGACGATAGCAGGCCATGGTAAAGATTGAATCTCGCAACTGATAAACAGGTCCAACACACGTTCAATAGCCTGGTGAAGTGGGAGATCGGAGACGGCACGAGAATTCTGTTTTGGAAGGACAGATGGGTGCAAGGTTACACGATCACTGAGATTGCCCCTGGCCTGGTAGCTAAGGTCAAGACGAGGACAGTCAATTCGCGGCTGGCCAGCGAGGGGCTACACCAGCATGCGTGGCTCAAAGACTTGCCGGAGAATCTATCGACAGAGGAGCTGATGCAGTTTATACATCTTTGGGATGCACTTGTGCACGTCGATATTTCTCCTGGCAGTGGAGACAAGGCGATCTGGGCATGGCATGAGTCTGGCAGCTATTCTGCGGCGTCGGCTTATCGGATGCTCTGCTTCGGTGGAATCAGTTTTGCACCTGCAGCCGCCATATGGAAAAACGGAGCCCCCCTGGCATATAAGATTTTCATGTGGCTAGCTATCCAAAACCGCATCTGGACGTCGGACTGGAGACTAAGGCATGGTTTGCAGGACACGGCCTCCACGTGCTTTCTCTGTGACCAGGAGGAGGACAATGTAGATCACCTCATGATCCAGTGTGTCTTCACGCGACAGGCCTGGTAACAATGCTTTGGCAAAGCTGGAATCGATACCAGCCTGAGCCCTGTGCATCACGATTTGCTGCAACAATGGTGGACGAATGCGCGCAAGCAGGTTAGCTCTGTGGACAATAAGGGCTTCGACGCATTTGTCATGTTGATCTGCCGGACATTATGGAAGCAAAGGAATGCTAGGGTGTTTCAATCCGGTGCTATTTGCGATGAGTTCGCGACGGTGAATCTAATCTTCCAGGAGATACAACTCTAGAAGTTAGCGGGAGTGGCAGGAGTCCAACGTTTTTGTGAGTAGTCCGCTTAGGGTAGGGGTGTGGTTGGGTGGGATCGTCGATTTGTGACGATCTACCATATAATCTCTTGTACATATTTTCTCTCTTCTATAAAGCTAAGGTACGCCATTGGCGTACTCTCGAAGAAAAAAAGATAAAAGTGGATTTGGAGAGGTCATGACTTTATTTAGCGTTGAATCCACTACTTTGGAAGAGGTTTTAATTGATTATGATGAGAACGAAGTTGCTTTTATGATGATTATTGTGATGACACTTATGCTAAAAATAGTAGTGATAGTTATCTTGTGATACTTGTCATAATTATGGACACCCTTTTACTGAGCACTACTCTTTTAATGTGGAATCAATTTACATTGTTCAAGTTTTCTATGATACTTCCACTGTTATGAATGAGAAGAAATTTGCTTATGTGGAGAGTAATAAAATTTCTATGCTTGTGGATCATGAAAAGAATGCTTTATGTGAAATTTATATTTTGAATTTATTCATGACGCTACTGAAAATTATTATGAGAGGGGAAGATATGCTTATATATATTTCCACAGCGTCAAGTTTCCTCTCTTTATGTTGAAAGTTTTGAATTTACACTTGTTTTTTCCTTCCTATGCTAGGTTATCTTGCTCCAATAAAAATTTTGCTTACAAAATCCCTATGTATAGGAAGTGGGTTAGGCTTAAATGTGTTTGGTATATACTTCATGATGCTCTCTTTATGGTCCAATTCTTACTTTTATATGAGTATCATAAAAAATGTCAATACCCAACTAAAAGGCTGAAAAGAAAAGTGTCAGATTCAGGGCTCCGCAGACCCAAGAAAGGTTTGAACTCTGGGGCGTGTGCGAAGAACTCAACCTATCCAGCCAACCAACTCGTCATCCCACAGCCTAGCCTGATTCGCGTGAGCAAGGAAGAAGATGAACACGACAGTTGACCCAGGTTCGGGCCACCTTGCGGTGTAAGACCCTACTCCTGCTTTGTGGTGGATTGGCCTCACGAGGGGCTGAGGTTGAACTAGTACAAGGGATGAACAACCTACCGATGTTCTGGGGACAGGAATCAGTCCACCCCTTCTACGGTGGTGGCTAACCTATATTTATAGTGGCCTCGGTCCTCTTCCCCCAAAATGAAGGCGGGAAGGGATCCTATAGTGGCCAATTTGAAAGGGGACAAGTAGTACATCTTATCCTGATGAAAGGTGGTCTTCGCCTGCAAAGCTTCTGGTCGTGACACAGCGGTGGGCTCGGCGATGACATCCGTCACGTGCTGGTGGTCTTGGTCTCGTTGCACCTGAATGGAAACCTTAGCCAAATTCCTCGGGAACCCATGTCTGTCCTGGCCTCCTTAGCACCAAAGAGGAAACTGCCTCCTCTATGCCCGCTGGCGCCCTCCTGCCTTGGTCATCATGGCTTGCGTCATGGTAGCCTCACGAGGCTACGTAACTGCATAGAAATATCCGCTCCTCGGGAGGCGGCCTGGGGAGGCCGCTCCCTCGGGGGGTCTTGGTGTCGTCCGCCTCGCAAGGCTTAGCCCCTCGTGAGGGTCTTGCCTTGGCGGTCTTGTAGATGTGTCGTACCAGGCTGTCGAGTGAGCCACGCCGTGGGCCGCAGGCAAACAAGTCTGGGTACCCTGGTTCCCAGAACGCTGACAGTAGCCCTCGGGCCCAAGGCGCGCTCGGTCTTGGATTCGAGGCGAAGCCAAGCGGCAAGGACGAAGCACCGCGGGCCCCAATCGCCTGCAGACCAGGCTGACGCGTGGCGCTTGACGGGACATGGGCGTCTCCTCTTCCCCACAACGCCTCGGCAACCGCCTGATTTGACAACTGCCTGGTGCATGCAGCGGGGCCATCATTGCCTGGAACGTGAGAGGCCGTCGGCTAGCCTTCCTCTGGCTATAAATGGGAAAGGAGGGCTGTCGTGGTTTTGTCACGGTAGATGTCCTTAGTGTTAGGACTTAGTCGTGAGGCCAACGCATCTATGTGGTAGCTTGAGAGGGGTTGAGCGGAGTCGAGAGATGCAACACAAGACAAGGGTTTAGACAGCTTCGGGCCCCGGGAAACATCATCCGGTAATAACCCTACATGTTGTTTGTGGCTAGGTCTCATTATCATCACGAAAGAGTCGCTGGTAAACCGGCTCTTTGTGTCTAGCCCTAGAGATTGTTTCTTCTTGCTTGTCCCTCTTCGGGGAGCCCTGCCCCTCCTTATATAAGTTGAAGGGGCGGTTTACATGACTAGTCCTAGTTGGATTAGGATTACTCTATTACGAGTGGAGTCCTAGTCTTGCTTCCTTTGTAGGAGAATATTCATTGTGCTTTCCTCATAAACCGGCCCACCATTAACATGAACCGGCCTTCTGGGCCTTGGGCCTTGTCATCCGTCTGACCCGCCTGCCGGGTTACTAGTGAGTCATAATGACCAGGCGGGTTGCTTGTAAACCGCCAGGTCAGGGTGGGTCGCCAGTGAATCGCCAAGTGTCAGCCGGGTCTCAAGTAAACCGCCAAGTCTGGCCGGGTTATACTTCCGTCCGGTTTACGCCGCGGGGGATATCCCCGACATTAGCCCCCAGTTTAATTTGGATTTATCCATGTTAAACTGATCCTGTAAAACAAACACAAGAACAAATTTGATGATTATGCTCCGGGTTAAGAACTCTTGTAAACCGGCACCTGGTCATCCTTAATTCCTTGTCATTTCCTTCTTCTAGAAAATCCGGGTCAATAAGCCAGCTTCATACTCAATTTGCTGACATTGGTTTCTCCCAGAGAAATATTGTGAAGAATAATCCACTTGAGTCGGCTTCCAAAGCGTCGGTTTAAGAAATATTGGTCTTGAAATACTCATCTGATATTCAACCGGTTTGAAGATGAAAAACTTTGCCGGTTTAATATTACCAAAATTGCCGGTTTGTAAAAATGATAATTTCGGGCCATGATTATTGCCAACGCCGGTTCATGATTGTTGCCAACGCCGGGTTGCAGCCACAGGGTCATAATGATTGGTGACGCCGGGTCAATCTGGTTTGCTCAATCAGAGAATTTGAAAAAAATTCTTCGATAATAATATAATACCTGTAGCCCCCAAGTCTTGAGTAGGACAAAGTGATGGCTTAAGACTTGCTTCAATATAAATGTTGCAACCTTGAAGAAATCCAGATTGTTTATCTTAGTCATTAGTCACAACTGAGTATTCCATATTATGTAGCCCCCAAGTGTCGGGTTGTCATGCTTGCAGCAACCTAGGACTTGTCATTGCCTGATGCTCAAAAAACTTCAACCAGTATAGCCCCCAAGGGCCGGGTCATTATGCAATAATGAGCAGGGACTTTATAAATATGATCATGCTTCATTGAAAATAACATCATATGATGTAACTCCACCATGGGGCTTTGAACCCACGTCCACAAGGTTAAGAGCTTTATGCTTTTACCAACTGAGTAGTGGACCTGTCAATATAATGGTTTAAAACTTGTGTACCTTGAATTGTTGACAGGAGCAATTGGGAGCCCCCAAGGGCCGGCTCATTACACTATGATGAGTCGGGTCTTCAATAAGGTGAGCAAAAAATGACTTTGCATTAGCCCCCAAGTGTCATGGTGCATGCTTGCAGCGACATGAGACTTGCATATTTGATGTAATCTCAACTTGAATAATGTAGCCCCCAAGTGCTGGGTCATAAGCCTGCAGCGACTTGGGACTATTCCTTCAATTGTAGAATAAATTATATCCATTGATAATATATAGCCATTGCGCTAAAGCGACTTTGAAAACCTTAATCATAATACTATTTATTAATAACCATAATAAAATCCAGCCATGTTGGCTATTTAAAGATTTGAATAATATAATCCAATGATTTATGAGCGCATGATTCCAATGGCGCAATCCAAATGTATACTTGCAACTTATAATCCCAAGCCAGTCCGGGTTAATAAATACTGGATAATTTACCATCATACTGGTGACTTATAGTCGAAAGTCAGGCCGGGTTAATAAATGCCGGTGATTTATAATCATGCTTTATTCAACCTGTTTCTGCATACAACAAGTTTAAAGTGTCCTGGCGGTTTACCGCCGGACGAGTCATAATGCCCAACATATAACCCAGGTTTATAACCAAGGCTGCACTTAAGAACAATCAAATATGAAATATATCATACCTGTGACATTGAATCACATCATTGGTTTACCGACTTTTTGTAGTAAGGGTGATAACCCTAATCATGAGTACTGACAACTCCTTCCATATTGTGCCGGTTTATGATAAACCGTACCGTGTTGTGATAAACACCAGATTATCCATATATAACACTGGCGACTTATAGTCGAAACCAGACCGGGTTAATAACACCGGATTATAATTGATCATGTACTGACAACTTGTAGTTGACAACCTAGCCAGGTTGATGAACACCGGTTTAGAAAAAACATCATAAGTCTTAAGAGAAAAATTTGGCAAAAAGCAAATGAAAACTTGTAGTCGAGGCTTTTCACGGGCTGCCAGGCCCCAAATTCGAGGCTTTTCATGGGCTGCCAGGCCACTGAGTTAAACCATTTCACAAAGCCTTTTAAGATGGTCCTCAATCCTTAACCAATCATTGTTTTAACTTGACTAGTTCAGGGTCTTTATTTATATTTGATGAAGCTATGTACCTAGGGTAGGGTCATGGACCTGTCCAAGATACCCTCCCAAAGGAAATCTCTCAAAAAACCAGAAGCATTTGAAGAAGAATCATCATCCACTCGACCATGAAGCTATGTTCCACTCGGCAGTCTTGAAGTCATTCGACCGTGAAGACTATCACTCGACTACCAGAAGATCTAGAGCCACTCTGCAGTGCAACGGTCGGGAATTAAGTCATAGCTTTAATGGTCATTATGTATCTTTATTATTGGCGTTACCAGTAACGCCCCCCTATTGATGTACATTTAACCCTGTGTAACGGAGGGGAGCTGAGGTCCTGGCGCACTCTATATAAGCCACCCCCTCCTCTGGGACAAGGGTTCGCACCCCCTGTAACTCACACGCATATAATCCAGTCGACCGCCTCCGGGCTCCGAGACGTAGGGCTGTTATTTCCTCCGAGAAGGGCCTGAACTCGTAAAACTCGCGTGTACAACTTCTCCATAGCTAAGATCTTGCCTCTACATCACCTACCCCCTATTCTACTGTCTGACTTAGAACCACGACAGTTGGCGCCCACCGTGGGCAGATGTCTTAGCGACTTGTTGGAGAAGTTGCGATTTTTCTGATCCCATCGACATGGTTTCAGGCGGAGGTTTGGCCGAGGGCCGCGAGATCCGTCTCGGAGCGCTCGTGTTCGTCGCCGACGACTCTGCTTGGCTCCAAGAGGCTCCACTCGACGTCGAGGCGCTCCTCGTCCGCGGGACAACGCACTTTCGCGCGTGCGTCCGTGGCGTCCTCCTGCGACAGCCGTCGACTCAATATCAGTCAGCTCCTGTGGCATCCTCCCTCCTTGTTGCCCGCCGGTGCAAGCATTCCGGTCGATCGAGGCTTCAGCGGTGGGTGAGGCACACGGTGGCCCGCCAGTCGGACATCCCACAACTCACGGCAATCGAGCCCAACGAAACTCTCTACGGCATGTTCGATCTGTCGACTGGCTCCGTAGAAACTGCATCCGAGTGCGACAGCAGTGATCCCGCGGCGGAAGTCCTGATGGCCGATGGACCTCGTAGTCCTCTTGGCTTCCCTCGCGTTGATGGTGGAGATGGCGGAGGCGATCGGTCGCGTGTCCATGAGGAGTACCTCCCCGAGCCCCTCTCTTCAGAAAGGCAGGGAAGAACTTCGCCACGAACATGGATGCACTTCATACTCCTATCATCGAGAAACCCCAAGGCCCGAGCCTTGGAGGAGGCGCTACCGCCAACTTGGTTGAGCGCACTGACCGAGAACCTCCAAAGACGCACTCGACGAGCGTGTTTCGGCAGCGGTTCCGTAATCCAATCGAAGACAACTTTTTCCACCTCCAACTCAGGTATATCAAACTCCAATCCAGAATCTCACACAAGCATGACTGAATAGCGAGTCAATCCAACCATCCCAAATAAGTGGCAAGAGGTTTGATGCAGATCAGGGCTTTACTCGGGGCAGCAGGAGAACAGAATACAGCTGTGTCTCAGTCGCGGAATAGGATCCACAGCAGATCCGTCGTAGCAGATACAGTCCAGTCGGCCCACAGCCCAAGATCGCCCCCGAGGCATGAGGGACGTGGAGACCGGCGAGATCAGCACAGAAACCACGAGTAGTATGACCACCGACTCGATCACGATGATCATCGTCGAGTGCCCACGCCTCCCCCAAGGAGTGGGTCATACGTGCCTCGACAGCATGATGACAGACGCCCTCACAGTGGTGGGCGAAGGATTCCAGTCGACCCCAGGGAATCGGGCTTTGATGCAAGATCTATTCTCGTACAAGGTTTGGTCGACAGAAACAGAGCTCACCGAGAATTCCATGACAGAGATTTTCCAACCAGCAGCAGAGTGCATGTCTCAGTCCAGAGAGTGCCAAAGCAGAGCCATCGTGGTCGCGGTGATTCCTCCCAACTTCAAAGTTGGCGATCGAGTCAAGAAGTTCACTGGTGAGTCCAAGCCTGACACTTGGCTTGAGGACTACAGAGTGGCTGTTCAGATTGGCGGCGGCAATGATGAAGTGGCCATGAAGAACCTTCCTATGATGTTGGAGGGCTCGGCCAGAGCATGGTTAAATCAGTTAGCGCTCGACAGTATTTACAGTTGGGAAGATCTTGCCCGAGTGTTTGTCAGAACATTTGAAGGAACATGCAAACGGCCAGCAGGGTTGACAGAGCTACAATCTTGTGTGTAGAAGCCAAATGAAACTTTGAGGGACTATATCAAGAGATGGATCACGTTGCATCACACGGTGGAAAATGTGTCTGATCACCAAGCAGTTTGTGCCTTCAAGGAAGGCGTCAAATATCGAGTGTTGAATCTGAAGTTCGGTCGGACCGGAGATATGTCTCTGAGTTGGATGATGGAGATTGCCACCAAGTATGCCAATGGTGAAGAGGAGGATCGGCTCCGGAGTGGCAAGCGCAAAACAATCGTCCATGAAACCGGAGGAGGGAATTCGGTCGAAGCGAAGCGCAAAAGCCGAGCCCAGCTGCTCTGGAGAAGCCTTAGTCGTGACTCAAGGAAAGTTCAAGGGAAACCCAAGGGGCCGTGGAACCCTAAGAAAGTAAAAGATCAAGATGGGAATGATGTGTTGGATTTGCCATGCCACATTCACACAAAGAAAGATGAGGAGGGTAATCTCATTTACCCTAAGCATACCACTCGACAGTGTCGGTTCCTAATCCAGCAGTTCCGAGAGAAACAACCCAAAGAGAAGGAAAAAGAGTCAGATAAAGTTGAGGACAAAGAGGAAGTGACGATGGTTACCCTCACATCAATTCCACTCTGATGATTTTTGCTGATGTTGAGAGAAAAAGTCGACTGAAAGTCATCAATAGAGAAGTAAACATGGTCGCCCAATGACACCCGATTATTTGAAATGGTCTCAGACGCCATTACATTCGACCGGCCCGATCACCCGACGATATAGCCACCCCGGAGGCAAGCATTGGTGGTCGACCCGACCGTCAAGGCACTCGGTTGACTAGAGTTCTAATGGATGGTGGCAATGGCCTCAATATTCAGATGCGGAGACGTTGAAAGGAATGGGCATTCCGATGTCCGACTCGATTGAAAGCAATATGAGTTTCCATGGAGTCATTCCTGGCAAGAAGGCTGAGTCACTCGACCAGATCGCTCTTGATGTAGTTTTCGGTGATTCCAAGAATTACCGCAAAGAAAAGTTGACATTTGAAGTTGTGGATTTCCAGAGTGCTTAGCACGCTATTCTGGGTAGGCCAGCTTATGCACATTTTATGGCTCGACCATGCTGCGTGTATCTCAAGTTGAAGATGCCTGGTCCTAAAGGTGTGATCACTATCACTGGCAATCGAAAGAAGGCAGAAGAGTGCTTCCAGAAAGGCTCGAAGATCGCCGATGCACAGATGGCAGTAGTGGAATTGCAGGAGTATAAAAAAAATGCAGATCCGAGTGATTTTTCGCGAGCTAAGAAGCCTGCCACGGATTCAACATTTCAGTCGTCTGGCGAAATGAAGCCGGTTCATATTCACCCGACGGATCCCAATGCTGCTCCAACTCACATTTCAACAACACTTGACTCCAAATAGGAAGAAGCGCTCATCCAGTTCCTCCGTGAGAACTGGGACATCTTTGCATGGAAACCTTTCGACATGCCCGGTGTTCCCAGGGAGCTGGCTGAGCATCGTCTGCGAGTCGACCCAAAAGTGAAACTAGTCAAAGAACATCTTCGATGGTCCGCCGTGCAGAAGAGAAAGGCAATTGGTGAAGAAGTGGCTCGGCTCCTAGCAGCTGAGTTTATCCGAGAGATTTACCACTCCGAGTGGCTAGCTAATGTTGTCATGGTTCCTAAGAAGGACGACTCACTTCGCATGTGCATTGACTTCAAGCATATCAATCGGGCCTGCCTAAAAGATCACTTTCCTCTCCCTCGTGATCGACCAAATTGTCGACTCAAGCTGCGGGGTGTGAGCGTTGTCCTTTTGGACGCTTATTCGGTATCATCGATCCGCTCAGTATGGACCCGACGAGATAAAAACAGCTTTCATTACCCCATTTGGGTGCTTCTGTTATGTCACCATGCCATTCGGCTTGAAGAACGCTGGAGCCACATTCATGCGGATGATTCAGAATTGTTTACTCACTCAAATCAGTCGGAATGTGGAAGCGTACATGGATGATATTGTGGTTAAGTCACGTAAAGGTTCCGACCTACTAGCTGACCTTGCTGAAACCTTTGCCAACCTCAGAAGGTATGATATCAAGCTTAATCCATCAAAGTGCACATTCGGTTTTCTCGTTTCCGAACGAGGGATCGACGCTAACCCAGAGAAAGTGGGTGCATACTCCGGATGAAACGCCCCGTGCGTGTGCATGATGTCCAGAAGCTTACTGGTTGCTTGGCCGCCCTAAGTCGATTCATTTCTCGCCTCGGTGAAAAGGCATTGCCTCTTTACCGACTGGTGAAGAAGTTAGATAAGTTCAAGTGGACTCTGAAGCGATGCAAGATTCAGAGAGCTAAAAGCCCCGCTTTCCACCCAGCCGGTGCTTGCTGCCCCAATCGAGAAAGAGCCTTTCCGCTTTACATTGCAGCCATGGACAAGTCGTCGAGACAAGATTTACTACGGCGGGAAGAAGAAGGAAAAGCCTATAAAGTTCAACGCCCAGTATATTATGTTTCTGAAGTTTTGACTCCATCAAAGCAAAGATATCCGCATTATCAGAAGCTTGTTTATGGGATTTATATGACCATGAAGAAGGTTGCACATTACTTCTCTGACCATTCAATTACAGTCGTCAGCGACGCTCCATTGTCAGAGATTCTGCACAACAGAGATGCAGTTGGTCGAGTGGCAAAGTGGGCGATTGAACTCCTTCCCTTAGATATCAAGTTTGAGGCAAAGAAAGCTATCAAGTCCCATGCAATAGCAGATTTCCTCGCCGAGTGGATCAAACAGCAACTGCCGACTCAAGTTCACTTGGAGCACCGGACCATGTTTTTTGATGGCTCCAAGATGCTAAACGGTCTGGTGCTGGGGTGGTACTGGTATCCCCCCAAGGAGACAAGCTCAGATATGTCCTCCAGATCCACTTTGATTCCTCCAACAATGAAGCAGAATATGAAGCACTCCTGTATGGGTTATGTATGGCCATTTCACTCGGCGTCCGTCGCCTTATGGTCTATGGCGACTCAGATTTGGTAGTCAATCAAGTGATGAAGGAGTGGGACGTCAGAAGCCCAGCCATGACTGGTTACTGCAATGCAGTGAGGAAATTGGAAAAGAAGTTTGAGGGGTTAGAGCTCCATCATATACCCGATCGAAAAATCATCTTTGCCGATGATTTAGCAAAGATAGGTTCCAAGAGAGAAGCCATTCCCAACAATGTGTTTTTGGAACACATTCACACACCGTCAGTTCAAGAAGATCCTTTAACTGAAGGGCCCCTGCAGCCTAAAAGTGCCACAGATCCGACTGAAGTCGAGGTCCGAGCCGTGGTCGACCTGATCATGGAGGTTTTGGTCATCTCTCCCGATTGGACAGTACCGTACATTGCATATATTCTTAGGAAGGAACTCCCAGAAGATGAAGAAGAGGCTCGACAGATCGTCCGTCGATCCAAAGCCTTTACTGTGATAGGAGGACACTGTTCAGGGAAGGAGTGACGGGAATTAGTCAGAAATGCATAACGCCAGAAGAAGGTCGAATGATCCTCATAGACATCCACTCGGGGACCTATGGTCACCATGCGTCCTCTCGGACCATCGTGGCTAAAGCATACCGAGCTGGGTTTTACTTGCCATGAGCAAATGAAATGGCGAAAGATATAGTCGACAAATGTGAGGGTTGCCAGTTTTACTCCAACATGTCGCACAAACCTGCGTCAGCCCTGAAGACCATTCCACTCGTCTGGCCCTTTGTTGTTTGGGGATTGGATATGGTCGGACCACTGAGTACCGGTAGGAGCGGCTTCACTCACGTGCTTGTAGCAGTCGACAAGTTTACCAAATGGATTGAAGCTAAGCCTATCAAGAATCTTGAAGCCAAGACTTGCGATCGGTTTCATCGAGAATTGACATTCAGACACGGAGTTCCGCACAACATCATCATCGACAGCATGTGTGAACTTGATTCGATGAGTTTAGAGCCTTCTGCGCTTCTCAAGGCACACGAGTCGACTATGCTTCAGTCGCTCACCCCCAGTCGAATGGACAAGCAGAAAGAGAAAATGGCCTAATTCTCAAAGGACTGAAACCCCGACTGATGCGTGATCTCAAGCACGCAGCAGGCGCCTGGGTTGATGAACTTCCATTAGTTCTTTGGGGGTCTAAGGACAACTCCCAATCGGTCGACTGGCCGAACTCCATTCTCCTTGGTCTATGGAGCTGAAGCTGTTCTGCCGAGTGACTTACTTCACAGTGCACCATGAGTCGAGCTCTTCTCTCAATATGAAGCAGAACAGGCTCGGCAGGACGCAGTTGACCTCCTAGAGGAGAAAAGAGAGATGGCTTTGATCTGGTCGACCATTTATCAGCAAGACTTGCGTCCATTCCACGCCAGAAACGTGAGGGGTCGAGCCTTTCAAGAGGGAGACTTGGTTCTTCGGGTAGATCAACAGAAACCACGCAAGCTCGCCCCTGCTTGGGAAGGTCCCTTCATTGTCACCACAGTTCTCCACAATGGAGCATACCATCTTTACAATGTCGAGCATCAGAAAGACGAGCCACGAGCTTGGAACGCGGAGCTGCTCCGCCCCTTTTATACTTAAGTACTCACTCGGATGAGATGTAATAAGAAATACCTTTGTAGTTTTTTTATCAAAGACAAGAGCTTTATAATCTTCCTAAACAATCTGCTGTTGCTTTTGTTTGCGTTTGAAATCCCCAAGCGGGTAACTTCGCTGCGAATCCGTTTCGCCTAAGTTTAAAAAATCCTACCGAGTGATGAGCAAGCCTCTCACTCGGGGGCTTAGCTGCGAATCCGTTTCGCCTAAGTTTAAAAAAATCCTACCGAGTGATGAGCAAGCCTCTCACTCTAGGGCTTAGCTGCAGTCCAAGTACTCGCCTAAGTTTAAAAAAATCCTACCGAGTGATGAGCAAGCCTCTCACTCGGGGGCTTAGCTGCAGGCCAGTACTCGCCTAAGTTTAAAAAATCCTACTTAGTGATGAGCAAGCCTCTCACTCGGGGGCTTAGCTGCAGTCCAGTACTCGCCTAAGTTTAAAAAATCCTACCGAGTGATGAGCAAGCCTCTCACTCGGGGGCTTAGCTGCAGTCCGGTACTCACCTAAGTTTAAAAAATTCGACCGAGTGGTGAGCAAGCCTCTCACTCGGGGGCTTAGCTACTGATCCAAGACTAGCCTAAGTTTAAAAATCCTACAAAGTGATGAGCAAGCCTCTCACTCGGGGGCTTAGCTGCAGTCCAAGACTCGCCTAAGTTTAAAAATCCCACCGAGTGATGAGAAAGCCTCTCACTCGGGGGCTTAGCTGCAGTCCAGTACTCGCCTACGTTTAAAAAATCCTACCTAGTGGTGAGCAATCCTCCCACTCGGGGGCTTAGCTGCAGTCCAGTACTCGCCTAAGTTTAAAAAATCCTACCGAGTGGTGAGCAATCCTCCCACTCAGGGGCTTAGCTGCAGTCCAGTACTCGCCTAAGTTTAAAAAATCCTACCGAGTGGTGAGCGATCCTCCCACTCAGAGGCTTAGCTGCAGTCTTATACTCGCCTAAGTTCGAAACATATCCCTATCCGCAAGGACGACGAGGTGCAGGTCGACTGCAACCTTCTCCTTCGGAGCTACGCCACAAATACAACATGCGCTCCATCCCTATCCGCAAGGACGACGAGGTGCAGGTCGACTGCAACCTTCTCCTTCGGAGCTACACCACAAATACAACATGCGATCCATCCCTATCCGCAAGGACAACGAGGTGCAGGTCGACTGCAATCTTCTCCTTCGGAGCTACGCCACAAATACAACGTGCGCTCCATCCCTATCCGCAAGGCCGACGAGGTGCAGGTCGACTGCAACCTTCTCCTTCAGAGCTACGCCACAAATACAACAAGCGCTCCATCCCTATCCGCAAGGACGACGAGGTGCAGGTCGACTACAACCTTCTCCTTCGGAGCTACGCAACAAATACAATGTGCGCTCCATCCCTATCCGCAAGGACGACGAGGTGCAGTTCGACCGCAACCTTCTCCTTCGGAGCTACACCACAAATACAACGTGCGCTCCATCCTTGTCTGCAAGACGACGAGGCATAGGTCGATTGAAGTCTCCACTTTAGAGCTGCATCTCAAACACAAAGGTCATTCCAAGTGTAGAACAAATTCCAAAAGAAATCGCAAGCATATCCTGAGATAAATCAAGTCCAGACGAACCCTAAAAGTTCAAGACCGCAGAAGTACTCGAGCACTCAGCCCGAAAGAGTTTAACGGTTACAAAACCCACTCGGCATCCCGAGGCAAATTTAAGGTGGAGCATAAAAGTTTGTTCACTCCGCAGGAGGAGGGCTAGCAGGCTCGACGAATTCATCCAGATCAATGCCATCAGCAATCCGAGTGGTGGCAGCAATGAAAGTCTCCATGAAGGATTGGAAGTCATGCTTCTTGGTATTGGCAACCTTGATCGCCGCCAGCTTCTCTTCTCGCGCCTCCTTGCAATGGACACGAACCAAAGATAGAGCCACATCAGCACCGCACCGGGCAGAAGACTTTTTTCACTCCTGCACTCGACCTGGGATCTCGTTAAGTCAAGTCATCAGAGACTCGAGGTCATTCGGGAGCGTTGCCCTTGGCCAGAGTGCTGTGTCGATCCGTGACATTGCGACCTTCAATCGAGCAAGGTAGTCAGCAACACCGTCGATGCGGGATTCCAGTCGGAGCAAGTTCATAGCAGCCTCATCTTTCACGGGGGAGTTGATGGGGTCCAAGCTTGGTTCAATTCGCCCGGTCTCCTCCTCGAAATCTTGGCAAAACTCTGCATACACAATCCAAGGATGAGTCAATAGTTGTATGCTGACTCGACGAAGATAAACCAGTCAGAACAGAGTATATGCCTTCAAGCTTGATGAACAGCTTCTTGGCAAGGCTCCTCAGATAACTTTCTAGATTATCCCTCCTGCGAGCAATGCCTTCCATCCTCTTGTTCAGATTGACCTTGTCCTTCTTCAAGCGGGTTACTTCCTTGTTTGCTTCGTCCAGGGCAGATTTTATCTTGGTGTTTGCTTCCTCCAATTTGCCGACTGAAGCCAGCTTTTGTTCAGCCAAAGCAGTTTTGTCGTCAGCCTTCTTCTGTGCGGCAGCTAGATCTTGATCCTTTTTGGCCAGAGCCTGGTTCAGTTTCTTTGAAAAGAAATAATGCTTGATTCAGAAAGAGCAGAATGAAATCCAGATCGAAGACAAACCAGTCGACAAGTCTTTCTTACCATTGGCGTCATCCTTGGCTTTCTGCAGTTCTGTCTTGGCCAACTCCAGGTCAAGGTTGAGTTGAATATGCTATTTCTCCAAGTCAGCAAAGCGAGCTCCAAGACCACAAGATTTCTGCAATCAAGGAATGAGTCAGTCGACTAGATAAAACATTGGTTATTTCAGAGAGGTAAAAGGATAAAGCCAACAAATTCTAAGACTACTGCCGAATCAAACATCCAACAGTAGCCTCGGGGACTACACCCAGTGGGTGCACTCAGCGTGCCCCCACTGGTTCAAAAATCCACTCGACATGACCTGCTCAGACCGAGTGAAGAAATTAAAATTCAAGACTACAATCATTGCCCATGATCCACCATAGTCTCGGGGACTACACCCAGTGGGTGCACTCAGCGTGCCCCCACTAGTCCAAAAATTCAATTGACAACAACATCAGATTCAGCTCCAAGTACGAATTTGCTCAGTGACAAATCGAAACACCCAGTGGGTGTACAGAAGCGAAGATCCTTGGAAAGAGAGTTTTCAGGTACCATATCCTAACAGAACGAGTCAAGAGAGTCAGTCGACAATCTGCTAACTTGAACGTTGCTCTGGAGAGCGGAGCTGGCATCATAAGCATCCTGGCTGGCATCCCGCACCATCTTCATCTTCTCCATCATGATGCTTGCTTGGCGTATAGCTTCTTTGGCAGCACCCACTTCGTCTTCTGGGACGTGATGTGTAGCAAAAACTGAAGGTGGATCGGCAGGAGCATGCGCGGCTGATGCAGAAGGTCAAGCACTCGACAGCGGTATGGCGAAAGAAACGGAAGTCCGATTGGCGTCACCGGCGCCCTGAATCGCTGGTTCCGCCATTTGGCGCCGGCGAGGTGTCTTGCCAGCGGACGTTTTCCTGTTTCTTCTCCCAAGGGCCTCTGTGGCTCGTCATCATCATTGTCGGGGAGGTCAATAACGTTGGGAGCTACAAAAAGTTTAGTCGCCAACATTTCATCGCCCGATCGGATATATCATAGTTCAGCCGACAAAAGGACGACAGAATAACAAAGATTGTACCCGGATTGGAGGTGACCGCGTCTTCCATTTCCTCATCCTCGTTTCTATAAGCTGAAGTCCCAGAGGTAGCGGCACTACCAATTTCAAGGTTCATTCGATCAAACCAAAGGAAAGATAAATAGCGTAGAGTGTTGAGTAAAAGCGAAAGAAGAACACTCACGCAGAGGCAACAAGAATGTCAATCTTGATTTATGGCAGCGCCTTCTGAGTCTTCTGCGCGACGACCTTGGTTTGCTTTGGGGCCTTCTCAGTTGGTGCTGGAGAGGATGTCCGAAGACGCTTTGACGATTGCCCAGTCGGAACGATCGCCTTGTCACGGGCGCTCACTGGATCTTGAGCAAGCTTGATCGCCTTTCCTGCGGGAGGAGAGCCGACCTCTTCTTCGTCACTTTCGAGTCGCCGCTCTCCCGTCTCCCTCTCTGTCAGAATGCCATTCGCCGCTTTCGCCTCTGCTTGCCTCGCCCTCCGGATCCTGCTCCTGCTCTCCGTTGGGCATCGAGTACATTTCGGTAAGAGTCTGGAAGAAAACAAGCAGGACAAAATCAGTCGGTAAAGCATAAACAACTGTGTGAATAAATCAAGATTACAGTCGGTAATTCAGAATTGGACCTTGTCTGGTTCGTAAGATTGGTCGAGTGGAGGAATTCTCCTAGCTCCCCTAGGGTTGTCTTTGTTTCCTGTGATACTCATCAGCCACCCCTCCAACGTGGTCTCGTTGACCTCCTCCGGATGAGTCCGAGTGGTGTCATCAGTGCCCAAATACATCCACATCGGATGGTCACGAGCTTGAAGCGGTTGGATGCGTCGCCAAAGGAAAACCTCCAGCAAATCCATACCAGTCACCCCATCGCGAACAAGTTGAACTACTCGATTGACCAGCACCTTGACTTGTGCCTTCTCCTCCGGGATCACCTTCAAAGGGGAAGGTTTCCCCACTCGGGCCAAAGAAAAAGGGGGAGGTCCAGTCGACTGCCCTGGAGTCGGCTGGTCTTTGCAGTAGAACCAGGTCGACTGCCACCCATGGACCGAGTCGGGAAGAATCATGGCTGGAAAAGAACTTTTGCCCCTCATCTGAATCCCAAGGCCCCCGCACATTTGGATCACATGCGTACTTTCATCACTCGGATTTGCCTTTTTAACCGACTGGGAGCAACATGTGAAGATGTGCTTGAAGAGGCCCCAGTGGGGTCGGCAGCCCAAGAAATTCTCACACAAAGACACGAAGGCAACAAGGTACACAATGGTGTTTGGGGTGAAATGATGGAGTTGCGCCCCGAAAAAATTCAGGAAACCTCGGAAGAAAGGTTGAGGAGGCAAGGAGAACCCGGGGTCAATGTGAGTGGTGAGGAGGACGCACTCACCCTCTCGCGGCTGTGGCTTGGTGTCGTTCCCCGAGAGCCACGCCGATTCGTGGGGAATCAGTCCCCCTTCGACCAGATCATCGATGTCGTCCTGGCAGATCGCCGAGCGAATCCGATCGCTTCGATCCGGCCGCCAGCGAGCCGAACTCGAGGAAGATCCGCCCCGGCTGTACTTCTTCCCCTTCGCCTTTGCCGTGGCCTTCTTCGCGCGCTCGAGAGCCACCGTCTTCTCTTTCCCCATCGCCGCAGATGGATCTTGAAACGAACGGCGGCACTAGGGCGAAAGCAAGCGCAACGAGAGAACTCGAGGAAGAAGAATAAAAATGAGAGCGCCTTTGTTCAAAAGCCACAGTCGGCGCCTTATATGAGGTTACTTCCGAAAGGATGACTTGTAGGCCCGGCAATCTTATCAATCCATAGCGATCGGCAGTGCGCATACGACGTGGCAAAAAGGCGGCGCAGAAATCGAGGCGGCCCTGCCTAATCCAACTAGATTACTATGGCCTCCTCCGCCTCGCGCGCTTCCCAAAATTCGAATCCCGCGAAATCCGCGGACAGCAGAACAACTTGTCAGACGGAAGATCTCCTCCACATCATCACTCGGAACTCTTCCAGTAAAAGTTCACTCGACAAAAACTAGGAATGGATCAAGGCGACTGAAAAAGAAGTTGGTATCGTCACCTCGGTTCATTGATCCAGAACAACATATACTCGTAGCACGGAAAACAAGTCGGAAGTGTTCTCAACTCCTTCCTCACTCAAACCCTGATCCATTCGGGGGCTAATGATGAAGCTATGTACCTAGGGCAGGGTCATGGACCTGTCTAAGATACCCTCCCCAAGGACATCTCCCAAAAAACCAGAAGCATTTGAAGAAGAATCATCATCCACTCGACCATGAAGCTATGTTCCACTCGGCAGTCTTGAAGTCACTCGACCATGAAGACTATCACTCGACTACCAGAAGATCTAGAGCCACTCTGCACTGCAAAGGTCGGGAATTAAGTCATAGCTTTAATGGTCATTATGTATCTTTATTGCTGGCGTTACCAGTAACGCCCCCCTCTTGATGTACATTTAACCCTGTGTAACGGAGGGGAGCTTAGGTCCTGGCTCACTCTATATAAGCCACCCCCCTCCTCTGGGACAAGGGTTCGCACCCCCTGTAACTCACACACATATAATCCAGTCGACCGCCTCCGGGCTCCGAAACGTAGGGCTGTTACTTCCTCCGAGAAGGGCCTGAACTCATAAAACTCGCATGTACAACTTCTCCATAGCTAAGATCTTGCCTCTACATCACCTACCCCCTATTCTACTGTCAGACTTAGAACCACGATAAGAGTAACTTGTCAAAGTTCGAAGGGTCATACCAGGTTTACCTGGGCGGAGTGACTTACTTAAATAGGCAAGCTAACCCGGAGTTTTAGGTGTATACACCAGGCTTCCAAGCCATGGCTTGATAGCCTGTTACAAGTGTAGATTCTTTGTTCATTTCGACAACAAAGAATCCCCAAGTAACGATACGAGTTGTGTGCTCATTAGGTTGCCTATGTTTGAGTTGTTGTTTTGCAACACTCCCGTTGGCCCCGGAGTAATTTTTTAGTGTAGCTATGGTTCGGACACGACCAAGCCCCCAAGTGATTTTTCTGGCGGCCTTGCATCGATCAAGAGGTGTAGCTATGGTTCGAGTACGACCAAGCCCCCAAGTGATTTTTATATATGACTTTATAAGCCGGATCAACGGGTAAGCATAACTCCGCTTTAGAAATAGAAGCCCCCACGTGATCAATAATATGATAAGCCAATAAGGCAGGATACCCATGTTTGAACCGTGCATCATGGCAGCAGGTCCTCTTCGGCAATCTTTAACTTTTTGCAAGAGACAAATTCTTCTTGAACTGGATGTTAAACCGGATATTGAGAGCTTCAAAGCTTTGTGGGAGACATCTTTCTCTTGAACCGGATTTTAAACCGGAATCTTCATTTTCAACCAGAAATTTTTCTGACGGCCTTTAAACTCGAACTTGCGCGAAGTTAATTCTTTTTTGAACCGAAAATTCTTAAACCAGATTTGAGAGCTTCAGAGCTTTGTGGGAGACAGATTTCCCTTGAACCGGATTGTAAACCGGATATTTGAGAGCTTCAGTGAGACTGACTTCTCTTGAGCCGGATTTTAAACTGGAATCCTTTCTGATGACCCAGAACTTCTTCATTGAGCCGGGATTTTGTAACTGTCATATACTTTCTAAGCCGGAAATTTTCTGACGGCCTTTAAATTTTCATCCATATGGTAGTAGCCTCCGGGACCGGGTTATCTTTCCCTCCAACGTCCTGGGGTTGTTGACTTCACTGAAAACCGGCAACATTTGCTGAGTCATATTGAAGGAAATATGCCCTAGAGGCAATAATAATGTTATTATTTATTTCCTTATATCATGATAAATGTTTATTATTCATGCTAGAATTGTATTAACCGGAAACATAATACATGTGTGAATACATAAACCTACAAAGTGTCACTAGTATGCCTCTACTTGACTAGCTCGTTAATCAAAGATGGTTATGTTTCCTAACCATGAACAAGGAGTTGTTATTTGATTAACGGGATCACATCATTGGTTGAATGATCTGATTGACATGACCCATTCCATTAGCATAGCTTTTGATCGTATAGTTTGTTGCTAGTGCTTTTCTTCATGACTTATACATGTTCCTATGACTATGAGATTATGCAACTCCTGTTTGCCCGAGGAACACTTTGGTGCTACCAAACGTCACTGGCGAATCGGGTGATTATAAAGGTACATTACAGGTGTCTCCGAAGGTACATGTTGGGTTGGCATATTTGAGATTAGGATTTGTCACTCCGATTGTCGGAGAGGTATCTCTGGGCCCTCTCGGTAATGCACATCACATAAGCCTTGCAAGCATTGCAACTAAATGTGTTAGTTGTGAGATGATGTATTACGGAACGAGAAAAGAGACTTGCCGAAGAACGAGATTGAACTAGGTATTGGATACCGACGATCGAATCTCGGGCAAGTAACATACCGATGACAAAGGGAACAACGTATGTTGTTATGCGGTCCGACCGATAAAGATCTTCGAGAATATGTAGGAACCAATATGGGCATCCAGGTCCCGCTATTGGTTATTGACCGAGAGGTGTCTCGGTCATGTCTACATAGTTCTCGAACCCGTAGGGTCCGCACGCTTAACGCTTCGATGGCAGTTATTATGAGTTTATATGATATTGATGTACGAAGGTTGTTCGAGTCCGGATGAGATCACGGACATGACGAGGAGTCTCAAATGGTCGAGACATAAAGATTGATATATTGGAAGCCTATGTTTGACTCGGAATCACTCCGGTGAAATTGGGAATTTTACCGAGTACCGGGGTTACGGAACCTCCGGGGGTCAATGGGCCTTGATGGGCCTTAGTGGAAAGGAGAAAGGGGCCCAAGTGCTGGTCGCACCTTCCCCCTTCCCTAGTCCTATTAGGACTAGGAGAAGGGGTGCGCCTCTCTCCCTTCCCACTTGGCCAATCCTAGTTGGACTAGGATTGGGGAGGAATCCTACTCGGTGGGAGTAGGACTCTGCGCAGCCCTTGGTGGCCGCCAGCCCTCCCTTCCCTCCTTTATATACAGGCAGAGGGCACCCCATGACACAAGTTGATCATTGAGATCGTTCCTTAGCCGTGTGCGGTGCCCCTTCCACCAAACTACACCTCGAATATACCGTTGCGGAGCTTAAGCGAAGCCCTGCGCGGTGGAACATCATCATCGCCACCACGCCGTCAGGTCGTGAAACTCTCCTCAACACTCGGCTGGATCGGAGTTCGAGGGACGCCATCGAGCTGAACGTGTGCAGAACTCGGAGGTGCCGTCGCTCGGTACTTGGATCGGTTGGATCGGGAAGAAGTACGACTACTTCCTCTACGTTGCGTCAACGCTTCCGTTGCTGGTCTCACGAGTGTACGAGACAACACTCTCATCTCGTTGCTATGCATCACCATGGTCTTGCGTGATCGTAGGAAATTTTTGAAATTACTCGTTCCCAACAGTGGCATCCGAGCCTGGTTTTATGCGTTGATGTCATATGCACGAGTAGAACACAAGTGAGTTGTGGGCGATACAAGTCATACTACCTACCAGCATGTCATACTTTGGTTCAGCGGTATTGTGAGATGAAGCGGCCCGGACCGACATTACGCAGACGCTTACGCGAGACTGGTTTCACCGCTGTGAGCACTCGTTGCTTAAAGGTGGTGGCGGGTGTCTGTCTCTCTCACTTTAGTTGAACTGAGTGTGGCTACGCCGGTCCTTGAGAAGGTTAAACGAGTCTATTTGTGAAAGTATCGTTGTGGTTTTGATGCGAGGTAAGAACGGTTCTTGCTCAGCCCGTAGCAGCCACGTAAAACTTGCAACAACAAAGTAGAGGACGTCTAACTTGTTTTTGCAGGGCATGTTGTGATGTGATATGGTCAAGACGTGATGCTATATTTTATTGTATGAGATGATCATGTTTTGTAACCGAAGTTATCGGCAATGGCAGGAGCCATATGGTTGTCGCTTATTGTATGAAATGCAAGCGCCATGTAATTGCTTTACTTTATCACTAAGGAGTAGCGATAGTCGTAGAAGCAATAGTTGGCGAGACGACAACGATGCTACGATGGAGATCAAGGTGTCGCGCGGTGGCGATGGTGATCATGGCGGTGCCGGAGATGGAGATCACAAGCACAAAATGATGATGGCCATATCATATCACTTATATTGATTGCATGTGATGTTAATCCTTTATGCATCTTATCTTGCTTTGATTGACGGTAGCATTATAAGATGATCCCTTACTAAATTATCAAGAAGTGTTCTCCCGAGTATGCACCGCTGCGAAAGTTCTTCGTCTTTGAGACACCACGTGATGATCGGGTGTGATAGGCTCTACGTTCAAATACAACGGGTGCAAAACAGTTGCACACGCGAATACTCAGGTTATACTTGACGAGCTATGCATATAAGATATGACCTCGAACACGGAGACCGAAGGTCGAGCGTGAATCATATAGTAGATATGATCAACATATTGATGTTCACCATTGAAACTACTCCATCACACGTGATGATCGGTCATGGTGTAGTTGATATGGATCACGCAATCACTTAGAGAATTGGAGGATATTTTTCTAAGTGGGAGTTCTTAAGTAATATGATTAATTGAACTTAAATTTATCATGAACTTAGTACCGATAGTATCTTGCTTGTCTATGATGTGTAGATAGATGGCTCGTCTTTGTTGTTCCGTTGAATTTTAATGCGTTCCTTGAGAAAGCAAAGTTGAAAGATGATGGCAGCAATACACGGACTGGGTCCGTAATTTGAGGATTATCCTTATTGCTGCACGGAAGAATTACGCCTGGAAGCACCGTTAGGTGCCAGCCTGGTGCAAGGGCTGCGCGAAGTTATGAACGTCCGCAAAGCAAAGTCGATGACTACTCTATAGTTCGAGTGTGCCATGCTTTACGGCTTAGAACCGGGACTTCAACGTCGTTTTGAACACCATGGGGCATATGAGATGTTCCAGAGTTGAAGTTAATATTCAAGCGAATGCCCGGATTGAGAGATATGAAGTCTCCAATAAGTTCTATAGCTGTAAGATGGAGGAGAACGTTTCACGGTGAGCATATACTCAGAATGTCGGATATAACAATCACTTGATTCAACTGGGAGTTAATCTTCCGGATGATTGCGTCATTGATGAATTTCTCAATCACGCCACCAAGCTACAAGAGCTTCGTGATGAACTATAATATGCAAGGGATGACCAAAACAATGCCGAGCTCTTCGCGATCTTTGAAAGTCATGGAGGTAGAAATCAAAAGGAGCATCAAGTGTTGATGGTTAACAAAACCACTAGTTTCAAGAAAAGGGCAAAGGAAAGAAAAGGAAACTTCAAAAGAGCGGCAAGCAAGTTGCTGATCAAGAGAAGAAACCCAAGTCTGGTCCTAAGCCTGGCGAGTGCTTCTATTGCAAGCAGGCTGGTCATCGAAGCGGAACTGCCCCAAGTATTTGGCGGATAAGAAGGATGGCAAGGTTAACAAAGGTATATGTGATATACATGTTATTGATGTGTACCTTACTAATACTCGCAGAGCACACTGGTATTTGATACTGGTTCATTGCTAATATTTGCAACTCAAACAGGGCTACGGATTAGCGAAGATTGGCTAAGGACGAGGTGACAATGCTGGCGTGGGAAATGGTTCCAAAGTCGATGTGATCGCGATCGCACGCTACCTCTACATCTACCTTCGGATTAGTATTAGACCTAAATAATTGTTATTTAGTACCAGCGTTGAGCATGAACATTATATCTGGATCTTGTTTGATGCGAGACGGTTATTCATTTAAATCAGAGAATAATGGTTGTTCTATTTATATGAATAATATCTTTTATGGTCATGCACCATTGAAGAATGGTTTGTTTTACTTAATCTTGATAGTAGTGATACACATATTCATAATGTTGAAACCAAAAGATGCAGAGTTGATAATGATGGTGCAACTTATTTGTGGCAATGCCGTTTAGGTCATATCGGTGTAAAGCGCATGAAGAAACTCCATCTTGATGGACTTTGGAGTCACTTGATTATGAATCACTTGGCACTTGCAAACCGTGCCTTATGGGCAAGATGACTAAAACACCGTTCTCCGGAACTATGGAGAGAGCAACAGATTTATTGGAAATCATACATACCGATGTATGTGGTCCAATGAATGTTGAGGCTCGTGGCGGATATCGTTATTTTCTCACCTTCACAGATGATTTGAGCAGATATGGGTATATCTACTTAATGAAACACAAGTCTGAAACATTTGAAAAGTTCAAAGAATTTCAGAGTGAAGTGGAAAATCATCGTAACAAGAAAATAAAGTTTCTACGATCGATCGTGGAGGAGAATATTTGAGTTCTGAGTTTGGCCTACATTTGAAACAATGCGGAATAGTTTCGCAACTTACGCCACGGAACACCACAACGTAATGGTGTGTCCGAACGTCAGAATCGTACTTTATTAGATATGGTGCGATCTATGATGTCTCTTCTTGATTTACCGCTATCGCTTTGGGGTTATGCTTTAGAGACGGCTACATTCACTTTAAATAGGGCACCATCTAAATCCGTTGAGACGACGCCTTATGAACTGTGGTTTGGCAAGAAACCAAAGTTGTCGTTTCTGAAAGTTTGGGGCTGCGATGCTTATGTGAAAAAGCTTCAACCTGATAAGCTCGAACCCAAATCGAGAAATGTGTCTTCATAGGATACCCAAAGGAGACAGTTGGGTACACCTTCTATCACAGATCCGAAGGCAAGATTTTGTTGCTAAATTCGGAAACTTTTTGGAGAAAGAGTTTCTCACGAAAGAAGTGAGTGGGAGGAAAGTAGAACTTGATGAGATAATCGTATCTACTCCCTTATTGAGAAGTAGTACATCACGAGAAAACAGTTTTCGTGACACCTACACCAAATAGGGAGGAAGCTAATGATGATGATCATGAAACTTCAGATCAAGTTTCTCAGAACTTCGTAGATCAACAGAGCAAGATCCGCACTGTGAGTGGTACGGTAATCCTATTTTGGAAGTCATGTCTTGGAACATGATGAACCTACGAACTATGAAGAAGCGATGGTGAGCCCAGATTCCACAAAATGGCTTGAGGCCATGAAATCTGAGATGGGATCCATGTATGAGAACAAAGTATGGACTTTGGTTGACTTGCCCGATGATCGGCAAGCAATTGAGAATAAATGGATCTTCAAGAAGAAGGCGACGCTGATGGTAATGTTATCGTCTATAAAGCTCGACTTGTTGCAAAAGGTTTTCGACAAGTTCAAGGGATTGACTACGATGAGACCTTCTCACCCGTAGCGATGCTTAAGTCCGTCGAGAATCATGTTAGCAATTGCCGATTTTATGATTATGAAATTTGGCAAATGGATGTTAAAACTGCATTCTGAATGGATTTACGGAAGAAGAGTTGTATATGATGCAACCAGAAGGTTTTGTCGATCCAAAGGAGCTAACAAAGTGTGCAAGCTCCAGCGATCCATTTATGGACTGGTGCAAGCCTCTCGGAGTTGGAATAAACGTTTTGATAGTGTGATCAAAGCATTTGGTTTTATATGAGACTTTTGGAGAAGCTCAGATTTACAAGAAAGTGAGTGGGAGCTCAGAGCATTTACGATATTATATGTGGATGACATATTATTGATCGGAAATGATATAGAATTCTGGATAGCATAAAGGGATACTTGAATAAGAGTTTTCGATGAAAGACCTCGGTGAAGCTGCTTACATATTGGGCATTAAGATCTATAGAGATAGATCAAGACGCTTAATAGGACTTTCACAAAGCACATACCTTGATAAAGTTTTGAAAAAGTTCAAAATGGATCGAGCAAAGAAAGGGTTCTTGCCGGTATTACAAGGTGTGAAGTTGAGTAAGACTCAATGCCCGACCACCGCAGAAGATAGAGAGAAAATGAAAGATGTTCCTATGCTTCAGCCATAGGCTCTATCATGTATGCAATGCTGTGTACCAGACTGATGTGTGCCTTCTGTAAGTTTAGCAGGTACCAAAGTAATCCAGAGTGGATCATTTGGACAGCGGTCAAGAACATCCTTAAGTACTTGAGAAGAACTAAGGATATGTTTCTCATTTATGGCGGTGACAAAGAGCTCGTCATAAGCAGTTACGTCGATGCAAGCTTTGACATCGATCCGGACGATTCTAAATCGCAAACCGGATACGTATTTACATTAAACGGTGGAGCTGTCGGTTGGTGCAGTTCCAAACAAAGCGTCGTTCGGGATCTACATGTGAAGTTGAGTACATAGCTGCTTCGAAGCAGCTAATGAAGGAGTCTGGATGAAGGAGTTCATAACCGATCTAGGTGTTGTACCTAGTGTATCGGGTCCAATGAAAATCTTTTGTGACAATATGGTGCAATTGCCTTGGCAAAGGAATCCAGATTTCACAAGAGAACCAAGCACATCAAAAGACGCTTCAACTCCATCCGGATTTGGTCCGGTGGGAGACATAGAGATATGCAAGATACATACGGATCTGAATGTTGCAGACCGTTGACTAAGCCTCTTCCACGAGCAAAACATGATCAGCACCAAGACTCCATGGGTGTTAGAATCATTCTTGTGTAATCTAGATTATTGACTCTAGTGCAAGTGGGAGATCAAGGAAATATGCCCTAGAGGCAATAATAATGTTATTATTTATTTCCTTATATCATGATAAATGTTTATTATTCATGCTAGAATTGTATTAACCGGAAACATAATACATGTGTGAATACATAAACCTACAAAGTGTCACTAGTATGCCTCTACTTGACTAGCTCGTTAATCAAAGATGGTTATGTTTCCTAACCATGAACAAGGAGTTGTTATTTGATTAACGGGATCACATCATTGGTTGAATGATCTGATTGACATGACCCATTCCATTAGCATAGCTTTTGATCGTATAGTTTGTTGCTAGTGCTTTTCTTCATGACTTATACATGTTCCTATGACTATGAGATTATGCAACTCCGTTTGCCCGAGGAACACTTTGGGTGCTACCAAACGTCACAACGTGAATCGGGTGATTATAAAGGTACATTACAGGTGTCTCCGAAGGTACATGTTGGGTTGGCATATTTCGAGATTAGGATTTGTCACTCCGATTGTCGGAGAGGTATCTCTGGGCCCTCTCGGTAATGCACATCACATAAGCCTTGCAAGCATTGCAACTAAATGTGTTAGTTGTGAGATGATGTATTACGGAACGAGAAAAGAGACTTGCCAAGAACGAGATTGAACTAGGTATTGGATACCGACGATCGAATCTCGGGCAAGTAACATACCGATGACAAAGGGAACAACGTATGTTGTTATGCGGTCGACCGATAAAGATCTTCGTAGAATATGTAGGAACCAATATGGGCATCCAGGTCCCGCTATTGGTTATTGACCGAGAGGTGTCTCGGTCATGTCTACATAGTTCTCGAACCCGTAGGGTCCGCACGCTTAACGCTTCGATGGCAGTTATTATGAGTTTATATGATATTGATGTACGAAGGTTGTTCGAGTCCGGATGAGATCACGGACATGACGAGGAGTCTCAAATGGTCGAGACATAAAGATTGATATATTGGAAGCCTATGTTTGACTCGGAATCACTCCGGGTGAAATTGGGAATTTTCTAGAGTACCGGGGTTACGGAACCTCCTGGGGGTCAATGGGCCTTGATGGGCCTTAGTGGAAAGGAGGAAAGGGGCCCAAGTGCTGGTCAGCACCTTCCCCTTCCCTAGTCCTATTAGGACTAGGAGAAGGGGTGGCGCTCTCTCCCTTCCCACTTGGCCAATCCTAGTTGGACTAGGATTGGGGAGGAATCCTACCCCGGTGGGAGTAGGACTCCAGCGCAGCCCTTGGTGGCCGCCAGCCCCTCCCTTCCCTCCTTTATATACAGGGCAGAGGGCACCCCATGAGACAAGTTGATCATTGAGATCGTTCCTCAGCGTGCGGTGCCCCTTCCACCAAACTACACCTCGAATATACCGCTATGGAGCTTAGGCGGCCCTGCGCCGTGGAACATCAACATCGCCACCACGCCGTCGTGGTCGACGAAACTCTCCTCAACACTCGGCTGGATCGGAGTTCGAGGGACGCCATCGAGCTGAACGTGTGCAGAACTCGGAGGTGCCGTGACGCTCGGTACTTGGATCGGTTGGATCGGGAAGAAGTACGACTACTTCCTCTACGCTGCGTCAACGCTTCGCTGCTGGTCTACGAGGGTACGTAGACAACACTCTCATCTCGTTGCTATGCATCACCATGGTCTTGCGTGATCGTAGGAAAATTTTTGAAATTACTACGTTCCCCAACACATATTATTGTAGCCCCCGAGTCTCAAGGTGACTCAAGGAGTTGACTTGAGATTCTCCATATTTGACCATGATATAAACCAGCATAACTTGTATATCATTGGTGTTGATAGCACGATGTGAATCCACAGAAGGTTGAGGTGACTGCGGCGGGTTATAAATGATACCGTATGAGCCGTGTCAACAACTCGGCCAATGGTTCCTTCCAACTGGCTATTTGAAGTTAACCAAACTGCAGTGGCGGCGACTTGTGCGCCTGCCCATTGAACCATCCAGTGTAGACGGCGGCTGATGATAATTTGCCTCCATTTTGTTGAAATAAAAACCGGCTACCCAAGTTGTGACTTGCTCATACTTAATAAACAGCTCATGCAGACAGGTGCGGTTTGGTATGTTGATGTAGACCAGGCCGCAAGAGACGGACGACAAAGATGACCGCGGCGTTTTAAGCCGGTGCGGACGGGTGAGTCGGCAACGGTGTTGGAAAAACGTCCAGGACACGGGTGAACCGGACGCGCATACAGACGACAAGTCAGTCCCGTGTGTTGATGAAGCGGGAGCAGCAATTTGCCCATCTATCCGTCGAGCAACATGGCACGGATAAACACCAGCGTAGAATAATACTGACCCGCGCTCCATATCCATAGCATTTGTATGATGGATAATTATCCTGCATTCAAAACACACGTACCAGAGTAGTTTGTTTTTTAAGAAATTAATATGCACTAAAATAAACCGGATGAATATCACCTGGTATTTTTTATATCTCAGGTGCTCATACTAGATAAGCACCGTTCCGTGGATAACTCAGAATCGGAACATGGACTGTGTACGTGGCTATGCGCTTGGTCCGATGACTTGTGCCCAGCCTATGGGTTTTACTGCCATAGTAGTTGAGTTTTCCTTGCTTCTGCCAACAGATTTGAGACGACGACAGCCCATCATAGATAAAACCATCTCTAAAGCCCTTGACATTCAGCTTACTGAAGATCCAAACTGCTGTAAAGCTCATTTACTACTTCCTTCCTGTATCTCATATTTGTTACTCCAGCAAAAGCAACTCTCGAGCCAGTGGCTCTTGACAGAAACAGTCCAAGGGATGAGGGGGGCGACTCGTGGCAGCCCGCGCCAGTGGCGACTCGAGGCAGGAGCGGTGACTCGGCGCGGCAGCGACGCCCGGCAAAAGCGGGTAAACGAAGGGCGCCTCAGGGACGAAGGCAATGCACTGACGGCTTAAGGCCGGGCCCATCAGAGGAGGAACAAGGGTGCGGGCATGGGCGATAAACCGGCGCGAGCAGACGGTAGTAACTGACTGCAGTGGTGAACCGGGGCGCAGGAGCAGCAGTACTGAATCAAGGCGGCGACTAAGGCCGGACTGGCTCGGGCATTCAACCATGCAGCTATGGGGGCGCTTGCGGGCAGGTCCTCGGCGGCTCAGAACGGCAGCAGTGACCCAGTACCATCTGGAACGGGGTGAGACGGCTGGCAGGTCGGCCGTTCCGAGCGTCACAGCGGCGATGGTTAACCGGCAGAGGCCAGAGCCCCCCGTCCGCGGAGACTGAACCCATGACTTAAACCTGCTTCCAGGTCGTAGGGGTTTCTGGATCCACGTGTCAGTACTAACTTTTCCTTCCCTCGAATCTTGAGTTGGCTTCCTTGTGTGTTTTTCAACCCCGTTTTTGTCAGTCGAGTTATGTCCTTCCAAAAATGTTGCATGCTAGTACTAGTACTAGTTCTTGGTAGTGAAATAAAATTTGGACTTTGCTTCACGTGGAGAGTAGCAAGGCTACAGTGGAATCGGTCTTCTCAAACACGACCTGACAGCTCAATGAATTGGATGTGTGTTGGAACCAAGAAAAATACGTGTCAGGTCGAGCCGACTCCTTCAATTAGCAGCAACAGAAAATCTTGTCGATCTTGGCGATCTTTAGGGTGGTGGCCGTACGGTTTGCAGGACGTAACAAAGACGGAAACAGGTGGATGATAGCGACAACAGCCTAGAGTCCGTGGCGGAAGCTGATTCCCCGAGGCAACTCAGAATAGATGCGGCGACTCACGGCTCCAACATGGATTCGAGGGCGAAGACGAAGTTAACCATGGAGGCAGCGCTCGAGTCCTTGGTCGAGGCAGCAAACAACAAAGCCTGGAATCCCTGGAATTGACCCGATGAAGAAGAGGCAAACTTGCTCGAGGTGTGGCGGTTTAAGGTGAAACGTGATGAGTATGCCCACGAGGCGGGTCTCGACGGCGGCTTGGAACAAATTGGCCTTGTTCATGTTGATGGTTTGCACCCATTGGATTTTGGTGAACCAACACTGAACCAAACCAATCCTTCGGGATCTTCTCTGATAATCTCGCAAACCAACCGGATGAACTCCACTAAATAATTTCTGATTTTGATCAACACTGATATAGATCCTTTCAAAACCGACTTTTCTTCATCTAGAAATTTGCGACCTTCTCCGATCCCGGGAAGAGATCCCTCCAAGAACTCAACACCACCGTGCGCAGGCCCCACGGTGGGTGCCAACTGTCGTGGTTTTGTCACGACAGATGTCCTTAGTGTCAGGACTTAGTCGCGAGGCCAACGCATCTATGTGGTAGCTTGAGAGGGGTTGAGCGGAGTCGAGAGACGCAACACAAGACAAGGGTTTAGACAGCTTCGGGCCCCGGGAAACATCATCCGGTAATAACCCTACATGATGTTTGTGGCTAGGTCTCATTATCATCATGAGAGAGTCGCCGGTAAACCGACTCTTTGTGTCTAGCCCTAGAGATTGTTTCTTCTTGCTTGTCCCTCTTTGGGGAGCCCTGCCCCTCCTTATATAAGTTGAAGGGGCGGTTTACATTACTAGTCCTAGTTGGATTAGGATTACTCTATTACAAGTGGAGTCCTAGTCTTGCGTCCTTTGTAGGAGAATATTCCTTGTGCTTTCCTCATAAACCGGCCCACCATTTACATGAACCGGCCTTCTGGGCCTTGGGCCTTGTCATCCGCCTGACCCGCCCGCCGGGTTACCAGTGAGTCATAATGACCAGGCGGGTTGCTTGTAAACCGCCAGGTCAGGGCGGGTCGCCAGTGAATCGCCAAGTGTCAGCCGGGTCTCAAGTAAACCGCCAAGTCCGGCCGGGTTATACTTCCGTCCGGTTTACGCCACGGGGTATATCCCTGACAGGGGCGGAGCCCCTAGCCCATCTTCATCTTCTCATTGCTCGCTCCTTCTTCTTCATCGTCCCGCCATCTTGCCGAAGCATCCATGGCACCGGTGAGGAGGTTTTCGACCGTCGAGAAGGGGAAGGCCCCATGGGTGGAACCGGAGTTGCTCCTACTTCTTGAGCTTGCGTTGTTTTTTCCCTTAAAGAGGAAAGGGTGATGCAGCAAAGTAAAGTAAGTATTTCCCTCAGCCTTTGAGAACCAAGGTATCAATCCAGTAGGAGACAACGTGCAAATCACCGAATACCTGCACAAACAAACACCAACTTGCACCCAACGCGATAAAGGGGTTGTCAATCTCTTCACGGTTATTTGCAAAGTGAAATATGATAGAGATGGATAAACGATAAAGTAATATTTTTGGTATTTTTGGGTTTATGGAACGGAAAGTAAAAGATTGCAAAGGAAGTAAAGGAAACTAAAATTGTAGATCAGAAACTTATATGATGGAAAATAGACCCGGGGTCCATAGGTTTCACTAGAGGCTTCTCTCAAGATAGAAAGTATTATGGTGGGTGAACAAATTACTGCCTAGCAATTGATAGAAAAGCACAAAGTTATGACGATATCTAAGGCAATGATCAAGAATATAGACATCACGTCCGTATCAAGTACACCGACTCCTGCCTGCATCTACTACCATTACTCCACACATCGACCGACTCCTTCCTGCATCTAGAGTATTAAGTTCATAGAACAGAGTAACGCATTAAGCAAGATGACATGATGTAGCGGGATAAACTCAAGCAATACGATGAAAACCCCATCTTGTTATCCTCGATGGCAACAATACAATACGTGTTGGTTCCCTTTCCGTCACTGGGATCGAGCACCTCAAGATTGAACCCAAAGCTAAGCACTTCTCCCATTGCAAGAAAAAGCAATCTAGTTGGCCAAACCAAATCAATAGTTTGAAGAGACTTGCAAAGATATCAAATCATGCATACAAGAATTCATAGAAGATTCAAATAATTTTCATAGATAAGCTGATCATAAGTCGACAATTCATCGGATCTCGGCAAACACACCGCAAAACAGTACTACATCAGATAGATCTCCAAGAACATCGAGGAGAACATGGTATTGATAATTAAAGAGAGAGAGAAGAAGTCATCTAGCTACTAGCTATGGACCCGTAGGTCTGAGGTAAACTACTCACGCTTCATCAGAGAGGCAATGGTGTTGATGTAGAAGCCCTCCATGATCGAATCCCCCTCCGGCAGGACGCCGAGAAAGGCCCCTAGATGGGATCTCACGGGTACAAAAGGTTGCGGTGGTGGAAAAGTGTTTTCGTGGCTCTCCTGGTAGGTTGTGGAATATTTGAGAATATATAGGCGGAAGAAATAGGTCGATAGAGTCACGAGGGGCCCACAAGGGTGGGGTGCGCCCTACCCCCTGGGCGCGCCCTTTGTCCTTCTGGCTGCCTCGTGGCTTCCCTGACGTGTACTCCAAGTCCTCTGGATGTCTTATGGTCCAAGAAAAATCATCACGAAAGTTTCATTCCGTTTGGACTCTGTTTGATAATCCTTTTTTGCGAAACTCTAAAACAAGGAAAAAACAGAAACTAGCACTGGGCTCTAGGTTAATAGGTTAGTCCCAAAAATAATATAAATAGCATATTAATGCATATAAAACATCCAAAACAGATAATATAAATCACCACTTTTTAGTTTGCCACAATCCTAAGCTCCGTTAGTATGAGCTGGGCATATTATTGGAGCGTCTTGTATGATTTGAGTCTTTGCTTTTTAGTTTGCCACAATCATCCTTGTTGTACACACGTTTTGAGAGACACACGCATGAATCGTGATTTATTAGAATACTCTATGTGCTTCACTTATATCTTTTGAGCTAGGCAATATTGCTCTAGTGCTTCACTTATATCTTTTAGAGCACGTTGGTGGTTTTATTTTATAGAAATTGATAAACTCTCATGCTTCACTTATATTATTTTGAGAGTCTCGAAATAGCATGGTAATTTGCTTTGGTTATAAATTTAGTCCTAATATGATAGGCATCCAAGAGGGATATAATAAAAACTTTCATATAAAGTGCATTGAATACTATGAGAAGTTTGATTCCTTATGATTGTTTTGAGATATCAAGATGGCGATATTAGAGTCATGCTAGTGAGTAGTTGTGAATTTGAGAAATACTTGTGTTAAAGTTTGTGATTCCCGTAGCATGCACGTATGGTGAACCGTTATGTGATGAAGTCGGAGCATGATTTTTTATTGATTGTCTTCCTTATGAGTGGCGGTCAGGGACGAGCGATGGTATTTTCCTACCAATCTATCCCCCTAGGAGCATGCGCGTAGTACTTTGTTTCGATGACTAATAGATTTTTGCAATAAGTATATGAGTTCTTTATGACTAATGTTGAGTCCATGGATTATACGCACTCTGACCCTTCCACCATTGCTAGCCTCTCTTGTGCCGCGTAACTTTCGCCGGTACCATACACCCACCATATACCTTCCTCAAAACAGCCACCATACCTACCTATTATAGCATTTCCATAGCCATTCCGAGATATATTGCCATGCAACCTTCCACCGTTCCGTTTATTATGACACGCTCCATCATTGGCATATTGCTTTGCATGATCATGTAGTTGACATTGTATTTGTGGCAAAGCGACCGTTCATAATTCTTTCATACATGTCACTCTTGATTCATTGCACATCCCGGTACACCACCGGAGGCATCCACATAGAGTCATATTTGGTTCTAAGTGTCGAGTTGTAATTCTTGAGTTGTAAGTAAATACAAGTGTGATGATCTTCATTATTAGAGCATTGTCCCATGTGACTATAATTCCCCCACAAGTCAGGATGAGACTCCGGATGAAAAAAATAGGCCAAAAAATGAGAGAAGTCCCAGATAAAAAAAAAGAGAGAAAACAGAGAAGGAGCAATGCTACTATCCTTTTACCACACTTGTGCTTCAAAGTAGCACCATGATCTTCATGATAAGAGAGTCTCCTATATTGTCACTTTCATATACTAGTGGGAATTTTTCATTATAGAACTTGGCTTGTATATTCCAGTGATGGGCTTCCTCAAATTGCCCTAGGTCTTCATGAGCAAGCAAGTTGGATGCACACCCAATTAGTTTCCTTTTTGAGCTTTCATAAACTTATAGCTCTAGTGCATCCGTTGCATGGCAATCCCTACTCACTCACATTGATATCTATTGATGGGCATCTCCATAGTTCGTTGATACGCCTAGTTGATGAGAGACTATCTTCTTCTTTTTGTCTTCTCCACAACCACCGTCTATTCCACCTATAGTGCTATGTCCATGGCTCATGCTCATGTATTGCGTGAAAGTTGAAAGAGTTTGAGAACATCAGAAGTATGAAACAATTGCTTGTCTTGTCATCGGGGTTGTGCATGATTTGAATATTTTTTGTGATGAAGATGGAGCATAGACAGACTATATGATTTTGTAGGGATAAGCTTTCTTTGGCCATGTTATTTTGAGAAGACATAATTGTCTTGTTAGTATGCTTGAAGTATTATTGTTTTTATGTCAATATTAAACTTTTTTTTGAATCATACAGATCTGAAAATTCATGCCACAACAATTTAAAATTACGTGGATAAATATGTTAGGTAGCATCCCACATCAAAAGTTCTGTTTTTTTGTTTACCTACTCGAGGACGAGCAAGAATTAAGCTTGGGGATGCTTGATACATCTCCCACGTATCTATAATTTTTTATTGTTCCATTCTATTATATTATCTATTTTGGATGTTTTATATGCATTAATATGATATTTTATATTATTTTTGGGACTAACCTATTAACCTAGATCCCGGTGCCAGTTTCTATTTTTTCCTTGTTTTAGAGTTTCGCAGAAAAGGAATATCAAACGGAGTCCAAACGGAATGAAACTTTCGCGATGATTTTTCTTGGACGAGAAGACATCTAGAGGAACGCGCCCCTCCAAGATGATTGTGTACAACAAGGATGATTGTGGCAAACTTAAAAGCAAAGACTCAAATCATACAAGACACCCCAGCCGAAGAAAAGGCACGGTTGCCCTCGCGAGGCCACCGCAGTGCCTACGGCTGCGCGACCCTGGCATGAACGCGCCCCGCCAGGTTTCCCTGTCAGCGCAGATGTTCGTGCGCAGGGCCCCGCCCGTGGGAGCAACCGCGAAAGTCGTGGAGGACGAAGCCGGGGGGAGAACAAGTGATAGCCGTGCGACCACCTTGCTCGCAGGCCCATGCCCGCGGCACGTCCTGCGAGTTCGTGGTGTGGCCGACAATGCCGCCGCTCACGTGGGTCTGGCTCCCGCGGTCCCTGGCGGGGGAGATACGGTTGAAGGGGCTCATCGAGCTGTGGTGGTAGCATGAAGGCTGCTACGACTGAGCTTCAGAGGCGGTGGTTGAGGCCATCTACTCCGGTGATGTCTTCATGACCCGGGGATGGGGGCCGATCACCCGCGCCTGCAACTCAGAGGGGAGGCATGCCATCCACTTCGGGTACGACAGGGCGTCGACGCTTTTCTTCAAGGTCTTCTGATAGGATGGCGGATGTCTGGAGTGCTACCCCAGGGGAAGCGATCGAGACGGTGACCCCCCTACAGGCCGGCGAGGCGACGAAGCCTCCGGCGGTGAACTTGCCCTTGGCCTTATCCACGATTTCTTCAGTAGCAGTGGTGCCTCCTCCGGACCAAGCTCGAGCAACAACGACTACTATGAGCTGCCGTGTTGCCACGCCCGGGCTTAGGAGAGGAATGGTGCCAGCCAGGCGTCATGGGCGACGCTGCTTGGGCCGCGATCCTCAGGAGGTCTTTTCCATTTGTTTCATTCCTGCGCAAAAATCATGAAGGGCCCCGCAGGGGTGTGTAAAGACCGTGATGCTTGTGCCTTAATGTTAACGTTCCCAACTTCAGTCATGATTGCGTCTCTCGCTTGGGCACGGGCCCCTCTTTTATTCTCACGGTAGCTTACTGCTCTACGCTGATAGGACCCAATCCCCAGTCAAGCTTCCACCGTCGCTGGTATGCCAGGTCACGATGCCGTGGTCAAGGCCAGGAGGTGAGCGGCCCGAGGTCCGGTAAGAGCCCCCGAGGCGCAATGCCTGGGAGGTCCCCTTTGGCGCGCAAGCGGCTCCCGAGGGACTAAAAGGGGAGTTTCCCCGCCCGAGCGAAATCGCAGGAAACAAAACACCGACTATGAGGTTCACGCTTGTGCATGTGAGGCGACTTAGCTTAGCAAAATTACAGCCCGTGGTGGTCCTCTCGTTACGAGGGCTAGCCTTCTGGATTTGCCATCGCAAGGGAGAGCTCCTTGTCCTGAAATAAATCAAGGCGAACCCTACGAAGGGCGTGAGAGAACACTAGCATCCATTATATTTCGAGAGGAGAGTGTCACCGGTGCTGGATTACGCCCCTGCCTTGGCATCACCTCACAAGGCTTTGCGACCCCTCTTCTCCCCACTCATCATGGTGATCTACGTCCTCAAGAACCTGCCCTCGAGCAGGGCTCAGCCGCTGCTGGTATGCTAGGTCGCGATGCCGTGGTCAAGGCCAGGGGTGAGGGCTCAAGAGCCAGTAGGAGCCCCTGAGGCGCGGTGCTCAAGGGCCCCCCTTTTAATGTGCAAGCGACTTGCGTGAGAGGGAGCAGATCGCCTTGCGGGGTTCTTAGGAGGGGTTGTGCCACGCGGTACGATGTGTGGTGTTCTTCTGAGGTAGTGAGGTGTTGGCGAAACCGCTCGAAGTCCTGCCTCTGGAGGCTCCTGCACATTAGTCGTGAAACACAAAGAGTAACCGCACTTGTTTTTCTGCCCATGATCTTTCTGCGAGAAGACAAAGGCACCAAGGACCTGGTGAGGTGACGTGCGTGAGGCCGTCCGCGAGCCAGAGCTCGGTCTCTTAGGTTTATCACCGCTGTAGGGATGGACCCAAGCACAGGCGTCGTGCCGATACCCCCCCTCACGGGACGAGCAAGAGGCAGGCTAGCAATGTGCATGGACCGCAAGGGTAATCCTGGAAATGATAGATCCTCGGGCATCATGTTAACAACCATAATAACTCAAGCAGGCATAACTGGTCTAGAGTACATGAATCGAAATGATGTGGCTGCGGAGACGGGCTCGACGGCCTGAGGATGACGCAGCCCGAGGGGCGCCCTCAGTTGAACAAACCAAAAAGTCACCTCGCACCATCGTTGTAGAATCGTTGGGGTAGCTGAAGATGCGTGCTACAGAGATCGGCCCTCATGGGCCGACCGGATCCTGATGCCCGGGAGGCTCTGGAGGCCCGGAGAGCTCGCGAGGGTCCGACACCTCCTCCGTCAGGACTGCCTGGCGCCTAGCCTCCTAGGCCGCCATGGCATCCTGCGCGAAGCGCTGGTACGAGGTGGCCACGTTCAGTAGGCTGAACGGCATGCAGAAGTAGCTGCACTGGTAGCCCCCGGTCCGGCCGAATCGGGACGGCCAAAAGAGGTCCTGCGAAGCGGCCTTGTTGAGGCCCGGGATGTTGATGTAGATGCGAAGCTCACTGCCCACATCGGGGGCCGCGGCTACACCTGGTGGTGCGGGGCGACGCTCGCCACGCATGGCTCGCGCCTCCTGAAAATCCTCGATTGCCTTGATGATGAACTCCTGCGCGCCTGGAGCCTCGCACCTTGCTCACGGAGGCGCGCGTCGAAGCACGCCTCCACGTGGTGCCCGAACGCCTCCCTCGTCACGCTGGTCGGGTCAGAGGCCCTCCAGATGAGAGCCCCCGAGACCGTCCTAAGGGGGGCACCAAGCGCGCCTTCCTATGCAAGAGGGAACGGCGCCCCAACAGTGGGTGCGAGGCCTGAGGCACGATCGGTAGGGCCCTAGCCTCCCGACGGCCCTTGGGGAGGAGCTTCTTCTTCTTCTTGGGGATGGCCTCCGGAGGTAGGATGGCTCCCTCATCATCAGAGTTCTCGACCGCTGCAGCCTGGTAGGCGCGCTCGAGGGAGCACCCCGCATCCTTTTCGTCGCAGGCGACCGTGATGATGCCACCGCATTCTGGCATCTTGAGAACATTTGTAACCATGGCGAGTTGCTGCCATGAACTTGGCGAGGGCCAGATACCCGAAGATGGCATTGTACAGGAGGCTGATGTGGGCGACGTCGAAGTCGATGAGCTTGGTGTGGTAGTTGTCGCGCTTGCCAAAGGTGATCGGGAGGCGTATCTGCCCTAAAGGAACAGTGGATCCACCGGTCTCTCCTAAGAAGGGCTTGGTGGGCAGGAGCTGGTCATAGGGCACCTAGAGCGTCTCAAACATCTCGTCCGAGAGGACGTTGTGCCCCACGCTACCATCGCTGAGGGTTTTGGTGACGAGGACGTTGCTGATGGTTGGCGTGCAGAGCATCGGGAGCGCACCAGTGGCAGCCGAGCACTTGAGCCGGTCCATAGAGTCAAAGGTGATGGCGTGCTTGGACCACCTGAGGGGGCGCGACACCTCAAGCTTGGGGAGGGACGTGTTCACCTTGCAAGAGAACTGCGTGAAGAGGCGATGGGAGGCAGGAGTCTGAGCACCGCCCAAGATGCAGGCGATCGCGCAAGGCTCTTGGAAGCCCCCAACCCCATCGTCTTGCCGGTTGTCATTGTTTTCCTTGGCGGCGACAGTGGCGGAGGGAGGCCAGCGTTACCCTGAGGACAATCCTCACGAGGCTGGTCCCACCAAGGGTCATCACGAGGCTGGCCTTGCCAGCCGTCCTTGCGGGGTTGATCGCGGCAGTCCTGGCGGGGGTCACGGTTGTCCCAGCGGCCCCCACCGCGGCCTCCTCCACGGCCATAGCCGCGGTCACTGCTCTAGGGGCGGCGGCCAAGGCGCCCGTCTTGGATTGCCCTAAGCTCCTGGCAGTTGTTGGTATTGTGGCTATGGACATTGTGGAAGACGCAGAATGGTCAGTTGCCCCTGGGAGGCTCATCGTGGTCATGACCATGCTTCATCTCGGGCTCCGCAGCCAGCACGGCGGGGCCCTTACGCTTTGCTTCCTTGGCCTTGGCCTTCTTGTCTTCAGGATCAGGCTCCGGGAGGTCAAGGAGGGAGAGGCGGCCTTCCTCGGCCCTTGTGCACTTGGTCACCAGGTTGAACATCCCCAGGGCCAAACATATGTCCTCATGGATGGCGAGCTCCTCCTTCATCTTGACATCCTTGACGCCATCAATGAACGCCGAGATGATGGCCTCATCCGACGCCTTCGGGATCTTGAGGCGAACGCTCGTGAAACGTTGGATGTATGGCGACGTCCAAGGAACGGGGATCCCCAGACTAGCCTGCCTACGGCCCACGGTGTGGCTCCACCAGCGGCCCTGTACGGCCCATTGATAACCCACAAGTATAGGGGATCGCAACAGTTTTCGAGGGTAGAGTATTCAACCCAAATTTATTGATTCGACACAAGGGGAGCCAAAGAATATTCTCAAGTATTAGCAGTTGAGTTGTCAATTCAACCACACCTGGATAACTTAGTATCTGCAACAAAGTATTTAGTAGCAAAGTAGTATGGAAGTAATGATAACGGTAGCAAAAGTAATATTTTTGGGTTTTTAGTAATTGTAACAGTAGCAACGGAAAAGTAAATAAGCGGAGAACAATATGTGAAGAGCTCATATGCATTGGATCGGTGATGGAGAATTATGCCGGATACGGTTCATCATGTAACAGTCATAACCTAGGGTGACACAGAACTAGCTCCAATTCATCAATGTGATGTCGGCATGTATTCCGAACATTGTCATACGTGCTTATGGAAAAGAACTTGCATGACATCTTTTGTCCTACCCTCCCGTGGCAACGGGGTCCTAATGGAAACTAAGGGATATTAAGGCCTCCTTTTAATAGAGTACCGGACCAAAGCATTAACACATAGTGAATACATGAACTCCTCAAACTATGGTCATCACCGGGAGTGGTCCCGATTATTGTCACTTCGGGGTTGCCGGATCATAACACATAGTAGATGACTATAGACTTGCAAGATAGGATCAAGAACTCACATATATTCATGAAAACATAATAGGTTTAGATCTGAAATCATGGCACTCAGGCCCTTTTGACAAGCATTAAGCATAGCAAAGTCATAGCAACATCAATCTCAGAACATAGTGGATACTAGGGATCAAACGCTAACAAAACTAACTCGATTACATGATAAATCTCATCCAACCCATCACCGTCCAGCAAGCCTACGATGGAATTACTCACGCACGGCGGTGAGCATCATGAAATTGGTGATGGAGGATGGTTGATGATGACGACGGCGACGGATTCCCCTCTCCGGAGCCCCGAACAGACTCCAGATCATCCCTCCCGAGAGAGTTTAGGGCTTGGCGGCGGCTCCGTATCGTAAAACGCGATGAATCTTTCTCTTTGATTTTTTTTCTCCCCGAACACGAATATATGGAGTTGGAGTTGAGGCTGGTGGAGCTCTAGGGGGCCCACGAGGCAGGGGGGCGCCCAGGGGGCAGGCGCGCCCCCCACCCTCGTGGCAAGGGTGTGGTCCCCCTGGCCTTGATTCTTTCGCTAGTATTTTTTATTCTTTCCAGAAATAATCTCCGTGGAGTTTCAGGTCATTCCGAGAACTTTTGTTTCTGCACATAAATAACACCATGGCAATTCTGCTGAAAACAGCGTCAGTCCGGGTTAGTTCCATTCAAATCATGCAAGTTAGAGTCCAAAACAAGGGCAAAAGTGTTTGGAAAAGTAGATACAACAGAGATGTATCAACTCCCCCAAGGTTAAACCTTTGCTTGTCCTCAAGCAATTCAGTTGATAAACTGAAAGTGATAAAGAAAAACTTTTACAAACTCTGTTTGCTCTTGTTGTTGTAAATATGTAAAGCCAGCATTCAAGTTTTCAGCAAAGGTTATGACTAACCACATTTGCAATAATTCTTAGGTCTCATGTTTACTCATATCAATGGCATAATCAACTAGCGATCAATAATAATAAATCTCGGATGACAACACTTTCTCAAAATAATCATAATATGATATAACAAGATGGTATCTCGCTAGCCCTTTTTGAGACCGCAAAACATAAATGCAGAGCACCTTTAAAGATCAAGGAATGACTAGACATTGTAATTCATGGTAAAAGAGATCCAGTCATAGTCATACCCAATATAAATTAATAGTAATGGATGCAAATGACAGCGGTGCTCTCCAGCTGGTGCTTTTTAATAAGAGGATGATGACTCAACATAAAAGTATATAGATAGGCCCTTCGCAGAGGGAAGCAGGGATTTGTAGAGGTGCCAGAGCTCGGTTTTGAAATAGAGATAAATAACATTTTGAGCGGCATACTTTCATTGTGAACATAACAACCAAGAGATGGCGATATCTTCCATGCTACACACATTATAGGCGGTTCCCAAACAGAATGGTAAAGTTTATACACCCCCTCCACCAACAAGCATCAATCCATGGCTTGCTTGAAAGAACGAGTTCCTCCAACTAACAACAGTCCCGGGGGAGTTTTGTTTGCAATTATTTTGATTTGATTTGCATAAAGCACGAGACTGGGCATCCCGGTGACCAGCCATTTTCTCGTGAGTGAGGAGCGGAGTCCACTCCTCTTGAGAATAACCCGCCTAGCATGAAAGATACAGACAGCCCTAGTTGATACATGAGCTATTCGAGCATACAAAACAGAATTTCATTTGAAGGTTTAGAATTTGGCACATACAAATTTACTTGGAACGACAGGTAGATTCTGCATATAGGAAGGTATAGTGGACTCATATGGAATAACTTTGGGGTTTAAGGGATTGGATGCACAAGCAGTATTCCCGCTTAGTACAAGTGAAGGCTGGCAAGCGACCAACTAGAGAGCGACAACAGTCATGAACATGCATTAAAATTAATAAACATTGAGCCAAGCATGAGTAGGATATAATCCACCATGAACATAAATATCGTGAAGGCTATGTTGATTTTGTTTCAACTACATGCGTGAACATGTGCCAAGTACAGTCACTTGAATCATTCAAAGGAGGATACCACCCTATTATACCACATCACAACCATTTTAATAGCATGTTGGAATGCAAGGTAAACCATTATAAACTCCTAGCTAATTAAGCATGGCATAAGCAACTATAATCTCTAATTGTCATTGCAAACATGCTTATTCATAATAGGCTGAATCAGGAACGATGAACTAATCATATTTACAAAAACAAGAGAGGTCAAGTTCATACCAGCTTCTCTCATCTCAATCAGTCCATCATATATCGTCATAATTGCCTTTCACTTGCAGGACCGAACGATGTGAATAATAATAATAGTGCACGTGCATTGGACTAAGCTGGAAACTGCGAGCATTCAATAAATAGGAGAAGACAAGGCAATGTGGACTCTTGGTTAAATCAACAATAATGCATATAAGAGGCACTTTAACAATTTAATCATGGTCTTCTCCTGTCGACCCCTAAAGAAAAGAAAATAAATAAAACTATTTACATGGGAAAGCTCCCAACAAGCAAAAGAAGAACAAGAAATCTTTTTGGGTTTTCTTTTTAATTACTACTACTACAGCAAGAAAGTAAACTAGCTGAAAGCTACAACTAATTTTTTTTGGTTTTTCTTAAAGTTTTTCAAACACACAAGAAGAGAGCAAGAAAAAGGAAAATAAACTAGCATGGATATTACAGTGAAAGAGTATGAGCACCGACAGTTAGCAATGAGTGTGTGAACATAAATGTAATGTCGGTGGGAAATACGTACTCCCCCAAGCTTAGGATTTTGGCCTAAGTTGGTCTATTGCCACGGATGGCCTGGCGGATATCCAAAGTTGTAGCTGGGGTCATACTGAGATGCAGCGGTTATTGCATCATGGGCTGCAGCTTGAAGGCGAGCTATCTCAGCCCTCCTGTTATACTCTTTCGCCTCCTCTCTGGTTATCAAATATCTCCCTTTTGCCTGAAAGTTAAAGAAAGTAGAAGCAGGGAGAGCGACGTGATAGGTGCGTCGTCTATCAAAGATTAGTCGGTACTGGAGGAACTGATCGTTCCTCTCAACAAAATGATGACGAACCATAGCCTCATAATCCAAATAAGCAGGAGGCAACTCAATATCATCCTCACGTATGGTTACACCAAGAAAATAAGCTATACGGGTTGCATAAATTCCACCAAAGAAATCTCCATTAAATCTATTATGATGCAACCTACATGCAACAATGGCTCCCAAATTATAATGTTTATCTCCTAACACAACACTCCCAAGAATACTGAGGTCAGGGACACACATGTGACATGCTTCATCCTTACCATTTATGCACCTACCTATGAAGAGAGCAAAATAATGTATAGCAGGAAAATGAATGCTCCCTATGGTAGGTTGTGCTATGTCTCTAGATTCACCCACAGTTATACTAGCAAGAAAATCTCTAAATTCAGATTTGCGAGGTTCACTAGTACTACCCCATTGTGGAAGTTTGCAAGCAGTGGTAAAATCCTCTAAGTCCATAGTATAAGAATTTTTATAAAGATTAAACAGGACAATTTGAGAATTGCGTGAAGATGAAAATTCAAACCTCCTCACAAAGGAACTAGCGAGATAGTGGTACTGACGACACTTTTCTGCCTCGAAGCTCACATGATCAGCGTTACGAAAATATGCGTTAAATTCTTCCTTAATTCCTGCTTGATCCATGAAGTCCTCTGAAGGCCATTCACAAGGCTGCACTGGAGCGTCCCTTGGTGGTTCATCATAAGCATCACGCATTGCAAGCCTAGGTCCTTGCTTCCTTGAAGGACCACCTTGGTACATTTTCCTAACCATATTTCTTCCTCTGCAAAATTTCTGAAATTTTTAGTAACTTCAAATAAAAGTGAACCAAGCTCAACAAAATTGATAGCAACTACCCCTACCAAGTGCCTAGAGCCTATATCATGCATTAGAACTACTTGGAACCATATAAATTTGACATGCAAGCTCAAGAACATGGCCACCTAGGCAGCACAAATTTGCAATGAATAAAGCGCTAGAACAAAAACTAATTGGACCAATGGAGGAGTCACATACCAAGGAACAATCCCCCAAAGTAGTTTTGTGAGAGGTGCTTTGAGCAAGGAGATCGAAAATCACAGCAAAATGAGCTAGAACTCGTGCTTGAGCTGGATGGTGATTTTTTTGGGAGGAAGAAGAAGTGTGTGGGTGCAGGAATAAGTGGAGGGGAGCCACCATGGGCCCACGAGGCAGGGGCGCGCCCAGGGGGGTGGGCGCGCCCTGGACCCTCGTGGCCAGGTGCTTGCTCCCCCTGCTGTGTTCTCAGTGTTAGATATTCTCAAATATTCCAGAAAAAATCATATTAAATTGGCAGGGCATTTGGAGAAATTTTATTTTCGGGGTATTTATATTGCACGGATAAATCAGAAAACAGACAGAAAATACTATTTTTACTTTATTTCAACTAAATAACAGAAAGTAAAAGAAGGGTACAGAAGGTTGTGCCTTCTAACTTCATCCATCTCATGCTCATCAAAAGGAATCCACTAACAAGGTTGATCAGGTCTTGTTAACAAACTCATTCCGACTAACATGGAACCGGAGAAATTTCGAATAACACTATGTTACGTCAACGGGGATATGCACATCCCCAATAATAAGAATATCATATTTCTTCTTGACAGTAGGAAGAGGAAATTCAAAACGTCCAAAAATAATCGATGGAATTTTTCCAATAGAATTGATACTGTGGACTTGAGGTTGTTTCCTCGGAAAGTGTACCATATGCTCATTACAATTAACATGAAAAGTGACATTGCCTTTGTTGCAATCAATAACAGCCCCTGCAGTATTCAAAAAGGGTCTTCCAAGAATAATAGACATACTATTGTCCTCGGGAATATCAAGAATAACAAAGTCTGTTAAAATAGTAACATTTGCAACCACAACAGGCACATCCTCACAAATACCGACAGGTATAGCAGTTGATTTATCAGCCATTTGGAAAGATATTTCAGTAGGTGTCAACTTATTCAAATCAAGTCTATGATATAAAGCGAGAGGCATAACACTAACACCGGCTCCAAGATCACATAAAGCAGTTTTAACATAGTTTCTTTTAATGGAGCATGGTATAGTTGGTACTCCTGGATCTCCTAGTTTCTTAGGTATTCCACCCTTAAAAGTATAATTAGCAAGCATGGTGGAAATTTCAGCTTCCCGTATCTTTCTTTTATTAGTAACAATTTCTTTCATATACTTAGCATAAGGATTCATTTTGAGCATATCAGTCAAACGCATACGCAAGAAGATAGGTCTAATCATTTCAGCAAAGCGCTCAAAATCCTCATCATCCTTTTTCTTGGATGGTTTGGGAGGAAAAGGCATGGGTTTCTGAACCCATGGTTCTCTTTCCTTACCATGTTTCCTAGCAACAAAGTCTCTCTTATCATAACGTTGATTCTTTGATTGTGGGTTATCAAGATCAACAGCAGGTTCAATTTCTACATCATTATCATTACTAGGTTGAGCATCATCATTAATATTATCACTAGGTTCATGTTCATCACCAGATTGTGTTTCATCATCATAAATAGAAATATCATTTGGATTCTCAGGTATTTCAGCAACAGGTTCACTAGAAGCATGCAAAGTCCTATCATTTTTCTTTTTCTTCTTTCTAAAAGGACTAGGTGCATCTAAATTATTTCTCTGAGAATCCTGCTCAATCTCTTAGGATGGCCTTCAGGATACAAAGGTTCCGGAGTCATTTTACCAGTTCTAGTAGCCACTCTTACAGCATAATCATTATTCTTACTATGCAAGTCATTTTGAGCTTTAAGTACTTGTTCTACTTGAGTGGTAACCATAGAAGCATGTTTACTAATGAGTTTAAGTTCACTTTTAACTCTAGACATATAATCACCCAAGTGTTCAATCATATAAGCATTTTGTTTTAATTGTCTACCAAATAAGCATTAAAATCTTCTTGCTTAACCATAAAGTTATCAAACTTATCTAAACATTGGCTAGCAAACTTAGTAGGAGGGATATCAGCTTTATCATATCTATAGAGAGAATTTACCTTTACTACATGTGTCGGGTTATCAAGACCATGAGTTTCTTCAATAGGTAATGGATTAAGATCAGATATTTCTTCAACAGGCGGTAAATTAAGACCATGTATTTCTTCAATAGGAGGTAAATTCTTAACATCTTCAGCTTTTATACCTTTTTCCTTCATAGATTTCTTTGCCTCTTGCATATCTTCAGGACTGAGGAATAGAACACCCCTCTTCTTCGGAGTTGGCTTAAGAGTTGGTTCAGGAAGTGTCCAATTATTTTAATTTGTCAACATATTATTCAATAGAATTTCAGCTTTATCTGGTGTTCTTTCCTTGAAAACAGAACCAGCACAACTATCCAGGTGGTCTCTGTAAGCATCGGTTAGTCCATTATAAAAGATATCAAGTATTTCATTTTTCTTGAGAGGATGATCAGGCAAAGCATTAAGTAATTGGAGAAGCCTCCCCCAAGCTTGTGGGAGACTTTCTTCTTCAATTTGCACAAAATTATATATATCCCTTAAAGCAGCTTATTTCTTATGAGCAGGGAAATATTTAGCATGAAGTAATAAATCATATCCCGGGACTACACACAACCAGGATCAAGAGAATTAAACCATATCTTAGCATCACCCTTTAATGAGAACGGAAATATTTTAAGGATATAAAAGTAGCGGGTTCTCTCATCATTAGTGAACAGGGTGGCTATATCATTTAATTTAGTAAGATGTGCCACAACAGTTTCAGATTCATAGCCATAAAAAGGATCAGACTCAACCAAAGTAATTATATCAGGATCAATAGAGGAATTCATAATCCTTATCAGTAACAAAGATAGGTGAAGTAGCATATGCAGGATCATATTTCATTCTAGCATTTAGAGTTTGTTGTTTAAGCGTAGCTAATAATTTCTTAAGATCACTTCTATCATTGCAAGCAAGAAAGTCTCTAGCTGTTTCTTCATCCATAACATAGCCCTCAGGCACAACAGGCAATTCATATTTACTGGGAGAGCCTTCATCATCACTTTCATCAATATTATCAGTTTCAATAATTTCATTCTCTCTAGCTCTAGCAAGTTGTTCATCAAGAAATTCACCAAGTGGCACCATAGTATCAAGCATAGAAGTAGTTTCATCATAAGTATCATGCATAGCAGAAGTGGCATCATCAATAACATGCGACATATCGTAATTAATAGCAAAGAAGAGGTTTAGGTGTCGCAAGCTTACTCAAAACAGAAGGTGAATCAAGTGCGAGCTAGATGGCGTTCCTTACCTCCCTCGTAGTTGAGGGATAAATTTTTGTTTTCTCGTCTTTCAAGTTCCTCATAGTGACTAGCAGATATAAATCCCAAGTGACTCAAAGAATAGAGCTATGCTCCCCGGCAACGGCGCCAAAAATAGTCTTGATAACCCACAAGTATAGGGGATTGCAACAGTTTTTGAGGGTAGAGTATTCAACCCAAATTTATTGATTCGACACAAGGGGATCCAAAGAATATTCTCAAGTATAAGCAGTTGAGTTGTCAATTCAACCACACCTGGATAAGTTAGTATCTGCAGCAAAGTATTTAGTAGCAAAGTAGTATGGAAGTAACGGTAACGGTAGCAAAAGTAATATTTTTGGGTTTTGTAGTAATTGTAACAGTAGCAACGGAAAAGTAAATAAGCGGAGAACAATATGTGAAAAGCTCATAGGCACTGGATCGGTGATGGAGAATTATGCCGGATGTGGTTCATCATGTAACAGTCATAACCTAGGGTGACACAGAACTAGCTCCAATTCATCAATGTGATGTAGGCATGTATTCCGAACATTGTCATACGTGCTTATGGAAAAGAACTTGCATGACATCTTTTGTCCTATCCTCCCGTGGCAGCGGGGTCCTAATGGAAACTAAGGATATTAATGCCTCCTTTTAATAGAGTATCGGACCAAAGCATTAACACATAGTGAATACATGAACTTCTCAAACTATGGTCATCACCGGGAGTGGTCCCGATTATTGTCACTTCGGGGTTGCCGGATCATAACACATAGTAGGTGACTATATACTTGCAATATAGGATCAATAACTCACATATATTCATGAAAACATAATAGGTTCAGATCTGAAATCATGGCACCCGGGCCCTAGTGACAACATTAAGCATAGCAAAGTCATAGCAACATCAATCTCAGAACATAGTGGATACTAGGGATCAAACCCTAACAAAACTAACTCGATTACATGATAAATCTCATCCAACCCATCATCGTCCAGCAAGCCTACGACGGAATTACTCACGCACGGCGGTGAGCATCATGAAATTGGTGATGGAGGATGGTTGATGATGACAACGGTGACGGATTCCCCTCTCTGGAGCCCTGAACGGACTCCAGATCAGCCCTCCCGAGAGAATTTAGGGCTTGGCAGCGGCTCCGTATCATAAAACGCGATGAATCTTTCTCTCTGATTTTTCTCTCCCCGAGCACGAATATATGGAGTTGGAGTTGAGGCCGGTGGAGCTCCAGGGGGCCCACGAGGCAGGGGGGCGCGCCCAGGGGGGCAGGCATGCCCCCCACCCTCGTGGCAAGGGTGTGGGCCCCCTGTCCTTGATTCTTTCGCCAGTATTTTTTATTGTTTCCAGAAATAATCTCTGTGGAGTTTCAAGTCATTCCGAGAACTTTTGTTTCTGCACATAAATAACACCATGGCAATTCTGCTGAAAACAACATTAGTCCTGGTTAGTTCCATTCAAATCATGCAAGTTAGAGTCCAAAACAAGGGCAAAAGTGTTTGGAAAAGTAGATACGACGGAGATGTATCACCCATTCTCACCAGCAAACATTCAAGACCCTCGCGAGGGGCCAAGCCTCGCGAGGTGGACGACACAAGACCTCCTTGGGATGGCCTCACCAGGCAGGCTCGCGAGGGGCGGCGAGATCAAGGCAAGGGACACCTCGCGAGGTTCCTATGACGCAAGCCATGACGACTGGAGCCAGGCGGGAGCCAGCGCACACAGTGTCCTTGTTTCCTCTTTGGTGCTAAAGAGGCAAGCGCAGGCGAGGAGTCCCGAGGCATCAGGCAAAGGTTTCCATATCGGTGCAACGAGACCAAGACCAGCAGGACGGAGGCCACCGTGGAGCCCAAGACGGCGTCACCACCAGAGCCTTTGGCAGGCGAAGACCACCATTAGTCAGGATAACTTGTACTAGTTGTCTCCCTTCGAATTTGGCCGTTGTTGGATCCCTTCCCGCTCAATATTTGGGAAGAGCACCAGGGCCTCTATAAATAGGACTAGCCACCACCATAGGGGGGACCGAATCTGATCTAGTCTTGGATCGGAGCCATTCCATCCATAGCCACACACAAGCTCACCAAGCACAAGAACACCTCTCCTCAGGAGGTTGTTCTTCCCTGGTAACTGTTCATCCTCAACCTAAGAGGTAATCCACCACACCACACTGGAGTAGGGTATTACACCACATCGGTGGCCTGAACCAGTATAAACTCTTGTGTCTCTCGTTCTTTGGGTTCATCGAGCTAGGCCTTGTGATTGTTGCGAGAGCGATCTAGGGAGAGAGAGAGAGAGATCTTCATGCGCACCCCAGCGTTCGAACCTCAAGGGTTTTGCCAGAACCTCAAATCCGACAATGTATTTGTGCAAAGTTCCGCCCGGCTACTGCTTCACGCGCCGCAGGTCGGTCACTACAGGAGCGCGGTCACGAGTGCCCTGGAAGTTGGCGATGAAGCACTCGCGAAGCTCGTCCCAGGAGGAGATGGACCCCTCCGAAAGGTTCAGGAACCAGGAGAGTGCGCCGTCCTTAAGGTCCATGGGGAACCAGTTGGCCATAACCTTCTCATTACCACTCGCCGCTTTGATGCTCAGCGCGTAAAGTTGGAGGAACTCTGCGGGGTCGGGGGTGCCATCGTAGCGTGGAGGCAGATCTGGCTTGAACTAGCCGGGCCAGACGACACGGCGTAGCTCCGGGGTGAAGGCACGGCAGGCCGCCGCGCTTACAGGCACAACGCACACTGGGGGAGCTCGGTCCCGACACCCACGCGCCACAGGCTCCGGCGGCACGAGGTCTTGGTGCTGGCGCTGAGGTGCTGGGAGCGTGCACACATAGGCCTGCGACCACTGCACCCACCTGGCAACTTGCTTCATCTCTTGCCGGCACCAAGCATCGTGGGTCGCGCGGGGGCGCGTCGCGCCTGGGCTCCGGGTCAGCGTTGCGCCGAGGAGGAGGAGGAGGCGCACCATGAGCCACGTCCCCCGCATGGGATGGCGGGGGAGGGAGCGAGCGGGACGGTGCAGGAGCCTCTCCGGCGGCGTTGACGAGCTCAGCGATGTGGCTGAGCCAGTTGTCGTAGAGGTCGTTGGCGGGGCGGTAACGCATGTGCTAGCGCGCCTTTTGCCGGCCCACAACGAGCATGGGAGGACGATGCCGTGGCCGGAGTGGGCGATGGAGTCGCGGTGCGGCCACCAGGCCGCACGGAAGGTGGCAGCGACGAATCTGCTGCTCACGAGCAGCAGTTCTAGTGGTGGCGTTAGCCACAGGGAGGCGGAGCAGCGAGGAGTGCTGTTGCCCACGGGTGCCGTCTGGGCAACACGAGCAGCCCGGTGCTCGGCACGGACATGGCGAGCGTCGGCCATGGGAGCGACGAAACGAAGGGGAAATGAATAGTGGAAGAAGGACCTCGACACGCCCCTACCTGGCGCGCCAAATGTTGGATTCAGGGCTCCGCAGACCCAAGAAAGGTTCGAACTCTGGAGCGTGTGCGAAGAACTCAACCTATCCAACCAACCAACTCGTCGCCCAACAACCTAGCCTGATTCGCGTGGGCAAGGAAGAAGATGAACACGACAGTTTACCCAGGTTTGGGCCACCTTACGGTGTAAGACCCTACTCCTGCTTTTTGGTGGATTGGCCTAACAAGGGGCTGAGGATGAACTAGTACAAGGGATGAACAACCTCCTGAGGTTCTGGGGAGAGGAATCAGTCCACCGCTTCTACGGTGGGGGCTAACCTATATTTATAGTGGCGTCGGTCCTCTTCCCCCAAAACGGAGGCGGGAAGGGATCCCGCAGTGGCCAATTTGAAAGGGGACATGTAGTACATCTTATCCTGACGAAAGGTGGTCTTCACATGGAAAGCTCCTGGTCGTGACGCAGCGATGGGCTGGGCGATGACATCCGTCCTGCCGTGCTGGTGGTTTTGGTCTCGTTGCACCAGAATGGAAACCTTTGCTAGATTCCTCGGGAACCCACATCTGTCCTTGCCTCCTTAGCACCAAAGAGGAAACTTCCTCCTCTGCACCCACTGCCACTCGCCTGCCTTGGTTGTCATGGCTTGCGTCGTGGTAGCCTCACGAGGCTGGGTACCTGCATAGAAATCTCCGCTCCTCGGGAGGCCGCTCCCTCGAGGGGTCTTGGTGTCTTCCGCCTCACGAGGTTTGGCCTCTCGCGAGGGTCTTGCCTTCGCGGTCTTGTAGATGGGCTGTACCAGGCTGTCGAGTGAGCCATGTTGTGAGCCGCAGGCAGGAAAGTCTGGGTACCCTGGTTCCCAGAACACCGACACAAAGCTCTTGTTGGGAGGCAACCCAATATTATCCTTACCGTTTTTGTGTGTTTACATGATTAAGCTACTCTAGTAATTTTTATCTTTTATCTCAATAAATTGACAGGTTAAGCCTTCAGGTTGATGTGGATTGGTTATTTGGTTCTGTTCAAAAAACACAAAATTTAGTGTCCAGTGCATGCATTTACATTCTGTACTAGAGTATGATAATATTCTGAATTGTATACATAATACTTCCATGGTTTTTATGTTTTCCTAATTTTCAAAAGTTTTGAATTTACGGAAGTATGAACAAATATTAGATCTTCACGTGTTGTTCCGTTTTTTATAGATTCTATCTAGTTTGCTTGTTTTGGAGTTTCCATAGCTTATATTAAGTGATATACAACTGATACAATACGGTAGGCATTATGTGAGAACAATTATGAATCTTGGCTTGACATTACCCAACCGAATGGTTTATTTTATTATACTAACCTATCTCAGGAAGTTCCGTTAAGTTTTGTGTGATTGAAGTTTTCAAGTTTTGAGTGAGATGACGATGGAAGGAGAATAAGGAGTGGATAGATCATAAGCTTGGAGATGCTCAAGGCACCCCAAAGTAATATTCAGGGAAGGCTCAAGCATCTAAGCTTGGGGATGCCCCGGAAGGCATCCCCTCTTTCGTCTTCGAAACTATCGGTATACCTCACTCAAAACTAATTTTTAGTTCTTTACATGATATGTGTTCTGCTTGGGGCGTCTTTTTGTTTTGTTTGCTTGATAGAATCCTTAGATCTGATTTTTTTTATTTGAGAGTTTTTACGTAGTGATACACCCATTTTGCATCATGTTTTCCTACTATTATTTTCATTTTTTAAAGTTATATTTAACAATAATTATAATGTCTTTTCTCTCTTAAATTGCAAGTTCTATCACAAGAGAGAGATTGCCGGTAGTTGGAATTCTGGACCCTAAAAGAGCCACAAGAGAGATAGATATTCTCCAGAGCTACAAATGACCTGAAATTTTACGGAGAATTATTTTGGAATATATAGAAAATGCTGGAAAAAGCTCCTAGAGGGGACCCACCAGTGAGCCACAAGCTAAGGTGGCGCACCCCGGGCGCGCCACTTGAACTTGTGGGCCCATAAGCATGCCTATGGGTCCCATCTTCTCCTATATGAAACCATTTTCCCTGGAAAAATCGAGAGAAGAATTTCGGGACAAAGTGCCGCCGTCTCGAGGCGGAACCTAGGCAGCAACACTTTTGCTCTTCGACGGAGCGATTTCGCCGGGGATACTTCCTTCTGGGAGGAGGAAATCAAAGCCATCGTCATCACCAATGTTCCTCTCATAGTGAGAGAACTCATCTCCATCAACATCTTCACCAACATCATCTCATCTCTAAACCCTAGTTCATCTCTTGTATTCAATCCAAACCATCATATTGGTACTTATGGGTTGCTAGTAGTGTTTTTTTACAATGGGAACAGTAGGAGAGGCTCCTACTGCATATGTATTAATAAAGGGGTTATGTTACATATGTAAAAAGGGTGTGGGGGGAGTTTACAAAGATAATTAGGTGATGTTGTCCACAATGGCAGTAATAGTTTGTACTTTATGGGTAGGCACCCTGTATTGTGAATTAGAAAAATCAGCCCTAAATATAAGCTTCCAAGAAGCAACTGTTGGAGCCACACGCCGGAAGTAGTTCTTGTTGTGCTCTTTCCACAAACTCCAAGCTGAGACAAGGAAGATATCCCTCAACATCTTACGGGGGTGTAATATCTTCTGTTGCTCAATGAGTTCAAGTCAGTAACTGTGAGGAGTCTAATGGATATTTAGGGCTCTCCAACATTCTTGGTTGAATCTGCAGTGGAAAAACATGTGCTCCACCATCTCTTCAAGGTGCTCGCCACACAGCAGACAGTCCAGATTGTTCCCTATGTTAAAATGTCTCCGTTTAAGCATGTTCCTAGTGTTGAGGCGGTCCGCCTACAAAACCAGCCAAACACTTTGATCTTGGGCACACATTTTGTTTTCTGTAGCCATTTGAACGCATCATGGGCCACCACCTCTCTGAAATAATAGGTGTAGTATGAGGTGGTTTTGAATGTTGCGGCTCCCCAGGCACATGTCCAAATGTCCGACTGTTCAGATATTACCTTGTCGTTCACTGTAAGCTAGTAGTGTTGATTACATCTTGTAGTTGATGCTAGTTGGTTTATTTGGTGGAAGATCGTATGTTTAGATTGTTAATCATATATTATTCTCCTCTGATCATGAACATAAATATGATTTGTGAGTACCTTTGTTTGTTCTTGAGGACATGGGAGAAGTCCTGTTATAAGTAATCATGTGAAGTTGGTTTTTGTTCAATATATTGATGATGTGTTATGTTGCTCTTCCTTTAGTGGTGTCATGTGAATGTCAACTATACGACACATTACCATGCTTCGACCTAGGGGAAGGCATTGCGGGATTAGTAAGTAGATGGTGGGTTGCGTGAGTGACAGAATCTTAAACCCTATTTTACACACAATTTCGTAAGGGTCTGATTTGGATCCATATGTTTCATGTTATGGTTATATTTATTTTAATTCTTCTTTCGTAGTTTCGGATGCTTGCGAGAGGGGGTAATCATAAGTGGGTTGCTTATTCAAGTAAGAATGGCACCCGAGCACTGGTTACCCACATAACAAACTATTAAAGTAGTGAATGCAAATTAATGAATCATGATGAAGTTAACTAGATGAAATTCCCATGTGTCCTCAAGAACACTTTGCTCACTATAAGAAGTACTTCCGGCTTGTCCTTTGCAATAAAAGGATTGGGCCACCTTGCTGCAACTTGTTACTTTGGTTACTTGTACTTGCTACCAAACCATTTGTTACTACTAATATAATATCTCCTTTTTTATTGATCCGGTATTGGAGCAAGAAAGGGTAACCCGCACCTATTTCCCCAGAGGTGACCCTGGGTATTGAACCCACGAGAGGAAGGCTCCCTTGAAGTGATGGTCTCTCGCAAGCTTTTGCCAAAGTGTCAAATCCAGCTTTTGACCGGATCAACAAGCAAATAGTGATTCAAACACATATAATAAAAAGAAGGTACAGGGATGAGGTCTTAATGCTTACAACCATGTACTGGTGTTGGGATAAAAAATGATATTAGTTTGTGCTCGGGAAGTCACCCATCAAGAAGTGCCTGCTTCATTTGGAATGGGGATGTGTCCAAATAACATCCTGACCAGCACGGGTGTTGCATAAGAATCAGTTGTCCTACCGAAGGCCCTATCCATCTCGCGGGGTTGCCTTGATAATTAAGATAATAATATCAGACAGAAGCTTTGGGCATTCAATGACTACACCTCGTGAATCCCTAAGCATATGATCCATGTTACCCTACTAAACCTTATTGTCATTGGTGTCCGGTACAACACTTCACGGTCCCCTTGCTCCTAACCTCACCGATGCTCGATCTCCATGATCCTGGGTACCTGCAGGGATGAAGATTGCGGACAAGACAAGAGATACTTCACGATGCAGTTTTATTTTACACATACAAGACATTGTGTCAAATACTTGCATTGACCCCTTCACTAAATACCTGGGGCTGTAAGGCTCATGCCTCACCCCATACCTTACCGGACTACTCACACATGGAGATCACATTGCGAGAAGAAATCGTTGAAGAACACATATTGAGATGGATTGATTGCAATATGTCTTACATTGTGATGCGGAGCATTATTCGGACATCCAAATGGACCAAACTTCGCCAACTCAAGTTCCAAGTGGACCGATGGCATGAGCACGTGCAAGAGCTCTTGAGACCGAGGTGACATTTCTCTTTAGTGATATTCCGTATAACCCACGTGAGACATGGCTACTACCTAAAGCCGAAATGCCATGTGTGATTAGGTATGAAGAAGACCACCTCGGAGATGCTCGGGATGATGGACAAGCCCCTGAAAGGAACCGAAGAAGGCTCCCAGGTCCCAGACATCCAACCCATGAAGACAACAACAACAATAACACCTCAGTAGCGTAGACGCTACAGGGCCCAGACATCCGGCGCCAACCCAAAACTCTGGCCCTCCTATACAGAGAGCACCAGAAGTCTGACCCCTCCGGCCCAGACAGCTGGCCCCCATGCCCCGGACATCCGGCACCCCCTCGAACGCCCGGAGATCTGGCCCCTCCAGCCTACGCGCAGTGCATCTGGGCCGAGGCCCATGTACCCCTTCGCACCCTAGGCTATATATACTCTTCCTCTACCTACCTTTTAGGGTTAGCATTGTGATAGCTCATTTTGGAGAAAGAGCTTTGCACATCCACTTGTACCCCTACTCCATTGGAGACTGTAGGATCGAAAGTATGTCTAGAGGGGGAGTCATTAGACTACTTGACCAAATAAAACCTAACCTTTTCCCAATTGTAGTTGTAGGCAAATTTCAGCAATTATGACAAGTCAAGCAACACCCTACACATGCATGTATATGAGTATAGCAGCGGAATGTAAGACATAGCAAATTTAGTAAAGGTAAGGGTTTGGAGACGACAAACGTAATGGGGACATGAAGATTTTCGGCGTGGTTCCGATAGGTGGTGCTATCGTACATCCAAGTTGATGGGGACTTCAACCCACGAAGGGTAACAGCTACGCGAGTCCACGAAGGGATCCACCCATGAAGGGTCCATGAAGAAGCAAACTTTTCTATCCCACCATGGCCATCGTCCACGAAGGACTTTCCTCACTCGGGTAGATCTTCACGAAGTAGGTGATCTCCTTGCCCTTACAAACTTCTTGGTTCAACTCCACATCATGTCAGAGCTCCCAAGCGACACCTAACCAATCAAGGAGACACCACTCTCCAAAAGGTAATAGACTGTGTGTTGATGATGAACTCCTTGCTCTTGTGCTTCAAATGATAGTCTCCCCAACACTCAACTCTCTCTCACAGATTTGGCTATGGTGGAAGAAGAATTTGAGTGGAAAGCAACTTGGGAAATGCTAGAAATCAAGGTTCAAATGGTAGGAATGGAATCTCTTGATCTCAACACATGAGTAGGTGGTTCTCTCTCAGAAAATGAATGGTGGAAGTGTAGGCACGTTCTGATGGCTCTCTTCATTGAGGAAGAAGGGGTGGATGGGTATATATAGCCTCCACACAAAATCCAAGCATCACACACTTTTGACCCAACTCGGTCGCACAGATCATAAATCTCAGTGGCACCGAGCTGTGTAAAAGATATGAATGTTAGGAATCTTGGTGGGGCCGACTGGAACAACTCGGAGGGACCGATGTGCAATGTCTAGGGAAAACCTTGTCTCGGTGGCACGGATTGCATCAACTCGCTGGGACCGAAGTGAAGCAATAAGGCAACAGAGAGTTGGCAAGCCATCTCGGTGGTACCGATTGCAATTCTCAGTGGGACCAAAATAATTGCAACCACTGGTACAACGAGGTGCTATACAAATGGTTTTTAACCCCTTTCTGCGACGGTGTTCTGAACCGTCACCTAGTGAGTGACTGTGATAGGGGGGTCCTTCCCACACGACCCAGAAACCATCGGGATATGCCCTCCTGGCACACACACTCGGCAAAATGAGGTCGTGTGCGACCGTCGAGCGATCAAATACGGTTATACATACAGTATTGCTAAAAGATACAATTATACAAGCGAAATCATTTTTGGTCGTAAGTACATCCCACATAGACAGTCCCCGCGAAATGTTTCCATTCGTATATACATCCCACACAATCGCTCCAAGTAAAATGTTTCCGTTCACAGGTACATCACACACAATGTTCCCCATTAAATCGTTTGTGATAGCGTTGCCATTGCACACGATATTAACAATTTTGTCATTTGCGTTATTGAATGCATCACACACGGTGCATAGAAGAAACTGTGTGGCAAAGGCTGTCCATCACACACAGTTTGTATGTCGTAAACGTTTGCACAAGGTGGCCTAACGCAAACAGTTTTCAAGGGGATGTCGTGTGTGATTGTTGATTGATCCAACACGGTTTATTCCTAGAAACTGTGTGCGTTGCCTGAGGTCATTGCCCACGGTGTTTTCTCAATAACCGTTCGTAAGAGAAAACCCCAATTAGCAGGCTAATTGCCCTATTATTAATAATCCATTTATTAATCTAATTGACATTCATATTAAGCACATAATATATTTCATTTCCATATTAAGGAAGTAGGATTTCATAATTGAATACATCAGAGTACAACATCATATAGCTTCAGCACTCAGCTACCCCATTACACAACTGCACCAGCACCAAGTTTCACATGCAACATCTAGAACCTTTCGAAATTAGCACCATAGATGGTACATAGACAGATGCATCTCATGTGGAAAACTGCTGAAGCCGAAGGCGAATATTGAGCCTTCATTGATGTTGAAGGTCTTTGCAACTTTAGGCCAGTGCCTGTGGATGATTGACCGCCCATCCTTCGTCCTCTTCAGGAAAACTTCAATATTAAACCGTGGGTGTTGTATGAAAACCTTCCTCACCTCCTGACCATAGAGGTGGTTTGAGAGGTAATCATCAGTGAACTCCTTTGGAAAGGCCTGAAAACAAGGATGTGCATAAATATCTTCTCTATATTGGAAATGGGGTAAAGGAATAAAAAAGGCAAGTTATAATAGTTAGTACCATCTTGTAGTGAACTGATGTCTTCTTCATTGTGCAGACAAAGATCTTGTTGTTTTTTGTCGCTAATTTCTTTATCCTAACAATCTTTCTGAGTTTCTTGGCTTGATTGATATTCATGGACAACTCATTTCCCCATATGCAAAAGGGTCGAACAATGGGTCAAGACCTCTGACAGCAGGACCTACATGTGCAAGACCAAATTGTTAAAAACCTAAATATTAGAATGGTTCCTGCAATTGCACAATAATGTGCTATTAGACAACGGACCATGCATGTGCTAACCTCGGTTGTAAACCTCAGTGGTTCCCATTGTTTCCCTGCAACACATATAAAGTAGTTAGTCATCAGGTTAAGTGAGGGATTGCATTCTATCAGTAAAATATGTTCCATGAAAAATAAGCATATTGCAGATTCATCAGATTAATTCAAGCCACATGGAAAAACCATTTATCCAAACCAAGCATGATTAAGAACTAGGAAATATAGCACTTGTATATGTTTCTCATGTATTAAGTGCAACCAAATTAGATTTATTCCTCACATGCACAACAATACAAAACTCCATCCACGACAATTGGACATCGCATTGCAGAATTGAACCAACCAGTTAACTAAACACCACAACAAATGAACGAAACATTAACTGAGCACCACATTGCACAATATAACATACTCCTAATAGAAGATCAGACAGTTAACCAAACCAAGCATGCTTAACAACTTGGAAATATAGCAATTCTATTTGTTGCTCATGTATTTAGTACAACCAAATTCAATTTATTGCTCACATGGTATACGATAACAGAATGCACCCACAACAGTTGAACATCGCATTGCAGAATTGAAACAAACAGTTAACTAAACACCAAAACAAATGAACCAAACGTTAAATGAGCACCACATTGCACAATATAACATACTCCTAATAGAAGATCAGACAGTTAACCAAACCAAGCATGCTTAACAACTTGGAATATAGAAATTGTATTTGTTTCTCATGTATTTAGTACAGCCAAATTCGATTTACTTCTCACATGGTATACAATAACAGAATGCACCCACCACTATTCAACATTGCATTGCAGAATTGAACCAAACAGTTAACTAAACACCACAACAAATGAACCAAACGCTCACTGAGCACCACATTGCACAATGTATAACATACTAGAAGATCAGTCAGTTAACCAAACCAAGCATGCTTGACAACTTGGAAATATAGCAATTGTATTCGTTTCTCATGTATTTTGTAAAGATAAATTCGATTTATTTCTCACATGGAAGACAATACAAAATTGCAGCCTGAAGAATTGAACATCACATTTGCAAAATTGAACCAAACATTTAATTGAAGATGACAACTAATTAACCAAACAGTTAATAAGTGAGCACCACATTGTACGGCATATAGAACATATACACTAGAGCAACAGATTGCATGGTAAAATTAGATAGCACAATTCACTATAATTTGGTAAGGAAAGGCAGGAGCAGCACACGCAATGGGTAAACTGAGCATGCTTAACTGGCGTAGCTAGCAAATGGCAAGGTGCACCTCCAAGATCTGGGGGTCGGCATGAATGGTAGCCATCGTGACCTCATCCGCGTGTGCTGCCGCGATTTGCTTCTCAGCTGCCAAATGCTCCTTGAGCTCCTGGCTATACTGCGTGCACCATGGCTTAGGGCGGCGCTTATTTGGTGGAGGGGTCGGTGATTTGGGTGGAAGGTGTCGCACCGACAGTCGGGGCATGTGGGATGTGGAAGGAGGAGGAGGATGGGGGTCGGTGTGGATTACCTGCCTGGATAGACGAGGACGAGTAGCATGAAGGACGGTCGCCAGCGAGGAGGCGGTGCTGCAAGCAAGCAGTGAAGGTTTCAACTTGGAAAGGAAGCAGACACATGGGAAATGTGGCTTTTGGTTAGGGGGAGGGGGTGGGGAGGTAGGTATTTTTGCGGAAGCCGAAAATTTTGAATCGGTTCAGCGAAAAAACTGGCGCGCAAAGTGTCACCAGACACGGTCCCTTATTCAGAACTGTGTAGCGCCAAGAAGTTGAAACTGTGTACGAAATTTTTGAGTCGGTTCAGCGGAAAAACTGCCGACAGTGCTCCAAGATATTTTGTACTACATCTCACACGGTTAGTGATAATAAACTGTGTGGGATCTACTTGATTTTTCATCTTGATTTGAATTACATAATGGGGTCACAGCAGCAATGTAGGGTGTTTGAATTGCTAGAACTTTTATCCGCAGTGAACATGCAACTATATGTGTGTCGTAAAAAAACTGGAATTATTCTGGGTTAGTTTGGACATTTTACACATTAAATTGGTTTTCTAGCCATTTCAGGTGCCCAATTCAAAGTTAAACTACATGCACATGCTCCGGTGCACCAACATGGGTTGTAAAATCATATATGTGTCCATGGGTTTATGCTTATGTCCCATGCAAGAAATGGGGATGAATTTCAAACACCATGGCACCGTGGCTCTCTGGCAAACATTGAGGTACTTGCTTTTGTAATTCTAGTAAATCCAAAACCCGTCTGAAATTCAGAACCTTGGCATGCTATCATGGAATGGCATCAACATGCTGGGGTAAAAAATATTGTCCCATTTGGGGCAGGTTATGGTATAAGCTTCTCACAAACCAGAGCTTTTCACAAGAAGCATCATGGTTCCGTTAGGGAAACGTGTCACCTTTGTGGAAAAAACGATATTCGTCGCCTCTTCTTCCTTTTAATTTTTTCCTGGTGTTGACATAGAACAACAGGAGTGTCGTGTTAAATTTTGGATTTTTTCGGGGATCGTTTGGACATTTTTATATGTTAACTGGGTTTTCCAGGCATTTATGTGCATAATTCAAAATTGAACTACATGCACATGCTCCAGTCCATAAAAACGGGTTGCAAAATCAAATGTTTGTCCTTGGTTGCAAGCTTAGGTCACATGCAAGAAATGAGAATGAATGTCAAACACCTTGACACTGTCGCTCGGCCGCTAACATCGAGATACCTGGTTTTAAAATTCTAGTAAATTGAAAACTCGTCTGAAATTCATGATACTTTACATGATATCATGGAACGACAACGACATGCCATGGTAAAAATATTGTCCCATTTGGGGCATTGTCGGTGTCAAAACCGGCGGATCTCGGGTAGGGGGTCCCGAACTGTGCGTCTAGGCGGATGGTAACAGGAGACAAGGGACACGATGTTTTACCTGTGTTGGGCCCTCTTGATGGAGGTAAAACCCACGTCCTGCTCGATTGATATTGATATTTTAGATGTTTACAAGAGTGGATCTACCACGAGATCAAGGAGGCTAAACCCTAGAAGCTAGCCTATGGTATGATTGTAAGGGTTGTTGTGATGATAGTCCCACGGACTAGAGCCATCCGGTTTATATAGACACCGGAGAGGGCTAGGGTTACATAGAGTCGGTTACAATGGTAGGAGATCTACATATCCGTATCGCCAAGCTTGCCTTCCACGCCAAGGAAAGTCCCATCCGGACACGGGAGAAGTCTTCAATCTTGTATCTTCATAGTCTTGGAGTCCGTCGATGATGATAGTCCGCCAATGATAGTTCGGTGATGATGGTAGTCCGCTATCCGGACACCCCTAATCCAGGACCCCTCAAGAGCCCACGAACCAGGCTTCAATGACGACAAGTCCGCGCAGATATTGCTTGGCATTGCAAGGCGGGTTCCTCCTCAAATGATAGAAGATTGTGAACACCGGGATAGTGTCCGCTCGCAAAATAAATTCCACATTCCACCGTAGAGAGAATAATAATATATACACAAGTTCAATCTCACGGCGTTTTTTGTGGCATGACGTCACACCACTACCAAGCCATTACTCGAATTGTTTTTACTTTACCACCTCGGTAGCATTTAGCGAAGCGGTTTCCTTGGCATGTCTTGTCGAAGCGAGATCGTTTTCCCTTAATCCGGGATTCTCATCAATACGGACGTGGGTAACCCAACGCGCCATTGATGGTGACGCTTGGGAGATAAGCGAGTTTTACCGGGCGGTGGGGACGCGAAGACTTCGCCCGCCCATATAAGGGATAAGGATTCACCTTCTCACCTCGCCTTCTTCCTCCTTTGCTTATCCATCTCCACTTTTCGAGCTCCAGCGCCCAAGTTCGTGCATCTCGTCTCAACCTTCTCCGACCATGTCCGGAGCGGGAGGTAAATGGTTGGCCTCCACCGTTAAGGAGGAGCAAATCGCCAAACTGCGCAGCGCCAGATACCTCTCCGGCGACATCGCGCATTGGCTGCCCGACGAGGGGCAGCTCATCCCCACCCCCAGGCCCCATGAGAGGGTCGTCTTTCTTCCCCACTTCCTCCACGGACTGGGCTTTCCACTTCACCCCTTTGTCCGGGGGCTCATGTTCTACTACGGCCTGGATTTCCATGATCTGGCGCCGAACTTCATCCTCAACATCTCAGCGTTTATCGTCAGGTGCGAGGCCTTCCTCTGCATCCAGCCCCACTTGACTTGTGGCTCAAGACCTTCAATGTCAAGCGAAGGTAGTGAAGGGCAATCAAGCGGAGTCGGAGGCGCCATGTTGGGCAAGATGCCTAACGTCCTTTGGTTCGAAGGGGCCTTCGTGGAATCCGTCAAGGGGTGGCAATCGGGGTGGTTCTATATCACCGAGCCGCGTGACCCTAAATCGGCGGCGGCCCCCGAGTTTAGATCTGGTATCCCCACGCAGCTCACCTCCTGGAAAGAGAAGGGCTTGCTGTGGGGTAGTTCGAAGGAGCTGACGGGACTCCAAGCCTGTATCAGGAAGCTGGTGAAGAAGCTCAGGCTGGTTAACATGGTCCAGGTCATGCTCGTCCGCCGGATTCTCCCATGCCAAGAGCGGGCATTCAATCTATGGGAGTTTGATCCGGAACAGCACCAGGCGCTGAGCAAGCTCTTCGACACGACGTACGAAGGCGCCTGGAAGGTGCTATTCAAGGGCGCCGAAGCCCCCGCATCCACGACTGAAGATTATGGATTTATTTCATGCGCCTTGAGCCGACGAGGTAAGTGATTCTACCCCTTTACGGGACACTTGTTTTACATAGTTTGACTCTATGCGGGTTTTAATTTCCCCTTTTCCTTTGACAGGACTGGATGAGGAAGGCGGAGCAAATTACCTGTCCGGCTCCTATGCCAGAAAATCCAGTAGACGCCTCGTCTAGCGAGGCTGCTGGTTCCGCACCGCACGTGGTGCCGGAGAAGAAGGCCAAGAAGGAGGCCACGGGTGCTCGAAAGAGTGCCCGTTTTGTGTGTCCGACGACTCGGGCGGACTCCTCCCGAAAATGAGGAGGAGGAAGAGGACTCTCTCCCAGAGGAGGGAGAGAGGAAGAGGAAGGCTTCCCCAGCAGGGGAGGCCGAAGGGTCCAAGAGGGGAAGGACTATTCCCCCAGACAGCTCCGCCAACATCAACGTTGGCGAGGAAGAATGGCCTTCAAGGGCCAGGCCTCCGGCGAGATCGTAAGTATCCGGATTCCTGAATGATTTATAATTTCTTTTTCTGTGTCACATAGTGTCATTCTAATGCCGCATGCTGCCTGTAGTCCGGCCAGTGATGATCTCCCCGCTTCATCAAGCAGGTCGTTGGCTCCGTCGGATGTAGACTCCATCCCGACCGCCTCCACCCCTCGCGACACCGAGGACGCCGAGGTGGGATCCCCAGAAGGGACCCATCGGGGGGAGGCTCCGGAGGCACCACAAGGCGTCTTCCCGGACTTTGCGCCGGACTCCACATCGGAACCCGCAGTGGTTCCGGAGTCCGGCCGGCGGCCCCTTCGAACGAAGGGCAAGACCGTGGACGCCGGCGGCTTCCGCCCAACCGAGGCGCCGGGTAATTTGTTGAGGCGCTGCGAGCACTTCCATCAGGAAGAACACCGCACTATTATGAGTGCGGTGATCCGAAGGTCCAGCTCGCCAAGAGTGGGCTGACCGAAGCTTCGCATAGCCTTCTATCGAGGCTTTGAGGTAAGAAGTTAAAATATGCAATGTAATACCGCATAGACAGTAGCCCCGATGCTCGGTTCGGTGTTCGGAAAGAAAAGCGGATGAGGATCTAAAAAAGAAGATATACGCAGGTTGCTAAAAATTATGTCAATATGGGTTGCAGGTCTGCATTGACCTCTGCCGCCCGACCGCAGAGGTCGGTGCTTTGAAGCAGAGCTCGGCGGTCGAGCAAGAGCTCGGCCGCGCCAGAAGCAGCTCGGGACAAAGAAGGTGAGTAACACCACTTTGAACTTGTACCTTCTGAGAAAAGGATTTAGGTTGCAACAAAAAATAACAAGGATAACATGGGTGCTGCGGGGCCACGAACAAGGTGGCGACCACGAAGGAGGCCGTGTCCATGACGAACATAATGCGGCCAGCAGGCAGTGAGCGAGAAAAGCAGGAGGCTTGGGTGGCGGTGGTTCAGCAAGAGCTCCAGGCTCTCATGGAAAAGCATGAGAGTTTGGAGCGTGACTCAAAGACTCGAGAGTCCGAGCTTGCCTCGGCTCTCGAAAGTGCCAAAACCGCCAAGGCCGAGGCCCATAAGTGTTGGAAATATGCCCTAGAGGCAATAATAAATTAGTTATTATTATATTTCCTTGTTCATGATAATCGTTTATTATCCATGCTATAATTGTATTGATAGGAAACTCATATACATGTGTGGATACATAGACAACACCATGTCCCTAGTAAGCCTCTAGTTGACTAGCTCGTTGATCAATAGATGGTTATGGTTTCCTGACCATGGACATTGGATGTCATTGATAACGGGATCACATCATTGGGAGAATGATGTGATGGACAAGACCCAATCCTAAGCCTAGCACAAAGATCGTAGTTCATATGCTAAAGCTTTTCTAATGTCAAGTATCATTTCCTTAGACCATAAGATTGTGCAACTCCCGGATACCGTAGGAATGCTTTGGGTGTACCAAATGTGACAACGAATCGGGTGACTATAAAGGTGCACTACTGGTATCTCCGAAAGTGTACATTGGGTTGCACGAATCGAGGCTGGATTTGTCACTCCGTGTAAGCGGAGAGGTATCTCTGGGCCCACTCGGTAGGACATCATCATAATGTGCACAATGTGACCAAGGGGTTGATCACGGGATGATGTGTT